>JAXCHO010000026.1:10996666-12367500 GCA_036630365.1 Acanthiza pusilla | reverse complement strand
TAAACTTTTTGTCCTACCCCATTGAGTTCCATGGATCTGAGTTCCCTCTGTACAATAAAAGATATCAGCACATTTAAGCAAAGAATTGACTGTTAAATGTGGGTATTGACACTGGAGCTGAAGAAAAGCATTTCTAGTTACTTCAGTCCAATTGCAAAAACAATCTAAACATTTTCTAAAATGCAGACTCTTCACTGTGCTGCATTGAGAGCATGTGAGCAAATTTAATAAAGTTCCTGCCCTTGCTTACAAGATGGGAAGCAAATTCTTATTGTTACATTTATTTGGCTTTTTGTCCTCTGTATTCAGCTATATAAACAACAATTATAAATGCAGAGAGTGTTGAGGCTTCTTGCCCTTTAGGCAGGAAAAGTTGGTCAGTGCTTCTGTGCCCCAGAGCAGAGATTTGTCTCTCTGTGGTGGCTTTGTGTGGTGTACAGCCCTGGTCCCTGGGCTCCTCCTGCCCCAGAGCAGGGTCACAGTGGGCAGCCCTTCTGCACTCAGGACGAGATGCTTTGGAAAGCTCGTTCTACCTCACATTGGGCAGAGAAGGTTCAGGTTTTCTTTGCTGATGGAGGATCATGTTAGAGCATCTGCTCCTGCCTCACTCAGGGTCTGTTGTTTTCCTTTCTCTCTGTTGCTACAGCAGCATCAAAATTGCGGCTTATGCTGTTCCTGTCATCTAAAAAACCCTGTGGATTACTCAAAGACAGAAAAATCACTTCATGGATGCTTATGATGTATATGCTGCATATTTTGCTCTGAGGATTGTTGGTCACTCACTGTGGTTCTGTCTGGCTGTTGCTGTCCTGAGTTCCATGCCATCAGTGACCCAACCTGCTTTACAGAAGGGTCACTCAATCAGCAGAATGCACAGTGATCCCTTCTCCCAGGTGCACCTGTCTGGAGATGCAAAACAAACAGAAGGGAGCTCAGGCAGGTTCTACTGTCTGGATAAGCAGGGCATGAACTCAGAGTGAAGGAACAAACAGTCTGGAGGCTTTGTGGGTGAGGAGGTGGCTTTGCTTGTGCTGTGCTGTGCTGTGCTGTGCTGGGGAATGAGCTGTTGTGCTGGTAAGAGGTGGCAGTGTCCCCAGGATGCAGGGCAGTTTTTCACTGTCCATGTGTTATCCTGAAACGGGGAATGCATGTCCATAAATCCCCAGGTGTTCAGCTCTGGGGAGCATTTCTCCCCTTACTGTGGCCCAGCATTAACTAGTGGTCTTCCTCATGTGTTGCCTCTCACTTTTATTGGTAATTATTTAATTAAGCTCTTTCTTTTGAGTCTCCTGCTGTCAGTTTGGCCAGTCTGACAGTGACATCTTCTGTGACATGAAACCATGTTAAGGCTCACCTACGTAAAATACAGGTTTCATTGCTGCTCCAACACTGTTTTATCAGTATCAAAAGAAGTAATCAAAAGAACATTGGAATTCAACAGAGAATAGATGATCTTACCAATTTCTAAAAAAAATCTAACAATGTTCCAAATCAATTTTTCACCATTTTCATTAAGCACTAGAAATTAAAGTAATTTAAATTTCCATTGTAAAAGATTATTAGAATTTTTCCTAATTTTGACAAAATAAAGCAGTGCATATGGGAAAATGATTAAAGCAGAAGTGGCATGTTTAAAAAGTTTTAAAAACCACTCTAGAGGACACAAAGAGCCACTCTTGTGGTCACTTGTAGGTCTTGATCTTCTGTTCACTGGAGTCAAGAGCAATGTTTCCACTGATTATAATAGTGTTAGAGTGGATAAATATGGCTGGTTATGGAAGAAGAGTTGAATTTCACAGAGGGAAGTTTCAACTGACATTGTTTCAGAAATTTCCCTTTTAATCAATGCAACTTTTTTTCCCCCCAGCCATCTTTTCACAACTTATGCATGATGAGAAACACTTCTGTAAATGAGATTGGGAAACAGAGCAGCTTTGAGTGGATTCAAGACTCACATATGAAAAACAACCTCCCTTTACAATAAGAACTATTTTAAATTTGAAACACTGGTATGTTGTTTATCCATTTAAGTGTAGGTTATGACGCCAGATTTAGCTCCCCACTCATCTTCAGTTTGTCACACATATACTGTGTGATCACAAGGGATGCAAACATATTCTTATATAAAGTTCACCACATGACGAGTGTCTAAAGATTTTGCTTTCTTCATCCTTACTGCTATATGCTTCAGTGCAATATATTGGTGTCTAAATATTTAATTTTCGTCATCTTTACTGCTCTATGATTCACAGCCATAAATTGTTGCCTAAACACATGCTTATGTACATAATTGAATCAGGTCCACTCTGTGGCTTGGCTTTTGAAATAGTGCCAGTGTTTTCCATGGGACTGTGTGGAAGTCCAGGCATTACGTGATGTGAACAACACCCAGGGGAAGAATTAATGTACATAAGTGTATCAAATGGGAAAATTGCCATTTTCAAATCAACCTGAACACACTTTATTTAATCTAGAAGGTTGTTGAAATTATATTTTACAGTTTCGTCTTTAGTTTAAAAAAATCTGAAATTCTTCGGATCAGTGTTGGTTAGTGCATTAATCCCAGGTAGCTCTTGCAATGTGAGAAATGGGCAGTATTTTCCTGCTCTACAAAGCTGCCTGTACTGAACCTGCAAACATTTAGACACCTGCTTTTCTTGTAGACCTTTATTGGAAGTGCTCATTCACATAAATCATGTAAATAACATCAGGGTCTTATCTACAAGCTTGGGGCCTTAGTTGTTTGTATTGCTCTATTTAGAAGAGTGCCATTAAGTTACACTTGAGATATAATTTTACCAGAATGTATTGCATAGTCGCATTAACACCTGGGTGAGATTTAGGTTGTGACCTCCCAGCAGGCCTAGGCATGTCACCTGTAATCTTGCACATGCACACAGACTATCACAGACAGACCTCCCCTTCTCACATCAGTCATATTTTAGGACTCGCAATTGATATATCAGTCACAGCATAAAATGCTATCCTTCCTGTAGACCAACTGTTTACCAGAGTATAACACAAACTCTCCTCCTGTGTCTCATTTCATCACACTGTTCCATATAGCGATGTTTCAATGTGAAATGAAGTTTTTTCATGCTGTGCTTCTGAGTAGAAAAAAGACAGAAGTACATGTATGATAAATGGCAAAGGTTCCGAGAGAAACCTTGCAAAACAATACAATTTGGAAGCATTACATTTGCTTAAATAATTTAGTACATAAATGGATCTGTTAAAGTTTTATAACCAAATACTGTTTATGTGGCTTTGGGTAGAAAATTGTTTATATTTTTACTGAATTACTTAATCTTATATCTTATTTAGAAATTAGGAAATATAACTAACCTGAGAGATGTCATTGTAAAGTACATTTGAAATCAGTAGCATTAGAGAATTATACTTTTCTTTTAATTAACTTCAAACACTTAAGTTTCCCACTAAAAAATAAATGTTTTAAATTTCTCTGAGGTTGAGTTCATTTTCTCCTGGTTTTACGGCAGAAGAAACTGCACAGTGTAAGCAGATAAGCTATTTGATCCAATCCACTAAGAGCGATATTTAGATTTGATATTTAGATACTAAAATGTGAACTGAATTCTCTGGGATATTCTTGTTTGGACTTTATCCATAAGGTAGTTTTTAAAATTATCAACAACATTACTCTTACTGTCATTAGCACTGGTGCATTCTGAAAATCAGGACTAATACTGTTTGATCTCAGAAGAGAGATCATTTGCTGGGATACTCAAAATTAGGCATCATTTGAAAATATGAGTATGTCTGTTGTTATTTCCCCCTGGAATGCTGAAATAATGGAGAGTTCAACATTTGCTAACAAAACAAAGCCAAACCTCTGTCAAGACTCTTTAATGAAAAATTATGTCCAAATGTGAGCTGGGAAGCTTAAATCCACTTTCAAAGAATGTGTAAGTGCAATTTGTGTCTTCAGAAATGTCCCCATGTCTAGACTGTACAAGCATTAAGTGCAGGTATATAAATCCTTAAAACAAGCACATACCCAAGCATTTTCAAGGTGGAGAACAGAATGACAGAAAAAAACCCGTTGATAGTGAGGCTCTGCAGGGATTTTTATTTATTTTTTTCATATCAGGTTTGCTTTTTCTGTGAGGCATCCTTTAGCCTGTTGAAACTTTCATAATAATAAAAAATGTTGATTCCACCAGTCCTGTTTGAGTGTGAGAATTGTGCTGCCCTACTCCTCTAACAGAACCTTCTTCCTCGAAATGTATCCTGTCCCACTGCCCCTTCACTCAGAATCTGGGATTTATGACAATATTTACCTTGCAGATATTGTCAACAGCTGACCAACAGGAAAACCAGTTTTTTTTTCCAGCCATGAAGCTCTGTAGCTGCAAGTTCTTGTGTGGAACGTCTCTTTTTTTGTCTCTGAGCATTCTATTTCATGGTGGGAAATCTTTTGATAGGAATGTATTTTAAGGCTCTCATGTAACAACTGAAGAGTTCTAAATTCTTAACTGGGAATTTTTTATAGCTCTCAATTAAGCTTTTAAAATAAAAACAGAGGATATTGCACTAAATGCTGGAGGAACTCAATGCTGTCATGAATTTTCTTAATTAAAAATCTTTTAATGTTTTCCTTTTTTTCTAAAGCAGTAATTCATGGTAGCTAAGTAACAGCTGTGAAATACAATCTTTTGCTGACATCAAAGCTGTGAAATAATGTTAAATACAAAAAAACCTTAGTAAAAAATATCTACTTTTATTGCAGATGGTTTACAGCTATTCCATGGTAATAGTCAGTTAGTATTATGCAAAGATCCAACAAATGCATAACTCTTTTCAAAAATTATTTAGCAATACATACTTCTAAAGAGAAAAACAAAAGGGCTGAAATTTTAGTAAGCGAAAGAATGTTTTTTCTCATTGGGGGCCTCATTTCTCGTATAATTTTGATTTAATTCATGGAAAGGAAACCAGTGGAAAATATTCTGAAGTCTGCAGAAGTTGTATGTACAACCCCCATTTTGGTGATACAAAATCAAAGGAAATTGTCTAATGTCTAATTTCTTGTGATGAAACATTTATACAGAACTGTGAGTACAGCCCTAAAAATTGCACTGAGATGACGTTTACATCTAAAGTTTCGATTGAAAATGTTGATTTATTAAATAGCCATTTTTTTTTCTGACCTAGGTGATAGACACTTATGTATTAACAATGTAATTTAATATTTATGGTATTTTCCAAAGATCAGAATTGTTGACGTTTTATTAACTAAGCCTTAATATCAAGTAAATGACCTGTAGACCCCAAGTGAGAACATCTGGAGTAGTGTATGATCTGTCACATATAGAAGATAAAAAGACAATGCAAAGTGTGTCTGTTTTGCTCACTAGAAAGCCTGAGAATCAAGAATAGCCATTTATAATCAGAATTCCGTATTTAAAAAATTCTTTCTGTGTAGGAACAAGGCAACCATGCCAATACAGAAGTGGGAGTTCAATGGAAGTAAAATATTGCATTATTAATCATGCTATTCAGAGTCCAGGCAGGAAATATCAGCATCTTAAAACTTGAAGCTGATTTTTAAAAACTGTGCCCACAACCTGATATAACATATACACAACCCAATAGATGTACCCTGGTTTCCACTCCTGTCCTTTTCCCCATAGTTTTTACAGAACTATTGGACACAGAAAAAAGTTCAATAATTAAGCTATGAGATACTGCACTGTTTGCCTAATATTTTTTTAATTCCAGATGTTTTTCCATCTGGATGACATTTGAAACCCAAAGATGTGCCCACCAGTACATATGTGACTACAAATGAATAATATTTACTTGGCATGATACTTTTATTTATTCATCATCAGCAACTTCCTACATGCCCACCATAAACTGAAAATAAGACTAGATTAGCATGCAATCTGTTTTCATTTCTCTTGTTCTATCAAAGAACATCCAGATCTAGGCAGAAAACATACTGTGACAGCATCAACTAAAGCTCAAAGATTCTGTTATTTGAATTCGATGTATGCTTTGAGCCATCAGAAATTTTTGTGTGAAAGGTCTCCAAAAATTGTCAGGGTACATTGGATGATGCAGAAACCTGAGCTGAAACACCAGATCACTAATGTTAGTTGGCTCAGATTAGAGACCAAGATGAGGTGACTGAAAAGCAGAGGAAGCACTGAGTTGAAAAAGCAGAAATTGTGTGATGGTCCTGACTTACTGGAGTGTGTCCTTCTGAGTGTTTGTTAGATTTACAGCCTGGTCTTCTCGAATCTGCTTCTATTTACTCTGATAACAGCAAACCCCAAGGACATTATATTAATCTGCTCCTGGCAAAAACTTTCTCTCAAGTGCCACTCTTGCCATGTGTATTTGTGATTTTTGTCCCTGAGACTGAAGGTCATTGTGGGCTGTGTGTTTGAAGGTTTTATTTTGAAGACTTCAGAGGAAAGTGCAAAATGCACTCACCTACTGAGATCGGTCTGTCCTGCAGAGCACAAATTTCATATATGCTTTCTGTGCCCCTCATTCAAGTCAGCTTGAAGGAAACTTTCCCTCTCCTCCATTTTCTCTAGATTAAACTGATTTGGAATTAGTCACTCACATAGCTCAGGTCCTCTTCACATATGAATCAATTCCAATTCTCCATCATGTATAAACAGGTCCTTTAGTCAGCAGAGTGGAGCTAGAGGAGCAGTTTTCAGTGGAGTCTGTTTCCAAGAAACAGCACTTTCTAAACGAGTGTAAATCGGTGTGATAATCCCACTGTAAACCATGCTGAGGATCTGGTGAAAACCACTATTGGCACAAAATATCCATTGGAGTCTCTAGCACACAGCGGAGCTGGCCTGAATTTCTTGTCTACTGTGAGGGAGATAAAGCAGATTCAATCCTGACTGTCAGTGAGAGGGGAATCTTTTGCATGGACAGAAAAAGTGGTGTGTCTAAATATCCTACACTGAAGGCTGCCTAGGGCAAGTCCTTCTGGTACTTGAGCATTTCAGGGAAACTTTGATTCTCTTTGGGTTCATGGTGGCTCGCTATTGCCTTCAGCAGAGTCCAGACTTATCCCTAGGCATTAAACACTCCACAGCATTTTAGTCAGTTTAAAAGCAATGCATACATGCCTCTGGTTCAGATATGAAGTAATTTACACAGAATTAAACCACAAACTGCGAATATTCACTGAATATAAGTAGACAAAATTATTTGCAATGTTATATGTGTGCAGAAGAAAAATTATAGCCCAGACTGCGTAACAGGATCACCAGAAAGAAGTTATAAACAAAATGAAGATTATAAATTATTTCCTTTAGCTTGAGATTTCACTAGAATTATGTAACCAGTAACAGCAAAAATGTAATACAGAGATTACAGTCTCTAATAATTTCATAAAACACTGTATTAAATTAGAGAAGAGAACACAATAAAAACATTAAGCAATTAGTTCTAAAATTCTTGAAAGAGTCAACACCAGGCTTAAAATCCCCAGGTCTCTACAAGATCAAAGAAAATGGCAAGGGTCTTACTGAGAGTTGATCTCTTTCTGAGATGGTAGTGATAGAATGAAACTTTGATGTTTTATATAGTTAAAGACATAGATTAAAATATTTTAATGAAGGTAAAAATTAACTATGAAGTGGCCAACCTTGATAAAAATAGTGCAGTGTATATTTCTGTGCTTGACTTGCTTACCAATGCGTGCTTATTTTAAATTGGAACTGAGTATCCAAAGATCTGGAGCAAATGAACGCACAATTAATTTCTTTTATTTTAATTTGGTCTTGTTGATCCTTTAGGCTCTTTTAAAATCACAATGACATAGATTAAAAAAAAAAATCTAAGGTCTTGACCTTTTATGCATCTATGAAATAAATGTAGAGTTCATAGCTGGGAACATGATCATTTTGGTTGATATAAATTGAAGCTGACAAGGGGACAGGCTCTGAGGGAGCAAAACCCACTCTTCTGTGAAAACCAAGACCAATAAGTACATTTCTGTATTAAAAATGACATATTTTTATAAATATCAATATCGATTGACCATGGCCCTCAAATCATGCAAGCCAACCTGAGTAAATGGTCTAAAAATTGTAAGACTAATTAGTTCATTACCTTTGCAAATTAACAAAAATATAAAAATTCTTATGCATCAAGTTAAGCGCCTCATTTTAGAACCCTAGAGCAGATGCTGACCAGTAACACTGGTTGTTCACATGGAATAGTACGTGGTCATTAAAAACCATAGCCTGAATCCTCAGAAAGGAAAAAAAATTAAAAATTACTCAGAGAAAACTGGAATCACTAAAGCAATACACAAGGCAAGAAAAAAAGAGGCACTTTTTCTTTTCAAAGAATCAAAGTTCCTTCTCTTAAATTCCTTCTTGCAACAAAATGAACAGATCTGCTAATGCCTGGTCAGGAGGGGTGATGTGGTTTCTGGGGCAACATATGAGACCTGTGCTTGCAACTCCTTCCGAGGGTTCATTTTTATAAATATCAATATCGATTGACCACGGCCCTCAAATCATGCAAACCAACCTGAGTAAATGGTCTAAAAATTGTAAGATTAATTAGTTCATTACTTTTGTAAATTAACAAAAATATAAGAATTCTTATGCTGGGCTGCCTTGCTCCAGGCCCTCCCTCTGCTCTGGGTCCCCTTGGTCAGCCCTGTGTGGAGCCAGACATGTTCCCGGGGTGCCCTCTCTGTGGATGAACGCTCGGATCTGTCAGCTTTGGGCAGGAACTCGAGGAGCTTTTCCTCGTACCGTGGTTTCCATACCCAGCAGTAACAGCCATAGCCTCATAAAATGCAGCGCTGGAGATGGTCAAGGAAATAGTCGCAGCATGACAGAGAGAGATTACAACTTCATTTTCGGTCCCATCCAAAATTAACATGAAATGATATTGCCAAGCAAAACAGCCTCAGCACTTAATTTGGGGCATTAGTGATGCCATTATAAAATATGAGCTGCTGATTCTCACCCTGCCTCAGAAGCTTTTTATGCTTCCCAGATCAGCTTGCTTGGTGAATTAATCAGATGAAAAAGGCTCAGTTCGCCTGCACGAGAAACTGAAAGGATTGTCTGATGGCTTATGAAGCAATGTGATTTGTTTCATGGTGTGGAGACACTGAAAGAGAATTTTTATTAAAAAAAGAGGTCTTGGAACACAGTCCTGCATGTGGTCAGCTCAGTGGGGTATTATTTGAAGCAGAATGTGAACAAGTAGAATTGAAATGGAGGGATCTTTGAAGAGTAATGAAAAAGGGGATTCAGTTGCCAATAAAACAACTGTTTGGGATACTGAAGGGAGATTCCTCAATCATTTAAAATCATCCTGCTCAAGAAATTTACTGTATATTTTTTCTTAGGGAACTAGGGGAATAAAAGGTAGATGAACTCTTCAACAATCTAAAGCAAATTTCACAACTTCCTGGAGAATTTGTATGTGGTCATAATTTTCTCAGATCAACTGCTCTTCAGGAGCAATTTCTTCCTTCCTCTTTGCCTGTTTATACTTTAACAATCCTGGTTTCAAGTCTGCTGCAGGCATTTGCTGTCTTCTCTGGTTTCCAGAGAAGGGGTAGGGATGCCATGGCACGATGCCTAAAGTAGTGAATGTTGCTCAAAAAAATATACCTTAAACTACACAAATTGCAAAAGATAACCCCCCTCAACTCTAAAGTAGGAGAGAAGGCCCTGCAAGGTATTAAAACTCGAGGGGATACAACTTTTCTCCTCAAAATCTGTGTAGTTTTAAGATTAAGATCTCAGCAGCTTGAGGCACCTCCTGTTCCCTCACGTGGGCTCTGCTTGCTTCTTATTATTCCTTTTTTCTGTCTTTTGGGAGGGATAGTTGAACTCCCTCACATCTTACCTGGGTTTAGTACTCAAACTAAACTGATTAATGGCAACAATTAGTGCACAGAAAAATTGTCTTGTTTCTTGTACAAATATGCACGTGAAATATTTCAAATTCTACACAAGTTTTTTCTATATATGCATTAATTATAAATGCATGTATAAATTTACATTTAAGTGATATAAATTCTGGACATTTTTTGGAAACAAATATGGTCATATAAGAGTGACATTATTTTTGTATGTAGGAAAGAGAGTTTTCTTGGCTTCTCAGGATTTTTCTTATACGGGGTTAGTAAAATAGCTGAAATTACAATCCTTATTGAACAATCAAGCAAAAAATTAGAGTACACAAATTTCTGTAGATATTTTGGAAATGTTTTATTTTGGTTTCTACTTTCTTCAGTCTATTTCTTTCTAAATTTTTAAAATGCAAAATTTCTTGGACTTTGTTTATTTTCTCCTCTGATTTTGCCTAATTTCCTAATTTGAAATATTGAAAAAGAAAGTTTTTTGGCATCTATGTTAAAATGGTTTGGGACAAAAGATTTATGCCCTTGTTTCACAAACAGTTTTGGCTACTAAAAATAACAGTTGTCTGGGAAAAAACCCAAGCAGATTCCCCTCCAGCCCCAGTAAAGGTATTCTGAAACATCTCCAATTAACCCATTGAAGATTTACACCAATTTGCCTCCAAATCACCAGAACAACAGATCACTGAGAAGCTGTGGAATTATCCCAGAGTCTGTCCTTCTCTTAGAACACTCAAAGAAATGGAAGGGCTCCCTTGTCAGTCTACACTGGTAATTATTTTAAATGCATGAAGACAGAGTAGTGAAGGTTGGATGACAGGTTACTACATCAGCCCTGACCTGCCATCTTTTCTCTAGACATCGTTGAGGGCTTTAGCTTTATTTCCTTTCTGGATTGCACTATGGCAATATGATACCTCTGCAAGCCAGGCTCCTCTGGAGATGTGCGGTCAGTAATTAACAACGCATAACAATGCATGGTAATTTAGGAGGCAAAGTTAAGAAGAACACCTCATTCAATTAAAACTTGGCAAGGCAACGCAATTATCCACTCTGGAATTTTGCCAGGATGCAGTAGTCTGTACCTTATCACCTGAAAAAAAGTGATGTAGGGTGTATAATCAGTAAAAACCTCCATAAACTCTTGGGTTTTAATTAATTTTTTAAAGCTGAGTTTGGAAGGTAGAGAAGCAACAGCACTCACAGGGCTCTAATGAAAGCAAATCTATTTTTTTTTAACTTTGCAAATAATTTCAGGTAATGTCATCCTTAGGTAAAATTATAAGCTGAGATCTGATTCAAAGGAAGATCTGGACATAAATGCAAAATAGAACTGTGTGGAATCATCAACTCAGCCTTCTAAAATCAGTTTTCAGCTTCTTCTGTGGCATAAAATGTTCACTGTACCTTTCTCTAGCATCAAACTTTCATGTGTTTTGATATCAGGTTTCTCGAACTCCCTGAGTATTAGTGAGCATTAGAGAAAGCTTTCACCAGGGCTCATTTCCTTTGCTGAGGTCACAACCCATTTCTTCTTATTCCCTCATTGATCGAGTTATCCAACATCCTCTGGAAGGTCATAGATAATTTTTTCTTTGTAGTTTCTTAGAGGGAAACTCTGGTCTTTTATTCTTTTTTGAGTCAGTTAAAAAAATGCAGATCCTTCACCCATGCTTATTATACAGAGCTGGTATATTTAGCTGGCATAAAGCAATAGAAGTTAACAATTTATTTAAACTTTGCAAGAATTTGGGGCTGTTATTCCCTTGCATAAACTGACATTATTAATAACTGCCATTTCCTCTCTTCTGACAACATGTTCTACAAGAAGTTTAAGGCTGCAGTACACAATTCGCCGTAGCTACTACAATTCCATTGATTTCCACATAATTCTGTCATCTATGAGCTAGATACTCCTTTTCAGTCTATTTTGACCAGAGAAGGCAATGAAGGTGTTCTGTGTAGAGTTAGTGCCACCGTAGGTCTTATCCTTTACAGATGAGAAATGGGCAACTCACTGCTGGTCCTTGCAGACCCTGACAGGACCCACTGACCACTGGCAGACCCATACAAAAGGGAGATAATAACTTCTGCAAGTGATACTCATTTCTCTGTTGGCTACTGGCTAAAGGCTGTAGTAGCATTATCTCCTTTGAAATAACAGTTTTTTCTGGGATGCTAAATGATGGAGAATTGTATCAAATAAGTGCATTACACACATGGTTTCTACCAAAATTTTCAGAAATCTTGAAAAATCCTGCACATAATTCATAACAGCTTTGGCTTATAAACTGGCACTTCCTCTGCAGATGACAGTTGGTTTCATTAATCTTGGCAGTATTAAGGGCCAATATTTTAAAATAAATTAATATTCTGGAACACTTTCTTCCACAAGTTTCATATGAACAAGCTTTCTTTTAGTAGGATTCCTCTTTCCACTCTTTAGTTTCAATAAATTATTTTAAAGAAGGGAGAGGGGGAGAAGTCCAATCTTAACTTTGGCATGGCTTCTCAGTTAAGAAATAGCCTCTTTACCATCTTTCTTTCAAATAAAGAAATAGGAAAGGCAAGTCATTAAAACCTTTTTCCTTTGTTTTCCTCTGAACTAAGTAAATTACAAGGGGGATGGTGAGAAATCAAAATAATTGTCTTAAAAATTTGAAATGTCATTTGTTTCCTTTCCCAAGAATTTATACACTTCCATTCAAATACAGTGTCCAGACTATGCTTTAGAGTTAGTTTGCAACAGCACATGAAACTGTTTGTTTGACATCTCAATCACAAACAGTGGCTACCTGTGCACAAGGCAGCAATCACTTAGAAAACCAGTGACAAAGCAGTGCCATCACATTTTGTGGTCAGGGGCATTAAAAAGCCAGCATTTCATTTCTTTTCCTCCTGCGTGGTTTTTGTTAGACAAAATCACTGATACAACTAGAGCCTGTGTAGTTAAGAGCCAAATAGTGGAGCTAACTCACGGGAGGCGTAGGTCATGCTGAGGGTGAATGGACAAATAGGAGATAATCTGAGCTTCAGGAACAGTAAATTATTCCCTTTTCACACTACCTATGGTGACCCAGGACAGGTCTAGCAGCTGATGATGTAAGTTTCTCCCCAAAGGAAATTTTTCCGTGCACTGTTGAAGTTGAGAGGCTCAGGCCACGCTTTGAGCCTGTAAAATGAAATGGAAGAGCTCATCCATGAAGGGGAGGGGGCTGCAGAGTTTTGATTCTCTCACTCTTATAGCTGCAAAGTGGAACCACATTAGCTCTGCTGTCTGGGCCTTCGACTCCTCCAAAGACTTGTGTGTCAGGATTTGTTGCACAGTGTGAAAACCAAACATTAAACCAGCATACTTGTTTGTCAGTGAGCTGATATTAATTAAACTTGTTCAATTTACAGTAATAAAATAAAATAAATTTTTCCAAGTGCCAGGGTTTTAAACACAGTCTAGCATCTGAAAAACATCTTGTTTGTTTTGGACTCACACATCCCCACCACAGAGCTGGAATTTTGCTAACAGCTCCTGATACGTGAGCCAGAAGGGAGTGAGTCTCACTCTGCCTTCACTGCTTTGCCTTTCTCTAGTGCTAGCAAATTATTAAGGACATAAAGGTACGTGTATCAGCAAGTCAAGCGACTTTAAACCCTCACCTGGGGTTGAGGAATAAATGATGCTGTATTTCATAGTCTTCTTTCCAATCAGAACCATGGTTTCAGGGGAGTTTTGTATTGTATGTAACATTTAATATCTTGGTAGTTGCCAACTGCAATGGGGTGAAACATTGTATACCAACTGTCAGCCTCATGCGAACATTTAAAAAACAGATGCTGAATCTTTGAAGTCATTGTTAACTTTAATGGCTTCAGAAAATCATTACTCAAATCCATTCCCTAAGGTCTTTTTGTCAAGTTCCAGAGGACCTAAATTTAAAACAAAACTAAACAGCCCTCTAAGAATTTATCTGGCAACTAAGCAGATTTTTGCTAAAATTTTCCTGTGGAATTAGAATCTGATTATTCCTAGAAACTGAATTGTTAAACCCTATCACAGTATTCTGAACGCTCATGGAATGGTGTCCAAGCTGCCTGCTGGTCACACATACCACATAAAAATTCCAGTTGCCATACTTTGCATTTTGTGGTTGTTCCGTCTAGATTATAGCAAAAGCACGGTGTGGTAACATGTAGCTAAAAACTGTGTGGTGGCTTGAGTCTGGCTAATGCTGAAGCTGCAGTGCCAGCAGAATGAAAAAAAAGAAAAAAAAAGTAGTCTGAAATGATTGATCAGTGGCTACTAATGGCATTTTCATCAATATCCAGCTGATTTTCCTGTTGCTCTTTCTTACATATTTATACTATTCACAGTCTGGCAAAAATTTACAAAAAAGTATCGAAGTGATAGTTTCACAGCAGGTGCTGGATCAAACAGGTCTTGTTCTGTGCCCCCTTGGGAGGCCTACATGGATCACAGGAATCCTGATACTGCCCTTCAGATGACCTGTGGTAAAACTGCGGAAGATATGCTCAGTTTCTTCCAATGAATAAACAAAGCGTACATGAAATATTTGTATAAGTATGAATAGGGGGTTTATTTTTCTATATATACTGCTTGCCTGTGTAGTTGATTGAAAATGGCATGAAGTAAATCTTGCCTAATAGATACTTATATAAGAATTTTATTTAAATGTCCAGCAGTGTAAATGTCAACATTTGTACTTTGATCGTTCTGTGAATATACTGGTTTCAACTGGATAGCGAGGGAAAAAAATTACAAGAGTGTACGTGGGCTTTACGAGGAAAAATATATAGCAGGCTTATAAAACACAGTTTGAGAAAGTCTTACTAAGCTTTGAAGGCCAAGACCAAAAAGTACTCTGTAGATTTTGGATCTCATCCACTGCTCTTAGCTTCAAGCTGCAAGTTAGAAACTAAGAGAGGCTTTTTGTAATGTGTTCATGTAATGTTTAGACAATGCCAAATTATTTCTCATCAGAGCTGAGATTTATTGCAGCTGAATTATTATATTTTGATTGTGTAAACAGTGAGATCAAGGTGGCTGTCCTTTCCAGTGTCATTAAAATCTTTGTCATGAGTGACAAGAATTAGGAATCTGGAGGTGGACTGAGGAGAAACACAAATGAATATTCAACATGCATCAGACTGCATAGAGCAAACTGGAGCACAGCTCACAGAAGAGAAGTTAACTGTCTGAGCAGAATGCCTGAGCCTTGCAAGAAACAGTGTTGGAAAATTGTAAAATGCATCGTTAATCTATTTTCATGACAATTAAAAGGTAAAAAATATTAGAAATACTGATGCAGTGAGCATTATTAAAATGCTACGTATGCTGCCACACAAGCACTTTTGCAGTAAGTATTTTTTGTTTGCTCCAAGCTGAAGTGTAGCCATCCCAGTTCTGAGTAAAGGTGGTGCAAGGTATCATGTGAAGCCCTGATTTTCCTCCCCACAAAATGGCACAGTCTGAGGGGCCCACAGGTGCTGCAAAATGATTGCACCATATTACCAACAGACAGAATACTTTTTCTCTCAGAAATGCAACAAAATTAATCAGACTTCTTTAATTTATCCTGATTAAGCTCAAACACCTCATCTAGGTAATTAAATCAGGCTCCTTTGCTCTGCAGTCAGACCTGCCCTGTGGAGCTCTGCACCTCCTTAGATCAGCTATGAAGTGAGGGACTGCAGGTGCTCTAACTGAGGTGTGGTGAGCCTAAGTCAGGGCCAGCAGAAACATGAGGGCTGCACTGATTTACAACTAAAACCAACTGAAGTGTTGCAGACAAACACAAAAATCTTGGTGCTCTTTCTCCTACCCTGAATCCCATTTGCTTTGCAGTGCTCCTGCAGTGCCTGGAAAAAGGACAGATGCATGTTAAAGCCAAATTTCCTTTATTTCATGTGAAGACATATTTCTGCTTGTTTATATTTTTAAAATTATGATCTAACTAAGCTTTAAAAAAAACCCCAAACTCTCTAAAAACCTTAGTGTCACCTTTTCCAAGCAAAGGAAGTTAGCTGAGTTAGCTGCACAATCCCATGGTACAAGAGTGGTTCATACACCACATATGCTGATCTGAAATCAGGCTTGGTGTGCTGGCTGTTAACTATATTATTTCCACATGGAAAAGTATAATAATTTTTTTCTGTTGTATCCAGCAAATTTCTCTTTCCTTTGAGGCATATTTTCTTCTCCCCTCCTCCCTCAGGTTTTATTTATCAAGCACACTTTTAATAAATGGGAAATAAGAAGGGAAAAGACAGTGGTTCTCATAGTCCAGTTTTCCGTGAGTCTAAAACAGATACACACAGATAAAACAATCAGAAACAAAAACTCCTTTTTATTTAATGAATTACATTTCTTTGCCTGACAGTTGATTGTGTCTGTGATCAGTGTATTAATTATTCAGATTTATTAGTTTCACTGAGATTCGGCTGGATTTTCTTGGCTGTTCGCCACAGAACACATCTGACTTAGTGTCTATATTTGCACTTTTGTGACCCCGGTGTTGCTGTTACAAGGTAAATTGAGACCTTTTAAGGATGTTCAAACTTAAATCAACTCTGAGTATTAAGCAGAGATTAGAAATGTAGTTCAATTGCCTTGACTATTTTAAAAGAAATAAGGCAATTCCCAAGATGAGCACCTTCACTCTGCCAAAGTTTTCTTGACAGTAAACAGCAACTTAAGAAATTATTTCCTGTCTTGTCAAGGAGAAAACCAATATTTCTTCTCAACCTACCATTTTCTGATCATCTTTTCTGTAGAGAATGTCTACATCCACAGTTCTTTTCTAGGACAAACGCTTTTAGATGAGCTGCTCTTCCCCTGGTGATCACAGTTTCAGTGGCGCTGCTCTCCCTGGGCTGTTTGTATTGATGAAGGGCCAGAGTTTGATGGTGATACACAACAGGACAAAGAACTGTTCTGCAGAATCTGGCTAATAAATCTGGCCAATGCCAAGCCTGAAAGTAAAATAGCAGGATTGGGCTTCAAAAAGAGCAATTCTACTGAAACTCTATTCTAAATTCTCTAGCTTTACATATGGAGAAAAGTTAATAAAAGGTAATAAAAGAAATGAAATTACTTGCTTTAATTTCCTCACGTAACTGAACAATGTTTCCTTTAGGCAGTAGTTATTGTATTGAATCCACAAAATTATTTTCAGAGCACTGGACGCAAATGCCAACAATGAAATAATAAAACTGAACACTGTGAACACCTTGCTAACCATCTGTAAACCAATTTTCAAAGAGAAAATCACATCAGTAGAATATTTGACCCATACAGGATCTCGCAGATGTTTTCCTATAGCCTTTGGGATCTACCTCATTTCAAGGTCTATATAGTAGAAACAAATTGTGCATTTACACAGTGAAAGTCTAAGTGAATTCCCATAAGAACCTTCAAAGGCTTTTATGTTTGACCAGGCGCTGTGTTCTGCTACTTTGGCAAAGAGGTATTAACAATGACTTGTTAATAGTAATGGAGCCATACCTTCTCCATATGGGTTCCAACACTTTGAGCTGTGTCGTCTGTCCATATTTAAAAGCTCCACCTTAAAAAGATGATAAACGAGACCAACTTGACCTGGCCTTAGACCAAGTCATGGATTAAACAATTTCTTTCAGCTTGATTGGGGTTTTATTGAGGAAACCTGCTAAGTAAAAGCTATTCAGTCACAGCGCTTAAGTATCAAAAGAGTGCATGGAATTTGAAAAACGCTGCCAATGTGCCAGCCAGACCCTGAGTTACCACAAAGACAGAGACCAGCTGCACAGGACTCGAACAATGGTGAATCTTTTCTGGATTCCTTGTTTCCTGCAGTATGTCCATCTCTGAAACATGCAACACCTTAAAGCACCGTGTTCTTTTTCTAGAGCAAAGATGTCGGAGTCTTTGTGTGTGTGTGTATTTGTGTATACCCAGGCAGAGAGGGGATTTTTCATTAGTTTGTACCCCTACCTCACATTAATGCTAAACATAAGCAGCCTTTAAGGAAGAGCAGATAAGTGAAAGATAACAAATGTAGTTTTTAAGGTGAAAAATCCAACAGGCAACAGAAATGAAGTTTCAGTCTTTCATTTATTAATTGCTATTTTATAATTCTCTCTCTTAAGATGCCCTAAGTTAGTTGGCAGATTTCCATCATAGGCTTATGATAACCTGTTTTTAGAATGTTCTACACCACTTCGGGTCAGTGCTGCAGGGTCTGTGCCTGCCTCTGATGATGGGTTGAAAGGAGAGTTTAAAACCCCTAAACACCAGTGATGAATATTAATGTGTTAATGTGACTGCAGAGATGTTTTCATTCAGTTTTTGGCTCTGTCTTGGCATGTGAGGGTTTATCACACATACAGCATGTCTTTTTCTTTTTAATTTCCACGAGCTTTTAGACTTAATGGTACCTTCTGCTCTCTAATGAGTTTATTCTTTCACACATTATTATTACACGTGTTCAGTGCAAACAATCTGTATCGCTATTTTAATAAAAACAACAACAAAAGAAAGAGCAAAGTCGGGGCTCGGGGAGCACACAGCATGTCACCCTGTACAGCTGGTCTAATCTGATGCTAGCATTGCCATAGCAACAACACCAGAGGAGAGCAAGGGGTGGCTGGAGCCTCCTCCTCCTGTTGATCACATCCAATGGGTTCCTAATGCAGAACCAGCGCTTACAGGATGTGATTTCCACCATGTGCAGAAAAAATAAGACCCCAGACCTTACCCCTTTCTAATGTTGCAAAGTTCCACTGTGTAAGTGGAGTCAGCACAAAATTGTTCATCAGAACAGAATTTTTTAGGAAGTTTGTTCATTGTTCACATTTGTACCTTTTAAAGATTTGTTAGAGAAACTGTTACTTTAAAGATTTATTTTAATTATTTCACTAGCAAAAGTTTATTCTGTTAAACATAAAAACAAACCCAGGCAAAAAACTACTAGAAGAGAGCAAGAAAGATTTTGCCACGAAGAGACTACAATCATTCTCAAAGTGAAAATTACTTCAATGCTTGAAAATACTTTTTGATAAACTATAATTAGAATATAAATTTCCTTTTATAATTTCCCTCAGAATTTGCTTTTTCATTATAAGTCTGCTAATTAAGAGAATTAAAATTTATCCTAGCTTGGATTTCTGCCCTACCTTTCAAGTTCTGGAGTATTTTGCCAGTTGTCTTTACTATTTGTTGTTCTCAATTTGAACATGGGTCACCAATGCATTAGGACAGGTGTTACCAGGGGAGGGAAGGAGGTGATTCTTCCTCTCTAATTAGTACTGATGAGGCCACACCTTGGTGCTGTGTCCAGTTGTGGGCTCCCTATTCCGAGTAGTGTCCAGAAGTGAAAAGCTATGCAGTCTTTAAAAGGATGGTATTGTGTCAAAATGACTTAAATTGTTTAATTTTGGGCAATGCAAACAAGGTTAGTTGAATAGGAAGATGATTAATGGGTGCTCATTTGTTCTGACCATTGAAAATACCTTCCTACTACAGTTTTCATTCCAAAATCCAAAGATTTAGATGTCCACTTCATGCCACTTAAATGTCACCACTTAAAGTAATCACAGCAAAGATTCCATCAAATGTCCTCAAACTGTGGAGTATCATTTAGCCCTGCTGTGCTATGAATATTACCTGGCAATGAAAAGATAGAACTTGTGACCTAAAGATTGACCCATCTGCTATTTATTTAGCCTTGGAAAAAAGTAATTCTACATCAGAAAAACAAAACAAAAAAGGAAAGAAAATAGCAGTTTGGAAACGTACCAGTGATAGGGTGATTTCATTTTATAAGTGTATTTAGTTTGCTTATGATCAGAGACTCAGCTTCATGTTTGTAAACTAATATTGAAATATAACTGAAGGCGTAAGTAAATTTAGTTTCTTTACTGTTTAGTGAATCCCATCTGTACCCTCATGAGCTGAAAATGTAAAAAGCTGATTGTGAATAACAAAAGAAAAGATCTGTAAGATATTAAATTTATGGTGATCACCTTCTGTCTGCATAATGGAATTTTCTGAAGATGCTTGGCAAGTGAAGGATTTCAGAGCTGTTAAATTCTGTATATATCAGCTGGAGTCTATGGTTGACAAGCCATGTTCAGTCCTTATATAACAGTGTCCAGAAGCGAAACATTCCATGCTGATCTGCATTCTGTTATGGAAGGTCAACCAAGGCAAAACCAGTTCCCAGATTCCTGGACAGGAAAAACTGAAGGGAGGTCTCCCTGCCTTTCTATAGTTAAGCCCACAGAAATTCTACTGTATTTGGTATCTTGGTCCACTTTTGGTTTAACAAACTTGGTCTCCTGCTTGTTTCAGTTATGAACAACACCTTTGAATCTCCTAAAAAGTGAAGTGCTATTTTCAAAGGTTTTGGAACTTGTGTGTATAAGGATTTTCAAGGCTTTCTCTTTCTTCCCTCTCTTGTTAATGGGAAATGTAGTCCTTGATATGAAGGAATCCCTAGGACACCCAGCTTTTCATGATGTCTGGCAAAACTCCAAAATATTTCAGCTTCTTTACAGCAAGAAATAAGCTTTCTGATGAAACCCATCTTTTTGGATATAGAAAGCAGTTTATGTAGAAAAAATCTGCTCTTCCCTCCAAGACAGGAAATACAGAAATATACTCTTCCCTCCAACATAGATTAGTTCCATAGTTATGACTTCCAGTTTTATTATTAATAAGGCATGATGTTGATCATCTTCTTGTCTCTTATTTAAACAAGATGGTCATACAGTTCTTTCTAGTACAGCACTGTGCTCTTTTTATTACATAGAATCTGTTTCCTGAATACTTATTTCTTTAAATACCCAAGCACTGCATTCGATTTCAAGCAGCCATTTAATATCATTCCTTGGGAGAATTCTTGCAAGGGTTCTATCCCACTGTATCACCTGAAAGAAGTAACAGAAAGAGCCATGACTGCATAAAGCCATCCCTCCAAATGACCACATATCTGGGAACACAAACATCTTTAAATGATGTTTGGAAATCGAGTTAATTTAATTCTTTAGAATTAGAAGGGATCCATTTTGCCTGTAAGGCACAACCCAGTGAAACTTGAAGTTCAAAATACTATGCCATAGCAGGAGCAAATGACAGTGCATCTGGATTTGGAGGAGTGCAGTCGAAAGCTATCATTTCTACCATTTGAGCAACAATGTGAGGTCTGTAGGGCTTTGGACTCTAATGATCCAGATGATAGTCTGGATTCCGTTTCAACACAGTCTGGAAATGCAGAGAAGAAGGTCTCAAAGTGCAAACTCCCAGTGCTGCATATTACTGCAGAACTGTTACTTCCCTGGATTTGTGAAGAATGCGAGATGCCAGTGAAGAATATAAAGATATATTCTTCCATGTTGTCTATATTAGATCATTCTCAAGATATATTCTTCCATGTTGTCTATATTAGATCATTCTCACTGTGTTCCTATTCTATCCCAGTAGTTATAATTGTAAGTAGTTATAGACTTTATTAAGCAACTTCAAGTAGTGTAAGGTTTTAAACTCAAATTTAATCTACTAGAACTATTCTAATAATTTTTTTTCTGGTGTAATCAAAGGACTCCTCCTCTCCTTGTAAATCCTGACATGCTACATTTACCATGTCAACATCTCTGAGCCTCAGGTGACATGAATTTGGATAAACTACATGGGTTGGTTGCTCTCGTACTTGACACAGTGCACAGATTAGAGTCTACTCTTGAGTTGCCACTTACACAGGATTATCATTCAGTTTGGACTTGCAGTATCATAAGTCTCTTTCTGAAGGTCAAATCTGTTTTTTCTTTGTGATATGTTAGAAAGATTTTACAGCAACTGTGTCCAAAGGGGAGTTTCTTTCAAAAAAAGGCCTGGATTTACTTCTAATTGTTTCTGTCTGAAATTCAAATAATTTCTCAGCTTCTCTTAGGAAGCATACGGTTCCAGTGTGGAGTAATTGTTTTCCATCTGGACACTGTCTGGTGGTGGTATTTGCTGTAGCTATAAGTAAATAAATGAAAGAGTCAAATAAATGAAGACATCTGTAAATAATTTATTTGCTGATTGATGGCTGGTAAATAAACTCTAGCTTCTTTCTTTGGTTAGATTCACAATCAAAACTGTGGAGTGAAATATACACCAGCTTGCTAGAAGCTTGAAGTTCAAAGGTAGGCTATGAGAAAACCTCCAGAGATACCCATAAACACCAAAGAAGTGGCAGACAAATTCCAGTTAATGCTGCCTCTGACCTCAGCAAGCCCCTCTCTGAAACACTTTAAAGCATGCTAAAGCCTTTCTTGAAATCCTGCCCTGGTTGTCTACCTGCCCTCTGTTTTGATCAGCTCTCTGTAGCCAGTCTTTCAAGGAGAAGGGTGATATGGCGACCCAGAAGAAGTTCACTTTAAAAGCTGATGATTCTCTCAAGGGCAGACAGGAGTAAATAAAGCAGAGAAGGAAGAGGGCACAAAAAATTAATGTTGTTTTGGCTCTGGGGAGACTTGCCAGACTCAACTCAGTGTTTGCACTTTTTCAAGGTGGTGTTTTTGCTTTCCATTCTGTGTCCGTGTGAACTCAATAATGCAAAAATTATCACGTGAACATTCTTATTAGTCTTTTGATATGTGCTTTTAAAGTAAGTGGAATGTTTCTGCTCATGAATAAGTTGACCAATTTATTGCTAAGGTTCATTAGAACAGGGGGGCACTATGAGAGTTGTGTGAATGGGCAGCCTTGTATCCAAATACTTCAAACCCATCTTTGGAACACTTGCACTGAAGTAGCAAAAATGCCTGTGAAATATGACTTTTTAGCTTGAGCATTTGTACAACTACTGAACTGAATTTCAAACAGGACTCATTCAGATGTCAGACTCTTGCAATTAAAAACTGTGCTTGGCTAGCTAGTTAGTTCGTTATTACACACTTTATGGTGTGAGCTGCAAATTAGCTACTCAAAGTCTGCAGTTCAAAGGATTTGCAGGCCTAGAATTATTCACTGAACAAGATTGTGAATAATTTCAAATAATGAATAAATTCAATATACTTTTTGTTCTGTCCGTGCATAGCCTCTGAAGAGGGACAGAATAAAAAGGGGAAATCAATCAGATAAATTATTCATCGAGAATTATTTGTTCAGCTCTAATGCTTATGTACTTAGACAATATTTTCATTGGAACAGACTCTGAAGAGCTCTTCAGTCTGCATATATCTCAGCCACAATTCATCTGTAAAAGGTTTTGAGGTTCTTGTTAAATACAGATGCCTAGACCTAGTTGTAGTGAGTAGGATTTATTTGATTTTATCTCCAAGTTCTTGACTAAGTTTGGGCACTTCAAAGGTTATTTAACAGGAATTGTTTTTGTGAAAGTGGTTCATTGTCATTGTGTCTGCATTTGGAAGTAGTTTTAATTGATCATCCCAGTTCTACTTGCTGCTGTTCATGTCTGACTTGGCTATTTCCAGTACAATGTGGCAACCTAGGTGTTTTATTTCATTGTGTAGTTAAGAAAGAACATCAATATAGAATCTACTGCTATTGTGAAGAACTACCTTTCTGTACTAATAACTTTAGTACAGCGATGTTATTATTTTAAAGGAAGCTAGGATCAAGGAATTCAGTGACAGGTACAGCTCAAATTAATCTGCTAAGAACCAAATACAGTTCTCCTAAAATATGTTTTATTAAAATAGCTTGTCATGATAGTAACAGATTCAGCTATTTGCCTGCTATTTATTTGATGCTGTATCTCTCAAAAAACAGAGGGTAAGTATGGAAGGGGATATTTTTTTTTCCTGGAATATCCCCTGGAAGGGGATATTTTATTTAGGGCAACCACACATCTTTTAATGTCAATATCTTTGTTGCTACACTGGCTCAAGCAGACCAAGGAGTTTGGTTCCATCTTGTCTAAAATGAAGTGAGAGAATGGAAAAAACCGGTGGATCTTGCATACTGAAAAGAGAAGAATATTAGGTACTGTAGAACAAATAGTTGCTCTCATATTAATGATTGTAACCAATATAAAAAAGTTTTCGTTTTCTTCTTCCTGCCAATAAGCATTCTGTTACATTCGTTTTATTTCTGTAAGGCAGAGATACCAGTTCAAAGGGACAATTCAGGTGGCTGTAAAATAAATAATGAAATGAATTCTTGCAAAAAGAACCTGTCATACAATTTTTATCATCATTCTTGTTACATCCTTGCTGATTGGGAGTGAGGGGCTGGAGGTGAGAAGTTATGCTGGTCTTGGCTCTGCCACTGACTTATCATCATCCATTGACAAAGCTCAGTTTTTTGCACTATCATAACAAGATATGCTGATGTCTTTCACATATATTGATACAAGAATTGGGGAGAAGGATTATATTTTATTTTATAATGTACGGAGTTTAACACAGTAGGGGCATAATCTTGATTAGGGCCTCAATGTGGTACAATAATAGAGTTAATAAATAATACTTGACAGCAGTCTAAAGATGGAGGTATGGAAGGAAATGAGGCATAACTTTTGAATAACCCTTAATTCAAATATCGTAGATGGAAAGGAAACCACAAGGTAAAGTCAAACTTCGTTTCACAGGAAAATTCCATAATCTGTGTGACAAGGAGAAGTGCAATAAAGTGCATCTCTATGGTTCTGCAGACCAGAATGTCTGATGTAAAGATATTTTTCCGTAAAATCAATAGTCCTGTTAAAATACAAGGCTCTCTTATTGCCACTTGATGGTCCTTTATTTGATGATTGTATATAGTTTAGTTTACCTATTAGTTTACCTATTTAGTTTACCTATTGCCTCCTCATGAATCTTCATTTAATGAGAGACATCCTGGTAATCCAGGAAGATTGCCTGGATAATATATTAAAATTCAACTCTTCCCTTATTTGCCTAATATTTATAAAAAAAAGCTTAATTTTTTTTCCTATTTTTTTTCTCCCTATTTTTTGAAGTTCAGTGTATCATATTGGTTTCTTTTATTCCATTAAATAATTTCCCAAGATTTGCAAAGTGGCTAAAAGTGGTTAAAATTTAAAAGTAGAGAAAAAAAACCTTTTAAGGTATTTGATTTCCTGCAAAATGGAAAGTGGGTGTATAAATGCACACCCAGTAATACTCAGGTTGTGTTAACATTAGTGTGAGGTTACTGTGGGAACTCATTTCTGTTTCAGCACAGTCTGCAAAACTGCAGTCATGCCCATTTAACAGGCACTAGGTCATGTTAATCAGTAATACAGTGCACTTAATTATACAAGAGTTTTGAATGAAATCAGATCTGAAGTTTTCCAATTGTTCATCAGGCATTTAACAAATACTTTTTCCTTCCTTGTTCTTGCAAAAATATTTGTTTTTTGTTTTTTGGTTGTTGTTATTGTTTTTGTTTTGGTTTTGGTTTGGTTTGTTTTTTCGGTTTGCTTTTTTGTTTTTTTTTTCCATTACTAGCTTGTTCCAAATTTTGAATTGGAAGTGTAGTCAGTTCCATGTGTAGACTGATACACGGAAATAATCTGGTTTAGGCTGCACACATTGTGCATGACTGTTTCACTCTGACTTTGCTTCATCAAGGCAATTTCACAGTGGGACATCTAGAAAAAAAACCACCAAACAAGGAAAAGATAACACAAGACACTTTAAACTAGAACAGGCCAATTAAAAAACATATTAAGAAGCAGTTAAGGCTCTGTAGTTGCTGCATACAGTATTCAGCAGGGAGTTGGTGTGCTGGGTCTTTCTTCTTTTTCCCTTGGTGTCTGCTCCTGTAAGTGCCTGAGGATCACCATGAGCAGCAGAGAAAGCTTCAGAAATACTTGAACAAATCTGAGCAATTTTGCCATGGAGCAAATGCCTGAATTTGTCAATTAGTTCCCTGCAACTGTGTTATCTGTGAGCAGTTTGAGTGAGTAGATCATAGTCATGCGTTCAAAGTATTGTTATGGAAGTTTACAAAAGAGCTTACCATTGTTCCACATAATTATTTTGTTTTTCAATTATATTCCAGCCACTATGATACCACTGAAACTTTGGAAAATGTTCTTTGTGTGTGGCCCTGATGTGCAGATCCTGCAAAAGTGCTTACCTAGTAGAATTAGATGTTTTGATGTATAAAAATTATGAAGGTGGATGAAAAAGAAGACTATTTGTATTTCAGTATTTGGCAGCTTAATCAGTGTAGGCAAAGGGTGTTTGTCATCAACAAAATGAAAAGATCCATTATTACCCAGTGCAAACCACTCAGGAAGAGAATTCAAGAAACAAAAAAAAAATCTTTGAATCAAAATATAAAAAAGGTCAAGATTTGTTTGCCAGAGGCCCAAGAAAAAGACAACAAAAATATATTTTTAAATCTACCATGGGAAATTAATACTGAGGTGATTTTCAGGCTAAGTCTGGGAACATAGCATTGTCATTTTAGAATAAACACCAAAAACAGATGCCACAATTTCATAAAATAAACATGCGGTGAAAGGGTAACACAGACATTAGCAGCAAGCGGAGGCAGTAGCCAATGCAGTGTGATGAGAAGGAGGGCTCAGTATGGTGTGATGTGCTGTAGAAGCCATTAGCCATATGGTACAGTGCGAAGAGGGCCTCTGTGACTCAGTAACAGTTGTACGTTATGTGGTTTATAAAATAATTATGCAATGGCAAGCAACTCTTTTATAATTATTGGCTGTTTCAAAATATTTCTGCTAATCTGGAGGCATTTACTAAGTTGATGGATGCAGGCAGTCTGCTTCCTCTGTCTGTGTATTTGTAGATTGTGCAGAGCATCATCCTGCTAAAGGCAGTGACCATTTTAAACCTGGGCACCAGAGGCTGTATTCGTTTTTCTTTTTCTGAAAAGTCAGGGAATATCCACATAAATACATTATAACTTGGTGGGACACCTGCCAAAGAAGGGCCCAGTAGCTACCCTTCCGTTATTCACTGGCACTTCTTTGCTAACTTTCCTTTATTCATTGACATCTCTGAAAACTGGAAGTGTATCACCAGAAAACCCTATTGTTCTGTCACTGTCGATGGCATAAGTTGATGACAATTTCAGCAGATTCTGGGTATTTTTTATTCTCTGCTGTGTCTTTCATGCTTATATTAGAGGCAACAAAACTATCAGCAACTGAAGAACATCAAACAAATGTCTTTGCTTTAAACAACAAGAAGATGGCACTGATTTCGTTTTCCTTTTCTACTGCTCCTCAAGCAAGCATATGGAAGATAAGAGCCTCTTAGACATTTGTACATCGCAGCACTTTTGCTTTGAAATGGGAAGAAAATAATAAAGAAATGAGGTTTTGAGGAAACTCTTCAGCTACAAAATTTGCTGGCAAGTGAGACTTGGGACCCAGAGTAGCTAGAGGCACCCAGCTCCTGCTGTCCAGCTCTGAGTGTGGAAGGTGAGAAGGTGTGTAAATCCTCCACATCCCATGACCCTGCAGCACCTGGATCAGCTGGCTGGGAATAAGGAAGGGACGTGGGTCTGAAAGCTGGGACATCAAACCGAATCCCAGAAGTCAAGAAAGGCACACAGCTTGGAGAGGTCCACAAAACAATTCTTCCCTTTCTATCCCTTTGGCTCAAAACACTTCCCATCTTCCCCCTGTAAACTTTAGATCCAGCATAAAATACCAATTGTAAAATACGACAGGAAGAGCACAGGAGAGATCAAGGGCTGCCAGTATAAAGGTCTTTGAACATCCTCGGTCTGTCCCACCCACATGGGTCAGCTCTAGCTTGGTGCTGGAGACATCACAGATCAAACATGATTTTTATTGTGTGCATGTGGTGTATTGCTGTGAGTGCTCCAGAATTCCACTGGGATAATCTCCCCACAGTAGGTACAGCTGCAATGTAGGTTTTCAGCTTTGGAGAGGTTGGTCAATTGATGTTTTGATGGTGCAGGTAACTGATATGAGTTGTAACTATTGCACTAGTCTTACAATAGGGACACATCGCTAGAAATGCTGGAAACTACATCTGCAATGAGGTTTCTGACAGGACTTCAGTGCACTAAAATGAATTTCTGGTCTATATGCAAGCAGTGCAGGTGCAATGAAATTTTTTGCAATGATTAAAAACATTTTGCAAAGCTGCAATCCAACGGCATGGTTTACACCACATTTCAAACACTGAAAAGGAATGTGTTGCTAAGTATAACACAAGGATATACATTAGAAAATTTCACTATACAGAATAATACATGCACACATACATATATGTGTGTTTATACATTTTTCTTACAAGGAAAAGGCCATTGTTCATCAATGATAGCAGCTGGCATGACTGCTGAACCAGTTATTTTATTTTATCTGGTATTACTAGGGAAGATACCACTTTCATTTTTGCCAGCATTTGTAGTGTAAATGAGGAGCAACCTATCGTAAAATGTTTCTACTGAGATCAAAGGAAGCAGTCCTTACTACCAAGCTAAAATCATTCTGGGGAAATGTTTTTGATTATGGTTAATGATGTAATCAAGCCACTAAACTGCCTAGAAGTTGGAGTTGCAGCAGGCGTACAGCCTGCCCATTACAGAGCACCCAATCGACAATAATACCGAGGGGAAAAAGGTGTGATGGAGCAAACAAGACGCCAGTTAAATGTTTACTCTAATGGCACACAAAACTGGACAGATTTGATTAGAATACTTATGTCTGTCCTTCTTAGGAGAAGAACACTGAATGGCTGAAGGTTTAGCACAGGAAAAAAAAAGCCAAAAAGCCAAAGGTGGAGAGGAAAGGACCAAAAAAGGTAATTTTTTAACATCTTTGATTTCTTTCTTTAAAGACCAATTACTTTCCTGTCCCCTGTGGGAGAAAAACATTCTTCTTCTTAATAGCAGAATCATTCTAAGACTTCTCTGATTCATTTTATATTTAGCAGATTACAGTTTTGGAGTCATCAGTAGGAGAGAACCCAGCAAACTGACAGACCTGAAATCATGTCCTTTGATTGTAATTGACAGGGAAAGCGTTTAAGGTAAAGAAAAAAAATATTTTATTCATCTTTGATTACACTGTGATGTGATTTGGTGACATAATACAGCTGTGAACTGTGGCAAGAAAGGCAATAATTCCTACTTGAGGCTTTGACATGATGTAGCCCTTTAGTCTTCTTCAAACCAGTGCCTCCAGCTACAATAGTGCCCTTGATGGAGTCTAGACAAATAGATATACAGACTGTTGCAATTAAGGAGGCAAACAGCTTTAAAATAACATTTCTCCAGGCCATGTATTTTTTGTATTAAATGGCTATGCTGACACATATTTTTCTTTACCAAAATTAAATCTAGATTATCTATTAAATAATCAAGCATTGGATAAAAATTATTCACTTCAGAAGGGTTATAGGAGTAACACAAATAGAAACTTTTTCAAATCTACAAAACTATTGAATCAGAAGCACCTACTAGAAGTGAAAGAAGCATTTAATGAATTCACTTGAAGAGGCTCTAAGGACTATATATGTCTTGTGGGTATCTTAACTTTTAAACTTTTTTCCTTTTTATTTAGTTCTCAAAATATCACTTAAATATTCCTAACAATTTACCGTGTCAGGATCTTCAAAAGTACTTAGCAGCTCCTGGTTTACAAAATCCTTGGATGTCTCTGAGAGATTT
This sequence comes from Acanthiza pusilla, assembly GCA_036630365.1. Classification (NCBI taxonomy): domain Eukaryota; kingdom Metazoa; phylum Chordata; class Aves; order Passeriformes; family Acanthizidae; genus Acanthiza; species Acanthiza pusilla. The sequence goes on along the minus strand of JAXCHO010000026.1, from coordinate 12,337,984 downwards.
CTGTAAGGAATAATATCAAGAAAAGTAAAAAGAAATTCAGAACAATGCAAATTGTATTACCAAACTTTAGTTATCATAGGAAAGCAGTTTTGTGTAGTCTGTCTGTGTGCTCTTGGAGTCTGGCTTACATTGATCAGCTAAATAGGACTGACCTGGACAGGAACCTACCTTGATCACCTACCTAAACTGGGTGTCCAAAGGGAAGGGTAAGAAGTCCCATGTACTCTCTTGTGCTGAAGTTTTTCACAGTGTTGTTCCAGGAGGTTAAAAATGTCTTGCTCACTACAAAAATGTTTCCTTACAGTGACTAGATGTGGACAATAATTTAGAGATCACCTACTTCATCATTACAATATGTGTTGATCACATCCAAAAAGGAAAGTACAATTTCATGGTCATGATCATGATAATTCGTGCAAATGATTGGTTTCCTGATCGCACTCTGGACTTCTAGACATAAGCAGTTAACCAAGGACAATACAGAAAATGCTAGAAAATTCTGTCACATCCTCAGGATCTGTGTTAAAGACACTTAAAAAACACAGGAGTTGGTCATCCTCAACGATATTTTCTGATGAAACTCAAAATTCAGTAGCACCCACAGAATACAAAACTTATTATTCATGCCACTTCACATTTGTCTTTTAAAAGTTCTTTCTGAAATATTTTGCAAAAGCCTTTGTGTTTTCTGATTTGATCTTCTGTATGTGGTTATGAAAACAAGGTAGCATAAAGCATATGTTCAACAGAGTAGTTCAACAGTTTTTTAATAAGAAGAAGCGCCAAAATTCATCACCAAACAAAATTAATCACCATATGAATGTATTCTGGATGTGTAAAGGACTGTTCTGTATCATTGTTCTCAGAGAGCAATAGCAGTTGCATAGACTGAGTTTCCTTTTGCATGGAAGAGCTCCATCGCACAGCAACACAAGCTGAGCTTCCTTAATCTCTTCATTTTAGAATTGTCCAGTTCTAGGGAAAAAAATCATTCAAACTCCCTGCCCTATATACAGCTATTGACAAAAATGTGTAAGTTAGTTCAAATAGTGATGATGAAACTAAACAACCACTAATTTACACAAGTCCATGAAAAAGCAGCTGGATACTGTTAGGGATTGTACCTAGATATTATTGGTTCTGTGCTGGATATCACAGTTCTACAAAACACTGACATCTTTCCAGGTGTATTCTTCTATGACTTGGGACGTTCAGAAATTCAGATATATGATGTTGGTAAGGCACCTAAAAATAAAAAAACAACAAATCCCATTAGAAAGTTTCATGGGTGAGCTGAAAACAGACATCATAATGATGAACTTCTAATGATCCACACAATTTAATCACAGCATTTAAGAATTATTAAAAGCAGGGTAGTATCTGCATTCTGGAAGTAGCCTTTCAATGCTCCCAGGTCAAAAAAAAGTAAAATAGTACACAGACTTGAATCCCTTACTCTTTTTTTTTTTTTTTTTTTTCCCTGTTTGGTCATTGATATTACAGTTTCCAAATTCTGAACCGAATGCCTATGACAGTGGACTTCAGCCTGAGCACAAATACTAGGACAAGAGAAAAACTCAATATCTAAGAAAAACTTTTAATGACCCCTACAGGTTTTGTATTCACACAGACTTGGATGTTAATATTTTACAGTGCTGTACTCTACCTATTGCTATGAATAGGCTTGGAGATTCCTGTTAGCACTTGTGAAGGAAATTCCACTCAAAAGGAGGGATCTCACTTTACTAATAGTGTTGCAACATTTGGCAATTATATATTAAAGTAAGACATACTGATTAAACTCCATTACCATATTTATTATCTGGCACATTTTTCATAGACCATTTTCTGTTTTCTTTGCAATACCAAGTAAAGAAAAAAAAATCCCTAAAAATAAATTTTAGATGAAATTTATAAAGTTATAGTTAAAGAAACATTATCCCTAAAATTACCATTTGAATGATAAGCAATTTTGGGAGTAATTATAGTGCACACTCTACATTCAATGCATTCTGATATATGGATAATTACTCCTGGTAATATGTGTTAGTTAGATTTTATAACAACAATAACAATTTATTGCAAAATTAATTCCTTGGCACAATTTAACATTTATTGATGTGAAGTCAAAGTGAATTGATTTTATTGCAGACCACTTGTGATACGTTTTCCCTATGCTCCTGCCCTAATTGGTTATTATAGGTCATTTTGGTATTTAGTTTTAAAAATAAATTAATTTGGTACCAAGGTGCACTTAGTAAAATGGCAAGATATTTACAGCTCATGTGGTTTTATTTAAATAAAAAATGGTAAGGTAATGCAATCATCTTTGGTTATAAAGTGATGGGTGAATTGAAAACATTTCTGAATCAGGTCAATGGTAGTGATGATTAGTGCATTGTTAATCAAGTTGCTGAGATTGCTATCAAAAGCTTTATCTCTTTCACTCAGACTGGTGAGAGGATCATGAATATTAAACAGATTCAAATAGATCTGCACTCATGTAATATGGAGCACTACAAATGAAAAGGCTAAATGAACCCAGACTGTGACTTTATGCACCGATATATCTCTTAACCAAAGAGGAATGTCTAATCCATTTCTCTACTTGTATGAGGCTACATACATTGCAAGAATACAAAGGCGAAGCATTTCATGTACCATATTCATTTTATGGGGTAAGTACTTATTTACGGCCCTATCAATGTGAAGAAAAAAATAGCTGTGGAAAAAGTTTTTCAGGATTGAAACAATACTACTGTAGGCCAGATTTTAATTTCTACAGCACCAGTAAAAATCCAGCACACTTGAAATCGGCAGCTTCATTTTGATTACCTTGCCCCTACTTTATTATTGCTGACTTACCTGAATTTAGGATTTATTCCAGTGCATAGTTTAATTATATGTCTGGAATCCACACTCACTTTAAACCTTAGAGGAGATATAACAATTAATTTATGTAATCACAAATGTGTGGTGCAAATATGTGGTCAGTGGAGGCCTGGAACCTGCAGAGAGGCAGGTGTGTGCTTAACTGTGTGCTCCTGAGAAACTCCAGGGATGTTCAGCTGGATTAGCCAGGGACACAAGGCTGAACTGGTTCTATTTCACAGGTACAAGGCTTTCGCTAAAACCAGTTCTTTATAATCAAATATAAGGGGCAAAAATCCCAGATGAACAAAACAGAATGAAAAACCTGACCTCGTGCTTGTGTCTATTTGATAAGTAATGTGTTAGAAAGAAGCCAAAACAGATCAGATGTCAGCAGCTGTCTTGCCAGGGAAAGATGCTGACTCTAGACAGAGTTCTTTCAAAGTTGGTTTAACTAAGTTTAGAGGCTTCTTAATCTCATATGAGTGCAGAGCCTGTACCTTTGCAGTACAGCAGTCTGCAGTGTAAACAGACCTTCAGACTGCCTCAGATGAGCTGCTTTGCCATGAGCAATGAAGTAGGAATTCAAACCTACTCATGACTGCTAACTATGGGAGGTAAATTCTCACAAAATTACTATTTTACAGAAAAGTGAGGTACCTTAGTGAGGTAATAACAATGCAGTCTGAGGTAGTCACCTGTCTAAGTAGTTTTCAATACACCGTGGTCATTGATAAAAACATTATTTTTAGTCATATATATTTTAAGGGATTTATATGGAGTTTACAAAATGTTTAACTAATGAAAGAAGCAGAAATACTGAAACTTTAAAAGCTCTTGAAGATGACGCTTATTTTTCACTTGCACCATGAAAACAAAGCCATTTTTGAAGAGGAGGAATGTATACACAGAAATTACATAGTAAATGGGTGGCTGTACCCACACTCACGTAGCACTAGACTAGCAGGGCTTAATAACAGCACGATCAAACCATTACTTTGTGTTTCACATGCATCCATGGTTTCCTCTCTATAGGGCACACAAAATGTATGGCACAGAAAATATCAGATCACAGCTTCTGAATCTGAAAATTTACCTTTTAATCTGAGAGAGGGAACAAATGAAAAACATCCCCAGTCAAAGCCGATCCTGCTGATTTATGTAGACCACCCCGAGCACAGCGCAAGATGGAGACCACCAAAGTCACTTGTTACGGTTAAACTGCAGTGAGCCCCAGTCCTGCATCCCTCTGTGCCTGTCTCCTGTTTAGTCTCTTCCCAGCACAGAGCCTGCCATTAATGACCCCCCTGCCTGCTGGAGCAGTTTTGTTGCACTCCAGCATTGTACTGTGGGAGCACATTCCAGACTGGAAAAGTAAACACATTAAAAAGCGCCATAGCTCTCTCATCACCTCCTCGACATCAGGAGTTTTTATCTTTTATTCTCAGGGAAGACCATGTTAAGGGGTGGATTTTATACTTTGATCTGAAGAAGCTGGGATTCCCAGAAGAGCTCATCTCTTTGAGGATGGAGACACATTGTGGGTGAGTTGTCAGGAGAGCTCTGTCTTCCACAGTCCTAACTTCAGGTTTTTTCTTTGACTCTAGAGAGCTCAGTGGTCTGGAGATCTCTTGGGAGGTCATCCATAGTAGCTTAGGCTAATCTGTTGGATAGCTTTGAAGCTGAGAAGAAATACCTTTAATATAATCAGATATTCAATGAAGAGGCAGGCAGCCATCTTAGTGGCTTGTCTTTTAAAGTCAGATTCTAAATTTTAAGCAGCTGGAATTACTCAGGTAACCTCTTTGTTGGCAAAGCTGCTGTAACACCAGAGCCTTCAATGAATTTGGCCTTTCTTTACCAGGGCTGGATGTAGCCCGAAGCATGCCCATTTTTTCTCCAGAGATTTGAACTCTAGATCTGAATCAACCAGTGGGGCCTCACTCATCTGCATTCCCTCACTGTCACCTGGTAGACTCTGTTCTATTTGTGGCAAAATTGTGTCACCATGCACCTGAAGCTTGAAAAAAACAAAGACACTTCAATTGAATCAATAAAATGATGAAAATGCAGAAAGTTTTCTACACATAAGATGCATTTCAGAGAGTGATACAAATGCATTACACAATAAAAAGCAGACGCAAATGCAGGCTTTAGCACTTTAAACCCCTGGGCTGAAAAGCCCTCTGTCTTTGCTGCTGGCTCTTAGCTGTCAGCTGACTGAAATTAGTCAATCTCATTATTCAGTGTGATGTTTTTTATGGGAAATATGACAACAGACCCTGTAACTGGACGCGAGGAACTACACTTAGAATTACTAAATATGGATAATAAAATATGATTGCTATTTTTTTGCCGGATTTATCCTGGTGCCTCACTTAGGCTCTTATTCAGCAGTTTAAATCAAGGTGAACTCTGCTAAAGTTGGCAGAATTAAAGCAGTGTAAAACTGATGTACATGGATGGGAGGAATTCTGTCCCCAGTCTAGAACATGTTAAATTAACATTTTTGTTCTATTCTGCCTGGAGAACACTTCTGGCTCCTAAGTGCTGAGGTATTTGAAGTCTTACTGCAAATCCATAGAGCAAGAGCTGGCTTACGTTTAATCAAAGGTGGAAATAGATGTTGAATGCAGAAGCAGCAGAGTGCAAGAGGAAAAGGAAAGGAGGGAGCCTCTGTGACAGTTCCTCAAGGCAGCCATGACCATCTTGGGTGTTTCTGGGTAGAGCTGTGTTTTAGTGCATCATTATTTTGAATCAGCATATTTCATATATTTGACTAGGAAAAAGCTGAAAAAAACCTCTTTGTCCTGCAGAGGTATCTTAAAAGATGAAGAACAAAGTACTCAAAAATCTAAGCTGAGAAGAAGGATTATTAGTATATGCAGGAAGGTGATATTGTCAATCAAATTAGAGCCCTACAGATATTTCAGGATGTCTTTGAAATCACTGCAGTCATAGAAAATGTTGATAGTGTTGGATCAGCTCTGTATCTGTACAACTAATTTTAAAAAAAAAAAAAAAGTTCTGTAATTATACTTAGTCCATATATCATTAATTTAAAGATGTCTGGAGGAAAAGTGTTTCCTTTGCCAGTGACATTCCCTCCTTCTCTCCAAAAGAAAGGTTTAAAAAAAAAAGTCAAAGTCCACCATCACGGGCATAGAAATAAAACCAACTTATTCTACCATTCTCAAAGCAATGTCAGTGTTGTTAAACAAAGCATTTCATAAGATGCTGCATAATTATTATAGTCTATCATTAAGCATCTTTGGACTAAAGGTATAAGCTGGCATAAAATAACAAAATTCCATGGAAGAAATAAAACTTGAATGACTGATACTGAGAGCTGAAGTTATATATTTACTTTTTCAAGCTTCATATTGTTTGAATAAATCAGATTCATTCTCGAGGACCAAGTTCCACTCACAGAGGAGTCTGAATTTTTTATTTTTCCACAAAGAAACAAATGGCATAACTAAAGAAACAGATGGCATAACTAAAGAAACAAACAGCATAACTAAGAAAATTAGTTAAGTCTTCTAAATAGAATTTACTAAAAATATACTGCTCTTGAATTTCAGAGGGAGGACTTTCAGGGCTTCATAAAGGTGAAAGATTGCAGGTAATGAGTGGCACTACCACTTCAGGAACTTTTTTATGACATATTAGTATTCAAAAGATAAAGAACACCTGTGAAACCCCTCAAATACAGTGGCATGTGCTAGTCAATCTTTCTGAAAAGTATATGTCCAGCAGTGCAGCAAGACAAATGATTTTTAATAGTTCCTTTGGATGGAAATGTCAAAAGATTATTCCACATAATGTAGTTCTAAAACTTTATTTAAAAATAGGCATGTAATGAGTTCAGGGCTTTATGTAGCTTATGATTTGGCAAAGTCATTGTACTCTGAGAAAATGAATGACAGTTTTATTCTAGTTCAATATGGATGCTTTTCTAGTTGCATCAAAAGGAAGGAATTCACTTCATTTGAAAGGAATTTTCAAAGAATAATCTTAAGTATGACGCAACGTCAAAGGAAGTATGGTGTTTAATTGTTCAGTGCTCAAAAGTTACTAAAACCGCAAAAGTCCTTTTTATCTGGTGTTCAGATCCATGGTTTGTGAGCTGACAGTTATGGGGCACAGCCATCTCAAACATTAATGCATCCTCACCCACTTCGGCACCAAATTTGATCTTTGAGCAATAAAGCAGCATTTGCTGAAGTTCCATTGCTCGACTTGCTATGAGCACCACCATTTTATTACTGTTTTCTCTTTTGAACACTGTTCATTATTTGTTCCTCATTATCTGTGTCTATAAACATCACGTTATGCCCTTGTTGCTCCCCACATACAGGTTTTTTGTTTTCTTTTTCAGTGCCTGTATTATGCTCTTCAGAGGGATTGTGTGAGCACACCTTTGATGGCAGCAGTAGACAGATGGAAACTCTATCGACTTCCTCAGGATCCTTTCTGTCCCGTTGTGGATCTCTGGGCAGGACAGCTAATGCTGACAAGGTGTCTGGAAAAGCAGCAAACAGCAGCGTTCCTCTCGGGCTCCCAGCTGTGCTGCAGCCCTGCTATGGAGAAGGTAGGAGAGAATCTTCATTCCCAAAGACAGACCAATAATATTTATAGAGCATTTTGATCCTTGCCAATCCAGTTTTGCACAGAGAAACCAGGCTGTAGATGTAGATGAGGAAGAACGGGAGGCAGCAGCCAGGAAGCAGCAGCCAAAAGGGAAAGCAGAATCTCCCAGAAGGGACAATGCAGCATTGCGTGTCCCTCTGTTATACCTATCCGTAGCACTGAAACAGCCAATGAATGGGCAAAGACGCAAATTTGAGCATGTATTAAAATTCTGGGGAGCACCACAATGAAATTATTCTTCCAGGATTCAATTCCACTCGTGAAAGCAGTCAGACCCCATTTTCAAGCAAGGACTATAACATTTTCTTGCTCATGAAAATCCATTAATATTCTTCTATTTTTTTAAATCAAAGCTTGGATAGATCATATTTTTTACCCCAAAACAGGGCTAAGCCTTTGAGCAATTATTTTCATTAGCAGATGATGTCATCTCATCAGTAGGTATTTGTTGAGCATCGACAAAGTGAGTAGTTTACAAAAGCTAGACTTCTTAGCTTAAAAGAAGGTGTAGAACTGAGGGCTTTTCTTTTTTCTCCCACAGCATTGGCAATACTTTCAAACGTCTGTTTAATCCATTCTGTCAGCAGCCTCATGAGCTGATGCCTCTGCTTTTGGTTTGTGTTGATTCTTTGGCCAAGCCTTAAAGCTTCATGGTTTTTGATACAGCACTGAAAGAGAAGCTTTGATGCTTGTGAATGTTGACTGCATGAAGTAAATAATGTGAGGCGGGTTTAAATGTCCCTATTTTTTATTAAGCCTTCCAATCACGTAAAACTGAAGGTAAAGAAAAGTCACATGAAAAGAAAATAATATCCTATTAAGTGAAAATATACTTAATGTTTCTAATCCTCATATCTCACATCCAGAGTCTGTTTCCATGCCATGGGGATAGTTATCCTGTTGCTCATACCTCATTATTTCTAAAAAATAAAATAATTTTGTGACAGTCACTCTGCTGACCTGGGAATACACATTCACCTTTTATTGCAAAAAGGTAGAAGTTGCAAAGGGTGAATATCTAGTTTATCTAGAGGGAATGAAAAACACTCATATTTAATAGATAAATCAAGAGATCAAAATTAAGTTTGGGGAGTTGATATTTCAGGAAGTCTCAGTGTTCCTCAGCATCACAAAAGGTGTATTTTTGACACATGGTTTGTGTGTGGAAATCACTGTCAAAAGAACATAACTGAAGAGCGATTCAGAGTGGGAGGGAGTATTTGGAGAGGAAGAAGACTATCAGGACATACAGTGACAAATATATTTTTAAAAAACCCTCATGAGAAACCTTATGCTTCACAGTTTGTTATGTTCTAGCTGCTGGGGTCCAACACCTGGCAGAAACTCTGAACCAAGGACATCATCAACAAATAGCAAAAAACATCATTATGAGCAAATCTTGGCTAACTTCTCTGGCAAGTGCAAGGCAAACAGAGAAATCCTAATTTTCCTGATAGGGAGTGAAAGATAGAAACAATGAAAGATTGTCAGCCTTTGTAAAAAAGTGGTTTAGAGGGAGGAAATTTAGGACATGTTTAAAAAAAGTGGGCACATAGTTAATGCTAATAATAGGAAAAGAGATCTCTAGGGGTTTGAGATGATGACATTGCCTTCCAAAGTGAATGGAATAGAAATGATAGTTTATACATATTTTTTTAATTTCTGCGCTTTAATTTTTATTTGCCCCCTTTTTATTTTTTTATTTTTTATTTTGGCTGAAATGTAAGGGGATATTAGGAGGCATGAAGTACAAAAAACAATTTCCTCATACATCACTCTAGCTTTGCTTTGGGGTGCATAGGAGAAAATGATGGTTTTCTTGTGATGGACCATTTCTTTTCCTCTGCGTCTCTCAGAAAGCTGAAATTTTATTTAACTAACATTCTCTGCAGCTGATGGTTCTGCTCTGACACATCTTTCTATTTTCACAGGCCTTTCTCAACAGTCCAAGGGGTTAATAGAAATCTATTAAATGCCTTTAAAATACATTTCACATGTTGTTGTGGCTGTTTCCTGGTGTGAATCTCTTATTATTTTACTGAGCCTTTTAGACATCAGCTGTCCCCCTTGTACTGAGCATTTGTAATCCCCCTGATTTGCCTGTGTCCCTGGCACAGCAGTTAGATCACTGAACCTCGGGGTTTTGTCGTGTTTTATACATGACTTACGAATTCCAAAAGTTAAATATTGCAGCTGGACCAAAATGGGTCTGATCTTGCTTCTGCTGGTGGCCAAGACCCATTCCCTGCAGCAGACTCAAGAAGGAAGAAGACAGTGTGGGTTCGCAGAGTTGGCATCCAGAGCTGGTTGCTCAACAGAGGTGGTTCACTAAGAATGTTTTTCTGTTTTTACTTTAATTCCAGTTTTTTTTTTAAACTTTATTTCCTTGAGGATGCGATTCCCTCCCGACACGCCTGCTCTTGCTCGCCCTCTAACGGCGCTCAGCGGCACTGCGCAGCGGTGTCCGATCACAACCCGCGCGGACTCTGCCATCGGATTGGGATCGTTCCCGTGCAAAATAACACACATTTTCACATCTTAAAACATGCTCTGAGAATCTTTTTCTGGCTTACGCCGCCTGGCTTTGCCTACCTTTTTTGTGCATGGGCTGGAGTTCATGGAAAACACAAGGATTGTTTCACTTTGGTGGCTGCTGAGGAGACAAACTCATAGACCTGTAGCATGAAAGGATACTCAGGATGTACAGAAGGGACAGGATGTAGCGAATTAAGAGTAAGAAAAACAATATTTATCATGTGGAAGGTTCAAAGCGTTTTCCTACAGCTTCCTGGATGTCTCAATATTGCCCTGTGTCTGTGTTGAAGATATTAGATGTGATTTGATCCACAGCCCACTATAGTTTCCATACCTTCAGTGTACTTGGAAAAATTAAGTTTAAAAGCTTTTAAGTTCTTTATACTCAAGTCTCAGTTTACACATGAGGTCAGGAAGAAACTTTTGAAAGAAGAATTTAGAGTGGTTTTGTTTATTTGTTTGTTTTAAATCAGGAAATTACAATAAAGCAGTGACATTGAGAGGAAAGATAAAGAAAAGGGGAAGACTGCTGAGTAACCACAGTCAAGGCAGCAGTAAAGGGTCCCAGGTCTGTCAGAGCACATCCCACCACGGAAAAACCAGGGGACATTATGGTCTGACCAGTTGAGATATTCTGTTCCAAGTGATCACAAAGGTTTAACAAGCTGAGTACCTTATAATCACCACATTTCCATTACTTTATTATTATTTTTTTCTAGATAATTAAGACTGCGTCTTGGGCTTTTGTGTTATCATGAGAGAAAGAAAAGGAATACTGATTTCTACAGATTTTTTAATCAAGCTCTTGTTCTGAATTAATTATTCTACATCACTGTAGCTCCAGAAAAGATTCTACTAACTTCTTTGAGGGCAAGACATGGTGTAGAGATATATAAATACTGAACACTTAGAGAGCAAGACTCTCTACTTACTAAATTTAGTGTTTCATTTATGCATTGCTCCAGACATCTCAGCTATGGTCAGGAAATAATAAAATTTACTTCCCTCAATATAACAAGGTACTGTTTTTCTAATGGAGTTAGTGTTGCATAAACAGCTCACCCGCAAGGGCAAAAAGACAGGCTGTGTATCATAATAGATCTATATTCATCTTTAAATAGTACTACTAATATTTGCAAATGCAAAAGACAGTCTTACAAATAGGACATCCTGAGAAAAGGTTATGTTAATTCTGTGCCCCAGAAATCTTCATTCCTAGACACATTATTATTAGTTGATACCACTATGCCTTGTGAAATGAATGTTGTGGCTCATTATCTAGCTCCTGAAGCATCTTTAATATACAGAAAAACACCCATATGTTGTCAATGCATGGGTAATGTAAATAAGTTTGATCATAGTGATTTTTCTGTTGTTACCACCTCTGCTTGCAGAACATCAAGATCTCGATGACAAAATCAGGTGGTGTTTTGTACTTGACCTTAGTGGGGAAAAGATCTCACCTGGAGCCTTTCACTCTTAGGGTTTCTAAAAGATTCTGTGTGTGAGCCTAAGCTTCTGAGGCCACTGTTAAGACTGTGCTTTTCTGCTCCTCATGTTTTCTCTGACTTTTGTAGAGAAAGTTCATGCACTCTTTCCTGCTTTTCTGTATTAGGACAAGATTTTCTTTGCTTGAACTTTGCCCGAGAAAAAATGGTTAATTTTCTACCAGGGCAAAGATCAATGTCGTCTGTCTTCTCCAACATTCTGAGAAGATTTGTGCTTTCATAAGCTTACCGATCCTGATTATTCATAGCATTTTTCTGGTTTCAGTGTTTTAACAAGTTTTCCAGGGTGTTTTCTGTTGAGGAGGCAAGTTACATACAGTGTAACTTTTCCTCTGTAGACATCACACCACTTCATCGGATGCTTCCAATTTTCAGTGTCATATTTTCTGACTTTTAAAATATGGAGGTAAGAGTTTAAAGTTGTAATTTATTATTTCACTTGCAGGGAGCAGAGCAAAACAAAGCATTTCACTAAAGCCATGTTACTTTCAAGTTCTTTCTATCTGAACCCATTAAATGAACCATGTTTGGCATTAAGGATGCACAGGAATTACACAGCAGTCCACTTGTCCTGGCAGCCCTGGAATAAATAGAGTTTTGTAGTGAGGAAGGGAAATGTGTGTTCCTGGGTCTGTCACGGGGTGGGAGTGGATTAAAAATGTCAATTCAACAAACTTCTGCGATTGCCAGGGTCAGTGAGGTGGCCCAGTGACCCTCACACTGCCTCCCTGGCTAAGAGGGCACTTTGGTCTGTATTGACTCTTTGGTTGAAGTGCTCTTTTTGTGTGTAAGTCTGAACAAATTGAACAGGAAACCTGAGTATCTGTGCACCCAACCTCAGCCTTTCTGTCTGGTGCTCCTGTCTTTCCAAAAACATATAGACTCTCCTGCTCTCCAGGACAACTCGTGATCAGGGACAGGCCAACCTGTCAAATGTGGATTTCCAGATTTAGCTGAAGCCACTCCTACTCATTTCCACCATTTGCTTCGGTGTTTGTGTCCCTGTGACCAGGGTCACCTCCCGGTAGCTGTCCCCTTCCATTCATGCCCAAACCATTGCCTAGCTCATGTTCACTCAAAAAAAAAAACCAAAAACCAAAAAGAAGCAGTAGTTGAGCAAGCCAACCTTATTTGAGGCCTCAAGGGAGCACTCACAACCTTGTGGTAATTTAGATAGCCTAGTGTGGGATGATTAGCAGGGAACATGTCATATACAGCCAATGTTAAGTGTTTGTGAGAGTAGAAGGTACATTCTCTCATTACTTTTGACTTTATAAATGAAGACTTGATTAAAAAAATATTTTGACATGCATTAGGTGATTCAATTAAAGTCTGACAGGAACGTTTGCTATTCTGTGTTAGAGTAATCAAAACAGGATTCTTATTTAAAATTTCTGATAAAGAAGTGAAGGTACAATCCTGAGTTGCTTTTTTCCCCCAGAATTTTTTTTAGAAAACAATTATTAAAATCAAAGTCTATCTTTTCCTTCAAATCCACTGAGGTTAAAATAGATTAGCATTCACTTAGTTCTCATTTTATACCAAAGAGCTGAACACATTCTCTTTCAAACAGCGGGGGAAAAGTGAAAAAAACACAATTTAATTACAGTGTTAGTGTTAAACCCGAACTAGTTAGGAATGAATAAGTATTTCTGTTGAAATTCTCTGGGTTTAGAGATTTATAACTTGTTGATAAGATTCTCCTAGGGCAGAATCCTACTGCACAAACATAGTTTGGAAACAAAAGATAGAAATTTTTCAGAAACAGAGATGTAATAACTGCTAAAACAGCAAATGAGAATCATATTAATTTTATTGCAGTTTCATGATTTCAGATCCATTTTATTATCAGAGGAGGAATTTTAATTTCTCTGTGGGCTTTCTGTGACACTCAGCATTGACTCAGCTGCTGAAAATTGCACTGCTCCACTGAAGTCAGGAGGCAAACAGTTTTTAAGCTGCAAATTTAACACAGACTTCCAGAGGTATCTGACTCCCAGATCCTCAAGTGGCTTCTGAAAATCCCAGATGTTGTAATAACCTACTGATGATGTGGCCTTTGCATTTTGTCAAACAAGTACTCATTCTTGAAGTATCTGCAATGTAGAATTTCCTTCAAAGAATCTTCAGTTCTTTTTCATTTGTTTATTTGTTTGTTTGTTTATTTGTTTGGTTGTTTGGTTTGCTGATTTTTCCCCCCTGGGGCGGGGAGGACAACCTTACCAGGTATATCCATGCTGATGAGGAGACCCACCAGGGCAGGAGGGAATTGGAACATGGATTACCGAGCTTCAGGAGGAGCTCTGGCCAGCCAAGCAATGCCTTTTGAGCTCGTGTCTTTCTTGAGAAGCCTCATCCTGAAACAGCATCTAGACAGACAAGCCCAGACTCTGAGAGCCAAGACCTAAACTGCCCAGACTCTGAAATAGATAGGTCACTATTAACACCTATGTATCCAAATAAGTTTAACATCAGAGAAATATGTATGCTATTTTTAAATGACGGGTCTGTCCATTTCTTAAAACTTGCAAATACTGGCGCAGTGTCTGAACTTTCAATTTTGAATTATGCACCAGGATAAACCAACACTTTCCAGAAGTGGCAGGATCCTTTGTCTGAGGCATTATGGTTCTCCTATATAGGAAAGACATTTTTCAGCAGTTCCAATGCACTGTTATTCTGTGCCATTTTTGCATTTCCCCCTAGCTATACAAATAAATTAAAAGAAAAACAAACCTGGAATAAAAGGAATACATTATGGCTCGCTGGACTCATCTAGTTGAGCTGAAGTGCAGAGAAATAAAGATTAGATCAGACTCTTATTGTTTTAAGAGTTATGAACATTTTAAATAGTAACATCAGCATGGTTCATCAGGAGCTGAGGAGCTAATTTTGGCTCTGGAAACTGTGGTCTCAGCCCAAAGAAACAAGTCAAAGAGGGTTCCCTTCAACATCACAGCCCCTTCTTTATCTAGAAGGGCAGAAAGAGAAAGGGTAAGCCACCACACCAATAAATTCTACAGTCTCCTTCTTCTCCAGGTTATTTTTGCACAAATCTCTTCAAACTTGAAAATGGCAGGTGGGTAGGAGAAAGCAGTGACCAAACTAGGTTCCCTCCATTTGGGGTCCTGGAGGAGACTGGGAACCCTGCAAAAAGCTGTTCAGAGATTTGTTTCTTTCCTTGGAGTGTTGAGTGGGAAGGATGACACCCATTCCACAGTGAGATAGACTAGACTTGTCATTCCCTAACAAGTCTATTTAGGCTTGTCAAAAGTTGAAGAGCTCATTATGGCTCATTAGATGTAGAGGAGTCTATATTTAAGCTCGTTTGGGGTGGGTATGGGAAAGTTAATAATATAGGTGGAAGTAGAGGGAAACTGCAACGGCTGCAGAGAATCTCTTTCTTAACTCTGTGAGATTTCCAGATAATCCCTGAAGCAGAGTGGCAATGCAAATTAAGGTGAACTTTCAGTAGAAAATTGAAAAGCAATGGGGTCACTTCCTCAATTACACTCCTTCCAGAATTTAAATGAGAAAAATCTCATTTTTAATCTAGAAAAAATAGTCTAGAAAAAATATAGAAAACGTGGAACTAAAGCCATCCTCAGAAAATAATGTCAATTATGTTTGGATACCCTTCAGGCTGCTGGAAAATGAGCAGGTTCTCTCAGAAACACTGCCATTTTTAGAACTCTATAGAACTACATTAAAATCTTCCCATTCAAAATATCAATGTTCTGTGTCAGAAAATCCAGACACAAAAAATGCTTTTAACATTATTTTTTAACTTCAGAAACATTTCATCTTATCAGTACATACTACAGAACCCGTATTTTCATGTTTTACTTATAAAGGGGGTTTTGGTGAGTTTGGCCTTTTATGGTCTTCCAGCTTCCACAGGAAAATCCTTTCTTCTTTGTGATTTCTGTACCAGGCAAGTTGTCTATTGAGGCAACCACATAACTATTTGATCTTGTGTTATTCTCTGAGTATTTGACATGCCTGCACTGCAAGTCTCCAATCCTTTCTGTGAGCCACTGTCGTTGGGTTTTTAACATCCATCTTCCTAAATGCTCACTAAACAGTGGCATTTAATAAGTATTAGCAAAGGTAAAGTGAGCCAAAACAAAGAATAAAAAGTGATCTGACTAAGCAGTAGCAAACCACACAGTTTCTGAGCTGGTTGTAACTGCTGAAAGAGGTGAATGCACTCAAGTAGTCAGGATGAGTTAATTTAAGAACGGCTGTGTTGATTTCTCTGTTTTCAGATTCTCTGTGCACCAAACCTGTTGTGCTCACTGCCCCTCTTTGGATTCACCCTGAAGCTGCACACAGTTCAGTTTTACCTCGTTTTACAGCATGACTGCATATGATGTTACATCAACTGCACAAATGATAAAATCTGGAAAATTTAAAATAAGAACTTGGCCTTAGTTTGCATGATGTTCTTCTGTTCCCTCATCTGGGCATGCAAGTGTTGGATTCTGAGCCATTTTCATTTCAAGATGAATCACTTCAACAGGTATATTTTATGACTTGATTCTTGAGTGAGGTAACACATCCTATAAGTACAAGGTGTGTCTAGACATTTGTGCTTCTGCTTTCTCTTGGGTACTGGACATTTAGGGTTTTTTCCTTTTTTTTACCATCTCTGATTCTTTTGAAAACTGCTATACTACTGTGCATGATGTGGATGTCCAAGAACAGACTCATTTAAACTGGCAGAAGTCTATAAGAATAAAAGCTACTGTGTCAGGGTTATCACATCATTTCTGGTGGAATTGTTTTTCTTAATGCACAAGTTAAGAGAGTCTAGTGTAGATGATTGCTCTTGCTTGCAACTTTAACTCGTTAAAAAGTGTACTAATTTAAAGCTATAAAAGCAAGATTCAGAGGTCTGTAGAGAATTATATTGTAGAGAATTAAATATATTTAATGTTTTTACTCTGTTATTTGTGTTTATATTACATGCTTATTCACAGTTTCTTAAAGACAAGTGAGGGAGATATGTTTGAATTAGTTCACAAAATCCACCATTGTGCTTCAATACTATAGGAATTTTAATAAACATCTCAAGTGAATGACTGAGTTTCCTCTGCCAGCTTGCAGGAAACACAAAAAGAGATCAAATCATACCCCTACAACCATGAAAATGTGCAATTTTTTGTACTAAGCATGTTTGGTGTACATAACAAAGTATCCATACGTTCAGGCTTATTTCCTGCTACTTTCTTATAAATCTGCACATCATCAATAACATTGCAAATAGTTTCCCAAAATTTATAGACTAAACTAAAACAAAAATGCATACCAAAATATGCATTCAAAGATTCTTAGTGCTAAAGCATTCAGCAATGTATCTCAGTTAATCATTTATTTCTCACTCTTCCCACTTGTATTATTAATTTTGTATGCAAGTAAATTAATCGTGAAATTGGTGGCTTTCTAATCTATTTCTGAATTTTGAGAGTAAGGTTTTCTTAATTTATTATGTTGTGGATATTCTGTAATCTGGTATATGTATAAATTGTCTAATAAGGAGCTCAGTATTTTGAAGGTGTCTTATGATATGAAAAATGGCAATCTTTTGAAATTATGGGATGTATTATCACAATGCCAGACTCTAATCTGCTACCAATTTGTGTCAGCTTTCTGCATTCAAAAAGGGCTCAAATCCTCTCTAAAAGTAGGAATCAGCTGAAGGTTTGTCTTGGCTTCATGAGCCCACTGCAATTAGGCAGCATGTGAATGTGTGCCATATGCATTTATTGCTCTTCTAAGCATGTGTTACTTTGATGTGTTAGGTTAGAAATCTAACTCTTTTTCTTGGGCAGCCTTCCTCCTGGGTCTTTATACTGCTTAGCAGTTGAGTCCAGACTTTGAAACACAGCCTAATTTAGAGGCGGATGCTGCAGCTGCTGCTGTCATTTCAGCTGATTTTTTTCCCCCTTTGATGTCAGCTTAGAGTCTCGGTGGCTGCATCGGTCCTGCAGCCGCCGCGATTCGCTGAACGAATGGGCACCACAGCAATTTAAATGTCTCTTCGCCTTTAAATCTAATGTGGGGAGCTTGACTCTTTCACAATGCACTGTTGGTTTGGCGAAATGTGGAGTTCTCACAGAATACGTCCTTCCTGATCTGGAGGAGATGCAGAAATCACTTTGAGTTATGTTTAATGCCTGATTCAATGCTGATGATATAAGAAGAGGGATTTCTATTTTTATTTGTATTTTTTGGCAGAAGGAGGATGGGATGCCTTGCCCATTCTGCCCCATCCTTTGCATTAGCAACTGTACACAAAATGAAATTTTTCCTCTGAAAGTTGCCCTCTTCCTTTTCAAGACATTATATTAACTATATTTTTCCCACTCTCCATAATTTATTTCTGCAATGATAGTATGTGCAAAGACATTCCACCTCAATTCCTCTTGTTCTTGGACCATGCTTGGCTTTCCTTTCTGCTCTTTCTGTGGCTGACATGAACTCGAGGAGTGGAGGAGTTTTGATCCTTTCTGATGCCTTTGCAGAACAATTTCTCTCAGTGAGGTTCCCTTGCTCAGGCCAAACCCTGCCTTCAGATGCGCATGCATTTTCCCGTTGATTCCAACGAGACTCGCAGCCTTCTGAGGCCCCTCTTTGGCTTTTAATCTTCTCTACCTTAAAAAATATAGACTGATAGTAGTTCTCTAACGCTTTTTAATAACTGAGGTCCTTGGTTCCTTTACTGTTTTGGCTGCTTTTTCTGTATTGAAATGGTGATTCCTATAATGCCACAAAAAGAGAGCAAAGCCCTATCCAGATATACTCATTTAGACATTAATTCTACACTTTTATTTCCTGATTTGACTTCTGGTGTAGCTACTTTTCTCTATACAATTTACATTTTCTCAAAGGTGCAATGGAGTGTATTAGTCTTTCCCATACTTTCCCTGTTATTACTTTACTTTGTCAGAACAACAATTTGGATAGACCAGCAAGCTTTTTTAAAACTCTAGCAATAATGGGAGTAATATTTTTTTCAGGTTTGATACTACTAGCAAATATGAAAGGCACAATGGGCTAGAATGGAGCAATTTTGAAGGAGGTTTAAAATTTAATAAAATGAAAGCATTGAAAGTTTGAATTCTGAAATTTCAAGGATTCTTAATGACAATACCAAGTGTTACCAAGCAAAGGCAATAAAAATCACAGTGATTTTCAATAATTCAATGATATTTCAATAATAATTCAATATAATTTTTATGGAAATAAATTTACTCATTTGAATTTACTCAGTTTTTACAGAAGTGAATTTACCCAGTATTGGTAGTACTGGACATTATTTAAAAATATTATAGAAAAAAATTCTTCTGATCTGACATCACATAATTACAGCTTTGAAAGACTTCATGCACACAAATTGTCATGTTAAACTCTGGGAACTAAACCTTTGTTTAGGAGCTTTTCACGCAGCACCTTTAGATTGCTGACTCTTTCTGTTTTTAATGTGGGTTTGACAGTGGAACAGGGGATTGGGAAAATTTTCTTTGTAGTGACAGAAGCTCCTTGCTGCTCAGTCTGGAAGTCAAGATATCCTCAATCAAAACTTTAGAAAACATGCTTCAAAACTTGAGAAATGAAACAAAAAGTCTTCACTGCAGGTCAAAAGCCAATTTGGTCTGATTTAATTAAAAAAGAAATTTTAACTTCACAATCAGAAGGCTGTTTGCACTAATGTTTAAGAAAAGAAGGACTCTGTATGATTCTTCTGGAAGAGCAGAATTAATGTCTTATTAATTCCAATGCACTACCATAATGATAAACCGAGCAGCTGATATGTACTGTAGTGATTGATGTGATATTGGAGGAATCGGTCAGGAGGAACTGTGAGTGTGATGGTAGGTAAAACTTTCTATTGCAACAAGACAGGTGAGGAGCAAAAACATATGCTGAGATTGCTCAAGTTTCTTTTGTTATTCTTTCCTTCAAAACAGCTGGTTGTTTCTGAAAAATTCTGTTTTCATAAAAGACATCACAAAGAGGGAGGAAGGCTCTGGCACAGAGTGAGCCCTGAGAATTCGGAGGTGTTTCGATACAGAAAATTTGTTAGAAAAATGACGATAGGATTGTGTTTCTAGAGAATCTACTGTTTCACTGACAATGAAATGCCTTAAAATAAATCTGGTTTCAACATTTTTAGAGTCTAATTACTTCTGGTTTAAAAATACACATGATGATTAAATATACATATAATGAGTAGTAGTCAAGACAAAGTATACTGCTGGGAAAAAATCCAAATGCTCATATTCTGAAATCCTATATGAAATGAACTTACTGTGTTCTATTCTGCTACAGTCTCAGACAAAATTGTCTGCATTTCATGAAACTGGAACATAAAAACCATCAGGAATTGGCTTCAGCAAGGTGTGCAATAATTTCCATTCTTGATGATGTCCCAGGAGTTACCCAAAGCCTTGAGAGATCAGCCCTAACGAGGAAGTGTATGACCTTACCATATCAGGGCTTCACAACAGTCAGAATCTAGCTTGACCTTCAGCAGCAAACCAGGTCCCTCAGGCTAAATCCTAACAAGTCTTGCCTTCAAACCAAGGCAGAAGGCCAAAAATGCTTATCCAGGGAGCAGCAATAGAGTTGGAAAATGAGAGGCTCTTTTTTGTTTGGCAAACATCGTAGTTTGACCTCTGTGTTCTCACTGTGCCAAGCCATCTAATCTCCAGGAGGCAGTCCTTTCTAATCTGCCAAGTGCCAAGCTGGCTCCGTTCCTGTCAAGACCAATATGCACTGCCAGGCGTGTGGATTAAGGTTTAGATGTGCGAGATGACAAACCTCTCTCCTAAATCAGGATTTCAGGGAGTCACAACCAATGGGCTGATGCTCCAAGACCCTCAGGACCCACCGTGAATTGGACTCACTCGCTGAGCACAAGGGCAGCAGCTTTGCAGTTTCTCGGTCTGGGTGAATGGAAGGATGCCAGGAATGTATGGTCTATATAATAAAAATAATGAAAGGAAATATAACTAATACTACACCAGCCAACAATAAGTAAAAAATAAGAAAAAATATTGTAATAGTAGGAAATGACAAATTGTTTTTTGTTAGCTTAGATTTTTTTTTTAGACAAAGCTAGATTTTGAAGAACTGTTTGATAATATAAAAATAATTAAAAAGTTTTTAGTATGATTGTGCTAAGAAGGAAAGATTTTTTTCAGTCAGAAATCCTTTAATCATAAATTCCTAAAAACTGGCAAATTGATTGTAATTAATTAAAAACAATCTTTTCTAGCCACTGATGGCAGAAAAATTACCTGGAACTTATTACAGACAGACACTATTTTTTCTGAACAGTCTATCTTTTCCTCTGGACTTTTTTTCCTGTTATATTGAGGTAGTTATTTAAATTTTCTATTTCACTAGGAAAAGTGGGTTTTCCCATATATTAGCTTAAAAATAAGTTAATGAATAAACTTACTAACCTGAGGAAGAAGAAAATAAATAGCAGCATTTTTTATTGTACAATACTCTCAGGCACATATTGTGACTCTTGGGGATGGTACTGTGCAGGGCTGGGAGTTTGACTCGATGATCCTTGTGGGTCCCTTCCAACTCAGAATACTCTGTGATTTCTAACTTAAAGGTTAATTATTTTGAAAACAAATCCTAAATTAAAATGTGTATATATTTTGTAGACAGTTAAGGTATGTAGTCTTTTCCTCAATATTATTCTCCCTTGAGATCTACTATTAACCGGTTGGGCATGCATAAGAGCATATCTCTTTCTGAAGAATAAAAGGTTTGCTTTGTCTTTACAGTGGTTGGAATGAGCCTTCAAGTGTCTATTACTCATTTGCCTTCATTTGCTTTTTCCTAAGGTCTCTTTCAGTGTGGTTAATAAGCAGCAAGATCATCAGTCACTTCAAAGTGCTTTCACATTCCATAGTTTGTTTTTTCTGCAGTGAGCAAATGGAAGGATGATCTGGTAGAAATCACTTACATTATGACTCGTCTTTTATGTGACCTCCTTGAGAGGCCTTTGGGCAGCACATGGGCTTTCCCTACAACTCTGTGAAATAGTTGCCTAACAAAGTATCCTTTCCCACACCATTCCCTAGGCGATGCTGAAAAGTCACCGAAGGCTTTGTGTAAAGAAGGCTTCAAACCCAGAGAAGTAAAATTTCCTCTGATCAATGTTTTCTTTTTCATTTGAGTTACAGACTGGTTATTTTGTGTCTAGACTGATGTCTTCATGAGGAATAGCTGAAGTGACTTCAGATATGGTCTGGATATCATGAAGATTTTGCTTTCTTCCGTCAACCAAAAAAAGTCTGAGCAACAAAATTAAGGCCAGACAACTAAAAGGTATGGAACTTCTCTCTCCCGGATGTTACACAACATATCTGCTTCTACTGACCCCAAAACTACACAGCCATTGTTTTTCACTGGTGGCAATCTGCTATCTTTTAAGACTTTCACATTTAGGGTTACTAACAAAAGAAGCAAGTCAATGGAAAAGAACCCAAAGTGTCTTGATCCCGGTAGGCAGAATTGCCAACACATCCCCTGAAAAGTGCAATTTCTTCTTAGAGATAACACTCTGATTGACTTTGGTTAATGACCACAGATTTGTTTGCTTCTTGAAGAGTATAAAGAGTATGCCCTTGCTCTCTCACAAGGAGGACAAAATATTTTCCTCCCAGACTCACAAGATGTTGGATTTTCTTGAGAGTACCGACAACATTTCCTTGTCGTTCTGACAAGACGCTATGTCCAACACTGCTTGTGTATTCCCTTCTGTTCCCACCTCTTCCCTGAAGCACTAGTGGTGGTCTTGCTGCATGTTTCACAGATGTTTCTTCCACTCAACTCCTCAGTTGTTTTTCAAATGGCTTCTTACAGCAAATGTTTCCATGTGTGTATGCTCCTTCCTTTCTGCTGACACCTTTTCTTTCTATAAAAACAATCTGCTGCTGTCTTTCAGATCTAGAGAGACACCATCCCATACCACAGATGCAGTTTTTTTTAGACTCTGGCATTGGTACACATGGTCAGCAGGCAATACCTCCCTCCTGTCTGTTCCTCATGACTAACAATGTTGATGTTTTGTTCTTTCAATCTTATTTCCCTCTGTTACCCTTACACACTCTGCATTTTTTTTTTCTTTTCCTGTTACTCTGCTTTCTTTGTACTAGTGGCCCATATGGGATCTCTTCATCTCTCGCTACGGCTTGGAGGAAGAAAACCTCACACACTGTTTTAGCCCAGTAACTACAGGCAACTTGTATGCCAACTTTTTCTTGTGCTCAGGAACTGAAAAAAAAATCAGCTTTACATTTTCTTTATACACACACACACAAGCACAATTAAATTCACTTTCTACAGCTGCTCACAGTACTGGTTAGTGACTGATTCTGAAGAGACCTGCAGAGATCAGACACTACCATTGAGTTGATTGCCTTTTTAGTTGCATGTGATAAAAGTTGAGCTGAGATTGTCTAGTCATTTCCATTCTGAAAGGTGTTCTCATTTGCCTACAATAACCTTTGCAATCAAAATTCTTCATGTCAAGTCATGGCTGACCAAAAGGGGACTGTGATCCAGCTTGCTTCAGCAGTTTCTTGATACAAAGACAAATTTAAAAAAAAAAAAACCACAAAACAGCTTGCTTCCTCCTTGTAACTGCATTATTTGGGTCCAAATTTATTTGAAATTGCTGTTGTATAACTGAAGAAAGCTGTACAGTATTTTGCTGAATAAATCCAAGCTTTTGAAATAAAATTATTAAACTAGCACATATTACAGAATAGATCACTGTCCACCTTTGTGCAGGTAAGTACATTATACACAGAGAGATATGTATATATATATATCTCAAAGCTGTTTTATGGATATGGCAGCATTCACCTAGGTAGTTCCTTTTCTATTTTAACTTCCTTTTATCTTTTATGTGCAATAATATTTTAATGTTTCCTCCCAGAAAGTAATGTAGCATACAGAGAGAACATTTCTAGGGTCGGTACTGGAAAATACTATGCTCTTTCATTCTACAAAGGAATTAAAACAGGTTATCCACTTAGTTTTTCTTTATTTTCCTACAAATGCTAGGTATGTTCTGAGAGAAAACGGAGGTCTTTACTTTGCCACTTGAAGTAGATTTGGGTTTGGAAGTAGATCAGTGATGGTCCATGACAATGATGTAAATGTAGGACAATTTTTATTCCTTTCAGGTATATATATTGGCACAGAGATGCATGTACACTGTCAACAACATTACCAAATTTGCATTTCTCCCCCCCTTTTATTCTTTCTCCAGGAACATTTGGTTGAGCAAATTTTCACAACAAAAGTGGACTTTAACAATGTTAAAATTATTTTTTTAATGTGAAGAATGGAAAAAATATTATATGATTTTCCTAAGTCACAGAAGGCAAAGAGTCAGTGATAGGTACAGACTGTATTCAAATTTGTATTCTTCACTTCCAGCTCTATGGACCAAAGAGGGCAAACAGCAGGACCAAACCATGTGACCTGGTAATATTAACACAGGGTGTTTTCACTTTATGCTGTAGTATTATTTAGGATTCATGCCTGTCTTTTCAGCTTCAGAGATGTGTGATTGCTGAACAGATAAAAGCTACAGCTGATAGCACTTTAGGAATGGCATAGAAGATGCAGGCATCATTTTGTCTAAGCCTAAATTTAGGGAAGCCTATATATTGCAGAGTGTTTGGATATTTATATGGGCAAACCATACAAAGAAAAGTGTATTTCTGCTTTTAATGGAGGAGGGGCAGTGACGCATTGTTGATAGCTGAATCAACACTTTCACTGCTCCCTTTCCTCTTTCAAGTGTAGCATGGGAGCTTCCTACGTTATGCTGGGAAGATGTCCAGATGCAGGAGAAATGCAGCCTCAAAGCTTTTCCTTTTCTGGCTGTGTTTTTGTCAATGCCAGGGCACAGCCTTCAGTGGATGGAAGAGCAGTGGTGTCCTGTGCACTCCTCCAGCACTGCTACCCATATGTGCATTATGACACACATATCACTTCACATTAGGCTTAGATCTTCATTTGCCCAGAATCTCTTCAAAGTATTCAGAGCAACAGCATGAAAATTTGGGATTTGAAGGACGGACATTTCTATTCTAAAACTGCTTAGACTCAAAGTGTGATTTTCTCACCCTTAGTTCTATTGTGTGTACATAAAAAGATGCAGCACTACATATTTATCCTCCACCATTATCTCCATGATTATGATGGCTTTTAGGAGCCTCTTCAGGAAGCCACTTATGAAAAGCTCTGTAGAAATGTCATACAACAAGCAACCTCATCTGGCAAGGGACCAGTAGTAAAACATTGTCCAGCTTAAAGCAAGTTGTGATACCTTGATCGATTTCTCCAGGCACAGGATTTCCCTGGAGGTGATGAGCACAATGAGCCAGGTGGGAGATGCAAGGAGGATGTTTGTGCTTCCAGAAGAGGAGAGTAACAATAGCAATGAAAATAGACTCAGTTTCAGCAAAGTAAAAAAAATAGAAATGAAAAGAAGCACGGGCTGAGTAAAATGAACAGAACTGACAGCGCATTACTTGCCTAGCCAAAGATATTTGCATCAATATATAAAATATGTAAATGAATCTACGAGTCGTAGGCAAACATTTGCAGCTGTGGAGGATGTTAAAATTTGTGTTTTATTCGATGGGATGTGAGAACAATGTGCAGAGAATAAAAACAATTGAGTTTCAAA
Organism: Acanthiza pusilla; assembly: GCA_036630365.1. Classification (NCBI taxonomy): domain Eukaryota; kingdom Metazoa; phylum Chordata; class Aves; order Passeriformes; family Acanthizidae; genus Acanthiza; species Acanthiza pusilla. Next base: position 12,312,679 of record JAXCHO010000026.1, on the reverse strand, counting down.
AAGTGCTTTGGCAGCATTCAAACATTGGCAGTTGTCATCATCATAAGAAGATAGAGAAAAAACAGTTGTTTTTTTTTAAATTTAGTTGGTTCTTTTTACAGTGAGATCTGTCGTTATACAAATGCATATTTTTCTACTAGCATCTTTCAAATCTAAAATGATGTTTCACAACATATGTAGATTTGTATTTTTATGGGTAATATAGTTTCCCTAATAACCTTTCCAAGTGAAAGATTCTGCCTGATTCGGAGAAAGAGACTATTTTTTGTAAATTTGATTAGACACCTAAACTCATCAGTCCGTCTCTGAGCCATGTACCTGATTATGCAAAGGTATATGCAATACATTATGCGAAAGCTGTTTAGCTGGGATTGTATCGTGGCTGTAACCAAAGTGGGTTTAGAGATAATGAGCTTGCATCCCCGAATACTTAGGATCGCAGTCTACTCTCTAAACTGATGATGCAGCAGCTGCATAATGCAACAATGTAATTTATTCATGTAATATGTACAATATTGCTGTAATAAAAAGCCCATTGGCGGTTCCTCTAATTCTCTGTATGAGCACCCTGTTATTAGTAGCTGTGTAAGTCAGTATTTCAGCATCTTCAAATTCTGGCTATTTATAAATTTCAAGCCACAATATTTTAAAAAGAGAGAAAAACCCCAAACGACCTGAACAGTTTTACATGGTGTGAATTGTGAATCTGCTCACATTGAACTGAAACCTGCAGCTTTTTTGATCAATAAAATCAGTAAACATAGCAGAAAAAAAAGCCCTAAGCCTGTCAAAGGGACCCTAGTTACTGAACTTTTTTTCTTTTTTTTTGCCACAGATGCATGTTGTGATGTATGTGAAAAGAAGTTAAAGATGGGACAAAGGGAAAAAATCAAGTATTCTGGGTTTTCATAAGAAAAGCTAGAAGTCCCCTGATCTTGTCACCTTTTCCATTCAATGGTGAGTGTTGTTTATCATATGAGTGTTTATATTGAACATAGATTTATCTGAAGTCAATTTTAATGGGAATGTATTAAGTTTCAGCAAGAGCTTGCATGTAAAGATAGTGATGAAGAGCATTGCAACAGAATGCTTGGGAATTATTCTGCCAGTTTAACCCAGTAACCGACATGCATACTAAAACACTGATGTGAATTGAAAATAAAATAACCACGCTTGACAGATATAATAGTTTAAGTGATTTCAAATTAACCACATCCCACTGACCGCAAGTGAAAAATGTGTTCATTCTCCCGCAATGAAACATGCTCTAGGGACTCATTATACAGAGTGGAGTAAGTAAAACCAGAGCGGAGTAATTGATGCTGAGGAGGAAGGAAGAGTGACAGCTATTTAATGATTCTCAAACTTATACATAAAGATATCACAAGCACTTAATATATTATTTTTCTCTTTCCAATCTAGAAATATTATAGAGTTAAATCTGTATTGTGCAGTAATTGCAACACTTGATATAGCTGTTAGGAATAATGAATCATGACAAAGATGGACCAGGCAGTGGATGAAAAGAGTGAATAACAAACAACCCTGTGCCAACATGTGTGCATGAATTATGAGTGCTCAGTTTCAGCAGAACAGGTGAGATGGAGCCAGAGCATATCTATTGTCCTAACTGTCTATAATTGCTTTTCAAATGGCAAGGATTCCTTAAACAATTTGAACATAATGAAATCCAAATTTACATTATTTTCTCCCTTCTTTTCACATACACTGAGGTCTTTATTTATAGACAATCTGCAGAATAGAAGATGTACAAGAACGCAGTGATCCCTATCCCTCGCTGCTCCACACGGAAGAGGAGGTCACATATTCGATGTCATCTTTATGCTCTAAGGTAATTTTGGTTTAATTCTCTAACTTGTGTCTCTGAGGAACATCTGACAGGCAAAATGATGCTCACAAATACAGGTTATGAACAGTGGAGGAGTAGCTACACAGTTAGCTGGCACTTAGTGTTCATCAGCACTGCTGTGGCTACTGGCACTGAAGGGTGTAACATCTTCTGCTACATGGCCAACAGAAACCAACACAGAAAAATCTCCATCTAGAAGTCCCTCAGAACCTGAATTATTCCATGATTTTAGGGATAACAGAAAGTCATTTGCACTACGTATAACGAGGATGAGGAGCCATAACATAGGTGCTAAAAAATTTTTATTTTGTTACCTATAGGGTCATAGGTAAACTATAAAACTTCATTAATATGCCATTGCCACTCACTGACTCCACACTTTTTACTTATTTTGGCCACCTTGGCTATGTGTACTGTACGAGGAGATCTCTTCAGCCAACACCATATTTACAAAGATGGTGATTACATGGTATCTTACGTTTGATCACAGAAAGAATAGGAGTGGTATGGGAACAATTAAGAAAGGCTTTATCAGTATGCACAGAAATTGTCCCAATTAATCCCTAAAAGAGGAACAAGGAAGCATTTGTACAGTGGGTTTGTGGTGTGACTGACTGTGACACACATGTGCAGCCTCTTGAAGCATCCTGGCTTTAGAAAGGTAATGTTTGTGATCAGTCAGAATGTGCGAGGATCTGTCTGTGTAACTATCAGGACTGTATAAAGGCACTCACCCACGAGGGCTGCGCTTCTGGGTTTTCCTACAACAACTAACTACTGCTGATACCTCCAAAGTTGAGTGCAGGTTGACAGCTGAGATCCACTTTTGACAAGAGAGTTCTCCTCTTCCTTTCCTGGCCGCTGACTCAAGTGACCCTTGAGGGTTTAAAGACCTATCTAAGAAGGATAATAGCCAAAAAAAATACTTGCCGAGTGCAGCAGGACACAGATTCCAGCTGCTCAAGGCCTTGATTTTTCCATTGTCTGGATATCGTACAATGGTTACTTGTTATTTCCTTATCCAAAATAACATCATTATAATGGTATCCCCACTCTTCATCAAGTTTAGCATTTATTCCAAGACTGATTCAGTGGGAATAGTGCCAGTCATTTTAGGCATTGTCTGTTTTGGGATATATGCACGTGGAATGCATTTTATAATGGGGAGTTTATACCTTCTCTAACTTATGACTTGCTTAGATGGATTAAACTGTGTAAAAGGACCAACTCTCCTGCTGACATTTTGTTTCCCTCCCATGTTTCTAATCCACAAAGTTAAGGCAGGAATGCACTGTTTGGAAGAATCCCTTGTTGTGGTGTGTACCTGCAACTCGGAGATTTTTCATGGAAGTGCTGATGAGACCTGGGCATGTGTGTGCCGCTGTGAACTGACAGAGTGCTGCTCTGTGGGAGACTGATCCTTCATCGAGCACTTGCAGCTCTCTTGGCTACCAAAATGAAAACCCAAACCAGAAGAAGAATGAAAAGAAAGAAAAGTGTGCATTGGGAATAGTTCCAGCGCCCAGAATAGGCTAAACTTACAGCAAGTGATGGTTTCTCTGCTGTCTCCTGGCTGTGATGTTCTGGAAGTTTCTTGCCTTAAATCTCTTTTATGATTTATCAAGAGGCAAAATAAACATGTTTTTAGGCATATGCTTGATAGTGATGAACTTACACTGGTGTATCAATATTAATTTTGTGCCAAAGAAACTTTCCTAAAAGTCACACGGAGGGGGCGGTATTCTTTATCTTTAGAAGTCACAATTATTTTTTTTATTAGAGAAAATTGCAGTCATAAACCAGCAAAATAATTAAACAGAATGCAAATAATCCTCCTAAGTATCATTTAATGCAGGTTGAAAAACGTGGTGCAAGTTGGTGGAGAGATTACACTGAAGGTAAACACAGGCATGACTGCTCAGCAAGGAAGGGCTTTCATAAAGATAAATTCAAAAAGTCAAACAGCAGCAAAATGGGAGAAAAATGAATTCTAGTGATTCTCTCCACTTGAAACCTCAGTAACAGGGGTCAGGACTTGGTCTCTCTCAGTCTCAAGCCTTGCTTAGGAGCCTTTTGCAGAGGAAATCAGAAATGATAAAATGAAGCCAGAATTAATGGATTGTGGAACCCTTTCCAGTATCGCTGTCTGTGAAATGCAGCCCTCCCCTGCATATTTTCAGCCCTTTCATAAAGTCTATTCATTCAGCCATTATTATCCAGCCACATGCCTAGCTGGGGAAGGGAGTTCAGAACACAGATGCTGCACCTGCCAGAGGGGCTATGGGCAAATTTCTTCATTATACACCAAGGAGATACTCGTCTTCTCTCCATTTGACCCAATTCTCAGCAGCACTACAGAAGACCCAATGCATTTGGACATGAATTTGGATGTGAATGCAACTCTGCAAACAAATCAGTCCATTATAACAGCATATTATAGAAGCACCATCTGTGTCTGTGTTTGCAGGTAGAACAAATTCAATTTTCACACTTAAAAAAGCCCCACCATACGATAAACCACAATAAAAAACCCCTCCTTAGGATTAAGGCTCTGCTCCTGTTCCCTCTCATTATTTGCCCATTCCACCAGTGCTGCACACCTTTAGGCCAAACATGAGTTGTGATAGGCTGTCATGCGGTTCGGGTATTATAGATGAAATCCTTCCAGAAGCAGCATCTGGCTCGATTTGTAAGCTCTGCAGTCATTTGTAGTGATGGGGTTACATGTGCCCTAGGCTTTGTCAGATGGTTTGGCTGCTTTTCTCCAGGTTTTTTTTTATTTTAATTGTTATTATTAGTTGTTGATGGTGACGAATTCATACTCTGCAATATATGCTCAACTCACCGGCAATTTGCATGTTTAAGTAAAAAGACACCTCATTTATAATTAAAGCATTTTAAAACCTGACCATTAGCATGTTTTGGTAGTAGTATTAATATTAGGTATAGTATTAGTATTAAGTATAAAATGACTTATTTTTCTCCAGTGGTTTACCTCTGAGAATAATGTTGCCTGGTTGCCTAACACTTTGTGACCTTCTTGTCTATCTTCTTAGTCTGTACCTGTAACACGGGGAAATTTCTAGAGGACTGTGGACATGATCAACATATCCCCAAGCATTTTCTTCTGTCACATTTATTTTGTTGCCACATTCAGTCCTGAAAGTAAATAAGGCAAATTCCCAAATAGGATTTAATGTGTTAGACCAAATGCCTAATTAGTGTAAGTCTGTTCCCTTTTTACTTTGGAATGTCAGTGTTATAATGGGACTTGCCTACCTTGTTGAAAGGCTTAATTTAGATAATTGTTATACCTCAGAGTGGTATCAGATAGCGTACCACAATGTTTTAGTTGTCGAAATAGTTTACAGTCACTTTTACTAAACATAAAAATTAAAATGCAGGGTACAGTATGAAGTTTGTGAAGCATGATAATGAACAATGATTCCTCAGAGCTGGTTTTAAATATTATTTGCAAGGCTTACAGGCAATCAGAGGAAAAGGATTCAAGGACTCTGGGACTAGTGTAGCTGTGTAGAACAGAGAGCAGTAAGATTTAAATATTTACTGGTACCTAGAGAAATAATCCCACCCTGCACAACTTTGCTTATATACCATTCTTCAAATTCCTGATACAACCTTTGCTGCATCTTTTCCCCTCGTTTTGCTGATTTTGTGCTCTGAAAAGATGTTGTTCACATATGAATTAAATAAATATTGAATAAACAAGGATGTTGATAATGACATACTTGTTCTGCTTTCTTCTGTCATTATGTCAGATGACAAGAAGGGTATAATGAAAATTAGTTAGCATACAGTCAAAATAACATCAACATCAAGTGAAACTTTGAGGAATAAAACCCCTACATTACATGATGTTTGTTCACAAAAGCTATTTCTTTCTGAACATTAGTGAAAGAACAAATTAAAACAATTCAAACTTGATTGCTGAATGAAAAAAGGGTTAAAGTCACTCTCTTTACTGCTTAACATTCACTCATATCCCTTGAAAAATTGTGCTGATTTTTTGTAATGAATGTGTTACTTATGTACAGTATTTTGCAGGCAATGACACCAAGAAACTCTGGAGGCTGCTTTATACAACTTACAAACTGGTTTTCACATGGGTAATAAACACATTAAACTTTGCTTCTCTTTCTTCAGCGTTTGGAACACTACCCACAAATGCTCTCGGAGGCCACTTGAAGAAGGAGGAAAGGATTGGGCTACAGTTTGTCGTGGAGATTTTTATTTTCACATGATTAATCATCCAACTGAGGCAATGCATGGAACAGAAGTATGGGAAAATGTGGCTTGGGACATTAAATAGGCTGAAATAAGTTTCCATATTTAGTTTGTTCAATTACTACAAATTGAGTAATTTATAATCAGAAATCAGAGTTTAGAATCAGACTGAATATTTTGAAAAACATAATCTATTGTAATCAGGGCATTTAACTGCAATCTTAAGCCATGCCATTCAACTGCTACAATTTATTTTTCCAGAGTTTTTCTGGTGTATGGATTTAAACCCTATGCGTAAGTTTTCACATTCAATCAAGGTCAAATTCATCCTTGAAGTAAAATAAATTTTTTAATGAAATGTTAAAATTTGCTAGATCTTAAATGTGATTAATTTTTGAAATCTGAGGTTTTGATTACTTTCTCATCATCAGCACTGATCTAAAAGTAAAAGTTTTCTTTGAAGTCTCTATCTCTGAACCCTTTGGCCTTACATTTTCTTTAGAAATATTTCATTTAATGCATACAATGCCATTGCAGCCTGCTGTCTTTTTTTCTCTACCTGGCTGAAGAGTTTTCAGGTTTGCTGAACTTAAAATCAAACTTCTGCTGTACCATGACACTGATTTCTCTTCTTTAGTCTGGCTTGGTTTCTCACATTAGTTTTGTACTTTAGGAAAAGAGAGGCATAACAAGATTTAAAGTTTGCTGCAATTGGCTGTATGACTTGCTGTAGTGATGGCTTTGGAGCACTGCTGGTTACCCTGTTTTGTTTTCAGTAATTTGGTAAATAGTGTCATAACGCTTTCTTCTGTTACTTCATCTGAATTTATGCATCAATTATGATCTCAAACAATAAGTTCTCTTTAAGAGACAAACCCAGCCCTTCCAATCTAGGAATACAAAATTTTTTGCCATTTAAGGTTTGATTTTTCTAAAATTAAATTGGTCTCAAATTGTGGTCTGGAGTTGCCTAGATATTTACTGCCCATGTGTATCCATGTAGCTTGTTCACATAACCAAAATAGTTATTTGTGTCTTCACGAATAGAACTCATAAAAATGTCTGTTTGTGAAGTCAGGCCTTTTTGCAAGTGAACTAATGAGTTATTCTCGTCAAGTAATAATTTACTGGAGTTGGGCAGATTTGAAAGGAGATAGCTCTGGAGAGGGTAAGGAAATGGGAGCAGAGGGCTCTCTTTTGTAGAGTTTTAACTTTTCAGAAGACTGCCAAGATGGATGGACAGGAAAATGGGGGAGAAAGAAAGAGAGAACTGAAGGCAGAGAAAAGCTAATGAGAACCAATATTAGAGAAGCAGTAGTACCCTGGTGTTAGTGAGAGAACACTTTGGAGCTCCGCTGAGGAGAGTCACCTCTAAAACTCCCAGCGGGGACAGAGCCAGGGACATGGCTTATTGGGCTGTTAGCACTGAGCATGAAAGTCCCACAGGATCACTCTGCTTTTGCTCATATCCTTGTACCCCCTGGGCTCATTTCAGCTCACTGGTGGTATGTGATTAACAACAGAGAAACAGGATGGAAAAAGTCCAATATTTAAACAGAGCTTTTACTCTTTATTTTGCTATAAGTTTGTGGTTTAAAAGTGGATGTCTTTGACTTTTCTGCAACTTGTTCCATGTGGGAAAGAATAATGGCCGAACAGAATTTTATTTTTTATATGAAGAAAATGATCAGGAAAGTTTGAACATAATGATTTCATGCCGTGACTATAATGCAAACACATACTTAACCATCATTGTCTCTTCTTCATATAGTAACTGAAAACATCTGTATTGTGCACTGAAACATTATACGCTGCATTACAATTAGAAATGTGCTGAAGTGTTGGATTGGGTGTTTATTTATGGGCCATGAAAAGTAAGATTTTCTGCGCTTCTCATATACAGCTAAATAGCCATAGGTAGAGCACTGAAAATTTTGGAACCCAGCAGTCACTGTGGGAATGACTTCATTATTCACCGAAGGAGGTTTTTCCAGCAGAGCTGAGTTGCTGACAAACAATAATAAACATTACTGAAAGTTGGAAACAAAAACTCAGGCATGTTGATTTTGACTGTAAAAAATGCTCACGGGGCATGGAGGGCAGGACGCTCTCAAAATGACAAGGTTCTACAATAGAGGGATCCCATTAGAGCTGTGCACATATATTCTCTCTATTGACACAGAAGTGTTCTGACAGCCTCAGCAAACAGCAGCTTCTCCAAGCTGCCTAGTTTTTACCTGTTGCCACAAATAGTCTAGAAATAGAAATGTATTTTTAATGGGCACACAATGTTTCAACGATGAAATGCACTCTGGTGGGGACATAGCAATTGTCTTGGTGCAGCTTCTGAGAGCTTTTGTAGCACAAAAGGTATCGCTGTGTCTTTTTGCTGAAGTGCTTGACAGTTCATGACCCTAACACAAAATATGGTTTGAGATTAATTATATAATATTTGCTTTGTCTGCCTGATATTTTAGTGGTATTTGAAACAATGTGATTGCTTGAAAGAGCTCTACGCTTAATTAATTCTGTTAATAGCCACTAAGTTTTTTCCAATCTGAGCAGGTACAAAATACTCAGTGAGGTTTTCTCTGGAGCTTTGTTTTTTCTCTCTCCTCTGACTCTGGCTTAAAGTTTAAAACCAAGAAAGCGTAAAGTCCTGGCCTGTGCTCGTGATGGTGGTGTTCACAAAGAAGGACACAAAGAGTTTGTGGAGCCAGTTTCTCACTGAGCAGCAGAATGAGGAAAACCTATGCCAGCTGGGGATTTAGGCTGTGATTGCTATGTGATCCTTGCAAATATGTTTACAAGAAAGAATGAATTTTACTGATCGATAACTGAACTAAATGTAATTTAATATTTTCCTTGCCGCGGCTGAAGCAATTTGAATGGCTCACATTTTCTCTGGCCATTGAATTTGTCAGTTATTTTCTGTCTCAGGTTTGAGTGCCTTTGGCTCTGCCAGAAATTGTCGGTTGACTTTCAAAGTGGATCCAGATTTCTCTCAGAGAGGTCAACAGATATGCAGGATTTCTGGAAGTGCCCCAATTAAACATGCATCATTTGCACTGATTTTCCACATGATTATCTCAAGTAGCCATGGAAAGGCACAGTTATCAATCAGGGCACTGAAAGATTCAGGTCTGTACAATAGAGAAAGCTGAAGACAGGAAGAGAAAGCTCATTTTTCTTTGCTCTCCAAGTGTTTACTTGGAGATAGGTAGTTATGATGACAAACCAAGTGTAGCTGTGAAGTAATGCTGATTCTATCTTTCTTTATAGTGAGAAACCAAAGGGTTTTCAGCCTGAATGCTGGATTTTTTTAACCACTGGGTAGAAGAAATGAACTTTTAAACCAGAGGAATTCAGATCAGCTGTCCAAGGTTAAAATAATAGACTGAAAAACAGTTGTTTGCCCTGCTCACAATGTCTTTGCAGGTTGGATCCTTTTCTCTAATGCAGTTCTCACTCCAAAAATTTTCAGTGGCTTCAGGTAATAGAATAAACCTGTCACAGTCCCCCACCTTGAGAAAGTTCATCTCCTCTATGGTCTCTTGGTGTGGATCTGTATGGGATCCCAGTCTCTCATCTGTTCCCAATTGTGAGAATTCACTACTTTAGTGAGCTCACCTCTCCCTCACTTGCACATGGATCACTCTTCTATTATAATTAATACTTTCCCCCTTTGTTTCCTAAGAGAAAGCTGAAATGATGTGATGATCCAGAACAGTAAACACAGCTGAATCTGGATGGCCACCATGTGATCATCCTTCATTGTTTGTGCTCTGATCTCAGTGTTGATGGCTGCTTTGAACCAGAGGGAATGGCCAGGTGCTGTTTTATTCCAAAAGATATATTGCTCATATTTATTTTTGCTTGCCTACCTGTAATGAAAAGAGTAAGGCAGAAGCAGTCTTAGGAGCAGATGAAGGCCTGGAGGGACCTTCTTTCTGTATTCTGGATAGTCTGGAAAACAAATCCCAGACTGCAGTGCAGGTTACCTGCATGATTTTAATACCAGTGCCTTGCTAACAGTGCAGCCCTACAGCTACAGGAGACTCATTACTGCTAATAAATCAGTTCTAACTGGCTCATATTCCATCCAGACACACAATGCTCATACTCTGGAAGGTCATTTTGTAGTACTTACAGAGGTGGTAGAAGCTCCTTGTTCTTCCAAGTGGAAGTGCCTTGTCTGTGGTGGCTTAAAATATTTGGAGGGGATTTTGTGAAAAAGTGAGAAGATGATGCATGCACATTTCCTCAAAGACAATTTTCATTCCAGTAAAGGATTACACTGATTTAGCTGAGTCTGATTTATGGTGTGTGAGAAGCACAAAAGTTAAAGATGTTGTTGTCATCGCAGTTTTTGTCACCCCATAAGGAACATCTTCTTTTCTCCATTACTCCAAAGAATCAAGTTGTAATTTGCCTCTCCAGAATATGATAATACAAAATGTAAAAGTAGATTCTGACCATGTATATTCAACCCATGTATTCACAGGAATCAGATTGTCAAACCCCATAGCTTAATTGGTAGTCTTAATTATCTAGTTCACATCAGTGTAATTTAGGTAACAGAACCAATCTGCTCCATAATTCTATGGGATAGAGTAACTCCATCGAACTCAACAGACCTACATCAGTGTATGCCAGTAGGGAATTTAGCCTTAATATTCCAAGGAGCAATATGGCACGTGATTCACTTTGGTTCACATTTTTCCCAAGGTCTTATGTAAAATAATTTTATTTTTAGTTCAGAAGAGAATTGTTTGTACAGACAGAATTGCATGTTTGTGCAGACATTCCCAGAGATCCAAAAAGTAACTTTTTGTCTTCAAAAAGTAAAATACAACCCAAACATCCTCAAAAGAGAAAACAAAAGGGCAATTGCTGTGCTTGATCCAGCATAATTTTGGATGTTTTTTTGTTGATGCAGCTGTTCCAGTGTCTTCAGCCTCTGGTGGTGGACCAAAATGAAGTCAGTGGACAGTTTTTGGTTATTCTACAATCTCATTTTTGTGTGGAAGGAAAATAACTTTGAAGACAGCAAAAACCAAAGAAGTTGGTTAAGACAGATTTTTATGTAACGTTTTTACCACTCTGAGGTTGCTCAGTTTTATGTGAAATTGAGGAGGCTCCTTGGCAGATTTTGGACAAAGCTTTCATTGATCCAATGAATTTAAGATTTACAGAAGCAAACCAGAAACATTAAAGATCAGGATTATTGCTTGTCACAGTTTTTTGAGTGAGACTTTGAAATTCTGTCAAAGATTATGAGCTATAGATTAGTACACACAAAATATTCCTGAAACTGCTATGTCAGGTCTTCATAAAATGTTCAAGACCAGGATATTTTTAAAGTAATTATTATTGATGCAGCTAATGATCCTGAAATGAAAAAGTGTCAATGGTGGAAGCCAAGTTTGCAAAAGAAATATCTGTATAATTCCATGATCAAACTGTGCAAAAACGTTTAAAAAATATATCCATGGTTTTCTCCCTTTAGCTTGATGTGAAGGTTCAATTCTAATTTTGTTTTGCCTTTACTTTTAAACTTAATTCTTTAAAAATAAGGCATTTTTGGCAAATAAATTTGAAGGGAAATGAAACTTGTAGATTGAAAGGATTTGATACAAATTTGTAATTAATTGCTATTGTGTTTTGGATAACTAGTTTTATTATTCTTGGAAGTACAGGGCAGTTTCCATTTTTTAAAATTGTCTTAGAAATATACACTGTCACTGTTTATGAAGTTGTCTATGACAGGTTTTTCATTTCTACAAATGTATGCAAACTTTTCACTTTTCTTTTTACCATAACCAATTCTAGAGAAACTGTGTGCTACAGTTTGTGAAGAAAAGAAGAAAATAAATTTATACTGCTACCTTTGGTCAGCATTTCATTATGCTGCTCAGATACCAACGCTAGGTATCGTGAAAAATAGCAAGCAATACTTTCTTTGAAGTCTAGCAAATAGAGAAATAGCATCCAAGGCTTAGAATGCACCAGCTGTAAACACAGCTCATACCCACGGGCAATCACTGTACATTCAGAGTGGCGGTATAGCTTTCTGTATTATTAAATAACTTTCTGAAAACCCAATGTTCAGGGCAGTTTTATGATGTGAAAGGGAGAGGAAGAAGGTTAGGATAAAACTTTGCTTCATTCAACACTGATGGCTGTGGTTTTCAATACCCATAAATACCTAGACAAGAGCGTTTCGCCTCCGCTCACGCCCACGGTTAATGTGCACAATGTCACGATGGTCACGATGCTGAACTCCAGCCCATTAGGACACTGATTTGATCTCTGACAAACCCTTATTATAACCACCACAATGAGTAATCCCCTGACAGCAATCTTCTACAGCTTATTTCCCATCTGATGTGAAGCTCAATAAAAATCCCTCAGAAACATTCATTAATATTTTGCATATAAACCAGTTTGTAATAGAGATATAAGTCCCACACTAGTGCTAATTTCATAATGTTTGTTACTGTCAGAAAACCATGTTAACTCTGGTGAGGTGCCAGGAAATAAAATCAGTAAATATATCTGTATCGTTACCTATTGAAGACCACATAAGAGCTCTTTTCACTTATTATCAATATGCATAGCACAATTGTAGGCACAATAATAGTTCAGAAGGAAGGAAAAAACACCCAGAAATGTTGATGCAAATGAAATAAAACAACTTCATACAGAGAGGGAAAAAACACAGAGGAGAAACCTGCTGTTTCTCCTTCCCAGCAGAACCCGAACAGCTACATTCAAGAAATATTATTTCTCTAAGATGACTGTGGAGGAACCAACAGAAAACACATCCCAAGGAAAACTGGATACAAGATGTGGGAATAAAGACCGCAGGAATCTTTCCATCACAACTTCTTGCTCTGTCAAAAGTTGCTTTATTCATATTATTGAGTGGTATGATCTGCCAAGCGACAGGAGGTCTGGGAAGCTGGGGAGGGGTGGGAAATGTACCTCCTACCAGTCGCTGTTTCCTTTTGAAATGGTATCAGATCTACAGAAAGAGCAGCTGTAGGAATACTCTTGGAAAGAACCTAAAAGCAGAGTGAAGAGACATTCTATTCAATGTATTTGAGAGCTGAGTGAGGAAAAAGGTATTTCGTAAGAGAAAAAAAACAGGGAAAAAAATACATATGAAAAAGGATTGAAGGAAGCAAAACAAGAAACCATGTTATTTATTATGCTTCTTCAAACATTGTGTGTATGTAGATGACCAGCCTAAGCAAAGATATGATATTGGACCCAATCAGAATACACACCAGACATTATCGCAAAAGGAAAATTTGGTGGATGTGGTCCCATGTGACTGAGAAAGGCAGAAAATTCTCATCAGGAGACAGGAGAAAGCCAAAAACTCTCGAGGTGTGTTTGCTAGTATTGCATTTTAGCTCTCCTTATAATAGTGCAGGTTGACAACAATGCAAATGAACAGTTCTGGCACAATGCCACAATTCAGAGGAAAGCCTGATAGTTGGAGGCACGCTAAAAACACTCTGGGCTTGATTCCACACTCTGTCAGAGCAGCACTCAGATGGATGGAGGCATGGGCTTCCCAAGGCTGGTGGTGCATCCAGGATTCAGTGCTCCATACATGTGGCTTTAATTTACAGCGTTGGCATGAGATGCTGCAGTGACCTCATGGCTGTCAAGTACCCACCAAAACAGAGCTTCCCCCTTCCCAAATTGCCCTGGCAACCTCTTCTCCTCATAACATCAGGGACAAAGAGCAGGGTGGCAGCTGAGTACCTCTACACAGGAGAAATCCCCAGCTGGGGTTAACCTTTGCTATTCAGTGGTCAGAGTCAAGCATATGGTAAAAAATGTCCCCAGCAAAGCAGAGGGTCTTATCCTTTGTGCTATATAAAGGACTCTTGTCCAGTCATATATTTACTTACATACCTGTTATAAATCTTTTTTGCATGTATATTCATGCATGAAAAAAAGGCAATGTTTGTATTCCACACAAATAAATAATAACTGTTTTAGCATCATGACCCTCCCCCTACCCCCCCAATTCCCCCTCTACCTTTGAGAATAAAGTAATTTTATGCATTCTCTCCTATCCTGGGCATGAAAAAGTAAATGCTGTATTACCCCAACTTAGGTAACCCTTAGGATAATTTTTTAAGCAGCAGGAATCTAGGCTATCTGGCTGGGTAGATAATGATATCAGCTGCTTCCTTCCAAAACAACAGGTGCTTTGGCATAAAACTGTATATCATCATACTGAGATGATGACATCAGTTCATACTTCAGCTTAATTATAAACTACCTCCATTAATCCTCAAATAATTAAACATTTTGTGTATGGTGCAAGGTGAAATATAAAAGCAAAAGGTGCCTAGCTGTTCATCACAGGGTTAAAATGGCAGTTTCTGAATCGTTTGTACTTGTGTCTGCCTATTTTAATGTAAACTTCAAGCTGATTTTAAGCATTTGTTTATATTCTAATATTCCAGCCATGAGGTGGGTCAAAATAAATACTGCTAAAATTCAGTGGAAACTTGATGAAATGACAAAGATATATTGATTACATTTATGCAAAATACATATATGTGCATAAATATAATGCAGAAAAAACAAAGATGTGAGGGATCAGGCTTTGCATGTACAAGAATAATTGGGGGATAAGTCATGGTTCATGGCCCAATAGCAGAATAAACATTGCAGCATTCTGTGTTTGCAGATTTTATGCAAGAAGATCTTAGACTCACATTCAGAAGCAATACACCTAAATAAAACAAGCTCTGGACAAGCAAGCATCATTTATTGAAACAGATTGATTAAACTTCGTAAAAAGGTAGTATTAATGAAAAGCAGTATTAACATAATTGAACTTAATTTCTTTTAAAAATAATTCAGTTCACACAGGACACAGCCCCTCGAAAACAATACATTCCCTCATATTTTCAGAGGGTCTGTGTACATGTTTATCATTGTTTCAAAACTCAACAACAGATTGCTCAATTTATGATTTGATATAAAAATTAGTAGTCAGAATTGAGTGAGAGCTGAATTTGTAGGCTAAAAAAGCTGAGGAGCACAGCAGATAAAAGCTTATGTTCTTCTGCCTTGAAAATATAGCACTGACCTTCTTTAAAACAGATGCTATCTTCAGGAGCCAGATGTGTCTTCAAGCAAATTAGTTATAAGAAATACATCCAAGGACATAGCCATTTAAGAATCAATAAATTATGCATTTGTCATTTGTTATTGTGTGAGGCTTATGCTGACATCTTTGACATGAATGAAGGAGTCTCTGTCCACAGTAATAGCATTAACAATTTAACAGAGGTGGTTTTATACCAAAAGAGAAGTGGTTTGAAGAAATTACTGTTTATCACCATGTACATATACACACCTTAATTATTCATTACATGTCCACTTACCAGCCTACTTCATGTTATGTAAGTTGTGCTAGATTAAAAAGTTAGAGGTCAGGCACGTGTGCTGCACTGCTGCTATTTCTAGCCACTTCAACCTGAAACACAAAGAAAATGACACTAGAAATTATTTTCTATCCAGACAACCAAATCAAGAAAGTTTTGTTTATTGGTGGCATGTTATGAAAAATTCCTGCAAAGAAAAATTTTATTTTTCTAAAAGCAAAAGCCATGGTGGATTTTTTTTTGTGGGTTTAGTTGAAACATTTGGATGACCATATGGAACTCTTAGTGGTGCCATGGGACCATGCAGCTATGAAATCTGATCACTATCTCCCTAGTGACAGCTGGAGCCTTTACACCATCAGAAAATTTTCAGACTTCTAATTTGTCATAACTACCTCCTGTGGAAAGAAAATATGTTATGTAGTTAGATACAAGAATCTGAGTCTACAGTACTACGCATATCAGCTTCTCTTCCTTTTAGTTTTCAAGCTTCAAATTAATTCCTTGCATCTTATAACTCATTGATGCAGGAAATAAAACATACACACAAAAAGAATTTAAAAAATATATGGGGTTTTTTGAAATGAGGGTTAGCTCTGCTGTATAGTTATAGCGGAGAATGACTTATTTTGAAAAACCTACTTATGCAACAAATGTTGATCCATGCACTTCAAAGTTCCTTTATATTTAAGCCTTCTCTTCAGCTTTACTTTGTTTAGCAAATTAAAGTGCAGCTTTGCAATGGTTTCCATTATTTTTTAATTTTTAACATGCGCATTCTTTCATCACCACACCAGGCCTGAAAGGACACAAAATTCAGAGCCACTTTTATTAGAGGAACTCGGGAGAAGGGGATGAGAGCTCCCTGCCCACTACAATCGCACACTGGAGAGAAAAAAGCTCTCAGCTCTTCCCAGAAAACACGAATCCTTTTGTCACTCAGAAATATAGGCATCCACCAGGCAACCTCTCCGAAAAATCATGGGGAATATGCTGATGTATCTCTATATACCTTTCTATGGGGGCAAATAATCCAGCAGAGCTGGGAATCATGTCCCCATGTTTGTTTGGTGTATAGCCTTGACTTGGTTCCTGTCTCCCAGGGCACTTTAAGAAGTTTGTGAGACATGGCTCAGTGCCTGTGAGCAAGACAAAAATGTAAACATATGTTACCATTTGCTTTTCTGTGGTCATTCTGGTATCCTTGCTAGCCAGGCTTCAAAAATGCCTGACTTTGGGCACAGATACTGCTGATTCATATTGTGATGCCATTGATTCATCTTTGTGATGGATGTAGAGAAGAAGTTGAGTGTTGTGTAACCTTGTCGACAAGAAGAAGATAACTGCTGGGTTAGCATCCTGATCCTAGTCCTGCTTATGACTTTTGAACTTCCAGCTCAAGTCACAAAGTTACTGAGCAAAAATGACAGTAAACTAATAAAGGAGCCAACAAATCTTTCTCCCAAGTCTTATAAACATCAATCTTCTCTATCATATCTAACCATTCTGGAGATTGTGCAAGAAATCTAGGAGTACTGGTCTGAGACAATTGAAGAAATCCTGATATTATTTATGACTACTGATTACATCAGAAAGCAAAACTGAGGTAGATCCTAATTAATTCCAGACTAATTTTCCTGTAAAGGAGAACTGGAAGAAGAGAGGCTGTGCAGCCCATGTGACAGAAAAGAAAACACTGGATAAAAGGCACTTACTGTTCCAGTATGAACAGTACAAGACAGTGTTAGGAAGATATTTGCTTACATTACCAGAAATGATAAAAGACTTTCCATTAAAAAACGATGAGGAAAAACTGTGCATACCCTAGGCGAAAGGAAAGAAACGGCAGGAATTGCATCATGCTATGTAGCAACCTGCCACCGGCTCAGAAATGGACAATAATGACAAATGGACACAGGGGATAAAACCCCAAACACACTGTGAAGAGTTTTCTTGGGCAGATGTACGATGTGTTGTATCTATTGCTGACAGTTACCTAAGGTTTCTGTTTTTTCTACACATTGACAGTGTTTGTACTGTGTGGCATGCCAATAAAATATTTTGATTTGAAGCTGAGCACTGTAATTATTTTTTTTCTTTCCTTAGGAAACAAACCATGATATGTAGGTTGACTTGGATACTTGTATTTCATGGCATCTTGTCCCCTCTCTATCCTGTTGTGCAAAGCTTCCTTTTAGTACCAGTGCCATTCCCAGATGCCCTGAAGCCCCAACACGCATAATTCATACAATTTTTTAGGCATATAAAGTACCAAGAGAGGTTGGTAAAAGGAATAAATTGTGTGGAACATGGACACACACAGCTGAACATTTTTCATCCATGGAGCTGCAGCTATAGCTACACGTTTGGCAGATTGAATCAATGCATTATTAAAGTAGTCCTAGGTCCAAAATGAGCTTGACGTGGGTCTGAAATATGGCTGCTCTGCTCTCCTGAAGTCCTGATGTGTTAATCACACAACCATTTTGCCTTAGTTAGGTGGTTATTTGCAGTGCACTCTGCTTGCTCAGCCAGCCAGGATGCCATTCAGCAGCACCTCCAGGACTTATTATACCACAGGACCCCAGGAAGAAGCTCCAAGCAGAAATCCTATGGGGTTTGCTTTTGACTTTTGTCTCAGATGAATGCCTTACCCCACTTGCCTGTATGTCATTCATGAGCCAGTCCCTTGTGGATACCTGCAGGAATGAGCATTCCCATATTCCCATTCCAGCCTTGTGTCCTGCTCCTGGCTAGAACCCTCTCCCATTGCCTCAGGCTTGGTCCTGAGTAGACAGAGTTACAATATTATTTCTTGCCAAATTATTTGTTCATTTTTGGTTGCGTATTTAAACACAGATTAAATAAAGGCTCATTTTAGTGTGTTGAGTTCTTTCCTATTTTTAGTACACTGGGGTTTTTTTCACCATCAAAGTTTTTGTTATCTCTATTTATATGTGTGGATTGTTCCTTTTTCTTAAAAATTATTACAAGGGGGAACCATCTATGGGACTATGAATATTTGCTGTTCTTCATCTTATAGCAATAAAAGGAGGTTGAATTTTGTGGTTACTGGGGAACTGAGGGCCTTAGTCACATGGAGCAAAAGATTTCTTGAAAAGCAGATAAAAATCTATGATACCTATTCTGCTTATATCTGGTGCACTCTGTGAGCTGAATGAGAGCTGTTGTAATATTGTTTAATTAATGCTGAATTGCATGATGGCTGGCCTTAGCTCTCTAATTACTATTGGTAGTAGCTCTTCAAATTTTGATTAGTGGAGAGGTGAATCACTATCTTTGATGTGGTGAGGCAGCTTCTGCCACAAATTAAAACCAGGTAGTGAGGCTATAGATTAATTGTGGGTATGAGGAGCAATTAGGACAGTCTACCTCCCCCTGCCTTCTGTCTGAAGTTTGTCGCCTGTGGTAAAGGTCATAGAAATCAAACCTGAATTGTATCACTTTTGGATGAAATCTCCCTCTATATAAATGCACTGTTTTGGGGAAAATCTGCAGTCATTCTAATTCAAAACATGTTAGATGTCATTTTCTTCCCTGCCAGCAGAAAGAGCAAGTACCAGAAAGCGATGTGCTGCCGGGGAAGGGCTGGGGAGGCTCCTGGGGCCACACAGGGAACGGCACATCCA
Organism: Acanthiza pusilla; assembly: GCA_036630365.1. Lineage (NCBI taxonomy): Eukaryota > Metazoa > Chordata > Aves > Passeriformes > Acanthizidae > Acanthiza > Acanthiza pusilla. The sequence goes on along the minus strand of JAXCHO010000026.1, from coordinate 12,293,492 downwards.
TCTGGAGAGCACTTGCTGGGGGCTCTCGGGGGGCGCTGCGAGTTTTGGCTAACTTTGTGCTCTTGCAAATGTGTAGAACTGGTTGGTAGGAAGCTGAGCAATGGCTTCCAGAGCCTGCACTTCTCAAAGCTGTGCCACAGGACTCGGTGAGGGCTTTGCTGCGTGGAGAGGTCCTGGTGACCCTCCGGTGCTGCAGGTGCCACCAGCACAGACTTCCTCTCTGAGGGGGTCTGAAGAGATTTTGTCTTGCTTGGTCGTGAACCTGAACCAAAACATAAGAAGAAATAGTGTGAGATTTTAGGAGCTTTTCTTCAAGACAAGTGAGTTTTCCTAATCAAGTCAGTGCCTGGGTGAGAGCATTGTGGCTTTCTTTCTTATTTTGAAGATGTCATGTCCAGGACATGGTAACATGCTGTGTTACCAGGTACTGGATAAACAATCTGGAGTAATAGGAAAAAAAGCCAATTAAAAGAAAACATGTTATTGCCACTAATTTCAGTTCTTCTAATATGATTTTGAATGAAAACAATCTGATTTCAAGAGATAGTAATATGTTAATTTTTTTTATGCTCTACCATCTTGTTTGCTCCATATATGCTGCTCCATTTTCATCCTCTGTCAGAATTTAGTGTTTGGGCTCGGGTTTTTCCTTCTATTTATCTCGTCCTCCCTTATCAATTCTAATTTACTGCTTTCTCGGCATCCTTTGCTCCTATCCCGTGACTTACTGTCATTTCTTGCCCTGATTTGTTAGTGGGAGCATGAGAAAATAGTTTCTTCTGAAGCTGCTAAATATGTCTCTCATTTATTCAGCTGGTGGGAGAGAAAGAAGAAGGAATGAGGTTCAGCAAAGTAGCCTTTGTAACCACAAGATTGTTTGCACTTTACTGCCGGAACATGCTGAGACTTGAAACCTTTGTATGATTTTTATAAGCAGAGAGGCTGTAATTGAACTTTCTTGCTAGACATTAAGAAGAAATAAAATATTAAAATATTTATTTTCTCCTTTTTTTATACATGCAGCTTTTGAAATCATGTGAGTGGGTGCAATTATATAAATCTCTGTGCAAATAATGAGACCCCTGTGAACAATTTTAAAGAGAGAAAAGCAGCCTTTTGCGTATTCATTTCAGGGAAAAGCAATCTGGTTGGAACTTTTTACTGGAGAGTTTCACTCACCTACTGTCAAAACTGCTTTCTTGATGTCCACTTCTGATGGGTGTATAAAGCTGAAACCCTAAATAGGTTTAAATAGCACAAGATTTAGGCAAAAATTGAGACACCCCGTTCTGTGTTTTGAGCTTGTCTCTGCTTCTAATGAATAAAAAGTACAGATAACCATTCAGAAAAACAGGTATCCACAAGTGCTTTTTCAAATAAAGCTATCTTCTTTAAATCAGAAGAAAGGAAATTATGTACTTTGGCACTGATGTTCAAGTGCATTTTCTTTTGTAAATAAAAGTGAGAATTTCATAAACACAGCAACACCAACATAATCAGCACACAGAGCTCTGGGTGCAACAAACTACCAGCACAAAAATAGCTGAAAAACAGACAAAACCACATGATAGGAGTTGTTGCCATCTCAGTGATCCTAGAAATTGAATGAAAACAGGTGAAAATAAATGAAAATGACAATATGAAGAATTGAAGAGGTTTGTATACTTATATATAAACGGTGTTTATATAAACATAAGTAGAAAACACCATATGGCAATAGGAAGCGTGCCACCATAAGTGGAAAGAAATAGCAACTGGCAGCTCTTGTTTCTGGATAGTTCAGCAAGAGTACAATGACAAGGACCTGCACATTACCAAGCGAAGAGGAACTCGAGTCTGTACACATAAAGACCCTTGTTTTCTATTGAAATAATGTTTGACAGAAGAAAGGCCAGTTATAACTGTTAATCTGGTTCACTTTTACTACAATTTATAGCCCATGAGAACAAAATAAGTCTATTGAAGTACATGACAGCAGCAGTACATGAGTTCGTGCTTAAAGATATTATTCTCAATGTTGGGACATCTGGGCAGCCAGATCTAATCATATTTCTTTTCTCTGCCAGAACTAGAACATCTGACATTGGAGTTATTTTTTCAGACATTTCTAAATAGATAGTGCCAGATAACTGACTATAACCAAAATCTTTCCTTTTTTGACATTATTTGGATGTGTCTCCAGTTCTAAAAATCCTGTCATTGTTAAGGAAAAAAAAAAGAAAAGAAAATAAAAAGGCATGTTAAGTGTGAACAAGAGCCCCACAGGCAGATTTCCTGCTCCACTTTTGATCCCCTTTGTGTTGCCTGGTGCAAAGGAACTGGTGTCTGTTTCCAGCTGCTCGATGGAGGATGCTCCAGAGGTGGGGAGGTCTTAGAGGGCAGAGGGATGGAGCTGGGTGCTGTTCCCAGCTTCACAACCACTGACATGCACTGAGCAAGGCAGGTTTCTGCTGACCCAAAGCCCTCCTGCCTTCCCTCTCCCTGCCTGTGCAGGGTACAGGGCACAGAGAATCCACAGCCTGTGCCCCGGTCCCACGTGGGCTGGGCTGTCCCACAAACCCTGGTGGGTTTTGTGCTGTCCCTTTGCTCCACCGCTTACTCTCAGTCACTTTGTGGGGTTAGACCATTTCCTTCAGTGCGTCTGTCTTACCACACTTCGTGTTTTCCTGAGAGGATTTAATGGAGTGTGGGAGCTGTCATAATAATCTCCCAGGTTCCACACTTATTTTCCTTAGTTTGCAGGAATATCAAGGCCAACAGAGAGAAAACAGAACTTGATCTATTTAAATAATGCTTAGCATAGACAGGTTTTGATGCACGTGGAGAAGAAAGAGCAAAAAGACAGGTGAAAACCAAGCAAAATGAAGCCTTGTGGAGCCCTGCCCGCTCCACAGCCTTGCCACATGCTGGCCATTAATAGATTTCACTGATATTTTATGGCCAGTTGTCCAACTCTAGTTTTCACTTCTAGAAAGCCCATAAATAAGAGTTCATTCTGTGGCATTCACCCTGCTCTTAGAAGTTTATTGCCTTACCAGAGTGGCATACAGGTTTAGTGTGATTTTCTTCTTTTAAGAGTATTGGAAGTAGTTTCTGATTTATAGTATTCCAGGGCAGACTATTCTGAGAAATGTCTTAGCTCTTTAAAAACATTTTGCAGTGTCATCCAAGGTGGATTGACAAATTTTGGACTTTATTTTTTAAAAATCTGAATAGTGCAAAACTTTTGAAAGTTTCTTAGTAAGATACGTTCATTTTTCAACCCAGTCTACTATTTATTCACATTCAAAATATCCATCTGTTTTGAAGAAAAATGAAAGTGAAAATGAAATGTTTTTCTATTTTGAAAAGCTCCATTACCCTAACTGTTTTTATCACTGGTGAGAATTTTTCACTCAGCTTCCTACACTTTGGGTTGGACCAATGCCAGAGCCCACTTCTATATGTAATACATATTGTGAGAATGCAGAATAGCCTGCTAATTAATCAAGAATCAGGGAGGGGTTGTAGTCAGACTTCCTTCATGGAAAATGAGTTGGCAATGCCTCCTGAAGCAGGTTCAAAGGAGGCTTCTGGATGATGGAACCAGAGAGAGAAAGAGGCACCTTCATAGCTTTCATGGTGAACAGAAGGTCTGGTGATGTATGGAGCTGTGTGTGATGGTGATGTTCCCTGTGGCTTGTTTTCTGGTTACAGATTAATTTGCTTTATGTTCATCTGTCTGGCATGTGACAGTTAATTCATTTTCTCCTCAAACAGAGGCTAAAATTCTGCCATATGACCTAGGGTGAAATCCTGAACCAACTGAAGTTAGAGCCTTGCCCTTAACTTCAGTGAGACTGAGATTCTTTACTTCTTTTGGGCCAAACTTCATCTGAATGACAAATACAGTCCCCTCAATTGCATTGGGATACAGACTGGAAGTCAACTTAAAATTGAATGTGACAAGATTTATAGGCTGCACTCACTTAATAATGGCTATACAAAAATTATAGTCGGTTCACAGACATTTTCCAAAAGTCTATCTCTAGTGCTTTAGTATGTAAGTGTATTATTCAATGATATTTTCTTTTTGCAGGGGAAAAACAAGATAAAATTAATTTTAAAAGTAACATGTTGGAGTACAAAAAACAATAGAGGGTAGGGAGAAATATAAGAAGTGTGCTAAGTCAATTGATACTTTACAAGATGTTTTAATTTGGCCCAAGGATTTTAGACTACTTTAATCAGATCACAGCTGGGCCCTTTTCTATGAATAGCCTTTTTAGGTTAATTATTATAAAATCTCTCTGGTCTATTGTAACTGAGGAGATAGCACATCCTGTAAATGAAAGTGGTAGGCTGATAAGATACATTTTTTCGGCATTAAGTAACCATGCCTATTTTAATTACAATAAAAATCTTTCAGCTGAAGGCAGTTTGACTTAACTAACAAGCAATTAAAACAGGTGAAACTATCTTTGGGAGGTGACACTTGGCCACCTGACAAGTATAATGAGATCTTTCCATCCTTGCAGCCTTTTTTCAGAAACCCTGAGACCCAGGATGGATGTAATGAATGGATGTAGATAAATGGTACGTGGCTTTTTCTTTATATAGTGCAATGTTGTTAGATTTATTTTTTTTTTAAAGGGTGAGGAGTAACATTGTAGTGCAGGCATCAATATTATGTTTTCACCTTCATTTACATCTTCAGTAGTGACTAGAAAGAATAACCATCTAACCTTTTAATGAAAATTTCAAGTGAGCCTACCAAAAAATTGAGACTTCTCTTACAATTACAAAACTTTGTCATAAAGAACCCACAGGTGATCTGAAAGATATATGGAGTGTTTGGGGGGAGGGGAATCCTAAGGAACACCTTTTCTGAAATAAATGGGGAGATTCGAGAGAACACAAGGCCAAAGTTTGAAGGTGATGTGGCAATAAAGATCTGGAGACTTATAGGGCAGTGAAGTTTCTTTTTTTGTGGTCTTGTATGAGCTGCTGGAGTGGGTCTGCACTCTTGGAGATGTACCTGGCTGAGAGAAATGGCTCAGGGAGTTGGAGCAGCTGGTTTAAAGTTGTTAGCAAAGTTCAAATAAAGTGTAAAGCTTGGTGCTTGCAGCATTTGGTTAATAGTAGGCCATTCCAGCATTTCACAAATAAAGTATGTCTTGTTTAGGATTTCTAACACAAAGCAACACAGCGTGAACCAGAGCAGAGAATACATTCCAGATGACTTTAAAAAAAGAAAAATAGCACGGTAAGCAAAGATGAGGCTATGACTAATCAAATTGGCTAGTGGAGACTATTATGCTGCATTAAGTACTGAAATATTATGTACCAAAAGAAAGCTGGCAGGGCTGAATTAGTAAGGATGAGTCATTTATTAAAACACTCAGGAAGAGGAGGTAAGGCAAAGGGACATAAGGTGAATGCAGCATAAAAATTTTTATGAAAATGTAATTAATCTTAACACTGAAAAAGGACAGCAGAGCCTTCTGTTTTCAACTTCTGCTTTGCTACTGTGGATCAAGACTCTTTATCCTGTTTTTTTCCCCCTAAATAACTAGGAGGAAAATGAACCCGGTTGTCCCAAACTTTAAAAGTGGCTTTAAAATCTTGAAGTATGAATAAGTGATGTACGATTCCCTCACTATGTTTGTTTTCTGATTTTGGACTTCACGAATAAAACTTTTGAAGTGGGTGCTAATCTTGCCATCATAACCTGGCGATTAATAAACTGAAGCTGACAATGCTGGAGCAGTGGTGACTCAACTAATTAAGTCCTCTGATCTTCCTCTTAATTGTGATAATAATGGGCTCACAGTGAAAGACTAATAAGTGATAAAGAAATTTGCAGTAACGTAAACATGAGGAAGATGCCTTAGGAGTGCTCCTGGCAGCCTGTGTGGATGGGAAACTGGTGCTACTGGTGTTCCCTGGGCACCTGCAGGCATAGCCCAGAGTAACCACTTCTGAAACAGGGATGAGACTCTGAGCAGTGACTACAGGTGGGACATTCACAGGTTTTGGTATTTGGTAGCTCAGTCACAGCTACTGTCAGAATTTACTCTTGGCAAACTAGTGGGGATTTGGAATGTTTTTTCTCCAAGACAGAGTCTTGGCTATTTCTGCAAGTACTGCTGTACATAATATTTCATATTACTCTGACTCGTATCCTGGTGGAGAAGGAATTGAGAAACTGATACCTGGTTGAGGTCTAGTCTGTGTAATAGTACCTCCCATCTTTTAAAAACACGCAAGACTGAGTACTTTTGAAGAGGGCAACCTGCATTAGACAGTGATGGATCATTCTCTGGGACTTTTTTTTCCAGTCCCTTCAAGGGCTTATTTATTTATTTTTTTAATTGCGGATGATGAAAGACACAAGTAGCACACACTTTTGATCTGCAGGTAAATGGATTGGAGTTTTGAAGAAAACCAGCTTAAGTGCTAGGACCCCACCCACACTGCAGGAGGTTGTTCTTTGTCTCTCAGCTCGTTATTAGTGGTTAGGGAAGCAAAAAATGAAAAGATTGAACTCCAACCCTACAGAGGAAGAGAGTATAAACTACTTCATCCAATAGATTCTGTGCCGCTCAATTAACAAGATAACAATATATTTCATCTGTCAGAAATGTTTATCTTCTCACTAATTAGCAAAGCAACACCACGTTTTGAAAGGAACTGTGGCTCATAAAAATGCTTGCATCCACAGATGCCCTGTGCAGATTGCATCACTGGGTCTGCCTGGGAGATGGGTTAAGTGCAGGACAAGGGAACACGATAACATTGCTTTCCCCCCTCTTCCGCAGTCATTACCTCCCTGGCTGCAGCCTTTTGTTCCCAGTTGCTGGAAATTTGAAAGGGTGGAGGGAACTGCTGCAGTAGGCCTTGCCCTTGCCCTCTTTGTTTCTGCTAGCCTTAATTAACCTCTCCCTAGGTTCACCAAATTTGTGATTAGAATTTTTTTTTAAGTTGGGCTTGTGCTCACTAAGCAGGTTTTCTCCTAGCTCTACTTGAAACCCCATTATTACCATTTTGAATGCTGCACTGTTTGTTCTAGGAACCCATCTTAGTAATTTATCCCATATCTCTATTTTCCCCTCATGGAAAATACAATTATTTTAATTCTTCTAATTGTTTTTCATTTCCTACACTCCAAATTTGTCTCTTTCCCCCAGGCATCTCTTCATCTTAGCTCATTGACTGGAAAGGCCTTTTTGGCTCTTTAGTTCCTTATCTCTATTCCAAATGGACTAATATTATACAGTGTTCAATAAAAAAAAAATTTAATTTGTTATTTCTTTCATCATGCAGTTGCAAAATTGGCAGGCTTTTAAGATGATTCTTTAGATTTGGGGGTGCTGAATGCATCTCAAATTGAGATGTCAGTTTTCATACAAAGTTATGTGGAACTTTGGGTAAGAATGGGCATTTGAATAGTAACGCAGGTATAAACCTGCCCTGCTGTCCAGCCCTGCACACAGCAGAACACACAGAGCCCATCCTTGCTTTGTGCAAGAGTAACTCTCCTGTTGTTCACAGCCCCCACAGGAAGCAATCAGAGCATTATATTCTCACTTTCTTTATTCTTTTAGTTGTTTTGCTTAATGTCATGTAATAACCAATTAACTTGATTTGCCTTCAGAGCTAGGGAAAAGTATAAATAAACCTGGCAGAGGAGCAAAGTGGGAAGCACAGAGGCTGGAGTCACAGAGATGTCCTGTGTGAGCAACAGGAAATCAATTGCCATATGGCCAGTTATAAATAGGGCCATCACACAGCCTCGTTGCCTTTGACAGGTCCAGGCTCTCAGCTCAAGGTTTCTGTTGCAGACTTTCTTACTTCTGCTCACCTCAGACAGTTCTTTTAGGCAGAGCAGGAAGGAGTTTTGTTGGAGGTTCTGGAACCAGCCACTTCCCTTCTGCTGGGAGTCAGAGTGAGCTGCTGACAGCAAGGACAAATAACCTGCTGGTGGGACAGGGCAGGACAGGACCATCACCTGAAAAAGGGAGGGAGGTCTTAGGGTAGAGTGCTCCAGAAAGGCCATATTTCTTTTGAGATGTCATCTTTTTATTTCCAAAGATCCTTTCCTATTGGGCATTTTTGCTCATTGCTGCCAAACCACGGTTGCAGCAGTCTAGCTGGGCTTTTGTGTCTTCAGCTGTGTTTCTGTCTGGAAAAATACAACAGTTGCACTTGGGCAAGTGATTTGGAGGGCAGTGGTGTGAGTCCCACCGTCACACAGGCCTGGGGACCCAGAGACAGGGCTAATGCCAATGTGCAAGGTCGTGTTTCCAGCCAGGGAGCTCTGATCCTGGCAGATGCACCTTCTGTGTGCTTTCCCTGACGTCATTGTTTTTTGTTCCCAAGGTATAGTAGTCCTGCTTAAGATGGAGAGGTGAGGTATTGTGAGTGAAAGCAAAAGAAAAGATAATTATAATGATGTGGTAAACACAATGGTCAGAAATCTTTTGTCCTTAGAAGCATTCAGAGGTGTGAGGCAACTGAGCAGGCATTTTCAGGACTGCAGCACAGACTGAGTTAGCAGCATTGCTTCAGTCCTTTGTGGGTGAGCTGTTGGATTTGGCACCTGTGAGCACAACTAAGTGACCACCTTAATGGGCATTTCATACAGGTGAGGTTCTAGGTCATAGAAAAATGTCAAGGTTTGCTAAACTTTACAGCTGTATTGTGCATTCTCTTTATTTTCTTCATAGCTCTGGTCTCGTTATTTTTCCTTTGACTCACATGACTGTTTGTTGATTAAGTGAATATCTGGATGTCAGGGAGGCTTCCAAGTGCCCTCACACAAATGGTCACAGGGTCCTACTTTCTATCTGCTGGCAGATGAGGCAAGCTCTGGCTTCTCTTTTGTTGAGTATCTTGAAATGCAATCCCTGTTTGGAGACTTGAAATGGCATTACACCCACTATATCATCCAAATTTGTCATATATAAATATAGATGTTGAGATGATTAAACACATTAGCAATTTTCAGTGGTTCTTTAATTCCATCATTCATTATTTTTATTTGATGAACCACTTTCTTATGAAACTTATTAAAATGTTGGTATAAATCTATTCCAAATTCCCTTGATGACTATGTTTGACTATGTTTATCACCAAGTGATATACATAATAATCTGCTTTTGAGGCTGCATTAGGAATGTGCACTGGCTTTTCAGTTTGTAAGAGGCTGTGTATTGCTCCCATAAGGAATAATGGCTAAGATTTTCTTTTTACATTAGGGAGCTGCAGCCACTCAGGCATGGACCCTTCCTCGCTGTCAGTCTCATCCAGTGCTGAAAGAGCCCCACGGTGTCCCTCAGGGTTGGGTCAGATCCTGCAGTACCTGCAGGCAGCCCTCCCTGGAGCAGGGCAGAGAGCTCTGATGTGAAAGGAGACACAGCGGGCAGGGTCTGCTCGCTGAATTCTTCTGATTCTGTGGCCATTCAGGCAATCAGGTACCTGCAGCAGCTGATCTTCCAGCTTCCCTTCCATACAAGCTCCTTCCACGCTTGCTTTACTCCCTGCGTTGACCATAGGGAGAGCCTAGGTAGCTATTTGAAATTAAACACCTAAGTAATTAGACAATTAAAGTAAAATTAATTGAATCCCTCCCTGAGGGATTTTTGTAGCTATCTTGACCATCACCATTTAGGTTAGAGGTGGAGGCTCCACCCTCTCTTTGGATTTCTACATTTACCCTTAGAAACAAATTTATTTGGCTTCTCTTGTACCTTTACAGTCCCATGAAAGGCACTTGGCTGAGAAATATAGTGTTCAATTACATATCAGCTTGAATTTAAATATTAAATAACAAAAATAATAATTGATATAAGTGGGTAAGTGCTTCAGGTCCTACTTTATTTGTGAACAAACCCTCAACCTTCTGAAAACAAACACACATATGCCTAAAAGCTTCTGTTAAAGTGTAAGATCATGGAAAGTATGTATTTTTTCCCATAACCTTCAAAGATTTGCTGAGCTAGAAGTGTTATCTTTGTCTTGAATAACATTTTATTAATTTTTCTTGATTAATTTTGTTTAAATTCCTCCTTAGAGGCATAAAAACTTCTGGCCCCTGCAGTACAGTGCAGCATGGAATAGGGTAATTTAATAAATTCCTCAAATAAAGTATTCCTAACTATATCTTTGGCAACCACACTTTGAGAAAGTCTATTCAGAAAACTGGTTCTGTGTAATTAACAAGATGGAAATATCAGTTTGAATGGATCCATTGTATGGCAAAGATACAATGCTGGCTGGATGTCTTTCTGATTTGTGACATTGAACTGGGTGTTCTACAGCCAAAGAGGCATCATCTGCAACATTTCTAAAATTTACTGTGTGAAAATATGGGTTGTTTCAAGTGCATTCGGTTTTCACAGCAAAAGTAATCTTTGACTCTTAACAAAATATTTATAAGTGTCTTTGTTAGAAGAATCATTTAGTAATCTTGTAGACAAGATAGTTGTCTTGCAGATCATCAGGTTTTCAAAGTGGAAGAGTGATGTCTTTTCTTCTGCTTATGACATCAGCTATTGTGCCATCCCATCAGTCATGCTGACAGCTCATGTAGCCTGGCTGACCACATATTTTAAAGAAAAAAAGATGCTTCCTTTTAAATATTTTTACTACTAATTTGCTGTATTGCTGATGAAAAGTTACTGATGAATATCCAGAAAATAATTTATTTTCCTGATAATTAAGTGGTTTTTAACTCCCCATGCTAATGCTTTTTCTCATTCTCTTTTTTCCCTTTCCTTCTGGCCATATGATAGGAAAAAACCCATTTTTGCAATGTCTGAGCTCTGTATAGAATTGTGTGGGGCTTTTTTGGGTTTATTTTTTTTCATTTCTTGTAAGGAAGTGTAGATGAGGAGGTAAATCTTTTCTAACATTAACTCAAGGAAGTAAGCTAAATCAGTACTAACACCATTGTATCAATATATCTGAAAAAACCATAAAGGTTCTGTTTTAATAACAGCTTTCTAAAATCCATGTAATTAAAATGGAGCAAAAGCTCTGTGTTTTCTTGAGGCTATGTGTATGAATTAGGAAGAAGAAATGCCAATCAGACTTTTATTAAACCCTATATTTTTTGTCTTGCATTTTGTTTTATGTTGTCCTAAACATGCCCACATAGGCATTTAAAAACACCCCCGAGCCTTGAGTTATAATGGATTGAATGAGGATTACTCAGTGAGTCTTATATAAAAATGAATGTTCTTAAAATATCCACCTTGGAGAGAAAAAAAGAAAAAAGCTCTCTCTCTCTCGGGAGTATCCTCTCTAATTATTCATAATTAATAAATAAACAAAGAACTGTGTAGTTCTACATCAAGTAGTTATTAAAAGACTCTTAGAACTAAAAAGACTTCCTGGTCAGAAAGCAGATATCCAGCTGTGCTAAAAGAATGTAGGACTGAATCCAGAGGAATTTCTACAGAGCATTTTTTTTGGGGGGTTGAGTTCAAGACAGATAATTTAGGACTGGAACATCACCTTTTAAGTGTTTGAAGCACACAGAGTTTCACCTAAGTAATCCAACTTGGTCCTGAACTTTTAAGGTGAAGCTCCTGATTTTAGGGTATCAAGTGGAAGATGTCTTGGTGTAGGCTTTGATTAACCACAGTCCTTTTGTTTTGGGGCAGAAGAGATCAGGCTGGGGCTGTGGGTAGCACTGTAGGCTGGAGGGACTCACTGGGCATTTTTCAGTTAGATTTTCAGAGAGGACTTGGCAAAATGCAGCCGAAGGTGGCCAGGGATCAGAGGCCAAGGCGTGCAGAGCCTGCTGCCTCGCTTGGCACTGTGGGACAAATGCAGCCTCCGTGGGAGGCAGGAGAGCAAACCTCTCTTTCCTTCTGTTGATGGGTTGTAATGCCAAGAAAAAGCTTTCTTCTGTACTTGCTGTGGCTGGAAGTGTGTCACTGCCATCCATGGGAAGTGGTCTCATGCTCTCCCTCGAGAGGTTGCCCATTTTTGGGGCTTCCCTGCTGCAGCAGAGCTCACAGGTTCCCCTCTCTCCGGAGCTGTGGCTGGCTCAGGCTGCCCGTCCTCTCCCAGCAGACCCTCCAGGGAGCCCAAATTTTCTGTGTATTCTCATGATTTGCTGTAAGAGTGCCCTGTTTTGTTTGCAGAGCTCTGTCTGAGCTGTAATCACCTCGGTGTTGCCAAACAACTGGAATAAGGGTTTATTCAGACTCCTGTCCCTGCAGAATAATAACTGTTAGCTTATTTGCTTCTGTACTGGACCTTCCAACCCCTACACAGCACGGTGGAGAACTAAGGTTTTCTTTATTGATTCAGGCACTACTGTTTTCTTTTTTGGATTATTATATTGAACATTCCCTTAATATTCTTTGCTTTGTTATTGTTTTTTTCCCCACAATAAATAAGCCCTTGGGATTTCTGTAAAAACTGTCCATGTAGGAGGCAAAAAAAGAAGCCCTTGTAGACAATAAAATACATAGGAACCATTTAGTGAAACAACACACCCTTTGGCCTGAAGATCTTGCTTTCTTTAGAACATCTTTTTCCTCTTTCACCTGGATTGTGCTCAAACCAGATCATTGAACTCTGAAGTGTGATTTTCAGTCCAGGTGCCAAGAAATGTTTGTCCCAGAATTGCAATGTTTCAAAGAACATAAAGGATGCCACACAAGAACATTAAAAGGCAAACATGACTTTATATAGCCCTCCTTCCCAAGAACCCATTTAATCAGAGTGAAGACTGATGTACTTATGAAAGCCACCAGCAATTAAATAAAGCCTGCTTGTAGGAAAAGGAATAGGCATCCATTGAATGCAAGAAGGAGCTGAATTTTTGTGCTAAGACAGGTTTAGAACACGCTGGACAAAAATCAGTAGTAAATCCAGAAAATTCTTTTTTTTTCTTGGGGAAGTACTGAGCAGTGTGTAGTATTCCAGCCTGATATCTGTAAAAATCATGACATGAAAAATATACATAAAAAGAGAATAATGGAGGAAGTCAGGGATGATATTTCAGGCATTGGAAGCTTTTCCCTTTTCTTTTAAAAGATCTTTAACATAGAGCTGCTAGACCTTTGAGAGCTGCTAGACCTTTGTTTGAGAACAATGTAATTACATATCCTAGACACACCTGTTGAGAGGAATTTATTGGTACTTATGGAAAGAAAAATGAGGGGATTAAGGTGTTGACCTCTCTTATTAAAATTGACTTACTAGTGTTTGCACCACCTGTTACTACAGTGTTTAATCAGTATTTTTAGATTGGAGTGGGAATTAGATTAGTACCAGATGTTTCCAAACTTTGCAGTTATTCTAGTCTTAAAAGCAGGCCTTCTTTAGAAATCATTAAACAACATAGCTCAATAACTTCAACTCTGTTAAGTTCTGAGGAGAAAATTTACAAGTTACTGTCTTCTCATACAATCAAAGAAGACAAATTGTCAAACAGATCAGAAGGATCTTCTTTTGAGCTTGGCTATTTATACACCACAGTCCTCCTCAGGAAAGCAGTGACACGGTAGGATGATGAGTCTGAAAACTCAACAGAGGAAATACATGTAAGCACAAAAGGTCAACTTAATAGTTTCAAAGAGAAAAACCTTGTCACAGATGGTGAAGAAAGACTGACAAGATTTAAGAGTGTGGTTTAACCAGGCTGCATATGTGTTAACTTAACATCTCTGAGAATCCAACTTGTTCATTTAAGACAAGCGTACTTCCACAATCTGTCCTGCACGAGGGAGGTCCTCCTTCCCAGTCCTTAAATGGTCCCAGAATTACTGCTGAGAACCCAAGGGTCTTCTCCTTGGGCATGCTCCCTGTGGGAGAGGGAGCAGGGAGAGGCAATGTGGGTGTCACACAGACAGACACCCCTTTATCCCTATTCTGGGATGTTCTGACAGTGATTATGGATCACGTGCACCACACCAGCTCAGACCAACACAAAGTGGTATCTTCCACTACATGTGGTGGATGGGGTTTGGAGATGCTTTTGAATGGAAGGAAAGGAAGGAGGAAAAAGGTTCCACAAGGACACTTCTGACAGAAAAGCAAAAATTGTCCCTCTCTCTCCTAAAAGCAGCTAAAATGCATCTGTATTTCAGTCACCTCAGGATCCCTCGTAATCCACAGCCCTTCTAACGAGAGCTGACTAAACTGGGGAAAGGCAGAAGGAGGCAATGGCAAACCTTGGTGATTCAGCAGCCCTCGTGCTGTGACCCAAAGCTATCCTCCCTCATCCCACAGCTGCCTTGAGGCACGAGAGCTGCGGTTCATCCTCTGTGAGAACAGCGTTTGTCCAGTCTTTGATCCTAGATTCCCAAAAGACAGTGTTTATTAATGAATAATTAGTAACAGCTCCTGTGAGATGCAGGTGACTGCAGGCCCCGAGCTGTGTGACACAAAGGACAGGAGCGTCACCCTCTGCTTTAGCAGGAGGCAGTGCCTGTTGTTTTCTCATTCCTGTCAGAGCCTGGCAAGCCTCACCTCTGGTGTGGTGGAGATTATATTTAATAAGCTTTGCAGAATGAATTTTCTCTTTAAAGACTGAGAGGCATTTGGGAGGTTATTTTCTTTCAAATTAAGGCACCTTCACATTGCAATGGAAGCAAAGGAAATACTCGTGCCTAAAACTCTCAGTTCTGGGTCTTGCTGCTTGTTCTTTGTTTGGGCCACAGTATGTTTAAATAAGAAATACATAGTCATGGAAAAAGTTTTATTTTAACCATGACAAACACTTTTTTATGACTTGCTCACGTGAAGTATTTTCCCTCTCCTGCTGCTTTTAGAGTGGACCTGAATTTCCATTCCTACATATAGAATAGCAAAACAATATAATACTGCAACCATATTAAAATGTGTCAGGACTAAAACAGGAAGCAGTATATCTTCACAGTTTCCATTTTTGGGGAAATTAGGGACAAAAATTAATAAATGTGCAAAATGCCAGAATGTCTATTTTCTCTTTCTCATTAAAACATAAAGAAACTACTTTGTTCATTACAATGCAAGGCTAGATGGGAATAGGTAGGAGTGTGTTCTGCAGGGGAGTACATGGACTTAAACTATATAGGAAACCACCTATATCTTTATGTTTTACAAATACTTCTGAAAATATCCTTTTTTGTTGTTGTTGTTGTTGAATACCAGAAGCAGTAAGGAGCAGTGTTTGAAAGAAAAAGATTATGATCTCATATCTATCTATTATTATATTGGTTTTGTTAAACACAGAGATATTTCCCACTAAAAACTTAGCTAGAACTGATAGACTCTGACAAACTTTTAAGGCTGTATATTTTAAGAAAACTTGATGTCCTAAATTATATATTTCCACTTAAGGAATTGTTCAAGAGAGCAGGAATAGTGTAAGCCCATAGGTGTTACAGTAAGTACATCCACCGTGTCAGAACAGTTGTATTTAATAAAGCTTTATTCCCAACTTCAGAGAGCTTTTAAGATGTTTTCCACTTGGGTAACTGTTTTGTCTTGTGAGTTTTAAAGATTCAGTTATTAGTTTAGGGAATTTAAAACTAATGTTAAACCCCAAACTGTAAAGTATTGTATCAAATATTTAACGTGGCATGAGCTGAGTTACATGGAGACATGTAGTAATATTTCTTACACAACGTGGAACAACTGTTTTGGCACCACTGTTAAATGGAAGGTCACAATATTTTATACAAAATAACCAGATTTTAGGAATATGTTTAATTTAACTTTGGACGGTAGTGCTGTACCATTCTTTATATTATAGATTTACCTAACTTTAGCAAGACATGATTTCATGCCATGTAATTATGTTCTTTACAATACAAGAGAAAAATACAGAGGTTTCATAAATTAATCAATGCAATTAAATTTTTTTTAAAGCTGAAGCTATTGGAAATATGTAAATATCTGTACAGTGACTCAGTAGGAAGCTGGCTACCACTCAGGTCCAATATATCATATATAGAAAGATAAATCTCATTCTACTCTTCCCCTTCAGTACACCAGAGAAGTGGAAACAAATGTAAATGGAGGAATAACACAAATGACAGAAATATATGGGCACTTTTCCCTAATAAGCTTCTTATCAGAAGCATTGAGGGTTTGGCTGTTTTTTCCAAGTAGCATTTGGATAGCAATACTCCATCACAAGTAATGGTGACTTGGGAAGGCAAATCCCATAACTACAAATGTCCTTCCCTCCCTCCTTCTTCCCCCAGCTTCACGATGCCATATGGAATGGAATATCCCTTGGACCAGTTGGGGTCAGCTGTCCTGGCTGTGTCCCCTCCCAGCTTCTTGTGCTCCCCCATTCCCCTCGCTGGTGGGGTGTGGAGCAGAGAAGGCCTTGGCTCTGTGTAATCACTGCTCAGCAATAACAGAAACATCCCTGAATTATCAGTGCCTTCTCCAGCACAAATCCAACACCCATAGTATCCCCATACCACTATGGAAAAAATTAACTCTACCCCAGCCAAACCCAGCACATATGGCAAATTATTTTTTGATTGGCACCCCTGAAGGTTTGGGGTCGGTCTCTGGTGAGCTCCACCTGCAGGTGCTGTGGCTGCCTGAACAGGAAAGGTGCACTTGGCCACACCTGCTCAGAGCTGCCTTTTGCTAAAGGGCAGGTGACAGTCCCTGGAAGCCTGCTCTGTGCACATCCCCAGTGGCTGCTTAGCGAGAGAAAATTTTCCCAAAAAACGAGTAGGAGATTTCTGCAGGTGAGGAAAATCCCTCTGGTGGACAACACCTCTGTGTGTCCTTGTTCTCCTAGTGTCAACTCATCCTGAGCCTGTGGTAACATCAGGGAGTTGGGTGTTGTGAAGGGAAAATGCATAGCAGAGGTCTTTGTTTTTATCCCATTCCCTGATTTGGGTTCCCTCCTTCCTTTTGGGTATAATTGTTATTGGACTGGAGGTTGCCCTGTTTCCTCAAGATCCCTGGTGTGAAGCAAAACAGCAAAGGGCAGCTGTGCCACAACTTTTTCTGTTTCAAAACTGTTTTCTTAATTAGACGGTAGGAAGAAATATTGAGAAAAGCATTTATTGTGAGCTTTAATTCTCTTTCTCTACACAAAGGCAGCACATAAAATTTTCATCGATCAGGCTTTTCATAAAACAAAAAACAAACAAAAGGTATACAAGATAATCTGTGGCTTAGAAACAAGGATTTTTTTTTTCTCCCCTTCTAGTTCACAGATAGGGTGTCAGGCTTATTTGTCATTTATGACTTGTTTGGTTGTTTTATTTTTTATAAATGCTTTTTTAAATTATTAAAGAAATGACTAAACTGAGGACTAAGCATTTGGCTGCTTTTTAGGGAATAAAATAATCAAAGGAATAAGGCAGGGAATATGTTTATGGTATTTTTCTCTAATGTGCCAAACAATCTTTCATTATAGAAAAGGGAAGAGAGTAAAATGCTTTTTGCATTGTTTTGGGTAAAAGCAAATTTAAGACTTTAAAATGTGTTTATCAGGAAATTATTTTGGCTTTTTTTAGGCAATGGTGTCTTATTTTAGTACTGAAAGTAGATTTTGTCTGAACTTGGTAAAGGTTAGATCTGTTAAAAGCTTTCCTCTCATTTCCCCATCAAAGTACAAATCCAGTTAATTTTGTGAGATTTTGAGAGCATAAGGAACGTATATTTGTGAATTGATTCTGTAGCTCAGTATTTTTATAGAAAGTTCCAGAGGTTTCATGACACTGTGATAAAACTGAAATCTCAAAGGAAATAAATTTGAGTGTATCACAAAAAATGCTGAGGTTTCACAATTTTTTTTTTTTTCACTGAAGAGGTATAAAGCACGTGCTGTAGAAATCATGTTATGAAAAACCTAAAGCAGGTTTATTTCTCCAGAACTTCAGTTGGGACATGGCATAACAACATTCAAGTCTTTTCCAGCTTGAATATCTGAGTCCAGAATGTCTAACCACTAGGATACTGTCTAGTCTGGTTTGTGTCCCAAATAAACCAATATTCAATGGAGGAACCTGAGTTCAGTTGTTCTGCTGTTGAGCCAAGCTCCTGCTCCCAAGAACAGAAATTAATCGAACATGGGAGAAAATAGAGATGAGACTGGGATAAGTGACAGGGCTGGCTACGCAGACTGCAGGTCTGGACATTCTCCTGTAATACAAAGAAGCTGAATTTGATTCCTGTTCTGCATCTCTGTGAGCTCTGTTTGCCAGCCTGTTTTATGCAGGGGTCATGTATTATCTGTTCTCTTGCTTTATTCATCATCTTCTTTACCAGCCTTTTCTTCCTGAATTTAATGAAAACTTGTGAATGTTCTAATGCTGAGAAATAGAATTTTTCAACAACTGAAGTGTTTTGGGGAGCTCTGTTCTGGATGTCTTTCTACTGAACTGAATAATTTTCATTCCAATGAAAATTCCTCCGTCTAGTTCACTAGCAGAATAATTCTGGGGAGAATTTACTTCTAACCCTCTGTTCATACTGTGAATCAAAAAGATAACATTAAAGAATCACCCACAAGCAGATCCACCATAAAAGAATTTTTTATTGATTTGCTAGGTTACTATGTAATTTTTTGGTACAAGAGAGAAAAGATTGTTCTGGATGCACTAAAATAATTCCATTCTCTTGTTGTTTGGTTTGCAAGAATTTGAAAGCATTTCATGCTCTGCCATCATATCTTTAAAAAAAATAGAATTATTTTTTCTTCCAAACTGTTTTGGTTGAATGTGATTGAAAAAATTTCTAACAATGCAAAAAATTTGGGTGAAAGGAGACCAATTTTTTCTCCCCAAAATCTATCTACCCTCTTTCATTGCCTTTTAAAATACTTCATTCTTGCAAATAGTAGACTTAAAATGGAATTTAAAAAAAAATTATTTTGATCATTAAATTATCTGACTTGGCATTTTGGTCTTTTTTAAGAGGAATTTGAGGGAGACAAGTTTTGATAGAGGAAAAATAAAAATACCTTGTTCTTCTTTGTCATCTAAAGGATCTTACATTTTTTTTCTAGAGACTGGAGAAAAAATAGGATGTAAATTAAGGAATTAGATTTTATATTATTTAAGGCACCTAGATTATGTGGATGAATCGTTCAAGAGGATATCTTATAGTGCTGGTACAAGAATCATAGCAGGGGTACTGCTACAACATTTAAAACTTTTCATGAATCATCTCAGTGCTTTCGGTGTCCCTCTACTTTTTTGCACTTTCTTACAAACATGATGTGTTTAGAGGCAGTTGGAAAATATGAAACAGGTATAACCAGATGAAATAACTTTGGGTATTGACCTGTAGGTATTCAGCAAATGGGCTTTTCTTATTAATTGCTTTGTGCACATGGAAGTACCTCACTGAGTAAACAGGGAAAAGAGATTTCTCACCTCACAGTCCAAATCTTAATGAATGAAAGTGATGTTTGGGGCATGTATTATACAAACCATTGAAAAGAGGTATAAGTCAAATCATGCACATGGGCATTAAAATAGTCCTTAATTGCAGGAGTTTATCTACTCCCATTGGTTTGATACTCATCAGACTTAGCTACAGTTTCTGGAGGTCTGGTTGTGGATGAATATTTAGAGAAAAGGAGCAGATCGTTAAAAATATTTTAAGACTGCACTCTAGGACTTTATGGACAATGGTGAAGGAGTGAGTTTTTCTAGGACTAATCTAAATGTGTTGAAGTCAAATATATTTGAAATAATTTTCATACAAGAAGATTCACAGAAGGAGAATGAGGCATGAGAGCTGGCATGACTGGCAAAGCAGAAAGCATGAGAAGAATGTAAAAGAAGAGCAGGACAGTTGGGTGGAATGGCTGGTTTCTGCTGCCCTGAGTGGAGGGATTGTGCCTGGTTCAGTGAAACCACCTGAAAAGTTGATACCATGGAATCTGTAAATGAGGGGAGTGATTATGGTTTGATTTTTGATGCCTGTTCTTTTTCAAGAAATATCTCCTTTAATATTTCAGAGAGAGCTAGAATAGATACACAGATTACAGCATGTATTTTGGGAACAATTTTATATTTGACTTTTGAGAATATTAAAGTAGCAATTGTGTAAAGGGAGGTGAGTAAGAGGCATTTTCTAAATATCCTTCACGTAATTATAGATGCTTAATATTTTAGACAGGACTGTTCTAACTTTGACACTGTTCTTATTTTTGACACATATCCTGCAGTTTTATGGAACATACATTTTAACTCCAGATGAAAACTAACAACAAATATTTGCTGTGAAAGGTGAAATTAAGATAGTGGGAGAGAGGGACAAAGGGAGTGGAGATGAGACTGATATGGGAAGCCAGAAGTGAACACTAGAAGGCCAAGGCTCTACATTTCAGTCAGTCCTTGGGACTTTTGGGTAGGCAGCAGCAGTCAGAACTTGTCCTTTACCTTGTGAATGATTGGCAGATTATTTAAAGGCAAAGCAGATGCTTCTACCTAATTGAATGCAAAACATGAGTTTGAAAGGTCTTTCCATTGCCCCTTCCAGTTTTGGTGGAGAAGCAAAGGGTAGTGATGTTGAAAAGAACATGCATATTCCATTTGTATCCTCTCTTCATCTAATGGCAAAACATAATTATTTCAGCAGAGATAAACTTTTGTGCTCCCGGGAGTCCTTAAGTAATTTTTGGATTAAATGGCTATACTTTGTTTTCTCTTGTAAGTGGTGTCACTCCACTCTCAACTTAATTATAGCTTGTTTGAGTAAGCTTCTGTGTAATGTCAAGTTATCCCCAACGGCTCGAGAAGGTCAGCAAAGGTCTGCTCTTAATACTTTCCACAACAACTGAAAGACTTTCCTTGTTTGAACAACAGTCAGGAAGAACACAATTAGATACGATTACCTAATTCTTCTTGTAGTGCTCAGTGGCAACCGTCTGAGTAGTGGAACAGTAAAGATTAGAGTTTAAGGAAGATGCAGCTTTGGAGAGTAAGATTATTGAAACTCTCGGCACAGCAATTGGCCTTGCTTAGCTTCCTTGCAAAAGTGGCAAAAGTGTGAAAGGGTAAAAATGCAGGAAGAAAATTCTTTTAGAAAGCATAAGCTGGAAAAGCAATATATATGTTTCAGAAATTCTAGCAAGACTATAATTTAAAAAACCGACATAGACATTGACACAGTGGACAGGACAAATGAACCTCTGCAATCTGGTATGCTGCACCTGTAATTTTCTAGAAATAACATGTATGCAAACATATGACTTCTCTATCAGAATAGACTTATGTTCTAAATAATCAAGTAATTATTTTGAGCAAGGCAGAGATGTTTCAGACAAATGTGAGAGAAGTGCCTTAAATTCTGACTGCTGTGGGCTGATTGGGCTCCTTGCTTATTGCTTAATTTGACTCTTAATGCAGTTGTTTCCATTGATTATTATAAAATAAATTGAACCAAAGGAAGGTGAAAAACCTCACAGATATAAGAACAGTCTTGAAACAAAACACGTTAAGTCAAAAAAGCCATATAAATTAGACATAAAGCACATACAATTTTTCCCTACTTTATGATCATTTAATAAAAGCAATTTCAATGCCAATGTTTTCTGACCTTTCTAGACTGTGTCTCTATAACCACTATGCCCATTATGAAATACTGTTGTTTTCCAGTTAACTCTAGATTTTTCTGAAGCATCAGTTTGATACCCTTTCTTAATCTTTATTTTCTCATGCACCTAAAAGTGGTATCATTACCTGTGTTTACTCCTCTGGATTTCTCTCACAGTCTTTCTCATAATGTCAGCATCGAGTCTGTAGAAAATTTTTTATTTTGTGGTGATTTAATGTCCCCTGGGTCTTACATTTTGGTAAATGCTTTCTATATTTCTAATAAAAATAAATGGGGTTAAAGCAAATAGTTCCAAGTGAGGAAACATCACTTATTTCTACAAGGATGTTATAAGATCAGGTGTAGATTTCTGGGAATTTGAAGATGTCAACAATTTTTCCCTTTCTAACAGGTCTTTTTTCAGTTGCATTTTTGTGCAATGCTTCACCTGATCACTTTGGGATTATTTTCTTTTCTTACAAACAAGTCCTCCTGGTGCTGCTGGCCACAGCAGAGAGAGAAGCAGAGCCAGAATGCCTCCCGCGTTTTTCCCTTCTGACTCCTTTGAAGGCGTCCAGCTTCCCACAGGGAGCATGCAAAAAGCTGTCTCTGGGCTCCTTGTGGCAAGGAGCTGTTTGCCACTCCAGTACTGAATGAAGCCAGGCACGGTGGTCTCCCACAATCACTTACCACTCTAGATTTTTATACGTATTTTTATGTTAAGATTGTCAGGATGATGTGTAATATTTGCATAATGGCCCAAAGATTTTTCAATTTTTTATTTTTTTAATTCAGATGGTTAATTCTTAAGTGATAGCTCATAGCCAGCTGCAGTCAGGGAAGGTGGCAGTGCTTGTTAGGAGTACCACACATGGAGTCCTGAGCTTCCTCACATGCTTTGACCGTGACATGGATGGACCACCTGTAAGAGGGAAAGTGCAGCCCGTGCTCCATGTCTGGGCCATTCCCAAGCTCTGTCCCCATGGCAGCCTGGCCCTGAGCGTGCTGGTGTGTGCAGACACCTGCCTGCCACCAGCAGTGCTGGACACACCAACTCATTTTACATAGGCTGCTGCACACCTGTCACATGGCAGTAATTTTAATTTACTGTCAACCAGAGGCGTAAGCCGGATACACAGCAAGTGACCCAGTAGGGCAAACCTTCAGATCACCTTTCCAGTCCCGTGGGCCAGCTAGTCCTTAGCAGTGCTTTCTCTGTGTTTTAAAGACGTCGACATGTGTTAAACAAAACCAAATGGAAAAAATGGCATGCGAATGCAAACCTCTTTAATACTCATCTGGCAGTACTTTTCAGTGTTGTGAGTTAAAAGGGAAAAGGACAGATCACTTTGGTATTATTAAAATTTGTGTGGCATACTGATGTCTTGGGATTTTAGAGATGAATGATATTTCTTCTTCCACATAGTCATTTGTGAAGTTACAAGGTAGAAACATCCAGTTGAAAGGCTTTGACAAGGTAATGAGATTTATTTTCTGTAGTAATAGATAATTTCTCCTCATAGCAATAACATTTCAACTGATTGTATGCACCCATGCATATATTCAAACCCTTTTTAGTTTTACGTGTGACCTGAATGTTAAGGTTAGTTGAAAAGCAAAAAATATTTTCGCTTGGTTCTTGTTGTGATTTCAATGAATACAATTATTCATAATTTCACTTTTATCAAACACTAAATTAATTATCAACATGACTTTCTACAACCACCCTCCATGCCAAGCATTTTGTTGAGTAATAACATGTTCAGTTTCATTGCTTCAAAATAGTTTCACACTAAAACATACAGTTTCTTTGAAATAATTTCTGCGCAATCTAGACTATTTGTACACATGTATGAATCGACCTATGAACACGTGAAATTCTGCATATGTCTTTTTTCTGCTTAACGTGAGGTGATCTGTGTGCACAGATGTGTGCAAGTGGACATCGGAAACACTACATCACAGCATGTGAATTGGGAAAGTAAAGAAAAAGAATTCCAGTTCAGAGTTATGCCTTTAAAGCTGATCCTAACAGTTGACATGAATGGGATCAAGCTAGACCATGTATTCAAAGCCCATGGCACTCCTTTCTCCATGTGATCTGACCTACAGATAAGACCAGTGGTTATTTTAGTGCTGCAATTTAGTCTAAAGCTACCCATGATAACAGGAACTGTATCACTAACAGGCCTGATATATGTTATATCATGGGAGTATGGAAAAACTACATATATTAAAAAAAAAATGCAGTCAGTGTATTTTGAGGAGCTGTCACTGTCACAAGAAAGAAGATGTCTTTCTACATTTGACTACTTGCCCTCAAGGAAAAAAAATTATTCCCCTTCCACAGTGAATTTTCCTTTACACTCAGGAAAGAGCACATGCTGCACAAAGAAGTAAAATATCAAGTGGCATTTTCCAGTTTTCAACATCTGGTCTTTCATTGTTTTCATGCAAGAGGATAAATCATATGTTGTGTTTGACTGTCATATTTTATATCTTTTTTGACTGCTGACTATACAAATGTAAATATGACCGCAAAATTATCACAAATATCTACAAATGGTAAAGTTTGTTCTGGAGGCAGAGAACATAGCTTCTGCTTTAAGAGCAAATATATGCTTTCAGTTGGTACTGTTCAGGTCCTATATCTGCAAAGCTTGTGCAAACAATTCAGAGAGCTGAAAGATGTAGGATGCTGCAGAGAAAAAAGAATCTGAATGAACTTGCCCAAAGAATTGTTACCATAGACCCATGAGGATGGGCTTCACTCACAGTGATTGCCTAGGCTTATTTGGCTGCACATGTTTTTTGGCATTTTGACTTTCAGACCTCTTTATTGTTTTATTTAATAAAGCAGGTTTAGATGTGAACAGTTTTCTATGAGTGTGTAAGAATAGGAAGTATGTTATCTCTTCCTTTCCTAACATAAATATATGGTGCTGGTCTTTGTTCTGTGAAAGGGTCAGAAAGGGGAAGGAAATTTCCCCAAAGCAGCCCCAACAGAAAGGTTGTGTTTTGGCATGGTGGAGTTCATCCCTTGGCACCACTAGAGTTCATTCCTGCCTGTCAGTGAAGCCCTGCAACATTCACACGTGCAGGGCTGTGAAGTTGGGGCCACCCTGTGATCCGGAGCACGCTGCATGGCAAAGCACGGCACCAGCCCACAAAGCTTTACCTCGCTGAAGGGCCTGGGGGGTGTTACCCTGAGCCAGACCCATTTTTGCTGCAGTGGGATTTGTAGCTCATTCCACAATAGTGTTTTTGTCTGAGGTGCCACAGGCTCAAAAACATTGGTGAATTAGTTGTAAGTTGGCTTCTGTCAGTGAGGTTTGAGTAGTCCTCCGCACAAGTGCTTTATAGAGCAAACAGGACATGTTGATTTCTGCAGAAACAGCCCTTAGCAGAATTTTTCTTCTTTAATTCTTGGAGAGAGGTGTTTTATCTATAAGTATTCTGTCTCTGGAAGATATGAGCTGCATCAAACTTGCTGTGTGCAGTTTTCCTCTGCCAACTGACTTCTGAAGGGTGTATCCTTCTGGAAGTAATCTTTGGCGGTATTTGTATTTTGGAGTTTGAAAGAGGAGGAGATGCCCTTATTTCACTACTTTGTAAATTTCTCTCACTCTTAGGATTTTCAAGATCTTTATAACCTTAGAGAACGCAGTGTCATGGGCGTGGAACCCCCTTTTATCAGTTTTTATTATCAGTTAGCAGTGCCTGCTTGTGTGCGGGAAGGCAGAGCCTATAAACAATGAGTTATGTGGTAAAACATCAGGCTTGTCCAAGGGAAAAAAACCTCACCAAAACACAACTCAAACCCCCCAGCCACACATAATCTGCAGTGGTTTTCTGAGAAAGGCAGCTTTGATGGGTTGGCCCTTAAATGAGATGTCCATGGACCAGGTGCTGTTGGCACTGTGACGTCGCACCGAGAAGCACAACACCACACGCAAAAACAGCGACATCCAGGATTTACAAAGGGAGAATTCCATCCCCTTTTACTCCTGTTAGTCATTCAGGATGATAACGGGAGACAGGCACCAGTGCCACAGTGTGCTGGAGAAAAGGTAGGGTTTAACGTGCTGCCAGGCGCCGTGGGTAGTAAAGACTGGCTGGTGATCTCCCCCCGACGCGAGCGGCTGAATGCGAGCTCTGCTAGAGACAAAAACAGGACAAAGGAGGAAGAGGCTAGACAAATATCATTTGTGTCTGTTTCTGCTCACTTCTAGGTGTGGACTTTCAGATGTAAATACAATAAAGGGAAAATAGCAATGAGAAGAGAACAAAGTTGTCTGTCAACATGACTTCTATGACAGATTTTTCTTGCTGTTCAGCAACGATTCTAATTCAATTGCTGGCTGCTGTGAAGGAGATGAGATGCCAGAAGCAGAAGCGCTGCAAACCAGAACAAAAAATAATTACTAGTAGAAATGTGCTGCAAATAATTCCCTTGAAAATACAGTTGCATTGTTCTTCTAGTTTCCTACCCCCCAAATATTTTTGTTTTCTAATCACTGAATTGAAACACATTCCAAGGGTATGAAACCTTGCACCTGACGTTATAAGAAATGTCTGAGCAGTTATGCACAACCTGATACCATTATATTCAGGGGATTTGCAAACCTAATTTTCTTGAAAAATCTTCTTCAGACAGGCTTTTTAGAGCGAGAGGGGGAGGAGGAAAGCAGGAAGAAGTCTGTCTGGTTTGGCAGGGAGAAGTGTTTGTTTTGTTTTGGCTGTTTAGCTTGTGCTCTAAAATCAACTGACATCTACGCATGTTCTGAAAGTGTTTGTTTTTTTTTTTTCTATCAGTGCCCATCTATTGCAAACTGATACCTGGATATAGTTTAGACTACCAAAACCAGATGAACAGGAGTGCCCTGGTTAGATCACTGTGTTCAGATGAGCAAGACTGGCTGTGGCTTGGCTAAGGACTCTGACCAGAGCTTGTCACGATGACAGCCGTAGGGACAGAAATGTGCCAAGTTTGCATCTAGAAAAGCCTTCTATTGAACACAAAGAATTATACGTCACTCATACCCTGGAGTATGCCCACCGAGAGAAAGATTAATGCTTGAACCTTTGCATAGATGGAAAATGGAAACATAAGGTGGGAGAACTGGGTGCCTTCTTCCCATCTTCATGGCCCAATACAGTTGACTGAGTAGACTGCCAGGCAAGCACAAAAATGCACCAATATAAGGGCTAGGTTTTATTCTCACCATTTTCCTGATTGGACCAGCAGATGGAAATGGAGATGCGATCATTTATCTTCAAAATTGCCTTAGTAATCTGCAGGGTTAGCACAGATTACGTTATAATTGCTAGAACTGGAATAAAAGAGATTGCAGCATCTGTAAAGCTCGTGGTAAATTTAAAGGATATAAAAATCAGCTCCATGTCAGGGGACATTCTCACTAGTATATTACATTTCATGTACACAAATGTAGCGATGCAAGAGCAGAAGCTTATGACAAACATCATTTGAATTTTATTGCTGATTTTTTTTGCTGCAGCTGGTCTAGAGAAGTTACTATAAAATACAGCCCTCGCAGCCCATGCTGCTACAGCATGGCATTGTGCAGAACCCAGCCTCAGATAACAGGCTCAGTGCACAGTTCTATCTATCAAAATTGCTATGGGACAGGGTGTTTTTAAATGTCCCTCCTTTTATTCAATTTGGAAATAAACATTTGTAATGTCAGTCTCTAAATGGTTTAATTTCACAGTAACAGACTTGAGTTTCTAACATACAGGCAGAAAAAGGAAGACAAGCTGAGACAAAAATGAAAATAAATTTATGTACTTAACATAATTAAGGGCAGGACTTTAGTCTTACACCTACTGCAGAACCAGGATAAGGTTTTACAGGACACTTGTTAACATGAACAAAAAAAAAAACAAACCATGGATCCTGATTAACTGTATTTAAAGCCAGAGAGAAATTTTAGTGCAGTGCCAAACCCTTTGATAACTCCACATAAACTGTTTGTCTGGTTCTTTGTACCATGACCTTGCAAAGCTGTTGGGTGTGCTCTTGTAGGGGTGAATCACAAAAAACTTCACACCATAGATTCAAGGGATGAAGGTTTCCTTTAAACTTCTAATGATAAGCTAGAGCTGCCATGGTTGCTCAGCCTAAGCTACAGTATTATAGGTACACAAAGAAACCATCAATTTTTAAGGTTCACATTGTTTTGTCTGCTAAGAAATCAATCATTCACAGCGGAAAGTAGTAAAGTATGTTATCTTTTTATCTTGCCTTTCACCTCTCTGGTGTTTTTCAGGAACAGTTAAAAATTTTGGAGAAAAATGGGGGCTAAATTTTGTTCTCTGTTCCACTAGAGACTTCCACAGAAGTTTTCTAGTTTCACATAGGTTTTGGTGAGTGAAAAAAATTACCCTTATAATAGCAACAACTGCAGTGTTAAGAATATAAAAGGTCATAGACTACTAAAACTGCAAAAGACATAATAGACTGTAATATAGGTGAATACAAAATCAGCACTGTTGATTACATTCTCAGCTATTTCACCACACATTTATCATCATCTGAAAACAACAAAGGGAGCTGTTGAAAATAATACAAGCCAATGTTGTTATTTTGTGTGCTGTTCTCAGAGCCATACAGCTCTGGAAGAAATCCAAATAGTAACTGAATTGAATAACATTCTGCAATTCAAAGAGATTGTGATGGGAAATGGCAGGAGTTAATGAAATATGGTGCAAGTTTAACAAACACCATTTCAAGATGGGATGTTATTGCACAAACAGCAGTAAAAACTCTTCATATATCTGATGAGCAGACTCTGACTGCAGTAATACTCTATTGCATGAGGATGACATTTTAATTTAGCTGACTTGGCAATCTGGAGGGTTGGATTTTGCCTGTTGCTGAAAACTGCACCTCTCTGTGGCAGGAGCCCTTGTCTGCTGCTTCCTCTGGAGAGAGCAGCTCTGAGCTCTGCCTTCATGAGTGATGAGTCTGAGCTGGCACTTTGGGTGTAAAGACAGTATCCCCTCTAATTTCCTGCTCTTCTTAGTTGGATTACAAACTGGCTACAGGCCCTTTCCATTATAACATAACTAGCTGCAGGACTCTGTTGGAGCACATTTCAGCAAAACTGGTTGTTAAAATCACAAGATGATTTCTGAGCTGGCTGTTAGAAACCTTCTTTGGCAAGCTTTGCTCCTGGTGGATCCTGTCTCCTCCCTGGAAGCTGTGTCTCCATGCTTAAGTAGCAGGAGGCTCTTATTTCCCCTAATCTACTTGGGCATGGACCCAAAAGTATTCACTCTGTCATCTGTCCCCTAGTCCCCACATTCTCTGGCATCCTGGGCTTGCTGCTGTCTAGAATGATTGGCGGGAGCTTTGCAGTTCATCTGGATCATGGATGCCTTTAGCTGGACCTTTAGCTTTACACTTTGCAGAGTGACAAATATAATTTGTTGCTTCAGTCTCTGGAGGCTCACGTCGGAACACCTGAAAGGCTCCTAATTTTCAAAGAATGCTATGTGCAACCAGCTGCAGAAAATTGTTTTTTAAAAGTGTGTGAAGCTGGCAACCGAGAATAGTGATTTCACTAGTCGGCTGTGAATGCCATCTGAAGAACTTTCATACAGCAAAAATAAAATCCTCTTGTAGTTCTTAGCATTCTGCTAATTATTTTGCTTTATGTTATGAAAAGCTCACTTGTGATAATTTGAAAATCATGTGTTTAGAAAGGATGAATTTCAACAGTTTGTTTCCTGTGCGTAAATGGGCAGATCCTGACATCGTCATTTTTGGCAAGATTAGATGATATAAAATATGGGTGGTCCATGCTTTGAAGAAAAGGGGAGGACTCTTGTTTTGTTTTTAGAAGTGTCACAATGCTTAGAGAATTCACTGCTTAGAGAATTAAACTTTTTTTTGGGGGGGGGGTTTGGGGTTTTTCTGTGTTTTTTTGTTTTTTTGTGTTTTTGGAGGTTTTTTGGTTTTTTTTAATCTTGGAAAATAGGAAAAATGTATGGGGTGAAACCAGATTATGCTGCTTGCTGTTGTCTCTGTTGTGCATATGTCTGGTACTCTGATGCACGCTAGAACATCAAAGTAGCATTTCTCTCTTTCTGACACAGAACAAACAGAACCACTTTTACTCTGAGTCATCAGACAGATGTTGCTTTGGTGACAACATGCTACACACACGCTAGCTACAGCACATGTGGGTCGGCTTCTCTGACACCGACACAAAGCCCAAGTACATGCTCCAATAGCACACTGAAGGAAGGGGTCCAGCAGGGAAGACCAGATGAAGCATGGAGGAAGAATAATGATTTATTCATTTTCCTCCCTGTTCACTGTGACCTAAATTGGACACCAATTAAAAGATCAGAAAACTCAGCTTGAAAGAAAAATGGATTTATCTCTTTTTTAGGTGACTAGCAGATGGAGGATTGTAGGTGGAGGATGATGATCAGGTCAAGATTAAAGAAAGTATTTGGGTTCTTAGACTTTAACTGAACTGGAATATATGAGGCACATGAGTTGGAATTGCTAGTCCAGATATTTTCTTTTTAATTTGGGCTTTGGAGTAGTGTTAAGCAGGTGACCTGATCAGTCATGAAATCTGTGGCTGCAGGAGCGAGAGCAGAAGCACACTTGAGCCCCCACTGTCTAAAACCAGTGCAAGAGCAGATCTGGGGGTGGAACTCTGCAATTTCCTTTGTAACTCCCACAGAGAGGAGCTGACATAGAGCTGTTAACAACTATGTACATATGAGGGACTAAAGAGAAAGCTCTGAGACTGTGGTAGGCTCAGTTACTACTGCAACCTCATTTTCAGAAATAAAAAGAAGAAAACAGGTGAGATCTGTTAATTCTCTATGAGTTGTCTAATCCTTTGGGTTTAATCTCATTTACATCAAAGTTGTCTTTTACATCAGTTTCAGATGATGTTGGCAGTATTTTATTTTTGCTTTGAATTCCTTTTCAGTGTTGCGAAGGCGAGGGGAATTCAAGCTTCAAGGCTTCTTCTTTACAAATGCTAACCATTAGAACACTGTCTAGCAAGTTTTGTTGGTCTCTATAATTGCTTTAAGGAGGACAGCATAAATATGAAGTAGGTGTAAATCTCTAACATTTCACACTCACCATTCACACAGATGATATTTATTTTACACACAATATAAATGAGTCTAAATAGCTCCTGAAGCTGTGAAGTCCCAGAAAAACAGACTCACTGCTCCAGTGGCTGACAATGACTGCCTTAACCTCTGCCTGAGTGCCACCAAATTTCCGAACTGTCCTGTATCCAATAAATAATGCTTTACAATGCTTTGTCAGCATAACACTATAATTTGTCAGTGGAAACCTATTAGTTGCTCAAATATGATTATTTCCCATTTTATTTTAGATTTTAAAAAGTAGCAAATATACAGAAATTGAAAGACTGTCCAGAATAAATAATGTCATGTCCTAGGCCATAGAAACAGAGATGAATTACCAAACCTTATTTGTAATTCTACATTGTAAAGTACTCTGAAACACCTTGGTATGTTTGGCATTAGCAAAACCTCAGCCTCATTTTTACCATGTCACGTTTGCACGCAGTTTCTTGCAAGCGTTAGCAAGTATTAGGACAGCCATCAGCGAGACTGTGGGGGCTGCTCAACCAGCGTTGTTAAGTCACACATCATAAAAATATTCCAGTCAGATCTAAACCAGTGAGAGAGGAAGGGCTGGGTACAACATGAGCTCTTTGCGGTGCAGTGGGCAGAAGTGTGATCTGGAAGTCTGCTGGGTGTGGTGCTGAGCTGCTTTGCTGGCGCTGTTCTAATAACTCACCCGTGCCTTGTAGATGTGAAAGCTGCTGGGATGAGCTTCTGTTAGCCCAGTAATCCAGGAGCATGCTAGCATCCTAATCATTGTATTTTCATATGTGATTTGCTGATGGATGAAATATTGCAGGGAAACACAGTCGGGTTTTCATTTGTTTACTACTGCAGAGCTGTGTGTTGGGCTGCTCTGTCCCCTGTGGATACAGCAATGGTTGAAACACAAGCAAGCTCTATGGGTATTTTCCTCCAAATGCTTACAATGTACAATAGCACTGAAAAGATCATAAATCCATCCCATGCTATATAAATAAAAATAGAGCTGTCAGAACATTTTGAACATTTATAATCAAAGATTGCCTTAATACAAACTTTTTTCAAGTTTTTCTTTCCCCCAAAAGAGGAAAAACAGGTTCAGGTTACTGTTCAGGTTTTATTTTCTTTCTAACCTTCTTCAGAATGTTGGGAGGGATAGGGTGGAGAAGAGAAAAAGTGGGGAAAGTTACCACACAGGAAAAGTAAAAAATCTCATTTATGAAGCTTGGGGGAAAGTCAGCTCATCAAACTCTTTCGGAAATAAAGAGAGCAGAAGCTTTATTACTGCTATTTATGGAGTTTTCCTGGTTTTCTAAGTAAACTGAATAAACGTTGCCTCAGCATATCAGCTTTTATATAGGCTACTCATAAACAATGTGAGGAGAAAGAAGCACACTAAGCCCTCTCTTATGGCACAGCCGACAGAGCTTTAAAAGGAAGATGCCAACAGAGAGCTTCAAGACTTATTAAGGAGACCTGTAGAATTAAATAGAGAAAAAAAAAATTGGCATGAATGCAAGATATCTTCTCTCTGAGGAATAAGAATTTATATATTTCTCTTCTTGCTCTTGGGGAAAGAGAGGGCTACAAGTTAAACTTGCTTGGACTTTCTTGTGCCCTGGGAAGGCACAGAGAAGGAATTGCAGAGCTCAGGGACCCCAGGACTGCCCAAGACTTACAGTCCTGTACCTGATGAAGCAGCTGCTCCAGTCTATGACTATACTTATGTATACATCTGTTACTAATAAGGACAAAATATAGCAGGGGAAAAAAGGATAATTTCATCAGTGAATATTTTTCTGTCTGTTGCTGTCTGAAGCAAGCAAAGCAGTACTGAAATTTAGAGGTCTGTTATACAGATTAACCATATAACATTTCTTCTCCCTTTTCCCATATGTGCCTCATATATTTCTCTTGGTAATGGTAATGTGGTAATGTGGCATATAATGTAACAAGAAGGTGTGCTACAGAATTTGTTTGTTGGCCACCTCCAGTAGAATATAATAAGCATAACAAAGACAGCAGAACATGACACACAGCTTTCTGCACGCTGTTGTGTTGATCCAGCATCTGTCAGCTCCTGAGAAATTAAAGCCAAGCACCAGAATTTGAATTGGGGCTCAGAACTACAGCAAAAGACATGATTTTGGGTCTCATTGTGCTCAGCAGGGGTCACGCTCCACAGCAGATGTACCAGAGGGAAAAGAAAACAGATGTAGGTATGGAGAGACTTGAATCTCTGCACAGTGAAGCTGCTCCACAGTGCTGGTGTTATATGGAGTTATATATGGTATTAGAACAACATTATGGTGGGGTGTTGTAGTTCAGTTGTTATTAGTAAGTGTCATTGTGTGCTGATTGCAAGCACTCAAGTGTTCAGAAGGGGGAATCAAGGATACCAAATGGGGAAAAACAATACACAGGAGTCTAATATCCTTAAGAGGATAAATTATCTTTTCCTTGAGAAAGCAGAAAATGTTAATGGCTAAGTCTGCCAAGACATTTTCTAATAGAAGTAAATAAAAATGCAAAAGATCATTCCAGTCCTTTTATGTGCAATTATAAAGTATCACTTCTTACTGATCTTGGCATGACAAACTGATTGACGCACTGTAGAACATTCCAGTGGGTTTATGGCTGGTGAATCAGGGGAAAGGTTATTTTTGGTTTTAAAAAGAGTAGAAATGAAACAGGAATGAGCTGATAAGCATATGTCTTTTGGGAGTCTTCTTGGGAGTTACTGGGGCTTGGCTTGTCATTACATGTCAAACCATATATACATGCAGCACAGATTGTCACCCAAGTGTCGCTGAGGACAGAGACCTGTGCTGTGGGGCTGCAGCCAACTCCATGCAAGCCACGTGGATGTAATAAACACAATCTCTGTCGGGGTAGCCTTTCCATATACACCAGGGTGACAGGTCTTTCATAGGTCTCTCCACACATCAACTCAAGAATCAACTTGTGAACAACTTTAGCTCATGCACCTTCCTCTTCTGCTGTTTCCACAAGGCTGTGGCCAGGCTGGTGAGATGCTCCTGCACTCCACTAGTCCCACATAGCTGAAATGGCCTCTGGGGTTTTGGGACAGATCTGATGTGCACCTCACAGCAATCTGGTGGCTGTGTAACCCTCCTCTGGTGGCTGCTTTGAACACACTTTTCCATGAGCACAGAAACCCCACTAGGAGGATAAGCACAACTCAGAAGTGTAAAACATTTACTGACTGGAGAAGACACACAAAAGGTAGCCAAGATCAACACCTTATCAGGCTGAAAACGGATTTTCTTGCTTAAAAACTTGAAATGCTTGCTTTAAGACATACAAGAGTCTGTGCTAAGCAGGCAGGGCAAGGCTCAGCAGCTGGTCTGACCCAGAGAAGGGACTCCAGCAGGGCAGGCACCCAGGCCAGGGCAGCCAAGGGTGGAGTTTGAAATATGGCTGCACTTTTTAATCCTGGGCCAAGAGCTCAAACCGACTGTGCTGCATTCATGAGAACACCGAGGCATGTGCTGAGCTCTCCCAGGAGAACCTGCTGGGTCTACCACCTGCTGGGTGGTTGATGCGGCAGGTCAAGATGATTTATTGTGTGTAAAATAAAGCTCCAGATTTACTACTATTAAAAAAAAAAATCCTTAAATGGAGCAAAGTGGCAGAGGTTGTGAAGTGTGCCATATTCTCACTCCAATAAGATGAATTCCTATTTCTTTGCTCTAAGACGTCAGCAAGGAACAGTAATCTGTTCCTGACCAGGGAAAATTTGCACAGGTTACTGGTGGCAAGATTTGCTCAGAAGTTTTTTTCAGCAGCTTAATAAGCCCCTCTCCCATCTTACCCCACTGGAGCTCTGTCAAACATGGACTAATGATGGGGTGGAACAAGCAACCCCAAACCACTAATTATGCTAAAAGATGTAGATTTTAATGGCAAGAAGTGGAAATTTGACAGTCTCCATCAGCTCAAACGAATAATATTTAGTATGAATTACCAACACTTTTTAAATCTGCTGTCACAACCTCTTAGTCTTGTGTCAGGTAACGCAAACATTGTGACCATCTTAGAGCTTTGAACAAGAGAACAAGGACTCACTAAATGGAAAGAGCTTGAGGGAAGGGGCAGAGCTGTGTGAAAAGCATTTATGAAGCAGAAACTCTCCTAAGGAGGTTGCTAATGTTAGAAAGCCTCTCTGCAGTCTCAGAGGGATTGTACAAATGTTCGTACTAGTTGCTTGTCTGTTTTGATTCCTAAACGCTATTTAACCATGCAGTCTGGGGACCAGAGCCTGATGTGTTGCATTTTTCTCTGGGATGCATTTCCAAAGATACATTTCTTGCTGCAAGGAAGAAGAGCTCTAGAGCTGCTTTACTCCTGGAACAGCATAAAGTAGAAGAGATTAGGCTGGAGCACACCTGGTCCCTTCTGGAAATTTGTGTAATGGTCATAACCCAGATAAAAAAATGCGAATAATCCTGTAGTCCCTTTTTCTCTGGAGGGGTCATGTAAGGGACTTTTTAAAAGAGTAAGTACAATCCAGATTGCTGCTAAAGTGAATGGTAAGATAGTGAATGATTAAAAATGGATCCAGTTTTGCGGTATGCAGTGTTCTGCAGGACTGGGTTAGGTGATTCAGGTTTAATTTGGATTTTATTTTTGTTTACTTAAAACATTCAAATGCAAAGGAAAGAAAAAAGGAAAAGAAAGGCTGTAATGTACTCAGTCTCACGCTGATAAGCAAGATAAATTCCCTTTTCAGCAATCTGGGCACAATATATTCTTGCACTATCAGAATATAGTTGGGATATATGGCTGTAAATGTGCTCCTGTATGTTCTTCATACATTGAATGAGGAGGTTCTTCCCACAGCCCTCCAGCTGCAGAGTTTTTGAAGGCAGAATGTCACATCCTGAAATGAAAGAGCCAAGGTAAATGGAGCATGAGGTTAAGCAGATGTCCAAGAAGGCTGCTGGTGACAGCAAGGCAAATCATAGTAACTTCTGGATAATACAGGAAGTTTGGTGTCAGAGAAGCATGAAAAAAAAGGAAAAAGTGTAGTGCTATTTCATGGTCAGGTAGTCTTTCATCCTGAGGGCTGTGTCCAAAAGAGGAATCTGTGGGAGGAGTAAAGAAATGCGAGGCAAATGCCAATAGTGCCTTGTGAGCTAAGTGAGCTGGCCTGCGGTGAGGCTGACAGGGATCCAAGTTACAGCGAGGAGCTCTTCTCTTGTGTGCCACTGATAAAGCAGCATAATTCCTGGTTTGATGCACCATGGCATCAGCAAGGTACCTCCTCACATCATCTCTTTCATTTTGGAAGCGTGTCAGAAATGCTGCCCTGGACTGTGCCTAAAATGTTTCACATGTCTGGAATTCAGCATCCCCACTCTCAACCTTCAGTTGGCAGCACAGCCTGAAACCAAGTTTAATGCCTGTCAGAGTTTAATACGACCCAAGCAAATAACCTTCTGGCTTCTGAAGAGTTTTCTTGTCTCAGGATGCTGTGAACATTCAGAGGAACTGTAACCCATTTGGAGGTTCCCATGACCACAGTTCTGACCATGATGTATTTCCCCTGAGAAATGCTAAAATGTGTTTTTTTTCAAACTAGGTTCTTACAGCAGCATTTTAAATTCATATCTGAGTGCCCTAGATACACATCCTAGTTCTGACTTGCTTTTATGGAAGGTTGTAATTTGAGAAAAACTAAAGTTAAGCAAATAAGCTGCCTAAATCTGCATTTAGGTGGCAAATTTTAGGCAATGCCGAGTAAATAACCATTTTTAAAGCTTTATGTAATCTTGAAGTGTTTAAAAAGATAGTTCCATAAGCATCTGTTTAGACTTTTTAGCCAAATAATACCTAATAGCACGCTTCTAAAACCTCTTTATGTAACCTTCTTGGAAGAGTACTGCTCCTTGCTTGCCCATAACCTCATTTCTAAAATCACTGTTGTGACATCACTACTTGAGAATGACATAACTCTTTGGATTAATGGTGATCCACGTAAAGTGCACTGTTACCAGAAGGGTAGATAATTATGTGTTTCATTGCATTATATCAACACAAACAAATACTTTTTGGCTACTGAAATGCTATCAAGTGCGGATCATTAGTTTATGCAGTGTTTATGAGATCACCACAAATACCAATTAGTATGGCTGATGAAGAGGACATTATCTGTGGATCAGTGTTTGCCACCCCTATTCACAATCCATAATGGTCTAATCAGTCAGTCTGAAGTGCTGTGAATAAAGGAGCAGATCCTGGTTCTGTTTCAATGGGTTTGTATTGTTTTCAGAGAGTTGTGCAGCGCAGTTAATGGAGCTATACCAATTTACACTGGTTGAAGGACTGGGAAATGCAATGCAGGAGAAATCACTACTTTTAAAGTTCTTCTGCTGTTATCCTGACACTGGCTTAAAGTTTCTTGGAATGAGAATGTCAGCCATGAACATGCAAGTTAAGGTCAGACAAAGGCCAGAAAATGTACAGTTTTTGGCAATTTCACTGGTTCTCCTCCAAAAATGATTTCCAGATGTACTCCCTTTGCTTTAATTCTTCCAAGAGCTATTTGGAGAAGTTTTAAAAATATTTTATTGTCTTAGTTTTTCTGGTTCCAGTAGACAAAAACAGCCCATCTTTACAAAGAGTACATTGTAATATCTGCCTACGTTGTGGCAAAGTGCTGTGGTTTTATTTTTATTACATTTTCTAAAATTGGTATAAACCATAGAAACTGAAAAGCCTTCTTGGGAGAGGGGATGATAAAGATAAAAGAAAGCAGCATTTAGTTTTCTCTCCAACCAGTTCCAAATGTGCCACTGTGCCTATTACATCCCATAAACACCAGGGCAAAAGCACCAGCTGCTCATTACTCTCAGAGGAAATGCTATTTCCTCTCATTTTGGCACAAACTACCCCCCAAAAGGAAAACAGGCCTAGTGAGCTGCAGCTAAACATGAAATCTTCGTAATGGTGTTATATATAAACAATGTGATGTGATATTTCTCTTCTGACAGCCAATCCCTACAAAAATATAAAATACCAAGATGTGCTAAAGCAAAGGGCGTAAAAGGTGTTTGCATATGAATCTGCCCCTGGAAGGAATTTCCACAGGCTCAGCCATAACTGCTACTCTTTGGGTGGCTGGGATGCAGACAGGCAGGGAACTAAGCGCCCTTAATATGTTAATGCCACTCGGAGGTTTCCTGCTAATGCCAGTTAGAGAGGAAAATCTGTTTAAAAAAATAGAATCAGCTGAAAAGCGCTATGTGCTGCTTTACGTTAAATGGGAGGCACATTGAAACATCATTAATATTTGAGATGCTCTTTGATTTAAAACACTCATTAGTGCTTCCCAAGTATTGGAAAGCAAACCAGAGGGAGAATCAGCACTCTCTTAAGCGTGGACTCCTGAGGATCTTTGAGTTGTTGCTCATCCAAACACCAGCCTAAAGCAGCTAGAATCCATCCCACACCAGTATCATCCATTTTTATTAGATAAATTAAAAAGGTGAATGTTCTAAGCTTTTTGTTGTTCAAGGACCGCAGCTGTTGCCTGCTGCTTTCATAGCTGAATGCAATTCCCCATGACTGTTTTTGCCATCACCTCTTTTCCCAGCTTGGTCTGCCCAGGAAGATCTGAAGCACAGATCTGGAAAGAAAAAGAGAAAATCCAGCAATGTCTCTGGTGCCAGTTGATAAATAGGAGAGATTGGCATCTGTAATGAAAGGCTCAGGGAATAAAAGGTGTAGAGCAAGGAGGATATATCAGTGAAAAACGAGGCTATATCAGTGGACATATCAGGTCTTTTACAGAATAATGTGCTTGTGGGCTGGGTAGAAAAGGCAATGGGTGACTAAGGACGTGAACACAGACTGGGAGGGAAAGGTGTCAACACAGGCTATGATCAAATACAACTGGAATATAACTTAAGAGGTATTACCTCTGTAACACTGAGATGATATTGTTCTGAGGCGTGGGTGGACACTAGAAAGCAAACTTCAAACTAAAAAAAAACAAAATGTGAAATTAAATGAACAGGATGGACTGATTTATAGCAGAGTTTCATACATAGTCTGTTGCCTCCCCCATAATGGGGGAGGTAAAAGTGGAGAAAAAAGTCAAATCACAGTTGTTACTTGCTAATAATCCAAGTAACCCATCTAAAAGATTGTGAAAACAATAGCAGATGCCAGTAGATAGAAATTAAAGCACATTCAACTCAGAATGCAAATAGTTCTGAGACCGTAAGGTTTCCCTAAAGCTCTGGCAAACATTTGGCTGGATTGATATTTTGGGCACTGATCTGCATAGCATCTGATTGTGAGCTGAATATGAGCAATGCATAAAGGCGGATTTTTACTGAATTAAAAAAAGGCTGCCTATTGCCTTCTGTGAGGCTGAGAGATGAGTTATAAAAAGCCTTATGGCACATTGCCTCGATTGCTGTCAGCGTGTGGAGCCTCCAGCCCCGTTTCCATCGCAGAGCACAGTGCAGTGGGGTGAGGGCTGCTCTCCAGCCTCAGCCTGTCAAGCACATCCCTTAGAGGACAGTGCCAAAGGCCCTGGGTCAGGCCAGTAGCTGATGTAAACCAGAATAATCCCAATTCCCGTCAGCCTGAAAGTTTTGCTCTGCCAAAGCACACATTGGCTTTTGGTTCCGGGGCTGCCAGAAAAATAGCGGAAAATGCTGGTATTGCTAGTTTTGCTTTTCTTCTTCTCTCTCAATTTACTGTAGCACATCAATGAAAGACTGGAATAAGTTCAACACTTAAATTTTGAATAGCAGGAGAAGTAGCTCCAATTTTTGGTAGCCATAAATGCTGCGGGTTATAAAACTGCTGGTTCTCTGTTACAAAACTGACACCTCTGCTGTCCAGGGAGTACAGAGACCATGGGCACCTTTTAGTGTCTTGGGTGAACGTGTGTCCTTTTTCCTGGGTCACAGTTCTTCAAAAAGCATTTGAAAGAAACACCTGGGTGTCAGACTTGATTCTGATTTCCTTGGCATTGTGCTGCTGCTGGTGGCAGATTTGGGGTAGACTATATGAAAGACCAATTGAGAAGATTCCTGTCCCTTCTAATTAGAAATCTAGTATAAATAATGTTTTTAGATTGCCTTGATGTTTATAGTGTGTTGATAACGAATGCACAATTGAACCTTTATTCACAGAAAATGATACTACTAGAGCTTAGTGTCTGTCTTTTCCAGCTTGTTGACTTAAAAAATGTGCTCAATTTTCATAAAAATCATTCATATATTAATATTTATTTTTAAACTTTTAAAATGTTTAGCTTTTAAAATCAAAACAACAATTAAAACAGCTTAAAGTCCCAAAATTTCTTTAAAAAGTTCAAGATTTTATCAGCATTGTAGGAGGGGTTACAGTTTTTGCAAAAATGAATATATAATGAAATATTTCAGGTAGTCCAAATATTGTTTTTTGAGACTTATATTAAAAGGTTTGGAGTAAAAATAGAGACTGTGTGCACTGCTAATTATCCATGTACTGTGTCTAGTGCAATTTGTGTCAAAAGCCAGTCAAACATCCAGCAACATTATGGTCTTATTGCCTAAGTACATAAGACTAAAGGAGCAGGGAGTTAAATTCTTCTGTCTGATGTAAGAGTTTCCCAGTGCCCAAATCCACTGACATGGAAAGGCAGCGAGGCTTTCATTGCAGCTAATGGCAGTGTACCTATCCTGCGAGTAATTACCAGGCTCCCGTCTTTGGTGCTTCTCTGCTCATGAGACTAATGTTTATTCAGAACAATAAATATAAGGTCTATGACACTTTTAAAGTAATGTTCAGATGTGTCTGTGTAACCATGGATGAGTGGTGCTAGTAGTTTTATGCTTTAGTAAACATATTTGACTCTCTGAGTGCTCCAGGGACAGTAGTGGAGTGTGGCAGATGCTGGAGAAGCTGTAATGATTTGCAATTTTGGATGAACTTGTGGTAATAGAGAGTGTAATAAGGTAGCAGGATCAGCTTTCATTGACTTCTTTTTCTGCTTCATACAGAATATTAATGATTCATTTAGCATTGATCTGTACGGATTCAGAGCACAGATTTGTATCTCTGATCTAGGAGATTGGTTAATTTTTATATCCTCGTGCTAAGTAAATCTTACTAGTGCTCACAGCTGTCCCTGCGTAGTTAATGACCCTGAATAAATTCCATTATAATTCCTGGATGATGCAAAGGTTTTTCATGGTGGGGAACTGAAACCCTGCCCACCACCAGTCATCAGCCCAGGTGTAAAGGAGCAGTCTTGCCCCTAGACCGAGTAACTTCCACAAGGTGTTGAACATTGTCCACTACCAGATCCTTCAAATGGGAATTTGATGCATTCAGTCTCCCAGAAACAGGGCTAGTTTTATCCCAGTCCTATGCGACACTCATGCATGTGTGCTTAGCAGGATTTTTAAATATTTGCCAACCTTATAAGAATCCCTGTCAAAATCAACATTACTAATCATATACGTAGTTCTTAGATTGATTTTTAAACTTTTGCCGATTCCAGACTTGTGTTTTCTGTTTCAGCCAAAAGTAATAAAGTAATTTATTTCTGTCAGTGTGTGATGATTTTGGAAACTTTGTTCTGACTTGATAAAAGTACTTTTACTTGAAGTGATCACTTCATCTGGCCTGACCACCAATATGCCAAACACAGAAGGCTGAAAGAAATTTTTACTTATTTTCTTTGTGAAGGTGAACACGAACATTTTTGCAGAGGGTTACTTAAGGCACTTTCAAGTTACAAGTAAAAGGATTGTTTCTTTATTTGGAATTTTAGGTACTTAACAATCAGACCCACTAAAGCAAGGAAATTACTATGGCTTTTGGGAAACAGGTTTCTAACCAGTAAGCATAAACCTGATACTGATAGAATGGAAGAAAGACCTGTATTTAATCAATTTGATCAAATTTAACCTTTACAAAATTGAGCTTTGCCTGCATAAGTCATGCATACACCTGCTGTGCCAAAGGAGGAAATCTTCTGTATCTAGGAGACTACAGCTAGCTAATCAACTTTAACAGTATATTATTTTCATGTTTTAAAAATTTTTCCTATCTAAATCCTAGGGACTGACTAACAAGAACACAGAGTACCTGTGGTGCCTTTTGATTTACAAGCTTCTAGGTTTAGTCCATGACTCAAATTTATCTTGTTCATAACTGCATGAGCAATGTGAAATTTAGAGTTGATATCACAAATGTATAATGGAAGAAGTAGCTGAAATTTTCCCTATAGTGATAACATTAAAACAAAATAAATACAAAAATGGTGACTATCAAATAAAAAAAGGAATAATCAATGTGTTTATTTTTGTATGATAAAAGAATAGTCTTCTTCAGGTGCTAGAACTGTATTTAGGGGCAGATTTAGATATCAATTTCATATTATCTAGCACCTGACTCTACAGCAGGAACTGTTCATGTCAGTGGCACCATCTGTAGAGCAAGAAGTTACTCAGTGTGATCAAAGATGTAGAAACAAGCTCTCCATAATTTCAAAATGTTTTCCCATCTGGAGTCACTATAATAAATACTTTAGTGGAAGACTCTGCCTGTTTTTCCTATCCAAAGTGGGG
The DNA here is from genome assembly GCA_036630365.1 of Acanthiza pusilla. NCBI lineage: Eukaryota > Metazoa > Chordata > Aves > Passeriformes > Acanthizidae > Acanthiza > Acanthiza pusilla. Next base: position 12,251,247 of record JAXCHO010000026.1, on the reverse strand, counting down.
AATCTTCAAGTCCTGTGTAATGCTGAAGCTGGACTGGGGTAGCAGTTCTGTGACGGATGTTGAAGATGTGCCCAGTGCATAAAACACTGACTTAAGTCAATGGCATCATCTTATCAGACCCAGAACCTATAAATTCCTAGAATAACCTAAATAAGACACTTAAAAGTGGACAGAGAAAATCCCCACTTTTTATTGACATGTTTTATACTGTGTTGTTTTTCAGAATAATTTCAGTGAAAATACATGCTAATCTTTAAAGGAAATAGAGAACATGGAAAGAGAAGACTAAATTTTCATTTGGGATTTTTGAAATAAAAAAATTATCTAGACAGCTTCAAGTTACACAGGTAACTTGGCCAGTATGAATAACCACTGCTGGGGAGTCAGCCCCTTTTGCAAGCCTGAATATATTTACTTTATCCTGGGATTACAGAGAGAAGGGAGAACAACTCTTGTCCTATTTCTGGGGTATCTTACAGGTGAATTCCCTTCTGCTCTTTGGGCTGGTTTTGCTGGCTGTGTAGACAGATATCCTTTTTTATTTACTTTTCTAGGAACAGCCCCCAAGCAAATAAATGAAAGTAATTTCATTTACTATTTCATAATTCACCTGAGTATCAGTATTTTTCATGTAATGTTTGTCCTCCACTAGCTCATTAATATATCCTGTAGTGCTTTATAAAAGAAAGTGGATACATTTCTCTATATGATACACCTAAGTGGGTAAATGATTCATTGACTTGACAGAAATGGAATTCTGATTTATCACTTCTTTACCTAAGTTTACTCTTATTTCTCTGCTGCAGTTATTGCCTCACCCATTTGGGAGTTTCCAAATAATACATAAAAAAGAAAAGAAAAAAGCAAAAAAAAGGCAAAAAAAGCAGAACAGACTTTTCTTTGACTCAGATTAATTTATTACTCTTTTAGTAAAAGTCAGAACCTAAATACTTCTATGTGTGAACACATCATGAACTTTTTTCTCCTGAGTTTTTCACATTACTAGGCCTGGAAAGGACACATTAAATAATGGCGCTCCTCTGATAGTCCAAAAGCACCACCAATATTTTACAGAAAATCTATTCTTACAAGCTTTCAAATAACCTGATCTAAATACATGTTTAAACAATGAGTACTTATTCAGAATGAAACAATGCTTCCTTGGTCCATCTCAAGGGGAGTCTCAGCTTAAACCAGTTTGAGTCATTAGAAGTTTAATATGCAAGCAAAGTTGAATTAACTTGGGAGAGTTTGTTTTTATTTTTGGGGACTTTTCTGCCTAAAAAGTCTTAAAAACTCTTCAGGAGGCTCTGGAGTTCATATACATAGAAATAAGAGGGTTAGTGTATGGATGAGTTTTGAGGGCTTTGCATGTCAAGTGCTTCTCCCCTCATCTTTTTCACCTTGACAATATAAACATTTGGAAAATAACAGGTGCTTGAGCATTTTCAGGGCTTTTTATTTTTTTTGAACCATAGGAAACCAACCACAAGACTTTTTGTTAGTTTGTTTGTTTTACTCACAAACAGAACCAGCCTTTACCATTAATAAATCAGAGAAAGTAGAAAAACTGCTCGGGCCCTTCAGCAACCTCCTGTAGCAAAGGAGGGCAAAGGAAACTCTAGCTCCCTCCAGCCTCTTTTTGGGAAGTCCAGCCTGGAGCTCCTAGCTTGATAATAGCTCTCTTTGCTTTTAGCTTGATGACTTGGTGAAAACACCTCTTTATCCCACGATTCTATACTATTTAGATAAAAAAATCAGTATTTCAGAATTTTCCATAGTGTCCCACTAGTTTCAGAAGTTTGGTATTGCATTTTTCATCTGTCTTTCTAATTAAAAGTCAAAGTTGGAGTGCCCACTGGAATAGGAATTCTGTGTGAACCAGATCAGCTGTGGAGCTGGTGTTGCCTCTATAGGCTATTGAGAAAAGTGAGATGTTTTCCATTCACTGTGCTAATTAAAGCTTTTCCATTCATGCATGTAGATTCAGCATTATTGCTATCCTTGCTTGGCACTGTAGTACAGAGTGTGTTACTGCTGATCAGATGACTGATTTACAATTCATAAAATAATTTATGAAACAGTTCAGATCTCTTGAGCCTGAAGCCTGGCGTTAGAAATAACTTTAACTTAACTAGAAAAGCTGGGTGCTTTCGAGGTAGAAAAACTGATATCCTCACTAGGTTTCATTATAAAAAGAAAAATTTTTTCTCATTCAGGTGTCCTGTGAGAATATTTTGGTGATCTATGACTGGTCTGGTCGTGAGGAATGATAGCAACAGCATGACAAAATTCAGAAGACTGGTTTGAGTAAATTTTTAGGCTGCATAAGATATTGCAGAAAGGATAGAATGCTAAGCAGACAAAATAAATTAAAGCAATGGAAGACTGCTTATGATATCTGTATACATTTAAATGTCACTTTGGGTACACAGCAATTTGTGGAACAAGCAGATCAAGGCATTTGCAATAGCATTTCTTGAAAAGAAAATTCACTAGAAGAATTTGACAGTGTTTTACACTGTCGTTTTTAATTATGTTTTAGCAGTGTCAGTTTGCACTTGAATTTTGAAAATATTGTTTATTAATTTAGCATAATTATTGCATATGATGAGCCAGTTTTACTTTGAAATGAAAATCAAAAACTTCTATTCCAAATATGTTCTTAAAATGTTCTTTTTTTCTAAACATAGATTCTTTCTTGTTGTTTTCACTCTGTCTACACTGATGTGATGAAGTAAAAAGCTCATTTCTTTCCAAATGAATATATAATGATGCTAGTACAAAAATAGTTAACTGGATAGCTGATATTCACAAAAATCTTCAAATGTAATGACTTCAAGTTCTTTGTTGAATATTCATTAAATATCTTTTTCTCGTAGGGCTTATAAATCCTCTGAAATGCAATACATACACACTTTAAAATTTGACAGAAAATACTCGTATTTCTAAGATAAAGGGTTTTTTCTTCTTTAAGCACTCTCTCAAATCATATATAATCAGGAACATTGGCAACACTGCTGCTCAGAGAAGGACAGAGTGAACATCAAGAAATCCAAATGAATTCAATCCCATTAAATGTAATGGTGTGGTAAATCTCACTATACCATCTGCTGTAGAAGGCTGAGACACTATTGGAATTCCACATCTTATTTACATAGCAGATAAGAATGTGTTGGGAGATTTATATGGTGAATGAATACCCAGAGACAAAACTAAGTTTCTAGTCTGTTCACATCTGGGGAACATCTACATCTGTAGAGCATTATCCAAAAACTACTGTAAGTTAGCCTTTCTCTGAAAGACCCTGCCACTTCATTCCAACATTGCCCATTAAAGAAAAAAAAAACCCAGCACAAAGTAGTGAGAAAGTTCCTGCAAACACTGGTGGGAGCTGAGCTGCTTCATCACCAGAAAACATAACCTTCCCTAATTTAGTACATACTTCCCAAAGAATTAGCATTGAACATTGGAACAAATAGGTTGTATCATATTTAAAACATCTGTGCTGTGAGTTCAGAAATCAACCTGTGGCAAAACATTAAGGAAAATATGCCACAGATTTATTTTTTCCCTCTCTTAAGCATTCAGGTTGACACTCTGCATTTTAACTAGATACAAAGCTTTCATTTACTTATTAGGGAAATAGAGCTGAGCTGCAGCCCAGTTTTAAACCAGATGATACCACAGGTGTAACCTGCACAATATATGAACTACAGAGGAACAAAACACTGCACAGTAGCCTCCACCTGACATGCTCCTCTTTATCATTATATTTAATAAACCTTGAGCTTGCTTGGGAATGGCATGTCCTTTGTGCACATTGATTGTAAAACCCATCACTTGTCAATTCAGTTGAACATTAAAGTTCTAATACATCAAAAGTGCATAGGGGAGCTGACCTGGGCTAAGAAAGCATTTTATGCAGGAATATTAATAGAGTTCTTCTGCAGCTGCCTCATGTACTTCAGATTGGAAACCTCTGAACCAAAGCCAATTGACAGTAACATATTTGGAAAGGAAGATGCTTTTAAATTACCTCCTTTCCATTTAATCAGACAAGCAACCTCTGAATCCCAAGCCGTAGGTGAATGTTTAAGAGAACATTCTTTATATAGTTAGCTGAACCATGCCCAAGAGCACCCACTGACAGCTTTCCTATTACCAGAAGGACAATGAATCATATGAACTTTGCTGACACACATGCTATAATAATTGTTACATTTTCTTTTAGAATATATCCTTGGGCTCACTTTTGGCCTCACCTTAAAGGTGACAGCTTGTAAGCTACATAACCTAGCCTGCCACTAAATCATCAATAACAGTTCATAAAATATCCTGTGGTAATTTAGCAGTGCATTGGTTCTGATCCTAATGGAATCAGACATCAGTAGTTATGCTATTTCCTCCTCGGATTCTGGATACTTATATTGAACATTTGTTAAAACAGTTGTTCATCTACAGTGTACATATTCCTGCCAAGCTTCATGGAAATATTTCTACCCGTTATTTTTTAATGTCAGCTCTCAGTAGAAGTTTGTCTTTTCTGTTTGGAACTCACTTTGCTACTATATAGACATATTTGTTTCATAAAGCAGACATAGTTATAAACATTAAAACAGACAAATTTTTATTCCCTTCAGGATAATGGCCAAATTTTCCCAACAGCTTTCCAAGTAGGAACACACAAACAAGACCAAGTTCTGTATTTTTCTATGTCACAGCGCTATTAATTACATCTTGTTTTCAAAAACAAAAGCATATCTTAGGCAATTCGCATTCATATCTACTTAATTTTTCTCCACTGAATGTTCTAAAAAGGGTTTCTGAGCAGTATTGGCATATTTTGGATGCTAAGGCAGTACTAATAATATGACTTTTATATTTGTGATATATGCATTGTTTCAGTGTTAAAAAAAGATCTTATTGAAGCAATAAGTTCATTACTTTTTCCTCAATTGTGGTAAGCATTTGTCAGTAGAACTGGTGACACTAATGTTATCAGAGTAGAGGTTTCAATAGATTTTAGGCAGTATTTGCCAGAGTGGCTCCTTATGAATTTATGCAGCTGATTAAACCACGGAAATTCTAACCCTTTTAGCTGGGCTGCCTGTGCAGTCAATGAACTCCTCCAGAGCTGGAGCAGCTATCTCAGTTCTGTGGTTCTGTATCGAAGACTTCTCTGATTAGCTCTAGATGTCTAAAAATGATTAACATTAAATCCCTTCTTCACATTAAGAAATGCTGGGATTTACCCCATAAAATAATTGTGGTTAAAGACAGTGTTGTCAAATACCAGTTCTATAAATAAAACTTTGGATTTCTTACTGTGCAGATTATTCTGTGAATTAATTTCCGCATAATTTTATTAATTCCTATGATATTTTAATTGTAAAGTAGCAATATTATTTTGCTATAAAATAAAATATTTTTATTGTATATGTATATATAAAAACATATATATATATATGAATATAAAATAATTTTTCTTTTTCTGTGAAAAAAACTTACAAGAGAATGCACGAGTTGTAACTACTGTGTTTGATCCCATTCTGTCTCATTTATATCTTTCAAAGGCAGTATAATTTCTTGGTCTGCTCAACAAAGAAAAGGATATGGCTCACATAGCAGTGTTTCTCTTGACCATCTTCATGAGCTCTGTAGGTACCTTCTTTAGGGCTGCAGACGCAGTGGGTGTATGGAATGATTAGAATGTGACTCCTTCTGGCTGCTGTGAGGTCTGAGACCTCCACCTCCACAGTTTCATCTTGAGAGAATACATTACCTTTTCCTCCTTCCCAGAAGGTCTTCCAAGAAAGATCTCCCCATGTCCTTCTTGATCTCCCCAAACCTCAGATTTCCACAAAAGTTTCAGTAGCGGTGTTTTCTCATCCATTCAGGAGTTCTGGGTTTCTGAGCCCATGCCCTGACTTCTCAGAGAGCTTTTCCAGACTGTGCCTAAACTCTCTCAGCAGCAGCAGCACCTGATTCCTCTGTCCCTTGTCACTAGGCCGATTATCCTCAGCCCTCTGATCTTCCACTTTCTCCTCCCCACACTCTGTCATTTCTCTTGTGTGAGCATCTTGTCTCCAGTTTTCCTTTCTTTCATACCAACCTGTTTCAGATCTAATTCCACACTTCCTCAACTTTGTCCTTGAGACAACTTACTGTAGCTCATGGATGAATAAATACATATATAAATAATGGTGTAAAGGTACAAACAAAGAAACCTCATGGTAACTGCAAGACTTGACTATGACCTCTTTTTTTTTTTTTTTTTTTTTGCTCCTCCTTTTTCTTATGTTACTTCGTAGTAGGATCTTGTCCTCTTTATCTTGTGAAGGCATGAAACACCTGATTTATTTGGCAATTCTATTAAAACAAAAGCGGAAGAATCCCATGCAAATGTAATTCTTGTATTCACCTGAGCTACCCCTTATTTCCTTAGCCAAAATGAAGAGAAATGGTTGAGTTGCCTTCTCTAGAGAATGTGTTAAGTCCTAATGAACATTCTGCGACAGGGAAATACAGGAGTTGCAAAGCCTCTCCAAGACACAACTCCGATTATTCCCTCTGAAGGGGTCTATCTCTGCCATTCTGGGCAAGGATTTCAAAGACTGTTTGAGAATTATATAGCTTTCTGCTTAATTTCTAAGATGAATTCTTGCCTCTCTCTTTTTTTTTCCTTTTAAGAATGTCAATCCATTTCACACAGTCTTATCTTTTTCAGTCTACAGAATGATACCCATAGTAAATACAGTTATCTTTTAGATAGAGGTTGTTTTGAACTCTTGATTGCAAGTGGAATATTCTGCTCTGAAATATTTTCAGGTAGAAAAACTATATCTTTTTTTTTAACAGAAAACACAAATTCTTCAAAACTGATGCTGAGTGTAATCTTGCTTGTGAAAGCAACCAAAAGAGAGTTTCTTCTACAGAGCAGAAGGCTACTCTTGTCCTTTTTACATCCTCTTTGCAGTCTCTACAGGCTAGTGAGGACAGTGATGTTAGCTCAGAAATACTGCCATTGAGTAATAAAATGTTTCAACATGTGGAATTTTTTTTTAGTTATTCCACAGACTTTCAAATGTTTTGTATGCCTATGAAAAATACAATGCTCTATTCTACCTAGCCAAGAAGAACAAAACTCAATTTTATTGATTGAGGGATGGAAGCAGTAAGCATATTAACACTTATTCACAGTGTTTTTCCTATGGCATTCTGACATTAACTATGACGGAAAAAAATCTTAGGGTATTCCTAGTGAAATAGCACAAAATAAATAAAATTTTTAATGGAAGCTTAGATCTCACCAGAGCCCTTTTTTTATCCTGAGGTTTTAGCCATGCAGGATGGAGCCCATTAAGCAGAAGAGCAGTGAAACAATATCGCAGAACAGTGCATGTTTACTCATTAATGAGAAGTTCTGATATAAAACTGGACATTTCTTGCAGGGTGGAATCTTTTCATTCCTGGTTTTGGGAGGGAGGAAGACAGCAGAGAGGAGGGGGAGGAATCCTTTAATTGTTAGTGCAGGTTTTAAACTGACAAGCCTCAAAGGCAGAATACTGACTCTTTGATCTTAAAAGGGTTGTAAAAGGATGGTCTCACTTGTGTTTATTCAAATGTTTGCAGGTAAACGCTGATAATCTAAACTGAGTCAAAGCTGCAGAATTTAGCATAAATGATTTGCATATCAAGAGCCTCAAAATAAATACCAATTCAGAGATCTTAAATGTTGTCAAAAACTAATCATGACTTGAAATTAACTTGGGGCTTGTCTATGTATGAAAGCCTGTGCTCAGGAAGCTAAAACATCCATTGGCAACCAGAGGTGTGATAGATGAGCTTAATCCCCACTCAGAGGGCTGGGTGGTGGCTGCAGGGACCTGCACTCACACCCATTTGGGCTTTGGGGCACACCGAGAGCCAAAAGCAACCTGGCAGGGCACAGAGCTGAGCTGTGCCTCCTCCCCACCAGAGCTGCTCCACTGGAGACATCCTCTGGAGACAACCTGTAGCTGATTCTGGTTCATAGCTGTGAGGAATGCTTCCAGTGAGTGCTCTTGGAAACAATTTGCATTTCGCTGTTTCTGGGCAGAGTTGTTGATTCTTGAGCTACTGGATTCTTGACAAGTTTTTTTACTATTTGTAATTAGTTGTATTTCAAGTAAAAGTATCATAGTTTCTAAATTACTTGATTGTCTTCAAAATCTATTTTTAGCACCTGGTTCCTGCTACTTGTTTTACAGCTAATGACTTCTTGGCATAATTTTGTGCCTGTTACTTGACTGAAGGAATGTACATCCTGTATGAGCACTGAGCAATCCGCTTGGAAGTACCAATCCTTTGTACTTCCTCTCTGAAAGTCAACAAAAATTGTCTGTTTTGGAAGTCTTCTGTATGCACAAATGCTGAAACTGATTCAATGAAATACTAATAATTCGTATTTATCAAGTCAGATCAGTTGTACCACCCAACTTAATAATATACGATTAAAGTTCCAGCCTCTTGATTCCCTTGGGGGAATATTTAGGATATGAGCAAGTATAAAAGAGACTAGGAAATTATTTCAACTTGTGAAAAATATTTGCAAACTGCTTCAGTCCGACCAATATCTCGTTATGTGGGAAGAGCAGCTGGTTGCAGTGTAACAGAGTTAGGTCAGGTCTTCAGTCCTTCCCTTCTGTACTTTTTTGTGCATTCCCGATTTGCATCTTACATAGACAACAGAAATCTGCAAGACTAAGGACAGTTCTGGGCATTAGAAAGGTATTAATGGCAGACTCCCACATAAAGAAAAATTAGGAGAAAGAAACTGACCTTTTCAACTGGTCATTGCTTAGTCAATTCCCTCTTTGGGTATTTGTCACCTACAAAATCTTTTTATTTTGATGTGCCTGAAGTTTGAGCTGCTGACATTACAGGTTACTTGCCAGGGGATAAAAGTGGTGTGTTACCAATCAATATAGCAGCTTAGTAAATCACAAAGTGTAGGCTTCATTTCTCTAGAACTGAGTCTCCATGAAAAGTGAATAAATGTGTACTGGGTCCAGCTATGAGTCTTGGGCTAAGATTTTCATAGGAAATCAGGCATTGCACAGTAAATTTGTTACCTTTTTAAAGACCTAAGTCTTTAGAAGAAAAACTGAAGTCCTTCCTTTAGAGCTAATGTCCTTACTTGAGGTTTGCTGTTGGTAGTTATGTTAGGCTATAATTTAATCTGAAATTATTTAGAATAAGAAGGATTTTGAGTAACGAATAGGCTGTTTTTATGTCAGGAAAGCAATTTTTGGGAATTTGTGGAAATTCTGATTACTATCCTTCTTTCTCTGGAAGGAAGAAGCTGGAGTGCTACCAGAAGCACTCAGCACCACCCAACGCCAGCCCTGCCCTCTGATGATGGCACTGAATGCTGACATTCAGAAAACTTCTCTGCTGGTGTTGCCATAGCTCCCTGAGCTCAGCACCTGCACTCCAGCTGCCTCCCCACGGCGATGGCTCTTTGGCATTTCACCACTCTGCTCCGTCCACCTTATTGCCTCTCCAGCTTCCTGCCCCCGCTTCACTCTGGCGCCCTGCCTGCTTTCCCCAGTTCTGTTCTACCCATCTCTTATTGGTCACATGGCCACAGCTCATCTGACCCTGAAACTTTCATTTGCTTTACAGGATGCCTTACTATTGCTTTTCTACTGCTCTGCCAACACCTCTTTTCTCTCGCCCAGCTCCTGCCCACAGAGCACACAGAGTGGTTTGGATATCTGGACCTTACCCCAGGTTCTTACGCTTGTAAAACAGAATAATAACTAACCAAGAAGCTGTCACACCTGGTCACTAACAACAGCCAGTTTAAGCCTGTTGCTGTCTGAGGATGGGTCTAATCTTACTCTTTCTTGAGTTACTTGAGCCTTTATTTTTAATAAAGATGCTTGTATTTGGGAATTGAAGTATAGATGCTATAGCTTTTCACCAAAATGTAAGTACAGTTCTCAAGTTCAGCACGATTATGTGAAGTTGGCCTCTGTGTACAAAAAATGACCCCAGAAGTTTTTTTCCTTTATTTGTGCCAATATATTTTTTAAAATACGCTTGTGCATACCTGGTGATCCCATTTTTGTTTAAAGTTCATAAAAGCACAAATTGAGTGATTTCCTATTGCACACTTTCAAAGATTAGGTTAAAGCTGCCTGGAATATTCACACTAGCACTTTAGGCTTTTTTACATGATAGCAAGTTAGGAGCTAAAAAGCAAAGTAGAATTAGCTTAGTGAATGACTGAAGTAAGGTCAGGCTGTAGGTGGAAGTCTCTGTGTGGCAGTAAAAAGGCTTTTAGATATTACATGGGCATCATTTGTATCACCAAGAGTGGTTGTAGTGCAGTGGTTTGTTTCATTTCTTGCTAATAAGGAATTGTAGACTTAATACCTACCTCTAGAATATCATCTTTTGACAGATTTATTTTACATATCACAGCACTGTAAATTTTATTTCAGCTGCAGTCTGATCCTGTATTGCACCAAATCCCATCTGGGAGATGCCAAAAATTTCAAATTCTGGTACATTAAGAATTCTGAACACCTCAAGAAATTCTGCTTATGGGTCTTAATGACACTTCTTGGGCTAAATACAAATGTGAGGGGAATATGAACAACCAACTGCTGGCTGCTCAGTCTCACTAAATATAAGTGAATTTGTAGTGTCTGGACCTCAGAAGATTTAGTCCCAAGCACTAAGTCTCAGGGGATTTCAACAAGAAAATCTCACACTTTTGATCCTGCCAGTATATGATTATCTTAAATACATGAGTAATTCAGCTGACTTAGCTGGTACTGCTCAAACCCCCAAAGTTGATAGTACAGTTGTAGGATCATGGCCTTAACATGGGGGAGAAATATTTCTGTGGGGGATTTCTTAGTCCAGTTCAGGAGCATTGTAATTATAAGTCCTCGTGAGTGAAACTAAGACTGTATCCCCAGGTTTATGGCACTGCTTCACTTCACAGTCACTGTCACAAACCCCAGATTAGTGTGGTTCCATTGAGCACACTTTACACATTCTTTCCTAAGAATGAGTTTGTGATAAGCTATTTTCTCTTTTTCTTTTTCCATAACAGTTTTTGTTAAATGATTTCCAAATTTTAATGCCTAATATGATCTTTGAAAAGCTATAAAGTTTTGACAGACTCTAAATATAAAGTGAGTGAATAAATTGCTAGGGAGCCTATGGTTTGATCCCAGGAAATACTGATTAATAGCCTTTAGCTTTTTTTAGACCACCCTGACTACATTGTGAAAAACAGTTGACTTATTTTATTGCTATTTAGACTGTAATTCAAGCTACTAAATTTATAATGATTTTAAAAAAATTAAATTAAGACATAAGAATTTGTATTTTTTTCATATGAGACCATATGCTGAACACATTTCTTGCTCTATTTTGTTCAGTCCTGTAAAAATATAATTCTCTATGTTTGCTAAATCTATTTTTGGTATAAAAGGGGTCCAATCAAAAACGAGTGTAATTACTGTGATAGTAACTCTATTCATAATATTCCTATTGATTTTCGTTGATCAGGACTTGCATATTTGAAAGTGAAACTAATTTGCATGTGAGCCTTCCCAAAATAGGAAGTGGAAAATGAATGTCGCCAGATAATTTGTCTGATCATACTTTTTTTGTCTTTACTTAATGCGCAGTTTATATAAACAATATTTTAAGAAGAGGGTAGTTGCAACTTATTCTTTGTTGGTTATAATATCAATTAAAGAAAAAAAGATGTACTTATTGTTGGTCTAAATCCTGACATTACTAATCAAGGACAAGGCAGAGAGCTAAATGAAGTCCTTTTGTTTTAATGACTTACGAATCTTTAGTGCTGATCACCCTACAGAAACTTAATTGCTTCACAGACCAGATTTCCAGAAACCTGAATGGCTGTTGGCCCTGGTATGAGTCTGAACAAAGGTGATAAAGCATGGCCTGTGATATGAAACTGCTGCACAAAAAGGCTCTGTTTGTATGGGGGATGTTTTCATGTACATGTTCTGTGATCATGTGCATACAGAAAGGATGGATTTTTCCTTATTAAAAATGGAACTCTTCTGGTCATAGTATTTGCAGCAATAATGGATGCAAAAGAAAAGAATCAATCTTCTACAATGCTACAACAGAAGGCTGATTATTTATAAAATAATTTCCATATTGTGCAAAATATAACAAATCTTGTTGAGTAAAAAACTAAACAATATATATATGTATATAAACCTCTGATAGATAAGCAGCAATAAACAGAATAAATTTACATTGTCTTTGCAATATGCTTGGATTTGCTTCTCTTTTCAAGAAGAAATAAATGATTTCCCACATAATAGAAAATTGGATTTACTATTTCTAAAATGCTCCTAACATAGAAAAAGGAAATATATTTTAATATTAGTGCTTATCACAGCATTTAAGGCATCACCATCCCCCCTCAAGCTTTCTACTCTTAAATAAAAAAGGAAAAATCCCATTGTTTTCCTGGGTTCACTTTGGTTCTAGTGATTGATGTAGAATTTTACTGCCATCCAATGGCAAGGACCTATTATAGCCTAAGTAAATGTCTAATGCTTTTTGATCAAATTGCAGTCTGGGGAATTTAACTTATGTAGTACACTTAGAACTTACATCAATACATCTCTGTTCCTTATGCAGTGAGAAAGAAATATGACTACAGTTTCAATTTATTCTGTGTTTCCTAATTCAATTTTACTCTGAATTACTAATATTGTGGTACATAATTACCTAAATGAATAAATCAACCTAAGCTACTCACTAAAAAGAACATTAGTGTATAATATTAATTTTTGCCTGTACCTTGTCATGTTAGTTTAATAGATTTCTTTCACTATAATTAAGAGCATTTCCCTAGTTGTTAAGGTACTCTTCATTTTACGTGCTGTGTTTGGAGATTTCATAGTTGTTATTGCACACTAAAGACTTGTTTTATGATGTTCAAATGTGTTATTGGGGGGGGGGGGGGTTGTGCATTTTTCCCCCTTTTAAGTCACATACAGAAACCTCTAGGACAGAAAGATAACTGCTTAAAACTATAATCTGAAATACATGGATTTTGGTATACTTTTACCCTCTATGCTTTCCAGATTCAGCTTCAACTGTCAGTCCAATACAAAAGTCATTTTTTAGGGTTCTAAGAAGAAATCTAAAGTTAATGCACTTCATTTTTCAAGTGTTTATTTTATAGAAGAAACTCTACAAATACATCAAAAGGAAATAACTTCAGATCTTGGCCAGAACATAAAGCTAAATCTCCAACTTGTACTACTAACCAAAAATTACAATAATTAGTGGCTGTTAAAAGAAAAAAGAAGACCTACCAGGATGAAGCAAAGTATAAATTTAGAATAAAAGAGAAAAAAAATAGAGATAAAGACTAGGCTCTGTTATTTCTGTTGTTTCATTTTGGCTGGAAGACTCCTCATGTGCTGTCCCTTGCTTAGGATTGCTCTCCAAGCCAAAGGATACACTTCCAGTGACATAAAAGGGACCTAAACCGTGTCCCATTTGTATGTCCTCACACACAGGGCTGCCTGGTGTGCCACAGGTGTATTTCCATTCAATTTTTTAGAAAACTTTGTTGGCTTCTCACGAGGATACAAACAGTGCAAATCTCCACTTTAGGAGTCAGAACACGTAGGAGTCCTTTCGAAGATGTGATGTTGATTCCTTGCCATTATTTCAATTCTTTTTAACAACTCCATTTCCATAATCTTTAACTGTTACCATACCTGTGTAGAAAAAATAATCTTTGATTAACTTACGTCATTAACCTGCAGCACTCCAAACCATGTCAGATTACAGGAGATGGAGCAAGAAACAGAATAGAGAGCACAGCCCCAAAAGAGTCCAACAAACACCTTATGTGTCTGTGCCTTAGACAAATTCTACACTTATTAAAACAATTGCAAAATTAAAACTTTCCTTCTCTAACTGAAATACATTGACATCAATCAGCTCAGTCTTTGGGGTGCATGTGCAAAGATAAAGACTACCATGCCTAAAGATATCAAAATTAAAGTAGGTACGTGTATGTTTTTTGATACTGTAGTTCTTTAAATGGGTATAGTAGAAAAATACAATATGAAAATTAGGATAGTGGGAAGTAAGTTATTTGTATTATTGCCTTTATTCTGTAGTTAATATCAGGGCACCACAACTGCACTTGGAAAAGACAGCTTAGTCTTCTCAGTGTTGTTATATTAGCAGTTGATTGGAAAATGAGGGAAACATTTCCCTACACTTCAAAATTTGAAAATAAAGTTTCTTGTAATGTAGACATTCACAAAACTTTTAACTGATAGAAATCAGGGATAGATTGCCATGGTATCATGACATACAAACGTATTTGGTTCCCTCCACCCCCCTGAATTCGGATTGTCAACAAGCACCAGTCTCAGAAAAGCAGTGTGGCTGAGTACACGGTCCTCCTTGGGAATAACCATTTATTGTTAGCTAAGTTGCTAATTATTGCTAGTTATTGTTAGCTAAGTTGCTAATTCATTCTCTGAAGTATTCCTATTGCTATAGTTCTCAAAGTTTTGTGTATATGCTTATGCAAATTTATCAAGTGAAATAAGTTCTAAAGTAATTTGTGCAAAAAGCTACACTTTAACTTCAATTTTAATACTCCAAGTAAATATACCTTTCATGAAGCAGATACTTTCTCTCATTCCTCAAAAGTCACTTAATCTGTTTCTATAAATGGGTAGGAGGAAAATTTTAATTTCAACCAATTCTTCTTTCATGTTTCGAATAATAACTTGTTTTGTTTTTTTTCTCCTCTGTGCTTTGCAGGAAAGATCTGTGTGACAGTTACTGAAGCTGCAGTGGCTTTGTAGCCCTCACTTTATGAGCTGTGAGCTGAGCTGCTCTCAGCATGGGTCTCCCCAAGTTCAGCTGGCCACAGCACACGGGCAGGCCTCAGGAATCAGAGCTTCCCCCACCTCTGCACAGATGTGAGCAGGGACAGATGTCTGCTGGGGAGGGACCTGCCAGCCACAGCACAGCACAAAAAGGGAGTGAGAAGCTGGGTGATGTGTTCTTGGATGAATTTGGGGCAGCACCATCGTTCCAGTGCTCCTACCAAGGCCAGTAGAGCTGGGAAAGTGGAGACCATGGAGAATACAGAGTGCAGCATTTGTGAACAGGCTAGAGTTGCCTCTAGTCAGATATTTCCCCCGCTGCAGGAAATATCATCAGTCTATCCAGCCATGATTTCTCTTGGCCAAGAGGTGTGGAGAGCCTGTGCAGTGACAAAATGTGGCCGTGCCACCAGCAAGGGGGAGTACCCAGCCACCAACCTCACCCTGGGAGGACTTTCTGCTCATCACCTCCCTCCTTTCACTCTCTCCACATGTTAATGCATATTCAAACAATTCATCAAAATAACCAGGAGGCAAACCACTGCTGAACCGCCAGCCCTCAGTCCTGAATAAGCTGCTCACAGTCGATTGCTTTTTTCCTAGTTTAATTTTCTTTGTGCATTTTATAATGCTCTGTGTGCCCAGTGACAATCACTTCTGCAAAGCTGCATTTCATTTCCTCTGACCACTAAAACTGTGATCTGCTTTACTTGCTTGAAACAAGTATCATGCACAGATTTTAATTATTTAGTCATGATTTAGCATGCATGATATATGGGTATCATTATCAATGGCTGCAATATCTCTTCTTTTGGCTATTTAACATGGGGAAGATGCTCTTTGTTATTAACATCTGTTCATCAGGGACACAGACCTTCTCAGCATTACTAACACCTTCTGTTTTTGTCAGGAGAAAGGAAAGTGATCAAGAGCCTCATCAGAGCCTAATTTGGCACTGATGTGTTTTCCTTTCTCTCAACGTAGCCTAGATCTAAATTGTTCCTTAAAATTACCGTAGCTGTTAAAATACTGCTCAATAACTAGATCTGACTAGGCATAGACTAAGATGGTACAGATACCAGTGTATCATTATTTAAATATTATGGTTGTGTGGGGGCTACAAGATGAAAAATAAGTTAATAAAAGACGTGGTGGAATTAGAAAATAAGATTAGTGAAGTGCTTTAGCTATGAAACCATCTTCTAGCTATGAAAAAATGGCTAATCTTATTTTTCCCCCACTAAGCTCATTCCAGTTTTTCTGCAACCCAGTGAAGGCCTCAGAGCAGAAACATCCCCTTTACATTTACCCTGTTATTGTAGCAGGCACTTTATTAAGCCTTTTAAGGATGGATCTGGGATTCCCAGTAAAACGAAGTTTTCATCCTTGGCTGCTGCTCTCCAGGGCTGTTCTGGCAGGGGCAGCAGCCTTTTGCAGAAATGTCCCTGCTCAGCTGCTTCCCAAAGGGATGGGTGCACTTTGGGGACAAACTGAGCCTGAACTTCTTTTGCAGAGCCTTCTAAAGGCAAAAGTAAACAAAAAACCGGATATCAACAAAAGCATTTGATTCCGTGAGCGCTGCCAATACTAAGGGAATATAACAACGTTTGTGCTCCAGAGTAGGATCTTATTTCTTCCTAAAAGAAAGCATCAAAATCTGATCATGTAGATAAAAGAGGAAACTTCTCATGAATATACTCTACATGATTAAAACTCCAGCTCCCTATGGTTTAGACCTGGAAGACATTTTAATTATCTAACATCTTGCTATTTCTGGAATTTTGACTGCAAATGTGTCTGACATAGTGTTTCATGGAATATCCTTTCCTCATATAACGCTTTTTTTATAGTCCAGATGTACAGTAAACAACAAAAGCCTGTTTTATCTCTTATCCTTCATCAGATGAAAGTGAAAGATAACTAAAAGGAAAAACCTTTTAAAGAATATATTTTAAACATAGATATCCTGCTTATAATCTAAAGTCCCATAAAAATCTCAAAAATGCTTTACCAAGTAGACCAAAACTACACAGAACTGAAAAATTCAAATATTAACAACTACTATATTTTTTTTTAACCAACAAAGAAAAGCCTTACAGTGTTCTCATTTTTCCAGGCAAACAATATTCTGATTTTTTCCCATAATTACTATTTGTAATCAATTAAAAAAAATATCAGTACCATCCTGTCACAAATTAACAGCACAGAGAAAAAAATTACCATGATGATCATAAGCATGTTTTGGTTCTGAATACATAAGTAAGAGCAACTTAATCACCAGGGTGATTTCCCAAATGTACTCCAGCCTATTGGATAATACTGCTGCTAGTAGTTTGTGAATGAGAGCATAAATGCAGCATATAACACAAATACAGCATATGAAAGGTAAATATTC
Organism: Acanthiza pusilla; assembly: GCA_036630365.1. NCBI lineage: Eukaryota > Metazoa > Chordata > Aves > Passeriformes > Acanthizidae > Acanthiza > Acanthiza pusilla. The sequence goes on along the minus strand of JAXCHO010000026.1, from coordinate 12,233,931 downwards.
ACCTACAGGGGAATGTCTTCAAAGTTTACAATAGATTGACCACATAAACAGTGTTTTAAAATCAGGCAGTTATTGCATACACTGCATGAGAAATAATAAGGAGCTCAGACAGACTCAGCCTGTGCCAAGGGTTTGAGTGGCTCCTAAAATTGCCTTATCACTTCTTAGAGTTCTGGCTTAATGGTTTAATATAGTTAAAATCTTACTGAGCATTTTCTCAAGGACTAACCTATTTCCTAGATCAGTCCCTGAGTTTAACTGATATGGAGCCAATGACTGACATCTCTCAGGCCAGGTTTTGACGTGCAGAAAACATCTCTGCCGTGGACATGAGTGCAGTGGCAGTCTGGAGGAGCTGGTGAGGACGGGAGCTGGCCAGGCTGGTCCGAGCAGGCTCACCTTTGTGCCCCAGCAGGGTTTGCTGTGCTGGGCAGGCTCTGCAGGGCGCAGCGCTCTGAGCACGGCTGGCGCCTGATCCGGGGCTCCACGGCAGCTGGCACCAGAGCTGTGCCAACACAGGCACAGCCCTGCGACTCCTCGCTGCTGCCACGGCCATTAGCTTCAGTCAGACCAATGATTAATTCAGGGCTTGTAAAAAGTTTGTAAAAGAAGTGTCTAAACTGGGGGCGGGGGGTTGTAAGGTAGGACTATATTCCAAGAAAAAATAACAAGTGAATTCATATATACTTTGTAAAACCAGATTAACAACTTTGATGATAATCTAGCTTGTCTTTGTGCACATATGTACATCTATAAATTCGTCCACAGATTCCTACATCCGTAGTGTATCTTTAGTAAGCCTGCTTTTATAAAGCAGTCGTGTCAAACTCATTTTATATGATGGGCTTCATCTGATATCCTGGTGCTTGCCAGCAAACACTTTCAGAGGAAGTTATTAAGTTAAACATTATTAGCATAGAGGTAAGAAATACTATTATTCTATTTGTATAGTCTGCAATAGATGCCTGTAAGTAAGTAGAAAGGAGACCTGCGGGAAATTATTCTTTTATCTTTTGGCTGTTGCCTTTTTTCTGTTCACATAAGGAAAAAAGGAGCTTTCGGAGGCTGATGTGGTCAGCTTTCAGTCAGCCAAATGTGAGCTATTTGTACCATGGGTGCAGGGACAGCTCAGGACCAAGTGCTCAGTGCAGCAGCATTGAGGCTGCTCTCAGGAGAAGACAAGTGCAGCTGGGCTCCTGTCACACAGGGCCTGAGCCAACAAACCATCAGGATCCGTGATGGCTGTGTGTGTGCTCACCTCCTGGGCTGTCTGGCTGTGTTTCCATGGACGGAGGTAGAGGAGGGGGGAGTTATCTCAAAGCCAGTCAGACCCAGCTGGGGTCTTCTCAGTCCACTCAGGCCGTGCCCACTGCACTGAAAACAACCTGAACTGAAATAGTCTTTTGGTAGCAGTCATATTTCCAAAGGGCTATTTTGGACCTTTAATATAATAAACTCCATGAAACCAGGTGCTTAGAGCATAATTCAGGTGTACCAAGTAGCTCTGCAGGAGACAGCTTTGATACAGTAAAACTGACCCTATTTTGGAGCTAATTGGTTATTCTGAGTGAACCAAGCCTAGTTTCTCACAGAGGTGCTGTGAGATACATGTGTACTGTGCTGGATTTAAATTCTATAACACTTCCCTGCTTCTCTGAGCATTTGCATCAAATGTCACCAAGCCCTCATCCCTAGTGCAGAGCTGACTGTGGAGAGTTGCTGGCACGCACACACAAGACATGCAACCCACTGGGGGCTGCTGCTGAACTGCTCTCAGCAACACAAGCTGTGGGAGCAGTGCCTCCAAGCTGAGGAAAAGCAGTGTCTGGAGTGGCTTTTGCAAGCATTGTGTTCCAGTACTGATCTACTGCTTCTTCCCAAAAACTCCATCCAAACTTTGCACTCCTTGGAGCACAGGAATGTTTAAAACGTGCCTGGGGCAAAAAGAGCTTTCAAACTGAAACTTTGCTGAACTCTGATTTTGATACTTAAATTCCTCTACACTTACACAAGTTCTGCTAATTTGTGCAATGTCATAAGATTTTTCTGAGTGACCACTTCTGCCCAGCATCTCTGAAAATCAGACCACATACAAAAATCTTTCACACAATGTTTTGACCATAATGGTCTGATAAGGTAATAAGTCACTGGGCTGTCAAAACTTACTGCTGCTTCTTAGCAAGGCATCCTTACACTGGCAAAAAGAAATGCAGGGAATTGAATTTACAAAAGGGTTCTTTCCAGTAAACTTTAAGTTAATAGACTAATGACAATCAGCTGTCTCAGCACCTGCAAAACTCTGGGATGACCTATACCACATTTCATATTCAGAATGAAACTTATTTACTTCTGAAGCTGGGTGGAGAAGGTTTTGTGCTGTCACTGTTAACCCATGAAGGGTTAACAGCAGCCCTCACCCTCTGCAGCTGAGGGGCCAGTCGCACCCTGGGTGGGGCTACTAAGCTCGGCCACCTGGGCTTGCCTGACTAGTTGCTGGAGCAAAGGAGGGAGGTAATTCTAGGTGTTAGCCGGGAAACAGCTGATTTGGAGGCTTTCCTGGTGTCCCTTTGGCTTGGAAACTGGAGATGGTGGCTGGAAGTGGTAAGTGATTTATATGGATGTTATAGTCACAAACTCATGCTGGTAAAGGAGAATGGTGCTGTTTTAGAGATGTTTGTGAAGAGGAGAGTTCCCAGTATCAGGTTAGCATATTGAAATGGTTACTCCTGTGGCTCCCAGCTTCTCACACCTCAGGGATTCTGGGAAGTTTTAAGGTGGCTTAGTGAGAAGGACTGTTTGGCAGAGTGGAGGGTATTCATTCACAGTCATCATGAATAAGAATGGGCAAGTGTGGACCCTCAAAAGCTTGCTGGCTGATTCCCTGAACACCAACTTTCCCAAAGCAAGCAGTCTTATGTTATTGAAAGACACTCATCCAGTGAAGAAAAACCAAGTTGCCATAAAATGTTTTATGTGGATACTGTAAATGTGGCGGAGATGTGGAAAAGTAGGCTTACAGTTTGGCTCGGGTAGGGATGGTGAATGCATCAGTTCCTGCATTTTGACACAACTTTGGCTAAATGCTGCACAGTGTTTCATATCAAGTGGAGTTACCATGATGGGAGGCTAGTTTTCTGGTGTTAGATAATGTGGGTTGATTTTCTTCATTCTTTAATTCAAAACCAAGTTGTGATGGATGACAAAGTAAGAAGACAACAGAGTCTGTGAAGTGTAAGCAGTAGTAGGTCATGTGTCCAGATATTGTCTTCTGTGTGTTTTCTCTCTGCTCTGGAAGCAGCTTTAGAGCTTGAAGGGCAGCGCATTCTACTCAATCATTGCTAATCCAAGAATTCAAAACACAGAAAACTGTTATTTATGCCATGAAATTGCTCCAAAGGTTCAAATGTCTTGTGTGGCAGCACAGCAAGGTTCCCTTGAGGTTCTGTCAAGACTGAATTTAAATGGTTTGAGTCCTGGTAATTCCAGGCAAATTATCTTCAACCACACTGAACCTGGAAAATTCCTTGTTCAGGAAGTGGTGAGATTCATGCCTAGAAAACCCCACTTGTATTCTGCTCCAGGGGCTGGGTATAAATCTTTAGTGTTCTCATTAATCTTTTAAGCTGGGAACATAAACATCTGGAAGCTTGCACTTTCGGAGTTCTGTAACAACATCTCCAACTGGTTATTTCACTTCTTTTGTCTATAATAATGCCCCATTTTATTCCCCATGTATTATTCATATATACCTTAAATTTAATCACCAACCCACTAAAGTTAAACTCACACTACACCTGAGATATAAACACCATCACACTGGAGTTGAGAACACATTATGCCTTATCCATAATTACTCTCATGCTGAGGTAGGGTTCCCCCCTTTTTTTTGTGATACCACCAAAGCTTTTCTGGTTAGCAGAGCCTTTCCATACCTGTACAAAAAATGCAAAATGTTCTTTTTCTCCTGGGTCCTTTTCTTTCTATTCAGGAAACTTTCTTTTAGTTTCAAACAGCTTCCAGTTAGCTGTTTTCTGCCATGTGTGAAAGTGGAGTTTGCCAATTAGGGATGTGCTGGGAGCACTCAGGGTGTGTCCTCCAGGTTCCCCACGCAAAAGCGCTGCTGGAGGCTCCCCATGTTCACAGGGAACATCCTTTGCCTCAGCCAGCAGCTCGTGCCCTCTGCTCATCCCTCCTGGCACTCCCTGCCTTCATTTGCTCCCTGGACAGTTTGGGGATTTCGGGAGTGAAAGAAGATGCCACTACAGACTTGGCAGAGTAATTTTAGAGATAAGTCTTTGGTATTTGGGTTTCTACCAGAGCTCTGAATATCCCATGGCATCAAGAAGTCAAGCTGGCCTTGCAGGTTGGATGTTTTGTTTAATTACTAGAATTTATCTGAAAGTCTTTGGACCTGCTGGCCTCTTACCTATTCAGAGTCACAGGTTCCCTCAGATACTTGCTGTTGGTTACCTGTCTCTTCTGTAGTTTTCGAAAAAGCTTTTTTTTTCTTTTAATTTTTTTTTTTGGGGGGGGGTTTGTTCTTATTTCTCTAGTCTGTTCAAGTTACCATGTGTTACCCAGCTGTCTCGAGTTCTGATTTTGCCTCCTTGTAATAAGTAAATATACATTTGAGTGGATGTGGTGCTCAGGAACAGGGTTTAGTGGTGGGCTTGGCAGCACTGGTTCAGTGGTTGGACTCAATCTTAGAGGTCTTTTCCAATTTTCCAACCTAAATGAGCTATAAGTCTATGTATAATTTATATATATAATATAATCATAGAATTTTAGAATAGTCTGAATTGGAAGGGACCTTAAAAATCATTCAGTTCCAACCCCCTCCTGTGGACAGGGAACCTTTCACTAGACCAGGTTCCTCAAATCCCTGTCCGCCCTGGCCTTGAGCACTTCCAGGGATGGGGCAACCACTCCTCTGGGCAACCTGTGCCAGTGCCTCACCACCCTCATGGCAAAGAGCTTCTTCCTAATATCTAATCTAAATCTAATTTAATATAAAAACACCCTTGTCCTATCTCTATCAGCCTGTGGATAAAGTCTTTTTCATAAGCCCCCTTTAAGTATTGGAAGGCTGCAAAAATATAGAATAATAAGCGATAAGTCTGGAGTGGACAGTTACAGGACTGCACTTTTATCTTTCTTTTCAACTTGTATTTTTGTTAGGCCACCTAAAAATCCCCTACTTTTGAGAAGGAATCTCTCACAAGGAAAGTGACACAAAACTTCAGGAATGAAGTAATCACATTTAAGTGGCTTAAAAGCTGCTTGGGTGCAACAGGTTTCAGTGTCTAATTAGTAAGTTTCATATTTATTCAACTAAAAAGTGCTGGAAGTTTGAACATTCTTCAACTCTATTTTTATGGAAAGCAAAACCAAGTTAAATGCAGAAAAAATCAAAATTGGCTTGTATCTGTGTTAAACATGAAAATGTTGGTGCTTTGTTCAGTTTCTCCATATTTTCATGTGCTTTATAAGGAGGTAATATATGTACTTACTGCTTTATACAGAGATATGAACTTTTATCCAATCTTTTGCGATACCTGGGGTCAGTAGTGCATGAATTGAGTGAAAAAAATTTATTTGAGTTTTGTGTCTGGCTATAATTAAATCCACTAATATTGTCCTAATGCTGCCTTTGTTACAGAAATCACAGTGGTGGGTGCTACACCTCGCCTTATGTTATCTTCAAGAAAAGCCTTTCATGCTTATGTATTTAATTATCTACCATTCTTTTAATGTATTTGTCAAGCAATCTGAAATATATTATTGCAATACCATATCTGCAGTAGTATCTCCACATAAACAAATGTGCTTCTTAACTACAGCATTGAGAACTCCCTCTGGTAGGATTCCCAAACTGCTCTGCAGGTTGCTGGCTGCAGCAGACTACCAAAACAAATCTCTTACCATGGTCAAGGTCAGAGCCAGGTCAGTCATTCACAGAATATTACATCTCTTCTTGGAAGCAGGAAGCATTTGATATTTGATTTCCCCATGCGCCGTTCTTTGATGGATTTTCCTTTTCTTTCCTGCAGAGGGAAGAAACTGTTATGTTAAAACTGTTATATGTATTTACATGTAATGACTGATATTTATTTAATATTGATAGTGTCCTGGAAAGCCATTAAGGAAATGCATCTTTTGGCTCTGTAAAAGTATGTAATGTGCTTTTCTCCTGGAGTCTAAGGTAATCCTTTGTGGGAAAAGTGCGTTCACGTGAGGACACTGCTTGAGGTGGTTTGCAATCACATCAGTTATTTCAGTAAATGTTTAATCCCCAAACAGACTTTGGCAATGATTTATGAAGGATTTAGGAGAGGAACGCTGCTACCACTTTAGATGACCAGGGTAATTGTGCTAGGCTCATTTGCCAGGATGAGACCAAGGTTTCATTTTCCGTATGTGTCTATAGCTATGGAAAACTGGCTGACTGATATTGTGGCTGAAAACGGAGCATTCTGTGTGTATGCTTCAAAATCCTTTAAATCCTACAGTTCTGCTATCAAAAATAGCAAAGAGATTACTCAATCTGTGGAAGGAATCCTGTTTTTCATTTCATTGTCTTCTCCCTTTTAAATTCAGGGTTGATAAAATGCTTACTTTGCATCATTCTGTAATGTGTGGATTTTTATTGTGGTTTAGTTTCTTTATTCTTTTTGGGTTTTTTTGTCTTGAGTTCTACCTGTGTCACCTTCCCCAGCTCTTAAATGCTAGGGAATGTCTTCTTATAAAATAACTAAAAATCTGGATCAGTTGTTGCCTATCTATCTGTTTGTTTTTTCATCTTCCTTAAGAAAGTGGTCTCTTGTTAGTATACTACAAGTGTTGTGGCGATGTAATGGAGGAAGAACTTTGGGTTTATGAGGTCAGAAATGGCTAAAAGCCCAGTTAACTGAAGTCCTATTCCTCTCTTTGACAAGACTGGGCAGCTGTGTTACAGAGAAGTCCAAGGTGATGTGTTTGACGGCAAAGAGTTTTACTGACTTAGCAGCAATGATTGAACTAGGAAAAGAGTGTATTTTTTTTTCATTTAGAAGCTAAGGAAACTTGGGCAGTATCAGCTGGGTTGCATGCACTCTGAGCAGTAAAAATATTGCAAGTATGACTTCGGCAATGTGAGTTTATCCTGGTAAGAAGGAAAGGTGGGAAGTCAGATGTTGACTGAACTAGTGTGAATCTTTTCGTACTGGATCTGTTAGAGAGGAGCCAAATCCCTCACTGTTGCTGGTCATCCTAATCGTGCTGCATGGAAGTCCTGGGTCATGCAAATAGAAATACCAAAGATTCTTCTCCTAGCTTGACAAAGTGTGTAATCAATGATAAATTGTACTTATTTTGGCATTTGTGTCTTGTTATTCATGAGAGATGAAGGCTAAAATACGAAGTAAATCCCAATACAGAGTGCCTGTGATGGATGGTTGGCTTTCTCTTATTGTTGCTTATAGTCCTTTAACTGCTTGTCATTAAAGACTAAGATGGTAGAAGAGGGAAACTGCCTTGGAAGTTTTTATGGCTCATTACCTTCCTATTTATTCTCTTAGCCTCCAGTGTCCTGGGCAAGATATTAAAAGTCTTTGTTGTTCTTGGGAAAAAAAGGGCTAAAAACAATCTTCACTAATTTCTTTGCAATCAGTTTTATAGTTTAACTGACCAGGAAGCTGAGGCTGAGTTCAGGGGTGCCAGTCACTTTCTATAGTTACTTTTGGATAGAGAGCCTAATATTAGAGGCAGGCACTTGTGCTAGTCTCATGAGGATGGTGACTGTCATTCACAAAGGTATGGGTGTGATTTTGATTGCTTGAATTAAATAAAAACCTGAAAAGGTAGAGGCTTTCTTCTGTTGAGGGAAGCTGTAGGTGCTGGATTAGTGCAATAAATACAGTGGTCTTTCATCCAAACAGCCTCCCTCACTGAAAGAGAAGCACAGAGATGCACATAATGTACCTTTTTGGTTTCTTCTCTCCAATTATGCTAACAAGCTTCATGCTGAGAAAGGATTAGGGCTGATGGACAATCAAAGACAATGCTTCCTTCTTGGTAAAAAGGTGTGAAAAGATACAGGCACTGGGGCTGGAGTTATTAGGCATACCTGCAGGAGGCCACATGACTAAGTTAGGCCTTGAGAGACTCAAGTATAGAAATTGCTTAGTCACTATTCTAAGCTCTTCAATGCCATCTTTAACACCTTTTGATCCGAAAGGCAAAGCCACAATGCCATTCCCCTGGCAGGTTGTGCTCAGTGTTTGTGGCTCAGCGGGGCAGCAGGACACCTGGCTGAGTAAAATTCCCAGTGGGAGAGCTGCGCTGGCTCTGCCAGCAGGGCATGGGCACCTGCAGGTGCTTGGAAAGCAAAGCTGCACCTTTGAGAGGCAGCAAGGTCCTGTGGAATGAGCCCTCTACCAATTTCGTTCTGTATTCCTTAGAAGGAGAGGAGCAAATTAAAAGGTAGAATCAAAGGAAATGTTAGGTAAGTCCCTCTCATACTTTTTATTAACTGTGCTATTGCTTTTTTGGAACACTTAAAAAAGCCAAAGCAAGATGGTCAGAGAGAGGCAAAATTTATTGTTCAATTGCATTACTAAGCAATTATGACTTTTAAAAAATAATATGCCTCTGCAATTTCAGCCTCTTTATCTTTACTCAGGCTTTCCTGAAGATATTTTACTTTAATTTCAATAAGAAAGATTTAAAGATTGAATCAATTTTATCTCTTCTTTGTAGCTGGCTGTTTATTATCCCTTTTAAATGTATTCCTGACTTTTTGTGTGCAGTTCTTTTGGAACTCCACAATTACATCTTGCCTGCTTTCTGCCTTTGTGGACTACAGTTAGTAACCTGTGAAACCCAGTGGTCTCCAACTGAACTAATCATAAAATACTATGTAAACATCTCCCTGCATCAAGGATATATATTAAGTTACATTCCACACAGACAATGCGAAATAAAAATATTGTAACTGAGAAATGGGTATCTAATACAAATGTTATTAATGTACCTCCCAAAGACTGCTCAGAGGCAAAGGTGACCGCAGGGGCGGAGGTGGATGGTTACAGGCTGCCTTCTCTAACATCTGTGTAAATACTCGAGTGGTGGCCCCTCGAAGTTACAAGGGCTGCAGTTTCAAATATTAAACTACAAAAAAGTCTGTCTGTGACTGTACTAAAGAAATTGCCTTTAGTATCTTTTCTTTTTTTCTTTTTGGCTGCTGGTATTAAGAAAAATACCAGAAGACCACCAAGGAAGCAGGAGGCAGGAAAAGGACATAGGCATAATGAATGAATACCAAGATTTAATTGACACAGTAGTGGCTCATACTGTCTGTTCTCTTTGTGGAGATTTTACCCTTTGGATGTTGATAACAATAATCTTCCAAAGAACCATATCCAAAGGCCTTGTAACCCCTCCAATTATTATTAAAAGGAAAAAAAAGTATCTTCTTTAAATCATATTGTTTTCCCCAAAAGCCAGATATCCTGACCATTAAAAGAGCAAAGCAGAGTGTTTAGAAAAAGTTTTGATATCAAGGAGAGGTGGTTAACTGTTAAAAATAGCCTTGAAATTATCATTGCTGTGGAGGCACCAGTAGCCTAGAGGAAGGGATAGGTAGGTAGTTTAAAATGGAAAACAGGGATACTAAAGACCTATGTTTAATTCTATCTCTTCCAATTTTCCTGGCAGACTTCTCTGAAAGAGTTCTTTAAAATTCACACAAGTCTGATTTTTCACCCCCAGCTTCAGGCTCAGTTTGTAAACAGGTGTCAAGATACCCAGGTAAAAATGCAAATATGGGTGTGTGTTACAATTTATAAATTGCTCCAATGTGTTGTTTTAAGAATGTATGGAAGGAAAATATAGTTGGCTATAGATGCAGCCTGCCATATATGTAGGAAGATGTGATACTAGGCTGGAAATCACCACTTCTAAATTTCAGCATTTCTATTTTCAGTCAAAGGAAATGCTGATACAGAGAAATCTTATGACCAGTACGAATGAACTAATATCAATAATAACAAAATTAGAGAAGATTAAAAGTTTTATACTGCAAACACTCACAGGAGCTTAATATCAATTACAATTTCTGATTATACTTAATCTTAGTGAAGAAGGCTTTTTACAGCAGAATTCTTAATAAATCTGGGTAGAGTATAAGAAAAATGTTAGATTGAATCAGAACGTTTTTGCTGAGCATAGACAGTATTGTGGCATTATTTTAGAAGTTCCCTTAAATTAAAGTATATGAGGCATTTTATCAAAGGAAATTGTGAGGTCTAGTACTGATTTAGAGAGATTTTCCATGGACACTTAATCATCTCTAAGACCCACTGTAGTTTATATCCATAAACACCACTTTTTTGAATATTTCCATTTCACCCTCCTTGTCTTTCTATATTTACCTGAAAAGCATATATATGCAGGTTTAAATTCCAGTCTAAACTGAAGCTTTTATCTTCTGGTTTCTATTGGAGGTGGGAGGGAGGGAACACAGGGACAGGAGAGGAAGTACGGTATGGAATTGCTCATACTTCAGTGGTAAGGTAATTTACCTGGTTAGCACAGAGATTAAGTTGTTTTTTAACAATTGGAGGTAAAAGGTGAAAAAATCAGAAACTTCACAACCATGCAGATAAAACTCATTTATGCACAGCATGTGGGTTTTCTGTATAGAACTCCTGTAAGCAGTATTGATCATGGCCTTCCCTGTTCCAGTGTCAATAGAAATTTATGTAAAAACCCCAAACAAACAAAAAAACCCCCAACCTCAAGCCACTAAAAGAACCCCCAAACCTTAATTTTTGTTATGTTTGAATTTGTGTTTTGACAAATGAAGATCTTTGAGTTTGACCATTTCATTTTAAGAACTTTTCTCCAAAAGAAACCAAGTACTCTTCAAATAAAAAAACAAAAACAAAACTCCAACCGCCTCTTGTTTCTGTACCATGGTCTCTCAGAAGAGCCCTGAGTGGCACAGTGCAGTTCAGTGATGATGTACATGAACCAGCTGTGTCAGACACGCAGGATATCCTGCTAAGTGCATTTCTTTTGCAGTGGTGGTGCTTCCTGATCCTGAAACAGATCATCCAACATTGCACCACATACAACTGACCTGTTATTTCCTCAGAGAAAGACATTTTAATCATGCCTCAATATAATATTTGAAACCATTGGGTCTAGAAAAGTGCAAAATTATATATGCAACTGCAATAGTGCCAGTGCTATGCATGTACTTGAAGATTTTGATTGCCACTGGCAGAGTATTACACTGAATTTCAGTACAATATCTTGAAGTCAGTATAAATACAGCTATGGACATGATGTTGGAGATGAGTCTCATTGCTTAGCATTAGCATCACAATTCTTTTCCTTCCACTGTTTGCTAGCTCTGATTTCAGTGAAGCAGCTTGTGACTGTTCATGGTGTTTTTCAGGTGAAGGTTTTTAGAGAACTCAGGTGGTATCCAACTCAGCCATAGCGACTGAAGGGAGGCAGAGAGTAAGATTTGAAATGAACCCCCTTGTATTTCAGAATAAGTCAATCTAGCCGCTAGGCTAGTGCATGAAAAAGTGGCTGGCTTTTTGCAGGATACTTTTGTTGGAAAGATAATTGTTCTGGCATTTTCTGAGCTCATCAGTCTGTGCCTGGTCTGGGACATGGGATGAGAGGCGGGAGCACTGGGGTGAATGGTACAGAAGTGCTGTGCTGCCGCTGGATGCCTCTTCCCAGTGACTTTCAGACACGTTAAGAGGACCTCTTCTTCCCTGCTCATGAAATAGCTGGGGAAACCTGACACTGGATGAACCACCTGCTTTCAGCTAAAATGAAAGCAGTATTTTTACAGCAGTATACTGCTTTATTGACAAGGAGACAAGCGTACTTTTTATTGTATCAGCATTTACCATTTCCCAAATTTTTAATTGGAAGTTAATGATGTATGGCTTTTCTAGTAACTAAATGAATATTTGAACCGCTGCAAGTTCCTTTAATAATTGTTCAGCTAATCGTTTAAATTGTCTTTACTTGTGCAAAGTCATATAAATGGGAAAAATTAAAAATTAATCAGCTGGATTTACGTAACTAAAAGCTGCCATCTAATGGATATTTTTCAATGGAAGACAGCAGTAATTATGCTGAAAAAAAATTCGTTCCTGTAGTTTGAACGATTATAGCAATTTCCACCGGGGGATTTCGCAGTCAGGTTCCAGTTCTGGGCAACAGTGATTAATATAATGGTTATTAATGAGAATTCATTTTTGTACATCGAGGGGTGTTTGGGTGTCAGTGTTCCAAAAGCAATGTGGTTAGCATATTAATTATAAAAGATAGCATTGGACCGGTGACTAAGTAACTATATTGATTTTTTTCTCATTTTCTGTGATGTGAAAGGTCAATTAGACTTATAGAAACAATGGAGCCTTCACAGCAGGAGCCATCGTTTCGCTGTGCTGACATCTTTTTAGCCATGTACAAAGTTCATTAAATGTGCAAAGGTAGTAATGTTAAAAGGAAGCAAGTGATTGGGTCAGAGGTCACCAGCCATGGCAAGCTGACAGCCGCTGGTGGATTACACCACGGGAGCTAAGTAATAGTGAGAATTGCCTTTCAGGTTGCCCACTGGGACCGAGGGGAATGAAGTCATAAGCAGCTAATACTATTGGGTTAATTAAAAGGAATATTGACAGCAGCTTTGTTTGTCTTGCCCTGAATGGGATGCTGTTAACCAAGTATTTTATTGGGTTACATAACATTAGCGAATTTTTGCCTTAAATAACAGATTGCCAAATTTTAATATTCACAGTGTTCCAGGAAGCAGGTATTGAACCAAACATGTCTGACACTTGTACAGCCTTCTATTTCCCTGTGTCTGTTCACACTGTCGTGTCATCAGATGGGACCCGTTCAGGTTATTTTCCCTCCCATTGGGGTCAGCTCTCCCAGGTGTTGATGTCCAGGCATTTTCACAGGAAGCTTACAAGCAGCTGAGCATTTCTCCTTCCTGCGGTATCAGGGCTTAGTGAATATAAATATGGTGGGTGTTTGTTATTCTGTTCATTTGGTCAACCATCTATAAAGCTTTTAATTTGCAGCTTCAGCCTCATTTAAAACAGTAAGAGTCAAAGATGCAAGGCAAAACCAAAATCCCTGCACAAAGGAGAAGAAGTATTGTAATTTAGAACTTGATTTGGTTTGCATTGTTCTAATGTTTGTGGAACAGCTGAGTAAAGCATTCATAACCATCCTGGTGAAATTAATAAGTTTAAGAGCACATCTGTGAAGATTTCAAAATTGATTACCATCGCTGCATTAAAGTGACAGGTTTTCCTACTAAATGTTCAGAAGAATAAACCTACATTTTAATAAGTTTTCAAAGTGTTTTGCTTCACTGTTATGCTGAAAACATTATTTATATGCTAGATGTGACTAATTTGCTTGTAGTCTTCATCTCAAAACATCAGGGTTTTTACTTTTCCATGCTAAAAAGAAAGAACTTGATGTGAAGTCTCCATGTAGCAATATATGTCTTATTGCTTCGAATTTTGTGTGATCGTTCTTTGATTTCAAAATGAGCTCAGAGCTGGCAGTGCAGAGATGTACAGGTAGACTTCAAAGCTGACTTTCTTCTTCCGTTTTCCGTTCTGACATTACTGTCCCTTTGGTTTGTTTTGCAGAAGCCTAAAGTAATACATACTTCATTATCTGACAATGTTAGCAAAAAATGCAAGCAGAAATACAATTACTCTCTTTATTAACTGATATATGAAAGAACAGTGAAGATGGAATCACTCCTGGCATGTACAAGAGAGGCATATTATTGACTGTATTTATACAAGAAAAATGTAAAAGCAAGCACTATTGTGATATAACCAGATTGTTTTGAAATAGTAATTTCTACCTTTTGAAAACTGTTCTTATTTCAAATCAGAAATGCTGGGAATTGTAGGAGACTCAAAAGGAATTGTACATCCAGATTATTACAGCATCCTGTTTATGTTTTAAGGGTTGGATGACTTAAACTGTGAAAAGGACAAATTTGACATCTGACAGAAGCTTGCCTTCTGATAAACAAAATGATCTTGCCTTTCTGCATTGCATCAATAAAGCAGGGCTACAGCTGCAGTCAGCTCTGTGCTGGTGGTGAGACAGCTGAGGATGTGCACTCTGCACACCAAGCTCAGGTCATTAATGACAGTCACCTCGTTATTTCTTTCAGTGACGCTTCTCCAATCTCTTTCTGTGGCAATGTATGAATTAAACCCTTCACTCTGGGCTGTAATCGTTGTCTGTAAAAATCCGTCCAGTCAAAGCATCCAGGGCTGCCCTGTAATAACAATTTTGTGCTGTATGTTATGTTAGGAAGTAAAACCTCTCATCTTGAAGCAAGTGTCCAATCTCTTAAGAGTTGTTAGACTCTATAGCCCTGTGAGATACAGAAATTTCACACCCAGTCTTTGAGCAGAGCCTTACCCAACATTTCCCAGCTGCAGAGTACAACAGGAATCTCAGGGCGGGCTCTCATGTCCGAGCTTAGTTTGAACAATTGCAAATCCACCTGCTCTTTTTCTAAGGACTGGGCGCTATGTTGCTTGAGGCAGGGTCCACCAAGCAATAAAACTCCTTGCTTCTATAAAAACTGGAGAGTAATTGCTCAATGGAAGCCTCAGCAGACATCGAGAAGGTGAGATGTGAAAGCAGCTTCTGTTCACAAATATTGAGTCTCTGAGGCACAGCAATATATGCACGTTCCGTGGATGAGCCCTGTGCTCTGGCGAGACAGCTTGACACTTGTGTTCACATCTTTCACAGTTCTCATCTGCAAGTGATAGCTCCTGACACCACTGCCTGTGCGTGAAGGGTTCTGATGGCCACAGTAATGCACAGTTCCTGTCCTCGTGCTGCAGGGCTGGCACCCGGAACCCGTGCAGCCCTCCTAATGAAATACCTCCGTGGCTTTGCACGCCAAGCTTACGTGATCTAATTTGGAGGCAAGTAAGTGGGTCATATCTAGTACCTAAGCATGAGCCTCATCATTAGCGTGCCTGTTATCCAGTGTTGTGTAGCGTATCTGCAGGGGTGCAATCTTGCCTCTGGGTGTCCCTGATATTTGTGGTTACTGATTAGTTGCTGCCACTGGCTCTTCTTGATAAATTCCACATGTGGAGGCGAAGACTCACAGTAGCCTGATGTGGTGATGCGCTGAAAGTGTGTAATGAGTAGCTTCTTCAGGAGCACTAATTTGTATGTTTTTTCACAGATACATTTTAAAGATCAGTGTCTGACTTGTTGACCGAGATTTATGTACAAAAGCAGCATTACCCGAACTGCACCTGCAGCATGGGTTATACTTCAAAGCTGGCGCTGCTTACAAAGCATTCTTTTGTCTCCACAGTGGATTTATACCTGAATATCAAGTTGGCTGGAAAAAGCAATGGGGTGCGAAGGACTTTAAAACTAATCAGATTAATTCATCTTCCTTTTAGTGACCGCAAATGAAGTATATTCTCAAAGTGGCAAGTTTTTATTCTGAAGTGATCAAAAAGGTTTTTGCCCTATCGTGTGTTAATTCATTAGAAAAAAAGAAAAGGGTGGATGCGTGAGCTCAGTTGAGCACAGAGCACTGCACGCTAGCACCATGTGTGTCCCCATGGATGGGATGAGCCAGCTCCAGAGCATGTGCTGGAGCCCCTGGCAGATGTCCCCATGTGCCAGTGCGTCATTGTCACATCCAGACAAACCCTGGCTCCCGCTGCCCTCCTGAGCTGCGGCTGTCGCTGCGCTGGCTCCCGAGCCAAACGCTGAAACAGTTCATGTTCAGTTAAGTCTGATAAATGCCTGATGGCTGACCAAGGGAGACCACTTTGACATCCCATGGCAGCCTGCCTTTCAACCAGGCTGTGGATTTACAGCCTCCAGCAGATAGGTTTCTGTGAGGGAATGTGGAGCTCTTCTGCACTGCCCACTCTTCCCTGCCATATTCCTGAAGTGCTTTCTGAAACCCCTTCTGAATATTTTACTTTTCTCTTTTTTCCCCCCTTTTTTTCTCAGCGCAAAGAATTTTTGACCATATAAGCTGAAGTCATCACTTAATTTTTCTGGACATTCTCTGGTCTAAGTATTGTAGATTTCCCCCCTTCTATTTATAGAGTATTTTTGGAGAAAATGCCCCTTAAGTAGAAAGCTCTCTTACTAGAATTACAGCTTAGCTGTAAGGTGCAAAAGTTAGAAAAAACTTATTCTGCTTTTTCGGACATGATTGCTTCTCTGTGTACCTTTCTGTTGCCCTTCAGGGTGATGTCACAGTTTCTTCACCTACAAGTAGCTGCCTTATTTCAGTGTTATGCAAGAAATGAAGAAATTATGCAAATTACCTCCCCACTCTATTACAATATCATGAGCTTGAGGAGAAATTAATATGTTTATTTGGAAGAAATATGAAATCCCAACAGAAGTGCATGGCTGGCTGTTACTTTTCCACGAAAAGATAATAGTGTAAGAAGGGAAAATTTAGTAAATTTTTTTTCATTTAAACTTCTGTTTCAGGGATGCATCTTAGCGCAGAAATGGCATTTCACCACATTCACAAGCTTTCTCATTGAATCTGTAAAAACCAATAGGATGAAAGCATGTGATTTAAGCTGTTCATGTGCCTGGTGGTCCCAGGCCTCTTCACCTTCATAAAAGCTGTTTGGTGCCAACATTTCATCTGCTATTCTGTTGTACCTAGTGGCTTGTACAACTCTTGACTCAGATCCTCAGATTTATATTGGTTTCTAAATTGTTCAGTGGAATATGAATCAGTATTATGTGTTAGTTTTTTGAAAAGCAAATGCAATCTGGTTATCATCATGCTCCAGGGGCAAAAGAAAGATTATGTTATTAATGTATTCTATGAATCTATTCAATTAAAAAAATAATTGTGAACCTCTGCAATGGTGAAAGAAAGTCCTTTCTTTAAGGACAAGGTCTTTAAGTTGAGGGAAAATGACCTGCTGGATATCTATTTTCAGGTTCACTCCACTAATCTGTACCACTGTTTGTGAAAATAGAGTGGTAAAAGCTGCAAACTCCAAAAGTAATAGAAGTGTACACATGGGTAACCAAAAATCAACAGAAGCATAAGTCTTCCCCTGTCTTTAAGAAAAGTCATACCAGAAAAGAGAGATTTTGAGATTCTGGCATTCTAAAACTCCACATTTAAACCCTAAAAAAGCTAAAATTTACATTTCTCTTTTTCTTAAATCTGAAAATTAAACTGCTTTGAATTACTTCCAGATACTTAGACCTACATACAAATGCAAACTATCATGCCATTCCTCTTGACTCAGTATCCTGGCTGTAATCAAGGCTGGTATTTAAAAGAAATGGCTGAGTTATGGAGTTAACTGTCCATAGGGACAGCTTTTCTCTAACCCTCGTTATTTAGATTTGGTTTATATTCCACAGCATGATGTTAAGCAACTAAGATACATCATCAATGGAGGGGGACATCTCAGCTCGGAAAAGCAATTATTTAGGTATGTTTTCCAAAACTTATTATAAATCAATCTGCATTTCTTAAATGGAAAAACCATGAAATTCTGGAACAAGTTTCTTTCAAATGTATATAGTACTGCAGCATAAAAATTCTATGGGAAACAAACTTACTCTTATTAAAGTCAGGTTTAATGTAATGGCTTCCACATATTTCAGGGTGGAAAAAAGTTATATACAAATGTCCTCAGTCTTTTGGAAAGGCTGTGACCTGCATGATATTTGAAAGTCCACAGGAGTATATAGGAATGAACACAGCAGTCGTTCCCTCATAGTATGTTATTACAAAGAGAACTGGGGGTCAAATTGCATGAATGATAAATGGAAGGTGCTTGAAATGAGTTGGTTCTTTTTTGAACATTATACATTGACCTTGGCAGTTTTGACAATTACATCCATCATTTCTAAGAATCCATTCCAGAACACCCGTCTGTTCTCTAATGTGGCCAAGTAAACAGGATTTGTGAATACACGAATCAAAGATTGATCTCCTGTACCTATACACTGATTAACAGTTGGTTTCTTGGTGCAACTTTTTCATTCTATGAATTATGCGAAGATCATAATTCACCATGGCACACCTGTAGACAAGCATGTTGGAATGCTTTAATCTTCACTCACAAGGTCTTGGTAGAATCAATAGTTGGCTTCTGAGTTTCATAAGCAAAATGGAATAAAACCATTAAAAAGCACATTGTACACAGCAAAAATGATGTTTCACTGCCTTAGTGTTCCCCCTGGCAACAGAACTTGCTGAAGACAAAGATGGAACGAACCAGAGTGGAACAGCCTAGCTGCCCTCAAAAATTGGCCTTCTCAGGCACCAAAAAGGAAAAATCAGCATTTCTGCTTGGAATTTACAGCTTATCCATCTCAGACTGGCCATGCAAACAGGCCCTGTAATCCCCAAAGGGATGCATGCTTAGAGCAGCAGTATTTAGCATGGGCAGATTCTTCATCCAAACGTCTCTATTCCTTGGAAAGGTGCTGAGCTGGATCAGCGCTGGTCTGCAGCTCCACAGAGCAGTGCCACTCACAGAATCACCTGGGCACTCTTGCTCTGTGCCTTCCAGGGCATTTCCATACATGCTTTAACAAGAAATGTGGAAAGCAGTGCAAGCCTTCACTGAAGACACAAGGCGTGAGATGACTGAAAACTTCCTCAAAGTCTAAATGGATGCAAACTGATTCAGAAGTTACAGAGAGGGACACCCAAAGTTCTGTTGCCTTGGAAGGGAGCCAAGTAGGGACCATCCCATCATAATTATGTAAATGGCAAAATCTGAGTTCATGGAATTAATGTAAAGGCATCAGTAATGGAGGCAACTCTAAAGCAGAGCTTTATCTTTCTTTTAGTTCCTCTAAAAGGAGTGAGCATTGCTTTTGCTCTAACGAGA
The DNA here is from genome assembly GCA_036630365.1 of Acanthiza pusilla. Lineage (NCBI taxonomy): Eukaryota > Metazoa > Chordata > Aves > Passeriformes > Acanthizidae > Acanthiza > Acanthiza pusilla. Next base: position 12,214,996 of record JAXCHO010000026.1, on the reverse strand, counting down.
GCTCTGAGATAAGTAGGTGGCTGGTGACAGTGTGCAGGCTTTGTGGAGATGGGCTTAGTGCAAGAGGTAGACACAAGAAAGTATAATTTTATATCTCCTTAGTTATGATGAAAAGGTTTAGTAATGTCTGTATTTTGACAGGTAATTGTAATACTAGTAATACTTGATTTTTTAATTTTTATTTTTTACAAAATTATTCCGAATAGATTAGTAAAATCGAAGAGAACTTTCACTCTGCAAAACCTCACTCATTCTTAATTTTACCTGCTATTCTTTCACACTAATTTTACTTACACTTATATAAAGCATGTTATTTTCTTAAAACACCTGCTAAATATTGTCTGACCAGAGATGCAAACCCTAGAAAGTATGTGAAGCACTATAACATCTGTAAACTACCTTTTGGCCACAGGCCTCATGTTGATCCAGGTTAACTGTAGACTTATATTACATTTGAAAATGGAAATCTGCCTCTTTTTTTGTAAGCAAGGCAGTTTTTTCAGCCAATTTTTCCTCCATAATAGAAACATACCATTCCTTTGCCTACAATTTAGGCTGGCTAATACAGAGATAAAACTCTATCAAAAATACTTTCTCCTGTTTCTTGACTCCCATCTGCCCTTGCATATTCTAATACCCTTTCTTTTTCAGAATTTTATGATGTGCCTTTAGAAAAACTTGCACAAAATCCATCCACTGTATCTAGATCTATTATTAATTTTGTTACTAATTTCACATACTATGTTCCCAGAATTGAAAATCTACTCCATCCCTAGCAAATGCCAGTCCTCCCCTCCTCCTCCTCTTGTACTGAATGAACTATAAAAGGACCAAAACGGTTTTGTGACAAAGAATTAAATAGATTGCAGCAGGTGGTATTACAGGTGCCTGCTTAATTCCTGTTGACACAGTCTGTGGCTCAGAGGTGGGGAAGGATGGAGATTCCCTGACTGCTGGTCAGAATTGGGGTGGGGAGAGGAGAGTCAGATTAATGGCTCCAGCTCAAACCAGGAGCCTATTACAGGGGATTATTATTATTAGTGGAATTAAATGTACTGGAACACACCACAAGTCTATCCAGTTGAGAATTCTGTGGCTGGAAGAGGTCTGTGCTGAGCCTTTAAATGAAGATCCTGTGGCATTCTTCTCGATAAAGGCAAAATAGCCAAATCAGTGTTGTCTTTCTCTTGCTGGGACAGACAGGCACAACTTCAACAGTCTGATCACAGTTACTAAGGCAAGCACAAAAAAGTTTGGGTTGAAACAAGCTCAGTGCAGCCCCTGCCTTCACTGGGGGGTGAGTCCTTCTCCAGCCCTGCAGCAGCACTGAGGATTTTGGGCCATAAGGCTCCCGGTTGGGAGCATCAGATGTCGGTGCATGAAGGACATGCACGGAGCCCTCCTACCAGATGGGGTGTTTTGCTAATCAGTTAAATCTGCTTTAGCTGATCTTCTCATGGCATGGATGGAAACCAGATTTTTGAGTTCATTTGGGCAGGATGGGAATATCTAGCAGCCAAGTACAAAGACTTCCCTTTAGACTGCAGTGCTGAAACAGGAAATATGGATAAATTAATTTCCCAAATTAAGGCAAAGGGATGCATTTAATGCAAGTGTGCCTTTTTGTGAGGATTGTTTTCATTCATGTTTATCTAGGCTAGCAATACCCAATTAAAATTTATTGTGGTCCAGTGTAAACAGCTCCCAGCTTTGTGTGCTAATCTCTAATAGTGATGGCTTCCGGGAAAATTGATTAGTCTTTGCTAAAAGGCTGCAGTAACCATCCTTGCAGCCAAAATGGTATGTGATGGGCAGCTCCCTTTGTGGAAATGTTTAAACGAGCAGCGGGCTCTGGCTGACGGCTGGTGAAGGCCTCTTGTTTTCTGCAGTCCCCTGCAGGCACTGCCCTGCCCTGCCCATGCCCTGCTGCACTCTGTGCCCTGGCTGGAATCTGTGCAGGCTGCCCTGGGCTGTGTGGGATGGGATGAGCTCAGCAGGGCTCAGCCTCTCCAGGAGGCACAGCTGGGCTCCTGTGTGCTCCTGCAGCTCATGGACTGCTCCAGGTGCTGCACAGGAAACAGCCCTCACCTGCGAGGAGGGGAGGCAGTCCTTGCCTCCTCTGTGTGCATGCAAAAAACATCGAGAAAATACCCCAAACCGCATATTTAAGGATGTCTGCAGATTGAAATTGTAGTATAATTGGTCCAGCTGAATCTTTATGTCTGAGTCCATTCACCTTGTCACAAAGAATAAGCTATACCTAGATCCTAATTTATGTATCTAATGGAAATGTGCTTAAGACATATAAGTAGTCTGTTTTAAAGGGATTGCCCCTTATTGAGTGATGAAGTTGTAATCCATGGAGAAAAGAAACAGTAATAAATAAATGCCCTATGCACTTTAATCCATTCTGATCAAATTATGCCACACATGGCTATGCAAGGAGGTTATTCAGGTAAAAAGCTGAAAAAAGATTTTTTTTTTTTTTGTAATTCTCTTGATCATAAATTATCTACTTATATTGTTGTGTTATTATTTTCAAATTAATGAATTGGCCTGTGTTCATGTTACAACCAGCAGTCTCACTTTAAAGTGTTCTGAATATTTTCCCTATGCTTAGTTATTATGGTCAAATTTTACTCTTCTTGGTGTTTCTGCTTTGTACATTGTGAATTGTGAGGAAGTGCACTAAGGAGGAAATGTGAATACTAGTTAAACACTAATTTTATTGTTTTCTGCACTGTGATGAAGCCTATCTCCTTCAAGAGACTATTTAAGTAGTTATTAATGTGTAGCTGTCTTTCTTACTAATTAAAAACCTTTAGTTTGCTCCCTAGTAATTGGGAGTTGGGTTTAGAGGGGAGAAAACTTTTCAGTAGAGCTATCTTGGCCTTCTTGCCTTAATTTAACACTGGTAATTAAGTTAAAATCATGCCTACAATTAAGTAATTTTCTATACATGGCTGAGGTACTATTAGGTAAGTTCTTTAGTGTTGCTAGCTGAGTGTCTTTGGTGTTAAGCTCAATGTGGACCAACAGTTGGAAGATTTGGCATCGTGGGCTGGGTGTCCTGGTGGCTGTCACCACCCAGGAGTGTCAGAGCTGCATAACCACAAACCAGCTCAGCTCCAGCCTCAAGCCAGTTGCTGGGCAGACATCCAAATTAAACTAAATCCTGTGTAACTTTGCATAAGAAAGGCACAGTGATTTTGTGTGAAAGGTGCAGGTCTGACTTCTCACTTCATTTATGCATTTCCAGTTTGCTCTGTGGTGTCTGCTGTGCTGGCGTTGCCCGTGTGATAATGGCTCAGTGCAACATTGGGATGCTCCTTTTTGCTTGGGTTTTTGTTATATTACATATGAACAGGGATGGATTATGCCAAAGCCTATTCACTTCAGAATGTTCACCTTTCGTGCTGTAAGACATCAAGAGGAATGTGGAGCGCAGTGGTTTGGTTCTGTTTGTTTTAACAGAAATGCCTAAAGGCTTAATATGTGGAGACAATTTACTGTCATATGTACAGCTGTTGCAACATAAAATTCTTTGCCTAGTACTTGGCACAACTAACATTTTAAAAAGTTGTTTTCATACTTTTGTGATGATACTTAGTAACACAGTGTGAAAGAGATCGTGAACTGTTACTTTTCCCTCTACTAACTCAGTGTGTTAGAGTAGCTGTATCATAAAAATACAGAAGGGGCATCTCCCTGCACAAGGATTTTCTAGAATTTGTGGCATGAGTTGGTTTTTTATGTATATGCTAGGCTGGATTTGGTAAATGCTGGACATTGCTTTCCGTGTTACATGAGGCACTGTGATAGTAGCAGGGACAGAAACAGTTCTCTGTTGAGTTGAATTTTAGGGGTAACATCTGGTGAAAAATGAGTTTAAAGCATCAATTCTAAGACCATGCAGTGCATTGGGCTGGGATCAGTATTTTGATGAGTTTAAAGAGTTCCCGTGCTAAGGTAGCCCTGATAATTTGATTTTTATTACCTTTACCTTTGAAAATAACAGCTCTTGGTCACCTTATACTTTTCACACTTCCTAGGAAATGCTGTATGTTCTGTCTTCACTTAGCACCTATATATGATTTAACTATTTATTTACAACTACCAAGCATATCTGGAGTCTATATGTTTGAATACATAATATATTATAATAGTTAATATATTTGGAGAATATATTTGAAGCAAAGAAAGCAATGATTGCAATGTCATAATAATATGTTTTGACAAGCTGTAGATTTAAAGTTTAAATGCCAATTTTCAGGTCTAGCTATTGTTGGTAGGTAACAGTACAAGATATAAAAATCCATGGAAAGTTTTTCTAGATTAATACATATTATTTTATTGTGATGTTTGAAACAGTGGCTTACTTTCACCCTGTACATAGTGCAAAAATCTTTGTCAGGGGTTCCCTCCTCAGCTGCTAGAAGTTTGCATAGCTTACCTAAACTTGATGGTGACACAAGATTAATAATTTAGTCAGAAACCATCGTTGTAACAGTACATGCATGACTCTCAAAAACAAATTCCAGGCAGGCTTCCTCTCTCACTAAAGCAGGCAGTTACCATGGTGATGCAAAGTGTGCTAGGGCTAGAAGAGACAGAACAATGCATGACTTCAAAGTGCTCCCCTTCCCACCCAAAATGTCACTGCTCCCCGTTCCCCCCAGCTCCTACACATCAAATAGTATCTGCCATAACACCAAGGAGTTCTAAAAAAGGCAGAAAGAATAGCCCTGTCTTCTGCTAAGCCAAGTCTTGCCATCCTCCATGTGCCTTCTAAATCTTTCACTGCCTTGGAAAGTCTTCTGCCAAAACCAACCATCTTTATCCAGAGATCAGAGTTAATGTAACTCCCTGCATTTCAATTTTATATTGCTCAGAACAATAGAATAATTAATATAAAGGCAACAAAGCACAAACTGAAAGGAAGTAACTATTTTTTGGTTTGGAACTTATTCCTTCCTACCCTGATTTAAACATTAGTGAAGACATAGAGATAATGATAAAACTATGAAGAAGTAATACTTGATCTCAAAGGAATATATCTTTAAGATTTAAGACTAACCTTTTTCCTGACTCTTGCCTACAATGACGTCAAAGAGGAAGCAACATGATGTGAGCCAGGGTAGAGATTGCCCTGAGAGAGCAGCTTTGAACAAAGAGAAGAGGCCTGGAGCCTTACAACAAAGAAAGAAGTGCCTGTGAATAAATGTGGAACCCTGTGGGCAGTGGTAGGCATGGAATTTCATAAAAATGTGGAAAATAAGCAGCGAGCTCTTGGAAAGGTGGTGTGAGTGTACAGTGGTCGTGCTCTGCTCCACTTTGATTCCTCCCAGCAGTGGGAACAGATGGTGCATTTCACCTCCTCCCCAAAAGGAACCATCCCCTGCGCTCCCACCCACCAATCCCAGCCCTGCAGAAGAGGCAGGGACCTTGGAACAGAGCTCCTTCATGCTGGTTTTGGGTCGGTTTATTTCTACTGAAATGATTTGCATAACACTAATGTAAAAGCACTAGGAAATGATCATGTCGTCTTTAGGAGAGGGAAGAAAGAGTCTCGGGGGAAGTATGGGAGGACATATTGAAGATGTATCCAGTTTCAGGAGCTGAGCTAGTCAAGGAGGTTAACTTCAAAACTGTCAGAAAGTCTTGCTGTTGTAGATATCACCAAATGAGTTGCCTAGGGGAAAATACATCTTTAAAAATCAAGCAATTTCTCTTGAGGATGTTTTAAGGGATGCATACCAGAGGACTACAGAAGTCAAAACCAGTCACCCAGCTCCTTCATATAAAATATCTCTCTAACTTTAACAGAAATGTTGCATTAAATAGTTGTGTACTCCTGTCTGTGTCATGAAATTAGCCTGACCACAAACACATTGGCTAGGCTGGAAGTCAGCTGGGTCAATGCCCATTAAAGTTAATGTGAGTATACTGAAACTTTGATTTGAATGTAAGTGAACATCTAGAGAGAATTTTTTAGTGCAAAAGCCTTTATTGCCAGAACCTTCCTTTAAGGAGAATTCAGGAGATTGTCAGGCTCTTGCCTTTTGCCATGGCTATACTGGTGTTTTCTGGTCAACTTTTTCTTCCTGTCTCTGCTCTGGAATGTGTATGTGTGATACCACGTCACAAGAAATGCAACAGCAAATGGTTAATAGAGGAGTATTATACACAATGCCTAGCAAATAACTAGCAAGTTCTTGGGTTTTTTCCCCTCTTCCTCTTTTTTTTTTTTTTTTTTTTTTTTTGGACTTTGTACAGCTGCATAGTGGAAATAAACATCCGAGAAGCACTTGCCCTGTGTATGACAATGAAGTGCAGATTAGCAACTGTCTCTGTATCAAGAGGAAAGCAAACTGATCATCCTCTTTCTTGTTGCTTTCCTATTGTTTTGTTTTGCGAGCTGGCTTAGCTGGGTGTAATGGATACCTGTGTTGCACTGCACGATTTTGGGTTGTTCAATGGGTGTAGAGCACCCTCTGCTTTCTTTTGATCAAATAACACTCCTGGGCTTGAAGAGAAGGGTGTGTAGAGGGAACATCGAGGCTGTTTTCCTGTAGATTTTTGTACTGAAATCAGAAGAAAGAATTTGTCTATAGGGTTCATTAACTGTTGGCCTCTGCTGGCAGTAACCCATGTTATATAGGCCACCATTGTGCCATCCTCAAAAGAACTCCCTGAAGGAGGCAAAGTCTAGAAGGAGAATATCTACTCTGAAGTTTCCCACCTTCCCTGAACTGTATCTGCAGAGCCACCCCAGGAGGGGAGACTGTGGCTTTGAAAAATAACACCTTTGTTATTCCAAGTGTTAGAGATGAAGCAGAGTTTTCAGATGGCCCCAAGGTTTTTGCACCCTTCACCAAACACAGATGGAAACTGGACTCTTTGAACTGCTTTGAAAATCTGTTACCATGCATTGCTGTGGGGCCTGTGAAGCAGCCACTGCTAACTTCTGTCTGCCTGCAATTTTTATGACCATGTGATGACAAGGGATTAAATAGCTTCATTTTAGAAGCAGACAGCTTTTAAATGTAAAAATGAAAAACAAAATAAAACAAAAAGCCCAATAATTCCTTGCTCAAGGCAAAACCTTAATAGATGCTGAGGTAACATTTCAATGAATGAGGTGAATTCTGAAGTAAAAATGTGAGCAGTTTAGAATTTAAAATTGTATCTTAGGCAATAGTTGCAAAACCTTTATAACATTATGATCTTAGTATATTGGAATCCAGAAAATATAGATTATCCTTTGTTTCCCAATTTAGGAGCTGTTGGAATTATGGTATATGATACCATCACTGTTCCTTGTAGTGTTTTCTATTTAGTGCCTGTAATTTACATGGCATTATTTTACAGGTGCTGAAAAAATTGTCAATTTATTCATATAATGAAAAGTTCTTTGACTTATCTGAATTAACCGTGTAGTTGATGGCAAATAATGTAGAGCTTTCTATAGAAAAACACATTCTTTAAATTTTTTATTGCATTTTATTCATTCACTGAGATTATCAGAAATATGTGTGCTTATTACAGCTACTCTTGGTTTATTAAAAAAGTGATAGCCTTTATTCCAACATAATTTTATATATTGGGTTTAACTAACAATAGATTGTTTTTTCATATTTTTCTTTATTCTAGAAGCATTTAATTTATCTGTTATGAAATAAAAAAGTTCTTTATGATGCAAAGCAATCATTCAGGTTTTGTTTTTCTAGTTCACTCCGTAGGACTGATCTCAGCCACATGAACCAGAAGATGTAAGGTGCTATAAATTTCATCCACTTTTCATAAGCATGACTGCTTTGGGCAGATTCAGTGCCAAACAGCTGAATTATGTGGGCAAACACAGACCTCTGCCAATGTACGCCACACTTTCCTCTATTCTCATCCATCAAAGATGTAAAACTCCTGTGCAGCAGCTTTTCCAGTGGAACAGCTTCCCAGGAGACCCAGTGGGACCTTTTGTGCTGCTCTTTCCCTGCTGCCAGGGCAGAGGCTCCAGTGGGGTGGTGGGCGCAGGAGCCCCTGAGCTTCCCTGAAGTCTCCTGACTCCAGATCCTTGCCTTTTCCGCTCTCTAGGGTGTGAGGATTGGCTTTCCGTCAGCTGAGATCCTCTTCAGAAGTTGATTCGATGACCTGATTTTCTCTCCAGATGGTGAAAATTGGGACATTGTGTGTTGGCAGAGTGTTTTGTTGTGAGAGCTTCAAACACTGTAAGATGTCTTCGTTAGTGAAGTGCTTGGAGGTGAAGCAGCTGATCGTACTCTTATATTGGCAAAAGTAATATGTTTTTATACCGTGTAAATGCCTTATAATGATTAATTTTTCTAGGAGCACTCTGTATTTTAGGGCACTGGAATATTCCAGCAGTTTGAGAAATCTTTATCTAAAAGTTGTGGAAGCTTGAATTAGATTTTCTGAGGAAATTCTGAATTTCCTGCTTGTCACTTCTGTAGCTCTTCTGGCCCTGTCAAATGTTAATTTTTAGTTCAAAGTGCCTTACTGCATCAAATATAATATGACATATGCAACTGCAGACTATAAATTAGTTAAAACTATAAATAAATATTTTAGTCTGTCATCTGTTATGAGCTGTTGTGGTGACTTTGGAGGAGGTAGAGGAGTTGTCTAGAACATGAACTGCCCAGAGAGAGGAAGGGAGTACTGCTCTGCAACTTCTCCGCGCGTTCCTCATCCCAACAATGACAAAGGGCTTTTACTTCTCTCCACTGAAGGTTTCCTTTCCCCAGGAGCTGGTACTAAGAATTACCAGTGTGAGAAGCCAATTTGGGTCTAGTGCCTCTCTAGATGGCATCGTTTATTTTGAAATGGGGTGGTAGTGAGGGCAAGTGCTGGAAGGCATATGGGAATATAATGCAGCCTCCCAGACCTGAGCTTGGAGCAGCAGTCCTGTGGGTAATTTCCTGCTCAGTGCTGAAGTGGCAGAATTTATCTATCTATTACCACAGTGAGGCTGTAAAGTTCACTGCAGTTTTCCTCTGTGTTTAGTGCAACTTAAGCATGTACATGTTTAGGACGAAAGAAGTGTGCACTGCATCGAATTGCATTGCGTGAAGTGTCAGTAATGACAGGAAATTTTATTGCAATTCAAGGAACCTCCTAGTTGCAGCTCACATGGAAAACTTAGCTCACAACAGATGTGTCATATGTAGTAGAATTTTCCCTCTGGAAGTAATTTCTTGGCCTTATTTTAAGTGGTACTATGCAAACAACAATTGAGGTACACACATGGGGACTTGCACCTTATCCTTTTCAGGTTGACACGAGTGCAAAAAGTGTGCACTTGTGCATACAGCAATGTTAGCTTCAGTAATCACTAAAGAAGATAATGACAGAAAAAATTTTACCATGCAAGTGTGTCTTTTCTCACTTCCTGAAAAAGGCAGGGGCAGTTTAAGATGCAAAGTCAGTGACATGAGGTGTGGAGACATGGCAGGGTGAGCAGTGACAAGCTGACAACAAATCCTTAGTGCTTGCTCGCCATTAATCTTGCTGACATTTCTTTATACACTAATTGAAATATTTCTTCTAATTGAGTGAGGTTTGGACTTCAGCGCAAGTAATTGTAACTCTGAGGGAGAGCTCAGGAATATTTTCGTGTTTGATCACAAATTTAAGCTAACACTGGAAACATAAAGGTTTATGTTTTCTCTAATAGAGGTCCCTCTGTAATAGGAAGGGATACGCTTTTTATACAAATTTTGATCACTAATTTTAAAAGCTCTGTTCTCTTAAGATACGTGAATCTTCAAAGATAATTTTCTAGATCATTATTAATTTAGTTTTTATTTCCTTAGAGAGTAAAGGTCACTAAATCATATGTCACTAAAATCAATATAATTGTCTAACAGTGTTTGGAACATGACCAAATACGCAGGCAATGACATAAACCCTTTTTTTCTGTAGGTTAAGTAATTTTTGTACCCTTTATATCTTATGGGAAGTGTTTTTAAGAGCTTATTTTGCAAGCATGAAATATTCCAGGTGGAGTCTTTACTTTTTTTGTTTGGCAAAAATCACAGTATTGTTTTGTCAGATGCAATCTTTTCTCCACTGGTTTCCTAATTTCTCTAGGTCTTTGTATTATGCTTGTTTACTTTTCTTAAGGATCAGTACTATGCATATGCATTTTGGTGGGGGGTGGTGGCCCATTGGATAAACCAGCACTCTCTCTGGTTTCACATTCTCTTTTCTCCTTCACAATTTCAAAGTAGAGGAAGGTAGGAACTTGCCCCTGAGCCATCTAATTTCTCAGTTAACCAGAACTTGTTACTGTCCTCAGGACAGTAACAGGTTTTTTTGTTTTATTGCAAAATTATTCTGGAGATGAACACAAAGGCAGTCAACTATGTTGAGCAGTCAGACATCATTGCTTCTGTGTCTTCCAGAATTCCCTTTAGATTAAATTTTTCGGTCTGACTAGAAAAAGAAAGAAGGAAAACTTACTATGCAACAAAAGTGAAAGAAACAATGAAGAAAAACCTCCAAGTTTTATTTTGTCACATTACTCTTTTACCCACTGTAGGAAGCTTCCCAAAAGAAATATTTTGATTCTGCTGCTCTTTAAGATAATTTCACTTTTTAATAGAAATACATCACAACCAGAACTGCAAGAATTTGACATTTTCAGGCAAGGCCCCTATCTTTAACAGATCATGAAGATGTTTCAGAACTCGGACTTACCATTGGCCTGGTGGGTCAAACACTTGGGTGCAGGAGGGATTAGCCTTGGTCTTACTGCGGCAGGGGAGTGCCCTGATGAGGAGGTAAATAGCGATTACAGATTTCTAATTTTGGTCAGAAGTTGCACTGTAGTGCTTTTACCTTCCCAGAGAAAGTCCAGTAACAAAAACCCCAATTCAATTAACACACACCATTATAGAATTATGTAAATTCTTAGGTACCTTTAGTTTGGTTAGACTCAAAGGTTCCACATCAGTGAAAGCTGAGTCTTGGCATGAAGGCGAAATGGAGAATGGGGTGCAAATGTAAGCAAAGTTATTGGTGTCACTAACAGGCTGATGAAAGTTCTCATGTGCTTCAAATATGAAGTGTATGGGTGTAGTGAGGAGGTGAAAAAGGCTGATAGGAGCAACCTGCTCAGGGTGTCCTGGCTGGTCCATGCCATGGACTGTTCCCTCACTCCCACAAAGTACTGTGGGCGGGGAGAGGTAAGAGCCTGCCCCACTGGTGAGTGCAGCCCTGGCTCTGCTCTGGGAGATCTGAGCCAGTGCTGTCACCCAAAGGATGCTTTGTGGAGCTGGGTCAGCCATCTGGAAATCCTGCTACAGGCAGAGATCTCTCTCATGCTGCTAATACTCTGAAATTCTCTGCTGAGATATAGAGAAATACAATACTGCAGATACTCAGACTTCTTCACGTGGCCAAAACCTTTTGCAGCACTTGAAGATCGGTTCATAAGCTTTTCCCTGCGTGAACTTCATGCACATGTATCCCTCCTACCTTGGCAGTATAACTTCACTGATCACATCCAAATACTAGATCAATTGGTCTTTTAGCAGATTGTGCTCCTATCCTTTAAGGAAAAGAGAACCTGGCATTTTGCAGCCTGGGTGTGTAAAAATTGGATTTATGACATATGCCACATACTTTGGAGAAGTGGCAGATCCTCCTTTCAGCCCAGCTTGGCAGCCTGTGTATTTCTCTGCTAGTGTATTTGTGATACTTTGAAAGAGATTTTAAACTAATAAAAGGTCATATTAAGGCAACTCAGTTGGTATTAAGTGCAAGAGCTGGATGGCTTGACTGCAAAGGGACAATTGGGGGAAGCTGAGTTTAATACGATACTTGTTGGCTTATTTTAATGCACATTAGTACAATCCCTTCTCCCTTGTGAATACCCTACTCAGAGTAAATTGATCTTGGTTACTGTGGCTTTGTTCTCCTCTTTGGCCCCAGCACAGAAATTGGTTCTTGCAAAGTGTAGCACATTTTAGACTCTCTGCATTGCCCCTCAGCTGACTCCTGAACTCAGTGCCTTTCTGTGGCTGGGATTGTGCTGCTGCCTCGAGCCACTGTGCGTGCAGAGCCCAGTGCCCTTCTCCTCCATCCTGCGAGCAGGGGCAGATTCTTCCCTTGAGTTCTCAGCAAAGTTCTCAGGCTGCATCAAGACTGGCACTGTGGGATGTTCTTCCCAGCAGGAACCGTCAGATCCTGGGAGAGAGAGGGCACCAGCAATCTCCTCCCTAGAACAGCTGGAGCGTTCAGGGGGATGCTGGCTCCTCCTGATCGCACAGACAAATAAATGCTGCTGGTGTAAGGCACTACTGGCCTGTAGGTAGGGAATATGCTTGTAAAGTGTGAAATATAACACACACTTTGGATACATCCTTAATATATGCCCAAAAAGAGACTAAAGACTATTGGAAGGCGGCAGATACTATTTTTGAGGCTCTCAGTTTTAAATGTAGGAAGGGAACAGAAATGAACATTGTTTCAGCCAGCACTGACATATTAATCCTCTGAGATTAATGGTATTGGTATTTTACCAAATATTATGGTATTTTTTCAACTTTACTGTGACCAAGCATTGTCTAATCTACAGCTACAGAAGCCTCCAGTGAAACAGCGCTGATTCAGCCCTGCCTCTTCACAGAGACACTCTCGCAAGTCTTGGAAGAGTTTATAGATTTTAGCAAGAATGAAATGCTTAATTTTTGGAGACACTGCGCAATCAGAATCACTCTTCCCATGTTACACTATATCTTTCAATTCCAACACTTTTTTAAATAAAACAAGACTGAGCTAGGCAAATCTTTCCTACTGTTCACATTGCAAGACCACAAATGCCCTTTTCTCCAAAGAAGGGAGGAAATGTTGTGTTCTGTGTTGTTATAATCCTGGAGAAACATTAGTTTTTCATAAATAGCTAATGAATGCTGACACTTGTGTCTTGGAGGTTACCAGACATGCAAGAGACAGTAAAATTGGTCATTGTGATCCTACTAGTGGAAAGAAATTATTTTCAATTTTTTTTTCTTTAACACTCTTTCTAATGAATCTGCAATATTCACTGCTGCAAATGACAAGCAATGCAACATCTGAGGTAAAATTCCCTGTGTGGCTCTGCAAGATTTAGACAGAGTCAAACAGACCTTTCAGTACTTGAATGAAAACAACCCCATTATTTGGTTTTTTCATGTTAATGCTGAAAAAGTCACAGGAATTTGCATGTAAAACATTTTCTGTACTGGCAGGTGTCTTTGCGTTGGCCTCTCACCAGTGAGTTAATCCAGACTTTAAAATTGTTAATAACTGAACAACTTTTAGATCCTGATGCTTTATATAATCAGTCACATAAATATAAATTACGTGGGAATTTGTGCTCTGCAGGGATGGGAAGGACATGAGAGCCTTGGCAACTGTAAAATAATTCATTGGCTCCTTAATAATTTTTTGTGCAGTATATATAAAATATAGAAGCAAATGAAAGTAATATTTGTTGGATAATATTTAAGAGAACACCATGTGTATTAAGTTTCTAAAGAAACTGGCTATACTATTCTGGAAGGAGGTATTTTTGAAATAAGTTTCAAATGTGTAGTGTAATTGTAGTTCAATGTCCCATTTTCCACATTTTTTTATATTAAGTACTTATTTATTCCTTTGTGGCACTTTTCTCTTGAAGCATTTGGAGTGCTCCATTCTCAGGTGGTTGAAGCTTCTGAACTCCCTGTTGTTTCAATATATTCGGGTTTATTTATTCACATCAGCTTAGGATCAGGGCTTAGAGTAATAGAGGGTTGTTTTATTTTTTAAAATATGAACTTAATATGTAAATGTTCAGGCATCTCTTAATGTTAAAGGTCACCTGGCTGATTTTATTCTTTCGATCGCAGCAACACTTTGAAGAGTGTTAATTGATTGTAATTGTTTTAGTTAATCAATTTCAGAGGATCAGGAACCTATTTTACATGCTGGAGCTGTTTGCTTCCAGCCAGTTCACAGAAAGGATGAAAACCACCTTAGGTCAATTTTTCTTTTATTTTAGGAGATTAAGGGGTTTATATGTTCTGGGTGGCACTGGGTTTGGAATATGTTAGAACTGAGCTATGAGGAGAGTATGGCTCCGTATATAAGTTGGAGAAAAAAAATCTAAATCCTGTTTATCCCCCACTTTGGTGGGTTTTTTTTTGTTTGTTCGTTTTTTTTTTTTTTTTTTTTTTTTTTGTTTTTGTTTTTGTTTTTGGTTTTTTTTAAACAGAAAAGTGTAAAAGAGAGGAACCATTTCTGGGCTTGATACTTCTAGCAGCATTGGAGGCTGCTTTTCTGATAAAGGCATCAGTGTCTTGCCACTGGATTTCTGTGCAGAAACTCTCATTTATCTAGATAGAGTTGTTTATTTATGTAAGACAGTACTTCAAAGTGTTTGTGGGAAGAGTTCATGAAGTATGGCCATGTAGTAAACTGGAAGGGCAACTTATGGAGTTCTTGACAAGCAGACTTCATCTACTCAAAACTTTCTGGGATAAAGTCTGTCCTCTCCTACTTCTTTTCCGTTGCATTTTAATTTTCCCTGTCAGTCAAATAAGGTATATTTTCTGAGAACGGGCCAGTTAATATGTTGGATGTATCTTTCTGTGTATGGAATGAAAGCAGAACTTCTTTATAATTGGAACATAATATGGGCTTTAGGACTCTTTGGCAAGTAAACATTTAAATCCAGCAAAATGACCTGTCCCATTAGAATAAAAAAAAAAAAAGAAGGAACTTATGGTTTCATCCCTGAGTCCCTAACACAGCCCATAATACAATTTCATGATCTGCATGTCTTAAGCAAGGACTATGCACATTAGAGCATAAAGTGGGTTATTCTTTTCTAAAATGTGAAGTTGACTTTTGTTTCATAAGCTTCAAATGAGCTGTAAGGCTGTCCTTTTTCTCTCCCAAATGTGTATTTTTCTGGATTTTAGGAACTTGTTGGATTTTCCCATGACTCTTGCTATCTATGAAGTAACACTCAAAATTAGCAGATGTTCAGATGAATTAAAAAGCAAAATTCGGAGGGGAAAGGGAAAAGGCTCTTGACCCAGAAGTACGGGTGGCTTACTGAGGGAAATTCTAGTAGCAGAAAATGGCAAGGCAGGTAAGTTAATGGGAATCCCAGATTTCTGCTAGGAAGAAAAAAACAGAACTATCAATGAAATGAAATTACCTAAATGAAGAAATCTGCATTTTTGGGCTAAGTAGTACAAAGATCAGGCAAGAGGAACTAGGAATTAAAGGCAATTGAGCATAATTTTGACCACATAATTGGAAACTCTGCAGATGGAAGTGGAGGAAAAGAAAGAAAGAAGTAACATTCCCTTTAAAATAATGAGGGAAAATTTAGAGTATACAATATCAATGAAGGGGCAACTACAGCGTGGGTGCATTTTTCCCGGGCTCTTGGATTTCTTCATTCTGCTCTTGCTCGCCCTCTCAGAGCCCTGTGTATGACTGACCTGTCTACTCACATGAGCCCATGGACAAATGTTTCCCCCTGTGCTGCTGGGACCAATCGGAATGAATGATGTTGCTGTTGGACCCACAAAACTGGGCAGAAATCAAGCATGGATGCCTGTTCTGCCTGTGTGCTGATGCTTTAAGGCATGGATGATGGTTTGACATCTAATTGAAAATCAACTACATTTAGGAGTCCTAGTAGTGGAGTTTCTAACCAGAGAAACTCAACAGTGAAAATCTTTCTGCTCAAATAAAGAAAATCTGATGGGGGTGGAAAATGCAGCTAGAGAGAAGCAAAAGTAGAAGCAATTAGGCTGGTGGGTGAAGATTTTGTGTCAAGCCCTAAATGTTGTCCTTTACTGTGTGTATTTTGAAGGGGAGTAGGTCTGTTCTTGAGACACATCCTGATCCCTTTTCTCTTGGGTGAAGTACCACTGCAATCCCTAGGACTGTTAGGGGATATACATGGAGGAGAGTCTTCAGAAGAGGAAAAAAACACACCCAAATGCACTTTTAAAAATAATTATTTTCAAATTTATCTGTGGAAAAAAATTATTAGACTTGTTCCAGGCTGCTAACTTCCAGAAAGAAACAGGAGTTAAACTACAACACATTCCTTCTGATTTCATCTGCCTCAAAAAAATCACAGATGCCTGACTCATTTTATATACCTTTCTGTTGTTAAGACAGGCAGGAAATTCGAGAACAATATAATTGTCAGTATGATAAATGAGAAGGCAAAATACTGTTGAACAGTAGAGGACACCGGGTGTTATTATGGCCTATTGTTGCTATGAATAGAACCACCCAGACACCAATTAACATCTCATTGCTATGATTACTTGCTACAGTATCTGTTCCACTAATCAAACTTGCACCTTTTTAGTCCATATTTTGATTTCAAAAAGTTATACCAAGAAGAGATTACATTTATCTCAAATGCAAATAAATGTGAAGCTTAAGAAGCTAATTAAGTTTATAACCACTGAGAATAACATTAAAAAGAAAATTAAATTGCTTGGTTTGGAGGAAAACCTTTTAGGAAACATTTGTTGAATAAACATAAAAGAAATTCTCCTAATGTACTCTTATGCAAATAGTGTTCTGTTTATATTTTCCATATGCCAATCATATATAACGCTTATGATTTTTCCTTCACTAAACATTCCTCCTCATAGGAATATTTACTATCAAGCACACCATATGTAGTAAGTAGGACAGTTATATTACAGCAGCCTGCTGTATCTTCCCAAACTTTTTGAGAACAGAGTTTGCTTTATGAAAATGACAATGTCATTACAAATATTTAGTAAATAATTGCTTTTGGCTGGGCTCCATCTGCCAAAGCACTGTGGTGCTGTCCCTGGTCTAAAAGACAGCACCTCAGCCCAAGGCTGCCCATGCTGCCTTCTGCCAGTGGCAGTCCTGGCTGGCAGAGGGTGTGCAGCAGCTTGTGCCCCAGCCCAGAGCTCCTCTCTCATCCCAAACAGATTAGCTATGCTAGTAAAAGATAAGATTTCTGGCTACGAACCGTTCCTCTGCTTGGTTTGAGGAGAAACAACTTTTGAAGGAGAAATGGGAATTCACAGTCCACAAGGCAAAGGCAGGGGTGACATGATTGCTGCTGGAAGAGTCCTGTGAGTAGCTCTGGCTCAGCTTGTGCTGCTCCTGGGTTTCTGTCCCACTCTCCCCTCTGGAGCACAGGCTCTGAGTGCATCCTGCACCTCCTCCTTGCAGCCAGCTCTGCCTCTGCCAGCGTGTGGAGGAGAGAAGCACCGTCCCTTTGTCCTTGTGCAAGTAAATCAGGAGAGGAGGCTGAGGCAGATTTTGTTCTCGACTCCTGTGTTTGGGATTTGACAGTGGCAAAGCCAAGGGGACTCGCAGGGAATGATGTCAATAAATCCTGACTCGCCCATGGATGCTCTGGCTGGGCTGAGCAGTGCTCTACACCCTGCTGGCAACAGCTTCATTCCTGTGAGCTGGACACTGCCAGTGTGGGGAGGAAATTGTTCTGGTGGAAGTGGTGGGTATGATGTCATTTCTGAGGCCTTAAAATCGTTATTTTAGTTAATCTTTAATACATGCCTTATCTTGGTAGTGCTTATAGAACATCATTTTCCCTGCAAGGGTTTCAATTATGACTGGAATGTTTTGAAATGTGCCCCTGATGGTCCATCACAATTTTTTTAAAGGCTTTGGACATGGAAGAGCAGTATTGAACTTGGAGCTTGAATTTAGATATAATTTTTTTATAAAGCAGCTGACAGGTTTGCTGGATTAGTGTTTATAATACTTATTGACATCCCATGATACCTTTCCATAGCTGAGCAGAGTTTAGATTGACTCTGGAGTATTAGTACTTGATGAAGGTAATCTGTTTTCTTGGCTGAAGCTCACAAACAAAGCAGTTAAATCCCCATTACAAATGGCTAAACAGGGACCCATTAAACTTCTTATAGGCCTGTCTCATTTCTATAGCCCTGAAACATTTATAAAGGGCACTGTTAAAAATTTACAGAACCTTGAGACAGTGTCTTAAGCAAAGCTACTCTGTGTACACTACCTGAAATACTCAGTCTTCCTTTAAAGAGTAAAGT
This sequence comes from Acanthiza pusilla, assembly GCA_036630365.1. Classification (NCBI taxonomy): domain Eukaryota; kingdom Metazoa; phylum Chordata; class Aves; order Passeriformes; family Acanthizidae; genus Acanthiza; species Acanthiza pusilla. The sequence goes on along the minus strand of JAXCHO010000026.1, from coordinate 12,196,898 downwards.
AAAAGTAGAAAAAAACTTTTTCATACACTTTGACCTACAGTGACTGTTTTGGCTTTTCTTGGTTTATTTTCAAATTTCATAGAAAAATGGGTGTTACAGGTAGAAAAAAAAACAATTCATGCTTAAACTACCATAGGAAGGTACCCGGATTGGTTGTTAATAATCAAACTGTCTTTGTTAATGTCTGTTTCAATTATAAGTTCTCCAGTCACCCTTTTTATATGGGAAGACATTCTGGAAATTGTTGGCACTGAATTTGAGATGAATATGGTAATAGTGGATGTATCATGTTAATGAGAATTCTCATATTAAGAAATAGAAGACACATTATTTTAATGATTCTACTGGCATCAAACCATGGAAGCCACAAAGTTATTTTTTAATGAATCAATCCCCACAGGCCTAAAGTAATTGTGTGAAAACTGTTGGGTATTTTTTTTTTATCCTGGTAAAAGACAGCCCCAAACTGAAATTATACTTTTCACTGGCTTAGCTGATGTTTTGCAATAATACCAGGTATTCTGTAAGCCTCAAAGAAGGCAAAAAGGTTTAGGAGAGCACTGGAGTGGGGAGGTCGTGTCATGCCTCCCAGTGCCTGTCAATAAAGATGTGATAATTAGAAGGAGAAAAGGCAGAGCTTTCATTAGGCCACAGACTGAGTTGCATGGGCAAACTGTGAGACTGAGCTCACTGGGGGATGGCAGTGTCTTGTGAGAGAGGCTGGACATCAGTGGGGACAGTGGCATTTGTTTGTGTAGTAGGGACATGGTACTGGAAGGGGGAGGAGACAGCCAAGAGTAGAAAAGCTCTACTGTCTGGTTTGGTTCATTACATTCTTCTTCTAGTCATCCTCTCTAAGAGTTTAATCTGTTCAAGAATTTAAAAAATAAATAAATGAGCAGTTCTGTCTTTCTAAATATGGGAGTTGATGTGGGAGTGTGGGGAATAATGAAATCGCACTGTGTATATATTTTCTAGTTCCTGTGAATTTTGATAATTTCCAGATGGTCACTTTTAAGTGCATTTGTCAAATGTGAAGAATGGTTTTATAGTCTGCAGTATATATTCTAGGACACCCCTAAAATGTCTAGAAGATTTGAATCTTTAGGTCTTGTTTTTCTCCCTAACCAACCACTGATGCCGCAAGGAGAAATAATAAAGAGGTTCATATGATAGTATGCTTTTCATTTTCACAGATGCTGGAAATATATGCTAAGCCATCTACACCATTTGCCTCACTACGGTCAAAATCCCAGCTGTACAAGCTTAGGAGTAAGTGCTGAAGAGCTGATATTTTATATGGGCTGAAGTTGATGTTTTAAGTAGTTTCAAGCAAGCCTTTCATGATGTTCAGCAGTGCCCCAGCACTTGTAAGCATGAATTTTAGCTGAAAAGGTAATAGACTTCCTTACTGGGTGTCTTAAGCAAGGTACGAAACTTTGTCTCTCAGCTGGGATCAGAGAAGTAAGCAGTGACCCATTCTGTCTGTGGTAGGTGGGAAGGGAACTTTTCATCAAAGAGCCAATTCAATGCCCAGTATAATTTAGTTGAGCAGTCTTCCGGTTTAACTGTTTCTACCTGCCTGCTTTAAATGCCATCGTATGCACCTCTGATGAAGTGCTATTTGCTTGATATTTGCAGGTCCTCACAAACCCTTCTGGGAGCTGAGGTTGCCCATTGGAGTGTTATTTTACTGACAGTGGTTTGGAATAAGCCACTTAAGGAGTCCTCTGTGCATTCTTCTGCAGATCAAATTATCTCCTTGCTAACTGGGAGAGAAAGAAGATGCAAAAGAAAATTTGTGTGAAGAAAGGAAGGCAAAGAGAAGCAGTAACAACTCCAGTTACTTCACTTGATATATCCCTGGAAGAAAGGGATGTAGATCTTGAGTCTGCCCAGAAACATCAACTCAGGTGCAGTGGGACAGGTCTGTCTCTGCAATAGTGCTCCAGAGCAGCCTTGCTGTGAGTGGTTCAAGGGCCATAGAGAAGGTCTGCTATAAGGCCCCTCAGCTCCTGGGAGTTGATTTTATTCTTTCCTCTGAAAAAGGTGTGTCTTTCTCTGCTTTGGAAGCAATACTGGCTGCAGAAGTTGGTGCATGAATTTAGGCAGTAATGGCTGAAGATGTTCTGAGGAGTTTGCAGTGCTCTTTCTGGATAGATTTTTACTGACTTTGTGGTCCCAATTTATCGAAGTGTTTAGATTAGGAAACTACTGTTGTAACCCTTGGTGCTTTTGTGCCAAGAGAAATTTTTAGTTTGTGGTGTTTTGGCCAAATTTAGCTACAAAAACTAGACTACATTTCATATGCGTTTCAAGTAAGCATGTGGTGTTATGAGGAGGCTGCCACTTTATTCTCTGACTCAGATCAATTTTTATGTGGGCAGAATAAATTGCTTTGGTAGGAAGGACCTCATATTGAGCAATATCCTCCCTGTTAGAATTAAGGGTGATCATGACAAACCTTTTCAGTTTCTGTTTCATGTGTAACGCAGTTCTATTTCAGAATTTTTGATCCCTTTCTAAATTTCATGCCATGGGTAACTTTTCAAACATCAAGAATTCGTAGGAACATGGTACAGTTGCGCCAATGCTTTTTGGAAAATCTTTGTACCTCTAGGATGGAATTTAATGAGACTTGACAGTGCTCTCCCAAAAGGTCACAGCTCAGGTGGTTGTGTCATCCTGCTCAGGAGAAGGACTCAGAAGCCTAAATTCTTCCCTTCACTTATTCAGGTTGGAGATTAGAGTTATTAATGTCTTTGAGCTGTCAGAAATGGCTGTAACCACACTCTCTCCCCCAGGATGCTGAACTCCTTGGCCTGATCCAGATTAGGAATAACTCTGGGCTGTCACAATCATGGATACCACAGAAGGGTAGGGGTTCCTATTTTGCCTCACTTGGAAAAGGGTTAGGTCCTTACCGCCTTGCAGGACAAGGAGATTATTCCCTACCTGTTCTCGTTTCTTTGACATGGTTATTTTTCAATAGGAGATAACATATTCACAAACAAATTTCCACAAAATAGTTCAGCCTGGTCTGCTTCTCTCAGTGCAGAGTCACAGGGTGAGCACTTTGGTTGTCTTGTTACTGGAAGATGCCTCACGGTAGTGCTGTAGGAGCACTTCTGTAAAGTATTGTGATCCTGCATTTCCTGGGCACACCTGCAGCCCACCAGAACACATCCCAAGCCTGCCAGGCCATGAATTTGTACCTCTGTACATGCTGTTATCATGGGAGTTTTGTCTGGGCTGTGGATTAATCTTGCTGTGAATTTGGAGAAGCCTGGGCTGGGAGCTCACTGCCCTCCCTGGGTGGTGCTGGGGGGGACACAGCTCAGCAGGGGACAACGCAGCCACTGCTCAGTCTGGAGTGTCTGCCTGGGATGTCTCCAGCATGTTACCCAAGTTTTTTGGTTATTCAGAGTAGCCTCCACTTGCCATTACCCCAAATAATGGGCAAGTGATGCGTTTTTGCGGATGTAATCAACGTTCTGTTGAGTTCTCTAGATGTTTTAGAAATAGTCTTTCCTTTACAAATCATGACTGCAGGTGCTGTGAAGTAGTGGCTCTTTCAGATTGTGAGATATCTATTTTGTATGAGAAATGTGTATCTTTGGCAGACTGCTAAATATTACTGCTTAAATCCATTACAAGGAAGCACAATTTTCTGTAACTTAATTTCCTAAGCCTAATGAACCCAGTAAATTTCCTCTGATGTCTTCCCAAGTTAATATATTAAATCTAATTTATTTGGCAAAAAATTGGACAAATTTCCTCTTAATTCAATTAACCTAGAAGAAAAAAATGTATTGTTACGGAAATCTGGGATTAATAATTCACAGATGCGAAAGTCCTGGGTTTGGTTCCATTCATTTACTAGCTTACAATTGCTATTTTTATTTCCTATAATTTAACTCAAAAAAGTCCATTGTACCATGTAGATATTTGAAAAGCTTGATAAATGATGCCAAATTAATTTCTTGCCAGTTAATGTTGCAGAAGATTTTTCTGTCCCAAGTGATTATTTGCATACTTATTGAATATTATATTCGCCAATTGATTTCCTTGATCCGTTACTGATACTTTGTGGGCACTGCTAATGAGTGGATGATGCATTTTCATCAGCAATAGTGTATCCCTGGCAATTTTGCTAGAACTCAAAGTGGTACAAAAAGAGTTCTCATTGTTCATGTCTTAATGCTGAGAAAACTGAAGCTCTAACTGCCCACAAAAGCCAAAGCAAAGCTGTGGCTGGGAGTGGGTTCAGCAGCACCACACAAACATGAGCTCGTCTGTGCTGCCACTTTGATTTTACATGGGCAGGGTATGGATAAGAGGGATATAGTTGCATATATTCAGGGAAGATAATTCATATTCTTCATGCCAACAGCTATAGTCCTGCTTTCCTGCCATTTCCTTAATATATGTGGAGGGGTCTGATGTAAACAGTGGAGCCAAATCTCTGACAAATAAATTACAAGGGCTACTAATGAGTGCAAATCCATGTATGACCTTTAGAGCATTCGTGCAGCTGTCTCCATGCTCTGATGTGGCTTGTGCTGGAAGAAACCTACGGACACCTAGGATTTCAAAATAACTGTGTATGTTGGCATAATAGAGGTGGTTTCTTTCTGTTTGTACACCTCGGCCACTTCCAGAATTGCTCAGGACAGGATTTGGCTTTAAATCTGTAGGGCAAAGATCTTTAAAATTCCTGCATTTAAAGTGACTATTAGTGATATCCAAGATTATTTTACAAATGGTCCAGGAGCTTCCCTGCTATAAATTCTTATCCAGACATTTACATCTTTTCCAGCACAACAGCAATCTTATGAAAAATAGTCAATAAGCTGTAATACTAGGGTCAACATTTTTAGTATTAAAATCAGTTTACAGTATGTTTGCTTGAAGTGCACATAAATTCAAAAAGGCAAGAAGTATAAACAGAATAGCTGGTTTCTTGGATGCACTCCAATATAATTATAGCTATTCACCCTTGTGACTATTTGTGTGTGTAGCTTAAAGCTATTTGCCTGCCCTAAGGTACGGTAGCAGTATTTTTATACATCTTTGTATCTGATTGAAATGCAAAACTCAGTAAACCTGGAAAGGATGCTAACAAGCTTAAAGAAATGTATGAGTAAAATTAACCAGCAGATTGAATGTGCATTTTGACATTTGTTAGCAGCACCCCCCCATTCCTAGCACAGGTACTTCTCATTCTCTTCAGTTTTGAAACTGAGATATCCCTTAAGGATTTGTCACCAAAATAGTGTATTTCTAATAGGCAATTATGAAAAAAAAAATCATCATCAATCACATTTATTGCAAACATCTCATAAAACAGTAAAACATTTATGTGGCTATGGAAGGCAAGTATGTTGCCATGTAATATATTAAGATTTGCATATAAAGAACAGCAGGCAGCAAGAAGTCTCTTTCCCTTTCTTATGCCATTTATACAAATGCCTTTGATGCAATGGATCTATTTAATTTCCATCAAAATGTTATTGCCGCAACACCTGAGTGATATTGGCTGTCGTTAGGTCTTGAAGCACGCCCTGGGAAGGGAGGGGGTGATGCTGCGTCCTCCAGGTAGGGTCCCTCAGCCGTGTCACACCTTGTCACAACCTATCTGTCACCTGGGAGGCAGGGTTTGCCTCAAGCTGATGTGCACCTGTCACTGATACATACATATATATAAAATATGTGTGTGTATATATTTATTTATTTATTTAAATTTCTCTCCCCACAAAAATCAGTTTTTCACCAGGATCAGTTATGTCAGTATTTAGCTTTCAGACAAACTGCAGGGATGGTGGGACTCCATATTGTTTCAGTGTGAATAAGAATAAAATGCAGTTGCTTGGAAAGAAGCACAGCTCTTTTTGTGGGGGACATGGCAACTGACTATCGACACCAACATCTGCTAATCTTCTCCATAATCATCTGTACCTCGTGCTCGGCAAACACTCAGAAATCATTTTCTTGAAACTTTTTTTAATTGCTCAGAGTGCATTTACCATGAGGCTGTAGGATGTAAAATGACTAATGAAATATAAGGTTATTTCCATGTCAGAGTTGGTAACAACTGTCTTTATCTGGGTTTTTCCACAAGCCTTAAGGTAAAATGAAGCAGGCAGCATTGCAGAGAAGAGAGAAATGAATGACAACACATTGTACAAATCTGTGGGATTTTTTGACACTTGACTTTGTACTATCATTTTAAAAAATTCTGCCTTCTATTTACTTGTCAGAACTGGATTTAATTCTTATATGCTGCAAGGAATTCACCATGTTAAGATATTGATATAACAAATTGCCAAATGTTTTAGAGATTGATTCTTGCTGGCCAAAATGGGCTTTCAGATTGAAAGTCTTTTTTTCCAGAAAACACCTGCTGAGATAGAAGTCTGACAGCTGCACAAAAGAAATATACAGTTTGTTTAGTCTGCTCCTATCTAGCAATCGGCAGATGCTATCAAAAACTGCATTTTTAAAATGAAAATTACCTAAGGGTTTGGCAAAGGACCTTGGTTAAAATGGACCAAGTGGCCACTGTCAGGTGAGTATTACCAGACTGATTGGTTGTTACTTCTGTCAGTCCTTCTTCAAAATTATGATAGGCCACACAGCAGGGAGCAAATGATCATTAATACTTCATCCCCTGGGACACAATAACCTACCATTCACTTGCATACAAATAAAATACATAAAGCTTGTCAGGCAAGGTGACAGAAAAAGGTGCCTTTTCAAAATTATTTTATACTGCAGTGGGATATGATCAGTTAAGACACGTTTCTGTATTGTGTGGTGTGCGATCTTGACAGCAGCACCTTTGAATTCATTCTGGTTTAAAATATATATTTTAGTGCTTTTTCCTGATGCTCATTTTGTGTCATTAGAAGAACATAAGATTTTGAGCACTCCTCAGCTGTACAGGGGAAACTTAAGAATAGATTTTGCAGGAAAATACTCCTCTGGAGCCAGTGCTGTTCCTGCCATCTAACCCAACATCAGAATAATCCAGGCTCTCCATGTGAGCTGCTTGAGCACAGGTCAGCACTGAGTCCAGATCAAGAGATGGCCATTGCAGGAAGAATCCCAAGCTAAAATATAAGCCATTCCAAACTGGAATAAGCCATTTTCACAACACTTTGTAAGCAAAAAAATCTAAAAAAATTGTTATGCTGTATTATACTTTTGGTAAGGTCAGAAAGAGGCTGGAATGTGAGGTATTCACTTAGTCACTGCTTCCAGTAATACTTTTCTGTTCTGGGAATTGCACTGAAAAAGATAATTACTGTTTTATAACCATATTTTACACATTCTGCCTATAGGGGTGTTTTGTTTTGGGTTGGTTTGTTTGTTTTGACACATGTACCAATGAATTATTAGGTGGTTACTGCACTGATAGTTTTGTGTGGGCAAGGCACATAGGGCTGCCTAACTAGTCAGTGTGGAGCCTCATAACCTCACTGGAAAAAGAAATCTTCTGACATGCTCTTTATGCTTCAACCCTCTTTACTCCGTTAATATTTCCCATGGAAATATATGGGATGCACTGCATAATGCTTTGTGCAAGCATTTGTTTGAAATATTTCAGTTTCATTAAAACTACATATTTTAGGAAGACCAAATCTCTGGCAAATGACTTATCAATGGTAATGTCATTTAGTACCTGAGAATCAATTGGTTGTAAAGTTTTGGTGACGAATCTACCAATATTGTGCAAGTGGAGAAAGTTAAATGTTAGTGAATTCACAGCACCACTATCTGTGTGTGTGACTGGGCAGAGAGGAAAGTAAAAATGCTAACAGGAAACACTTCTTGCATCACTCCTGCCACATCTCTCATTTCTGTCCTACATTTGTACACTGATTCTAGACAACCACTACACAATTTGAGAATGGAGCAACAAAATTAAATAGTGCCCTCAAAAAATACAAAGAAGTGACTGAAGCAATGTGATTTTTCCCTTTTATTCACATGCATAAAAGCAGTTGTGGGTTACTGTTTTTTGGTCATTGAAGAAATGGAAAAACAACTGCTGATTGCAAGCCTAAACAGAAGAGTAAATAGTACCTTTTATAAATAAATTTTCTTTTGGCAAATGTTCAATATAAAGATGGACTTTTTAATACAATTTCAAAATAGACCTTTTATGTTAAAGTCTGTATTAAGGAAACACTCCATAGGGCAAACCTGGAGCCTGAGAGCAGACTGTTTAAGGTAATGACTGCCTTGAATTCAGTGTGAAATGTCATTAAGTATCATGGTTCACATTGCTTGGGGATTGTGAAGTTCAGTGATGAAATCAGGTTGGGATTTTTTTTTGCATAGTAATTTAACTTCACCTTCCTTAAGTCCTATTCCTTCTGCTTTGTGCATGCAGAAGCATGAAAGATAGGACTGATTAGGTGGCATTGGCATTGCAAAATCCTCAGAAAAATACTACTGTTAATGAGAATTGTATGTATAACCCCCTGCTTACTGCAATGACAATTCACTCCTACGATTCTGTCAAACATTGCAAAAACCAAATAAACCTGAGAGCCCAATAATAAATAACTGCTCAAAATGCCTTTTTTTAGCTTTAAAATGCAATAGCTAAATCCTCGGCTAGATTGAATTCACCTCTCTCCATTGAGTTCAGTGCTGCTAAACTGATTTACAGTGGTTGGGGAATTTGGCAGTTGTGCGTCAAGCTGCAAAGTATGCAAAAGTTTTGTCAAATCTGTTTGGAACCTGGATGGAAATGAATATGGGGTTTCAAATGTTAAAAAGCAGCTCTGGTTAAAAAAACCCCCAACAACTCAAACCCCTGCTTGAAAATCCTAAACTAGCACTGCATATGTTCCAGTAATTTGCTCAGCCGTGCAGTATGTTGTATTCACTGAATGAAGAAAACTTCTCGTGAGAATGTTTGAAATGTCACTGAGGTCCAGTCCGGATCAGGGTGCAGGTGGCTCTACAAAGGCTTTGCTGAGGGGATGTGTTTATACAGTTGCTACTGACGGATGGTATTGATTGGCCAGGCGACTCATAAAACAAGCGACCCCACTTTCATCTTTGTGCTTTCTGTTCCTTCAGTAGATAGAAAAGTGGTTTTAATTATTCACATCATCCATTTTAATATTTTTTTTTTTTACTCTTATCCACCCACTCTCTTGAAACCAAGAAATAATCTCATCTTCTCATTGTAGAAAACTTGCAAAGGGGGGCAAGAGTGGGCAGATAGAGAAGACATTTTTGAGAATTAAAAGTTGGTGCTGCCTCACTGGTAAGATTAGCAGAAGTCAAAATATGCTGAAATCTCTACCCTTCAAGATTGCCTGAGTCACCTTCAGGATGGCAGCAACAGAGATCTGGGGATTGCCGCAGTGTCTCTGGCGTTCATTCACATATCCCAAGGCATGTTCTGTATCACACTCACCTCCTGCATCAGTCCTTGGATTGCTGGAATAGCTCCTGCTTGGGCACAGATATGTGCTCTCAACACCACAGCATTACAGGCTGCACTTCTTTCCACTATAGAATATATTTTTCTCCCATGACAAACTTTTCAGCTTTCATGTAGCTTGGGAGTTGTGATAAGAGGTTGAGGTCATTTAATGCTTCTGGGTTTTGCAGTTTGTTCATCCTTAGAACAGAGCGATGTAATCCCTACCATAATGGAAATTTTGATGATTTTAATTGTAACTGTCAATTTTTAATGTATTAATGGCTAATGAGGAGAAAGTGATACAACAGGGGTATGTGCAAATCAGAAGACAACACTGAATTGACATAAAATAGAAGGAATATTCTTGGTTTTGGGAACAAAATATTCTTTGGCTGATTTAGAGTTGCCAGCTTGAGTTAACATGAGCTAGTTAGTCGATGCATGTTGTCACCAGGATCTGTATGTTCTACTCATGATCTTCACAGACAGACTTACCAAGGAGTACTGCATGGGCTATTTGCTAATTCTGTCACACAGTGGGCTTGTGTCAGGCTTTCTGATGAAAGAGACCTGGAAATTTGAGGGTTTCGTACTTTGTACATGTGTACTTCCCTGGAATTGCTTTCAAAACTTTTGCCCTTGGTACTCTGAGCTACTACACAGTTGTATTTTTTGAATGCTTACTTTTAACAGCTACAAAATCTTTGCTATTTTCAGGCTTCATAAAAAAAGAAAAATGCATGAAGTAAAGAAATGAGACATGCAAGAGCAAAGAGTTTCTAGGTGGACTTGTTGACAACTCCAAGGAAAAGCAGCAGGTAGAGAAAGAGCATTGCTCGTGTCCCTGGAATGGCCTTACACTGAGCTCTAAAGCAATAACAGTCTCAGCTACATCAAATAAAAATGTACAGGTGTGTTTTCATTCAGAAATAGCTTCATATATATGGCACAGCAAGTAAAATGAGATGGGAGAGCTCCTTAGTCAACTCGTGGACGTGATTGTTCAGACAGAGCTGTAGGGAGCATGATTTTGCTGTGATTTTTCTTTTTTCTTTTTGAGATGCTCAATTTTCCTTCTAGCTAATTTTAACTGTAAACCAGCTGTGATTATTTTCTTTTTAAATCAAGTTGAGCTTTAAGGAGAAGGGGGTAGGGAAACAAGAACCAAAAGCTGCAAGGCCCTCCCTCCTGTGCATGCGGTCTGCTGGAAAGCACAGTTCCAAAGTCCTGTTGAACGGTAGGAAAAGCTGCCTTGCTCTCCCATGACAAATATATAAGTAAAAGGATTTTAAAAAACCCCAAAATGAACAGCTTTTGAAAACCTTATTTTATGCCTCCTTCATATTTAGCATCAAATCCTGAATATACAGTACTGATTTAGAGTACTCTATATTTTTTTAATGCTCCTTTGGTTTCCCTGTCACTTCAGACTGTCTCTCAGAAGTAATAATTTGTGAGTGGAAGAAAAAAGTTGAGCTGCTAACAGAGAATGCATATTCCCCATCCCTAGTAAAATAACCTAGGAACCCATGTAAATGAAGCATAAGGTTTGTAATGAATTGGGCTGATGGCGATGATGTGTTCAAGTGTATCTCCCAGAGTTCATTAACTTAATGTAATATACAGTGCCAAGAATGATACCTATGATTACTCCAATTAAAATTATAGTTTTGTGCTTTTCTGCGATGCAAGTAGTGCTGTGAAAACATGAAACACACCTCATAAATGCCACCCAGCTGCAAAAGTGACAAAGTGAGTCTGCCAGCTTTTCCTAGTGGCAGCGAGAATAATAGGAATGGCTGCAACTGGCTTTTGTTATTGCTGGAAGCTCTGGCAGCTCCCCAAGCATGGTAAGACCAAGGCAGTCAGACTGTGACAGCAGTGCTCCACAAGTGATTAAAAAACATCAGGGAAAACATGGAAAAATACACTCTTAAATGGAAATGAAAATAAAGTAAATATCACTGTAAGTGTATGGAATGTGGATACCACTAAGAGCAAGCTGTAAGCAAGGGACGATAGCACACCATCCTGCTCAAAAGAAGTATAGGATTAAAGCTTTGTTCTGTTTTGAGCTCGCTGCTTATTAATAAAGAGTGGATGGTAACTGAGGAGATGAAGAGACTGTATTGTGAGATACCACAGAGCACGGCATGTGTGATGTTCCTTCTGAAGCCATAATAACCATTTGATTTCTGACCCTGAGGTGAATTTTGTATACTTATATGCATGAAGGAGGTGAAAGGATATGCACTGAACTATGCCCTTCTTTCCAAACTGTGTTTTTAGAAGTGATATAATTGAGGCATAAATAAAATAACAAAGAAGGCTTTTGTAGGTATATATTATTATTTCGAACTACCAACAGTTGTCTTTGCACTTGCTGGTATTTTAGAGTCCTGAATTTTAAATGGCACAGCTCTTTACCATCTCCTATAAAAAAATACTCAATAGGGAATACATTGTAAGGGAAAATTCCAGAAATCAGGTCTGTATAGCCAACAGTCCTAGGAACTTTGAGTTCCCTGCTCATCTCCTATTTGTGCCGTGACATCTCTGAAAATAAAGAATACAGCCCTACAATTGACACTTAGCAATAGGTGAGTCCATATCCTTTCCCCAAAATTAAAATGGGGGCCTAGTGCATGGTAATTGTCCATTTCTCCTGTTTTTGTTTTGGCAAGCCTTTACTTGAACAAGGAACTGAGGAGATCTCTCGATGCCATAGAAGGTATCAAATCTCACACTGAGAAGTTGGTATTTATTCTGAAGTGGTCTAAATATTGTTTTTTAAAACAATCTACAAAATCTGCCTTTTTTCCTTTATATTTCTTAATAAAGGAAACAAGATGAGGATCTGTTCTTCAATTAACCTTTTCCTGTTAGACTAAAGTTTAAAATAAGTTTAGATTCAACACCAAGGCTGCTAATTAATGCCAGCCTTTTTAACCTAAATTTGGGCTTAATCACGGTGACTTTTATGCTTTAAAGGCTTCCTTCTTGCTGCCTGAAAGATAATTCCTGTAAACAAAAATTGTGAGCCAATTTTGAAATGGCCTTTAATTCTGCTGTTTACAGGATCACCAGACCTTCTTACTGCAGAGAGCATGCAAAAGTTATAAAATTGTGCTTTGGTGGGAGCACCTGCAGCCACGAGCGGTAAGCTCTCCCTCCACAGTCACCTGGCACTGGCTGTGGGATCTGTACTGGGGCAAGGTTTGTGGAAAGGTTGGGAAGGGTTTGTGGAAACCACTGTTTCACAGACCTGTTAGTTTGTGCAACCTGTAGCTGCGTTTCTTTCCAAGCAAACAACAAGGGAATGCTCTCATGCTGTGCAGAGCCCAGGACTCTGAAGTTATATGGCCTTTCTCATCTCTTCCCGAAGGTTAGTCCCTTGCTTTCTTTGTACATTCACTCAGCAACAGATTTTTGACGCTGTACAGATTAATCCACACATTTCAGAGCATGTAAGTGGATCTAAATGAAGCTGCAGATAATAACCCGTGTTTTGAATGTCCTGGAAAGGACTTTTGAAACAGCAGACTACATAGAACATATTTTTCTGGGTTTATTTCTTGCCTTGGTGTAAAGACAAGGATTTTGAGAGCTTGATGAATATGACAATAGCAGAGCATAATTTTAAATTGATAAATGAGAAGAACAAACCATGGTAACATAATGCCCCCTATGGTTTATAAGGGAGTATGTACAACAGCTTTTAGGGCAATGCTTCCCTACATACCTTCTCTTAGTAGAATCAGAGTTATATGTTATGCTCCTCAGCTAGAAACAAACAACAAAAAAGTTGATTTTATTAATAAATAGGTCAGATACTGTTAATTTAGATGCTTTAAATCTCCTCCTTCTTTTTGGAGATTCAAAGCAATTGGGATCAAAAGCTTCTCTGAGCAATGTAGAAGCAGCTGAGACCCTCACTGAGGAGCAGCTCCGGCTGGGAAATGCCCGGGCAGGGGCGGGAGCGGCCCCGAGGGAAGCGCTCTGTAGTTGAGGGAGCGGCCGCTGGATGGCAACATCCTCCCGCACACGGGGACAGCGACACGGACAGGGACACGGACCGGAGCCGGGGCCAAGGGCGCGGCGTGGCTGCTCCGGGATCCTGCCCGTGGGGCTCTCCTCCGCCCGGAGTATCTCAGGGAAGTGTCCCTGGTGGGCAGAGCAGCTTTGCAGAGTGGGGAGTCACCCCCGCAGTAAGCTACGCAGAAGATAATGTGTAAATAACGATAGGGTATTTTGCTAATAAATTAGCGCTCGTTTTTTATTCTGCCGCCCCATATCTCGTTTAAAGGCAAGCCTTCCCCCTTGCGCCCTCGGTCCCGCTGTGGTGTCGCGGTGCCCGCGGGGGCAGAAGCGGCACAGCCGAGCCGGGCTGGGAGCGGAGCTGCCTGTCCCAGGGGCGAGGGTGAGGGCAGTGCCCGGCCGGGCTGTCCTGCCCCGCAGAGCCGGGGTAGGCGCGGAGCTGCCCGTGCGAGGGGCGAGCAGCGCCCGGCCGGGCTGGGAGCGGAGCTACCTGTCCCAGGGTGAGGGCAGTGCCCGGCCAGGCTGGGAGCGGAGCTGTCTGTTCCAGGGCGAGCAGTGCCCGGCCAGGCTGGGAGCGGAGCTGTCTGTTCCAGGGTGAGGGCAGTGCCCGGCCGGGCTGTCCTGCCCCGCAGAGCCGGGATAGGAGCGGAGCTGCCTGTCCCAGGGGCGAGGGCAGTGCCCGCCCGGCTGCCCTGCCCCGCACCTGCGGGGGATGCCCGCGGAGCTCCGTGCGGGGCCGTAAGTGATCCCAGACCTCAGCTGGATTCAATGAGCTATGCCCACCTTTGAGCTGTGCTTTGGGAAATACCCCAGGGCTGGCTCCCTTTCAGTTCCCACGGAGCTCACAAATTCACTTCTAAGCCTTCCCACTTTAAGCCTTCCCTCTTTTAAGGGAAAAAAGAGACAGCTGATCCGTGTAGGGTGGTGAACTTAGGGGGGACCCACAAGTGCCTATCAGTACACAGGTCAAGTGAGAAAAACATTTCCAAGGGTTTTTGCAGGTCTCCAAGGAGCCCTGGAGCAAACCCGTGCAAGTTAGATATTCAAGCAAGTTGGCTTTGTGTAATGTGATGGAAGAGATGTCTCCCAGGCCCAGAGTTTTAAGACTATGTCTTGGATCGTTTTGTGTTTCAAGACTTAATAACCCTGATTACACATTTCTATTTCTACTGAAAAAGTCATGGTTATCATATATTTATGTCTTTGCAACCTGGGGACTGGGTGGGAATGGAAAATACAGGGGAAAAGCGGGAGTCACCAGGAATAACTGTTGCATATTGTCAGAACACAGTGAAAATTATTTTGGTTTTCTGCTTTAAAGATGGACTCCTGTTAGTAAACTGTAGGCAGACTGACTTGATTAAACAGCAAGTCAAATTAGAACTCTGAAAAGCCCCAGACATTTCATTTCACTGACAGTTTATGATAATAATAATAGTAATAATAATAACAACAATAACAAAACAACAATAAAAATTATTATTATAATAATCCTCTTCCTACCTTTCAGGTACTGCCAAGTGGAGTCCTCCATGGAGCAGAAAGTGCCTCTTCCTCACTCCTTCTGCAACAGTCATTTATTTGTTGGACTGGAACTGAAAATACATTTCACTGCTGAAATTGCCACACCTAAGGTTGGACAAATGATTATTTGTTATTTCAGCTACTGGTCCACGGGCATATATACAGTTAAAATTTAAAATCCATGAAAAGACATATTCATAAGGTTTGTGAAAAATGAGGCAGTTTTGCTTCCCTTAATGACAGGGATCTCAAATGAGTTGTGTTGTCAATGGGAGAGCAAGAGGTTATATAGTTTTCCATAATCTATAAAGCTTCTTCAGAATCATGTCATTAGCTTTCCTGTGGTACAGCACAGCAGAGCTAATAATGCAATTATGGTTCATGTAGTTAAACTATACTATTGATATTTTTTTTCCCAGGAGGCCCTCATTTCTGGCAATTCTAATCATCTTCATTGTACAGCTGTATGGATTCCATGTTTCACTGTGAGGGAAATAAAATTGGAAATAAATACCATCTTTCCTAATGTCTCTATAAATGCCAGATTTAATAACCATTAACCAAATGCTGGAGTCCATAAAATGTAAGGTATAGTTCTGTGTATATGTGTGTGTGTATATATATATATATATACATATATACACATATATACATATATACACATATATACATATACACACACATATATGTATATAAAGAGGCCATATTCACATACCACTCACCAGAATAAACTATTATGCTGGGATAAACAATAGTAGAACCTTATCCAATATTTCATTATTCTCATTTCTTGCTGCTATAATTAATTACACTTTCTAGTTTTGGCATGCTAAGTCTCTCTCTGTCTTTCTACTGTATTTAAATGGTAAGTATTAGAGTAAAATGGTATTGTTACCACATTAAAATGGTGTGTATGTGTGTGTTTAGCAGGAGGGCGATTCTTCTTTTAACTTCCCATTCTTTTGAACAAATATGGAACTTGGAATTCTGTATCAATACACAATGAGAGCTGGCAAGCAGGGGCTAATTAAGATGTTATTTAGTCTATCATTAAGCATTAATTTAGAACTCCCATTAATGAAAAATTAATTTTTTCTTAAAAAAATTTTTTTCTGTGCCAATTCCCACTACAGCAAAAATATCAATCCTGAGGTTTGAAACTGAGGTTGAAACCCTAATTAAAAAAACATACAATGTGAAAAAAGAATGTTCCCTGCTTCCATGGTCTCAGTCTTCCATGATTAAAGTTCTTCTGAGAAGATAAATTATTAGAGCAATGAATCTCTGAACGGACTGCCCTGTTTTCTTGTGTGTGGGGGGGGAAAGTTTCTCCGAATTTCTGTATTTCTTCTGAGTAAACCACCAAACACAGTACAAAACCTTTAGAAAAGACATATGATAAAGTGATGACAAGGGATGTTAATCATTTTGCTGACAATCATCCTTCTTTAACATGCCTGGCACATAAACAGTAGGAAATAAACACAGAGAATAATTGCTATTAGGTGCCTGAAGAAAAAACAAAGATATGAGAGGGACACGCTAATTAGGCTTCCTCAATGGACCACATGGAGATGAAAAGCAGATGAAAATAACAATAAAGCAAACAAAGCTGAAGAATTTAGACAGCCTTGCAAGAAGTTGTTGTCTGTGACAATGAACTGCCCATGGTCTTAAAGTCTTTAGAGACAATATCTGTCATTTTCCTGCATACATCAGAGGCAGGGTAGCACCAGGGTGTCACTTTGGGATCTCTGGATATACAACAGAACTGATCAATCCTCAGGGAGCTGAGATGGGCAGACAGCAGGACCAGCTTCTTACCAGAGCATCTTGTTATGGGAACAGAGCAATTCCTGCCATTACCCTCTCTGTGATGGAACTGTGCAGCCCTGGGGCTGGCAGACGTGTTAGGGAAGTTCACATGGCTTTTGCATTACAACGCATATTTTTAAATTGTTCAGCACAGACTCTATTGTTGGTAATTGTTTTTCTGTTACATAGTAACAGTTTTGGCTTCTGTACTTCAGTAAAACATTGAAAATACTCAACCTGGAAGTTGGAAATACGTAAGCAAAATGTTGTCAAGACATACTAATTAGAAAAATTGTGCACACACAACCTCCTAATGTTCTCTTTTGCTCTCATTTGTTTTACAGATGGTGCTAGGTCAAAGAAGCAGCCTGTCTTTGCAGGACAAGCAGTTCTGAAGTTCTGAGCATTTCTACAGTTTCATGTATGCAGAAATTTTCTCCTTAGCTTTTGTTGCTAACCTAAGCCATTGATGATTTGCTAAAATTTCCCTCTCTTCTTTTACTTTTCATAACAGGAAATGTGCAAAGTGCTTTTCAGGAATCTAAAGTACAATTTTGTTACTTTTGGAATCCAAAGCAAATGGAAAAACTTGCTGTGTTTTTTTTTTTTTCCCCCTGCCAGTAACTGACCTGTGATACAAGAGGAATATAAAACAAACTTGGGAAAAAAGAATCAGGTTTCCACATCTGCTTTAAGCAGATTAATGCATGAACATGTCAATAAAAATGAGTGATTGGACCAGCAGTATAGTGGCCACTCATTGAACACTGAATGGTCCAGGCAAACTGAGTCACAAAATACCTGCTATGTAGCTTGGCGTCCCAGGTAAGTTCCTAGAATTTGATTTGACCCAGTTGGGATGCTAATGGATAACTGTTAATGTATGGTTTTTCTGGAAAATCCACAGTAGATATGGATTGTACAAAATTCCATGTGTTATCCGTATTGGTTATCAGTAGGAAATAATATGAAAAAATAAAATTACCTGGAATCCTGCAAGAATTACTTTTCTTAGTGGGCCACTACCACCTCTTCAGTAGGTACCTCATGCAGTAAGTGCAAAACCAAAACATTTTCAAATTAAAAGAAAACACTAATAGTTGTGTTGTACTATTGGGTGGAATTTCAAAACATTGATACTTAATGTAGAAAACAAATTGGATTGAGATTCTTAATTCCTTTTATTATTTTTTGGGGGGATGAAAAGCTTTATCAGAACTAAGCTCATCTAAAACTTATTATTCTTTCAGTATGCTAATTAATAGAGCAGGATCATGGATATGTTAATTAAAATAAGATACCTCAGGGAAACTGAAATTAATTTTGCTGTCCTAATAGAGTTACCATTATGTCATTAAATCTTATGGATGTCTTATCCACTTCTCTTCTTTTCCTTCCCTCAAAAAGTAAAAAAAAAAAAAAAAAAAAAAAAAAAAAAAAAAAAAAAAAGTTTTATTTAGTTTGACTTTGGAATCAGAATATTGAATGTTGACTTTCTGAAAATTTGGAGATCAACTGATAATCTTGGAATGCTGCCTTCACGTGAGTGTCAGGACTGATCACCTCATGTGCTCTAAATGAGCACTAAACTCTTCACCTTTGGATCACGGGGTCTGTGCTATTCTGTATAACTTGTAAACAGTCACTCTAGAGCCTGATAGAGTAACAGGGTGATGTTGGCTTATATTTTCCAGAGATGGAACCAGCAAAACTCAACCATTGGGCAGGCATTGTAATGACTGCTAAAAATATATTGCACCTTAAATGGAATGTCTTTCACGGATGGAAGTTGGTACCTGACAGCAAATCCTGTGGTTGCCTGGGTATGCCCATGTTGGTGATTTAGTTCTTCCAATTTAGATGTTTCAGAGTAGAGAAAGAGAAAAGGAGGGCTAAGGGCGAGAGAAGTACTAGTTTTTCCTTCTGCAATGAAGCACAATTCTTCTGATTTTGCTCGATGAATTTTCAAGGCCAGCAAAGAAGTTCTCCCTCATCACCAAGAGAGTTAATTACAATTTGTGTCCAAGACCTCTGTCATTCAATGTACTAGAAGACAGAAATAATCTTATTAATATACCAGTGTATACTGAGCACTTTATCCTATTTTATCATGGGCTTAAATGTGTAAAATTAATTAGAGACAAGCATGAGATCTAATTGTTAGGGACTACTCTGCAGTTGCAGTTTGGTTAGTCCTGTGAAAGTTTCTGACTTCCAGGAAGAATTTCTGCTGCTTGCTTTCAGCCTGCAAAGTGTTCAGAGGCATTGGTTACCTGTAAGGACAGGCAGGATGCAGTTCTGTTATTGCTGAGTCTGTGTTTAATCAGCAAACAGAATTTGAAATGTTTTGTGAATTTCAGTTGAACTTGGCTGATTGTTTAATCAAAAATAATAACAGGTGAAATTCATTTCAGCTTCTCAAAACAGATTAGTGACAGTTTACTAAAGTAAGCAGAAAAGTTTCCTAAAATATCTTTGTCTGCAATACACAGTTAAATCAAACTGTGTACCTCCAGTGGGCTCTTGCCACTGAGCTTTAAAGTTACTCTTTCTCACACTCAAACCCAATTAATATTAAAGGATATTTATCTGGAGCAGAACAGATCTTCAGGATAGCTTCACCTTCACGATAGATGCACAAAGATTATTTCAGAGTGTTCATAACTTAGAACAAAATCACTCAAAAGTGAGAGACCAGTTTGAAAATTTCTTCATGAGTCCAGTGATGCATTTTGGTACCACTTTTGGTGTAAGATACATTCAGGTCTTCGACGCTGCACCTTCCTGGCCTTACTTTTTGCTTAAATCATGTGGTATGATTACATAAATTAACCTCTTGATGGCCAGACTTCCTCTGCTTTTATTTTAAACCCTGCTTAGTATGATTCAAATTGAAATGTTTGGGTTTGGGGTTGAATTCAGTATGTTGGACTCATTACTTTGTTCAGCTGTTTCAGAACTAGGAAGGAACCAGAACTAGTAGGAAACCAGGCCATGCATGAGCTTAGTGACAGTGCCCAGAGCCCCTTAAGGCTGTATTTTCCGAACAAGATTGTAGAGATTATGAAAAAAAGGGAAAACTGAATGCAACAGTAATGCACGCACAAAAAACCCTTGCCAAAACCAAAACCCAAACAGCTGTTCCCCCCAACCAGACAAACCCCATGCCAAAGCCTTCTTTTTTTTCTGTGTCAAAATTTGGTATGGAAGCTGCCTTATGAACTTCCAGTGGACTGCTGTATTTTGCTGACATCAATATTTAGTTTCTGATCCACATCAATACTTGCTGGGGGTCGTATTAAAACTTCTGATACATATCAGTACCAGGTGCCATCTCTAAACACAAATGCTTGAAAGCTTTCTTTCCTTACACAATCACTTTAAGATTCTTGTTCTGATGCCATTTCTCCCAGTTGAGCTAAACACAAAATAAAAGCCAGGCTGCTGGAGATTTGCTTTTTCAAAGATTGCATTCTGCTGCTAGTTCTCGCTCGGCAGACACCTCGTGTATCACCCAAGGAGCAGCTCCGCAGCGTGAGCTCTCCGGGCGCTGCCGGCACCGCACCTGCCTGCGGAGCGCAGCGTGACTGCAGACGTCCTGGGAGGGGAGGAGCTCCTGCAGGCACCAGCTGAAGCAAGACGCCTCGCAAACAAAAGTTCAAGGTGAGAACTCTACTAGGTTCTGGCTGATTTAAGAAATGGGTTATTTTCTTTTGCTCCAGTGCAGGAAGCAATGCTGAGTGAAATAACGTAACTTGGGGCTTGTAATCGCACAGGGTCACAGTCTGATGGTTCTGCTCACACTCAGCATTTCTCCCTGGGCTAAAGGGAAGACAAGAAAAGGCAAGAAATAAGGCTATAATATTTCCCATTAAAAAAAAGAGGGCAATAACAATGCATTTTAATGCCGGCCACAATTGATATTTTGAGGAAAGGAAATTTAGAATGGAGATGGTGATTGGTGATGAGCCCTCCAAGCAGCAGGGAAGCTCAGGCATTGCCTGGTGATGCTCAGGTGCATTTCCTGCTGCCTGTGCAGCTCTCAGCCTGCTGCTGGATGGCACAGGGTGTCCCTGGCTGCCTGGAGCTCAGGAAGAGCAGGTGGGGAGCAGCTGAGCTCTCTTGCCTGAGCTTGTGGGGACAAGGGGAGAGGCAGCTTCTTCTTTCCTGGAGGAGTCCACACTGCTGCAATGGGGAAAGGGGAGTGTCATCTTTTCCCTGCTGAGGGAAGGGCAAATATCTTGCACCAGGTTCATGGATCAGGGCAAAAAATCAAACAGCTTTTCCTAATGCTTTGAAATTTGTTCCTGTCTTGTGTTTTTATCTTGTGAAGGTGTTTTTTGTGGAACCATTGCCATAGTCCTGCTGTGGTGCCTGTAGAAAATGGAAGAGTGATTAGGCTCCAGAGAAACAGCACCTGTGCTGAGCCATATGACATTTTTGGTCTCTTGATCCACGTGGTTGACTATTACTACAAACTTTCTGGAGGAAAATCTGTGTTCTGTTTCTGTGCTGGGGACAAGGATGTCTTAGTCCATGGATGTTTCCTACAGGCTGCAGTAATTTATGTAATAACCATTAACTGCAGTGGTGTTTGCACATCAGCTCAGCAGGGATGGATCTCTGGGCTTTTGTGGAAGTGGTAGTTATAGAACAGATACACTGCAATTTTTCCTTAAGAAAAAAAGGAAGGTCTTATGAACTCCTCCAGCCAAGCCTGATCTGAATAGGGTCATTGATTTTGAAGGATCTGTGCTAACTTGTGCCTTCTAGGATTTCCCCATCAATCTTTATCAGCTTTACAGCATGGGATGGAGCAAGAATATTTTACAGGTAGCAGGAACGTAGGTATGTAGACTCAGTTTCATTTTTTTTGTTTTTCAATACCTGTGAATGTGTTTCAGATGCCCAGCATATTTGTGCAGGGGAAGGCAATGTACTCTATTTTAGTGCCGAGACTCTGAATGGTAAAGTCAATGTAGGCAGTGATCTTCCTCCCTGAGCCTTCTTCAAGGGACAGAGGCAGTGAGCTCGGTGTCTTGGTGACATTCTCCTTTGGGTTCTGGTGGTCTGCTTCCTGAAGGCCCTAAAATTTGTTTAGAGGTAGCAGTACACAATTCTTTAAATGTTTGTCCTCATTTATTGAGTGTTCTTCTTGTGCATGTCTAAAGATCACCAAAGAATGGCTGTCTTTGTGCCTGAATAAATAGGATTAAGTCTTCTGTACCTGATGTCTTAGTGAGACTGCTTTTAATAATGGCTGGAGCTGATTTGGACCAATATATGAATATTTATTTTAAAAAAAACCACACCAAAAATTCAGATTAAAGAAATTACTAAATATGTGGTTTTACTTGTAAGGACCTATGCTAGTGCAAGATTATTGTTTGCAAATCCTTCAGAAATCTACTGATATAATCTACTAAAATTATTGCTTCAGAATAAAACAATAGGAGTGAGGTAAAAGGGGACATTATATAAGATACGGAAATCTAAAAGAAATTTAAAAAGCATAAAATGCACTTAAAGCCAAGCTGTACATCTTTCTGTTACCTATTTACTGTAATTTTGCAAATAATGTCAGAAAACTAGTTCTTTGGGGCCGAACTATTTTTCAGGGAAATGTTTATTTCATGAGTGGCAGGAGAATGAAACCTGGCTCCTGCTGGGAGGGGAAGCTGCCAGGGCAGCAGCAGCAGCTCCCAGCACAGCCAGGCTGGCCTGTCCCACAGCCACAGCTGCCAGAGGCTTGAGTACAGCCCAGGCTGGGGCTGAGTGCTCCTCTGGGGCAGCAAATAAACCACTTGGGCAGCTCAAAAAATGCTTTTTAAGTGTTTGAAACGTCTTCTTCCAGCACTTTTTTTTTTTCGTGTGTTTAGTCTATTTGAGGCACCTTTCTTAATGTACTATGCTTGTTTTATGAATTGACATTACTGGGTTTTTTTTTTTTTTAATTTTCTGGGAGATAAAATAAGTGTTTATTCATTTTTAGAGGAAAATAAGTGACATCTTAATCTGAGTTTTCATCTGTCATTTTCAAAGTTAGGTTTACTGTATTTATCCAGAGCTTTCCCTGTACTTTTTCTTCTGTTTTTAGGCTTTGTGTCTGCTCTCCGGCTTAGAGCCTCTACTGCAAAGAAGCCCATCCTTGACAGGGAGAAAGGAGGAAAAAATTTTGGTTATTCTTTATTTTTATTTCCAGTGATGACAAACTTCCTCCTAGTCCAGAAGGATTTGTTTAGTGCCCATTTTTCAATCACCAAAATTTTTGCCTCTCTCACTTCTCTGGCTTCTGCCAGGCGTGAGCACAGCGGGGTCTGGCTGCTGGGTCAGCCTGTGCTTACCACTGCGCCCAGGGAGTTCTCAAGCAGGCAACGGTAAACTCCTGGGAAATTTCACATAGCCAAATCCATAAACAGACCTGAGGCTCTTGCATTTGCTACTATAGTCTATAAAAATCAGCTTCCATATAATTTTGGGGGGGGGGGGAGGTTGAGATAGGCTTTCTGTATTCTTCCTTCAGAGAATCCTCACCAGCATCTTCCTCAGCTGTCAGCTCTGGAATTTAATTTGCTCAACCATGCTTCTGCAGACAGATTCAAACCAGTGGAACTTGAACTAGCAGAGAGAACCAAAAATGGTCCCCAGCTCCTCCGTCTGCTCTGCTGGGCTCTGTGCATAGGCTCTGCCATTCTTGAGCCATGCACCACAGCTGCCTGCAGATCACATCTGCCTGATGATCTCCACAGCAACCTGGGCACTCAAGGCAGAAATATGAGCTGGTAAGTCAAGGTTGTTCCTCCACCTCGTCATCTTTTCCTCCCAGTGCAATGGGGGTAATTATATGTGTTACAGTTATGTATGGACAGTGCTTGTCTGGAGCCAAGCACTGCCAGACTGTTTTAATTCTCCAAATCCAGTTCAAACACCTCACATGGATCAGCAGAATCCTCCATGCAAGGGTTGGGGGGGCCTGGAGGTAGGGGAATGTACAGGATGATTTTCTGCGGCTGGGTGTAGGCATGATATCCCTCGGAGGACATCCCTTGGCTGATGTTACATGGATGGAGTACAGTGAGAAATCCAAGGCAGCTTCTCCTGCTTTGTGCACAGAAAACGTTGGCTGGGGTCAGCAGCAGGGAAATCATAGAATCAGAGAATGGCCTGGGTTGGAAGGGACTAGAAAGATGATCTAGCTCCAACCCCCTGACTTGAACAGGGACCCCTTTCCCTAGATGAGGTGGCTCAGAGCACCATCCAGCCTGGCTTTAAACACTTCCACGGATGGGCCATCCACAGCTCCATTAGCTCCTGTGTGTCTGCTGGATAGCCTGAAGAAGTGGAAACACGAATAGGGAATGAAAAAGCTAGAACCTCCATACTCTCAGAATCAATCCACACGTTCCCAAGCAGGATTTCAACTCTGTGTGATCCAAAGCAGGATTTCAGCTCTACGCGTTCCCTCAGCCGGTGGGTACATTGCGTTTTTGCCTCCCCGCGCTGGCACAGCTCTTTTCCCTGTTTCCATTGGCGCTCCCGCCCTGCCATGGCTCAGCGCAGCGCGGCTCTCCGGCAGCAGCTCCCGCAGCGGCCCCGCTCCGCCAGCGCAGCGCTCTGTGCCATGAGGACAGCGCCGCAGCTCCCCTGCTCTGCGAGCTGATAGCAGCTGCACAGACACCTTCTGAAGTTCTGTGCATGCTGTGCGCTTTTTTTTTTTATTTGCTACAACAAGAAAAGCCTTTTCTTTTAACCTGGCTTCCTTTGAAGAAGTAACTCAGGAAGCTTCATGGCCTCTCAAGGTAAGTGCATCTATAGTCTGTATTTTTAGATCATGTTTACAGAAAACTACAGTCTAGTGCATTTCCAGCAATCAGCAGTCTGATGAAATGTGTGTTTCAGGCTAAAACCACATCAGTCAAAGCACACTTGTTTTGTGCTCCTTTAATTTTTCAGCATCCAAGAGGCTCCTAAGGAGACTAAAATCTATACTAGGATGTTATTTGAATAAAATACATTGTAAAATGTTAGCCTCTGCATTCAGTCAGAAAATGTAGTGTTTGTATCTTTGTGTTTAAACCTGTTGGCACAGAATACCTGGGAAGAGTGGGTGCTGAGCCAAGGGTACCACTATTTTTGCACACTTCTTCTCTATTCTACCTTAAAAATACTACTTCAGCAAATGCTTTTCACATTAAAACTGGCCAGAGACCTGATAACCACATATGAAAAGTAATATCTGAAGAATAACTGAATTTAATCAGATTACTCCTATGGGGGTGCATCTTTGTCACGTACTGACTTTTAGCAGTAGCTAGTTGAGTGCACAGGGCTAGGGCAAACATGAGCATCTGAGCTAATCAGCCTTCTCAACTCATTTCCTCCAGGCTTTTGAGTACTTAAACTAAGCAGAAGGATACCAATCTCTTTTTCTCTTAACATGAGTGCAACTCCACAGAGGTCATTCTGTTGGCATGAGCAGAGGCAGGTGTTGGCCCAGGGAGTTTCAGCAGTGTCTGTCTCTGTTTTCCAAATGTTTACCGCTCTTCCTTGCCCTCAAAATCCTCAAGACATTCTGCATTCAGAGCACTAAAAGGTATGCAGGAGCGAGCAGGTTTTATAGCATTGTTTTACACTTGCAATATAATTTTTTTTTTTAAATTTGCTTTGCTTTAGCCATATGAGAGAAATCTGGTTTTGCATATTTTTTATGTAGACAGTTTCACGGTAAGCAGTGAAATAGTAATGGTGTGGAATATGGTTTTTAGTATGAGGAAACTTGACAATACACCTCTTTTAGGAACATGTAACTCTACAAATTATGTTTCTACAGAGTACTCACTGTATCATATGGTAACTTTTAAGTTTTTCCATACTAGTAATGAAATGGGAATCATCCACAAAAATAGACAAAGTGTCAGAGTAGCTCAGATTGTCATTAATATTTAATGTATTTACTGTTTGATTTTTGTATAGCTTAAAATTTGACAGGTAGAACTGCAATTTGTTGTCTTTTTTCTCTTTATTATTCAAGAATAACACTAACACTGGGCTACTTCATGGCATTTCATGTAACAACAAGAGTTACGGCAGTAACAGAACCCTGTGAGGTAAAATGATGCAGAAGAGCGTATAAAATATTTATTACCCAGTTATACATTTTTAAAAGCCAGCTACGAATTCAAAGGGGTTACTTCTTCCTGTGGTCTCAGACTTTGAAAGAAAGCAGTGGCTGCAAAGACAAATTAAGATCAAAATATGATTGAATGATGAATCTTTCACAGTGAGTTCAAATAATAGTAAAGGATCTCATTTAAACCCACAACAGCAAAAGAGAGATTTAGACTTAGAGCCAAAATTCCTTCCGGACCTCAAACCCCATTGTGTCTAAGTATTGTCACACATGAGATAAAAGCAATCAGTTTGGGGACTGCTTTCCTGCCAAATCACAGGGATCAATACAAGGACTTGCCATTTATATGGGGAGAGCATCTGTTTGCTCCTCGTTCCTGCAGAATCAGTGTTTCTGTGCCTGGAAAAACCAGAAGGAGTTTTTTTCCAAATCCAGTGGTTAAGGTGGTCCCTGTGCTGTAGGAGACAGTCCTGTGTCTGTGTAGGCGTGTGGACATACAAGTGCCTGTGGCAGTAAATGCTCTTGTTACGTCCACAGCACTGGCCAAGGTCACCATCACTGTGTCCTAAAGGACTTGCTTGTGATAGCAAACCAGAAAAGACAGCACAAAGACATCTGATCTATTTGTTAACCTAATAATGAGTCATATGCTATAAGATGTTGTCTAGACTTTGATATCAGGGTTGTAACATCCAGCTTGGGGAATCTGAGATCCCTGGAAAAGTTATCTCTAGTTAAGAGAAATTATGGGTGCCCTCAGGATGCTGGAATGCATCTTGCTGGGAGTCAGCCCTGAGCAGCTCAGGGCACACAGGGCAACTCACTGGACAACCTGTGCTGAGGGGCTTCTGGCCACCCTGTGTGTGAGCCCAGGCCAGCTCCAGCCTTGTCACACGGCTCTGTGCTCACCAGCTGTCAGAGCAGATCGGGTGCCCTCCAAGACCACATCTCCTGATTTAGCTTCACCTTGCATACTCTAAGGCAGCTTTATAATCAGAGTGCTCGATGTGTGCAACCGTCAGGAAACTCCTTTTGGGTCTTCACTTCTGACCCGAACTGAAGTACTGGCATAGTTACATGCAGAATGATGTTATTGTTCCAGCTTTTATCCAAGATGCTGGCTGGTCTTTAGCTCTGATATTTCTGGATTTTTTTCTTTTTTTTCTTTTTTTTTTTTTCCCCTGCAGAATCTCAGGGACAAATGAACCCAATCTTTAAGGATTACCTCCCTGGCTCTTCTGACGTTCCTCAACAGAATACGCCTGTTGAACCAACAAGTCTCTGGAAGCAAACGCCACACACTCATAACTTACCACCTGGTCTGGAGTACCTGAACCAGGTCCTGAATCTTTCTCAATGTTCGAATTGTTATGTTTTCCTTGTGTGCTGCTTTGATGCCTTGGAGGATGAGTTTGTTTGGGTTTTTCCCCTGGCAGGGAGGGATAGGTTGAGATGGAGAGGCTTTTTTGTTGTTTGATACGGCTTTGAAACAAGGAACATAGGAGAAACAAGCTTTTTCTTCATTGTTGCCATTCATTTCATAGAAATTAGATGAGCATAAGTCTGAGTGGCTGTAAACTTGTATGAACTCTGTGTGGGGAGGAACGTGCTAATGCCTGAGAGAGGAAATTACTTGGAAATGGAAACAGGCAAGTCATAGGTGGGGAAGAAAAATGAATGCTTAAGTCTTCCCCACCCTGCTGCTAAAGATGTGGCTGTCCCTTTTGCTCTGGGAAACCTCTCAGGAGCTGGAGCTCGGAGCACTTCTGGTCTGTGGCTCTGCTCCAGCAGTTTCAGCTCTTCCTGAACTTTCTTACCAGGAGGTGCTGGTGCTCCGACACTGACTGAGGTTTCCATTTCACATGTGGCTGGATTCTACCACGCTTACCTGCTGAGTAAGGTGTCATATGGCCTGCCTGGTGTAAGCAGGGGCAGAATCAGGCCCCCAGCATAGTCAGATCACGATTCTGATATGTCTCTGTTGTGCCTGCATTTTGGTGATGCTGGGAAATGTTTGCTTCACTCAAGATGTGTATTTTAGGCACATGTTTCTGATTGTTATGTATAGAAGCAGAAATTGAAGGTATTTTATATTTGGAGCTAAGTTACCTAGATAGCTAATGAAATGGGGAGACTGTTCAGAAACAGTCTTTCATGTGGAGTGATGACTTTCATTTCAAGATGCCTGAGCACAAAATGATATGTGTTGTCAATTACATGAGCATTTGCTTACAGACCATGGAAGCTACATATTTTAGTCTAAAAGTGATAGTAAGTACTTGGCAGGTTACATATTCAGGCTCCTGTAGGAACATGAATTGCACCTCAGATTTATCCTGACAATGTGGGCAAGCAAATACTATCACTCCATTTTATAGCAGCTTTGCATCTGACATTAAGACAAAAGAGCAAGTCGCTCTTAGAGCTATAACTGGAACTGAAGACCTCATTCATGCTTGTTCTTGGCCTGTGCTGCAGCCCTTGGTAATTATTCTCAATTTTCTCTGCAGCCAGAAAAGTGGGAAGCATGTGTGCAGTGCAGGTAGTTGGAATGTACCCACAGCTTGCGTTTCCGTGCGTTGCAGAAGGTTTTGGTGTGTGCTGCTGAAGCCATGCTGGCTGTGTGACTGATGAAACAGCCTCTCACAGCATCGTGGGGAGCGTAAAGGAGATCCCACCAGCAGGGAGATGGAGCCTGCAGAATGCATGTGGGACTCACAGCTGCTAGGGTACTCCCGTGAGATTTATCCTGATGGACTACGAGATTTTCATGTAATTAAATGCTCAAATGAAGATGTTTCTAGCAGAGCTTGGAATTTTTTTATGCCACTGGGAAGACTTCTAGAAGACTGTGTGTCATTCTGGTGCTTTGTGTATTGGGGAAAGCTGGGTCCAAACTGGAACAGGCACAGAGAGGTGCTACTGTGAAAGGGTGTGGGGAATAGAAAACCTCCTTTAAAACAAGACTCCATCTGTTTCATCTGTAGACTAAAAACTACACTATCAGAGAGGGAGCTATGACCGAGTGCCTAGGAGCGTAAACAAACTGAGGGAAAGAGACGTATTTAATTCATAGAATTACATTACTGGAAGAAAGATTATATAGAGAGTGGTTGTGAATAAAAACAGAATACCAAATAGAAATTACATTCTGGGATGATCTCCAGCAGGAGTGGGCAAGATAACTGGATGGATTTGAGAAAGCGGAATATGTTTCTCAGTAAGACCATGATTTTTACTCTGAAACAAGGATCCAAATTTATTCAGTCTCAGAGAAATCCCTACAATCTGATTCTAAATAGCAACCCAAGGATTGAATGAAAGGAAAATATGTGTCCACTAGGTAAAGGCCAGCCAGCAATATTTCACTCTGCAGGTCCACATCCAAAATCAATTCAGGTGAAGGAACGATTCCAATTGTTTGAGGTGCACCAGAGAAGGGCAAGATACTGCTTCTGCCTCAGAAAACACAAACCATGCTTTCTACGACTATCACTCTTATAAATAATTTCTTACAAAAAAAATTTAACTAAACCTTATTACTATCTTCCATATTACAGCCATAGCTCAAAGAATTGTTCAGCATCCATAACAATAATCAAAGGAACCTTCTCCCACAGCAGGAATAGACAGGTGAAACCTTGGAGAATTTTCTGAGTAGCTCAGCTGCATGTTGTGCCACCATTCAGAATAAACCAATTTTGTAAAAAGCTTCTTCTTTTAGACTTGGTTAGACTGATCAGATGTAAATTTAATCCCCACAGCACAGAATACTGTGTATAAGAAATTTTAACATATCTGAGCACAAGAGCACCATACCCTTGTTAAACCAAAGGGTTTTGGGTGCTTTCAAATGCAAGTGCAGTATTCCCTCAATCCACAAGTGCCCCAGTAAAAATGCATCAGAATAATTGCCTTGCAGAAACCAGTGAAAGGCAAAACAAGGATAACAAGTGGTACTGCTGTGTTGTCTCAACATTGTTTATACATTGTGCACAATAAACCAATACACGGACCAAAATCACTCAAAGCTTTTAACAATTCAGACTCATTAATTTTCTTCTCCCTGTGAAAGTCTACATGGGGCAAAGAAATCCATATTAAAATCAATACTAAAATATTAAAATAGCCCTACCATCTTTGTTTATTCTCTTTCCATCAGCAGAGCCCTTCCCATGAGCTCCAAGAGCTCTCTCTTGAGACCCAGACAACAAACAGTAAAGATTCTTGGGACAATATTTTTATGTCTAAATATTTTTTATTATTTCAATTACTGGCACGCACATTTCAGAGATTAATGAAAGGGATAAATAAGTTCCTCTTTTTACTAGCTTTCCTTTGCAGCCTGAACTAGCTGCAGAAGCTGACTAGAAGTGACAAATGGCTGCAACAGTTTGAATATGTACCAGGCAAGATTTATCAATTTTAAAATATCCAGGCACTGGAGAGCTGGGCCATGCTGGTCTCAGAAGGTCACTGTGTGCTCTGTGTCTGCAGCTGTGAGTAATGGCAAAACCCTGTGCCAAGCATTTGCCCATCAGGTGTTTATAGAAAAGATTGGTAAAGCCTAAAACTATCACATCAAACAGGAGTAAAAAGTCACAAAAAACTGAAAGGTAGACTGAAATTAAGACTTGCTGGTTTTATAATGCTATAATTTTATAAACTGTTCTCCAAGAAAGAATAATGTTGGCAGGATGATAAGCACAGCTAAGCTGAGTATCCTGGCAAGCAGTTTTTCTTCTGCATTTGTAACCCGCTCATGGGAGAAGGCAGTTTCAGTCTGCTGAGGGTTTCACTGTCTTATTCTGGTAACCTGGCATGACCATTTGCCAGATTTAGGGTGCAGGACCCATGTACATGGCCACAGCACCTAATGTCACATTCTTCAGCCATAATTTCAGAGAGAAGTCTAAAGTGTGACTTAGGATAGCCTTCAGGAATCCAGCCTGTGCACATCTAGAAGGAAAGAAATCTTAATAACAGGGAGATGAGCAATAAAGATAGACAGGTGACCACTGGCAGCCCCAGACCTATCCAAGACTCACCCTCTTGTTTGTTTTTTTTAAAACAGCTGGACCAGATAATTATTCATCAGCAAGTGGAGCTTCTGGAAGGTATGGTGCAATCCTTGTCACCCTTTAACAGTGCTGGTACACAGGTGTCTCCAAAAGACATCCAGGTCTTGCCCCCAGCTCACTGAAGTCACTGTGAACCCTCCAGCTGCCCTTGTGTCAGGCTCTTAGGTGGTGATGGTGTGGGGAAGACTCACTTTGTTGTTTGACTGTTCTGCAGCAACCACCAGGTTGCTAAATTCTCTCTCTGACACCTCACTCTCTGTGCTATTAAAGTTTAACCATCTTTCCAATCCATGGAAAATTTATTGCCTTTAACAATAATTAACATATCATGAGAAACAAAGCAAATAAAGGAAGGTCAGAAGACATAAAGTGAAGCATAAGAGTTTCCAATTACTTAGTGTCTCAAAATTTTAAAGTACTGAATAAGTATTAAGTTCTTCCAGTAAAACACTGTAAAATGTATTTCTCCCATTCAAAATGGTTTTGGCCTGATTCTTGAATGACCTGCTGAGTGAAAGCTTTGTCACTGAAGTGGGGCAGTCTCAGGATGTTACTTTTCACAGATCATAAAGTCAGAAAAAGCCCAACCCAAAACTCAGGATCTGAATGCTCTTTCATGATATGTACTGTAGTGTATAGCAAACCAAAGTCTGAATTAATTCCTTCAAAATACAAACCTGGCACTATTATTTTCTTATACTTGTATATTTTCTTTGTGTCATTACTTCAAGACAATTTTTGAAACAATCTGTCTCATAGATTTTTAGAGTAAATGCTCATATATGTATATGTATACTCACTAACATTATACTAAGGTAATAACAAACATTATATTAAGTTAATGTTCTACTTGTTTTGCTTTATTAGCCATACTTGGCACAGAGACCTCCAGCAAATATGAGATAAAAAACCATTTGGGCCAAAGAGTTTACTTTGCAGTAGAAGAGAATGACTGCTTCGACCGCAAGCTGTGCTCGCCGCTGAGGTCCTTCACCATCAGGATTGCGGACAATGCGGGCCGGGAGGTGATCCGTGTGATCCGACCCTTGAGGTGCAACAGCTGCTGCTTCCCCTGCTTCCTGCAGGAGGTGAGGGAGTCCCAAATGCCTTTTGTCCCATCTTACTGTGCAGCTCCTTGAGGGTGGCAGGGAGGAGTTTGGGAATTCACAGCCACCCCTCAGCCCAGGACTGCTCCCTTTGAGTAGATACAACTATTGATAAACGAGTTACGTTCCGAGTGCGTCTCCTCCCTTTCATGGGACCTGGCTTTGCTGACATCCCACACAAAGCTTTTGTGTCTGATGATGTGTCTCCAGTCAAGCAACACCCCAAAATACTGCTTGCCCTGACACAGAGATCACCCACTGTACTTCAGGAGGTTGAGGGATGGAAACTCCCTGGAGGCCACTGGGGTGTGTGGGTGTGACTGAGAAGCAGCTCTCTGAGGGGACTGAGGCTTCACTCCGTGGATCTGTCTTTTCAGGGCCATATATCTCTGGGAAATTGCAGAATATGAAAGTAAGCTGTTTGGAGTGAAAAATGTAGATCCTGTTGATGCCTTTGAATATTTATAGTTTTTTTTTTCCTCGTAATGCAGCTGTAACTTGCTGCAGTTTAGTGCTTCTTACTAGGTGCTAAAATGCTCTGTTCCCAGCACCTTTAGCCAAAACAAGGCTCTCTGAATACAGATTCAAGGACATATTGCCTTGGGGCCTGAAAATATGTAAACAACTCTAAGATGGAGGGGGGCAGGCCTGGAGTGGTGAACATCGTCACCGGAGGGTACGATTGGAGAATTAGGGGCCAATATGCTAATGGGACAGAACTTGTAAAAGGTGAAGGGCTCGTGACCAGTCGTCCCTTTTGGGTGTAGTCCCTGGCGGGGGGCGTTCGTTTGCCCGAATGTACCTTGAAGGCCTCAAATAAATTTGTCCACATTTTATACTCCTAATTTGTTTTGGCTTCTCTTTTAGGAGTCACTGTAGAGCATCAGATCTTTCCTCTGTATTTTTTGACTCTTCTTTATTCAGATATCTTTCTTATGTTATGAAAATGTTTTAGAGGTTAGCCCATCTGCCTACCTTCTTAGCACTGCATCGTGATTTTTAAAAAAAGGTCCTTTGCTAGTACAGCTACTTAAGAAAAGCTTATAGGATACTTGCTGAATACAATAACTTTTTTTTTCCAGTTTATAGCTTTTATAAAGTCTTATACTGTATGTTAGATATTGGCTTCTGGTGCAGCTTTTGAGCTTCATATTGACCACTATATTTAACAACACCATTAGACAGTTCTGCAATATCCAGTTCAATGTTTGGTAAAATGATATGTTGCTTTATTCAGTAAATAAATACTTTGTCACTATATAAACAATACACTACCATGGGAAAATATATTAATATACAATTAGCTAAAACCATTTTGTTGTCGTTGTTTTCTTTTGTTTGCTAGGTGGAAGTTCAGTCCCCACCAGGCACAATAGCTGGGTATGTTCTACAGAACTGGCACCCTTTTCTGCCAAAGTTTACTATACAGAATCAAAGTAAAGAAGATGTTCTAAAAATAATCGGCCCATGTGCAACCTGTGGCTGTTTTGAAGATGTTGACTTTGAGGTATGTTTCGTACAAGTGTTAACAATTTTAAAGTTTTACTACTTCAAATAAATTTCTCAGGCGAGAGGGAGAATGGGAGATACTTGAAGAAACCCTGAACAAGAGTTTTCTGATGTGAATGAAGTGCATTGCCTTAGTTAAGAATCATAAAGGAATTTTTGGGTTTATCAACTCATTAGCCAAATCAGAAGACTCCAGCAGGTACTGTCTGAAATTTCCATATACTGTGACAAACATGCAGATGGCTACATAATTGAGGACATACCTGTTCCCTGAGGGGACAGTGGTCCACAGCAGTGTGGCTAGGAGAATATAAAAAACATGAGACAGAAAAAAACCACAGTGCTCTGAAAGAAGAGCAAAACTGGCCTAAACTTTCACAATTGCTTTCTCCCACTTTTTGTCAGCTCTAAAGATGCTGATGTTTCTAAACTTGAGACCCTTTCTTGTGTGCTGCTCGTAAAAGGAAATTTGACATTAATAGAACATCTCAGCAGTAAGAATAAAAGGAGAACCTGACAACTATAGCATACTCTGCATGTCAGGACGCAGTCATTAATTCAGTGGAGATGTCATCAGTGTGCACTTGATTTGTTTACATTCATGTCTGTTCCTGTTTTTTATTTGTGCAGGTAAAAGCTCTCAATGAGATGACAACAATCGGCAAAATTTCCAAGTATTGGTCTGGGTTTGTCAACAATGTCTTTACCAACACTGCCAACTTTGGGATCCAGGTCCCTGTAGATCTTGACGTGAGGATCAAGGCAGTAATGATTGGTGCTTGTTTCCTCATTGTAAGTGTGCAAGGTGGAGAGGCAGAGCCACAGAGATGTGCAGACCGGGGCCAAAGGGGCCCTTGCTGTCAGCTGAGAAATACAAAAATGCAAGTGCAGTGGAAAGCCAAACCTGATACCTAAAAGACAAATTAACTGAAAACCATTCAATTTCTGTCTGCTTTGTCTTTTTGGGTTTTTTTTTAAATGTTCTTAAATCCTTGTTTATTAAACTGTTTAAATAGTATTACCCATGAAGTTCAATATTTTGTTATGGGAGGATCAAATCTTAACATACATGTCAAACTTACCAAACTCCCCCAAACCCCTTATGGTGTTTGAACAAGCATATAAACCAAAATAAAAAGTTACATTGTTTCTAATGGTAATTTCAAACCAATTCAATAGCTCTGTTGAGTGCCGCATGTAAGACCTTCAGGTCAAATGAAAATTCCTACAAAAATTCTCTTGTGAAGATAATCGTAAGAATTACATGAAAAGGAGAATATTCAGTGCAAAGGGTAAAGATGAAGTTAAGATGCATGTGTTCTAAAATTAGAAATTGATATTTGCTGTGTAGCTCTTTTGCCAACATAATTGTGTTAACATGAAATAGTTTCGAAGTCATCTGTGATACTTACATCAGAGAATATAAGCCAAAATTACAATACTATGTAAATTATTCACTGAAAAGTGTTTGCATTAAAATTCCAACAACAATTCAGAATTTTGCTTTTAGGAGGATAGAAATGACAATTAAGATTTTTGGACTGTCCCCTCCAAAACTCCTGTTGTTCAATGGCAGTGATAGAAAGTGATTGACTAATCTAATTGCTTTATGTAACAAAAGCCTACAAGAAAGACTTTTGATAGTAATTGTTGCATTTTTGTGCCTTCCATATCTAATTCACAGTTTGTTTATTTGTAGGACTTAATGTTCTTTGAAAACTCTTTGGACGGATTATAACAAGATGACAGAAACAATGAAATATGCAGAATGTGTTTCAGTAGGTAAAAATGAACATAAATTGATCTTCTTGCTTTGAAGACTTACACATTTCTAATTCTTTTTCATTTTCTTCCAGAAATCGCTTGAGCTTTGGACATGATTTTGAACTGCAAAAATCCTTGTTCCTTATAGGAAAAGACAGGGAGCTAATGATGATGTTTATTAAAATATGTCTCATGTAAATAATAATTTCCCACTTATATTTTATACGTGCTGTAGCTAAACACACACTTTTCACAAAGAGCACAGTTGCTTTGGAACAGTGCTATTCTCTGCTTTCTCTTTTGATGTTCCTGCATGGGAAATCATGAAAGATTAGATGAAGGCTTGCAGCATCCCTGATGGAAGTCTATGTTTAGAGAAGCCTTTGATGTTTTGCAAGTGCTGGTACCAGTTACTAACCACATGAGGGTGTGTTCTGGGGCTTTTGCTTTTTTACAATTTTAGAAGTAATTTTCTGATTTGTTATTTAATTAATAGTAACAAACTGATATTGAAAGTAACAAATATAAAGACATACCCCATGGGAAGTTCAAGGTGTTATCTGTTTCAGTGAGTTGGAAGAAGGGAAGTTATATTTGCTAGTAAATTGATTTTATGGCAAAGATTGTTTTAATGAGTGGCAGCCAGAAATTAGATTCTAGCCCTGGACTTGGCAATGTAAGTTCTATTCAGAAAAATGGATCTTCCACTATTTCCACTGAAGACAGGCCATAGAAAAAGAGAGATGATCCTCTGTGTGCTAGAGGCTCACAAATCACTTCCCTTTGTACTATCCAGTGTTAAGGATCCTTGCTGCCATCTACTCAAGGCTTTCCTTAAAAGGTTTGTTTCTCTTTGTAATATCTTGTGGCTGATAATTTTTCATTCAGACTTGCCCGAGGCCACCCTAGAACAGAATTATTATTTTCCTTTGGCAAGCTCAAGTATTTTCTGTGATGACTGTGCAAAAGGAGCTTTTTGTAGCTCAGCAGTTTTACATAGCTGATCATTCCTGCAGTCACACCTCATCATACAGCTCCCAAACATTCCCACCAATAGGCTTTTACCAATACAAGCTTCCTTTGTAGGAATGACAAACATGCAAGACATAAACAGATTTTTTTTTTTGCTGTTATTGCAAAATATTTGCTGTATGAACTTGCTTATGCCGCTCAAAAACGCCAGTGGATCCTTCAAGAAACAAATCAATACCATAAAATATTGGTGGTAAATCCAATTGCTCTCATATCGCCAGTCAAATTTCTAAGGGGAACATTTTACAAATCACTAGAAATGCTGGATTTTTTTTTTTATTTTTAGTGTCAACCAGTAATTCAATTCTTGCAAACAACCAACACATCAACGGAAAGAGAGGAGATAATGAATAATTCATAAAAATGAAAAAGAGCTAAATTTATCAGGTGATTAATTCTCAACAAATATTTAGACTAATTTTAAATTAATGTTCATGGATATGAATTCAAACACAGTGAAGTCAGGAAGTTGCAACTAACGTTCCCATAGTGAAATTAACTCAGGAATGCTTATAGATTTAAACAGTATGTTTTAGATTATATACCACACTTAGGTATTTATACAGATTTACATATGTCTTGAAAATAATTGTGGTTAACAAGCTCTGACAATCATCATTATCTGTTAACCATTTTATTACTGGCTGTCACTGTGACTCGTAGCAGTGCTATCAGGCTGCACGAGTTGGGAGCTCACAGGGAAGCACTGCTGCCACCTTTCCCAGGAGGAAGCACCCTGTGAGCTTCGTGGGCAGGAAGCTCCCTCGTGTGGAAATTCACGAATTTGCAAAGGAATGCAGGTCGCTTTTTGTTATTCTTGCTAATCTCACACTGGTGGCATTCTGTTAAATTCAGCTCCTGCATTCCTGACTGTAGACTGAGAAAAAGAAACAGATTTTTACTTTTTTTTTTCTTTCTCTTTAAAGCCCTTTGCCATCTTAGTCACTGTTATTGTAGCCCATAATCTTGGCTCTTGTGCACTGTTGTTGACCTGGGTGTGTCTGAACACTTGACTGTGTACAGTGCCTGTAAGACCAGCAGGATCCCCACCTATCTCCCACTTCTCCTCTGCAATTTCCAGTCTTTTTGTGGCACTTAACAAGCCAAAGATGTCTCTGAAGAAAAGGTGCCCAACCTCATTGAAGTCAACACAAAATAAGGTTTTATTTACCTGCAGGGCTGATTTGGCTGTGAGTGTCCATGTCTGTACCTTGTAGGTAAGCAATATGAGCATATATATTTTTTTTAATGAATTGCAACCAGATGGCAATACTGGATTTCTTGCACTTAGCGACACTGTTACTGTTTTAATACAAGACGGTTTTGCTGTTAATGTGTATGCCTGAGTACGTTTGAATGCCTCTGTTTACACTCAGAGGCAGC
Organism: Acanthiza pusilla; assembly: GCA_036630365.1. Taxonomy (NCBI): domain Eukaryota; kingdom Metazoa; phylum Chordata; class Aves; order Passeriformes; family Acanthizidae; genus Acanthiza; species Acanthiza pusilla. The sequence continues at coordinate 12,159,068 of JAXCHO010000026.1, read as the reverse complement.
TTTGGGACGTACAGGAACAGGCTCATCCCCTGTTGGATAAAACAAGCAGTGGGGCCGGGAGAGCTCTTGCTGCTTAGAACTCCCTCAGCAGCCTGCTGTCCCACCCTTCAGCATCCTGATAGAAATTCAGTGCCAATGCCAGTGCTTTTCCAGCTGGGACATCGTTCACCTGAACCACAGCAGCCACACCAGGGCAGGAATCCATCCTCAACAGAGTTTATGGAGTTCTGCCTGATATTGCTGAAGAAGAGCTAATGTGTTCTAAGATCTTAATAACCTGCAGCTCTAACTAATAACCCTTTCTTGTTAATAGCAATGTGTTTCATGTTATGGGAGCTACATATGCACACCTTTCATGCTTCCCCCACAGGCTAGGAGTGGCTCTCCAAAGGAGAATTCAGAATCCCCCAAAGGATCAGAGGTACTTTCTAAAGCAAATTCATGTCCTGGAGGTTATCTGATAAGAAAGAGGATTGCTCTAATAAAAGAGAAATTGTACTTATCCAAACAAGGGAATATTTTTGATCAGTAGCCAAACGGTAAATTTGTGTAGTTCACACTCCTTGTGTGCAGTAGATGGCAGCAACAGCCCATAATGACAATATTTACCTTTTCACAGATCATAAGCTGTACACAGGATGCCGATTAAAGTTCAACATACCTTTAACCTCTAATTAAATTCTGCTCTTAACTGAAGGATTTTATTTTCTCTGTCTGATATTAAACCTTTGGCACATGATACTGGGTTATCTTTATTGTTTGCAATTTACAGCTGAATTATTGGCTATTTTATGAGACCTGCTCAGGGCATGGGCAGAATACAATCTGCCACAAAGTGAGCTCCTCTGGTCAGCACACAACCTAGTCTTTGTACCTGGAGCATCTCTCCAGCTTCCACAGGTGGACAGAGAAGAAGCCCCAGCCCAAGACAGTGCCCACCTTCTGCAGAAACAGAAAGTGCCCTGTGAAAAGGAAATTGCTGTGTAGTGATGTCCCTAGAAATGTGGAATGTTTCTAGGGGGAAAGGGTCATGTCATGATGGTCTGTCACTATGTGCTGTGTTGGGGCAGAGGGGCAGAAATCCCCTGTAGTGCCACAAACCCTGGTGGCACCAGCACCTGGGGATGAGCTGGTTTGTCCTTGGGAAGATCAGACACTTTCTGTAAGAGAGTGAAGACACAGCATCTGTGTAAGTTCTGAGATTCTTTCACTGTCTAATAATCTGGTGGATGCAAAAGGGTGCTTCTCTTCAGAGACTTTGTTCTGTGTGTATTAAATTTTTTGGGTTTTTTGTCAATTTGGTTATTTGTTTTAGGATTAGACAAACCTGGAAATGATCCAAAATGCACATTTTCTAATAGAGTTGTGTAAGTGGAGCTGTTTGGGGAAAAAAAAAAAAGAAATTTCCTTCTCCTGACCCTCATCTTAGTAGCATTGGTTCCTTTTCAATTAGAATGGTATGTTCTGTGTTAGAATGATAAGTACTAGTTCAATTCAAAGATCAACTTTAGGTTTTCAAATGTGCTTTTTCATCGACTTAAAATAGTTCCCTTAAGGGGCAAAATCCACTTCAGCTCCTTAGGAAAAATTACCCGATATACTCTGAAAAAAGATTTGGTTTGTTTTGTTTTGTTGTTTTTTGGGTTTTGGTTGGTTTTTTTTTTTTTTTTGGGGGGGGGGGTTGGGGTTTTTTTGTGGGGTTTTTTTGTTGGTTTTGGGGTTTTTTTTGTTTGTTTGTTTTTTGTTTTGGTTTTTTTGTTTGTTTGTTTTGTTTGTTTGTTTGTTTTTTGTTTGGTTAGGGGCTTTTTTGGTTGGTTGGTTGGTTGGTTGGTTTTTTTGGGTTTTTTTTCCTGAAATCCCAGATATTTTTCTAAAGTGTATCCCACTTAGGAATAGCATCCTTAATGCCAAATCATTATTGAAGAATTCTATTAGCCCTTGCCACAAAAGAACATCTTATCCATCATTTGTCAGCATTCTGTGCATCTGGGTGAGCACTGAAGGAAAAATTACCTGGAAGTCATTTCATCCGGACTCATTAACATGATGTGCTTATCCACTTAAAGACACTCATTTGAAGGCCTTGTTTTTCTCTGCTCTGCTCACGTTAGGTGAGTGCTCTGTTTGCATTACTGATGCTTTGTATTAGAAAAACTCATACACACCAAGAAAAACCAAATCACAGAAAATACCACAAGCTTCTGTTGCAGACATTGCTCTATTGAGCAATACCTGTTTCTATCTGGAAATGACCCTGGGCATTTTCTCTTCCTGCCCCCTCCCTTTTCCTCTCAGATCATAGAGTCCCAGAATGGTTTGGGTTTGATGGGACTTTAAAGATCACTTAGTTCCAGCCCCTGCCGTGGACAGGGACATCTTCCACTAGGACACAGTGCCCGAAGCCCTAAAGGAAATATCACAGTGCATGTGTGGTTTTATAAATCTTTTCTTAGTCATTTATGGATTGCTTGCAGAATCTTGGGGGAATTTTGGTCAAGGCTAATGACTGTATTAGTTTTCTACCTACATCTCTTTTCTAGACTCATGAAAAGTTATATTTTGTCATCAGGAATCATTTTGGGCAGCTGTCATGATAATGTCCATTTATACCAACCAGGAGTGGGAAAAGAAATGCAGCCTGGGAATCAGAACAAGGATCACTACTAGAAATACCTTGTGTGTTTCACACTTTTCTAGAATTCAAGTAAAAGTTTTGAGCATGTTTTTAAGATTTGTTCTGGGCTTCCTGCAGAACCCGAAGTATCAAAATACTGCTTTATTTTAAAAGGAAAATCCTATTTCTATTGCAAGTCCAGGGGAGATATTTTGACTATTATGTACAGGATACTGTGCTGAGAGTATAGGATAGGAGTAAAAAAGGATTTTTAAAGAATAATTTGTTAATAATTTTTAATCCACAAGGCTTTCTGGGAAGACAAGCTGAGAGAGTTGGGGTTGTTCAACATGCAGAAGAGAAGGGCCCAGAGAGACCTTACAGAACCTTTCAGTACCCAAAGTTGCTACATGGAAGCTGGAGAGAGACTTTTGACAAGGGCATGCAGTGACAAGACAAGGAAGCATGGCTTGAAACTGAAAAAGAGAAGGTTTAGATTAGACATAAGGACGAAATTCTTGACTGTGAGGGTGGTGAGGCAGTGGCACAGCTTTCCCAGAGAAGCTGTGGATGCCCCATCCCTGGAAGTGTTCAAGGCCAGGCTGGGTGGCGCTCTGAGCAACCTGGACTATTGGAAGGTGTCCCTGCCCATGGCAGGGGCTGGAACAAGGTGAGCTCTAAGGTCCCTTCCAACCCAAACCATTGTCAAATTTGTTTATTTAATCTTCTCTGCTATCTCTAGTTCCAGGTAGCTGTAGGTTGAGGCTCAGAACACCTGGGGAAAGACCCACATTCTTTAGCCTTTGGCATTGCCCAGGACTGGCTCAGCCACACTACCCCTGGAACCCTTGAGAACAAGACTGGTTTTCAAATGTTGTGATTTGAAATTCAAAGGACTTTTCAAAATGTCAGTATTTAAACCAAGAACTGTATGTGCATTTGAAACTCGAGTTTGGAACAGTTTTGATAAATATGTGATTCTTAAAAAAGGTCTTCACTTCAATAAGCCTCCATATGAGAGTAGCATCACTTGAATGCTCTGAAAATGCAACAGTTGAGATAAAGACAAGCTTAGCAGAAGCCAGCCCAAGCAGGTTATTACTTACATGAACAGTAAATTTAGTAAATAAATTATTAAAATGGTTCCCTATCAGGAAGAGTTTTATCTCTGGTTTTATTGTTTTCAGAATCTCTAGGGCCTGATATGACATACAAACTCACAGAAGAGTGAAATCCCACCAAGAATTAGTGGTGTGTACTATATTCCATCCTTCTTGACACAGTGCATATTGCCCTCGCAAAGTCAGTGCAGTCCCACAGTTTGATCCCTTTCCTTTCCTCATTGAGCCTATAGAAGATCAAAGAGATTTTTCCTTTTGCTGCTCTGCGAGATGTGTCATTCCATGTTTCTCATCTACGTGGATGCTCCTACAGTATTCATCATTGTGATACCAAACCAGCCCTTGCGTTATTAAAAACACACACTGTGTGCTGGCTCTGCCCATGCTGCTGAGAAAAAAGGTTGAAGGGGTGCATTTGCTTCATGCTTTGCTCAATACCTGCAAACAGTGTGTGAGGAGATGATGCGAAAGTTTCAGGGCAATAAAATAAGGACAGGAGACACTAAATATAGGCACGACTGTAGGGACAAGCCCTTGTGCAAACAGGCAGGTGTGTCTTTGGTAAATACTTTGTTCAGTAAGAGCACAGAAACCCCAACTGATATGTCTAGATCATCTGTGCCAGCCTCTGTAGCACCTACACAAAGCACATGCATGTGAGCCATGCAAACTTCTGTAATGTGCAACTGTTTGCTTTTAGCTGCATTGATTGGAACCAGTGGGACCAGGTGTTTTGTTCGTGATTTGTGTTTTTTCAACAGATGAATTTTCCTCCTCCAGTAAGTTTATGCTTTTGCCTTCCATACAAGCTGCTGTTGTCATAGAAAAGTGTGGTTATATGGCTGGGGCATAAAAAAGATATATGCGTGACCTGACCCCCATGCTCATTTAAAACATAAAACAGTCCCATAAAATGCTTTATCTTGATTCTTGCGGTCTTTTGCAGTTCTCTCTTGCCAGTACTGTGTTTGACTGGATTCAATGAACATGAGGGTTTAGTTGAGCTGTCACCACCCTGGGTGAGACCCTTGGCCCTGTCAAAAGGGAAGGAGTAAATGATTGTGGAGTTCAGGAAGAGGAAGAGTCTAAAGGAGGCAAGTCCATGCAAAATTAGCATAATATGAGCTAAGGAAGGAGTGAGGGTATGGGAACAAAATTAGCTGGGGGTGGAGGAGGATACAAGGAGAATAAAATATTTCTAAGAGTAAATGAATGTTTTCAATCAGAGGTGAAGCCTAATATGGTCTTTACAAATATATTCTTAGTGATAAAGAATAATGGATCTTTGCTACAAAATAAGCATCTGCTTGGTGAAGTCATAATTCTTTACTGCATTGCTGATTTGTTCAAACTATAATGTCCTTTTATTTTGTACTTCAGGAATATCACTGATAAGAGATTATTAAGAGAGAAAAAATGTTTAAGAAAATCTGCAGAGATGCAAAATGCCTCATGCAGCATTGATGTGCTTAGCACCATATGTATTTATTACTACAAATATGTGTTAGCTTTCTTGGTGAACTTTTTAATCTAAAACAATTATAACAAACTGAAATAGAAGCCTTTCTTAATGCAGATAGATCTTTGCACATGTAGTCATGTAGTTAAAAAAAAAAAAAAAAAGAAAGAAAATACATTCCTTTCTTTTCCCATGATGCCCCACCCAGAAATTAAATTTTGTAAATAGCTTTGTTCAGTGTCTCATTTATAAGCAATATCACCTTAACTACAGTCTTGGTTGATGTGGTAGGGTTTAGAGTTCCAACAGTTCAGTGAAGCTTTAAAACCACAGGGCTTAACTGAAAACCTGATAAAACAAATGTTAGGCTTTGGATCAGGTCATAAGACCTTCTGTCAGATGTGTCCAGTGTAATTGTAGACAGCTCTAACAGCAAATATTTTATTTTATTAGTTCAGAGAGAATAACTAGAAATGGTGTAAAACATTTGTTCTAAAGCCATAGAAAACACTGATTATATATAATACAGAAATCACATGTCCTGAAATTCTGGGAAACATTGAAAGAAAACCGTATAGAATAATTGTAAATACCAGTGTGAAAAAGACTTCTATTTCAATTTTGAAAACCTGCTTCAGAAACATCTTGGTTCCAGAAACTTGCAGAGCCTGCCTGCACAGACTTTGTAAGCCACTTTATCCCATTCGAATTGCAGAAGCTGCAAGTGCAGGGTGCTGGACCTCCCAGGATCAGGGGACAATGGCTCACAAGCCCTGGTCCTACAGAAGTGCAGGAGCACTGTGCATCTGGGCAGGGCTGGCTCCTGGCGTGTCTCCATGGGATAGTGTCCTCTGAGAGCACACGGCAAACCTGCCACCACTGGAAGCCTGGCCAGGGGTTCCCATCTGCACAGACAGTGTGGATGCATATGCTGCTCCCTTGCCAGCAGAGACATGGGTAAGGGGACAGGAGAGGAGAGGGCATCTCCTTCATCAGTAACACCCAGCAGTTCAATTACACGAAAGAACTGAATCCGAGATTGGATGACAAATACAATTTATAATATCACATGATACAGCAACAAGGGAGAAAAACCTTCTGGGCTGGCAGTAATGAATCTGGCAAACTTGATTTAAGAAATAATAGGACTAAATGTGAAACTCCTGAAAGCTGTGCTTGGGATTTCTGGGAAATACCCCTGGCCTGAGCGTGAAGCCACTGCTTTGATGAGCAATTTCTTCACGTGTGATTATTCCACATCCCAGGTTTACCTTTTCTGACATTACTGACTAGGTCTTCATAGTGAACAGGGCTTATGTCTGATGTAAATATTTTCCATTTTTGTTTACCTATGTTTTCTCCTCTCCAGCTTCCAAACCTCCCCAAATCCCCCAGCTGTATGTGTGAGAAGCAGTGTCTGGTGTTGGGTTTCCTCAATTTTCATTCATGGTGTTGGGTTCCTCAATTTTCATTCTTAATTGAGCTGGAAATTCACCTCATAAACTCTTGCAGATCTAGTGGTCCTTCTACATTTACAACTTTTTAATTATCTTCTTAATTAAGGAAAGCCTCCATGTCCCCAGTACATTTGTATCAGATGAGTCTGTTATGAAACACATTAACTTGGACTTCATTGGTTTTAACAGCATCCTCTCCTCAGCCTGGTTCTGTGTTTCAGTATTGCTCTATTTGTCCACATATTGATAAAAGAGGTGCCAGTGTATATCACAGCACAGTCCAAGCCAGCTTCTCCTTTATCAGCAGCTCCTGGACAAGCCATGGGTGCCTAATCAAGGCAAAGTTAAGGTAAAGGTAAAGTTAAAAGGCATTATCTTTTCATAATGCTGGATTCAAATGCAATGCTAATGTCCAAACGATTAAAATCCTATAAATGAGAGCAGATGTGGGCCTGGGTGCTGCATTCCATTCTTTGCTGTGCTCAGCGAGAGGTGTGACTGGTGATCATGGGCTCTGGAGGATGGGCAAAGGGAGTGGAGGGGACTCCTGGCCTCGAGGCAGAGGTACCCTGTGCACCATGGCAAAGGGCTGCTGCTGCTTCCAGGCTTCCTTGTTTTATGCACATTGGCAAAGGGGAATGTGCATAAAAGACCTCAAAGCCTGTAGTGTCCTGACATAACTGCTTTATGTGATTCCAGTTCTACAGCGGTGTAGTGATATCAGCTCTAGAGGAGTTTGGCCAAGGAATCCCACCCACACACGGAATGTGCTTGTGAGGAACGGCACTGGAGAGAGGGAGGGAAGGTTCAAGGACCATTACCACGTCACTGCTGTTGTGTGATTCAGTGTTGCTTGCAACAATGCTTAAATGAAACAACTTGGCTTTGCAAAAACCTTCAAAGCCCCCCCCCAAAAACCCAAACACAGATAACTAAGCAGCCTGGGAATTCAGTGCCAGCTTTGACATACAGAGCTGGAGGTCTGCCCAGGATGGGGTGTGTGGAATTGTCCTGACTTGATTTTTTGGTGTAATTTATTAATTAGGCTGGTATAATACTTTTCAGGAACAAAGCCATGCCTAGGAAAATGTACCCTGTAAGTACCTATTTGGAGTAGCAATATCCCTTTAGCAGAAAACAGGATTTACACAAGCTGCATTTTAAACTGCTGGTACCAGAGTTAATCCTGAATGCTGTAAACTGTAATGGCCTATTTCTTTATGTCGAGTTGTTCTTTTCCTCCCAATATCCTGTTTTCCAACTGCAAAGCAGCTTATGCCGGTTCATCTACAGTGCTGACATTCAAAAACTGGTATGACTGGCAGCAGTAAAACTTTATTTAGCCTCCTTCTCAGTCTGAGAAAGAAATTGCTTTGGCACAAAAACATTCAGTAGCAAAACCAAATGTGTGCTGTTGCTTCCATTGTTGTTCAATTGTTGTTTTCCCTTGTGTTTGAATATCTTGAGGAAAGACTGATGGTGATGGCTGACAGCTCTCTGCAGGAATTGCTTTTCCTCTGCAAGTGATTATCACGATTGTCGGTGACAGCCCAGGGGGATGCGTTGCTCCTTAGGATATGTAAAAATATAAGGACTGCTACTTTAAGTGGTTTGGAAGTCATGACTGCCCACTGATGCTATCTGGATGCTGAATTAACAAAGACATTAAAATACTAAATGCATTTTCACTCAGTTTCCCTCTCAAAGGAAAACCCGACCCTCATTTGTTAGACTACAGGCTTGATGACTGACTTGACATTGTTAAATGAAATCAAATACATGAACAGTCCTGTTTACAATTTACAATTTCACAATTCCAAATCTTTAGTAGAGAGATGATGTGTTAGCTGCTTCTTCTGGCTTCATGAATACATATTTTATTAAATTAGTGACGGTCTAACTACCAAACCAAAAGGAAAGCCACACTGGGACTTGGGGTATGTCAGGTACCTGTCAAATGTTAGCAGGGTGGAATCCATTTGTCCCAGTTGCACATCAAAGAAATAATACTAAGACTAAGAAGAATAGTAATTTTAAAAATGCTTGGATTTAAACTGCTTTTTACTGCATGTACATCATATCTGTCACACTGGTGGTGGGCTTATACTAGACTCACCATGCTGTATTAAAGTGTAGATTTTGCCTATGGAAACATTTCGTTATTTGCCTATCTGCTTTCAAAACTGCTACTAGTTTCAACACAAAATGTAATATAAATGGAAAAAAGGAAAATAACTTGTAGATTCCGGATGAGGTTCCTTAAATGGGAATAATTCGGTTGGGGACAGGCTTTTAAAATGTAAACTCTCCAACGAAGCTCTAAATATTGTGAAAATTATATCACTTTGTATCAAATTTATCACTTTGTCATACATAGTCAAGAATAAAGCTCTCTAACACTGTAATTTCAGTATTAAAAAGTGGAATCACTTTTATTTTCAGCACAGGGTATGAAGGGGATCTCTCTGCCTAACCCACACACTACAGCTAGACAACAGATGAGATTAAATCTGTGTAACTAATTCAGACTCATTACTTTTCCCCTAATGCATACATGCATGCTAAACATCCCTGCCAATTCTTCTGCATATTTAAATCACCTTCTCAGCAGCCTTGCTGAGGCCTACAGCCCTACAGGCCAGGCTAAGCACTTGCACTCATGAATGCAGGCCTCAGCACTGTCAGCTAAAGCTAAAGGCATTCACAAGACTTAAACACTGTTTGTTGCAATTAAAGGTTTTCCCAACATGTGCACAAGTGGAGGATGGGAAACAGCAACAAAAATTGTACTCTTTGGGTGAGGCTCCAGCCAGTGAAGCTGAGGAGCTTTTCCTGGCCTGTCACAGAGAGGAATTTTCTGTTCCTTTGTTGCTTCTTTCTTTCTACTTTGTTCCTTTTCTTCATTTATTTCCTGGCATCATTCTCAATTTTGTGCCTCAAGCCTCATGACCTATGTCTGTTCTATATTCGAGACAACAACAACTACTCTCATCTTTCTCTGTATCTCCCATGTTCCCTTCCTCTTCCAGGTTTGCTTTCCAGTTCACAAACACTGGAGGAGGGAGACTCCTGATGATTGTGTCCACAGGCACAGAAGGCAACCCCCCCAGGAACGACTTTTATTTCCTTTAGCAGTGCAAACAATGCCATTCGTGAGGTTAAATCAGGTTAAACAGAGTCTGAGCTGCACGAAGGCTGTTTGCCCTCATGCCCAGGCCCGAGTGAACTTCCTCCCGTGTGCCTCACACACACGCACGGCCTGAGCGCTGAGGGCAGAGGAGCTGCATGGGTGATGTGAGCAAGAAAGATGAGAGCTGTTTGCATCAACTCAACTCCATCCTGCAAAGGAGCTCACTGGAGATCTCTGCGTGAGCAGCTGCTGCAGGAACTGGTCCCATTTCTGGCGCTGGGCACCACAGGATCAGAGGAGGAGCCAACGTCAGGAGCATCAGAAGATAAAGGAGGAGAAGGTAATGTTCTGAATGTCCAGATCATAAGCAACACACCTAGAAAATGGGGTCAAATATCTACAAATGGTGTTACTTTTCAGGTAAACATGCTTAAACTTAAAAACTAAATTTCTGGGTACCCAGTCATTTTCTTATTTCTCTTGAAACAATTCCAACCTATTTTCTTAATGTTTTAGGCATTTCCTTGATGATTAAATCTGTCCACTGGAGAAAATAAAACAGTATTGCCCATTTCAACCCACTGATCTAACAGAAAAGCACTGACTGTCAGTTACAAAATCAGTGATCCTAGTTGGATAAGAAAAGGACTGGAACATTATTTGTTATGGCAATGACTGATACATTTGTATGTTGTGAGTCATGGCATCGTTTTTTCTTCCACTGCAGGTGAATAGGGTTTTTTCCTACTGATAAATGCCTGAAAGGAAAAGATATGCTGTTATCTTTGTTCTCTTTGATATGACAATGATATTCTCATCTAAGAAATAATATTCATCTCTGTGTCAAAAAGTCCTGTTTGCTGGGCAATACAATCTAAATTTCAGTGTATATGTTTAAACCAAGCTAAATATAACTCTGCTATATTCCTGTAAAAAAGAAGGGTGATATCAAAAGCTACCATGTATTTCTATTTTCCTAAACATGTCAAAATAATTTTATACCTATTTCTTGGTGTCTGCTGTTAATCCTCTTATTGGACTCAGTGCAGATGTGTGGGAAAATGCTAGTCAGCTTTAGATTAGATTCTTCTGTACCTGAGGAAACAATCAAAATAAAATTCCCAAATCCCTGTCATATCTGGTTTTAGGTGAAATTCAGTGCAGGACTGGAATAATAGTTTGGGGTGGGTTTTTTTTTTGGTGTGAGGGGTTTTTTTTGTTGTTTTGTTTTTGTTTGCTTGGGGTTTTTTTTGGGGGGGGGTTGGGTTTTTTAAAATTTGGTTTTGTTCATGGAATGTTAAATATTGAAATGGAGTCCTTATTTTGGGAGGTAGAACACAAAGACAACAGAGCATGTAAAGCTACAAATGACCTGCACACGAAAATTTCTGTTTTCTTTCTTAAGCAATCAAATTACATTCCCAGTCTTGGGTTTCATGCAAGCAGTAATTACCGTGATCAGATTGGTGTGGTTTACATGAAGTACAGTTTCCTATGCCGAGGCATACAGGGGCACCACCAGCTCCAGTCTGCTGTACATGAATGTACAGAAAAGGATGCAGAAGATCAGCTCAGCAGAGGTGATAATCAGGGCAGGAGCCAACTGGCTCCAAGTCCTTTGTTTCCCAAACAAATCAGTATTGTATGTTCTTGTTCCTGTAACTGTGAAGTCCACCTAAATATGTTTTTTCCTCCTGAGGCCCTGCCTTACAGGCTAGGTAAAATTGTTCCATATACATTTGTTCTCCTTTCAGGGTGGACAGAGAGCTTGGCATTATCACCTATACATAACCTGATATCCTGTGACTAAAAGGTAGAAAGGAAGTCAATTAATTAATTAATTGATTGAAAAAGGACTGAATTGGCATCGGTGCAGATAGAAACGGGAAATGTAGACGTCACAAAGAGCAAAGATTAGGAAATACCGGTGTTTCTCGGCACGGCTCGCAACAACATTTTCCTGCCCGGAGCCCGGCCCTGCCCTCGCTCCCGCCCCGCAGCGCTGGGTGTGCCCGAACGGCGCGGCACGGGCACGGCACGGGGACACAGGGGCAGCGGCACAGCCCGGACAGCGCGACAGCGGAGCGGAGCCTCGGCTTGGGAACGGTACATTCGGGTGGGGCACTCAGCGTTCTTACCGAGCAGGATTCCTGCCAGGCCGTCCTTCCAGGCATCCCTGGGCTTTCATGCCAGGGATGCGTAATGATCAGCAGGGCTGTGACGGGGTCTGACGCGGAGAAGCCCCGCATTTTCCGGTTGGGGAGTGCGCACTGAGTTAGAATATATCTCTTTAGAGAAGTAAGTCTCTTGCAAAGGCTGGGTTAAGGGGAAGTGCTGTTGTCCTGGCGCGCCCTGCTCGAGGAGGGAGGCAGCAGCAGCTGGGCTCTGGCAGCCGCGGGGCTGTCCCCAGCAGAGGACAGCGGCATTGGCGATGATGTGCCCTCGTCTCAGCGACGCTGGATACCTTGAGTGTCACCTGTCCGTGTGGCTGCCAGGTGCTGGCACACTGGGAGGTGTCAGGAGAAAAGTCAGTGTAAGGGGAGAGGGTACCCTACTGCAGCAGAACCAAAATAATTAATTTGTTCTTTGTATGCTATTTTGTTAACTTTAGGCAAAAATAACCTGTTTAATCAGGTCAACTACGTTATTTTTAGGCATACTTTTTCTTGAGCAGTCCAGGTTAAAATCTCGTGGCTGAATAGTCTAATATAAGGCAATGACAAAAAGAAATGCCACAAAAGGTGCCGTGATTCATGTTTCCTGGCTATTTGGCTTCCTGAGTCTGTTTTTTGAATATTAAAACTGCTTGGAAAGGGCCTGGGTTGGAATTCATATGGCAGTAAGCATATTTGTGCTTGGGAGCTTAAATTAATGGGCTCTTGGCAGCATTTCAGTGAACAGGACAATGAAACTATTTGTCATGCTGGATAAGACATGAAACTACTTGTTAGTCCTCTGTGTTTCTGATAAAAAGCAGAAGTCCCATAGTTAACGTAATTATGACGTGTCTGAATTACTTGCAGCATATCTAGTGCCATGCGCCAGAGTGAGGGACATGTGGTTCTGAAAATGAGAGTGACTGAAAAGAAATGTGGACATTCATAAAATAAGAACTATCTAGGATGAAATGAGGGCTGAGATTTGTAAATTCTTTATTGCTTTTCTACTCTAGGGCATATCAACATTTTTTAAATCCTGGATTTTACAGTGGCTTATATGTGAGGTTGTAGGGACAGTAAAAGATCCTGGACTACTACAAAGCCATTCTTTTAAATAAGTCATATGATTCTGACTCTGCTCTTCCTTTACCAAAGGGTTTTGTTGTAATTTCCAGTATTTCACAGAAGTTCACATAGCTGGAACATCTCACAGTATAAACTGATCTTTTGATAATTTAAATAACTTTTTTATTCTTCCTTAATTTGTGATATTCCTATAAGCTGCAAATTTTGTCAGCATATTTAGTGTGGTTATATGTATTAAACTTGTTATGCTATATTTTAATATGTGAAAAAAAGTTTTAAATTCTATAGTTTGGATGTGTTCTGTCAGATTCTTACAGCAGATATAGAATTTTAAATTATTTCCTATTACTTTTTTTAAATCTGCATTCTGACAGGGGCCAGATTCCAGTCTATTTTATGACAAGAATCCAAGCAAAACATGTGAAACAGCATGGTGGTTTTGTTAGAAAGTTGAAGAAAAAAAAATTTAAAAATGAGTGTTTTAAGGGCAGTTTGTTAAAGAGGATGTTATGTAGGATTTGGAGAGTGAGCTAGTTCCACGAAAGCCCAGAAGCATTAGACGTCGTCCTGTGGGATGTGCTTTTACTCAAGGAGTGAAAAACAGGAAGGAGCTACTTTCAGTTTCACTTCCATTCCCAGAACGACCATCGTCACTGAACTGAAGTAGTTAGACAAAATATATTGCTAGTTTAACTTGAACTGGATTGTTTTTAAAGAGTAACTAGGTTTATTATTTATTTCAGAATTTTCAATCCAATCAAAGGAGTGCCTCTACGACTCTTTTTTACACTTCCACTTTTGGATCTCCTGACTGTTTTGGATCTCTGTCTGTAAATAGCAGTTGCAGCTGTTGTGTTGCTTCTCTCATTACCCCTGGGAAAGAAATATCTCTCAAGGTTTATTCTGGTATCAGTAAGTGTTTATTTTTATTTTTCTTTTTCTTTTTTTTTTTTTTTTTCCTCTGTGTTCTTTGGGGTTTTTTTTAAGCCCTTTTGGCAACCATCCTTTGTTATCCTGTGAAGGTAAAAACTGGATCCACAGCGGAGTCTTGCACATCCCAATGCTTTCCCCTGAGCTGAGGATGACTTCAGGATGCTCAAAGCATGACTGCAGACATAGAAAAGTCAGACTTATGTGATGGTGGAGACATAGCCTAGAAGAACCTGAGATATTTAAGGTTATTTTACCTTGTTTTTGCAATTTAGCTTTCCCATATGGTATAGACAGGCAAATATCTTTTATCAATAATAAATAGAGAACTCTAAATAACTCTTGCATGAAATTATATATTTAAAAAATCATGAGATAAAAATATTCTTTTGCAGGACAACTATAAGCAGATCCACAACAATGCAAGGTGAGTAAAATATAAAGGAAATTTCAACTTTTGCTAACATCAAAAACAGCATGTTCAAGCAGTATTATCCTAGCTATTTGTGTACCTTCTAATTATATGAAATACGTATGAATGTTTTAAGTTGATATTATTTACATTTTAAAATGGAGTATTTTACAAAATGTAGAGCTTAAATTTTCAAATCGTGATTTCTGAAGTTAAATAAAAATAATTAATAGATTAGTAATCTTGAAATTCAAGTTATTTCTGCTTACAAACTGAAGCTGGTAAATATTTTTAAATAAATAAATCCATAACCATCTCCATCTGCTGGTGAGGCATAAATATAGTCCAAACTTGAAGAAGTTGGGAGAAAAGGTTTGGCACACGGAAATGGCTCATTGCCATGTTCTGTGCTGGAGGGCAGCCTGTCTGTTCATTTTTGGTCCAGACAGAGGAAACTGACCCTGCTTGAGCAAGGCTTGGACTGGATGATCTCAGGAGGTCCCTTCTAAACTGAATAATTCTGTGATTCTGTGACATCTTCGTGACATCAAGAGCAGCACTTTTCTGCCTTTTTCTGCACTTTAACGACCAGAACTGCTTTAACTGATGTTTAATACATGCATTGTTTATAAATATGATCTTGATAGATATAGTTTTTACTATAGAGAAAATAGCTGCCTAGTTTTGTTCTGTGTGTACTCTGGAAAAGGAGGCAGTGCTGGGGATCTTTCTCCCAGGGTGGGAGGAAATGATCCATACTCATTGTCTACATTCCATTCTTCCAGGACCTCAACCTGCCACAGCACCTGGATTCCCCTATGGCCCCCCTCAGCCTGTGCCTGGGACTTACCAAGGTGGGTTGCTTGATTACAGATCTGTGACACTATTAGGAAATAAGCTCGGGGAATGTGGGGCTGTGCAAGGGTAATCATCTCTGATTAAGGTTTCTGTTGTTAATTCTATCGAGTTTCTTTTAATTTGTGTTTTGATGAAAAGTAATTTCTTTCCTTTTTCATGCTACATGTTAGTATGTGGTGAGCAGTACCAACAGTGGTAGGAGTTAAAAGTTCAGGTGTTCCTTGGTGGTCACTGTGGGGAGTTTGCTCGGGAGGTGTTACTGATTGCAATCAATGTGTGGCAGCTCCTTATTGATAATCAGATTTTTACATTATCATGTTATTCCAGTATTTCATTTTATTATTCTCTAGAAATGCAGAACTGAAGAAATAATTGTTTTCGGCTTGCAGTTCTGCATGCTTTCTGTTCCTCTTTCATTCTCTGTTGCTGTACTTTGCTGGTGGTTATACCTTACACTTTCCCTCACTTGCTTTCTCCTCCCCTGTCTCATTTTTTGCTCTACTTCAAAATGCAGCTCTCCTGAATAGCTTCTCTCATTCTGGTCATGATTGTTTTCTAAAGAACCAAATCACAATAAATACCTAACAATCAGGCTTAAAGCATAAATTGTAGATAAAGGGCAAAATGTTTGGCCAAAGTTACTGAGCTGTTGATAAGTTAAAACTTGTTCCTCTTGGGGCAAGGCACTCTGGGGTTTGTAAAGTAAACTTGCAAACTTGTAAGTAAAGTGGGCAATGAGCACTCACTGCTTGTGCCATGGAGGCCATGGGAGCATTGTTATTTCGTATAATTGCATGTGCACGCACTTGCACACAATAGCAGTAGGTAGGTTGTGTGCAAAGCCTGTGCTTGGACATAAAAGTGATTCTGAATTCCCAAAGGGTGCATTCTTCTCTGGGGTGGGTGATGTGGCCACCTATGAGTTTTAAGCCACAGCTGTTTGCCTCACCTGAGGCACAAACCTGCTTATGGTCACAGCCTGGTCTTTCACTTGTAATGGTCCATGTGTTGTAATGTAATCTGAAATTTGGTGCTGAGCTGGTGTGGGCTAAAGCTCTACAAGTCAGTATCTCAAGCTATTTCTACAGCTCTACAAAAATACACTTTGTGTCTTCTGCATTGTGCTTGCTTCTGAGTAAAATATAAAATTCCTCTGAGTAAGACTGAAAGCCTGACTGCCTACCAGAAAAGTATTAAATGAGGGGAAGAATATATTTCTTGTTCTGTAAATTTTAAACATCTTCAGCTTCAGTGACAAAGGTGGTGTTGGTGGAAGGAGGGCAGAGCTCTGTGCCCAGCAGGATGAGGGGTGGCCTGTGACACCAAGGCAGTGCTGCCAGTGCCATCTGCTGGGGTGTTGAGCATTCAAACCTGCAGTGCTCCACGAGAGCTCCTGTGTTTTATCCAGCACCAAATGGAGACTTACTTGACATTCACAAAACATGGAACTATTTCTTCCTTTGCTGTGCTCCCCCTCTGTGAAGGATTTGTGTGTTTTTTGGGGTCTGACAGATAATCTGTTAAACAAATGGCAAAGTGCAGTTTTAGGCACACTCATCTGTTTTGAAAACTGTAGATGAATTTTGCTAGAAGGACATTCCCTTTCACAAAAGTAGAAAAAAAAGAATTACTCAACTGACAACTTGTAAATTCCAATGCTTTTCATGTAATTGAAAGTATTCTTATAAATAACCTTCACTTTGTCATTTCTGGTTTTTTTAATTGTCTGTCTCTAAGTGAATGAAATTTCTTCTGTATTCCAGAATGATACATTTAGTTATTTGATTTGGTCTTGTTTGAGGCATCAGAACCTCCCAAACCAGTCTAACTTCCATCATGGAAGTTCTTGTATTCATAACTGAAATATATAAGAATCTTCATAGTTAAAAATAGTGAATAAATTACACTTTTGAAGATGCATGGGGCAATTCTTTTCCAATATCTAACTTTCATAACTTTCATAACTGTATCTCTCATACCATGCCAACTGTCACAGGCGTGGGGAACTATGGATTCCAGGCACAGCCCATGGGAGTCCCAGGGAGCTATGGATTCCAGGCACAGCCCATGGGAGTCCCGGGGAGCTATGAATTCCAGGGACAGCCCATGGGAGTCCCAGGTGGATTTGCCGTTCCACCAGTCCAGAACCAGCCCAACATGCAGGGGACTATCTGGATGCCTATCCCTCCTTCTATTCCCAACTGCCCTCCTGGATTGGAATATCTCACACAGGTACCTGCATCCTTCTTCCTTCCCCTGAAGGATTCTGATATGGGAAGCAGCCTGCATCCATGAAATAGCTAAATAAAGCACCTGGCTATGTTGCAGCTACATGGGTTGCTGCTTGTGGGCTTCTAAGTGAAGCCTTTTGTAATGTCTGAAAGCAGAGATGCCTGTTATGGCTGTAGCACTTGTTCATGGAGTACCTTCCTGCCAAGCAGGGTGCTGAGGGATGAGGGGCACAGGGCTGTGGTACATCCTGCCCATCTCTGAAGTTGTGAGATACAATGTCATTTGGCAGGGTGTGTAGAATAAATACCTAATGTATAGGGCAACTGTAGCACATTAGAGGCACTTAATTTTCTAAGTGATGCTGTCTTCACACCTCTTAATGTTGTTCGAAGAGGTGCCAGTCAGACTTCACAACACAGAGAATGCTAATAGCAAAATAAGAATTGTTTCCACATTACTGAATAAGCCTTTGTACTGTAAAATACAGTTCATCTCAACACTGGGAAGGTTAACACAGACATATTGTTGCCAATATTGCAAATTGCTAAAAAAGCGCAAAAAAAAAAAAAAAGGAAAGAAAAATTAAAAGAACAACAGGCACATTAGCCCTTCATGCTTGTAACCAGACCAGTCTGGGTTCAGCTCCTCCCATCAGCTCCCGTGCTCTGGAGCACTCTTCTGCTAAACTGGCAGAGGACAGGACAAGGAGGGGAGTGAGCTCCTTCCACAGCTTAACTGGTAGATAATCTCCCTCTAGACAATGTATTGAGCTGTACAGTTTCATTCTAGAATTAAACAGCAGCGCCTCTTAAAATTTCATTTTTCTTAGTTGCAATTTGTTGACTGTTCATTCTGTTTATTTTTTCACGCATGTGCAGATTGACCAGATATTAATTCATCAGCAACTTGAACTTCTTGAGAGTAAGTACAAAGTATTTAAATCTAATAATCCCAAGAACAGTAAAGTTTAGACTTTCTATGACACTGTGTTTTTAATGTGGTCACCACCTGTGTCTTTCTTGCCTCTATTACCTGTCTCAATTCCTGCAGACGTTGTGGAAGAGAGGAAGGAGAAAATAGGAGAGAAGCAGGTTCTGTATCTCAAAAGTTACACAGCAATGCAATTCAATAATCGTGATTGCTGGTTATAGATGAAGTCACCCCTTTCCAGTGTTACTTGCTGACAACGATTTCTACTCTCCACTCTTCCCTCCTTAAAGCACTTATTTTCTGTCCTGTCATATCCCACCTAATTCCATGGGCTAGCATCTGCCTTTGGTCCTGTTTTCAGGCAATCCTGCTGTTTTAGCAAAGTGAATGGCTTTCCTTCTGCTCCCCTCGTTCTGTGCGTTAAGAATGTCCAACACGTATTATCAGTGGCTTTCAAGTAGAAGGAATGAAATGGACCATACATTGGAGCTGACACCTAATGTTACTGCTGCATTTTTCTTTGCAGGTCTTTCTAAAACTTAGAAGAGTGCTTTCATTTGTTATATAAATTTATTAAAATTTCTGTCTTGGCCCTCATTGCTTGTGATGTGTGCTACTGTAAATCTTGTCTGAGTGGCTTTTTTGTGGCTTTTTCATTCTGAAAGTATTTGTGCCCAATTTGGGCTTCACCCCCAAATGCACAACTCTCTCTAACTCTCATGCATTCCATTTTTCCCTGAGAGCCTTCCCTGCTGTGTTACTGCTACTGGTGGTGCTTGCTCGGACAGCAGGTGTCTGTCTCTGGTGGGGAGGACTGGGGACTGATGGCAATCTCTGTGCTCTTTCCGTGTGTCCTTGTTCATGGTGGCTTTTTCTCTCTGAACTTCTCTCTCTGGCTTCTCCACTTGGGGCTCCTTTGCTATCATTTCCGTTTGCCAGCAGCTGCCTCTGACAGACTTTGAGTGCGGCTTGCCTTCCCAAAGGGCAGCTGTAGAGTTAGCAGGGAGTGTCTGACCTGATACTGCTCAGGAATTTAGCAGATTTTTTCCTATTTTTCAGTTGTGACTAGCTTTGAAACAAAAAACAAATACGAACTCAAGAATGCACTGGGGCAAAGGGTGTACTTTGCAGAAGAGGACACTGACTTCTGTACCAGGAATTGCTGTGGGCCATCAAGGCCCT
The DNA here is from genome assembly GCA_036630365.1 of Acanthiza pusilla. NCBI lineage: Eukaryota > Metazoa > Chordata > Aves > Passeriformes > Acanthizidae > Acanthiza > Acanthiza pusilla. Next base: position 12,139,498 of record JAXCHO010000026.1, on the reverse strand, counting down.
TCACCATTCGGATTATTGACAACCTGGGCCACGAGGTGATAACGCTGCAGAGACCTCTCCGATGTTCTTCCTGCTGCTGCCCCTGCTGTCTACAGGAGGTGAGTTGCTGCCTCTCACTGCCATCCTTCACATGGGACAGGGACCTCCTGGGCAGTTTTCAGGTGGGGTTGTCTTGAATCAGGGGTGAGATGAAATGGGTCTGGTTTTGTCAATAAGTTGTGGGAAGAGAGATCTGTGGGATATGTGCATGGGGTCCTTGGTCTGGGAAGAAGCAAGTGTGCTGCAACTCTTGGATTCACTGGCCACTTCTGATTGTGGTAATGAAAAATCTGAATGAGCAGCATGTCAGGGAACTTGTGGCTGGTGCTGAACTGTGCACTGGAGGTGGACTTGGAATGGAAGAGTAAGGCTACAGCTTTCATAAAATAACAGCTAGAGTTTTTATTTTACAACTGTGAAAGCTATAGTGACATTCAACACAGGAGATCATGAGGTTTTTTCATATTAACATAATTCTGGAATGATGTAACTTCTGAGGAGGCTCAGATTTGAAGTTTCAGAAGTCCTCCTGAGGCATTTGTAGTAGCTGCACCCTGTAATATCTTCCCTGATTGCATTTGGGATGCTCACTGCCTTTCTTTCACTGGACTTTGATCTTGATATTGTGGATGCATAGTTTGCGTGCTTCACAGCCTAAGGAGTCTCTCACTGTTTTCTTGAAGGCAAAAGTTGAATGAGAGGTCTGTGATTTGAGTGAAGTCTTCTGAAAACACTCACAGCAAAATGCATTGAATGGTTATTGTAGAAGAGTAAGTTGTGTTTCATTGTGTGCTGGTGTGGGTTTGTCTCACAAGCCTATGGAAGCAGGAACATTCACTTGAAAGTTTTCTCTTTCCTGTGCAGCTGGAAGTCCAGGCTCCTCCAGGAAACACAGTTGGTTACGTTGTGCAGAACTGGCATGCCTGCCTGCCAAAATTTACCATTCAAGATGAGAATAAAACGGATATACTGAAAATTAGTGGCCCGTGTGTTGTGTGCAGCTGTTTTGAGGATGTTAATTTTGAGGTAGGCAATGTAAAAATGATTTGCATTTCAGATAGTAGTTTGATATTAGTTTTTTTCTCAACTTACTGCCTGTCAACTCTAGTATATATTAAGTAATTACTACATCATCTTTTAATGCTGATATAATCAAATGACTTCTCTAGATACTGAAATTACTTTAGACAGACCAGATAAACTTTCAGAAATTATGTGTTAAAGCTACTCTCAGTGTTCACTGAGAATGATTCCTTGTGGCTGCACACAAATCACTTAAACTATTTAGCTGCAAAATCTTTCTGAATCTGTTATGTCAGGCTCTAAGGAAAATATACTCACCTGTGTCAGGTATTTATTAAAATTACTTCCTACAACCACTTATTTAATCAGTTAATAATCATTCAATGAACTTGTAACTTAATTTAGACCTAAAATATAGAGTTGAATGACTGAAGAATTACAGCTTTCATTTTAAAATAATAATGATATATGCAACATTGTTTTTGTTGACATTAAGTACAAGATACACTAAGCTACAATTTAAAATTTAAAAAGGTGTTGCATATAGTTACTACAGCAAATTTGTAGAATTTTATTTTTTGAACTGGTCTTTCATATGACCCAGAAGATTGGATCTAACTTTAGAAAACATAATGTTGCCGAGGCCTAATGTCTGCTTTTGAACAGATGAATGTATTTTGTTTAATTTTCACTTGAGCAGTTCCTGATGCATGGCAGGAGAAAGTGATTCACTCTCTTGGCTAAAAGACACCACTTCCAGCAGAGTGTGTGCCTGTGACTGCTGTCTCCCAGCACCATCAAGGAACTGAAGTTTGCAGTCAGATTCAGAATCAAGCTCATATCTCTAATACTTAAGATTGACTTTCTGATGGTCTGATTGCCTTTTGGTACAAATGCTTGCATTCAATAATTGTATTAATTCTGAATCTTTTAAATGGATCTATTCAAAAATGGATTTGGGTATATTATGAACAAAAGATTTAATGATTTTTTTTTAAATTTTGCATTAAACTATAGGTCAAGTCTTTGGATGAGACTTGTGCTGTTGGGAGGATTTCTAAACAGTGGACTGGGCTTGTGAAGGAAATGTTTACAGATTCAGATAACTTTGGAATCTCCTTCCCGATGGACCTTGATGTGAAAATGAAAGCTGTCATGATCGGTGCTTGCTTCCTTATTGTAAGTCACTAATACATGAATATAAATTAATATGTTATTCACTAGTACTATATGTTATTCACTAATACAGGGATATAAACTAACTTTTTCATCACCACGTTTAAATTGTGATGGTAAAGAGTCAATTTTGAGCTCCTCCGAGTGGGTGACAGCTTGTGAACTTCTGTGTGTGAAACTGAGCACAAAAGGCAACAAAGAATTATTTTAGACAATAAGCTTATTCTAGACTACACGAAGTGCTTATGGTATTTAAAAAGAGTGTGAGTGTTCTATGCTAGCAAGTACAGCATTAGTGCATGTGAGCAACCTGGGCTTTCAGGCACAGAAATGGGGCCTCCCTGTGCAAACTGAAGATTATCATTATTAAGATGGACTCCAACCTGAGGTAAAATGAGAGGGAATGAGTCAGGTTGAAAAAGTCAGGGCAGAAATCCTGAGTAAAGGATGCATAACTTTGGCTAGTGATAAATTAAAAGTTTCCATGTTGGTCTTTCACCTTCTTTCTCTTTGTGTCCCATTCGGGGCTACCCAGGTGGTGAGGGCATGGCAAATGTGTCCCCATCTTCTTCTTGCCCTTCGATGTTTCTCAGAGGAAGGTGAAAACATTGTAATGCAGCTAGGAGATCTCTCTGATCTAAGAACCACATTTAAGAATTGTTTGTTTTGGTTTTTTTTTTACTCCCTTAGGACTTCATGTTTTTTGAGCATGCTGGTGATAGGCATCAGCGAACAGGAGTTTGGTAATGAAATCTAGATGTTCTATAAAGAAGTAAGAAGAACATGGATCTCCCAGCTTTCCAGTGAATTGCAAAGCTCCAGTAAGAACATGAGAAATGTACATATTGCAGTTGCATTTCCATAAGCTAAATGCTTTACTGTCTTTAAGTTTTTTTATCTGAAATAATTAATTGTATTAAAATAAGAACACTTTATCTGTACAGATCAATACTGTGATTTATAGTACTATATAGCAAACTTTTCTTTTTTCCCCAAGAACTCTGGAATTGTAAAGTACCTAATTATAGCACTTATTTATAACTACTATAGTAATACCTTGACTCCTAAGAAAAAGGACTACTTATATATCCAGTACTAAGAAGAACCTAAGCCTAATAAAGAGGTACTGATCTTTTCCTGAGTATTCTTCTTTGGCAGTTTTGCGTTAGTGTTCACATTGTGTTGTTTCCTATCAAACACATCAAATATATACACTCAGAGCAAAGTAATGCATGTGAACAAAACCATCTGAAATCACTGTAAAACTGTATTGCTCTGCTGTACTGGTCTGTCTGAGCTGAGTTCATTTCCCCACAGCAGCCCTGGCAGAGCTGTGCTTTGCACTGGGAGCTGGAAAGGTGTTGATAACTCAGCAGTGTTTGGGCTGCAGCTGAGCAGCTCTGACACAGCATCAGCACTGCTTTCTCCAGCATTCCCGCCTGCCTTGAGTAGGCTGGGAGTGGGTGAGATCCTGGGAGGGGACACTACCAGGCCATCTGACACAAATCTTGGCTAGAAAAGGTAAGAAAAGGAGGAGGAAGGGGAGGCATTCATCTTTTACGGTGTTTGCCTTCCTGAGCAATCACTTCCATACGGAAGCCCTGCTTCCTGGGAAGTGGCTGCACATTGCTTGCTGGTGGGAAGTAGAGAATAAATTGTTTTGGTTTTTTACTCTGTGCACACACAAACTTTTGCTTTTGTTTCAGCAAACTGCCTTGTCTCAACCTGTGAGTCATTTTCCGTCTCATTTTCTCTCCCGTGTCCAGCTGGGAAGGGGAGGTATAGAGCAGCTGGGTGGGCACCTGGCACCCAGCAGAGGTCAGCCCACCACATCTAGAGATGAATATGTTGTCAGAAGCAGCTCCTCCTAAACGTGACCTAATTTCCTTATGTGGACTGTTCTTAAACTTAAGGCTTGTAGGTTCACCAAGGGAAGCTTAGAGGTGACAGGGAATACAACTGTCTGTGCTTGCTGCTGTTTAATAACCTTTAGCAATGGCTTTGTGCATGAGTGTGACCTGAGGCAAGGAGAAACTGGTTTGTTACTTTTCAGTTCCTCCAGTCCTCTTTGCTCCTTATTTAGTCCATGGTTTTCACAGATTGTGAGTCTTGTCTGTTGTTTTGAGGGCACAGAGTAAACCGAACAAGTATTTGAGTAAACAGAAGAGTTTCACTTCAAAAGGAGACACATGAAATGGGAGGTGTCTTTCTTAGAATTTAAAGGTTTATTTAAATGTCCAAGCGATGAAGAAAGGTGCAATTTCTTACCCCAGCACACAAGCATGTGCACACAAGCACAGTTTTTGGGATCCAGCTACAGGGAGAAGTCCTTGCCAATAGTTTCAGTTGTATTCTAGTGCTTCTAAAGAGACCTTTAGTTCAGTATTTTCAAATCATTGGTTGTTCCTGGCCAGTCAAAAAGCAGAGGAAAAGAGAAATGCCTTTGCTGCTGTGTACCTGGATTCTCTTTGATGTTGGAAGAATTGTGCAAACTTGGGACAACAGTCCAGACTGTTCTGAAAGTCTTTAAATTGTATATTATTCCTTGTTAGGTTAGCTTCTGCTGCTAAAACTCCTTGTATATGAAATTGCTGGAAGTGCATTTTTGATTCATCAGCACTACTCTTAGGGATTTAACTTAATATTATTATTTTGAAAATACTTTGTGCTTTATTGACTAGCTATTAATGAGATAATCCATTAGAGATCCAGTCTTCCTAAAATCTGCTAAAAGTTTCTGGTTGCATCAGTCAGGAATAGAAGCTACAAGTATTAGAAACCAGACCTGTCCTCTAGGGATTCATGTGGCTAAGTCATTACTATTTGTGCTGCAAGGGGTGGCACACAGCTTCAGTTCTGCCTGTAGCCCTGAAGTCCCAGGCTCAAGGCCATTTGATAACTGCCCTTCAGTAGTTACTCAAATATTCCATGAACATTGTTTGGGAGATATTTGAAACTGCCTATTTACTTCCTTGGCAGGTGCTGGATAGAATTTAAATTTGCAGTTTGTATTAGAGTGAGATCTATGGCTGTTTGAGGAATGGATGGAATAACACTTTGCAAGGAGACAAAACAGGGTGTCATAAATTCATCCGCTGGCAATAAATTGGGGAGTGTATGCAAATTTAAGTGAGGTATTAGGAGGTTGAGCTAATAGGATATAATCAAGAGACCTGGTTTTCATTCCTCCAAGTAATTAAAATTTCTTTGTTCAAATTTTTTTCTTAGGTATTTATTTACCCTAAGTCCTGGAAGCAGCATTGTTCCAACAACCTTGCGTACAAAATTACATAGGAAAACTAATGTACATCTCTGTAGAGCAGTAAGGGAAGAATGGGAGAATGCAAATCATGAAGAATGATCAACTTCACATCCAGACTTGTAGGAAAACTATGTTGCAGCTCTTGTATCTTAAGGACAATTTCAGTTGCAAGCAGTAACAATTGTGTGAAGTGTAATCAAAGCAAAGATATCTGTGCTCACACACTGGTTCCTCAAATACAGTGAAACCCAACAACGAAGTTGTGAAAATTGTGCTGTTGCCCATTTAGATTTTTTTATTTCCTGCTGCTCAAGTCTAGTGGTCAAATTGCTGCAGTCTATTCCTGTGTCATGTATTCAGCAAAATTAGTAAATTAAGTGAAAATTTAGATAACCTGAGAGAATAAGTGAATCCAGATGAGAAGTAAGAAGTGGAAACTAGGCATCATAGATTTGCCAGAATTGTGGTAAGAACTGGAAAGAAATTCTACAACCTCAGATCATGAAACAACAGAGAGAGCATTGGACTGGAGGAACTTTCCATCAGTTGGGTAACTGGATAACTCTGATACTGGTTACACAGCTCATAAACTTTTGTCTTGTGAAACAGTTCACACTCTCTCAAGAAGGTAAAAGTATTGCATGGGAAGTCCTAACTAAAGGGACCAAGGAGTAACTCTTTAGTTAACCAAACAATATCTTATTGCCTTTGTAATCTCACTTTTTTTCTGATGCTATTTAATTGAAAAATTGTAAGTCCTTAAATTTTTCAAGAACTTTGGGAGACTTTCTCATTTCTGAAACTGTGTTAAATGCAGGATAAATCATTCTTTGAGCTGTTTTTTTCATTTTGAAAGAATCCATAACAGCATCCACATTTAATAAATCACCGGAGTCTAGAACTCTCCACTCTTCATCCTTCAGACGATCAGCAATACAATGATTTATTCCCCTCTCCATAAGTCCAGGCTTTGTAAAGCATTAGAAGACTTTCAGTATACCACTTGTTACTCAATAGCATCTCAGTGAGATTGAGCTGTTACATAAAACCTTTACAGAGTGAGATTTGCAGATGGATTTCTCTAGTTCTGTTAATGACCTTTCCATCTGTACCATCCTGGTAAGTTTTTCATCTCCAGCTGCACAGGAGATGCAGTCACTGAATGAAACCCTAGGGTCTATATAGCACACAAAGACATAATTTTCTCAGTAGAAAAGCATAATTAATTCCATTTTCCAAAAACAAAGTTGTAAAAAAAAAAAAGAAGTTAAAAGAAACAATTTACTCCTTAATCATAAGCAAGATTGTGTTTTTGCTAATTGAAGAGAGAACAACCTTGCTAATTGGAAAAGAGAAGGAGCATTATTTAAAGTACATTGTATAACATTATATATTGTACACAACTTATACATTGGATAAGTTGGCCTTTAAAAAACACTTTAGTTCATATTTGCTAAGTTCATAGAAAGGTCTCCTTGGGTCTTTTTGTTGACCCAAGGACAGCCCTTACATCCCTCATGTACCTTGTGTTGGTTTTACTAACAAGAGTAACTTTGACCAAAAGCTGACAGTGGGAGCAGGACTGCAAAACAAAAGGTGAGTCAGGGAAGGAGAAAGCAACTGTTTTTCCTGAACTAAATTTAGCTCCATTCACTGTAGGTGCAGGGGTAACTCTTTGGAAATGCAAGGGATAATAAAGCAAATCAAATCTTTGTTCAAGGGAATTTATTGTAAAATTGCATGGTTCAAGTGTTTCCCTAATGGTCATTGTATGATATGGATGTTAATTATCTGAGAGGAAATGGTAAAGGTAAAAGCCTGATTAAAGGAAGAAGTTGTGCACCCAGATAAACTTGGAGATAAAGGAACTGCACACAACAGGACAAGGAATCAGCTATGGGTTTCATGGAGGGGAAACCATCACCACACCACAAGATGAAGAAACCGTGTCAAGCAAGAAGCAATCATGTGGTTTGATCTTTAGTGAGGCAGGAGATAAAAAAGGTATAAGAACCCCAGAACAAATAGTAAGAGGCCAGAGTGAGTCTCTAATTAAGGAAAAGTGCAGCTCTCAGAGTGGGAGAAAGAGCCTAACTAGTGAAGAATTCTGTTGGGTTGGATCAGGGCTCTGTATGTACTTTCATGATGTGTATGCTCATACATGCTGTGCTTATCTGCTGGGGCTCTAGTAGCTCCTTGTCACCATTCACAGGCAGACTTCCCTACATTACTGATTTTTTTCTGGAGAGAATTAATCTTCTGCTTTATAGCTATATTTGACCTATCACTTTGGTTTAGTTTATTTACAATTTTTACCTGATAACATTATATTATTAAAGACAGCAGAGAGAAGAAAATACACATGAAAGCATTGCAGCATACCAAAGAGGAAGAAGAGAGCAGGGAGATTCAATGATTGTGTCTCCTATTTTTCGATGGGTGGCAGTATTAGCACAGAAATTATCTTTTCACTGCTTAAACCTGGCTCTGAGATCCACAGGCAGTTTCCTTAGATGTCATTCTGATTTTCTCAGTGGAGGAATTTCAGATTACACTATGTCCAAAGTATGTATTCCCTACGTGAGTGTGGAAAGCTAAATGTGTCTTTCCCACCAAAGCAGCAAAATACTAAGCTTCAAATGCAATTACACACCACTAGGAAAATTTAAAAATGTGCAAGTGCATGTTATACCATGATTGATTTAAAATACTTAGACAAAATACTGTGTAATGTCCTTAAAGTTGCATTAGGCTTGGTAAATGGTATCATTTGGAATTGGACTATAATTTCTGACAGAATTTCCTACATAAAGCCGAAAGTTATTAATATATCACAGCAGGGTCCATCAAAGCAAACAGGCTGATTTCCCTGCTGGTTTAATGTCACTGATTTATGTCTAAGGTGTATTTAGCCCCCTAGACATGACATGGCTTCAGTGTGTGTGGCTGTGACCTGGACTGCTAGCACTGCAGGGCAGTGGAGAAGAGGGCAAGGGACAGGAGAACTGTGCCAGGTGGGCCTAGGAATCTGCTCAAGGCTTGCCCTGCAGGCTTTGGTTGTGGTTTTCTTTTCTTTGGGTTTTCTTTTTCTCCTTTTTTGGTTAAATTTAAACTTGCTACTCATGCCTCAGCTGTTTAACCTTTAGCTGACCTAGTTATTGAACCAGGGCAGCTGGTGGCATCTGAGGCAGTTGACATTTCTCCATTGTTGCATGCCTTTTCCAAGGAGCAGACAGATGCTGGTGTGAGGCTGAGCAGCACACACACAGCAGTGTGCACCAGGACCTGGCAGCTCCTGCCATCCCCGCCCTGATGCACAACCACCATCAATCCCTGAGGACAAATGCATGCCAAAAAAAAGGGGGAATGGGCTAGTACCCACTGGGCAGCACAGGCACTGCTGGTCAGGGGCCTCCTGTTCCTCAATTCATGTGCTACAGAGAGGGAGTGACACGGAGATGTTCAGCTACAGGAAAATTCCCATGCAGCTCTACATCGCAGCTTCTAGGGGCATGGACAAAGGTGTATTTCAAAGGTAAGAGTTCAAACCCTGCAGTGCTGCTTTGGCACTGCCTGTGGGGCTGGGAGTTGGTGCTGGCACCATGGTGATGGATTGAGCTGGCAGAAGCCCCAGGAGAGAGCTGTGGGCAGCAAATGCTGCATGGAAACTCCCAAGCTAACTGAGGTTTGTGCTGACGGCTATAATTAAAGCTATTCATAAGAGGAGAAGTATAAACAAAAGGTAACTTGCTAATTTAAATGACCCAGTCATATGTTTTGACCCTGAAGACACTGAAGACTTTGTGGCTGCCTTGACTTTGTGGCTGCATTGACGTTGTGGCTTACAGCAGCATTTTGCGGGTATTAATTATGACCACCACATCATAATGTTTTCTAATTGAGGTCCTGGCTGCATGTTCCTGCTCTGAAGTGTAGTCCCTCTAGTGTGAGTGTACAGTTCCTCCTGAATGTGCGGATTTTTTTTGGCATGATTTGGACAGCACAACCTCCCAAGGTATCTGACCTTGCACAAACATTTCTTTGTGCTGGTCTGCTTTCTGTTTAGTTATACCCTGGTGTACAACTGAGCTGTCGTGTACACCATTGAGGAGCTCCCTCCAGCAGTCTTTACATGCTGTATGCTGCTCCTTCGGTTCTTTATGAGCTTTCTCAAGCTCAGCCAATATTTCAGCTCAGGTTCAGTCTCCTGGTCTTACTGTGGCTCTCTCCAGCCACACATAATTACACAGAGCAACACTTGCTCTGGGGAATTTGATCAAAATGAATCCTAAATCTGCAAGATCTGTGTATGTTTGCCAAAGACCTACACATTAGCACCTAAATCCTGTCTTTTCCTCCTGTAGCCAATCTTGCTTTTTAACTGGTGTAAAATCTTTTTTTTTTTTTAATCCCACTGCACATGGCTGTACAAGGGAACCGAGGCACACTACTTTATTGTCTCATTTTTCTGAGATTTGTGGCTCGTGGAAAATACAGGTCTTTCAGCAGACTGAGGCTGAGCTTGCCGACACTGTTTATGCCTGAATTCTGCTTGGTGCCAGATTGGGACAGAAAAGAAATACAAGCAAAGTTGTTCAACACAGACAAGGGCTCACTGTGCCCTGTCCTTTCCACTGAACAAACTTTGGGCAGCTATTAGAGGTGGTAAGCTAATATTAAAATGCACTAGGAATTAAAGCCAGCCATTGAAATGTACAAGAACTTACCTCTGTGTTGCAGAACATAGGGGAAAAAAACAAAAAGAAAAAAAAAAAAGATAATTAGTTAATGTGGTAGTGGTAGAGGAGAGAGCAAGGCAGAGGAAGGCAAAATCTGTTGAATAAATCAACTAAATTTTTGTACATTGTTTGTGCTCCATTTATGGTGTTCAGCTTTTTAAGCAATATGTGTAGCTGAAGGAAATATTTATGGAAAAGTGCATGTTAATGAAAAGGAATGAAAAATACATTTTAAAAAATATTAGTGGTTATGCATGCTCTAAGGAAGCCACTACGATGTGATGCCAGAATAAAGCACCAACTAATCAGCACTTCTTAAGCTGCAAATATGAAATCTTTACAGCAAATTATTTTTCCGGAGGATTTGCACTTCAGTAATTATGTGGTGAAATTTAGCAAAAGCTCTCACTATCAGATAAACTCAAGTCAAATTTGCAGACAGAAGTATGCACAAGTTTTTATCTTTTCAGAAAGATGTAATGAGGTGTAAACATCTATAAAACATGTTTGACTTCAAAATCGTTTGAGCCAAAGCTCAGCAAAGTCAAAGGCAATGAGCTACCAGGTCCAGAGGGCACCTAACACTGCTGATAAATCTCTGCCTCCCAGCTCAGTTCCAGCCATGGCAGTATATCTATCTAGGTACAGATTAGAGGATTTTTCTCTAATCTACATTTATGATTAGAATTTGACTATTTAAAAATGCAAATACGGCTGCTGACAATGGAAAAAAGCAAGAGAAGGATGCTAAAAATATCACGGCTTGGAATCTCAGCATAATCAAGCTGCAGTTTGGAGTGACTGGATAAAAGGACATGATGAGAGCTTTCCTTGGAGATGTGCTGCCTGATTACAGGTAAAAACTGGAAAACTATTGCCATTCCTGAAGCTTCATTTCTTCCCTGAGACTGTTACCTTCTGCCCCAGATAGCTCCTGAGCTATCTCCCTGCAATTCATTTTGATTCAGGTGCTTTTTCTCTGTCTAGGAGGAAGAACAAGGAGGAAGAACAAGGAGGAAGAACAAGGCATTTCCATCCAGGCTGCAACAAGTGATGCTGTCTGTCCTTTTGCTGCTGAGGTAAACCTGTATCGATAAAGCATTTGCAAATGCCTTCCTACAAACTCCCACAGCAATTCTACTAATAGCTGATGGCTGTTAACAGGCTGTCAGCATGGCATCAACAGTTTACTCTGCTGAGGACCAAAATGTTTGAATTTCACACATGTTCTTTTTTGGCTGTAACATGAGTGTAAGTAAGAGGAATGCAGTGAGTGTGACATTCTGGTCAGAATACCTGATCAAGTGTCTCTTCTCATGTTAAAATATAAGAACTATAATGTTTTCCTCCCAAAAGAAAAAAAAAGCAGCCAGGTAGAATGACGAAGATGCTCCTGTTAATCTAGCAATTTTGTGTTTAAAGTTTCTATGATGAATGAATTAATGATTATATTAGATTTTGTTAGTGGCCTGTTTGTTGGCGATTTCTGTGAATGGAGCAGTAACTAAGTTTCTTTCGAGTCCCATCAGTTCCATGCTAATAATGGAGCAGATCACAAGTGCAAAAGATTACTTTGGTCTAAAAGTTTACGTATGCAACTCCCAAATGAGTTTTGAGACCTGATCAGGAATTTATTCTATAAATTTAGAATCTGTAGAAGTCTGCAAAGCATTCACAGGAATCACCTCCTTAAAAGTTGTGTTTGCTTCCTCTATCACCCCTGGAAGAGCCCAGGGTCCCCTATAGCACTGCTATAGGGTGTGGTGTGGACAGTGTGGGAGGACCCAGGCATATTTGCTAGTACTTCTTTCTGAGTCTTTGCTTACTGCCAAATATTTTCCCGTGGGTTAGGGGGAGACCACGTCACAGAGAAGTGTTGCTTCCTTGCTCTCATCCACCCACCATCTAAATTAGGTGTTTTATAAATATTTAATCACCAAAGTATCAAAGTGTTTGCCCAGTCATGCTCTCTGGTTATGGAGCCCCAAAGTGATGGGAATCACAGGCTGAAGTTTGCGTGGAGTTAGAAGTGAATGGACAAATTCAGAACGAAGCCTCCTCCATAATGACAGACTGATAAATCACGTCTGTTTTCCTCTACAATACAAAGAGGGAAAAAGCAAAAGAATGACCTAATTTTGTCATTGAGATGAATGGTGTGACAGGAGAGCATTCCTAAAAACACACATAAAATGTAAATCCTTCTTTCCTGTGAGTGCCTGGGCAGCAGTTGACTTCTGTGACTCACTTCACAGAAATTCCATGGGAAAAAGGTTAGGCTTTCTCTGGGATGAAAAGAACAAGACTAAATGATATAAACGGTGATTGTAAAGCAAATTCCTGTCTGATATCCCCTGTCTGCACTATATGAAAAGCAAACACAGCCAGTAAAGCTTTGATTGCTGCAGTAGGTTCCCTGTCTTTGGAGAGGTGAAGAGGACAGGCTCCACAAACAGAGCTCCAAGGCTTTGAAGGTCGACTGGAGAGTGATGATCCCTTTCAGAAGAGAAAAGGAGTGCCTCCCATCTGAGACTCTCAGTGTGCTGACTGAAAACCATGGACCTTCCCCAGCAGCTTTTTCCTCACTCCAGTCGGTCACTGGTCTGACGTGGAATAAGCTACACTGGAGGCACAGCCAAAACAACTTCCCCAATTGGATGCAGGGAGAAAGAGTTGGAGTGGAAAAAGTGTGTGGATGGCCTACGTGCAGCTGAGTTCCCATTCACGGCATCTGTTTATGGAAGCTTATATTCAGCTGCATCATCAGCTCTCTCAGTCACAGTCCGCAAGCATGGGGTGAATAAAAAGCTATCTGTTTGAGGACTAGAGAATTGTTTGTAAGAGTTCAACAGAACAAACACATATTGATACACAGTGATCTGGGCTGCTCATGAACAGTAGAAGGAAGATCTGAAGAGCAGGATTAAATGGCCTCCTCTAAGCAAAACAAAAAGAATCTTCATTTTTTCTGATATGGATTTGGAAAGAGCCACATGAGATATCAAGAACAGAAAGAGGGTTGCCACTGAGATTTTGCAGAAGTCTGACTTTAGCGGTGTATGAATTTTCTTGAATATCTGTGATTTAAAGGGGAATTTTTTTCTGCCTTTATATTGTCTTTGTTATTCTTTGGAAATTGTGTCATGGTCCTCTCTGGCCTTGGTATCTACTTTGAGCATGGTCCAGTTTAAAGATTGTATTTTGTTTTGGAAGCAAGTGATTTCTATTCTTTAGACTGGAAATCTAGGGAGGTGACCACTATTACCTCTTGGGGGGGTGAACCTTTAAACTGAGTAACACGAATAGCTTGTGGCAATAATAATACCTCACAGTAGCTTGATATAGTGATTTGAGAAGTCCTGATGGCTAATAACAGTCTCAACATCATCATTCAGGTTGCTAGCCCCCTGCTAGCCCAGGTGGTGCTCTGTAGGCGTTTGCAGCCTGTCACCACAATACTGTGCACAATGCGTCTGACACTGCTCTGAAGTCAAACAATACCAAATTTACCAAACTGATAGCAATAATAAAATCTAATTAATAATAATCTACTAGGTTTATTTAATGTTCCTGCTGAGGAAGGATGTTTACTAAAATTTTTCTATCTTGGAAAAACTTCTGTCAAGAAGCATCTTGAAAACAAGAACACAGGAAAGGGAAATAATATGACAATGACTGATGTAAAGGTAATTTTTTTGCTTATAATTTGTATAAAATATCCCTGGCTACAAAGAATTTAGTAGCTTAACACAAATGTTTATGTAGCTTTTCCACGCAGAGTAACAAGAATAGTATTACTGACCTTTTTTTCCTGAATCACCTGTACAAATCCCACTCTAGGATCCTGAATGCAAGTAATAATCAATATTCCCACTACATGTGGGGAGCATTATAGTTGAGGCACAGTGAGTTCTGCTGTCATATTTTCAGCTAAATTCTAAATTGTAGCAGGCAGAATGTAAGCACAATGGGACAGCCACATTAATAAGATTTTCCTGTGTGTAAGGGTTTTGCACAGGCAATAATTTGCTAGATAGCTGCCTGCCAGACTTAAATATAGATTTTTCCTTATTTCATTCTGGTTATATCAAAGAACATTGTTAATGTGTAAATGTCTCAAAGGGAAGCATAGCCTTACATTGGTACAGGGATACAGGGAAACGGAATTTGGGTCTACCCTTTCTCCTTGCTCTGACAATAATTTGGCTTTTTTCTGGCCATTCAGTAGGAGCATCCTGGGGATGTGTGCTCTGTGCCTACCAGGTGTCCCTGCTCCTTTAGGTACCCTGGAATAGAGGCTACCTGCACAGTTTATCTGAGGATACTATTCGGTTGTGTGTTAGAATTTTCATTCCTTTAAACCCTACAAAAGTGGTTTTGGCTACAGCATTATATACTACACACATCCTCTTGGTGGAGTGAAGAAAGACTGAGGAAAAGGGAAAAGCAGAAGAAGACAGGACCCAGGCTCGATCATCACCATGAGATGTTTAGTTTATGTGCCATTCTGGCCATTTTCTTAATTCTGCCTGGCATTTTTTGAGCAGCCATTCACAGTGCTGGGCTACCTGTGACTCCTGCTATTTATCCATCACAATTTTCTCCCCACTCTGGAGCATGTTGCTGCTTTCTTCCAATACACAAAGTAAGTTTGTTTAGTTTTCTTTAAATAGGAATGTATTTCTTTTCATCACATTCCCTAATGCAGAATCAATCTGTATGCTGCCTTGAACAGTAAAGGCTTTGGATTATCTGGAAGTGAAGAAGTCAGATCACCACTGAAATTACCCTCCTAAAGCCCAGACTACAGGACCAAATGTACTGCCAATGTCAGGTTTTGCCAGCCTTGACAAGTCATCAGAATTATTTTAGTTAGAGACTTCATCTTCCTGAGCATCTGAACTAAATAGGCACAAATTGCAGCCTCTGAATTCAGAGTAGCCATCCTCCTGTCTCCTGCTGAGTGATATGCGAAAAAATAATTACATTTCAAAATCTTTTGAGAAGAGTTCTCTTGAGGTTCTATTGGAAGTTCTCAATTTATTCCAGTTATTCCATGAACAGCAGACAGGTGAGTTGTCTTGAATGCAGAGTGGATAACATTCATCAAAACTGTGCTGCTATTCAAAGTTTGCCTCCTCTGTGCCCCTTTCCATGTAAGCTGAGAACAGTCAAGCTCCCAGCCTTAAAAAAAAGGATGTGTGCTTTTGCTCCCCGGCCTAAAAAATACAGCTGAGAAGAAGCATTCAGACTGGATGTATTTCCCATTCACAGAACACAGCCTGTAACCTAAAACTTATTTATTCCTTCAGTAACTCCACACAATGCAAGATGGGAGAAGAGGATGAGAAAAAACCCTCAAAGGTGTAAAGCTCCTAAATGTTTCTAAGTTTGAAAGCACACTCCCTACCGATTGAATCATGAGATTTTCTTGCTTCCTTGCTTGTGCCAGGGACACTGCTCACAACCTCAGCTTTCCTGGTAACTATTTAACTGTTCATTTAAACATTCTATTTTTACTCTCCTTGTTTTTATTGGCTTCCACCTTTTTTGCCCATAAAAGGTTTTTTTGTCATGAGGCAAAATAGTTGGGTATTGAAAAGCCATATAGTATTTTGAGCAGCCACTAAATTAAGAAAAATCTGTGGTTCTTAGCTTTCCCTCACCTTTCCTGAGGCTGCTCTTTCACAAACTGCTGGCTGAAAAGTGGGAGCTGAAGGGCTCTGTGCAAGGGGACTTTGCAGCAGCAAAATAATGGCCTGTCCATCTCCTTTCTTTCTCTCTTGAATCCAGTGCTCCAGAAATGCTGCCAGAAGTTGTTTTGGGGCCATCTGGGATTCCTCATTTAGATCATACAGGAAGTAGGAATAAGACTAATTTAATAGCAGGTTTGTTATAAATCAAAGTAAATTACTAAAAAAACCTACCTGTCAAAAGTAGGACAGCAGTTTCTGTTTACCTTAAACAAGTCAGCTGGAGAGAATG
The DNA here is from genome assembly GCA_036630365.1 of Acanthiza pusilla. Lineage (NCBI taxonomy): Eukaryota > Metazoa > Chordata > Aves > Passeriformes > Acanthizidae > Acanthiza > Acanthiza pusilla. Next base: position 12,123,274 of record JAXCHO010000026.1, on the reverse strand, counting down.
AGATCATTGTGGATAGACAGAACAGACATAAAACTCCCAGAGCAGGGGAAGGAAAAGAAATTTTGACCAAAACCATTTCAGTAACAGAGGGTATGAAATCTGATGTCTTCCCGTAGGGGAATACTTGTGGGACATGCTTCTCTGCTCCAGTGGTTTTCCCAAATTGCCACTCTAGAACTCTCCTCTGGTCTGAAATCCCAGAAATAGTTGGCTTTAGGGGGACTACTGTGAAACACATCATAAGCTCCCCTCCCCTGTTGGTCACACACGTGTGACACACTTCAGCCTGCTCAACACCACAGGCTGCTTCAGAGGAACACTTTTGGGTTGCAAACAGACAACTCCAGAAAATTTGTTAAAGGCATTTTTCTACTAGTTTCTATTAATCCCACACAGCAAATGTTTAAAATAATTTTTCTTTTTGCCAGTTTTCTGGAATGTCACTTCTTTTCCTATTATATTCTTTTCTGCGTTCCCCAACTAAAACAAAAGCAACACTTTACATTAGTCATGTTGATAAATTAGGCATTTCAACACCTCTCATTTGAGGCTCTGGGATGCATTTTATAGTTTACTGGGTGATGGGAGTGAAATCTTTACAAGATCAACCATGATCAGCAGGGATTACTCTGCAGGATTTAATTCTCAGTTTCTTTGCCTATATAAATCACCCAAAAATGAATGCAATGGGTGTGAATAATGGGGATCAGATCTTTGTGCCCACCAGAGCAGTAACAGAGGTCTAACGCATCTGATTAAGGCCAGATCAGCAGGATTTATACTCTTATGGTGCTCACTGACTTGTGTAGCACACTGTCTATTGAGGCAGAGCAATAAATGCTAAAGGATGGACCACAGACAAAAATTTAGCACGGCTTTTCATGGGCACTCCTGTTTTGCTGCTCCCATCTCAGTACAAGAATGCAACTCTCCTTGTAATTTCAAAGCCACTCGTTCAATCTTTTTGAGTAATTATGGGATGACAGCCGATTATACCCTGGAAATGCTTGCTAGCCCTATTAATCTTTTGCTCATATGGGCTGTTTCTAGCTATAATTATAAATGAGTGAATGAAATGGAGTAATTTCTGATTGGGTGGTTTGGGAAAGAAACCAAAAGGTTCCCCCAGTGCTCATCAGTGAAAGGTGCGGAGCATCCACTGAAATCAGCGGGGCCTCAGCATCCCTGGGCACCTCCTGGCCATGGCTGGATCCCACCCAGAATAACAACACAGCAACCCAGAGAAATGTTCTCAGTGGAGCTGAGGGTAAATTAAAGGGAGGCAGCCAAAGAGAAACTATTTTCAGACAGCGAGACTAGAATTTCAGTGCTAGTTAGCCCGATTCTTTGGAAATAAATTGTCTATGGAAGATTTCTTATTTGGGGTGAAGTACTTAAGAAGCCTTATTACAGGCTTGCATACACATACTATATGACAGTGTAATGCACATTTTAATGTCGTATTATTGCCAGATGGACTTTCACATCCATATTGATGGTTTTTTGGAAAAAAGAAAAAAAGAAAAATTAATTTTAGAGTAATTCTAGTGTTTTGTCAGCTTGTAGTCAAATTAAACTAATTCAAGCATCTAGACTAAATACATCTGAAGAAGGTTTTTTTCCTATGACTGACAAGGAATTTTTAATTTTTTTTACTAATTTGGAATGCCATTTTCTATTAGTGTTATTCTATAACAGCAAACATCTATTTTCAGCTACCCCTGACTCATGTAAAATACTAATATGTGTTGAATTTATAATTCAAAACTAGTATTTTTCCTTTAGACATTACATAAGGTGAATTATTTAACTGGAAAAATAGGTATGACATACTACCTCAAAGGTGTTTTACTAATCTAGTCTCAAAGATGAACTCATTTAACTACTTTGATTAATAAATTAGATCCATTATATAGGAAAAAAAAAGCCAAAATCTTTTGTTTTCTTTCATAGTTTGTATCCACTTAATCCAGGCAGTGAAATCATGGCTATGGAATTGGTGCTGTAACACAAATGGAGGAAAAAAAGAAAGACATTTGAGTGGAAAAGATAGAACAGGAGAGGAATGAATTTGTTCTTTATAACAAATAACTAATGACTGCTGCTATTGAAAATCCATGGGGAATATCTGATTTTGCCCAGACAAATCTGTTAGAAAACCATGATCAATATTGAGGTAAGGGACTTGGGATCCTTGCATGCTGATTTTATTTTATTCTTGGAATACTGATGCTGGGGAGTTGCTGAAAATCTCTTCTGTCACATGGCTTTCCACAGACCAATCTTGTTGTTTTTCTTTTAATTACTTTATAATGAATAATTTCAGGGTTAGAAGATCAAGGAATGAAGTTAATGTCGTTCTCCATTTTAGCACTTGTGGACAAGATATTCCACTGGGGCTCCAGAATAAAAGAACAGCTTTTGAGGCCTGGATTCAAGGTGAGAAGAGTTCAAGGACAGGCAAAACACAGCAACTGCACAGACTGTTTTTTTATGGATAGTGAGATGAAGAATAGTCAGAGGATGTGAAAAAGGTCTGCTAAGAAGTTTCTGTGGTTTAGAAGGCTTTCTGCAACAGGACAGAAAGTCTTTGACTGCAGTAGTGGCCTGGTACTGCAATGAACTCTCTTTGTTTCCATTCTACGTGGCACCAGCTACGTGCATTTTGAAATATAAAACTGGTGGTGATTTGGGGAGTATGGAAGTTTCTAATGCCATGATGATTTCCTGCAGGCAATTAGGAGAAAGGGAAAAGGAGGTATGGACAGGCAGACACAGACAGGAAGCTACTGACACCATAAAATAAGTGTCTAAATATGTGGGACGAGCTACTTAAGGAATCAAGATTGGAAACAATCCAGGAAGCCACTGTCCTCTGCAGAGGTCCTGTAGAATTTTGCCCAAAGACCTGCCAGCTGAATTCCAGATATTATAGCTGAGCTGTTGAAAATGCACAGGGTCTGGAAAAAAAAAAACAACTGGTAACTGATTATGAGGTTAGAAAAGCACTTTTCACAGTTACTTCTGGAAATGAGGACTGCTTACAATTGCTCCCATTCTTGTTTTCCTCACTACTTCTGTAGGTTTAGGACAAGAAAACACCTTGGTGTCCCACGTTCAGAGCCACACAACTAAAACTCTCTGCCCTCCTCCATGTCTGCTTAACAAAACTGATTCGTTCCTTATGAAGAAATTGCCTTGTTGCAAAGAGAACAGGGCTCAATAAAATCAAATTCAAAGGAACAAATAGTGACAACAGCAAGAATGTGAGCCTGCTTCTTAGGACATCTGTAGGAATTGCTTGAGTTAACCTCTGTAGCATAACAGGCATTCTTGGACAGCTCATTACACACTGCCTATGTTATTCTTTAAAATGATTTTGGTTTGAGGGTAAGTTCCAGTGTTGCAGATATTACAACACTAACAGAGTAACTGAGGCAGCTTGCAAAAGCATCAGGAGAGCTGAGGACCCTGCTAACCACCAGCTGCCAGTCCAGGCCTTGAAGTTGGTCTTTGTGCACAGAAGTAGCATTTCTAAACCAAGTGTCTGTGAAGGCAGGGCAAGACAGAGCCTCTGGGCACTGCACAGCTGGTGCAGCTCAGTTCTGGAGTTTCACAAGCATTTTCCTTTCCATCAGCCAATGTCCGAGCAAAGCCTCTGGGGGTAGGAGATGTCTTGACCACATCTGTCACTTTGAAAGCAGTGTTTTGGGTAGCTTTCAGCCCTCTTTTCTCTCTGGGGACAAAGCTTGCATTTTCCAAGAACAGTCTAAAGTTGAAATTAGCCTTCAAGAGACCATGGAAAATGACAAGAGAATGCATATGTTTCTAGTCCAAGTCTGGGCTTGCACTTACAGGTATGAGCTGTGTTTATATCACAGTTCTCTCAACCCATTTTCCTCCTACTTTAGAAATCTGTTTTTGCCAGCTATTTCCTTTCCTTTCACTGTTGCATATTTACAGAGTTCTTTCACCAATTCTTTTCATTCTTCCCTGCTACTGTTTACTTGTACATTTTGATAACAAAATGCCTCTTAGAATTCCTCTTGGATGCTCTTTCCTCTTTATGCCCATTGGTTTCTACCCAACAGAGGTGTTTCAGGACCTGTGCATTTTCTCTGGTGAAAGTATCTGCTTATGACTCTGGTTTCCCAAAGCTCTGTGTATGTACGTGACAGTCAGCCACTGATTTTACTCTCAATTCTTGGGGCTGAAGCTTTGTTTGATTCCTGTTCCATCCCTGGGAGCCATGACATCATCTCCATGGTATTCTGAAATTATACCCAATGGTCCTGTTTTCTTCCTCTCAGACTTTATTGAAGAAATCTGTATTTCTTTCAGGGTTGACGGTAGTAAGTGTGTTCTACATGTCCTTTGTGCTTTATTCTCAATGAGGTTTTTTTTCCGCTTTGCAATTGCACTTTCTTTCTGTCTCTCAGTACAAGCATTATTATTCAGCTGTTCTGGATCTGAGGTGAGGTTTGATCTGTTGAGGACCTCTTATGAAATGCTTGCTTAAACTGTTTTCTACCTTAAAATTACAGCTAGGATATATTAGCTATTTTTTCCATCTTCATTTTCCGTAAGCCAAATTTCTTGAACTTGTTGATTAAAAAACAAACCGAAAGACGGATGTACTTGCAGTATCATCCCAGTCATGGCATTGCTCACTTTCAGCTAATGTGGTGAGTTGATCAGCAGCAGTGATGCTTGCTCTTGGGGGAGTGAGCAGAGGCTGTTTCATGGATGTGTGCATTAATGTGGTCACACTGTCTGTATTCCAAACATATTTGTTCTCTGGTGAATCTCTGTGTGCCTGGGAGAGGTGGGAGGAAAAAGTACATCATGAGTAATTGCCCAAGAACTGGAGGGCCTTTTTTGTTTCTCCATCAATTGCATGATTACATTTTTAGTTCCCAACTGCTGCTGTCATGGGCCTCAGTGTTACAGGAGCTCCTTCTCCATCCCTGCTGAGTGCTGTCTGATCCAGAAAGAATGAGCTCTCCCAATTAACCATAAACGCATCTGGGAGTATAATGCAGGCTCTGATTTCTGCCCTGGGTTCCAAAGAACAGCACACAATTCTTAGAGTTGTAGCAGCCCAGGTCAAATTTTTCCTTCCCCCCCCCCCCCCCCCCCCGTTTTTCGCTTCTCTATGGCTCCAGTAAAGAACATCTGTTAAGCCCATAGAGACATTTAGGATAAAAAATGAGGTGTCTATTTGATGGTTATATACATGGATCTCAAATACATGAATCTTACTTTCACCACTAATTTCTGTTTTGGATTATGCCTTCGGTCTTCAAATAATATTTCCAAGGTGTAAATCCACACTGATTCCAATAGGTTGACATCTGCTTCTATAATTTTACGTCACTTTTAAACAGTTATGGTATTTTAAAAAATATACTTTGTATCACAATAAGGAGTGAAGGTGGGCCAGTACACCTCCTTTATCATGACTGCGCTTGCCTTCAGTGATTTTTTGGCTATTCTGCAACGTTAAAAATGTTAACAGTCTTGTGTGTTTTGATTAGACGAATTGAGTCAGCTGAACGCTGAGGTGATGGAGTGTTTGACAAACGTGTCCTTCTCAAGCAGAGCGGATGGGCAGCGCGTTCCCGATGCCATCAGGGCAGGCGGAAGGGCCGCATCCTTCCCTTGGCTCACGGAGTAGCGACTTCAGGTGCTCACAACCTCCCGAACAATATCACATTTATGGAATACGTTTATCGGGACAGAATGGCCAATGAAAGCATTGGGCAAGTGTCCGGCGGGGCAGGAGAACACGGGAGCGCTCTCGGCCAGCCCGGCTGTCGTGGACGGACGCGGGACACGACGCGGGCCGAGCCGTTCCCCCTCCCGCTCCCGCCGCGGCCGCGCCCCGCTCCATCCCCGCCCGGCTCCATCCCGCGGCCGCGCCTGTGCAGCGCCGCACCCGCGGCGGCGGGGCCGAGGCGGGGCTTGGCCGCTCGCCCCTCCCCGGCGGCGGCAGCGGCACCGTGAGCCCGCAGCGGCTCCTGTTGCGCCGCCGGTGCCCTCGCTGCGCCGGCCCTCCCACCGCCCTATAAAGCGCGGCGCGGGGGGCGCGCCCGCGGCTGTCCCCGCCGCGGAGGAGGAGCAGTGTCGGGCGGCCGCGCTCCCCAGCAGCCCTTGTCCCCTCTCGGTGTGCACGGCCGCCCCTCTCCCCCCGCTGCCGGGGGCTGGCGGCGCGGGCAGGCCGGCGGGTGCGGAGGGCGAAGATGGCGTGGAGCGGCGCCCGGTGGCCGCGGCCGCTGCTGCTGCTGTCGCTGCTGGCCCTGGCGCTGCGGGCGGCGGCGGAGCGGCGCCCCGGCCCCGCAGGTGAGCGCGGAGCGGCGCGGAGGGCGCGGTGCGGGGCTGGGATGCGGCGGCCGTGCCGCGGGAGGTGCGTGCGGGCGGCGGGGATGCGCTGCTGGCCGGGCGGCATCGGCCGCTTTGTGCCTGCCGGCTCGGCAACATCCGCCGGGAAGAGAACCCTGGGACCCGCCGCTTGGCCCGGTTATTTATTCATTTCTGTCCCCCGGCCCGTCCCTGCCCCGCACGGCAGCGCGGAGCGGCGCGGGGGAAAGGGGCCGCGGCGCCGGCCGGGGCTGCGCTCCCCAGGTTGCCGTCGGGAGGAACCGCTTCGCTGAAAGTGTCTTAACCCGCCCAAGAGTTCGTCGATGCCTAATCCTACCGTGCGGAAAAAAAAGAAAAAAAGAAAAAAAAGAAAAAAAAAAAGAAAAAAAGATTCCTTAAGGCGAATTGAGACTCATAAAATTTCTCGTTGCCCGCTCCCCCCCCTTTTTCTTCCGTCTCCGCGAGACAAGGTGTTGATGAACATATTTTTCCAGTGCTGGGAAAAGCATAATATCAGTCACTGCTTCTCTGAACTTGAGCAACCGCTGATGAGGTTTCCTACTCAGTGCAAAAGTCAGCTGGAGACTCACTCCAGTGCCCCTTCCCGCCCCGCAGAGCGTTCCCTGCCTTTCACTCCAGTTCTCTAGTGGCTGTTGCTTCAGGGAGCCGGGAGGTAGAGAGAAATGTTATCTTCAGCATGTAAAATAAAGAAATGTATACAAGAAATTCCCTCAGAGAGAGGTGTCCAAGCACATGTATGTCCAACAATATGCCGAAACATATTTTTTTAATCTAATGCCTTTTAGAGTATGTACTTCTGATTTCTGTTCTAGGCATACAAAGGTATTTCATCCTGCTGGATTATTACCACATGGAATCCAGAATAGTTTAATTTCTTGGCTTGTATTCTGAAGCATGTAATCAAGTTATTTTTAATGTCTAGCTTAATCTTCTGTGGTGCACAAGGAGGCTTCTTCATTTGAGCAGCAAGTTTTGTCAGGAAGTTCTAACTTTGATATGAAAATTACTGATTTGGTTGATAAGTAGTGTAAAAAGTTAAAATAATTTTTAAAAATGGTGTTGAAGAATACCAGACTCCACTGAATGAATTTCTAATTTCCAGTTTTCTTAATCCTTTGCTACTTATGGTCGTTTAGAGGATTTCTGTGAAGGCTATGATGTGGTTGCTGCGTGTGGGTGAGGTGTGAGTGTTACCCTTCAGCCTTTGCTGCCCCTCAGAGTGCACCCCCCGGGGACAGTTTGGAGCAAAAAGTTAAACTCCTATAGCCTGTTGTCAGGGCAGTGAGATTGTTAAGTCGAACTTCTTTGGAAATCAGTTATGGCAAACAGTTATTTTCACAAACATATTCAAATAGTCAGTTTTTTTAGCTGTGCACTTGAAATGTGGGCTCTCAGGCTGGTGTAAACTAATAGCTGGCATGGTAAGGATTTTTCTTTAATCCAACTGCTTTTCAATTGTGTGCAAAGCAGTCCCTATTCCAGACAGCACTGTATGATTCAGCAACCCAAAAATAGACTGCTCTGTCTATATCAATAATAAAAATGATGCTACATAAATTACGATGCAAGAAAGCACTGATAGGCTTGTATGTGGATGTTCACACAGGAAGGCTTTAATTCTTTTGAATTTAGACATGCGTATCCTGAATTGTAGAAATCTCTGCAGAACTGAAACTACTCGGAGAGTAGTTTCTTGACCTCAGACACTGGCTGCTGTGTTACTTGTTTTTATTCCAGTTTTAACCTTTAAATGTCTTCCCTGAGTCTGTGCTGTATTATTGAAGAGGGGCAGACCTTATGGTGCCTCTATTTCTAGAAAGCTGTTTTTTAATTTCTAGTCTCTTGGTACTTCATACAGTTTGGTGTAAAACAGCGGGTGAAGACACAATTTACATGTCAGTTTTTAACGCAGTCCATTAGCGTTGCTTACTTGAGACAGAAACTCTAACAAGACTGTCTGGAACTGACTGCCAAGCTCCATCTTTATTTCTTACTAAGACTTTATTCAGAGTCTTGAAAAAGTAATTGCAGGAGAGCTGCCTGTTGCACAGCACTGGTTACAGGGAGCAGTCAGTGCGGCCCTGTGGCTAACTGTGTTTGCAGAAATCCGTCTGCGCTCCTTCCTTGGCCGCAGGTTTATGTTTCAGGCAGTCACAGTGAAGAGCACTGTTGAGCTCTGGAACACTGGCTCCTGTGTGGTGAAGATGCAGAAGTTTGTGTTAAAACATCAGCACTGAAATATTTCTGTTGCACCCGCCTTGCTGCGTGCAGATTGCTGATCGAGACACACAGAAAGTCAGTGGAAGTGACATTTGTCATTGTGTGAGAGGCAGACACTCTCTTGGCAGCAGATGGAAATGATGTTCTCTCACCTAGGGTGTTTTATCGATCAGCTGCTTGCATGGGAAATGACTTTACAGCCTCCGAGCCTGCTCACCAGGGCGGCTGCAGGGACTCGGCTGGAGCTGCCCAGGTTGGCCTGGTGGCGGTCAGGTGGGATTTGAGGTGGTCCCCATGCTTTGTTGCTTTCTGTGTGTGCTCCCAGAGTGGAGGGGTGGCCCCAGCAGCATGGGTGGCTTCCCAGAGCAGCTGTGCCGGAGCTGTGGTGGCTCCGCTGGGTTTCCCTCCGCTCCAGTGTCCCTCACGTGCTGGTCACAAATGCTGCAGGCAGTCACTGCTGCCTGGGCTAGCTCTGCGAGGACTCCCTTTGAGATACAGCTTGTACTGCTGCCATTTCTGTTAATTTGGGCTCAGCCTAAATGGTCTGAGTGACAGCGATCAATAGGCCTTTCCCTCTGGGTTGCCTGCAGTGCCCAAACATGAAAATTTAGTCATTCAACCATCCTGGCACACTTATTAGGAGTACTGACAGACTCAGCATGCTTGGTGCAGGAGAGGCTGGAAGCACAGCACTCTCCATCTCTCTGCCCAATTTTCTGTCTCTTGCCTCTTCACTGCTGCTGCTTCTGTCCCCTCCTGTCACCACGGTACCTAACACTGCTACCTAAACCTGGGCTGTGGAAATACCTCCTCTAGACGTTGTGGGAGCTTTGTGCCATTTTTGTGAGGACTGTATGAAAAAGCTGCCAGCTGCCCCTGAGAGGAGGGTCAAAGCAGAGGCAGATGAACCCAGAACAGACCCTGCAGGGGACAGTGCTTGGGTTACTGTGTGTGCACATTGTGCAGGTACCATCAGTGTAGATGGAAATTACCTACTCGTGGAGATATCTTTAGCCTCCAGCTTTCAAATAAATAGTGAATGACAAATGAAACAGTGTGTAGTGGGGGTGTGGGTGTTTGGAAGTTAGTTAAAAGTAAGCAAACATTGCTGTAGAGGTGCAGAGCAGCAAAGCTGTCCTTTCATAATGTACCTTTTCCTGGAAAATACTCATCCTTGAAGACACCCAAGGTTTGCAGTCTGAGTTCTGAGCAGCACTTGGTTTAGAGGCTGTACAATGCCAGTCTCTGTGACAAAATTAAAAAAAAAAAAGATAGAAAAGATGTCTAGATTTGTTTGGTCAGGCTCTTCTTTCTTTCCATAGGTGGAAGGAATAATTAAGCTGTGGAAGTACACCACAGGGTTGGATGTGACATTGCTTCACTCGTTATATAGTGGGGTAAAATGCATTTCTAATTAAAGCAAGGAGAAGTAAAACAGTTGTGACCTTTATAATCAATGTTGGATGCTGTAAATTGCAGTGAAAAGGCACAGTGGAATGACCACTGTGTTTATCTGCAGGGGGGATTTGTGTGAAATATATTTCTCTCAGGGATCTAAACTAATATTATTTCTCAGGGCTTTCTTTAGCTTGGTGGCATATTCTGGACAGTCATCATTTATGTGCAAGTTTTTAGCTTTTTTCCTCACTGCTGCTTAGTTAAGCACAAGTGACTTTGTCTTTTCATGGGGAAATGTTTATCTGTTGAATTAGCGCTATTGCACTGTGTAATCAAAAGCAGTATCTTTCCATTTGTGTAGAGCTGCCAGTCTAAATTACAAATTACTTGACAAGCTGCTCGAGTGAGTTCCCTTGTCATGGGGAGTAAGTATGGCTGCAGTAAGGGCATTTTTGTTTTCATTTATAATGTTAATTTTTTTTTATAGTTTTGGAGGAATCAGTTACAAACAAGTTGGAAAGTGAAGAATATTTTTGATCCCTCTTAATTTAAACAGTAGCAGGACTCTCTCCAGCACAATACATGACTTGCCCAAAAATATTAGTAGCAGGTTTGTGTCTCATGTGTGGTAATATCATAGCTCTAGAGAATAAATGACACTTAGCTATCAAGGAATACATGTTTGCAAGCATAGCCTGATGCCACAAGTAGCTTTGTGATTAACAGAATTGCTTCTAGATTGTTTCCTTAAGGTGAATTCAGTTTTAAAATATGTATTATAGTGGTGATAAGGAAACTAAAGTCACAGTTTTATCCCAGATATCTGTTCTTGTAATGAAAGAGCAAGTATGTTTTTAAAGCTGCAGCGTTTGTAATTAATGCAAACAAACTGTAAAGAAACAAAGACAAATGACAAGGCTATTTTTGTTTAGCATTTTTTAAGGGCCACTCCTCTGAGACTGAATTCTATACCTGTGAGTCTGTGTTGGTGTGCTGAATGAGCCCATTCTTGCTGCAATCAGCTGTGCAGCAACTAATCAACATATGATAGCATTGGTCTTTTAATTTTTTTTACTCTTTTTTTCCAAGAAAGTAAAAATAGATAATTTAGTTTTTTAGTTCACATTAAACTTTATTACAGTGTCTTTGTAAGCAGTTTACTTAATTCTGTTTTACGTCACTGTAAAGCCACTGTACATGTGTTGGATCAGAACCAGGCCCATAACTGTAATGCCTGAAGTTGCTGGGTGAAATGTATGATGTTAAAAGCATCTTCAAAAATACATCATACGTTATAAGTCATGGTGTCTTGTGTCACAAAAAGGACAGAAGTTTTTATTTCGCGATTTGAAGGACTGAGTTGTACAGGACAGGGCACAAGTGTGGCATTTAAATTTCTTGTTCACACAGAAAGGGGAACTTTGAAAAGTAGATGGGGTTTTTTAAATTTATTTCTGGGGTAGTGTAATTTGTGTTTGTATGAAGAGTTTTACATGTCCAGTATTCAGACACAGGGTCAGCTGTAAGGCAGCTTTTTCAAATGAACCGACTGATCCGGGTGGTAGCATCTGCTTACAGCATGAACCACAGTGCAGGCACAAAGGACAACAAAGGACAGCTGTGGTCTTCAGATTGGCCCCAGTTCCCGCTTCAATTTCTCTTTTTTTTTTTTTTTAATTCAAGACTAGTCTAAGGAGAAACCATTATTAAAAATACTAACCGCTGAGTTTCATTGATGGATTGATTAGCTGTCAAAAAAAGGACTTTAACAATGCCCGATGCTGTGTGTGACAGCTTCTGTTTAAACAGCTGGATTTGTTAAACAACAGCCTGAGAAGAAGCATGCTCTTTTCCAGATACATATTTATGAGGGAGACAAGAGAGGGCAAGGCTACAGAAAGGCAGAGGCTGAGTAAACTTTCTCACTTAGGCAGCTGATGCTAATTGTGTCCTGCTCTCAGCTGCACAGCCCCGATGACAGTTTATAGCAGGGCTGTCCAAGCTGTGCGTTCAGGCAAGACGCAGCCTGTGCCATGACTCCATCCACTCCACTCACAAGATTTTTGTGGTTTGATTTCTATCTGGGCACCAATAAACAGCTGTAACCTGATCTGTTTGTTCCCCGTTTGTCACGAAGTTAGGCAGCTAGGAGTTCCTTCATGCATGGCAATGATGTCATTTACAAACAGTTGATTCTAATTTTTTTCTTAGTTTGGGAACTAAGGAACGTGTCTTATCTTTGCTTTACTACAGAATAACTGACTCAGTACATAGGTCTCATCCAAGTCCTCTGAAGCTGATGGAAAAACGCTTTACCGCTGCTTGTATTTGGCTTTGTTCAACCATCAAAACAAGGAAATCTTGCATTAGAGTGAGTGCAGGCCTGAGCAGTGGCCAGCACTGCACTCAGGCTGACGTGCGTGATTGATGAGTGCACATACAGTTCTTAATGAGCTCTTGTTGACTGTATATTCAATACTACTAAATTAAAAGAAAGTAAGTTAGGGGCTGAGACATAATCGGCTTTCAAATGTTTCCTGAAATCAGTTGTATATTGGGAGTAACTGCTGATCTTTGAAAGGGTGTGTAGGTATGGATAAACATACACAGAAAGAGTTGTAGTCTGTGGGTTACAAGTTTTTATTTAAGTGCTTTTGAACTGGCTGTATTCAACTTTTGATCATTTTAATGTAACCATTTTAGATGCTGTATCAGTGTGACATCAGAAAATGTGATAAAGACAGCAGTGAGCAGCAGCTCAGCACACTTGCCATTTGAGTCAGTCTGCGTGGAAGAGGGAAATGCCTGTTCACACCACTGTATGCTGTGAATTAAAGCCTAAGGGAATTTAAGCGTGTAGAAAAAAGAAAAAAAAAAAATAATTTTAGTGTTCTGTCCAGGGGCTGTGTGTTAGCAAGTGCTAATCTAACATAGATTCTATACCATGAGAAAATTCAGAGCAGCTCCTGCTTAGTGCCAGGATGTGTTTCTGCTAACTCAGCTGCTTTGTTCCTCTAAAGCACATGCAAAGAGGGGGAGGCCTGTAGCAGGCAGCATGTGCTGTGGCTGAGGAAGTTTCAGCAGTACCAGCTGTTTGAAAGTCACTGAAAGAGGGAAATGATACTTTCTGTATTTCTTTCCCTAGAGAGCTCCTGAGAGCTTCCTGCCTTTATTAGGTCTGTTCCCTGGCTTGGGAGAGTGTTGGCAGCTTTGATGCCAGTAGCTATTGCTCTGTAACTTCAGCAAGGTTTACAAATAATGTGGAAGAGCGTTGGAACCATGCACTGAGTGATCCTGATAACCATAAATACCAGTTGTGGTTATAAACTGTTTTCAACAGCTTAAAGGCAGAAGGTTTTTTTGTTTGTTTTTCTTCAGGTTGAACCGATATAAAGATCAGGTGGTACCAGAGGTGATAACTGTCTACCTATATTAGTTCTGCAGTAACTTTATACCATCAAAGGAAGGGTTTCTACAAATCTGTTGGTAGCTGGCCAAGAAGAATCTCCTAAGTTTTTGGGAATTACATAAATAATGTTTGTGTTACTCCCTGTATTTGGCAGTAAGACAGGTATGTATTGAAGTGCAGTGATTAAAGGGAGGTTTGTCATACAGAGGAAAACAGATCAAACTTTCAGAGGAGGTCTGTACAGGAAGATCTGCTTCTTCAAATTCTGGCCTGTAAAGGCATTGGTTCTTAGGAAACGTTTTTTTCACACAAGAATTGTATTGGTATAGAAAATCAGTATGTACTATGTGTTTGGCAGTCCACGAGTGCTCTTAATTTGCTATCTGTTAATTCTAATTTCATCTTTCATTTAAAATTCTGGCCCTTTCTGATTTTTCATGAATTTGTCAAGCATATTCCGTTTCCCATCCAAGGATATTTTTTAGCATCAATCCCACCATGCTATTGAACTGCAGAGAATCCAATCTTACAGTGTGATCATGGCTATGGTTAGTGGCACTTTGATATGAGTCTGCTTCTCTGGGAAGCAGTGAAGTGTGGGATGAGTGGAGGCATGCAGCAGTGTTCTGAGCAGAGCGGAAGATGACTGTATTATGTAAAAATCAGATTAAAAAAACTTCAGGACTCCCAAGTATGAAGTAGTATTGTTTTATGCCCCAGTCATCTTTCCCTCCTGCAGTGTAATGCACATTTATTTCCTGAGAAAAGAAGATGACCATGTTTGCTATTTCAGCACATTGTTGTGTTTCTAAAGAATCCTAAGGGGAAAATAAACAGCTGCCGGATGGCTCTGTCTTTTCTCTCTTTATGCCAAAAGTTTTATTTGACTAGAAACTTTTCTGTTGGTTTACTACTTTATTTGGCCATATGCATGTCATAAGCTCACACTGGATGTGTATATACATATATATATATATAAAGCTTGTGTTTTTCTTCTTGTGTGCTTAAGGTCTTTGTTTGCTGCTGGATTACATTAAGCAAGTGTATGTCTGTAGGTATAACTTATAATCATGGTTACATTGTATATCATGTGTTTTTCCCATCTCCAGCTGTTTGACATCTTCTCAGAATATGTGGCTTTTCAAATATTTTATTTGACACAGAATCTTATGTTTAGGCAATAACTCCTATTCATAGCGGAAAGTCCAAATTTCTTTTTGAGGAGTCTAATATTGCCTTTGTGAGGGATAAGTGGAAGATTGTGTTGTGATAAAAGATCTGGATTTTGAAAGGGCTCTTTGATATTTTAGTAATGGCTTTTTGGATTTTGAAGGTACAGTCCGAGTCCATATAAATAGGGAAGTTGCTGTTGGCACCGCTGGTGACTCCATAGTTATCTGCAGAGCTTTTTGAAAGCCTATGGAAGAATTGATTTTTGTGCTCTATGACAAGAGGAATCCAGGCTGAAAACACTTTCTCAGTTGTGTTGAGCTTTAGTGCATTTCTCCAATGATAGAGAAGCATGCTCTTGTGGGGTGTCAAGGCATGCTAAGTCCAATCTGTGCTTGCTTGGAGTTTGTTTGGGTTTTTCTTCCTTTTTTTTTTCCTTTTCTTGTTTGTTTTTGTGGGAAACTATATCCTGTTGGTTTCCTGCATTACCAGAGATGCAGGAGACATAGTAGACAATTACACAGTTTAATTAATGAGCATGGATGCATCCGTGTGCTCCTTGCAGGTATCTCTTTAATCATCTTCTCTTCCAGGCATCTGTCCAGCCTGTGCTTTAGTACTACCTGACTTTTCTTCGCCAGTGTGCATGCATTTTTTTTCTTTAAATCCATAGAAGTATTCCTAGAATTCTTCCAGTTTCCAGGCTTTTTCTGTGATATCTAGCAACTCATTTATTAGCTTGCTGTTGATTTATTTTGTATATTGTAATGACTTTGTGTATCAATCTTTCTATTAAATGAGCAGTCATTACTTTGTTGAGCAGCTCTGGGTGGGACGTAATCTGCAAACAGGAAAGTAGACTGTGTTTTATGTAGACACTAGAATATGGATAAAAATGTATTACAAGTACCAAACATCATTTGTTTACCATTATAAGCCACTATTTTAAATACCGAGATAGATTTTAATGTCATAATGTAGTACCACAAACAGATGTCCTTTGATCTTCCAGCTCACTTCTCCTCCAGAGAAGTCTGTAGTACTTGAATCCAAGGACTAAATGTCAGCTTCCATGTGGCTGTGAGCAATGTCCTCAGTTTTGGCTGCTCTGAAGCTACTATACTAG
Source organism: Acanthiza pusilla (assembly GCA_036630365.1). Classification (NCBI taxonomy): domain Eukaryota; kingdom Metazoa; phylum Chordata; class Aves; order Passeriformes; family Acanthizidae; genus Acanthiza; species Acanthiza pusilla. Next base: position 12,107,570 of record JAXCHO010000026.1, on the reverse strand, counting down.
TGCCCACAACCCCTGGTAGAAATTATGTAGTAATCTCTGAGAGTGTTCATTCAAGATAAATAAGAACCATGTGGGTGTGTGAGGAATGACGGTAGTTCTTTGCATGCTTCTCTGCCAGGATTCAAGGAGAAAGGTCACTGCTGCTCGGAGCAGTCCTGCCACAGCCATTCCTGCCTGAGACCTTGCCAGGCAATTCACTGAACACAGAGGCTCTGCTTTATTGGTCTTCATTCTGGAAATAAATATTTACGATGCAGTCACATCCCTGAAGGTAGCAGCACAAAAAAAAATAAAAGAAAAAAAGACTGGAAGAGTGAGTTGTTTTGATAAACTTTCGCTGGATTTCCTAATGTGCTGCATGTGCTCCATGTGCAGTGTTGTTGTTTTTTACAACTTGTATGCTAGAGGGTTTCTAATTTGCATGTAAAAATGAATTCTGTTAGTCACTGGATATACTTTTCTTGGCTAAACCTGTGCCCTCTCAGGCTTGTTTTCAAAGCAGAACAGCTGTTCTGTGGGTGTAACTATCGGAAATCTGTCTGACACAATTTCGTCCTAGTAACTGAGCGCATACCTGGCGTGGAGCTCTTGGGAGTTTTTTTTGGTGCCTTCCTGTTGAACTTCAGTGTAGGGTTTACATTTCCTCTTCACACAAGCTGACTTGTGGAAATGAATGCCAAGCTCAGTAATCCCTGCGGTGAGTGCCAAGGTGCCGGTGGCAGGCTGTGTGCAGGGCAGGCTGTGCCCTCTGCAGCATCCCTGCACCCTGAGAGTGGGGAGCAGTGCCACCACCTGCTGTGGCCTTGGCTTCATGGGGCTTTGCACCTGGAGGATGCTGTGCCTTTTGGAAGACGCTGCCACGATTGTGAATTTGTCCTCTTGTGCGTGTGGGATGGTCAGAGCTGGGCTGCAGAGCTCCAGCCTGTGTGAAGATCCCACAGCAGAGCTCCTTAGGGTGGACACCTCGATGGAGGGCAGGGCTTTTGGAGGGGATGGTGAAGCAGTCGCAGTGTCCAGCTGCAGCTGGGATTCCTTGTGGGGCTGTTGCAGTGCTCTCACTGGGCAGTACCGGGCTGCAGTGGTAGCTTGGGGTCAGTAATTGCAGGCGTCCTTCCGCTGCTGTGCTGGAGCTCCACTGCACAGCCAGAGCAGGGACAGGGATGCTGCTGGGGACTCTGGGTGCTCACAGCCTCTGTGCAGCCCTGAACCTCTGCACCCACCGGCCTTATCCTGGGGCCACACCTGCTCTGCAGAGCAGGGACTCTGTGGGTGGCAGCAGCCGAAATAGCTGAGCACATTCTGAAATGGAAACGGCGCTTGGATAAACTTACTCCCTTGGGAGTGCGGTACTTGCTCCTTGACACTCCTGTGAGACCATGAAAGTCACTTTGGATTCGTGTTGGCACACACAAATGCGATAAGTGTTCCAAGAGGTGGTTGTACCTCAACGTAGTGAGCAAGGAATCCATTCTTCAAAGCAAATGAAGTTTAAAAGGTAAAAAAAAAATTAGCAGAAGTATTTCATGGTCAGCAGTACACTCTTCACTCACTTCCCCTGGAAGAAACAAGTATCTCCCATGCTACATTTAGTGGAAGTCTGCCAGTGAAACTGTGCAAGTTGTCGCATCTAAATATAGTCACTGCAACCTACAGGAATTAGATTAATCATTTTTATTACCTAGAGGAAAATGGTTCTGCTTTTCTCATTTGGTTAATAATACCCTCTATAATGTGCCAAGATAACTATCATTTAATGCACTTTGCATTGTCTCTCCATATATACTATATATGGAATAAAAACATGTTTCTCTGCTCTTTGGTCAGACACAGCTTACTTAAAAAAAAAAAAACAAACCAAAAAACCACCCCACAAAACAAACAAATAAAACAAAGAGGCCCCAGCAGAGACTAAGTAATCTATAAAGCAACTCTAATTCTAAGGGGACTTCAAATGCTGTGATTACACTTCTGCTGTACTTAACAATTATTTAAATACCACCTGCACTTAAAGTCAGTGGTGCAACAAAGACATGAAATAATGCCTTTTAAACTTCTTCATCTCTAATTAAAAAAGAAAAAAAAAGGACCATGGGTGAATATGTTAAAAAGAAAACATTTCCAGTGTGAATAGTGTCTTTAAAATAGCTTTCTTTTGTTCTGTGGCTGTTTGCAGACGCGGCTCAGGCAACCTATTTAGATTGCTTCATTGTCTCTTGGTGCTGTACAGCTTCTTTTACCATTTCATGTCAATATAAACTGCATTATTTGTCTGCTCAGCTTTCTTCATCTTGTATAGCTCTGGTTGAAATCCCTTATGATTTGGCACATTATTCTCTTTCCTCCTGTTCCACAAAAGTCAAGTAACATACCAGACTCCATAGTGAATCTTGAAATACATGAATAATGTGTATTCCATTAAGAGAGAGTAACAATATCCCATAAGGAACAGTAGATTATTTTTTGCTTGCCAAACTGTACTTGTATGTTACTTTAATACTTTCTGTGACTTAGTAGCTGTGGAAGGAAACTGATGCAGCCCACATTTTGTCATTTACATGGTGTCGTCAAGTACAGATTTTTGCAATCTTTGCTGTTAGCATTTCTTAGCAATGTGTAGGTGTGAAATATGCCTATTTCAAACCAAATTCCGTGGTTATAGCCAGTGATCTGGTCACCTAGGAAACTTCTAATAGTGGATTCAGTTGGCTCGATGATACAGTTCTGGTATGACCAGATTTTTCCAGTTCCCTGTAATTTGAAAATGTAGTGGTTGAACAAAAAAATAGTCATAATTTCCTTCATAGAAGAAAACCCTCCTTTGTCTTACGTTCTGTTTTAGTCATAGTCTAATATACCATGTTCTTTGTCTGTTTTGTGGTGACTTCAGTAGAATACTTGAAATTCAATGATCTTTAGAATAAACTGTTTTGAAGGTATTGAACCACTATTGCTCTGTTTGTGTCTTTCTGTGAGTCAGTTTGTCAGGTCCTCCTGTCCTTTTGAGATGTATTTGGGGGATTTTCTTCTGTTTCTTTCATACAAAAGTCTGCTAGCACTTAAGAGGGGAAAAAGGTGGAGCAATTAATCCTCCAGATCTGTCTTTCCAAAATTTTTGCGTGTTCAGGTTGAGCTGATGGAAGCATTTAAAACGTTTCCAGTTTCTTTGTTCTGTATTATATTGCAGGAGTGCCAGTCTGGTTCAGTAGAGCCAGCAGTTAAAATTGCCTTTAGGACTGTTGAGGAAAAAGATTGTGTGTTGTCTCCCTGTTCACAAACATGCCTCCCTGCCCCCCACTCCCTCTCCCCCCCCCCCAAATCCATAAAAAACATAAACAAAACAAAAAACCCCCCCAAAAAACAAAAAACCCCCCAAAAACCCCAAAACCAAACAAACAACAAAAAAAAGCAATAGCAGGATGTGAGAGAAATCCACAAAATTGTGTCTGGTGGGGAGCGCAGGTAGAAGTGTTCCCTGTAGTTGATGAACTTGGGCAGTGTCAGATAACATTGCAGGAGCCCTGCTCAAAGCACAGGTTGTTTTTGGTGGTGCAGGAACTGGGCACATGGTGCTGTCACTGCTTGAAGGTCCCATTTGCTCAAGGAATGGCTAGGGAAGGGCACGGTCACAAAGCAGATCAGGTGTTTTGGAATTTACAGAAACACCACCTAAGCCAGGAACACCATTAATGAGACAAGTAGAAAAAGTAGAGAAAGTATCAAATGTATTTGTCTTATCCCTCTTCTTCCTGGTGTACTCCAGTACAGCTGCTGTTGAGGATGGCGTGGCCAGGCCACTGTCTGACCTGGCAGGATGTTCTAGAAGTTGGCTAGGGCTGAATCTAAGCTGTATTTCCGTGGAAGCAGTCTGGGTGTCTCCTGAGACTGGTCTGCATAGCTTGTCTGCTGTGGCTTCTTCAGACAGACTTGGACTTCAGACAGACAAGGGGTTTTATGTTTCTCTACAAATTATGTCTGCACTCCAACAAGTATTTTTGTCTGACTGAGCAGAGGTGCATTTGAAATACCCTCATATTGGTAGCAGACCATTACAAGGTACATTTCTTCCACAGAGTGGGAAGTGGCTCATCTTTTTTTGTGTTAATTTTTGCTGGTGTCACATAAAACAAAATGGCAAGTGGTGAATGATTTAAATACGCTCAGGATGATGTCTTGGCTGTCTGAGGGCTGCTAAGCCTGTGCTGGTGGATGAGGCTGCAGAGTTAATAGAGATGTTTTCCATAGCAGACCCAGAAGTCTCAGAAGTGTTATTGGACTGAGGGAGACAAATCTAGAGGTTGTTTTTTTGGAGAGCAATGCAGTAACAGGCAGTGTGTCTGGAACACTCATTGTAGGTGATTAATTTTATTTTATTGTAAGGATTGATCTCATGGGCTCTTTTAGAGCGCAGCTGTTGCTTGAACTTGGGCTGAATTGGGGACAGCAATGTACTCTGGCATCCAGGGTGGTCTGATTAAATCCTTGATGTTAGGTAGGGGTAGTATTCTTCTCATAGCTTCAGATTATTTAGTTTGATTATGCAGCATATTGCATGGGGTTCTAAATGTTCAGTAGTTTAATTGGGAGGCTATTTAGTGGGAATTCATGACCCCATTTGAACTGTGTTAAAAGCTCTGGAATGTGAAGAGGAAATTGATTGCATGGTCACTTGCTGTCTGCAGTAAGAGGGCAAAATTAGCAGTACTGTAATGTACATACGCTCTGAATAAAAAAAACAACCAACCACACTCCTTGCTCTTTTGTCTCTGCCCATGGACTTAAAAGCACTGAAAACTGTTTGTTGGGGGACCAGAGTATAATTTTAAGTGCAGCACCTTGTCCATAGCAATTGTTTGGTGATGTCTCACACCTATCATGTGACAGTGTATTTGCCTCCTCTTTGAATGAGTTACAGAAATTCATAATGCCCCCGATCTAGTGCTGTTCACTGCATTTTTTGTTACAAACTCTGCCATGAAAACATACTAATACATATCCCTTCCTTTTCATCTTCAGAGAAACTACTAGTCTTTACTGTGGCAACTAAAGAAACCGATGGCTTTCATCGTTTCATGCGAACCGCAAAGCATTTCAACTACACAGTGAAGGTATTGTGTGTTCTGTACCCAGCATTTGTACTGTCCATGCTGTAGAACAGAGCCAGTAGATGGGAGCTGGCCTTGCCTTAGCTTCCTTGTGTGCTGGGACAGAGCTGCAGAGCTGGGGGCACACAGGGCATTGCTGCTCTCCTGTGCTTGGCTGCTGATGCCCCTCTGGGCACGGGAGGGAGGTGCTGCTGCTGCCTGAGGAGCTGCTTTGGAGATCTGTAGCTCTGCTGGTCAGCATTCTCCTGGCTCTCAGGTTCTGTCATTTTTTGGCACAGAGCCTTGTTTTTCAGAGTGGCTGATTTTATTTGCACGAACCCTTCTGGGAGCTGTACTGAGCTCAAGGGCTTTGGATCTCTTTCCTTGGGCAAGGCTGGATCACTGCTGCGCTGAGGGAGGGAGGGTCACAACTGAAAATTTCACTGTATTTCCCAGGAACCTGTAATTTCTGAGAAGACAATACGTTTCTATCATTCTTGCCAGCCCTTTCTGCCTTGTTCCACGCCTCCATATGTCACGTACTTAGGCTGGCCTCTGCATGACCTTGGGAAAAAGGGAGGGCACTAATCTTCTAAACTTTCCCCACAAATTGGTTCTGCCAAGGGAAAATCCAGCAATTCAGATGCTGTTATGAAATTTTTCTGCTTACTTACCACAGTGCCTGCACTATAAATAGGAAATTATTTGGGTCTCTGAAGTTTGACTTCTACCACCGAATTTGGAGGACTGAGAGAACATTTCCTAATATGATAAATCTGTATTAAAGCACCTGAGCAGCCTGAGCTCTGGGTACATCTTTTAGCTTTGCAGGTTTGTCCAAAACGTCATGCAGTGTAGTCCTTCCAGACTTTATACATTCCAAAAACATTATGTTCAAAACACATAAAGAGCTTTTTTTTCCTTTCCTTCCATATTTGACATGTAATCTGTTGTAGTACTTGTCTAGGGAGGAGTTTTATGTTTAGCTGAGTTCTAGCAGCAAGCTGAAGTGTAGTGGGAAACCTGTCCTTCCCTTTTTGTACAAAAAGATTGAAGCTTGCAATTTGAATTAGTTATGCCCTGATCCACCAAAGTCTTTTGTGTCTCCTCTTCCTAAAGTGGTTTTATTGAAGTTTAAAGGTCTCATTCAGAGTGTTTTTCTAATATAAATTTTGAAACAATCCTTAGCTTTTTTTTTTCCCTGAAGGAGACACATTTGAGTAAATGGCAGTAGCAGATAATTGCTCAATTCTTATTTGGTTAAGAAATGTCTCTTCCATGTTTTTGCAGTGATGTCATTGTGCTGAATGCTGCTTCAGACATGGAAAACTTAGGATGCTGGAAGTGCTGGCTTGCTATGCTTTTATGTGTTGCTTCTGCTTTAACATCTGTTTTCAATAAGGGTTCGCTTTTAAAAAGCCTCATGGGTTTGGGTACTAGCAAAATGTGCTTTTTTTTTTCTTATTCCAGGTTCTTGGAAAAGGTGAAGAGTGGAAAGGTGGAGATCTGCCCAACTCTATTGGCGGAGGGCAGAAAGTTCGACTGCTGAAAGAAGGCATTGAAAGCTATGCTGATCAAGAGGACTTGGTTGTGCTGTTTGTGGAGTGGTGAGCAAATCCGGCTTCTTGTCTTAATGTTTTAGTCTGGGTGGACATACAAAAATAGCTGCTGTGACAGGCTGGAAGTCGCTTGATGCTTTTGTTCGTCGCTGTTTTGTTTGAGAGAGTTTGCGTCTTTTTTTCTTCATTCATAAAAATAGTAGATTGCTTTTGGAGCAATCGTTACTTTTTAATAGATTTACAGATGTAAGAGTTGTTCATAGTTCTGCTGCCTCAAGGGGGTGAAAAAATGTTACTGGGAGCTGACAGGCTTTCAGGCAAGCGTTTGTGCTCCCCCTGCTCAGCTGCAGTGAGAGCAGGATGTGGCTGCAGGCTGCGAGTGTGGATGGGAGGGGGAGCAAAAGCAGCTCCAGAAATAAAGGGGCCAATGGGGACCAGAGGTGTAATCTTGTTCCATGAAGAAACAGTGATATGGAGGGAGCTGGAAAATGAGCCCCTGAGGAAAGCATTTAACTGGAGAACTTGTTCTACATTTTAGAGACCTGAAACAAGAGGCTTGGTGTCAGCTGTAGCCTGGTGCCTGTGTTATCTGTGTGAAGGGGGGATGGAGAGACAGCACTGCTGCAGATTGTAGCTCACAGCACAGCTATGCTTGAGCACGCTCCCTGGAGGCCAGGCAGGTTTCTACTGTCACAGACAACACTGAGCTCAAACATGTTCAAATCACACTTTCTCCATTGCTCCCCTCTGCTTTTTCCCTTCCTCTTACTTTCCTCCTGTGACAGCAGCATGACCAGAGTAGCTCAGAATCCACTGTACAGCAGACACCAGGATCATCTGTGGTCGTGTTAACCGGGGCAGGGTCACAGCTCTGAAATATCCACTGCAAGGAAGGCGTTGGGACCAAGTCTAGAGAGAGGAACAGGAAGCTCCAGTTGCAGTCAGGCAGCATTGGAGAGGTGGCTGAGTGCAGGCTGGGAAAGGTCACGGATGAGTTCACCCGTGCGGCTGTTACCCAGTCGTGTTGGAATGTCTGCTCCAGAAGTCTCTTTCAGCTTTAACCTGCTTTGTTTATTTAAAGTTTGACAGCTGAAGGAGTCTAGGGACAGTTTTTCAAGGTGTAGGAACTTGTCAGGATTTGCACAGCAGACACCATCACAAGGCAAAGTGGCTGGATACCCTGGCATTTTATGGAAAGTTAATTTGTTGTTTTGCATAAGGTAACACTTCAGGAAAGTCGGAGTAGCCTATTAAATTGGTAGCAAATTCAAATATGTTACTCTGTTTTCTGTTCCAATTTTACCTCTTGTGATGAGTAAAAGAAATGTCTAGAAAGCAAAAAATCTAAATAGTTTTCACTAATTTAAATAAACATTATAAGGGATGCTTATTATACTGAATATTTTGGCTGCTTTAGTCTGTAGAAGTAACATAGTTTGGAGGTACACAATCAGTTTTTGAATTTCTTATTGACTTGATCCGTTTTGCATTTGCTAAGTGGAAAAAAGTATCTTTCTGAAACTAAATATATGTTTGTTCATAATGTTGTCCTATTAATTATACAAGAACTGAAACTTTTAAAGGGCAATTTGAAAGATTTCTTTCTGTGCTAGAGCTCAGATGAATCAAACATTGCCCAAATATTTTCTACTTAGATTGAATTTGTTTCTGAATTTATTGTCCTAATTCATAACTATTTTCTTCCGATATGGTAAAATATGCAAATTTATTATCAGGCTGGTACTAGGGTCTCCACAAATTTTTCTCCATCATAATTTACTCTCTGGAGGGCCAGGCTGTCTGCTGGGTGAGAGAGTACAGAGGACCACGTGTGTCAAAGTGCAGAAGCTATAATCTTTCTTCCCATGAAAAATCACATGATTTAAGGCCTCCTAAGTTCCTGAGGTCTGAAATCCCAACTTCTTATTTGTTTAAAGTTGGTGGAACTGATTCCAGATACGAGAAAAAAAAACAGTTTACTGATTCTAGCATTGTATTTTAATTCTAATGAACTTTTTCATTTACAGAATTCCTGGTTTGCAATTTAAATGTTGATCAGTGTAGCAGTAAGTTTGGAAAAGATAAATGTCATGAACTTCCTTTCATCTTCAAGTGTTTTTTATTATATTCATTGTGAAGCATTTGGAATATTAATCTTGGGGGTGGGGAAAGGAAATGTCTGGTTTGCTTACTGTAACTAGGCAAGTAATTTCTAGGGAACTGTTTACTTAAACTTCGTGTCTTGGGTTTTTTTTTTTTTTTGAGGAGTTTGTTCTATGGCTCAGAATTCTGGAAATAGTTTGAACTTCTTCTGTGGAAAGCTTGTGCCTCTGTGTAGATAGCAAAATGCCTGCAGATGGAACACTATTTAAATTAGGCTTATTTTTGCTCGAGCTAACTACTGGTTTATTTTGGATCATTTCAGATTGAACTGGCTAATGGCCAATGTAGACTGGATAAATTGGTTGGTGCTGTGCCTGTTCATCCAGAACTCCCACAGACACCTCTTTGTATCACGAAAGAATTTTGAAGGCTCTCAGTTTGCTGTTTGTTTTGTTGTATATTTTTTTTATAAGATTTATCAGAAATTAAGGTGTAATTATATTTTCTGTGTGTCTCAAAATGGTTAAGGGGTGATCCCGGTGGAGATTCAGTGTAAATGAAAATATGGCTGCGTTGCTGACATTGCCAGTCACTAGCAGGCACTCTCTCACTTGTATTTTGAGCTCTTTACTTGCAGCTCCAGTAATAATAACAACAGGTTCTAACTGTTGAAGTTGTGGATGCAAAAATGGCATGGTCAGTTCTAGATCACCTGAGTGTCCCTTGCTGTTTCCCTGTGCTGCTGGGAGTGCTGGCTGTGTAGCCAGGATGCCTTGCTGCTGCAGAAGGGGGAGGGATGGGTGGATTCCAGTCCCAAGCATCTGCCATCTGGGAGCTTCAGGAAATGGGATTAGGTTGTGGAAACTTTCTGGGTTTGGTTTTTTGGTTTTGTCTTTTTTTTTTTTTCCCTGCTTGCTTTCTACTTAATTTGAAGGATTTATGAAGAATAAATAAAAGACTATCTGAGCTTTTCCTGGTTGCCAAGGAAGCCTGCTTTTTCCTGGATATATCCCCACTGTTTTCCCTTGTCAAGTTTTCAAGTCCTGTTTAAGTCATTGCATCACCCCTAATAACAGTATGAACTGTCAAGGATAGTCCTGGGACCTGTTTTTTGATGCTCTTAGTGGTGCAGACCTGAAGTGAATCCCCCTTACAGCAGGATGGGAGGTCTGAATAGGCCTGATATAATCTGACCTAGTAGGTGAACAAGGCAAGTGATGCATTTACAGCTGTTCAGAAGTGTTCTTTTGCCTGGAGAGAAAAGTGAGAGCCTCAACAAGCAGCCGATGAGGACATGGCAGCAAGGGGTGCAAGGCTGGAGGAGGTCCTGCCCAGGAAGGGCTGTGGTGACAATGTCACCTCTTGACAAAACAGAGGGCCTTGACCATTAATAGCAAGTGCAGGGTCATTCTGGATTAATACTGCTGAATAATATCCATTGCAGTTTAGCAGCTCAGCGCTGGGCTTTGGATTATAAACTGTGCTGTATTTAAGTAGCATATCCCTTTCACAAGCAGAGCCTGTGGCTGGCCCAGCATGTTGCTCAACTTTGGCTTTCTCTGACAGAATGACAGTCCTTGGAAGCAATGTTCCAGGGTGTTTGGTTCCTTCCTGCAGCTGTAAGTCATGGCAGCAGCACCACTAACCTGATCATAGAGGAGAAGCACAGCCTGCCATAAGCTATTAAGTTAAAGCCTCAGACAGATCTCTTTTTGTCTGTCTTCAATGTGTCTCCTGTTTCTTGTGTGTTCTGCAGGCTCAGTCTGGCATCGAGTCGGGCTACAGAAATTGAATGGAAAAGGGAGTGAAGTGTATTCCTGTAAATTTGGGCAGAAACAGGCATTTTTTGTGAAACTGGGGAAGGTCCAAAATGTACAATTTCTTTCATGCATTCTTCTGCCAAAGTTGCAGAAAAACATAACAGAGTTTTCAGAAAACCACTTACTTATATAGACTACATAACACACTTCCTCTCCAGGGTTCATACTTTGCTTTGTGGTGAAAGTCTTTTTTTACATTTGTAAGCCAGCTGTTGTTCAGTTCTCTTAGTCCAATTTAATGAAATCCTCTTTAAAGGAAAGACATCCTGAATAATTTCAGAACTGTAATAAAGGAGTACTGTAAGTCAGTAATGGTTGATGTGTTGGCAGCATTGCTGGGTAAAACATTGCAATGCAAAATGTTCTCTGTACTGCAGGTGGGGGTACTGCTGTCCTAGTTAGCCCAGCTCAAAGGCTTTGCAAGAAAAACCTTGGTCAAGGTTAGACCTTGGTTTTTGGCAGCTCTACTGCTTTGCCCATTATCAGGGCTGGTGATTCTCAATCACTAAGGTACATGTGTAGAGTAAGACTATGTCTGCGTTCAGAGGAGGAAACTGCAAGGCTGTGAGGCTACCGTTAAAATATTTTGCTGCATCAGCCAGAGACTAATCTGTGATGCGATTCCCATTTCACTGTGTTGTTCTCTATGCTGTGTGAAGAGAACCTTGGTGTGGGAGGCATTGGCACAGGTCAGCCAGAGAAGCTGTGGATGCCCAGTCCCTGGCAGATTCTTAGTTCCAGGCCAGGTTGGATTGGGCTTTGAGCAGACTGGTGTGGTGTGTGGCATTCCTGCCCATGGTGGGGTATTGGTTTGTTTGCTTGCTTTGGTTGGTTGTGTTCCCAGCCCCTGTGCCTGCCAGGCATTGATTTAGCTATGGTTCAGCCACAAGAAACCACCAGGCCTGGGATACTCCATTCTTTTATAGGATACAGGACTTTTGCCAAACCCAGGCAGGTTTCTTTCTGTGGGTGGCAGCCAAAGATGAGCCCTCCACCTTTAGGTCTTTGTCCTCAATAGGAACTGAGACTCAAATCTGATTAAGGTGCAAAGACAGGTGAAGTTTTTAATAAATAGATATTGTGGTGCTTTGAGTCTTTTTAAGTCTTCAGCGCATTAAATAGGTTGAACGAGAAATCTATGTATTGTCAGGACGCAATGCACTTTTTATGGGCAGCTAGACTTCATTGAAATCTAAATACATTCTTGATAAGGCTTTTCAGAAGAGTCAGTGCTGTTGTATTTTGGAACACGATCATCTAGAATTTCCCAGTGAAAGTTACCCATGTCATTTTTCAGTCCACTCTTTAATCTGTTAAGGTTTTGGTTTTTTCTTTTTTAAATTGTTCTTAAAAGCATAAACAATTTTCTAAGGGGAAAAAATACTTTTTTTACTCAAAACACCTGATACAGGAAAACTGATTTCAGGTAGACAAAAAGTGAAGTAAAAAGAATGTCCAAAATGTGAAAGGTTAATGAGGGATACTACTTTGGATAAATAGTATTGGTTGAAGTTCCTCTCCTAGAAGGGTATAGAATTGTTACATGGTGGTTAAATATGATTTAATTGAGTCTATTTCAGAATAAAAGGGCTGTCAGATTTTTAAGATTTGAATAGTCCAAGAACTTGTTGTTTTGAACACAGAAACATTAAAATTAAACTAACCTAATGGATATATTTTCTTTACTTTTAAGCTATGATGTTATCTTTGCTGGGGGCCCTGAAGAACTGCTAAAGAAATTTCAGGAAGCGAATCATAAAGTGGTGTTTGCAGCAGATGGACTAATTTGGCCAGATAAAAGGCTGGCTGACAAGTATCCTGTTGTCCGGAGTGGAAAACGATTCCTGAACTCAGGAGGCAAGTGTGATCCTCAAGCACTTGAACTTGGACATGACCCACCTCTGTTACGTGCTCTGTGTACTTGTTGTGTGTGGAGCTGTTCCTGAATTGCCAAAGTATAAAACTGAGGACTTCTTCCCCTCCTCTCTCTGTTTGAATAGGTCCTGTTCTGTGCTCAAACATAGTTTTCATTTGAATTTGCGCAGTGTGCGTTTGGCAATAAGTTGTAAAAAGCAGATAAATACAGTAAGGGTCTGGCAAGCAAATGAGCACAGCAGAGAAATGCTGAGCCAAGGATGACCCCATTGCTTCAGAAACAATGCAGAGCACAAGCCCAGGCAGAGCAGCCCCTGCTATTTATGGGCAGAATTCCCTGCCTCTGCTGCCTTGTTCCTGGAGATCTCTGCTCGTGGGGTAGGTGTGCTGGCAGCTCTGCCTGGCCTGGCAGCATGGCTTACACAGCTCCTTCCAAAAGAAGTGGGAGCTGCTCCTGTTAACCTCAATGATGGATTAATTCTGGAATCCTCCTTTAAATGCCAGCTTTGGTAATAATCTTGCACTTGACTAACACACGCACTGATACAGATCCTGTGCTCAGTAGAAACTGTTGTGTCATTTCTGGGGCACCCTTCTGCAGTGTGCAGATCTGGGAGTGTCCTGTTTATTTCCTTCACCTATCTGCCCTTTCTTTTTTAATTTTGGTGTACATTGGTTTTGAGTTGAATTCTCATTGTATTTCTGGCAGTATTAGATTCAGGCATCTCTGCCAGTAAGAAGTGATTGATGAAAATGAAACTTTTTCCACACATGGATTTCTTGGGAAAAGTGATTGCCTGATATCATACTTTGGTGTTCTCAAGTCCATCTGAGACTGATTTATTTTCTCCCTTAAAATGATATCAGTATATAAAAACTTTAATTATTAACTCTTTGAAACAGAACTGTTACATACCTAAGGAAGAAAACTGAATTTTGAGTCAAGTTGCATGAATTTCCTACTTTTTACTGGCACCACTCAGAATGAAGTCCCTGATTGGTAGACAGCATTGGCGGGGGACTGCTGTTCATGGAAATAACCTCTGTGTGTGTGTGATGTTGCAGGATTTATTGGTTATGCTCCATCTATAAATCGTATCGTGCAGCAATGGAATCTGCAGGATAATGATGACGACCAGCTGTTTTACACCAAAATCTATGTTGACCCGTTGGCAAGGGTAGGTAGTAACTCGCTTCCTCACTTCTTTCTGCTTGAAATCACATGCTGTTCCTCATAAAACACCGGGCGATTCAAAGGGAAGGAATGCTGTCTGTTCATACTGGAGTGCCATGTTGACAGTTGTGTTTGTTCTCCTGAGGTTTCTGCTGCCAGAATGATGAACAGGCTCCCAGAGCGTCAGGATTTGATAGATTATTTCAGGCTCTCTTCAGATCCAGGCAGGTTGTGCTTCACTGTTAGAAATAACAGCTCTGAGGTATATGATCAGACACATTCATCTCCATGAGGGTCCCATGTACTTGGCAGTTTGACGGCCAGAGAGTGTGACATTTTTCCAGGGTGTCACTGAGCTACTTGCTGGTCCAGTGTTTTATATTTTGGCTCGCTGCCATTTCAGATCCTGCCTTCAGCTTTTTGTGCAAATATGTTCAATAAAGCTGCATCATAAATTTTGAGTGAAGACCTCTCTGTGCCCTCGCTTAACAAAGTTCTCTGCTGAGTAAAGCATGATCGATGTCAGAGGCTTGTTCCTGATACTGGAAAAAGAGGGATAAGGAAAGTTAACAGAAGTACTGCTGCAAAAGTACTTTAGGAGTTGATATAGTAGAATTTTGGGAAGGATTTTGATAATTTGTATGCTTAAGGCAGATGCAACGTTTTTTAAATATACGCATGTTGTTTCTGGCATAAGTTAATGGAAAATCAGGTCTGTTTGGAAACAGGTTCAGAAATAGAATGGAATATTTCTGTTGGAAGGGACCTATAGTGATCTCTCGTCCAACTGGCTGACCAGTATGGGACTGACCAAAAGCTAAGGCCTGTTATTAAGGTCCTTACCCAAAGGCCTTTTAAGCACTTGATGGGCTGGAGGTATTGACAGCATCTCTAGGAACTGATTGGGGGTTTGGTCACCCTCTTCAGAAAGAAATGCTTCCTGATGTCCAGTCTGAACCTTCCCTGGTGCAGCTTTGGGCCATTCCCACCAGCTCAGCCCCTCCCTCTCCCCTTCCCCTCCTCAGGAAGCTGTAGGGAGGATGGAGATGGCCCCTCAGGCTGCTCCCCCAAACGAGACAAACCTCAGCTGCTCCGCAGAGGAAATTCCTTCCAGCCTTTCATGTCTGAATTACTGTTATGCAAGTTAAGTCTGATGCCAGGTATGCGATTGAAAAGATGGAGTGTAGAGATATTAAAGCTGATGCTGCATCCCAGTCAGGAGTAATATAATTAGTTGTCTAAATAGATTATCCTCTAGACAAGAACTCTGTATCTGTGCAGAGCACAGATTCAAAACACTCCCCTGGTGCTTACTATACATCACCACCAATTCTTTGTATAATAATGATAATGTGCCCATTATTATTATGCTGGAGAATATTTAAGAAAATCATGGAAGAATAAAACAAAGGTTGCTATCTGTAGAAGGGTTTTTAAGTGTGTTTTAAATGTTACATACTTGAATCAACATTTTAAAAATGGTGAAACGTGGTGTTTAAAGGAAGACTCTAGCTAGGGTTAGTATTACAAAATTAGGAGCATGTTTTAAAACCACCAGTGTTTTCTATTCTGACATGATTCTTAAATTTGACTTTTGTATTTTTGTGACTCTGAAACACAGTATGTTTTGTTTCTTGGCCAAGACTTGTTAATTTTTTTTTTTTTAAGACATAGATTTTCTTTGGCTTGTGCTGCTAAATTGCAGTTCCTGTGGAGAGCTGTGACTTTATCCTTCAAGTTTAAAGTTTCTGCATATGCATAACTGATTGCTATACAACTGCACAACCTGGGAATACAGAAAAATGAAACAATGTAAAGAACACATAGAGTGATTTTCCCTGATTACTTGCTGCCACTGTGGTATAATTGCAACATTACTGTAAAAACTTTGGCTTTTAGAATGCCTCAACATCTTTGGTACTTCGATTTCAGGAGCGCATTAACATTACTTTGGACCACAAATGTGCAATTTTCCAGACCCTAAATGGTGCTGTTGGTAAGTGTATGATTTGCACATTTTGTGTTTTATTAACTATTATTAATCATTTTTTTGCTTAACTACTTAAGGAAAGTAGTTCTTTAAACATATGCGTATTTTAAGGAAATATTTGGATGGGTAAACCTGATCATCAGATTAGTTGCAGGTCTTTTGGGCTGATTATTAATTGAATTCTCTCATTGATAAAATATTTGATTTAAAATAGAAAGAGCAGTTTTAAATAAATGAAGTTGGCAGTAAATACAGAGTTAAGGATCATTTTTCCATTTGCCTTTTGAAAACTTAATTACAGGAGTAAAATTAGTAATTAAAATTGCATTTTAGAGGTTCTCAAGCAAATGGCTATACATAATGAAGTAGAATGTAGAATGATGTAGAATTTCCTTTATTTAACTGTCATGAATTTAAATGGAAAAATACATCTGTGCACACTTCCTTTCTTACATTTGACATCCAATTATGGAACAGCTTTTTGTAGTCAGATCATATCTGAAATAACTATGATTTCTCTATTTATAGCATTTCAAATAAATTAGAATTACTTTTAAAGCAGATTTTTTTCCAATACTGAAGCTGCTGATGAGAAACTATGCAGTTTGATGTCACATTATTTATCATGAGGAACTTAGAATTCAAGATCTAGTTAAATAAAAATTAACAAAAGCTTCTAAATAAATAATACTGACAATGATAGCAACAGCAAGGTATATTGTATCAGCAAGGATTTTAAAAAGTCTGAAATTGTAGCTTTTATTTATGAGCTTACTGTACTGCTTTGTTGATTTGCAGACGAAGTCCTTTTGAAATTTGAAGAAGGAAAAGTAAGAGCAAGGAATTCAGTGTATGACACACTACCAGTCACGATTCATGGAAATGGTCCAACTAAAGTGAGTGACAGTTTGGTTTTATTTTTGTGTAAAACCATAACATTATTGGAGGAAAGAAACAATGCTAGAAGAGTATGAAACAGTCATAGCACAGCACCACTGCACATTTCCATTTAATGTTATCAGGAATTGAGAGGATAAAACCCCCATTTGAATTCATGTTATTCTGCTGTCACTGTAACTTGATATTGCTGCTGAAACAAGTCATTCTGCTCCCAAATTCATTCTAGCATGGGATAGTAGAAGCAAATAAGCTTCTGTTAATTTGTTCACTAACAGAAAACAGTTCTTGAAGCTAGTGAAGAATGTCTATCTGGTTATTAAATGGTTAGCAGAAGAATAGTGGGGAGGGTAATCTGGCCAAGATTGGCAGGCTGGGCTACAAAACAGTAACACACCTGTTCTGCCCTAGACCCAGGTAGCACCTATGTATGTGTGTGTGTGTATGTGTGTGTATATATATATATGTGTATATATATGTGTGTGTGTGTATACACAAACACTATATATATATATAGGTACACGTGTGGCTGACTTTTGCTGCTGTCTTCAGTGTCACTGATCGCTGCCATCAACGTGCCCATGGCTTGTCAGCGTTGGGTACATGGCAGAGCCCTGTCTGCCCTGTGAAATAGCTCTTTTGACAGATTCTGTTCATGTGTGAAGATTCAGGTCTAGAGGACACTGCGTAATTTCTCTGAGAGAAATGGCTCTGTTTTGGCAATAAGGCCATTGGAATTTTTTGTGCTGTGCCAAAGAAGTGTAAAGGTGTATCATTTATAATAGTGTCTATTGGATGAAGGATTGTGCATAGCTACTTTCTAATTTCTTCTGAATAAATCTTCCTTACTGTAGCTCCTTATTTTCAGAAAAATGCCTTTCATGAGAACGAAGTAAAGTTTGGTACTCATTCATATCCCAGGAACTGCTGGTTCTTTGTTTTTGCACTTGTATTTTGTTTTTGGAATTAGTGAATCCCTTTATCTGTTTGGCTTAACTGTTTTGGCTTATCTGTTTTGAGCTTAACTCCTCAGTAGTGGTGAAATGTATGACCAATTCCTTCCATATTGCTATTTTTGCATCAATTAAATCCTCAAATTTTGTCATCACTGGCTTTGCTGACATGTTGCCAATGAAAAGAAAGGTTCTGTATTTTACAGCTGGGCAAACAGCTTAGGATGGAACTTGTTATACTAATCCATGAGTTATGCTACATTAATCAAAACTCAGCCTCTGCCTGTAGTGTTGTTTTAGAAACAAAGAGGAAGCTCTTGCTATGCATCAGTTTGTCAATGCAGTTAAATCCTTCTGTTTTGAACACAGGATATAATCAAAATGACAATAATATGTTAGAAAAATGTTTTCACTAGTTAGTAAATAAACTAGCGTAAAAATAATTCCCAGAATTAACTCCAAACAGTTAAAAGTTTTTTATTTATAAGATTCTTCTGCTTTGTACTGAATCTCTCCAATCTGCAGATTAGTGAATTGCATTGGTCAGATACACTTTTTGAAATGGATACCAAATTATTCTCACATTCTGGCACCTCAAGTGCATGTCATTTTTATGAAATAGTCATATTTGTAGACTTTATGGTAAATATATAATCTGTTTTGTCAACAAAAAGAATAAGAAAAGGTATTTACATGCTATTTTTGTATGTCTTTCTTGTCAGTTGCCTTTAGTTACAAGTGATTAGATGAGTAAACCTGAATTGTTTGAAAGGTACAGATCATCCTTTGCATGCATCTGTCATTAATTTGAGTTGTTCATTTATTCACCAGATTCACCTGAATTATTTGGGAAACTATATTCCTAATGCTTGGACACGGGAAAATGGTTGCAGTGTTTGTGATTTAGACTTACTGGACCTATCAACAGTAAAGGTAAGAATCCTCTTTACTGGAGCAAACCCCTTTTGGGTACATTTGATAGGTGTTCAGTGATTGCTGAGGCCAAGTGACCTCCTTATGCAATATTATGTTTTACTACTTCCAGGAATATTTTTATGCGTGTGTTTTAATATAGGTTTGCACAGTAGTACTGAAGGTGATGTCATCCCCAAAAGCCCTCCAGATCTTTGCCTCTGTTCACTGAGAGTCAATGAGTAATTTTTGAAACATGCAAGGTTCGAGCGTATAATTAAATTTTTGGGGGAGGTAGATAAACTCTTCAGATATTTCATATTTTTAGCAGCAGACCTCCAAAACATTCAATATGCATCAGTTGAACAATTTTTGTTACAAATAGAGTTTAATAGTTAGCTAACATGGCTACTATTGCTAATTTTCTGAGCTTAAGCAATCAGAACTGCTTTACCTTGTAGAGGACAGTATAAATATTTGTATTGTATAAGCAAATGTGTTTCTGTAGAAAAAAATCCGATGTAATGGTGTTATTGGACTTCAGAGGAGTTTTCAGAATTCTTGCAGGACAAACACTCACATACACATGGCATGTGTGTATATCCAGTGCTTGGAAGCTTTGGCTCTATCACTCCAAGCATGATGTTTTTCATGTCTCTATAAATATTTCAGCTTGTACACAGTAAATTTGAGGCAGAGTAAATACTAAGCTCTACCATGTGGAATTGCAAAACTTGGATGAAAAAGTAAATTCTGATTATTCCTAACAGGCTGTTGCCAGCAGCTGTTTCATTTCTGTTCTGTATTGAAGATTTGAATGAGAACAGGTCTTAGAAGGTCATGTTGAGAAAAGCATGAAAGAAATAGTGGCTTGTTATCTTCGTAATGAAAGGAAAAAGTGCAAGAACTTCTGGGCAATAAGTAGCTAATGGACTGGAATATAAACTAAAGAAGTTATTGCTGGAATTGTAATAACCTTCAGATTCTTTCTACATTTTTAAATTTTATTTTTGCTTTTAAGATAAACATTTGAATGGTGTTCTAATTAGATAGTGTTTGCACTCCTATTGTAAAGTTTACCTGAGGGAAAGATATTGTCACTTATTTTTTCTAATGGTGTTGGTAATTAAGACATGGTTTTGGAGCAGTTAAATCTTAAAGCCAGTAAGGAGGATGCAGTGATTTACTGGATAGCTTCCTATAGTTTATGTACATGTACTTGGAATGTGTCTTCTTCACTGTAATGTATTCTTTGGACTCCACTCCTCACTCACTCTGCCAGCAGAAATAATAAAGCTTTTCCTTGGCCTCAGTGTTTACTTCAGGCCTTTCTGAGTACCAGCAGTATTTCATTTTCTGAACGTGCTCTCTGCTCAGGCCTGTGTGGTTGCTACTTAACAAAAAATTTTCCGTGAAAAGAGCAGTACACACTCTGTGCCTCTAATACTTTCCTTTATATTGTTTTATTTAACTGTGCATTGATTCACTCATATCTTCTGAAGATTCTGCTTGTTTTTTGGTGTTGCCTGCAAAGCAGCTGAGAGATGTGTGCAGAGTCTTTTGCTCAGTCCTTGTCCTCTTGACAGAAACAAGATCTCCTGGGCTGCATTCATGGCTGAGGTGCGGAAAAACTTAGTAAATGAGTTTTAAAAACTCTCTTCTGGTTGTGGTAGCCTGGGCCACCCCCAAGTTAGCTATCTGTTCAGGTAGAAGTAGCATAATGGAAAATAAGTTAAAGAGTGCACCTGGACTCAAAAAGTGCAAATTTTTGCCACTTTAAGCTACTCTAAGGTTGTTTGTTTTGGTTCTTTGTTTGTTTGTTTGGGGTTTTTTGTTTGTTTGTTTGTTTTATTTAATTTTTTCTTTTATTTTTCTGAAATCTAAGTTGAGTTTGTTGCCCAATTTAATCTCCCTAGAACTGGTTTTAAATTCTAAAGCTTCCTACTGGTGTGGAGACATGCCAGTGTGGCTGAAAAGGATGACCTAGCTCATCTTCTCTTTTCAGTGGCAGCTCTTGTGGCAAGAGATCCTGGACTTTGCTATGTGTAATTATACTGAGACATTGTCCTGTATTTCTTCCAAAAATTGTCATACACTCAACTACTGTTTATGAAAAAGTAAACTTTAAAATTCAAATATATGACCTCACTGAAAATGAGAAAATCTATCAGAAAAAATGTGACATCTTGGTGCAGACTGGATATTCCCAAAGTTGTTTGCTGAGAGACATCTTCTGATTTCATGTACTCAAAGTGTCACCTAGATCCAGATTATGCAGTGACAAGCCTTTATGGTAAACCAGGGCCTAGACTGATGAACTCTGTGCTTTGAGGAGATGCACTTTACAGGAATTTTTACTCCTAATTTTTTGAATGCTTTTGCTGTGGTCACACTCCTGAGATTTTAGTGTAGGGCCAAGTGGTTCACATTTCAGTGCACTGAAGCAGTGTCAGTAATTGCTCCCCATCCCTATAGCCTTTGCACATCAGCCTGAACCTCTTTCTCTTTCCCCTGGCGAACAAGGGGAGAATGACTTAGAATCAGAAAAATGCACAAAACAGAGTTACTGCAGCAGCTCTAGCACTGGGCGGGGGGACAGTTCTAGCTATCAGTGGGACCAGCTCTTGTGACAGCCTCAGGGCAGTGGCCGCCAGAGATGTCACAGGGACTCTGCTGGAAACACATCAGGGCGTTTGTCACCAGCTGGTTTGAAGTTCTGAGGGTCTCTGTGTGGGCACACTTTGACAGCAGCCCTTATGAGGTTTGCAGATGCTGCTGTGAGCAGGAGGTAGTCAGGGTAAACACTGATGTTTCTGAGCTGGGGACTTTGCCAGGATGTTCTGGGTTCCGATGCAGACGGTGACACTGTGAAATCTCAGCATGTGTTGATGGCTTATCCAGACACTTTTCAAGCGGGTGTTGGCCTCCTTAAAAAGCTAACTGGCAGCCTTTTGTACTCATCTAAGGTTTCTCTCTGAGCCTTGTAATGGATTAGATTTTTATAGTAATTGTCTGGTTTAGAGATGGATGTAATTTTTAGGCAGTGTGTTTCTTTGTGTAAGAGTTGAGGCCTTTGAAGGTTAAATTTCTTTGTCTTGCACAGTGCAATACTACACTTTAGGACTATTAAAAAGTGCTGTCTATGTTTCTTTTAGTGGTCATGATCTCACAGTCTCTATCAAGCACATACAAAGCAGCTAAATGCCATCAAAAGATGTGAATTCACATTAAAATAAAAGTTCAATATTCTTGGATGTAAGGAGAGAAGCTCTGTTAGTTTATCAAAGGTGTTTCTACAATCAGTGAGTAGGGAAGTAATGCAGAGCCCACTTAAAATGAACGGGGAGAAATAGTGCATATAGTGCATTTTTGGAAGGGTGTAGCAGTTTTCAGCTTAAAGTACAGCTGAGTAAAATATTTTGTGGTATTTATTCTTTAACTGTTTTTAAAAAACTGCTCTCCCCTATATTTTCTTGTAAATGTAACCTATGTATGTACCTTGTTTACAAAAAAAATGAATTTGCCATGCTGTTCTAATGTATTTCCTTAAATGATTGTTTTGCTGTTTTAGTGGGGTTTTTTTTAAGAATTAAAAAAAACATAGTACATTATTTTCTACTTCCTTTGTTATTAAATTTGAAGAGTTTTCTATCAATATTAAATCCATTATCTTTGCTTATTTTGTGAAGCCAGTGAAAATAAACAGGTGCAGAGCACCCCTGAGCTTGCTGGTTTTGTTTATTTAAAAGCTGTGTGGAATAAGTTTCCTACAACATGACATTAGTTGCTCTTTACTATAAACTAATTTTAGAAAAGAGGCACGTCTTTTTGGTTATATCAAAATATCATTTCTTTTAGGAATATCCAAGAGTAAAAATTGGTGTTTTCATTGAACAACCCACTCCTTTCCTAACTAAATTTTTAGACAGACTGTTGACTCTGGACTACCCACGGGAGGCACTCAGTATCTTCGTTCATAATAATGTAAGTATGACTTTATCATTGTACAAAGCTTCAATTTTGGAATTTATGCCATGAATCAAAGTGTGGAGTATATGGATTTGGTATAAGAACACAGTTAAAATGCATAGGAAGAGATAATCCTTCAGAGTTGAGTATGCAGAGCTGGAAAAATTAAATGAAATTGTGTCAGGGCTTACTGAAGTCTATTTAAAGAAACTGCTTAGGTTCTTTTACTAATGAAAAAAATGTATTTTGAAGTGTGTGCTTCTGGAGGAAGTACTGACTGACATAAAACAGTAGAGTGAAATAAGAAGAGGACAGTTCCGATTGGAAGGGGCCTGCAGTGATCATCCAGGCCAAGCGCTGACCACCTCAGGACTGACCAGCAGTGACACCACAGTGTTAATGACTGTCACCTCAGAGCTGACGTGGGATTTGCTTTCCCTCTTGTTGAAAACCGTGTGCATTTGTGTTTCTTTTGGCACTCCTGCTGGGCCCCATGGAAAGACTGCTGTGTTCAGATGTATTTTGACTGGCACTGCAGATAAGTTGCTTTTGAATGCTTCCTGCTAATTACCTAATGATCTGGCATTGCTGATCATTCTCCAGTTGCATCAGTCAGTATTGCTATTTTGAGCAGCCTGCTCTGGTGGAAGCTGTCCCTGCCTATAGCGGGGGGTTGGGAGGGGATGATCCTTAAGGCTCCTTCCAACCCAAACCAATCTGTGATTCTGTGACTGTAGTGAGTGAGGTGTCAAATGTGTGCAATTACTTTGGAAAAACTGGGGCTAGAAGAGAAATGGGAGTTAAATTTAACTGTATCCCTTTTCAGTGTGCATGCATTGCTGTTGGCATGGCAGCACAAAGGGGATCAGTAATAGAAGTAGAGCTTATCTCTGAGGTCTTCGTTGTGGTTTTGTAAGGGAATGTTGAGGTATGAATGCGATGTGCACATGGGAATTGTAAGCTATGTAGGTTTGGTTGCTTCAGCCACAAGTTTTATGGTATTTGAAATGAATATAAAGACTGAATAGCTTTTTATTATAGACGGGGAAAGCCCCTACCAATATTTCAATTATTCTAATGTCAGCCATAATAGGCAACAGCTACAATGAGGGCACTGGTTTGGAAGCATTGCGTGCAGTTGAGAGCTGTTAAATAGAGGGAGGGTAAATAGAAATGAAAGGAACAATCAGTGGGACCTTTTAAAGAAACAATAACTGTGCCTGCACACTTTGGTATAGGTGCAGCTCCCTCTCTAAAGTGATTCTGGAGTGGCATAAAAACTCCTGCATACCACTGTAGGATGGGTTGTAAAGGCTGTAAAATAAATATCCTGAAAAATAACTGCATAGATAGTTTGTGAATCTTGCATCATTGTACAGCTTTTGGTTAATATTGCTGACATGTTGGATTATTTTCCTAAAATTTTGGACAGAGGAGTTTCATTTTAATGACAGCTATACTGGAATATCTTCAAACGCTGTTTGGCATCTGTTTCTTTAGGATGGAATACAGTGTGTTCTTGGACACTGTGTTTGTGATTTCATCGTAATTTGTACTTTACATTTGCTATAAAAAATGTTAACATAATTACAGGAGGTTTACCATGAAAAGCACATCAAGAAATTTTGGGAGAAAGCCAAGAACATTATCAAAAATATTAAAATTGTTGGACCTGAAGAAAACCTGAGTCAAGCAGAAGCCCGGAACATGGGAATGTAAGTTCTGATTTATAAATCTGTTTTATTGATGCATACACTCACATTTTTTGATCTTGCATGTATTATTTTGCATCTTTAACAACTCTACATCTTCAGATATGAAAATGGGAGTGTTTGTGGTAGAAGAGATCTAGACCTAAGATATGAATTGTTGAGTGTTTTATAGTTTCTGTCTAATACAAAAAGCTGTTGATCATTGTGAAAAAAATCTCTCTGGTTTGGGCTATTTCAATAGTCTGTCATTTTGTCTTCTGATGACAGCATAGACAATGCATAGTATTTATTCTATTTTCCAGCTATCTTACTGCAGATTTTTTTCATTCTTGCATTGAATATGCTTTTAACAATTGCACTTTTGATGTACTAGTGCCTACTCTTTTTTTTCTTAAGTGACATTGTATTTAAGTAAACATACAGTTAAAGCTTGACCTGCTTGTACAGGTGACTGAATTATATTTCTTCCTATAGCTCAGAGAGGCAGGAATATCCTTTAGAAGTGCTCTAGCAGAAGTCTCTCACAAAGACAACTGACTTTATCTTATGCTTGGTCTTGCTTTTTTCTTTTGTTCTTACTAGAGTACCCAGAACTTTAGCTTTTGGCTCCTACCACAGAGTTGCTTGTGGCTCTCCCAGTACTTCAGTCATGTTATGGAGTTTTTCAGACCAGGATCCCACCATGGTCAGTGGCAGCTTGCTGTGGCCCTTGAGCAGGCTTCATTCTTTGATAATTCTTTCGCTCATTCATCTACCAAATCTTCCTGAGTGTCCGAGCAGAGAAGTTCGTTTCAAAAGGCCATTTTTTGTTCCGAGCATAGGCTATTCATAGCCTCAGTTGAAAGAACGAAGGTCTTGAGGCTCTGTGGTGTTCCTGGAAATTTGTTTGAATGAAGTTTTGTTGTGCTGAAGCCACTGGAAAGTGGATCTCTGGCTGAGGCCCAAAACTCTCCCCTCGCCTTTCTAGGAAATGCTGCAGATGTCCAGTGTTAGTCTAAGCACCCATTCAATGCTTCTAAATCATTGTTTTTAATTTTAATGCACTCTAAAGCAAATGTACCATGTTGGCAAATTTTCTGCAGTGTATGTTATGTGTGACTGAGGTGGAGTTGCTGGAGTTGCCTTTTCCTCTCTGTTGTTACATAGATGACATAAGGCAGAATCTTCAGTGTAATGAATATTGCCTTGAAATCTGTCATCTTTTGATAGAACCTACTGACTTACAATGTGACAGAGCTTTTGAGATATGGTCCTTGCTTGATCTGTGGAAAAAAATGGTAGTTTACATGTATATTTGCACAAAGTCATTTCAAATCCTGTTTGAAAGGCAGGGAGAGAAAACATCCCACATATGGTTATCCATGGTGTGGATGTAATTTGACCCACGTTGCTCCTGTTTTGAAAGGCCCCTTTGATAAACATTCTGTGCTAAAGAGATATATAGAGAAAACCTGAACTACAATGTATGTGGAATGGGACCATGACAAAACACTGAATCATCCAGAAAGTATGAATGTTAGTAGCAGGATCTTCCAAGCAAACAATGGAGATGTAATTCAATGGCTCTTTTCAATTTGTCTGGAGCAGATTCAGTTAATCTGCAGCTTCCTTTGCACACCTGGCGTGCTTGGCTGACCTTGTGAGTGTCAC
Organism: Acanthiza pusilla; assembly: GCA_036630365.1. NCBI lineage: Eukaryota > Metazoa > Chordata > Aves > Passeriformes > Acanthizidae > Acanthiza > Acanthiza pusilla. The sequence continues at coordinate 12,081,875 of JAXCHO010000026.1, read as the reverse complement.
TGACTTCGCTGGAACAAACACATTTTTCATTTCTTTAAAAAGTCTAGCGTGGATCTCTGAGATGTTCAAGGTGAAGGCAGTTACTATAAGAAATTATTTGCTTTCAGCCCTTCATCTTGCTTTGATCATCATAACCTCATTTATTTCTCACTAATGCTTCAGTGGGAATAACTTGAAAAGAGTGATTCTTCAGACTTGTTTATTGTTCTGATTTAGAGATTGATATATTCAGTCTTCTGATTCACTTTCTCCTGCCTCTGTCTGCAATACTGACAGATAGTTTTGTTCTGTCTGCCTCAAATACTGCTTTCTCTCCTTTTCCAACTCTGCTGCTTTTAGCATCTCTGTTAGTTTCCAGTAATTTAGAATTAATTTGGGCTTCTCACTTGCACATTTCACACACAGTCTCTTTAGTTGAAGAGCAATACAAGGTTCAGTTAATACAAAGAGGGGGCACCTAAGCATTGAAGATCTGGTTTGTTTTCAGCAGAATACTTTGGAGTATATAATGCAGTTTGATCAGTTTTCTCCTCGCCTCTCTTTTTCTTGTTTTGGCTCAGTAAAAGGTGGTGAAAAATCACAATGAGATTCTCAGTAAATTACACTCTCATATCAGCATAAATGTCAGAAAATAACAATTATTCATTTTCAACTATAACCATGCAGCAAACCTTGGTCTACTTTTCTTATTCACATAATAAAGAATAATTAAACCATTTAATTTCTTGCTTCTTCCTGATGTGGAATGCCCTCTCCTGTGCTTGTGAAAGTTGGATAGGTATTGGAAAGAACCCAAAATTATGCAGTTGGCAAAACATTTTAGAATTCAACAGTACTGGGAAACAGGAGTGCACAGCTTTCCTTGTTGTGGGCTGAATCAAGATTAAAAGGAAAGAAAATTAAATAGAATAAAGAGAAGGAAGGTTTAGCTGCATGTTGTCTGATTTTCTCTGCATTTACATCACCTGAAACACTTAAGTGACATTTCCACATCTTTCAGGGTTTTTAGCCTTTGTCTATAAGATATGAGTTCTTACAGTTGGTTCTTTTTTTCTGTAAGAAAAAATCATATGTGGTTTTGCCTTGGTTGCAGATGAGATTTCAGCCAGCTGTTAGAGAATTTGTTATGACAGAAAACATAAAAAGCAATTAAATATGTTCAAGTAATAACAGAAAGTTGGGAAATATTGATCTCATTCACTTCGGAGATTTTATTTATAAAAAGAGTATTTTCCATAATAGTTTTTCTCCCAGTACTTACAGTCTTCAGGGTTTCTCATTTGAGGGAGCTGCTTCTTTCTTTGTTCCTCCCTCAAAAGTATCAGTAACAAAACTGGGTAGGACTTTTCCAAAACTTCATAAAAAATGTCATTTATCTCAGCTTTTAAGTGGGAATATGAGCAAGTTGATGAAAGTTTGCTGAAAGCTTTCAATAATTTCAGGATGAGTAGCAGAGAGATCAGAATCCGAGTTCGAATCCGAGTTCATGGACATCACTGCTGAATTCTGAGCTAAGTTTGGGGTCTCCTCTGTGTTTCTTGAAGGAGGATATCAGGTTATTGTCTCTGAGTCCCCATTTGGTGTTAAAGGATGGCACAGACACAGGAGGGAACATGGCACAGCCTTTGAGTAGGGCAAGGATCTTGGCTGGGGAGGAAGGAAGAGCAGGGATTAAATCTTTGTGTCCCAGATGTCAAGTGTTTGCTGTTAGAGACTTGGATTTGCTGGAGCTGCTTCTCCTGAGCACTTCAGCAGTTTTGGGTTTCTGTCTCAGGTGGAGGAGGAGCACTTTGAGTGTTGCTGAAAATTGCGTTTTCCACCCCTATCTGATTTCTGTAGGGTGTGGTAACTGTGCTAACAACACCTAAGCCTGAGATGTAAAACTAAACATTAGTGCTTTATCTATTTTCTTTGTTTTTAGTGATGGTTGATATAAATGTCTTTATGCTGTGGTGGCTGTCTGGAGAGATATAAAATGTAACCCTAAATGGCAGGTGATGTCACCCAGGTTTTTGGTTGCACGTTTGTATTGGGAACACCTTGCAGAGGTCTGTCAGATGGTTTAAGTGCTCTCCCTTTGGGCTTGCAGTCCACATTTGGAACTGTATTTCCTAACTGAGAGGTCTAAAAATGATAACTTGATTAACTGCAGGTTCAAACTATGTCTTAAAAAAAAAAAAAAAAAGGGTGGTTCAATATTAAAGAAATTGGGTAGAAAATATGTCTCTGTTATAATCAAGTAGCCCCTTGGAATGTCTCAGTGGAAAGTGTGATTAAGGGAAGAGCTGTGACACTTTCCCGTTTTCAGATGAGGTCACTGTTCCAGATGGACTTGTGGTTTGTAAATGCAGTCAAACATCGCTCTGATTGCAAAATACTTTAAAGTGATCTGCTGAGCTTCACTTCGCTCTTCCAACCAAAAAAATCTTGGCCTTCTTCTAAAATTTATTAATCAGTACACGGAAATTGCTGTAAGTTATGTACAAGAACATAGCTTGCTTTTCAACATTTGGTCTTAGTTTAGAGCAGGTGGAGTGAAAAGCAAGTAGATGGAAGGTGTTAGCCATTGAATTTAGATAAGGAAGCAAATTACTGTGCACAAATGGCCTTGCTAGAGAGCAGTTTCCATTTGTTCCTTGGAGTGATCTGGATATACCTAACAAATAGTTTCACATATAATCTGGGATTTCTACATCTGGAGAGGTTAACATATACTGTAAGACTGTAACACCTTAAAGCATGAGAATATTAAGGGTTACCTTTATTTCCTTGGGCAAAGCTACTGGGCAACACTGAAAGCCGAAAGAGGAGCTTTATGAATTTCTGGAGAGTGTGCTTGCTTTATTAATTTTGACTGAAACTTTTATCCCTTTCTTTCTCTCCATCTGAAACCTAAAGTGTTTTGGGGAGATTTTTGTTAGTGACCTTAAAGTGCAAAGGATGGCAAAAGGATGGCACAAGAGGGTTTCTAACGCTAAGCACATGGGATGAGCTGTGATAGAATTCTCTTGGTCTGGATTTAAAGGGGATGGGGGACAAAAAAAAGACAAAAGTTAAAGGACAATGTATTTTGCTCTTATGTAATTAATTTTCCAGTCATGTTTGCCTACAACAGAATATAAATCTGTTCCACTTTATCACATTTTTATAATGAAAAACATTAATTCCATTCATATTTTTGTTATCAGCAAAAGGTTTACCTGTTTTTGGGGGCAGTGCTGGCCCATGTTGTGGCTGGAACCCTGGACTGCCATCACGTCTCTTGGTCTCTCATGTCTATTTTCCTCACTAGAATAAGGATAAAGGAGCTGACTGTTTTTGGAAGCAATTTAACATCTAATGCCAAGTGCAGTATAAAAGTCAGGTTACTATTAATCATTGTAATTAAGCTAATGATAAAGCCACATGAGTTGTGTTCAGTGGTTGTAAAGCTTTGAACACAATGGGTTAGTAATGGAAAATACCGTAAAGACTGAATTGCAGGACCATGTTATGGCCAAAATAAAACCTGCTGCTTTCAGCTGGGGCAATTATGTGAGAAAGTGCTGATTAAGGAATTTGTCATAAAAATGTATACATAAGAGAGAAAATTGTCAGTGAAGGAGAGGTTAGTCAAGGCAAAACCAGAGACTGGCCAGAGATTTAAACTGTGGGTGTGTGTCCAAACACAGTGATTTTAGCAGCAGTGGCAAGACCATGTCTGACATACAGGTATTTTAAAACTTGTCTGAAATGCTACATCTTTAGTGATCAAGCTTGAAGAGGAGGGATTGCTTAATGTTAGGGAATAAAAAAGCTCTACCTTCTACTTTGATTCCAAGAACATTACACCTCTTGAGTCCTTTGAGCAGGAGAAAGTTTGAACAGAAAGACCCAAAAGGTGTTGATAAGTAGTGATCCTGATGGAAGATTTAGTGCTAGGTTTGGAGGGGGATGGAAGAAGAGCAGGCAAGAAGCCATGCCAGCCCCTGCCTTGACTTGCATGTAACCTGTCATTTCCACCCTTTTTCAGATCGTCTGAAGTGACAGAGATCTTTGCCTTTGCAGAAAACAGTCACAATCAATCAAATCAAGTGGGACTTGAACTAAAGCAGTGTTTTTAGATATGTTAAAACAAGAAAGTAAAATAATGTTTCAAGCTGTCATGATGGAATTAAACTAGAGAAAATAGACAAATTCAATAATACCACCTGCATGATAGGAAGCTACTGCTGTAACATTGACTTGAGGAAATTGTTCCACTTTCTCTAAAAGTATATTTTATTTGCTATAATCTCCTACTATTCTGATGGTGTAGGAAATCTGAATTCACTACAGCAGGTCTCAGCCTAGCAAGTGCACCCTGCCAGAAACATACAAACATAGTCTGTTTATGTCTTTTATATTTACAGTAGAATGTGTTTTCTGCTTTGTCTTTCTCTTGAAGGCATGGGAATTTGTGCAAATAGTTCATTCTTCTGAGATCAAAATCACAACTGATAGAAATAGTGTATGGTCACATTCAGCTACTTTCTTGAGTATAAATTCACTGCCTTTGCAATTGGTTTATATTTCTTTTACCAACTGTGGTGGTCTTTTAGGCCATAAAAAGACAAGGAAAAGGTCTTTAAATATATATTTCTTTATGCTTTTTGTCTTACACTCTCCATAAGGTTTCAATTACCATTCAGATCAGCAGATTGCGTCTGCGAAATCTTTTTCCAAAGACAGCAGTTACTTGCTAGAGGAGCTTACTAAATAAGGTCATACTTCACTATTAAGTGATTGTACTGATACCTAGCTATATAAATTAGTGGCATTTCCCCCTGCCCCATTTTTCATTAGGACATTGTATAGAAGGTATTACCAGAGGTGGTAAAGGCTAGAGGGCACTTAGTTTATTAAGAGAAAAATATAAGGCACCTGATCCATGTATTTTAATCTTTTAGTTAATCACACTGCTGTAATCTAAAGGCACTTTACAATGCTGTGCTGCAGAAGTCTTTTAATGCAATGAATCAGTTGAGTACTTAGTTGTGGTTTGGCATTTTTTAAATGTTTGTTTTGTTTGTGAATTTTTCCTGGACATGTGTGAGTTAATCATTCTTTTTCGTCTCTTTAGGGACCTTTGTCGCCAGGATAAAACATGTGAATATTACTTAAGCATAGATGCAGATGTCGTGCTGACAAACCCAAAAACTTTAAGAATACTGATAGAACAGAACAGGTATAGTAAATCTCTTATTTTGTAGAATTTCCTCTAAATTGAAAGGATTCTCTGGGGTCTGTCCAGAGAAAATAAGATCCTGGTTGTTTTTGCAGAGTGAAATCCTCTTTGTTTACTTGTGGTATTTCATTGCCATAGTTCATAATGGCCTTGGAGGCCAACAATTCACAAAGCATGTTGTTCATGTCAAGCAGCAATTCCTGATGTGAATTTCAAATGCTTCAGAGTTTCATATTTTCTTATTCAATATGTCACTTCACAGAAAGATAATTGCTCCGCTCGTAACTCGCCATGGGAAGCTTTGGTCCAATTTCTGGGGTGCTTTGAGCCCAGATGGTTATTATGCTCGATCAGAAGATTATGTGGATATTGTCCAAGGGAACAGAGTGTAAGTAATTGTAAGCTAATCATTAAAGTCAAGGCACAAGTTTGGTTATTAGGAACATATTGCATGAAAATATAAGAATATGGAATTACTCCTGAAGAGCTTAGATTAATTATATTGTTTGTGTTTTCTATTTCATAGAAATATATTTGTGTTTTTCCCACTCACAACTTGGGAAAAAACTAAACAACAAAGTGTTTAATGTGATGAGCTGGTGTTAAGACAGGACACAGTCATTACTGGTGCCTGTCTGATGGTGCTTGGTTGCTCTAGCAGTGCACAGTACAGAAAAAGGCAGGACAGAGAAAAAGCAAACCCAAAATTCTATATCCCTGGAGCCTCGGCCAAAAGGAACAGTTGTTGTGTTCATCAAATGATTTTGTCATCTCTTGGGGGCAAATGCTTCATCAATGGAACAACTATAATTTCTTTGTGTGTTTCATCCTGTGTGTTATGTCAGAGCTTAAGGAGCTCTTCAGCCATACATTTCTCCAGAATAAACTTTTGGGTTTATCCCTCCCTTAAATGAATGTGATGTAAGTTGTTCTAAGCTTGACTGTCCCTTATGGTGATGCCTTTTCATTGCCCTGGAAGAACAAAAAGGTCTGAAACAGACTGACAGCTTGAATAGGACTGGATTGTTTTCAGCCCTCCTGTACTGAAAGATGTGCTCGTGGCATAGAGGGAGGGAATGTGCAGAGGGAGTGTTCTGAAAGCAATGCCTTTGTGTTGATATTGGCCCCACGCACATAAACACATGGCCTGCTGTGGTCTGTGGGTATTTGTGTGAGGAGCTCACACCAGCTGCGTGAAGTCTCACTGAAGTCTTTAAACTCATTTAAAAATCTGGTTTGGAGTTACTTTCTCCATCTGGTAGTGTAGAATAATATTATAAGAGTGTTTGACTGATTGCCTTAACTATGGAAACATGAAGTACACGTGTAGTTAAAACTCCATGGGGAATTTGACCTTTCTGTATTTTTATAACAGCATTTCATAAAAATTGAATTACTGCCTACGCCTACGTTTGAGATGTCCAGATGTAGTTTTTCAAGTGTCTTGGGAACCTTTCAGCTTCTCCTTGCAACTTGCTCAGTCTTGTCAGCAGATACAGAAATGCTGATTTAATAAAATAGCCAACAAATTAGTTTTCATAGCTTTAAACTATTTTTGTGTTGCTTTTTTTAAAATTTTCAACAGAGGAGTATGGAATATCCCCTATATGGCTAATATATACTTAATTAAGGGACAGACTCTCAGATCAGAGATGAAAGAAAAGAACTATTTCATGCGTGATAAGTTGGATCCTGACATGGCACTCTGCCGGAATGCCAGGGAAATGGTAAGGTGTATCTCTAACAGCTTGCTTTCAAATACACACATTTCTTTGTGTCCTGCTGTACTCATAGGCTGCTTCACTTGATTGATCTTGGATATTATATTTTATTTCTAATTTAAAGTACTGGCCAATTTTTGTGTGATAGAACACTTCAGGTGTATTTCTTTAAATTGTTGAGAACAGAGGTTTTTTCAAGACCAGTGCATTGATGTGCTGAGTGCATGGTGGTTTCTAGTTAAATTCCCAGAAAATTTCTGTTGAGGTTAAAATACCTTTCTCCTTGGCACAACCTCAGCAGATAATGAGGGCTCAATTTCTCTGCTGTGTATGACTTAAAACTTAGCAATGCATTTGGACCTTCTCCATTATGCACATTTTTATACAGTGTGATACTTCTAGCAGACTAAGTTGGGATATTTTGCAATTTTTTATTAAGTAGATCTGTATTTAAACTTACGATGGGCAGTGTTATATAAAAAGCCTAGGTGATTAAAGAAATGGTTGGAATCTTCTTAGGGAGCATGAATCACTCACTAATTTTTCCAGACAGATTAAAGCTGTATCAGATATGTGTTACTTGCATTAATCTGGAAGTAATGACAGAATTTATTTGTACTGTAAAGTTATGAATCTGTAAATCCATATTTCTACTGATATTTACACTAGTTTCAGCACAGAAACAAATAAGACCTAAACCAGACCTATTTCCAGACACTATAGCATTGAAAAATAATTTTGCTGAATTGAACAAGAAAAGTTGGCAAGTATTATTTTTTTATTCCCTCATAACAAGGCATGATCTCCTTTGTTTGTACTGATTCTTCAGAATGTGCCCGTCCAGCCCTGTTGCATTCAAACCTCCTCAGCATCAGTTCCTTGTGCTTTCCATGTGCTCATTAAACTAATCTGATTGCCTCATCAGAAAATTGCTTCCTCTTTCCCTCTTTCTCAGTGTGGGCTGTAGGAGGGTTTGTTCCGCGCTTGTTTTGTATTGCAGCAGATAAGAAGGGGCTGGTGGAAACAGCTTTGACATGTGTGGAGAGCTTTGCTTGGAGATGCATGTTGTCTGTAAAGGCCTGTGAGCTTTAGAGCAAAGGCTGCCCTTTCCCTGATGTGACTCTGGAAACCTAAAAGTAGTTGGAAAAAAAGAAAGAGATTGTGTCAGAAAACTGATGTGATGATTCTCCTTCATTTTAGACTTTACAAAGGGAAAAAGACTCCCCTTCTTCGGAAACATTCCATATGCTCAGAGCCCCAAAGGTGTTGCTTTATTTTTTTTTATAAATTAATTATTACATGCAGTAATATTCTACCACAAGAAGATACTTCTCCTCTGTCCACTTACTCTGATGAAATACTGCTCTAGCTTTCTCTTCAGTCTTTTAAGGCTCAGGTTTTTGCCAGGACAAGTTTTCCATGAGCAGCTCAAAGCATCTCAGGGAGGCTCTTGGTTTCCTCAGAAGCATTCTCAGTGCTTCTGAGCTCAAGGTGTGCTGTCACTGCTTCTGTAGCTAAAATGGGAGGAGCAGTCGTAGAAGGAGTAAAGCTCAGATCTCTGGTAGGTCTGCCAGGCCCCCTCTGTGACCACATTGTCATTTCAAGCTGTTTTTCTCGAGCCAGGCCCTCCTTATTCTCCCTGCTGCAGTTATTTTATGATTTGGTAAGTGCCCAGAACTGGGCACATTTAACATAATCATGATCTTTCTAACAGTTTAACTCTTTTTCAGACAAAAACATAGAAGTACCAAAGTATCCTAATGGTAATGCCTTCATCTACTGCAAATACAAAAGTCACAAACATTTCTGAAATAAAGTTTTAGTCTGAAAAATCTTAAACTAAAATAATCCCATAGAACTTAAGCTTCTTTTTAAAAATACTATTTTCTCCTACTATTTCTAATCAAGAGAGTTCTGTTAATACCTTCTGTTAATAGCTTGATAATAAAGCACTTGATACCTTGCACATAATTACATGAACAGACTTTAGAGTGCTCAGCTGTTTTGGATGCTGATCTGAATATTCTTGTGTGCTATATTTGCCAATATCTTTTTATTTCAGGCCAATTCACCAGACGGATTATGTAGTGAATACTCTGAAATAAGTTTCTTGTTCTGGCTTTCATGAACCCTTTGATTTTTAGCTTATTCTTTCTGTTTTTAATTTGAAAGTAAACCCTAGGTGTTGGTTTTCTTGTTTGAGCTTTTTCAGTTTGGGAACAGATGCTTTCAGTGTGTCTGCTTAGGTTTTCTGGAAAACAAATCAAGCAATCGCTCCTCTGTTTTTTCCTTTCTATAACTCTACTTATGTTCTCAACAATATATGTTTTGGCTTAATGTGTTTAGAAAATAAATGCAGGCAAATGCTTGTAAATGATAAATTATGAAGAGTAGTTGGTGATTAGAGTCAACCACTTGAAAATTAGGATGCTAAATTAACAGCACATTTACAATATATGTGTACATATATGTATGTGCACATATATATAACAGCACAGTTATAATACATGTGTTACTTTTTGAAAGCGTAATCATTAACAGACGTTTTTAAAATTTTGGAAGATGGACATTTTTGCTAATTACACTTTCTCTGCTTGGTGTATAGGGTGTTTTCATGTACATTACCAACAGACATGAGTTTGGAAGACTTCTTTCTACAGCCAATTACAATACCTCCCACTACAACAATGACCTCTGGCAGATATTTGAGAATCCTGTGGTATGATTATTGATTATTGATAAAACAGGGGTTTTTTTTGTTTTTTTTAAGTATAAATTTTATTTTTAAAAAAAGTGTAAATTTGTATATTATTAAAGACTTGGAATTTAAAGACTTTACATGGAGAATGTTTGTTTAGTATGCACTAAATACTGATTATGTGATAAAAGGTGTTTCACCCATCTAAGCCAATGACAGTATATCATACCAGCTGATGACCAGAGTATGGAGATATGGCCCCAGGTTTCATGATTTTTGACATGATGAGAACCAGTTTGTTTATAAGAAATTGTTTAATTGTTTCCAGTGCTTTCAGTAGAGCAAATGAATAGAATATAAGTTATTTTTTGTCACTTACAAATGTGTTTGTTCTTGTTGTAATGTTTTAAAATCATGGTTTTTTAGGACTGGAAAGAAACTTACATAAATCCAAACTACTCAAAGATCTTCACTGATAACATAGTAGAGCAGGTGGGTATAAGTAGTTTTCTAAAAATTTGTGGGATGGACTGATAATTAATTGGCATGTAGTAACTATTTCCATGCAAATGGTGTTTTGGTCTGTGACTAAACAGTGTCTTGATGTTTTGGATCAGAACTGAGTATTTGCCATTTGATAGAGGCTGCTGTTTTCATGAAACAGATCTGAACAGAGCGCTTGTGTTGGATGATCAGTCGTGACAAATGGGGACAGTGATTTAATGAACTTCACCTCCTTAAGAAGCTGGGATTAATGGTTTCTGTGTTTAAAGCAATGTTGAGTTTTAAGCTGTTTCCCACAGTAACCAGTAGTGTGGAAGAGCAGAGTTGTTATTTGGAGCCATAAGGCACAGATGTGTGGGTGCACCGACACATTCTTAGTGTGGGCACAGGGCTTAGCACATAGCTCATCGTTTTTGCTTTTGTGAGAATGTGCTTGAGCATCAAATTTTTAATTTTTTTTTTTTTTTTGTAGCCATGTCCAGATGTGTTTTGGTTTCCCATATTTTCTGACACTGCCTGTGATGAATTAGTAGAAGAAATGGAACACTTTGGGCAATGGTCTGGTGGAAAACACCAAGTAAGTGTCAGCCTATATAAACATGATCTTAATGAGTGATCTTAACTACTTTTACAATAGTTAGTCACTGTGTGCTGCAGCAAACAAACATCCCAACAATTGCCAATGACCTGAAACATCTGCTTTGTGGTATAAAGTGCTTAGTTTAGTCAGCCATGTAGCTGCTTCTTCAGTAGATTCAGAGACATTCTTCATTTAATGTTGTGGTGTGCTGACCCTGGCTGGATGCCAGGCACCCACCAAAGTCACTCTGTCACTGCCCTCACCTGGACAGGGGAGAGAAAGTATAAAAAAGGGTTTATGAGTTGAGAGATAAGGACAGGGAAATAGCATTTAATTGCCATCACAGGCAAAACAGACTCAGCTTGAGGAAATTAGTTTACTTCCTGCTCTGGTTCAATTAATAATTTAATGAGCAATGAAACTGGTAATATAATGAGGATCTTAAAACCACCTTTTCCCCACTCCTCCCAGGCTAAAATTTACTGCTCATTCTTTCTAGCTCCTCCTCCCCAGCAGTGCACAGGGGTGGGAAAATGGGAAATCATGGCCATTAAACATTCTCTGCCACTCCTTCCTCCTCAGGGGGAGGACTCCTCCCATTATTCCCCTGCACCAATGTGGGTCTTTTCCATGGTGTGCAGTCCTTCAGGAACAGAACTTCCAATTTTTGCTCACTGATATCTGATCGCACTTTTTTCCACAACAATGTGGTGTGGAAGTACAGCAAGCTCACATGTGCCTGCTGAAGCATTGCTTTATTGCAGTTTGGTGATTCTGCAGATTTCAAGCAGTATTTGTGGAAATGCCAGAAACATTCCGTGTTCCTATTTCCAAGCTATTTGTGGTGTTTTCCTTAGGACAGCCGCATTTCTGGAGGTTATGAAAATGTCCCAACCGATGACATTCATATGAAGCAAATAGGACTGGATAATGAATGGCTGCATTTCATCCGAGAGTTCATTGCCCCAGTGACACTAAAAGTCTTTGCTGGCTATTATACCAAGGTATGGGTTCAAAGCTTTTGCAGGTAATTATTCCATGGTGTGACTAAATTTAAGTATTTTAATGAATATATCCTTTTCGGTTTGGTTGGGGAGTTTATACATGACATAGCAGTAGTTAAAGATGAATGTTGTTTGTTTGTTTTTTTTCATTTTTTTTAACCGAGCTTTAAACAAAAAAAATCCCAAGAATCCTGTGTGTGAATTGGCAGTTCACAGCTTGAAGTCTGACTGTGTATTTTGTTGCAGGGCTTTGCTCTATTGAACTTTGTTGTAAAATACAGCCCTGACAGACAGCGGTCACTCAGACCTCACCATGACTCCTCTACATTCACAATCAACATTGCCCTCAACAAAGTAGGAGAGGACTTTCAAGTAAGTTACTGACTTAAAAATGTTGTCCTTTGAGTATCTAATGTGATTTCTAAACTAGAGCCCAAACACATATACTTAAAGACCCAGCTGTAAAGGGAAAGATGCACATCACAAATTGAGATACATTATGCCTTTTGTTTTTTAACAAGTACTAAATTTGATCAATTCCAGGGTCCAGAACTGTCGATGCAGTCAGGCTGAATTGATCAAACTGGTTTCAGATGGTGGGAGAGAAGGGGTTTGAAGAAAAACTTTGGAGATGTTAGTCATTTCATTTTTAACATTTCTGAAATACTTCGTTCCTGTACAGTGAAAACCAAATTTTCAAAAGTTTAAATAGTGCCAAGTTGACTCGAGTGGCTTCTTTTCTGTAGAATTTTTTTAATGATTCTTTTTTAGATCAACCACAGAATGAAAATTTTTAACTCTTGTACCTCTTTAGGTTTTTTCTGAGCTAAATAACTTTCTAGTCTGATATTGATTCAAATAAAACAGTCCCCAGAGTATGGAGCAAGGCAGGGCAGTGGCAGTAATATCCAACTTTGACTTAAAGAGAAATTTAACTTGTGTTTATAAGCCTGTGTAATTCACAGCCCTTAACGCCAAGAAATGTGCTTGCCACCCTTACTGTTGCAGAAAGCACACCTTCAGTTTGAGAGCAGCAGCCAGATTAATTCATTTAAGATTTGTTTAAAAGCCATCCTGGATAGGGGTGCACTCCTGAAGTAAGGCCTGTGAACACGATCTGCTTCTCTCTGGGAGAATCTACAGTAAAGTTACTGAAGATCTGTTTGTCAGAGTTGCTGCTTGAATGAGTTGTTTTCTAGTGAATTTTAAAGCAAAACAAGGGGAAATCTCATTGCAAATGCATGTCTGTTAATTAATGCTCGAAGATGGTGTCGTGTAAACAACCTTGCTAAGGGGTGGTAAAAGAAAAAAAACCCAGCCTGTTAATAATAGGAAATTATTTGTAGTCATGAATGTATGAAAAGGAATTTATTAAAACACAAGATAAATGTTTGGGGTTTTATTGTGTTTGTGTTTTCACCACAGGGAGGTGGATGTAAATTTCTTAGGTACAACTGCTCCATTGAGTCTCCCAGGAAAGGATGGAGCTTCATGCACCCAGGAAGACTCACGCATTTACACGAAGGACTTCCTATCTTGAATGGCACAAGATACATTGCAGTATCGTTTATTGATCCTTAATTTTATTTTTTTTTGTCCTCTTCAACAGCAGTGTTCTTTACATAAACATTTATTTATAGATCTCTTCTGGAAGATGGTGATAAAAGAAACTTTAAGTTACTGTTCCTACACAGCAGAGGTACTTTGGGCTAAAAGGAGGAAAACCAGAAAATGTTCTAATATTGTTGGAGATTTCTCGATATCTGCTCTGAGCCTTGAGTCCCAAAGTAAACGTGTCCTACTTGTTTTTCCATTCTGCTGCCCTAAAGAGTGGGTAAGGAGAGAAAATGGAAAAGCACAGTGAACCCATTTCTTCGTTGAAAAAACCCCAAACCCAAGCAACACTAAATACAAAATCATCGGAAAAATTTATTGTGGTTTGCGTTCGGTAAAGTGACACAGCTAAAGTTTGTGTGGCCTGTATATTTGATACCAACCAATGAAAAGTCACAGCAGAAAAACAAAATCAAATGAATCTTGTTTACAGTTGTTTCTGGTAAGCAATAATTCCATACGCTGGTTTATACTGAAGGGAAAACGTCTCCATAGCCTGTTCTCTTAATTCATTGTCAGTTCTGAAATGTACACCTTTAGAAGAAAAAAAATATATTAATTGCAGAGATGGAAGAAGGATTAAATCCTTTATCTACGGAAAAAACAGTTTATCATTTGTTCTGAGAACTCATCCTGTTGAAAGCTTCCTTTCCTTCAGCAAGTGACCTTTGTTCAAAGTGAGTTATTTTTCTAAATGTGTAGTTGCACCCAATTGAAACTGGAAATTTGATGCTTATTTTCAGAACGCTGGTAAATTTTAATAATAGGATGTTTTATAGGGACAGTTTTCTACTCTTAAAATTACTTGAATTTTGTATCAGGAAAATGAAATGGTGGCAGTCTCTCTTTAAAGCTAAGGGTCTTAACTTGACATTTATTTTAAAGAAATTGGTTTAAAATATTCCTACTGTATCTACTGTTTGTAATTTAAAGAAACTTGAAGCTAACTGTCTCAAAGTCTACCGTGCCAAAATGCACGACGTGTTGGAAAACCTTGTGAAAAATAAAGGGTAATTTTAAATTAATGGAGCAGCTGTTACTTGACTGTATCAGGTAATTTCTTTGCACTGGGCACTGTTCTTACAGAACCTAAGTTTACCGATGAATACTTTGTAACTCTCTGTAGATATATTTAGATGGGAGTGTCAGGTTTTGGTTTGTTTGCTGTTGAAATAATTTCAGTTTGTGCTTGTGTACCAAGCCTTGCTTTACACTTTCAGAACAACCCCAGCAGGGAATGATGGTTCTTGGGTTTGTTTTTATATAGAGGTTCTGATGATCTAAACAGTGCTTCACTTTTTATCTGTGTACTTTTGAAGAACCTTTATATCACATTTTCTAAACAGAAACTTTATTTGCAGCTGACAGGATTAGGAGAGAGTTTCAAAGATCTTTCTTTTACTGAAAATGAGCATATCTGCTTATTTCCCTGTTCCGCAGTTTTGAGGAATGAGTTTTAGCCATATTTAAAATCATGCTGCAGCAAATACATCAAAGTGAGTTAACCTCAATGCTTGTTTGAGAAGGAATGGCTTTTGACAGGAAATTTTTTGCTTTCTTTTAATTTCTCTTTACACTGTCAACTTTTCTCCTTTCCAGGCTAATATTTGGGAATTGATATTCCTCAACTTTGTTTCCAGGCATGGAACAGCTGTCTCAGTGTCTCTCTTTCTTCAGGCCTTCAAAATGAAAGCAGCCTTTGTTAAACATCTTTTTCTGAGCATTTGTCTGTGTTCTCTTAGACCAACTTAGAACAGAATGATATTTTTTACCATTGGATCAGTTACAGACAGTTTATTGTTTTGAGGAGATTTCTTAGAAAAAACTCAAAAAAATACAATCCTATAACATAGAGGAGCTTTTGCAGAGCTTTTTCCCCCCATAACTTGTATTTTAATTATGTATTCTGTAATTCTCAGCCATATTTCTTGGGCTTTTTTTCGTGTATATTTTGCCCTCAAGAAAGCCCTGAGGGATTTATTTACTGTTAAATTTTTGTGCTTGCAGCTATTAGTTCACTCTGTCACATAGTGACATGTAATGCTGTGTTTACTGTGCTGTGCATTTGTTGGAAGGGAAAATGCATTTGCCATGCTGGAGTTACTAAAATTCTCTCACTTCTTTCAGTAAAGTGTTTGTAAAGGGTGGCAAATGCCTTTCAAGTGGACAGCAATAGGTATGGAAGTGTCCTCATCGACCTCTTAGGAACAGACACATGCCAGGAAAAGAAATTTGTTCTGAACAGTTCACCTGCATTGGTTAGAAGGGCTTTGCTGTGCTGTTGGCATTGTGAGTCTGTAAGGTCACACAGGCTAAACAGAGGTGCCACTGTTAGAAAGTCCTTTTTATATTTCATTACTTTTAAAAGCATTTAGACTCTTGTGTCTCTTTTAAAAAGTTTGTTTGGGGGCGTAGAAGACACATGCATCAGGAGGAGAGCAGCAACCTAAATTCCAGCAGCGTCTGAGAAGCCTTGGGAGTACAGGGCCATAAGGGTGCTCTGCAGCAGATGAGACATTTGTAAAGTATTTTGTTTGTTCTGCTTTCCTCTAGCTTTACTTTTCAGTATTTGGAGGAGCTGTGGTGTGGGTGAGAAAGCAGTATGTAGGCAATAGATTTCTGAAGGCTCCTTTTGGTTGAAAATACTGAGTATAGCTTGGTTTTATTTCATATTTGTGAACTATTCCAGCTCTACTCCTAAGAAATGTTCAGGGCTTTTGGTTGTATTTTACACATTTAATCTTCTTTAACGTCACTGCTCAACAAGTAATCCCAGTATCTTTTTGTCAGTTCATTTATTTTGTCCCCAGAGGATTGCTGTTTCATGCTTACTGTGAGCGGGTAGGAGTAAGACTATGACAAGCCCCAAAAGAATATAGATTTTTTTAGTGAGGCAGTAATAATGAAATCTATTTGATTGTGCCTGTTTCTTTATAATGACTTTTCCCCCACATCTGCTGGATTCACGGACTAAATGCTAATTCAGTGCAGGGCTTCCACAGCAGTTTCTCCTTTGCAGCACACAGAGATATTAAAGGGACAGAAAAGTCTAGAAAGGACCCTTACACTTCTTTACCCCTATGTGCATGTAACTAGCTTTGCCCTTTTTTTTTTCCTGCTTGAAAGAACTGGTTCAGATTTTTCTTTTCAGCTGCTGCAATGAGCTTTTTGAAGAGCTTCAGTTTCATTTGATTTATTTGTGATATGGTCTTCAGCGGATTGTGAGTAAGTTTTTTTTTTAAATCTTTGCCTCCCTGAATCCTCACTTTCTTGTGTGGCAGAGTAGGCTGCTCTGCTATTTTTGTGAGTGAAAGGGAAGACAGTGCCTGTTTCAGCAGCCCATGACTGAGGTGTCAAATAAATTACTTGACTATTACTTTTTTAATTATGGGATTTTTTTGATTCCACAGCAGATTATGTATTGGAGGGCAGAGTTTTCATAAAATACATTTTTAGAATTGATATTGGTAGTTCTTAGAGATGAGATTTGCACCAGTTGTGTCAACTCTCGTGTTGGAAGAATAAGTAATTAATGACTGCCAGTTCTTTGTTGTACCTAGATGGTGGAAGTGTCACTTAAATGGCTTTCCAACATGGTTCCCAAATACTTTCTGTATGTCCATCGAAGGCATTATTTGGAATTTAATAAAGCAGATAGCCTTGCTCAACAGTCAACCTTGGTCCAAACTTTAAATACAAATGGAAAGAGAAGCTTTTATTTTCTTCAGTGAACTATTTGGCACGTTGCCACATTTTGGTTTGGTTTTTTTTTTCCGCTGTATGTAATTCTTTCCCTGTTTGACATATGGGTCAAATCTGTCTAAGTGCATCCCACTTACAGCATGGTGGCTCTCTTACTGTGTTTCAGAGCTGGGGGGAAGGCAGAATGAGGAAGGGATGGGTGAAAGTTCAGAATTCACCCCACACAATCGCTTCCCTCTGCAGCTGTTTGCACAGAGCTGTGTTCCTACAGCACCTCAACCCTAAAGCAGCAGGAGGGGGTCTGAGAAGCAGTTGATATTCTGGCATGATGCTAAGGCTGTTAAATGTAGGATCATCTTTTTCTCTTGGTAATTCGTGGCTTCTGGAAAGTTAGTTTTCTGGATTAAGCTTCACTTCGGAAAAGCTGTTTTGGCTGTGTTAAAGCAATGCCCCTCAGGATTATTTTGCACGAGGATCAAGTGTAAGATCAGCTCTCTGATAAAATCATATTAGTCTTAAGTTATTTAATAGAGTATGGCAGGAGTTCAAAAGCAGGATTTCAGTCAGCATGATCGCAGCCTGAATTGGCATCAGTGCAGCTGCAGAAGCAGCAAAGCTGAGAGCCTGGCCAGGGAAGAGGGTATTGGCCTGAGGTGATGCTGTGCTGCTCAGGCAGTGGAGAAAACTGCGCTTTCTTGAGAAAACTCGCTTGCGTTTTAGGTCCTGAATATTGATTTTCTGCACTTGCCTGCTCCACCTACTCTGGTTTATGGTTGTTGAATGTCTGAGTGCCTGAGGTTGGCCGGTGATATATAGTCATATACTGACAGACTTAGTCAGGCCTCAGTCTTCTGGCCTCAAACCAGAGTTGTTCTCTTTCCCAGAATTTTGCTTTCTTGTGAAAGGAGTTGCTCAACTACCAATGACTCTGCTCCGTTTTGTTTGTCTGCTCTGTTGAGAGAAGGGAGCAGGGAGAGGAGGGAGGGAGCAGAATAAATTGGTTATGAGCTACTGCCTTGCTACAATGCCTGTAGTGTAGACAGGGCATGGAAGTGCTGCATTTTCACAGCCCAAGCTGCAGTGACAATTGGTGTGAGCAGGAATGTAAGCCCCTGAGATAGTTTGCCACACTGAATACTGTGTAACATCAGGACCTGCCCTTCAGAGTGGGCTTGACTCAAAATTCAGGTTTTAGGTTTTCTCAGATGGTACTGATTTCTCTCAATGTACAGCTATCCACTGGTAGTGTGTGAAGAGGAGGTTTGCAGCCTTGCTGGTTTTCCACTTCTCTTTGTCTCTAGCAGCAGGAGTAGCAGAATAACTGCTCAGGTCTTTGTTCTTTAAAGCAAATTGCTGACTGATTTGCTGACCAATTATCACTCTTCTGTAAGGGGAAGGTGTGTTCAGCTTGTGATGTCAATATTTGAACGATAGGTTTTTCTGCACTTCCTGTCGTAGCAGTCAGGATGGAGAGATGGAGTTGGTGAGGGTGCCAGGGAGAGCAAGCTCTGGGCCCACAGTAAGCGCTCTGATTACAGAGAAATCCAGGGTTTGCTGCTGTGGTTTGATCCAACTCAGTTGCCCCCAGGATGTGTATAAAGAGCTTAGAGAAAATGGAGTGTGCTTTGTAAGGATTAACTCCTCTGATGTTTTAGCTCCTAAATTCTGTCAAGTCTCTGAGCTTATGAGAGATGAAGATTTGGGGGGGGCTAACTTGGTTTTTCCTCTGAGACTTCTAACTTAGGCGTGGTGTAATTAAGACATTTCTGGAAGAAGTGCCTTCTAAAGGTATTCCAGCATGAAATAAATAGAGTGCCTGAGAAGTTGGGGCAGAAAGTATTAAGTATAAGCTACTAGCCGTGAGTTTTCTTTGGCAGTGCTGGGAGAATGTACGAGGTGGGCGGGTATGCAGTGCAACAATGAACTTCTGGCACAGCCAAATTTGGAGAATCATCATCTCTGAGTGGCTTTTGTACACTGTGATTCACCCAGGGAGCTATTTCAAGCGTTTGGTCATTCTTTAAAATGTGTACCATGTAAAGTAGGATAGGTCCTGGTCTATAAAATAAATAGTGATTTGCCTTAGGGAATCTAGATCCAGCTCTCAGACTTGTCTTTGCTGTGCTGTCATGAATTGTAAATTGGAGATTTTGATAGCATTACTTGAAAACAGAGAAAATTCTCAGTTTTTATACTTCAATCACATGTGTTAATCTGCATTTTGGCCACATGTGCTATGAACTTTTAGTTCTCTTAGACTCCTTGCCTGTGTCCCCATCACTCAGGCACACAGTGCACGTGTCTTTCCGTCCAAACCGTGTCCCCTTCACATCTCATGTGCTTGCCAGATGTCAGCTTTCCAGGGACAAAAAAAACATGGGTGGCCGATGGCTTTTGCATGAATGCAGGCAGGAGCAAGGAAAACAGAGACAAGGGATCTTTATTCTAAAGTCTTCTTGAAGTGTAAATTTTCAAACTGCTTCTTCTGGGGTAATGAATGATGCCTTAGGATCAGAACTAAGGAGCTATTATATATCAGAGCTGTGCTCTGTAAAAAAGCACAGATGATGTTTCCTGATTTTTTTTTAGTAGTCTGTGCAGCCAGTGGGATGAGATGGACATAGAGGGCTCCAGGCAGGAGCAGTTTCTCGGCTCCCACAGGCAAATGCTTCATCCTGGGCAGTGGCGTTGCTCATGGCTGTTGGAGCAGCTGACCAGTGCCATGTTTCACTGCTGGAGTCTGTATTTGGTGAGGGCTTTTTAATCTTCATCTCATTATCCATCAGTGTATGTGTATGAACACAAAGCCATGCTTGGTTTTTTTCTATAGCCTGGCAGTATCTTGGCTTTGTTCTGCAAATAGGATGTTTTCATTGTGCAGCTCAGATTGAAAAAAAAATCATCGCCTTCTGAAAATTAGGGCACAGAGAAGAGTACCGAGGCAGGGCTTGATTTTTCTATAAATATTGCTGGCAAAAATGGAACATGAAGATGAACTTTGCATGAATTAATTGATCCATATTAGTTGTTTAAATAGCAAAAGTAGGAAAAAGGAGATGCTCTTTAGCTTGAACATAGAGGTATGGGAAATGCTCTGTGTTTTCTTTCATTAGGTAGACATAATCTACCTGGAGTTACACAAATAGGAAAGGCTGAATGGTCATCCCAGTGTGTTTCCATAATAACTGTGGAGGTGTTCTTGAAATGTTGTTTGAGCAAATAAATGGATCTGCTCTTGGCAAGTTGTTCCCATTTTTATTTACTTTTAGTCTGAAGGGAACAAAAGCGCATTAATGTGCTGCTATAGCAGCATTCAAATGCTGGGAATCAGAAGCTCAAAAAGAAATAAATAGAGATTATATTGCAGAGGAGAGAAAAACTTTGCAGCCGTTAAGACAACAAAAATATTCCCTACATGGAGTATTTTATGACCAGAACTCTGAGACGGCACTTGAGGAATGTCATCAAAATACCACAGCCTGAAGACCTTTTTTTTTGGGGTGCAGTTTTAACTCTCTTTAGAAAGAGCTTCTAGTTGCAGACTTTATTTCTGAAGAGTCTTTTTTCTTCATGTCCAACTGAAATTAGAGACGTCATTAAAACATATATATTCAGAAATAAAGCCAAACTACCAACCTAGTCAAGATTCCTTAGCTGAGATGTCCCCTCGTGCAATACTCCATGGAGTTCTAATGCCTACTAGCATTAAAATTCCAAGGCAAGTTCTGCCAAGCTAGCTGGCAAAAAGTACTCAAGTATAGGGACAGGTGTGTTTTTTGACAGATTTAATGCAGAATTGACACTGATTGCATTTGAGGGTGCAGGTTGCTGATGTAAGGATTGATTTCAGCTAGAACAAGCTTTTGCACATGGCTTCAAAGTGTCCTTTGCTTGCAGGTACATAAGAGCTGGTAAGAAGTTTGCAAAATGCTTGTGCCTAAAGTACTAATTTATCTATTTCCGGCAAAGGAGGAGGTGTAAGTTGACAGTGAGACCACAGAGGCCAAGGGTTGAGAGACTGTAGGTCCACTGATCTGGTCTCTTGGACAAGCTGTGCATTTAGGGTAAATAAGACAATTGTTGAATGAAAGGATGCTCATCTCAAAGGATGCTGAAATCTCACCTGACTCTTACAGTTGGGAATTAAAGATACTCTTTCCTTGAGAATGGGAGCAACTGAAGATTTGGTGTCTTGGTAATTAGGAAATCCAACTAGAGCTCTTTCTGTTATTTTTCTTGTGAATCTGTGGGAGCAGAATGGCAATTGCAGAGCAGCACCAGGGCTTGATGGGTGTGTGAGCAGAGGCACTGACACAGAGCAAAGCCTCTGGGAGAGGGAAGGCTGATACCATGCTCGGTGTTTTCTCCATGGCACTGATTAAGGCTGTTTTATGTGAATTTGCTTTTTTGTTTGTTTTTAATTGAGGAATGAAGGAAGCCAATACAGTTCTTGAGCAATGTAAATCACTAGAACTATAGAAGTGTATTCACGCGTGAGAAGTGAACATTTCTTTCTTGCAGAAAAATAGTAAAAATGCATAATCTGAGTGTTTAAATATAAAGAAATTCTTGTTGACCAAGTGTAGGAGATCTGCAGTAAGCAGGTCTTGTTCTTTTTGCTGGAAATGCTCTTACAGAGTTACTTGATTTCTGCAGATAATGGAGTAAAATATGCACAAAGTAAAACTGCAGTTCCTTGCTAACGCAAACGGAATTGTTCTCAGAAGGCTGAAAAATATTTTTTTCCTTCACAAAGAAACTTTAGAGAAGGATACTCTTATATTTATTGTAAGTAACTTATATATAAATTCTACTTCTGTATAGTTCTTTTATAAATATTCCCATCTGCTTTCACCCTTTTGTTTCTGATGGGTTTATCTCCAGGCTGAAGATTTTACGTGCAGCATGCTGTATTGTAGTGCTGCTTCTTCACTTCAAAGGCAAGCCGAGGAAGCTCTTTTGGACTGAATATCTTCCATAGAAAATCTGCTCATGATAAAAACTTAGAGCAAACTTCACTAGATTCTTATCTTTTCTCTTTTAAATCTCTAAGAAGTGATGAGTGTTTGTTGCTAATGATAAGAATGTTTTCCTTTCACTACTGAAGCTTGCAGATTCAAGAAAAAACCCTATTAAAGAAAACTGATTTGGGATTCAGTTTTTGTTGTTGTTTTTTTTTTTTTTAAGGAAAGAAATAAGTTTGTGGTTTTGGTTTTTTGGGTTAGTTTTTGTTTGCTAGGGTTTTTTTCTTTGATAATGGAAGCAAATACATGTGTATGAAGTAAAGTTATAAATCTTAATCCATAGGAAATGAATTTAGAAAAAGTGCCAGGCAGTGGAATTGAGTGAGCGAGTGACAGCATTGCATAGCATGGTCTATCCTTCGTGCAAAAACCAGCATGAAGTAAAGTGTCTTATTTCAATCCACTTGCCAAGCTGTAATGGAGGGTGAAATGCATTGATCATGTTGGAAGTTAACAGATCCTCTGTTGTCTCACTTTCTGTTCTAAGGGGCTGAATTCTCAGTAGACATCTCTGCTGTCATTTCTCACATTTGGCCAGCTGACACAATAATTATTTATAAAGGCCACTAATCAGAACTCCTACATTCCCTCATCCCAATTTAAGTTTCCTTGTTTCCTTTCCAGCAGCTGTTTGATAAATTTAATTCATTATTTTTTGCTTTCGCTGTGCTGCCTTCTGTGTGTGTTGCTTGGTGCGATGTCTCGTGGTACAGGCAGAGCACTAAGACATGGCATTTCTCCATCCCTTGTGCCAGCTTCTTTCTTGAATCCAGTATTTTCCTAAATGCCTGTGGTCCACTGGTAAAGTGATTACAGAGATGCCTGCAGTCCTCCCTTACTGTTTTATGGAACATTTCACTACTTCTCTTGGATTCCTGGAAGTTGGTTGTAGATACAGAGCTTTCTGTGCTCCCACCTGGCTTGAGTTCAGCATGCTGATAGCTCTCTGTATAAAGTGAACCTTGATAAAGAGAATATTCTTCCTTTTCATCTTGCTTTCCAACTGCCCAAGTTTTGAATTATGAATGTTGTTCTTTGTAGTAGAGTGGTGTGGGAAAGGAGAGAAGAGTCCAACAACACAGCCAATACCATTGGCAATAAAAATGCTACTTAAATGTGAAGCATGTTTTTTTCATGGTATGCTTCTCCAGGCTCCAGTTTCTCTCTGTCTCCATCCCTCCTTCAGTTCAGAAATAAATATATTCAAACCGAAGGCCAAAATGAAACTTGGTTTTCTTTCATAGATTAGCAATAGGTTTAGGACTGTCTAAAGAGCTGCATAAATGCTGGACTAACTGCTTTGCACAGTGCCAATTTTGTATTTATTTATCATTCAAGAAATTATTTGAAGGTGTGATAAAACTCTTTGAACTGAACCACTACCCTGTGCAAGCTGGAACCCATTATGTTTTGGTTAAATGATAGCACATGAAGCTCAAAGAAGGCCCTCTGAATATTTAGTGGTGCTTTCTGGGCTCATTTTCATGAGCAGTTGGGGTGGAAGGCTACTAGAATTCTCAAATTCACTAAAATTAAACCAAGAAAAACAACAGCATGAAAAAATGCAGAAAATTTAGGAGTGAGTTTTGGATAATCCTACAATAGCCTCTTGTCTGCTAAGCTTCTGGTTATTTATTCTGCTATCTTGGGTATTACTTAAATATACCATAAGAACATGATTTAATTTATTTGGTGGTTACTTAAAGATTATTCTTGTGAGCAGCCTTAAAACTCTGATAAATGGAGACTAAATAACCATGATTTTGAAACAATTGAAATAGCACTATGTACGAGCAATAAAATAGTGAGATCTGTTTTGGGGTCATGCCTGCAAAATGCTGATTTTCTGCACATTTGACTTAAGCTCCTTCTTGGAAATGACTTTTCTTAATTTTATTTCATGATCTGTGTGTTCTATAAACTCTCTTCTGTAATTTGCTGGGGAGGTCAAAGTATTTAACCTAGTTAATAAAAGGATGAGCAAACAGAGACAGTGGGAGGAAAAAAAAGGTCTTTGTCTTATCTATGTACTTTTTCTCTGGTGAGTAGAAGTTGTAGATAAAGTTGTGCTTTTATACTCTCTCTGCCATCCTGCAGCCAAAACTGAATTTTGGAGATGCTTGTTAAAACCAGGATTGGGTCTGGATAATAGAAATTAGGACAGAAATAAAAGCTGCAAAAATACTTCAACATAATACTTAAGGTACGGTTATAGCATTCAAGCCAAGCAATATGGTCATATTTGGACAGTGTGCATTTGTCCACATGTACCTAAAAATGTCATGAATAATGCTTGCATCCCCACATTTTTAGGTGGAAGTCACAATTTATAACCTGGGAGAGGATGAAATAGTGTCTGGTAATAGAGCAGCGCTCGCATAGCCTTTCATCTGAGTGCGTCAAAGTACTTGATGGGAAAACTGTGGCTCAGAAGAACTGATTTGTTCATTCCATTTGGCAGCAAATCTGGGAAGAGGCTGCAGAGTCTGGGTTTCCAGGCTTGGCCGTGGCCCCGGCTCAGTGCCTCAGTTGCCAGCGAGCATCCACGGTTCCTGCAGCGCTTCCCAGCAGCCCCGGGATGGGATGGGGTGGGATAGGATGGGAGGGGATGGGGTGGGATGGGAGGGGAGGGGGCTCTGAGCAGGGATGTGCTTCAAATAGCAGAGACAGCCCTGTGCCAGCTCCACGTGCGCAGCAAGCAAAGAAAGACAAAACTCCCAACAAGCTGATGTCGAGTGCAGGATCACTTCCCTGGTCCTATTGTGTTACTTTCTAAAAATGTCTTCTGGTATGAACCCAAAATCTGCCGGACTGCAGGAGCCAAGAGCAACACCAGCCAGTGCAGGGCTGTGGGAGCTTCTCCTCCCTCCCTCATCTCAGCAGAGAGGCCTCCTCCTCCTCCCACTCTGTGCTGTCTTTCCTCTGTTTTACATGCTGATGAAATGTTGCTTCTGACTCGTGCTCTTGGTTGAGTGTTCATATATAGGGGTTGTGGTAATGCATGATGGGGCTGATAATTTGGTTAATGTTTTCCTAGATGGTGGTTGAAGGTGCCATTTCCATATGGTGCATGTGGTAAGTATGAAGATACCTGGAGAGGTGTGACTCCTTTTCCAAGCCTTTCTGTGAATTATTTGGTTAAGAGGAAATAACCATTACCTCCCAGAAGTAAAATTTCATCATGTTTCTTTGAAATTATTTACTGATCCAAATACTGAAACTGTTTGTTTTTTTTTTAATGCCTTCAGTGCTTACCAGAACGCTGCCAGATATTTCAGGTGACCACTGACATGTATGTTTAGCTGTACATTTTCAGTGCCAGGTCAGAAAAATAGTACAGAATTTTAACTATATTTTTAAAAAGATATTTGCACAGAACCATTTATTGAAGTTTCTTAATAAGAGGTAGCTGGATAGAGCCATTTTTATTACTTCTAATGTGATGGATTTGCCTACTCAGTCAAGTCAGAAAAATTTAAATGGAAACTCTTTGTATACTTCAGTGAGTGCATTAACCAGTTATGTGGTTTGTGTGCTTCACAGAAAAATACAAAAAGAAAAGGTCTGTACATTTTACACCTTAAAACTGTAAAATGCTTGGGCTATTATGTTTTATAAATTTTCATGGCTAATTTATTTTCTTTATCTGCTCTAGACTAGATCTTGGCCTATTAATAGAATGTGAATTCTTTGTGTTACCTCATAAGTTCTCTGTTGACGAAGTTCAATTTTTTTCAATGTAATTTTTTTGTCAAAGGAAGTCATTATCAGAAGAGGCAATTTCTTAGTGAGTAAAGACAGTTTGAAGTTTTTGGGTTGGCTTTTGATTTTATGGGTGTGGCAGATCAGACAATACAACTGCAATTTCTTTCTTACCAGGGATTGTTGATTTCCTCTTCTGTGTGAGCTGAAAAGTTACAGTTTTGAACCACATTTACGTGCTGCAGGATTTCCTTTCTAGATGTGGTGAATGGGAAGAGCATTTAAAAAAAAAATAACTGGCAAATAAATTCCTAAACTGGACTTAAAGACTAAAAAAAAAAATCCTAATCTTGTTTGGGGATTACTTAATGTTTTGCTGCTTCTAAATGCCCTAAAGGACCATAAAGGGTTAAGAACGTTTTTTCTATAAGAATGGAGAATGTAGCAAGTATCTTCAATTGTCATGGGATTCCTGTGGTTGGTTATACTGAGTCAGGTTAAAGCAGACTGATGGGGAAAGAACAGCTTTAGGAAGAAAGCAGGGTGCTGGGAATACGAAGGAGCATCGAGCGGCTCTCGTGCCACGTGTCAGCCCTGCCCCACAAACGCCACGGCGTGGCCTTGTGTTCCGCTGGATGCCCTGGTTATCCTCCAGCGCTGTGTGACCACAGCTGGGCTGTCAGCTGGGCAAGTCGTGCTGTGTTTGTCTCGAGAGGTCATTCTTGGCCAGCGATGAGTACAGATCTGGCAGCCCCAGAGAGTTTTGAAAGAACGGAGCAGCGCTGCAGAGCCGAGGCTCATCACATCAGTGGAAAGTTCTGAGCTGCGGAGTGGGATCAGGCTGTGCTTTGGGCTGTGAGCGAGGCTGGGAGCCCTGTTTGTGTTCATGGTCTGCTTTCCCTCGGCAGCCATCCTCGCTGCAGGAACACAGAGGAGAACACAGCAAGAGCTGGGGCTGCTGTGCCACTGCCAAGGGCGTCTGCTTCCTCGATCGCCCCATCGGCTTCACCGGGCTCGGGTGACAAGGCTGGCGAGCAGCAACAGAAATCTCCTCTTGCCATTTTTAGTCCTGACTGACATTTATAGCATCAGGCACAGAAGATGTTCCTCAGCTCGGAGTGAATGAAGCCTCTAAATCAAGAGCTGTGTGGCTGCTAATAGAGCAGCTGCTTGCTCATCGGATCTTGCATCCTCATGAATTCTTCACCTCTCTGGTCAGGTTTCATTTCCTGGGTGTATGAAAAGTATATATCCATCAAGGAAGGTGCTATTAAGGACAAATAAATGTGTGTAGTATATTTTATTTGAATTGTCACTTGGATGAAGGCGCTTTCAGAAATGGCTTTTTAACTGGTGGAAGACTCAGAGCTGAAGTGATTCAGAGGAAGAATAAAGCCTGTGAAACTCACTTCAAGCAGGGGTGAAAAGAGGCAGTAATTTGTCTCTTGCTCCATTATATAATTCCACAGTAGGTTAAAAGTGTTTTCAGCTGCACAGCCAGGTCTTCTAAAAGCAGTTTGTACAGACAACAACACATTTTTCCATGTCCTGACTGAGGGGTGTTGTCTCCTCCTCAGCCCATGAGGAGGAAGCTCAGCTCGAAGGTTTGTGCCAAAGCTTATTCCTGAGGACAGACTGGGGGCTCTCCCCAGCCCTCTGAGAGCCTCAGCCTCCTTCAGAGAGCCACTGGGGCCTGCAAAACAGAAACCATGGGTGCTTTTGGCAATACGCATCTCTCTCTATAAGACAGCAAAACCCAGGTTTGCTGTCCCTCACTTTATCCCTCCCAGACCAGAGTCAGTATTTATCCTGAGTGTCTGCCTGCCTCCTAGTGTTTGGAAATCTGCCCTGAAGGTGTGTGGGGATAAGAACTGGACAGGGAATAAAGAGGAATGTTCCTGTTAAAGCTGCTGCAGAAGAGAGAAAAGTAGCTTTTTTTCTTTTCCCCTCCCTCCTCCTCCTCAGAAACAAGATCCAGCAAAATTACCTTTTCAGGAAATGCACAGATTCGCTTAAAAATTTTTCCTTCTGCTTCAATGTATTTTCTTTGCTGTCTGGTCTCTGGAATTTATTTGAATTCATTGTGTCAGCAATCAGTGTAGCCTGAGCACTACTGTAAAAGTTTCCAGGGGATTTTATTAATTTTACTCATTGTGTTATGTTGATGCCTAATCAATGGATTGATTGTGGCAAGAAAGATTTCAGAAATTTGACTTTGTTTGCCAAGTGCATGGTAATTTCTGATTTAAACCTGGTGACTGTTAAGGGAAAATGGTGTCTCTTACAGGCTTTATTGGACAGATGTGTATGAATGCTGATTATGCTATTTATTGTGTAGATCTCAGCTGATTGCATGCTAATCAGCTGCTTTTTCCTTAGCTAGCCTGGAGTTGCTTTTCTAGCAGTTTCTACTTTCCTCATTCCCTCGCCACGTATGTACTTTCTCTCTTAGTCTTTTATTCTGCACAGATGCTGTGTTGATGATCTTTGAACACAGGCAGGGAAAAGCCCCTTGTCATAAATATTTCCCTTTTTTTCACCCCTCTTTGGCAGTGAAGCATTTGGCCACGTCTTCATGTTCTCTTCCTACCAGTATTGCTTCCAGATGTTGTCTTGGTGCTTTTTTGTTTGCGTTTGGATTGTCACTTGATCATTAGCACTCTGTTTTTGAGAGGGAAGCCTTTGACTTGGTAGCAAGCAGACATGAACCCAAGCCACAACTGTCTGACCTCAGCTTCCTCAGTTTGGGGTTGTGTTCGGATTTAAGATGGTGGTTTGGCCTTATAGCAAGCCAGACCCAGCCACAAAGTGCATTTCTGGATTCAGAGGTGGATTTTACCAATGATCTAAGACTACAGAACTTACTGCTTCATGTCGACTATGTGTGGAGTGAAATCCTGTTGCTAAAGATTTAACCCCTTTTCTTTTGTTTGGAGCAATGCTGTGGACAGCTTGCATCTGCAGAGAAGAATTATTAATTACCAATGTAAGTACCAAAACAAGCCATGTTAACCTGTGTTCCTCATGGCTCTCACTACTCATGAATCAAGCACAAGAAAAGGAGTATGGTCTTTTCTCACACAGCCCAGGTAATCCCATCCTGTCTCCTGGCTGTTGCTTCTGGCATGAAGAAATCAAATATTAGCTTCCCAGTATTGAAGTGGTGTCTGTCACTGGTTTTGGTGCATTTCCTATCTCCTACTGGTGGGGAGTTTGCTCCTTTACCCCATCCTTAGGAAGTGGAGGTTTAGCTGGAATCCAGCTTCACTATATGCTGTCCCCAAATCAATGCAGCCACAGTTCAGAACACAGATAGGCCCCAAATTGAGTCTGGTACAGAAATGGGGACCTGCAGTCCCCAAGTGACAAAACATGGGCAGAGTCACACAAGTGACAAGCACTGAACTCTGTTACAGCAAGGCTGTTGCAGAGAAATCCACTCCAGACTAAGCAGGGGAGAAGCCTTCATCAAATTTCAAGCAAAAATGGTTTATGTCTGGGGGTCTTCAGGACTGAAGCCCCCCACTGTCAGGCAAAAGATGAAAAAAAAATCTCCACGCTGCCATTAAAACCTGCTGAAGAAAGTGAAGTTGTTTTTGTTCTAGCAAACTTCCCCTCCCTCAGCTGGAAGAAAGCATAAATACCATCGTAAGCTGTGGCTGATCTGGCAAGATGCAGATGCTTATTCCTATGGAATAATTTCCTATGCAGCAGACTTGTTCTAAAAGTAGTCCATAAGGGATTAAATCTGGAGAACAATGTTATATTTTCATGATTTGCAGGCATTCAGCTCATCTGTGCTTACTCCTCGGCTGGAAAGAGGCAAACCATGCCCAGATTTCTCCTGCTGTGGTGAAGGTGTGAAGGAGATCGAAGGCTCTCCCTTTTTCCGGCCCACAGGAGGGCAACATCGAGCTGCAGCTGAAACAGGCACTGCCAGAGCAGGTGTGCAGTTTGCTAATACAAGAATCAATGAATTGGAACGAATTAGCTGATTTAGAAGCGTTATAGACTATGGCTATTTAGTTGTATGTCAGTCTGCATCACTCTGGCTTTGGGTTTGGTTGTATTTGTGGTTAATCTGTAATTGCTCTAAATTCCTTTTGTCAGCTGCAGCCAACAACATATGTTGTGAAGAATAAGACAAAGCTGTTTATTAGGGTGTAGCCCTGTTTTCTGATAATTTCTTGCTTCTCTTTCCAAACTGTATTGCATAGTTAAGTGTTGTTTTGAGGAAAATGGACTTCTTAGGGTTATGATTTTGAGTTGTGGCATTCTCTATGTTAAAGGCTATGCTACACCGATTGCAGGCTGAGAACTACACAACACTGATGGCATGAAGTTGTTATTTCAGCACCTATCAGCTGTGGTGTTTAAAGCAGGTGGCTCTCAGTAGCAGTAGCAGTGTGGCAAAGGAAGCAGCACAAAGGGTTTGTTTTGCATTAACCTGTGGTCTCCATAAATTCTGGTGTCGCTCTGGAGTGAGGTGCTTGGGGAGGCTGAGAAGCCTGACTCTGGAGAGCTGAAATGTGGGGCAGATATGCCAGATCCCCGAAGAGGCTGGGAAAACAGGTCAGACAGAGTTTGCGCTCAGGCTTTCTGAGTCTCTGGATTCAAGATGTTTTCAGGTTCACAGAGCTACAGAATGTGCTGTGCTGGAAGGGACCCATCAGGATCATTGAGTGACAGGTGAGTGAAGGGAGAGAGGTCTTGTCACTGCAACAGGGACTTCACAAACCTTTCTTCTGCTGTATCCCTTTGGCTGGCAAAGCTGCTTTTGCCAGAGGAATTACCAGGGGAATTGCCTGAATTTTCAGGGTCTTTTCTCCAAGGGAGGATGGAGAGCCAAATGGAGGTTGTGATATACCAGGCACTAATAACATTTATGTTTCTAACCAAATTTATCTGGAGGGATAAACAAGGTAATGTCATTTAGTAAAGGTGTCTTCTGTTAGACTGACTAATCCAGAGTCAGGTTGAGGGAGGTTTCAGGTTTTACATGAATAGTTAATGGTATGGTTAAGAGATCTTCGTTCCAGTGCCTTGGGGTCTCATAGAGGCAGTGTATTGCCAATTAAAACAAAATTTATAGTTTGGAAACTCCCTCTTCCCCAGCTATATAAGCTAAAAACATTATTGAAATTGAAAACCAGGAGTCTGTAACCAGGTGTGGATTTTTGTGCCAAGGTTCTGCAAGGGGATAATACTTGAATTTCCTTTTTAATGTTCAAATCAGGAAAGAATGACCTAGGCTTCCCCTCATCCCCCTTTTTTCCTTTTTTTTTACCCCAGGAACTCCTGAAGTATATTGGCATGTACTAAAACAACTTTGACAGGACATTATAGATGATGGATTGGTGTGTAAAGGATACATTCTAGTATTTTATTAGAAAAGCAATTGTTTGGATGTGTATCACTTCTAGTTTAGCCAGAGGCGGTTATATAGTTTCATATAGCCAGTAAGATTAACTCCCTGTGAATTGATATTTTGGGAAGCTATCAATCTTGCGAAGACTCAAAAAACAAATCTCAAGTGGAAAAACAGGGTTGTGTCCGTTTTGCTCCTTATCAGCAAATGCCATTTTTGTGTCCTTGGGAGCCAGACTTGCCCCAAATCATTATTCTTTAATGAAGGAAAAAAGAAATCAGTCTGGAGATGCTCTGGCCTTCAAACCTACTCTGTTGGCCTTACATTATTGGATTCTCAAACAACAGCTTTGTTTGTCTCTGCACTCCTGGCCTTGCCAGTACGAAGTGTAGGTCATGGGATGCATTAGCTCAACTCATTATCAGCAAAGGGTATAAGTACTAAGGGGTTAATCAGAGTGATCTGCTTAAAGGTGATTAATAAAAAACCTTAGTGTTTTTATCTAAAGTTCAACTATGCTAATGAAAACGTAAAATAAAGAAGCCCAGATGAGTTTTAACTCTCTTAAGGGTTAGTTCTTAAAAGTAACTCTAGTTTCTACAAGTGCATTTGACTTATTTTTGATGGCTTATGTGGAAGGGCTTTGAGGCGTTTGTCCCACTTATATTTTACCTCCTCCGACTGGTTTGTCAAAATGTACTGGGCACAAGATGCTCTCTGTGTGGTCACGGTGGGAGGGCTGCCCTATAAAGAGCAGTCAGGCATATCAAATCCAGGAAAAAAAGAGGCCAAAATAAACTCCTAAAGGTGGACACATGGAAATATGCAGGCGTGGCCGTGCTGTGGATGGGCAGCAGGAGGGCTCAGACTTGTGTCCAGCATGGCATCTTCTCTGGCCATGGTGTCCCTGCAGCAGAGGCAGCCCCAGGGCTCGGGCAGCCACATCTGCCATGGCAGAGAAGTGCTCCCACAATGGGCAGAGCAATCCCAGGGTTCTTTCCAGACCTTGGTTGACAGGTACAAACTGTAGAAAAAGAGTAGCATAACAAGAGACGGTAAGGCACTATTTTAGATGAGCTCAGTCTGCCCTGACTTTCCTCAAAGATGCAGTCTGTTCAATTTCTCTTTCCATCTACAAATTCCCTTCTCATGCCACCTCCAATGCCTTTTTCTCCTCCTGGAACATGCTACAAACCCCTTCTAATGAGTAGTTTCACAAGCTACCTCTGGTGGCAGTGCCTCCTCCAGCTCTGCACTGCTGCATTGCTGTGGCAGCCACAGGTGAGCCTCTGCTGCTGAGGGACTCCACAAATTGTGTGTGCAAAGGGGTGAGAAACATCTCAAAGGCACCATTGCTCTGTGAGAAAGGCCTCTGAAGCCAGAATTTTGGATTCTCATTGATTGTGGCAAGTGGGATAATATAGTGTGGAAATACGATATTCATAAAAACACAGCCCATCAAAACAACCCCTCTTTCGTTTTTCCCCTCCACCTCCAAAAACCATAAAGTGTTTGGACTGGATCCACTTATAGAACAGGTTTCTACATTAAACAGTGTCAAATGGAAAAACTTAGAGAAAAAGCTGACACTGGGGAAGGAGACAGGATATAGGGTTGTTACAGGGGTTAATATTGTTTAAATATAAATGTGAACTACTTCAGTTCTTTACTCCATAGCCCTTCTAAATCAAGCTTCAGATAACATAAAACACTGAACAATGATGACAACCTCTTGGACAGGGCTGCACACATCCCACCACTTAGGATGGTGTGCGATAATTTTCGGCCACCAAGTACTTGTGAGCGCTTTCTGGCTTGGTTTAGTTTCTTCAAC
The DNA here is from genome assembly GCA_036630365.1 of Acanthiza pusilla. Lineage (NCBI taxonomy): Eukaryota > Metazoa > Chordata > Aves > Passeriformes > Acanthizidae > Acanthiza > Acanthiza pusilla. Next base: position 12,048,918 of record JAXCHO010000026.1, on the reverse strand, counting down.
TGAAAAATATGAACACATTGCAAAGTGAAGCACGTGTTCTTGTATGCATGGAGTGTTGTTTGTGTATAAAACCACTGATTTCAATTAGTTCCTTGGCCTCTGGGTCCTTGGTGGGAATCTCAGGACTAAGCCTCGATTCACTGCTGTTGGAACCTGCAGGAGCAGCTACAGCTGTGGCAGAAATCCTGGAGTGAGTGCCTCAGTCAGGGTGTGCAGAGGTGGTGCCTGGGGCAATGGAGTTGATGAAAGGAGTAACTGATGTTTCCAAATTCTGTCACTGAAAAGTTTGTTCAACGCATCTTCCCTCGCAGGTGCACACACAAATTCATCTTCTAAAAAGGAAGTGCTCAGCATGCACTGTGTCCTTTGTGTGTAATCCCTTAGACACCCAGCCCTTGAACACTCATAAATGATTTGAAATTTATTCCCCAGCAGTGTCTTCCAACCGTGGAGGAGGAGTCAGGGACTTTACAAAGAGTTCTGGGACTTGTACTGAGTCACTGCAGACAGAACCCTAAGGCAGAGCTGGGAAGGGCTGGGGGAATTGAGAACTTTGTAAAGCAGGGCTGTGGGAGGCTCAGGTGAGCCAGCAGTGAACCTTGTGGCAGCCAGGAAGGGTAAGAAGCAGGGGTTTGGCAGCTAAAAGCACAGCCCAACTGCAGATATAGGCAGTTGCCACAATTTCTGACAAGCAGAGACTGGCGTTGTTCCTCTGTGTCTTATAAACCTTTCCGTGATGCAGCCGTGAGCCTCTCTGAGGAGGATGGGGACAGGGACAGGAACAAGCCCACCCTGGGGATGCTCTGAGCTCGCTGAGAGCCCTGTCACTGCAGCAGCATGACACTATGGAGTCACTGCAGAAAAACAGGTCCATTGTGTGGGTCTGTGCTGCGCTCGTGGAGTCAGACAGATTTTGGATCAGGTCAGGTGCTTTGTGTCCTCCAGGGCATGGGCACAGTGAACATGAGCTGTTCCGAGTGTTACAGGGGGTGAAAGACAATTTGTTTATTGAACTGTGAAAAAGAATGGGAAGCTCTCAGGTGAGTCTGAACACCTTAACTCTCCTGAAGTGCACGGTGATGTGTCTCCTCTGAACCTCTTACTGCAGAGTCTGGCACTTAGCCTGTCGTGATGAGTGGAATTCTAAATTCCAGGAGTTCTAAACTGTTTGACAGCACTAAGGATTTTAAATCTAAAGCTCTGGATCATCAGCATAAGAGTAGGATTGTACATCTGTACTTCACAGAGTTCAGAGTCAGTTTCCACTTTGGCAATAGTGCAAATTCCTTTAAGCAGAGGTGTCTGGTTTAGGTTGTTTAAATAATGTGTCAGAAGAGCAGAAGAGTATGCATGGATAAGGGCATGATTGATGAGTGGGTGGAGAATAACTATTACTTTGATGTTTAATATTACAGGCTAGCAGAAACCCGAGATGGATGTTTTCATTACATTTTCTGTCTTCAAAAGATGGTAAATTAGGGGTGGTCCTGGGTAGCAAGGTGCTTTTCAAAAAATGCAAGGTAACAGCACTGAAATGGATGTATTAGTCATTCTTCTCTTTGTCCTCTGAAAAATGAAAATGCTACATGCTGGATTATGGAACTCTGCTTATGGTGTCATTTGTCATGAAAAACTGCACTTGCTTTCTCCACCATCTTTTTTATTAATTGATACCCACTCTAAGATCTAAACTCACAGTATTTCTGTAGTGACAGAAAACAAAACCTCCAATAGAGAGCCACAGATAGTAAATGGACTTTCACTTCTGCTTTTTCTGCTGAGATTTTGAGCAGAAATATCACTTCTGGAGAAAATTCTTATGAAAACTTCTAAGAGTAAGCAGTCAAGGAAATGATATATCTGGAAACAGCAACAACAAGGGCATGTGATGCTATCATTTGGCGTTTTTATATGGCCCTATGTGTTCACTTTGTCTTATTCAAAATATCTCCATTGCTAAGGGAGAAACAGTGATTTAAAAAAAAAATAGCAAAAAGGTAAGGAAAGAAGGTAACCTCTACTTAAAGTATCAGTTTATCTAAGTTTTTAAAATATTTGTCAATCTAATTGCCAAGAGCAATTCTCTGCCTGGCAAATATAGATAAGTCTGTGCTCCCAGGTGTCAAACTGGAGTCAGGAAGCATTAGAACCAGCAATACACTGATGCTGTTTGAGGAGAGCCTCAGAGCTCAGAGGTGTTTGTGTCTCCCTGGGAATTCCCCTAACCAATGGGAGTGGTGACCAGAAATCAGTTCTTGACTGCAGAATCAATTATTTGGTGCCAACATCTTTTGTCAAAAAAGGAGTCCATAGACCTCTAAGCTGTAGTGTCCTTTTCTTGCTAGACACGGTCACCATCAGTGTCTCACAAACCTGATGTCCTTGAAGAGCTGGTAAGGTCCAATGCTGTTGATTTGAGCTGCCAGGACCCTTTTCCCTTAGGAATCCTATAAGCAGAAGTACCTGACCTTAGAAAGCCATCCTGGATTTTTTAGTTGTTTGAAAAGCTATTCTTTCAGATAGTCAATTGGCATAAGGATTTCTCTTTCCTTTCTTCCAAAAAAGAACTTCTGCCCAATGTCAGCAGAGGTGGAAACCATGAGTGCAGTGAATGCACAAACTGAGCAACACCAGTGTTGGCCCTGAGCTCTGGCAAAGGTGCTCGGCTCTGTTTTGAAAGGGCCACCTCCAGCAGCAAGAGGCAAGTTCAACAACATAATATTTTCCAGTTTTCTCGGAGTGGTGATGATTTTCATACTTTCAAGGCTTATTTCATAAAGCCAGAGAAGGAAATACCACCACCAAATGTCAGAACATTCTGTTTGCAGCCAGCTCTCCTTGGGCATGGCTGGCTTGTGTTTTCCACATCGCAGCTGTCTCGGTTAAAGTGAGTTGTTCTGACTCTCCTAACAGTGGAATGGTTTTCAGCAAACACTTTAAAAAAACCTAGAAAGGAGCAAGCAGAGTGGGTGGATTACTAGCAGTTCTAAACTGCATATTAGAGGAATTTAATTTTTATTGGAACATATTTGAATGAAGGTTAAAATTTTAACTCATTGTACTAAACAGCAGCATGTTAGTTTTAGTTTAGTGTCAGGAATCTCGTCACCTTCTTCCTCAAAGGAAAAGTTATTTCAGGAAGGAATTGCTTATTCTGGTTCTTTATTAAAGGGATAAACATCCATTTCCTAAATTTTAAGAATTTAAAATGAGTATTTGTCCTGTTAATTTCCTTGGTAATCACACCTTCACTAAGTTTTCTCTCTGCTTGCTGCCTTCTTCATAGATTTATGTGGCACACATTTACCAATTAATAGATTTTGGGTAGTCTAATTTATAGTGAAATCCTATAAGCACTGACCTCTTTCAGAAGTAATTTCTGACCTGCCCCTAAAAATTAACTTAAACCTTGCTCATTAAAAATAATGGCATATCTCAATCTATTATTTCCCAGTCATACTGGGATTTTTGGTGTGTCTCTATTTTAAATATTAAAATGTAAAAGATATTTTTGTGGGGAACATACATTATGTGAAAGCATTTCTGCTTTGGACACATTAAAATTAAGCCCATTTCACTCACTAAAATAAATGCATGTGTAGTCCAGTCTGTAAAGTCTGCTATTAAATATCTTTGACTTCCTCTGCACAGACTTTGTGGTTTGAAAGTGAGAGAGGTTTGACTTGTGATCATTGACCATCACAGAGCTTCCATACAATTGGCGGAGCAGTTTCCTCCTCAAAGGAAAAACTATTACAGGGAACTTTACACAAAACTATTACAAATCCTGGATGAGGATGTTACTAATGGATGTGATTTCATATTCCTTCCTATTTCAGGTCTAGACAATGTGTGCATACACACGAAACAAAAGTGAAAACAAAAAAAAACAAAGCCCAGGAGTGCAGAAGCCTCACCCTGGGGTTTCCTTGGAGAATGGCCAGTTTAGCAGAGATGAGTCAAAATCTTGCCTTAATTAACTACAAACCTTAATAAACTGTTAGGTCACAGTTGCTGTTAAATGCCTTAGTATTGATTAGAAAATAAAGTAAATTAAGCATTAAAAAAAAAAAGTTTTGCAAAACCAAAGCAGCAGAATACTTCTCCTGCCAGTTTTCTTTGTTCCTAGGATGTACTTAACCATTTTCACATCTAGCAATCTTGCCATAACATAGAAGGGTGGAGTTTCCTACCTTTCAGTATTTCTGTGCTTGTGTTACTGTTGCCTGCTGTGCTCTTTGCTGAGGAGAACATAAATAGCTTCTGATGCTAAAGGGAATATTCAGAAACCTTTCTGAGAGTGTGCTTGCCAAAAGGCACTCAGCATTCCTGCGTCTGCTTGAAAAAAGTCTAGTAGAGACTTTTATTTCAGTAAATAGGCTAATATTTATGTTTAAGGCACAAAATTTAAAATGTTTAACTGAATCATGAATTTCTTCCACATGGTCTGGAGGTCTTCTGACATTTTTCAAATCTTAATTTCTTAAATGTCCAAGTATAAAACCACATTAGTATTCAGAAAGGATTTTTGAATCTTCATGCCTTATTTGCTCAGGCTAAGTGTGCATCCCACTTTGATTAAGACTTCGCTGATCCTGGAGTAAAATCATTAAAGATTCATAAACGACCATTGCTTTTTCTCCTCCTCGAGAATGTACTGACACATTTTATGCAATTATTTGTCTCGAGTATCTTCCTGAACTTTTAACCTCCTTTACATTCTCTTATGCCTACTTACATTAAGTCCAAAAATTTTTTATTCAAAGCATTTTTGAAAGCTAATATATGATTCATTTGAGTTCAGTGAAAGTAAAATTATGAAAAAGCACCCTGTCACGGAAGGGCTCATTGCTAATTAACTACATGGGTGGTTTTCCTTTGAGGAATAATTTCTCTCAATTCTTTAATTTCCAGATTAAAATGCCTTTGAGTCTAGGCTCATCTTTTGGAAAGATGTCTCTAAAAACGACAGCTGAATAATGTTGTCCTCCAAGGTGAAGTCTGCTATCACATCTCCTGCTCACACAGCTCCATGGCATGGGGATAAACACGGACTTTAACGCACCAGAAATTTAATTTTTTTTCTTCTTTTAGCTTGGCTTCTAAGCACACATTTTAGAAGTCTGTATAAAATGCTCTTGAATATCCAGTCTCGTTATTGGAACAGCTTTCTTTAATGCGTTTATAAATTTCAGATGTGTACTTACTACAATTAAAACTGATGATAAAACCCTCACTGGCTCCAAGAGTAGGGATTAATCAGAATACTTAATTATTCATTACTGGAAAAACACCTGCACAGGATTTTAGCTTATGAAACTTGTCTGCCTTTGATGCCTTGGTTTAACCGTAATGTATATTGGAGCCTAAGTAGGATTTTGGTACAAAATAGGAAGGTTATGTCAATATTGGAAAAGAAAGACATTCAGTTTATATTCTCAGTAAAAGCTAAATTGGTTTTGTTTAAGGTGGACTATAAATCTTCCTGTATTAATGGTGTCTAAAGGTTGAGCAAAATGTTTTTGTTAGGTCTTAGAGATTCTTCCCAGCCACCTCTCTTTCTGCTGTTTGCTTTAATTAAAGAGTTAATGCATTACTGACATCAGAGATATCAGGAAGCAAACTTTTAGTCGCAAAGAACAAGGGAGAATTTAAATCAAATTATTAAAAACATTTCAGGGTGGCTTGTTTTGAAATGCCTTTTTCTATCAGAAACCAAGAATTGAATAATTTACCATATGTCCATGCATTCAGAGATTTGGAGTTGTAGCTGTCATCCTTAATGCTAAAAATTGATGTTTCTCTTTCTAGCCCTTTAAAGAGGAAAAAAAAAATCCCACATAGTCTTTTTTTTCAGTCCTCTCTCATGGTCATTAAGACTATAAAGCCATTTTTTAAAAGTGGCTAGCTTGCTTTTGCATATTTAGGACTTTCAGTTTGGCCAAGGGAATAAGAAAATTTCCTCCTACTCCTCTGATTATGTTGCTTACAGTCATGTGCAATCTGAATTTAGCCAGCCCTAGCTGAGTATGTGAGTAAAAGGGTCCTAATTTCTTTTTCAGAATGAAAAGTGAAGTACCTCCTTTGACAAGCTACCACTGAGACTTGTTTTGAAATATTTTGCAAAGTTTTTTGCCATCCATTGCTTTGCTTTGTCTTTGATAAAGTTAATATTTTTGCTAAGCTGTTCTACAGTCATTATCTCCAAAAACATTTCTAGAAGTTATTTGTATTATTTCACACACACACACACACACACACATATATATGTATAATGTGTATATATATATGTATATATATATATATGTATATATACATACACAATGAGCAACTTTTGGCAATTTTACCAATTAATTTTTCTCCTGGATGAAGTCTTTACTACTACAAACAAAGGAATTGAAAGTCTCAAGAGATTACCATTCTTGATACAGCTTTGAAAATATAGCTGTTGTCAAAAAATTCCCATCAGGTATTTGACTTCCTTCACTCTCCTCAAGGTTATCTAAGTAAAAACACAGGAAATCCCCCCAGAAAAGTCAGTATAACCTTGGCTTTGGGTAGAGAAAATGATGTACAAGATTTCAACACCTCTTTTATATAAGAAAATCAGGCCTGAGTGCTGATTTTCAGATTTACTCCATTTGAGGCATAGGATTTTGTGACATTGTTATTTATAACTACAATATTGTCAGCTGGATATTTATGTATATAATTATCCATGCTTTTTTGTAGACTAACCATCTGTAAATATAGACTTAAAAATTTATTAAAACATCATTAACCTGCTAATATTTTAAAGGACCATCCCATATAATTTTTTTTTTTTTCTTTAAAAAAAAAATGTTGTCCATAATTTATTCCTTGATGGAAACAAATTCCCTGTAAGTAAAATTTCTACTTTTTTAACCTTCAGGACCTATACAGCAATAGTAGAATAGAGAACTTCAGGAGATGATGTCTATAAAACCCTCTCACTGTTAATATACAGAAATCTAATAAGACTATAAAATTGAATTTCACATGTTGACTACCAGTGAAGCTGATGAGACTGCAAGAAAAGACTTATTTTGGGTAGTTTCATCTTCAAAAATTGCTCCATGATCTTTGACAGTTATATGTCATTGCTTTGCTGAGATTCGTGTCTGACTCGCAGGGATGGTTCACTGCTTAGTGCCTTGTCAGAGGGACCTGTGGCACAGCAGAGATCTGGGTTTTGCAGCGTTCACGTGTTGAGAGGTCTGCATGTCTTATGTTGCTCCATTTCTCCTTGAGGGTTGTTTTGTTTCACTCTGCTCCAGGAGCAGTAAGTCCATTCAGTGCAAAGTTCTGCTTTGCTGGAGTCACTGCAGTTGGTGAGTGCCAAGCGTTTGGAACCAGCCCTGCAGCAGGCAGCACTCCCTGCTATCACGGCATAACCTGCCTGCCATCCCATAGTAATCTGGTTTTCTCCATCTTCCACCTTCTTATTACTGCAGGATCAGAACTGCCTCCCTAAATGTAGAAGAAAACTCTCACTACCCAAAAATCTCTCTATTGCCTTTGGGCAGCAGACACTTTCCTGTGCCATAACCTCTTGTGGGCTGAATTTGCTGTCTTCTCTCTCTCCTAAAGCTTTCCAGGAAGCTTGGGCTGGATGGGAGCTTGTGGCAGTATCAAAGATCTATTTATTCCCAGCACTCCCTGCTCCAATCCATTCTTTCTATTGCTTGTGTCAACACAGAGGTGCAGTGATGCTGTGGCTGTGCAAATAACTCCACCACAGTTTCCATGACAGTAAAAGGGTCAGGAAAATGTCTGTTTGTGGGTGTTTGCTGGTTTTTGTTTAGCAGCTTCTACAGCAATAAATCCCATAATGTTTAGGTGACCTCTGTGGCAGAATTACTATATATTTAATAATGATGGCAAAGTAGAGTCAAGACACAGATTCTTTATAGTGGTGAAAAAGTTAGGACTTAGGTAGCAAATACACACCACAGTGCCCTCAAACTGCCTGAGTTAGGAAATTTAGTACCTGGTTAATGTGTTAAATGTGTGCGACATATTTGATAAAAGTTGGGGTATAAAAGGTTCATTGAAATTTTGGAAAGGGTTATGGTAAGAAGGCTTCTAAACATGAGCCTTCTATTTTGGGATCAGTATTGTAAATGAACACATTGAAAGCAATGTTCCTGTCACTGCAGCAGTGTGTTAAACACGCAAGCTGTATTCTGTGTTAGATAACATTGCAGACTCTCACTCTGATTACAGAAAGCTCAGGAAAATGTCCTACAGTAACCCACATTTCCTTTTAGATTCTGCCACTTGGGCACTGTAAAGCATCCACAGTGGGGAGGAAGAATCTGGTGCTCACTTTGAAAATTCTCAGACGGAAGACACTCTGGTTTGTGTATGTCTAGAAAACCACATAATTCCCTGAAGTGTTTTCTGTCTCAAATAGAAACATTACTTGTTCCTGAGGAGTGGCCTGGTTTTCACTATGGAAAAGAGAAAGAAAAAAAAGATAGGTTGGAAAGTACACTGAGACTAAAAATAATGACAAGCAAAACTTGTTGATCCGCATTTCACTGTTTTGGAGGATGGTCCTTCCTCCCTGAAGGCAGGAGAGTTACGTTCTGCTACAGGAGCCAAATTGTCCCCTCCCTCTGTGCCTTGAAAAAGTGAGGTGCAGATCTAAAATATTTAACTCTGTTGCCTGTGTGTAATGTTAATTTGGAACAGACAATCCAATAAGTGAGAGTGGCAGTATGAATTCAGGGGTGACCATGGCAGATTATTCCATCTCTGCCCTCCTGGGAGGTGAGGGCTGGAAGCACAGGGCACAGAGGTCGTTGCTGATGGCTCCACCAGCCTCGTTCCTTCTGTTTTGCCATTGTTTTGTAGACATTCTCTGCCATCTACAAGACAATGCAGTTCTTCATTGCAGATGTAGTAGGAACCTGAAAGGTTGTAGGCAGGTGGGGGCTGATCTCTTCCCCAAGGTAACAAGTGACAAGTGATTTAGGACGAATTTCCTCGCTAAAAAGGCATTGCTGCTCGGGGTAGTGGTGTAATCACTGCCCCTAGAAGCATTTAAAAACAATGGAGACGTGGTGCTTACAGACATGGGTTAGTGGTGGACCTGGCAGTGTCAGGTTTAAGGTTGGACTCCATGATCTTAGAGGTCTTTTCCAACCTAAACCATTCTATGATTCTAGGAAGTGCCTGGCTGCAAGTCACCCTTTAACCACTGAGCTGAGAAAAGTATTTCACAAAGTACTTTTCTACTTTTGTTCTTTTTTTTTTTTTTTTCTAAGACCTTTAGAAATACACAAGAAAACCTGAGTTTTGGATCTTAATATCTTACAGATGTTGTCATTACACTTACTAAACCACATGGTTATTGTTGGAGCTCATGCTAGTGTTGCAGGAGCTGCTAGACCATTTCAGTAAAGCAGGTGGAGAGGAACTAAACCCTCTGTTTTCGTCCAGTGGCCTGCAGGCACAACTGCATACCTGCAGTGCACTTAGGGGACCAGCAATAATAGCTTGCCAAATACATTTTAATTCCTGGTGACTGAGCAGATAACTTAGGGGCCTTGCACTGATGTTTTCCTGCCGTTCCACTTTTTATTTTAAGTGATCTGTTTTCCTGTGCAAGCTTTGTGTTGTTTACACTAGTGTTTTTTAAAGCCCTGGTTACAGACCACTGGTGAGAAGCAACTCAGTCCTCAAAATGTTCACAGCTGGAATTTTTTGTTATGATAAGGGGAAGAGTTGGGAGACAGCAGAAGATAGAGGGAGTTCCTTGTGTAGGCACTGACTTGCAAAGACCAGATCTGGAATCAAAATTAAATTCAAATAGTCTCTTATGATTTCTTGCACATCAACAGTCTATTATTAACACCCTGTGTCTATGGCTCAAAACTAGTTTAATTAGCCTAATCTGAATAGGATAGCTCTAAGTATTCATCTATGTTTTCCAGGGACCACCTAAATTAAGTTGATTGGTAACTGGTTATAAATTGCAAATATCCATTGATCCTTTCTGCTCACCCTTGCTTTCAAGTGGAGCTCATGTGCAGGAAAACTTCTTTCCCATAAAGCCAATTCATGTGCTGGAGCCTCTGCAGTCTCTGTGCAAACAATGACAAAAATAAACAAGTCAAATCTGTTTTTTTGGGAAAATAAACTCTCCTGGCTGATATACCACCATTACCGTGCTCCTCACTCTCAGGGCCCAGCTCGTTTTCTCACAGGTTCAGCTCTCTGTTATCAGTAGAACTGACCAGAATTTTAGCACTGAGAGAAGCATAATATGTAAATGCATTCCTGCTTCCAAATCCATCAATGACAGTGTTTAGTCATCTCTGGGCAGGAGCGTAAGGCACTAGAATGGGCCCTATCCCATGAAAATGGGTCTTTTAAGTTTCCTGAACCAGTTCAATATCCCCTCTGAATACCCCTGCTGGAAACACTCACCACTGGTCAGCTCTGAGCTGAGGCTCGTTGTTGTTCTGACACAGCTTGCTAAGATGTGACAGCAAAGGAGGGGACACAATTGGGCAGATAAGTCTCCTCTGGTCCCATTATGGAGGACATAAACTCATCAGGCCACCAGAGAAACAGGACCTGTGAGTCCTGCTGGGCTCTTGGTGAAAGAGCCAGGGCTCAGCAAATGGCAGGGTAATATCCCAGGGTCCTGAGGCTGGAGGGATGAGCTCTGGGCGAGCTTCCACAAGGAAAGGAGATCCCAGGTGCCTGGGGAATTGTTGGCATGAGCACAGGGGTGTGGAAGGGAGGCTGTGAGCTTCTTCCCCAGCACATTTTTCACTTTTTCTGTTAGACCATGGTACAGCTCCAAGCACTTTGAGCACTGTTAACTCCTTCATGCTGCCAGGAACAATACCAAGAGCAGTTCATCAAGAGTGTGAAAGGAGAAATCCTGCATACAATAATAATGCAGGAAAAAGACATATAAACAATATTTTCAATACTGAAATAATTTAAATATTTCCATTTCTTTCTTATTTATTTAGTCTGGGTAACTATTTCTGCTTTGCCATTCTTGCTGCACATGGAAGATTAGGTATTTTGTGTTCTTGAACTCTTGTGGTTGGTTTAGCCATTTGGAGAGATAATGACAACGAAATTAGGTGAAAATCCCATAAACCATCAGAATTACACATCTAGAAGCACGTGGAGTTCAGAGTCAATATTTCTGCTGGAACAAAGATGTAGAGCACATTTCTGTTTTCATTTGGTCATACTGACTTTCCAAATTGCTGACATGCAGTGGTATGAAAAGCATTCCTACTGCTCTTTGTGTGAAATCAAAAGATCTTTTTTCTATCAATTTATTTCTCAAATATTTTTTCCAAAATTCATACTTCCAAGAAGTAATGAAATCAATTTTCTTGTGTACTCCAAAGTGTACTCCAAAGTTGGTTTTGATGCCTTATTGTCAGGAATCAAACAGTAGTTAGTCTCCAGCTGTTGAACTCTCCTACCATTGGGGAGGCCATAAATAGATTTCTGGAAACTGTAGCAATTTTTAATGTACATTTTCTCAATTCTTGGCAAAAAAAAAAAAAAAATCAAAAAGGCACTCATGAAAACATTTCAGATTTCCATATTCAGAATTCAACAAGATGCTTTAAAACAGTAAAAAAATATACCCAGATAACAGTGGGGTAGGAAAAATGAAAACAAGGAAGGGAGCTCAGTAATGGAGTGCTGCTTTTTCTTTTTTTTATATAATTAATCAAAAGTTTCCGTGTAAAAAAGGTTTTATATTAGACTTTTATGATGATAGTGATTTTATCCTTGCTGGAATAACCCTGACTGTTGTTCACTGAAACAGTAATAGGCTGCAGGAATACCCATGAACCCTACTGTGTATGTATTTGTTTCTCATGTGTATTCCTGTTTAGAGAGAGATAAAAAAACCCATAAAAATTAAAGTACAAATACTATCAGAAAAGAGGTTTTGTGAGTGATGCAGAAGACTTATTAAAACTAAAGAAAGTCTCCTTTCTAGCATTAAAACTAGATGTGTTAGGCCCCTATGAAATAATTTCCTACTGCTATCATGCTGATTAGCTGCACAGACTGTGTTCCTGGTCTCTTGAACAGATGGTCTCTACTTCTCTTGCAAACTCCAGTTACTGGACGACAGAGGCATTTAATTTTGAAGTTCTTAAAAAAAAAAATAGTCCTGTTTTAGATTTACTTCTTGATGAAGATTCACATATTTTTACTACGCAGTAATATTTCTCCAAAGCTTAAATCCCTACCACTTTATTTCTGGAACGATTCACAGGTTTTGCCTCCAACTTTTGCTGTGCTATGTTGGTCTGGCTCCCATCTCCAAGGGCTTTATTTTCTGTTCAGTGCCTGCTACACTCCACCCATCTGCCTGTGTGATTGAAAGGAAAGCAGCATTAAGCAACCTTTGCTTACGACAGCATCTTTCAGAAGAGCTCAGACGCTTTCAAACCCTCAGTGTTTGTTTTCGTGGTAAGAAAACAACTACTGTTTCAATGGCTGCCTTGAGAACCTCTAGGTGAATATGAATAGTTGCATGAACCAACTTTATGGCCAGTCTTAGTCTGACACAATGCAGCATTCAAGTACACAATGCAGCTCTTTCCCATCTGTCTTCATGTAGCAGAGTTTTGTCTGGCAGGGTGGATCGTGCAAATACATATATATATATATATGTATATATATAAGTATGTTTAAATACTTCCTGTCAGTGTAAGACAGAGCTGTAACTACTATAATGCTGCAAATTGCGCTGAACATTTTATGAACTCAGAATTTATGTTACTGTTTAGTTTTGTTTTGCTTTTCTGCCATGTGTTTTCTTAGAAAGGCCTCGAGCTGACGATATATCACCTGAGTTCTAAGTTAACAACTTTACTGCCTTATTTTATATTTCTAAAACTTACGTTGGAGAATTTAGTACCTGTGAAACTCTAATAGCTTTAGGGCTAAATTCAATACAAGGATCTATAGCAGCACAGCTAGCACACACCATGACAGATGGATAAAGAAGCTGCAGCTCCATTTGTTCGGAAGAAGTTGCATAAGTCAAACCTGACTGCAAAAACAGCGATTTTCTGGTAAACATCCAGACAGGCACAGTCCCATATGGACTCTGGGGCTCCTCTGAGCACTCTCCCAGCTGCTGCGACCCAGACAGGGATGCTCGGTCCCTTCCTCACCGACAAAACTCAGAGAAGCAGCGCTCCAGACAAAGGGATCTCGGCTCGCACAAGAGAGTGTAACTCATGTCTCTCTCCAAATGAATGTATTCTGACTAGAGCCAAACTCCGGACCCCAGAGCTCCCTCACCTTTCTTCAAATCAGATGGCAGCACCACTGCTTTTTCTGCCCATGTTTGTGGACAGCAAAAATGAGTGGCAGATTGGACAGGCAAATTATTTGCACGTCTGAGATAATCCAGCATTCACAGATCTGACATAATGAAACATTAATTCATACCCTATCAATTTTTTTTTTTCAGTTGACGTTAGATTGATCCTGAGTGTCTGTTCACATCTGCTTGAAGGAGTTGTATTTTACACTTCTTGCTGAGCACATAATGGAATGTAAATTCCCTGACTCACCATGTGCAAAAATGGCTTACACAAAGGATTTTCTCCTTCTCTGTCATATAATTCAACAAAGCCAGGTCTCTGCTTGCTCTTTCAGCTGATTTAGCACCCTCTCACTCAGGAGAGGAGACCAGGGAATATACCTTTCTTACATAATTTTTATTACATTCTGAACCAGCCTCTTAGCATCCTCCCTGGGTTTAATTTTTGACTGAGACAAGCCATTTGAGACAGATCTGAAGACAAATTTCTCCTGACCCCAGAGCCTAGGGAGCCCTTAAGGAACGTCTTGATCTTCATGATCTTCACTCTGCTGTCCTGCAAGCACTTCTCTCAGAAAGGGTGCTTAGGCTGTGATTGCAGGACTTGTAATTTGCTTCACTTTTTTTTTTTTTTTTACAGAAAGAAATTACTTGGCTCCATTGCATTTCTTTTCCACATTCTTACCAGTTTACAGCCTTTTCCTACAAATCTCTGAAATCTTTATTAGGTAAATGGACATGTCTGTTCTGCAGCAGATGATCTGTCTGTGCTTGTAATCTGCAAGAAATTATATGAAGTATTTGGATGCTAAGCTATTTTTTTCTAAGGGAGAGAAGCTCAGAGAATGGATGTGTCTGTTTTATTTACAATGGCTCTCGTGTGCTCTTTGGCATCACTGCTGCTCTCTGTTCCTCTCCACAGGGAAGGAGTTTCAATTGTAGAGAGGTGACCTTATGAATTGTTATTAATTAACACTTCCAGATGTAAATTAGCACCTCCACCATAGGCATGAAGAGAAGCTGCTACTCCACGAGAAATGGGGGCATGCAAATTACCAACAGCTCTGTCCAAATGTGAGCAGTTCCTTCCTACATCTTCTGCCAGGCCAAGCACAAGGACGTGCATATATCCACCCCTGAGACAAAGGAATATTCCTGAGGATGTTAATGGGAAAGTAAGTTATATTGCCAGAACATGTCATCAGCAAAATTCACATTACTGGTTTTCTCAGAATACCAAGAGCTTTCTGTGTGTGAAGCTTATGGTCTGAAAACTCTCCTGGGATGTCTAAATACAGAGAAGTACAATTGTTTTTGTAGCTCTGGGGTCCAGACGTTTTCTTTTTCTCTCTTTTTAAATTTTTTCAGTCAATCTATGTGGTTATCTCTTAATATTAGAAAATTTCAAAAATTTATTGGTTTGCTCTATGATATTGTTTGAGTTTATATGCTGTTCTAGCACATAAATTAGATGCTAGAGGGACCAGCTATCTTAAAAATTATCTCAAGGCTGTCAGAAAAGAACCAGTTATTTTTGAGTATAGCTGTTCCTTCAGCTTGATCCTGTGGTGTGGATTTATAACCTTTTGGTGCTAAGCATTTTCAATACATTGTGGAAGAGGGCCATGGATCTGCCTGCTATAGGATTGATCAAATTATCTTTCTGATAACTAGCAGGCAGATGGACTGCCAATAGTCAAAAACAGTACTCAGGGAACAAAATAACATGGCTGTAGAAGAAATGTTATCCTTTATTTTGTAATAATAAATGAGAAAATATTTGTGTGGAATATCAACACTTCCGTCAGAAAAGCATTTATATATAAAGAAAAAAGTTCCCTGGCTTGTAAAGTGCACTATCTAAGAAAAATTTTTAAAAAACTTCTTACTGCTTCAAATATGTTTCCCCCCATATTAGTGTCACTGTTGCACAGCAGGAGGACTGGGGCAGCTGCTGAAGGTGGTGTACGCAGCTGGTACCTGGCACTGGGTTCCTTCTCTCTCATGGTTAGGGAGGCACTGGAGTGCCTTCAGATGTTTTCTTCTGGGCAATTAATTTTCCTCTACCTTTTCTCGCTCAGGGATCCTCAAAGGTTTTGCTTTTAGGGCCTTGGCTTTGCTGCTCCGGGGGCTCAACACCAAAGTCAAATCCGGAGACTCAAGTGCCTGAAGCTGAGGAAGGAAACGATGCTGGTGGAGCCAGACTCCAGAGAGTCTGTTGGATCTGGGAGGTCTCCGTGTCCCCGGGTGGTTGTGGGGACAACCTCAAGGAGATGCAGGAGCCCTGTGCTCAGCATCCTTCACTGTGAGGGAAGCACATGCTCCTGGATGAGGAGGCTCCATCTGTTCCCGTGCGGTGCCTCCCAGGACTCTGCGGGCTCCAGTCTGGGGCTCAACCTTTGCTCAATCAATTCTTGTGAAATTTTGAACTCTGGCTGCAGGAAGGGTTTTTACTCCATCTATATTTCGACTGGGAAATAGTGCCTCTTTTCTCATGGAAACAATCTTGCTGTATGAGAGGAAATGGCACCTATAAATTTAACCTTCCTAACCTGTAAATCTTATCACAAATGGGAAAGAAGTTTCTGTCATGCTGCTTTTCAAGTCCTTCAAAGGAGAAATGAATTTGTGGTTAACATATATACAATCATGAGCCCTGTGAGTCTGGCATTTAGTGGTGTTGTGCCAATGGCAGAACCACAAATGTACATGTAGCAACTCCTCTTACGGAAATGTCATCTCCTTCACCCTCAGAGAGCCAGAAATGTTTCCATTTAGGAAAAACAGACCATCAAGTGGTGTGGTGGAACTTACCACCACAAATGGAGATCTCTGATGAAATCACATGGATAGGTCTGTTCTGACTGTGCAGGATATAATTTGCCTGCTCCACAAATGGAAACAAAGAAATGAGTGTCAGATGGTCCTCGTGGCCTGGTGTGTATCACATTGTTTATTTAAACAGATCAATGATTCTGGGGATCTAATGCACAGCTTGGAAAATGGAAGGTAAATAATTCAGCAGTTGAATAGGAAAAATGCAAATTTTTGCATTTTTTTGCCTGCTTGAGGGATGTGGTTATGCATAAACATTTCCACTGGGACCTAGCGACTGTAGCTGGATGCAAACAGTTTGCACTGGCAGCGCTGGATCCCATCTAGAACTAATCTCTTTAACAGCTCAGTCTGAAGCCTCTATCAGTGCAACTCATCTATTTCTCATGCACACTGATTTTAAAGTAATTATTTAAATTACTGTTACTGTTCTGTTTTCCACAGAGCCTGTCAGAAGTCCTTCTTGACCTCCATTTACAGCCAGGCTGGGAAGTTTTCTGGGAGTTCAGGATCTCATGGCAAGAGAAATATCTGCAAAAGCTTTCAGAATTCCCTGCATTCAGTGCTGTGAGTACTTCTGCGTGGTTTAATCCTACAGGTTCTTTTTTGAAACTCATGATTAATACAGCTTCAGCTTCCAGGGTGTAGCTGACCCTCAGAGGCACAGCACTCAAAACAGGTAAGAGTCTTAAACTAAGTTTGCCCATCTTAGAAGAAATCTTGTAAAGGACAAGTAAAAGTTATTAGTTAGACACTATATTTTACGCAGAACAGGCTCTAATGAAACTTGATTAAACCAGAAACATAATTTAGCAACACAAGTTGGTTTTGGTGAAGAAAAATATTTAAAAAAAAAAAAAAAAATCACAGCACCTCTTAGGTAATGACCAAAATGTTAGCCTCTTTGACTGTGAGTGATTCATAAACAGTTTTGATGATGTACAGTGACTTAAGTTCTGTAATTAAGCATGGGAAACACACCACTGGATTTTAATTTTAGTGGAAATTTACACAGCTGAGAGTATGATCATATATCAACTTATTGTCTTTTTAAAGTCCCTTTCCTAGTTATTTCTTTAAGGTGTAGTTTTCTATTTGTCAGTAACTAGTTAGAATGCCCTAAACCAAAAAAACTTACCTGAATACGTCACTACATTTTTGATGGGTAATTTCAGAAATGCTCAAGATGCAGTGGCTCCTTACCAGAGCTTTGGGGACTGCCCTATGCTAGGAGTGCAGCTGATGGAACTTTCCTACTTTTGCTTTTATTTTATGAAAGTAACAGACGTGGAGCGTGGGTCACTCAGACAAAAGTGTGTTACTCAAACCAGAGACAACTTCAAGTGAGTTTTCTAATGTTACTGTGAAGTGCTTCCTAAACCTCTGTGCAGCTTTGTTAGCAACTAGTCTCGTCAAATAAATGTCAAAAACAGTGAAAGCAAGGCTTGTGCCCAGTAATGAACTGAATGAGTTGGGATGAAAACTATCTGAGGCTGAGCACAGTGGTCCTGAGTGCTGTCCCACTGCACAGGGCGAGCAGGGAAATGCTGCTGCAGCCCCTCGGGGCTCCTGCTCAGTAGCCTGCCTTCTGCACAGTGCTGCAGGAGCTGTGTGGGCCCAGCTTTCTCCTTTGCTGATGAGAGTTTGCTGTGCAGAGATGGTGAATGGCAAATCTCAGAGCAGGAATAACTGCTTACCTTCCAAATGGCAATCTGCCATGAGAGGTGAGTGCTGAAAGTGTGGTGAGAGCAGTTGCCAGGGGACACATCATGGAACCACAACACATCAGGCGCACAGGGGGCTGAGAGGAAAAAGGAGCACCTCTGTGTGCACTAAACCAGTTATTTTATGATGATAAACCAGGGCTGTAGCAGAGCTGTGGGCTTTGTCAAATAAGGCACTCCACAAAGTTTGAGTTTCGCCCCTGCTTTTCAGCACACTGCGTTTCAATTATGTGAATAAAGGTTTAGATGGAAGTGACAGCACGGGCAGAGCCATGACAAGAGCAGGCAGCACTGAGTCCCCGAGCCAGCAGGAGATCAAACTCCCTGAGGGGTCAGAATGGCCAGGGGTGCTGTCAGGAGTGAATGCCCCACTGTGACTCTGAGCTTCAGCCTCTCTGATGGATGTCTCAGCACACTGGCTGCTACCAGCCTTGTCAAACATATTCCTGCACCAGCACAGAAGAGCAAAAATAGCCTCTCACTTCTTGTTAGATGTCCACAGCCAGAATATCCCTGTCCAGATTAATAAGTCATTACTAATTTAGAAAAGCACAGCTCATATATCTCTTTACACACCTCCTGCTCTGCAGGGTGGCCAAGCAGCAGGAGGTTCTCAAGCACCACCTGTGCAGCCTGGCTCCAGCCTGACAGAGAACCACGGGTGGTCTCCAGGCTCCAACTGCAGTCGAGCTGGCACTGCACCTCCAGCTGCACTTAGAGGGACTTGGAAATGTGCAATGCTATGGTAGGAAGTAAAGCCCCTAGTTAGGCTAACCTAAAGCAGCTTTTAATCTTCGCTAATGAAAATCTGCAATTATGATCCTAAGTCTTTTTCCACATACTTCTGCAGCTTTGGGTGCAATCCAACAGCCACTGACTTAAAAGAAAAATCTGACTGTAGAAGGCCACTTCTGCTGACAAGGCAGCCCCAGAGGCTGCCCAGCATGGGAAGAGTCCAAAATTCAGCAGGGGCTCCCGTGACCAACTTAATGGTCCCACTGTGCTTGCACAGTCCTCCTTCACACACCGTGAGCAGTGCAGAACTGGCACTGTGCATCAGCTATGGCAGGGGATGAGGTGTCTACGGTTTTTCTTGAAGTGCTGCTGCCACAGCTCAAGTGCTCCTCAGGTCATTCCTTAGAGCAACTTGAGGTTTTGCACAACCACAGCCTCAGGTTCCACTTTCTACATTAGTGTAAGTTGCCTACCTGTGGGCTGAGGAAAGATTGATCAGATTTGCCGTGTTTTTACTCTTTTGCTTAGCCTGAGTGGAGATGAGCCTCCAAGCAAAATAATCAGCCTGGAGGGACCACTGGACTTGGCTCTCGAGCTTCACTTCACAAGCATCTCTTTTGCCAGCATGTGTGAGCTAGAAAGCAAACCTGGACTGTCAGCTGAGGAGAATGAGAGCAGGTTAGGAGGCACTAGTGGCTGCTGTTCACTTCCAGGCTACCCCACACCTGAGAGCACTGAGTAATGAGTTTTGACTGGAGCAGCGTTAATGTGTTTTTGGCTTTCCCTGTTGTTCAGGTCCTGTTCTGTCCCCAAGGCAGCCTCGCCTCAGGCAGAGCATGGCAGGGCTGGCTCTGCTGCTGCTCAGCTCATT
Source organism: Acanthiza pusilla (assembly GCA_036630365.1). Taxonomy (NCBI): domain Eukaryota; kingdom Metazoa; phylum Chordata; class Aves; order Passeriformes; family Acanthizidae; genus Acanthiza; species Acanthiza pusilla. Next base: position 12,029,393 of record JAXCHO010000026.1, on the reverse strand, counting down.
CCCTTCACCTTGGGAAGATGTCTGTGCAATGTGTTCAGCTCAAACCCGGCAGCTCTGCAGAGCAGTGTTTGGAGACTGTCAGTGCAGGGACATGGTGACATGTCAGGGGTGACCCCAGAGCAGTCCCAGGCTGGGGTTGAGCCTCTTCCGTGTGAGCAGCGACAAGTTCCTGAGGGGAAGGGCCATTGTGTCTTTGTGTCACACTTTGCGACAGGGAGGAAACCTGACTTCAAACTGTTCAGGAAGACCCCAAGTCTGCAGGAGACAGGACCCCAGGTTGTGAGCAGCGCTGCTGCTAAAGCCTTACCTCAAGACTGAGCACAGAGTCCAAAAAAAGCCAAAATAAACCCATTTAATGAGGTCCGGGGGGCATTGTGCCTCCTGCCAGCTCCTCATTAGCGAACGGACTGCACTACAAAAGGCAAACCCCATCAGCCTGTGCAGGCACAGAGTGCTGCTGGGTCTGGTGCTGATTTACAGAGCTCAGCTGTTCTGGGTTAAGCAATCACATATGGGAACTTGTTGGGAGCTTCCTTGAAGTAAGCCCTAAAGTAAGTTACATCTTTATGGGAAAATGTTTAAAAATAAAACCATATGAAGAAGCATGCAGAAGTAAAAGCTGGAAGGGAAAAGACAGCTCTGGTTTTATTTTGCTGTAGCTCACTGTCTGCATCTGGTAAACAAGAAGAGGATGAAGTAACTACTAAAAGTGAAGTTACTATTTCAGGGGTGAAGAAAATGGAGATTATTCCAAACTTAACTTCAAAGATTTTTATTGATCTTAGGTTTTTCTTGTTGTTGTTTTGGTTTTTTTTCTCCTCTATATGAGAAACAGAACTAAAGTATTTTCCTTTATTTCTGTTTCTCCAGTTATGAGAAATTATTATAGTAGGGGCAGGCAGTGGAAATAGCATAAGCTGGAGATATCATTACTCTCCTGTGACCGTGAGTATTTCAGTATTTGGTTTTCATCTCTACTAGACCAGAGCAGATCCTTTATGTGGGATGGTGAGTCCAACAAGGTCATGACTTTCAAGAAATGTTTCAATGCAAATGTAATAATTGTTTTTGACTACTAGGAAAATATCACATAGATATGTGACTTGAGCACAGCTACAGTATCAGTAGGAGAGAATCTGTGATGCAGGGCCCATAGTGGAGTCCATCACGTGTGACCTGTATGTGAAGGACATAAATTCATACAGTTTGTTCTTCCCCTGGTGCTGAGACAGCAGTAGTGATTTTTGCTGAGTTTTTAGTTAGGAAATGCAGTTACAGATTACAAGGGAGTTGAGAGAAGCTTCTCAGGAGTGATGGGCTTGTGGTCCATGGGAAATTGCTTAATGGTGGCAGAAAAGTTGGCAAAAAATGGCTTCTATTGAGGAGACCCAGATTTTCCCTTCGTATAGTCTGATTTCCCATCTTTCACGCCTCTAGGAAAAGGTTCATGATATCAGCTCACAGTGTGAAAAATTAATATTACCTGCTTATAGCCTCTGTTCTTTTCCAGTGTGTTTTGCCACAATATTTGGAGTGTTTTCACAATCAACAAGGGTAAAGGAAAACATTTTAGGAAGTTGGCAGAAACATGCTAACAGTTTAGCAGGAAGCTGAACACTTTATTTCCATGCAAGTGTATAAACTGAGATATTTTTATAAGTAGGAGGAAATGAAGCTTATGTTTTGTGGTTTTTAAAAATAAGTTACTGTATCTACCACAGATTGCATTAAAATAAAAAGTCAAGGAAGCTAAAGTTACTCACATATGCCCAAACTGGCACACATAATTTCATCTATAAATGTCTGTAACTGATCCATTCATTGATTGGTATCATTGTCCTCATGTCATGCCATAGTCCACATCCCAACACCATGACATTTCCCACACTATACCTGAGGCAAAGGGACACTCACCTTCTCTGAGGCCTCTATTACTCCAGTCTTAATTGCTTAATTGGACTCCAGTCCCCATGCTGACATTTACTTTCTGTGGGCCTGTGTAAGGAATTTCAATGGAGCTGAATCCAAGTTCAGCAAACTATAAATTGACGGATATTATCTTTATTGGCATGTCAGAGAGCTTTTTGCATTTTCATTTTTATGAAAAAAATGGATACAGAAATATTTTCAAATTTATACTAAAGTCATAAGAGTTCTCCTGCTCTTTTACTTAATATCACATTGGTAAAGAGCATCCAAGATCACCCATTTCACTGACAGCTTTTTCACTTGTACATGAGTTTTATGTCAGGGTTCATATTCAATGTTTGTTATTCCAAGTGTGGTCTGCCAAGTTCTTTTCCTTCTTCCTTAGATGTTTGCCTCCAGTCTGCTGACTTCTACAGGGATTTTTTCTACACCATTAAGTGCACTGGACTCAGGAACCAGTGCATCAGCTTTTACAAAAATATCTTATTCTATGCTAGCCCTTTTCTGTTTTGGCATTATCACGTAGTGTTGCTGCTCTGACAGTTATGAAAGGTTAATCATTATGACAATACAGGTATCAAGCAGAAATATTAACCAGCCTATTGCCTGCTCATGCATTCACTATTATACAAAACGTGAGGGCTTTTTTGCATAACAGCTATGGTTCACTAATCCCTGTTCTGCATTTCACGGAGAGTGGGGAGAAAATCCTGTCGAGAGCAGTGGATTTCTTAGGGTTTAGGCTGTCGTGAACTCAGTCATGGCACCTCAAAGACTTCAGAGAGCTTGCCCATCCTTTAAAGATCCAGAGATAGAGGTGATGATAAATTTTGAAACTTTATACATAATCTTTTGTGCTTCAAAGCAGCCTGGAAAACATTTGCTGTGTGCTGGGGTTACAGAGCACTGCTGGGCTGTGCTGGCAGCCAGTTTGAGTTGGCTGCTCCTGTCCAGAGGAGATCCAGGCATCTGCATTGGGGAAAAATGGCAAAAGAGCTTTGTTCAGGTACAGTCAAGGCAATGGGTTTAAACCTGATCAGATCTAGAGACTTAAAGACAGATTGCCTTAATCACGAGCTTAATGACTCAGAGTACAAAGGGGATGGGTAATCCATCTTTCCAAAAAACTGGTCTGGGAGCAGATTGTAAATCAACCAGGATTAAAATTTAGTTGTGAAGCAAGGAAGTAACTGTCTTCAGGTGACACTGTGACACTGATGCCTGGGGCAAAGATGGAGTGCAGAAACAACAAAAACTGCAGCCTGGTGATCTCTGTGGAGGTACATAGGTCCAATACGTGCAGCAGCTTCTGATCTGTTATGGGGAAAGCAGATCCTTAAGAAGAAAGTGTGGATCACAGAGATTATTGAGTCAGCAGATCAGTAGAAGAAGTTGCAGGCTTAAAGAAAGATGAAACTGTAAAAAGAGCAGTGGTACGTAGCATACCAAACAGGTGCAATGATTAAAATAAGGACAGCAGATCTGTCTAAAGGACATTCCTGTCACTGAGCAGCAAGCACTACCATCTCTTTGGCAGGTTTCCTCAGCATAAATATTACATCTAACTGGAGCAGGAATTGCCAAGAACAGCGAGATCCAACCAAAATGTGTGAAAGAGGCATGAGCCCGCCCTGTGAAGGTGGAGTGTCTCAGATGGTCCAGGAGTGGTTAATGACAGAGATGTTCCTACTCAAAGGAAACCCAGGGAAGCCTGGCACTGGCAACTTCCTGGACGTTTGTTTCTCCACATGACAGACAGTGTGTGACACTGGGGACACAAACAGGGAGCTGCAGGGCTGACAGCTCCCCCGGGGAATCCCTGCCTGGCCCAGGTTCAGGTGCCTGAGGGTGCAGTGCACATGTGCAGGCTCGGTGTGCTTTGGCCAAATACAACAGTGTCATGTTCTAAAAGCAAATTCTGCTCAAGAGAGACAACTTTATGGTTAAAATAAGGAATTAGAGAAAAAAGTAATTATTCAGCCTTCATAGGCTACATAAAGATGTGCTGGAGGACAAAGGAAAAGTAAGTTGAGTCTTCTGACATGATATTCGCTAGGCAGCCTCTCTTGCTGTGGTTTGGAGATAGTTTTATAACTATGTTCATGTGGCCATTTTGAGTACCTGGAAGCATAAAATAACAGTAGCAGCAATAAATAACCTATTAACTAAATGAGAGACGTTCAGGTTTTTTTTCAATAGTTTGCAAGTAGATAGCATGATAGTATTACTATTCTGTGATCTTTTAATTCTGATTTAATTCTTGCACTAAAATAAATCCTTTCTACACAGGAACATTGTAAAAAGTAGCAGAATATCCGTACTACTTACCCTCTATTTGGTTTTGTTTTGATTTACTCTCTGCACCAGTAACATTGCCAATCAGATATGGGTAATAGCACCTTCTAGGCTTAGCTAGCCCAGAATTGCAAACATTTCACAGTGAGCCAAAAGGAGCCTGCTTTAGGTTAAGATTGCTACAAAATAGATTTAAAAAACTGCTTTTCTGCCAAAGGTCTGTAATTCTTCTTTGTCCCAGCTCTTATCTCCTTTTCCACCTTGTTTTCTCTTTCTTTAAGAGAGCACTTTTCTTTCCTAGAAAACTTTACTAGTTCTTCCAGTTAATTATGCTCATGCTGTTCTTCAGTAGATTATGTATCTGTTAAAACGCTGTAGAGAGACTTGGTCTATCTTGCTACACTATGTGAATTATTTAAACATGCAAACTGAATTTGTTTGAAGTGAAATGTCACTGAAATAGCTAAAAATGTATCCTTAACATCGTATGAGATGTCTCACCACTCTATCTGGGTCTGAAACACTTTAGTTTGGTGCTCAGCTATATGAATTAGTTCTTTTTTTCATGTTTTGGGAACTGTATAATCTTAGGCTGCTCTGAGCTGCCACTGAAGTTGGCTGACAATAAGATTGAAATGACTGAAGAGATCAAATGCCATCCAGAGGGACCTTGACAGGCTTGAGAGGAGGGCAAAGCCTCATGGAGCTCAATAAGAGGGATTGTCTTTAAACTGAAGGAGGGCAGATTTACATTTGATATTAGGAAGAAATTCTTCCCTGTGAGGGTCTTTATTGAGTAGTGGGGAACTACAGTAACTATGGCATTGGTTTTTTTTAGGTATTAAAAGACATTTGGAAAAAAGTTAAAAATACAGCATTAAAAGATGATAGCATTTTTTGATACCTTTCCATAACAAACAAAAGGAAAGAAGAATTTTAAAGATATGGAGAAACAACTAGGGAAGATAGAACACCATATCTGGAAAATGAGAAAGTAGACATCAGGGTGAAAAAGAAAACAAAAGTTAGGAAACAAGGATTTTATAGTCATTTGTGTTCAGCTTGTCTGCGATAATCCCAGCTGAAAATCCCAGGAGCAATTTTTCCAGCACATTAATACAAATCCTTATTTCAAACTGCTTCATTTTTCAGAGCCTTATGTTTTATTAAAGTATCCTTTTCCTGGCTATACAGCAAATATTGCTTCCCCTGAAAGTTTACAGTGTTTGCTGGAGTAATGGAAGCTGCTTCCAAACAGTGTAACCCTCCCTTTTCAATCCATGGTGCATGAATTATGGAGAAATGTGAAGAAATGTGTCTGTGACACCAGAGCGGAGCCAGTGCAGGTCTGGGGTGCACCAGGCATGGTGGGAAAGAGCAGAAGAGTGTGCTTGTGGCTACCATGATTATATCAGCACCTTATGGCCGTGGTAATGTTTGGTGCTGCATTGAAATAGTTTGCAGGAGCAGTTTTCAAGTTTGATGTTCACTGAAAACTTGCTGGCTGGTTCAGGTTTCAGACAGAAATTTGTTGAAGCCACGTCTCACAACTCAGGCCATCCCTTAGGAAAGGAATCAGATTTACCAAAGAGCGTGAATATGAAAAAATTGTGATTTCTCTATGTCTGATTTTACTGTAATGTGTTCCAAAGATCACAGCATTTTTTAAAAAGACTGTTGTTTGCTCTGGGATTTCAAAAATTCCCAGACAGTAAAAAAGACATTGAAAGAGCTAAACTAATGAAGAATTGAACTATTAAGCTAAAATTATGTCCGCTTCCTTCCAAACCAAAAAGTGTATATTGCCAAAGGGTTATAAGGTCTAGAGCAAAGATTTACAATAAATCCAAGATCTTATATTCGATCCTTGCAAACAGCTACAATTTTCTTCTGTCTGAAGCCTGTTTTGATAGAATAGGAAATCTGGACTGCTCTACCCCAGCTCCTCTCTAGTGACTGATATTTAAACCCTTGTTTAGTTAGTCAACATATTTAAACTGAAAATCAATGGCTCTTAAATTATATAATCAGTTCTGAAAATTTATTTTCTGGATTAAAACCCAGAATTTACTCCTTGTTCCCCCCATAGTTACTTTCTTGCAGTATCTGTGTCCATTTTGAGTAATACTTGGAAGCACATGAAGTGAACACGAGGATATCTCACCAAAGTTGTGTTCACCATGAACATACTGTTGACATTAAGGCCCAAAATCCTAATAGAAGGCCCCCAAATAGTAATATTGTAATTATATGAACATTACATTAATATAGTGCATTTACAGTTCCACAGCCCTCATTTTGCTGTAAACTGATATTGGGCATGGTGGCTTTGATCCAAGTGTGTGCAGTTTAGCATTTGGATACAGACTTTGGGTCAGCCAAAACACAATGGTCTTTATTTTAAGGATATGGGACAGACTCCAAGTGACCTCCAGCCAGGAGCAGCTAATGCTAAAGTCATAAACCTATGTGAGCTTTGCAGCAGAACACACGTGAAGGTACATCACAGGGTGTTTTACTTTTGCAGAAGAAATTAATCATATCACACAAAATATATTTTTGAAAGTAGGTTAAATGTGCTTTATACATTCACAAAAAAAGACCAAATGTCACAATAACATAAATGCAGTGGATGTGGTGATGATTTTTAACATATAAATGAGATCAGACAAGTATTTTGGCGAAAATCTGTGAAAGCTTCTAAGTTGAACCAGAAGGACGATTCTGTGCCAGTTTGAAATGTGACATCAATTTCTACACAGCTATTTCTTTGATGCATATATAAAACCATATTTGACACCTTATTTAAAAGATTCCACTCTGTATGAAACAATTCTGTACTAAGTGGAAAATGGTTTAAAGTGCACCCTTGACTTTTCTATTGGAACAACGATTTCAGCAGATGGTTGAAATCTTGTCACATGTTCCTGTGATTTCCATAACCCAAAGGCAGCTGAGGAACCATTCCACAGTTCAACATTCTTTGAAGACAATGTGAGTCCTTCAACAGATTTGGGGTAACAATCAAAATTTTATTCAAATGCAAACTATGTTCATACCTCATTGAGCCATGATTTTTTTCCCCAATACCAATCATAGAACTCAAACTATAGAGCAGATTTCCCTTCTTTATATCCCACTTCTCCCAGTCAGGTCTCGCCATGTTTTTCTGCCTCGCTGTCAGTAGTTTCTGAGATGCTTTCAGACACAGTTGTAAAGTCCACTGACCTCCACAGGAAATTGCTGAACTCAGCCAGGACAGCTTCTGTAAAAGAGATGCAGACAGAACAGAAGCACTTACTGTTGGATGCACCCAGTCCTGGAGAAAAAGTCTGGACTTTTATGGTAATTAATTTTATATGTGCAAAACCGTGGAACTGAATACACCCCTGTCTCCTGTGAAATTTTTAACAGTAAAATACTGTGTAGCAGAACAGCTCTAATAAATTGTTTCCTGTAAACCTTAGGCCACAATGCTATTAACATAAATTATTTCCTGCCAATTGCTGCAATGCTGATCATCTCTGTTGTGGGAGATCATCATGGAAATCCTCCTTTTCCCTCTATGCAGATGAGGAAAATTCTTTCTTTAAGGCTGTTGTGCAGCAGGATATGCAATAGGCCAGCACAGGGCAGCATATGCTCTTTCAGCCTTTCTAGGGATTTTACGATATAAGAATCTCTTCTATTTACAAGAACACCATTTAATTATATTTTTTTTTCAAATTTGAAATCAATAAGAAAAAGTGAGTGAAAGAAATGTTTGAACCATTATTTCCCAGGAGGAAAAATATGAGAAATATTAGGGATAAAAAGGTTTGAAAGAGTTGTAGAGGTTTTTTTATTTATACGGAGTTTTAAAATTTTTAAAGCCTCTTCTTTCTTATATTTGTATATGTTCCTGATTTTTCCTTTCTCTCAACAAAAGAAAAACTATGAAAAAAAAAGAGAATGACACAAACCCCATTCTTATTATAGGAAGGGTTTTAATTTCTATTTTTATGTTTTTGAAAGGGAGGAAAAAGAATGAGCACAATATCTGGTCACAAAATACTGGCATTCCTAGGAATGCTGTCCACTTATGGCAAAACACTGCTCCAACAGCATCTCACATACTTCCCAGAGAGGTGCTGTCCCCTTATTTCCAATGATAGCTGAACCTTGGGCTGCTGCTGACTTTTCCTGCATTCCTTAACCTTGGTCACAACGTGACTTCCACACAAAATACTGTGAGGATACTGTGGAGAGCTTACTTTCTCGTAGCTGAAGAAACATCAAAGGAATTCCTGGATTTATTCTGCTGTAGTGGTGGAATCTGCCTGAAAATGTCTTGGCAGATATAGGAATAATTTATTTTGTTCCAGTTAACATGTGGAGCTCTTTGCATTATGCTGCATATTCATTTAGCTGTCATCACTGTGGGTGGGTTTCCATTTTCCACTCTCGCTCGGAGCAGTGATTTGGTAGAAGACAGTTCCTACAGGAGCACAGGAAAAAGTGATCTGTAGTAGCCATAAAAACAGGCAAGGTGGAAAACGGTTTTACCAACAGGTATTGATGTTTCATTGCACACTTCAATCCCTGTTGAGCAATTGCTCATAAAAAGAAAATTATCTGGTTAAGCTGGTGAAGACTAGAAATGGCAAATTTTACACATCCCAGATAACATTCCTGGCCTGGAATGTGGGTGCCCATAAATGATGAATATGACACAGTAAATAGATGGCAGAAAAATCAGAGATGTGAAGATCCTACGGCCTGAAATGGAAATAAAACTGGAATTTCATAGTGAGAGATTCCTATTATCAGATGGAAAAAGCAACCCTCCTATCAGATAACTTTATGATTATGATGAGTCCTTTGACTGCATGGTGCCTTTTTTGGAATTGCATTGCTGCAGAGATGGAACAGCACCAAAATAGTTCTTTTCTGTGCAAACGATTAATTTTTGCTCTTTCTTAACAGTACAAAGTTAAGTTATGCAGTCTGTTGATTTCAGTTACACTCATGGTGCTGTTTCTTTTGCTGGGCTTGCTGTTTATTGTCTGTGCACACCATGGTGCACACAAAATACTAATCCCATATTGTGTCACTTGGGCAGTACCATTACAAATAAATAAGCATTTGTCCAGACTGAAAATTTTGTTATAAGAGATTGAAGTATGACAGCAGAAGGACTGAAAGAATACTTTTTTCTTTGCTGAAGGTTCAGAGAGTTTTCTACTTATTTTATTTTAGATCTTACATTTTAGAGGTCCAGAAAATTGCAGGAAAAAAGTTTCTAGTTTTCATGTGGGTTTTGTTGTGTTTTGTTTTTGGAATAGGTATTCCAAACAACATGAAGCATTATTTGCTAAAGATGTATGTGGCCAATAGACTTCTACAGGATATTTTCACTCCTCCCATAATGACATCACTTCTCAGTAAGCCTTCTATATAAGCACCTCACTGTTTGGAAAAACATTTATTTTGGTATTCTTCGCTTTATGTTACTTGTGTGGCTGAAAATCTTTCCTGAACAAAGTAAATTACAAAGTGTCATTGGAATGGCTAAATTCGCTGGAGAAGGCCCCCAAATCACAGACTTAGAACAACCACAAAATGCTGACAAAAAAAATTGCAGAAAAGTATTACCTTTTCTATTCTATTCTAGAACAAGCACTGCTGTGCTAAGGAAAGAAAGTGGAAGCAGAAAAATGTAGCAGGCTCATCCTGCCATTAAAGAGTTTCTACCTCAGTGTTAAACCCTGTTCCACAAACACATTACTTTGTTAAAAAAGATTGTTGTCCCCTGCTTGAGATTCAGAGTAAGATAAAGTTGAAAAGTAATCTTGTTGGGATGAACCTAGTAATTGGGAATAAACAGTTGGGGATTGGCAAGCTCAATTACCTGTGTTTGCTCATGTCCAGCCCTCATAAAGAAAGGTGAGAGGAGCCTTTGCAACCACTGACTGCCCTTTCTGCAGCCTAAAGGCTTTCTCTCTGGGAGAGTCAAAGCTGTCTTGCAAAATCTTTCCAGCCTAATAACAGTGAGTACAGTGAGAGGTGTATGAGAACAAAAACATCTCCTAAAATTCTCGTCTAGAAAAAATATTAAGAAACCTTATATGTGTTACACTCCATTTAACAAATATGTTAGAACAGTAATCATGAAAGTAAATATTTATTTTTTTAGTGAAATGCTGTTTTCAGATTCAGCCATGTAGGTGGTTCTGGTCTCTCTGTTTAGTTGTGTAGGCTTGAAAAATGCAAGCTACGCACTGAAAGAGATGTGCAATGTTGAATGGTTATTTTAAGCTCCTTTTGTCTTGCAAACTTAAGCCAGAATTGTATTTCATGTTAGATACCTGTGACCAGTGTTCAGACAGATCAGAACCACTTTTTGGTAGTTATGGGGTTATTTGTGCAAAACCACCCCGTGGCCCCATGGCAGAAGGCACTGGAAGCTGTGCACTGGAAGTGGAGACCCCAACCGCTGCAGACGGAGCAGCTCCACATTCACCTCACCCAAAAGCTGGGAATCCAGAAATTTTAAGGGGGACATAAATATGGGTCTCTGGTTTCTGTGTTTTCTTCTAGGCCATGCTGAGACTAATTTAACTTACATGATGGATGATTTTGATTATGAGAAAGAGAAGAAGAAAGAGATCCAAAGAGTAGCCTTGATTTTGATTCGGAGGAACCCAAACAAGTAACAAAACAATTTCTTCCTATGCCTAATTTGAAAGACTATGCTGTCAGACCCAGGTCAGCCTGAAACAGTGATGGAGCTTCGTGCTGACAATGTCTGCACCCACTTCAGGAGAAACTGAGGCATGTGAGCCTTGACAAGGTAAAACTGGTTCGTACAAGAGCAGAGGGAAAGAGGTGAGCTAAACAAAACCTGTCCCTCACTGAGTAACATGAGCTGAAAGAAAAAAATAATACATAGCAAAGGCCAGGGAAAGATGGAGAATAACTTGGCAAACTCCAAGACAGACCCTGATTTATTATACAGATAATGTTCTTTGGCAACTTACAGCACAATGATGAAGAAATTTTCCAGGCTGGGACATAATTTTATACCAATTTTTCAATTTGTTTAATTTTGAGCTTGGCATAGGAACATCTGGAGGAGGACACTACTTGAAGGAGCTCAATTTTGTGTATGCTTTGCATCTAACAAGAAATGTATTATTTTTTGTGGGGTTTTATATGCTTGCAGAATTAAACTATCAAACTTTGTTTTAATTATTTGTCTGTCTCAGTAAGTTTTTCTTAACATAATTGCAAAAGATGTGTGCAATGCATTATGCTGTGCCAATTTCTTCCAAAGTAGATGATGAGAAAAACTAACTTACCTAGAAATAATTTCTTTTACTACTACTTCAATGGTCCACTCTTCATTCCAATCTTATTGTGCAATATGTAATTATGAAGGTGTATTCTGACAGCTCTTCTGAAGCTGAGTAGAGAATAATTAAAGCAAATAACAATTAGCCTGTGTTAGGGAAAGCATCATAATGTAAGTGCTGCTTCAGGGAAATTTGTTGTAAAATCAAAAGGATACGCAGGGAGAAAAATAGTATTTGAGGCAAGCTACCAGTCATATTATGTTCAGTATGGTTGATTTAATGTTCCTTCATCTTCCTAGTCAGAGCTGTGGTCTTGAGGAACACATTAAGAGCTTGCAAAGAGTTATAAATATAAAGGATATAAAATGGAATAAAAAAAATTGCAATTTGGGATTAGGAAAATGAAACATATATATATATACACACACTTACTGAAAATGAAAACAGGACTGATGTAATTAGGCTTAGTTCTGTTATTTGTAAAGTATGGGGTTTATGCTTTTTAGTGAATAAATTGCTCAATACACTGAGGCATGTCAGTAAAAGCTTTAAAATGGCTGTACAGGGTAAAACCAAGGTTCATAATATGTTGTCTCAAGCAATGAGTAAAAGCAGATGTCTAAGACATCTGAAATGAAACATGAAATCAGAAACTACCTTAGTCAGAGAAAGTTTACTTTTTTTTTCCTCCTCTTCTTAATAATTCCTAACATTTGTCTTTATTTATCTATTATCTGAGCTGATGTTCTCATGGACTGTGTATTGCCCTGCAACATGCAGTCTGCAGTAATTTAGAACACATCCTGTTATATGTGAAATGATGATTTATCTTTCCCTCATCTACATCAATTCACATTAATTTTGTTGAATTGTATCCGCTGTTTAAATGACCAGTTGCCATCTCAAAGGTTTTTCTTCTATTTCTTTAGTGTAGCTTCAGCTGCTGCTCCCACTCTCTGTTTTCAGCTTTTTAATCCTTTTCTTTTGGCAAGGGAGATTTTGAGAGCCTTTTGGAAAGCCAGATATATTATATACAGTGGATCTTCTTCATCACTGACTTTTTGTCTCCTTCAAAAAACCAAATAAGAGATTCATTTATATTTTAGTTTATCTGTTTCAATTTTTCTTGTACTTTCTAATGATTTTTAAGGTATTTCTATCAAATTTACTGGCTTTTCATTTCGTGTCCTTCTCATGACACACATTTATTATATTTTCTGGTTTTCAGCCCTCCAGTACCAAGGTGGTTTTGAGCTAGAGACCATGAAACATAGCCAGGTCAGTTATTGCATCACAGATAAACTTTAGAATGGCTGGAGATGGTCCTGGCAGATCTACCTCTTGCACAGACTGATTTTCTTGATGTTTATGTTGATATGTTCCTAACTCTCCTTAGACATTCCTATCTACTTTATACTCCACAGAATGGGAGCCAAACTTTAGACCTTCTCATACTATTCAGGGAATCCTCTGCTAATTTGACTGTACATTTTGCTGCTAATGTCAATGGATATAAGTTGCCAAATTCCAGAATTTACTTTTCCAACTCAAAAGCCAATGAATAGAAGCAACAGGAAAATCACTTTTACAGACAGAGGAACAGCAAAGTGCTGTTTCCATTTGTCTTTCTGCTTGGTATGAAAAGGAATTGTCTGCACCCACAAGCACAATATTGCAGAAAGTCTAGTATTGAAAATCCATACAACTTCTCCATAAAAGAATGTGGACTCTTCTAAAAAAATTCTGGAATTGCTGACAAGAGTCCCCATCTTTCACTCATTTGCCTCACTTGAGCAGCAACAGAAGGTGCATAATAGAGATCTGATCCAGCAGAATCTCTCACTGTACTTCCTTTAATCAAGAAAACCGTTCTGCACATCTTAAACACAGAAGAGTTTTCCAAGAACTCAGACAGAAAATATTCAGAGTGCTGCACTGCCTGCATGAAATAGTACAAAGGGTTCATATTGATATAAAAATATTATTGTTCAGCAGCAGGGCCCGTGAGCTATTTAGCTGCAATGTCACTCTATTAGGTTTGAGGCAAAAGGAGCAACTACAATGTTTGTTTAGTATAAAAAGACTATTCTCCACTCAGGAGAATAAACCAGTAATTCAGGTTTCTGCTGCGGGATGAGTCAGACATTGCAGCCCCAGCCAAGGCACTGCCATGGCTGAGATGTGGGCTGATGGCTTCAGTGCTTGGGAAGCTGCTGAAAGCTGGAGTCTGGAGCCAAAGGACACTGGAGAATTACTGTAGATTAATTTCTGTTGGTGTTGAAGGGTGCATCTGTCCTAAATCCTTCGCTTGTTATGGCTTTCCTCTGCTCAGGTGGACTGGAAAGAGATAAAGCTGAAAAGACATTTTACTAGGGAGATAAATACTGCTGGGATCTCTAACATCTCACAGGATCATACACCTTCCCAAAAGCAGACTGGGGAGCAGGTACTGTCAAAATGGTCCAGTCAATGCAGCTTGTTACAGGTGAAAGATTTCAGCCTTTCCAAAGCAAAATGTATTTTTTATTCTGCCATGAATTTTGGTGAAGGGATTAATTTGAAACTGATAGAAGCTCACACATTAATTTTGCTTAAAAATCAACAAATAGTAAGTTTTGTTTTCAAAAGGCCAGGCTTTTAGAAAGCAAGGGAAACAGTTAATAAAAGTGGGATGGAGAGGTTAGGTTATTTTTAAAATAAAGGCAAAAGTTTTCTGAAAACCGTATCCCAATAAGATGTGAAAATTAGTAGTTGAGAGATTGTTGGACAAATAACCCCCTCCTGTACGACAGAAAAGAGCAAGCAGAAAAAAAAATAAAAAGCTGAGTCTTGAAGATTTAGCCAAAGAAACAGATGAGGGAGGAGATGAGAGGAAGTGAAAGTTGCCAGACTTTGCAGAGGAAATTAAGAACACTCTGTAAACCTCGGACAGCAAAATGAAAGAGAGCAACAGAAGATGGGAGATTTAAAGCCTTGCAGAAGGACCCTACAGGGTATGGGCACGTTGTATTCTCAGGAGGAATATGAATGTGGTTTATGGGTGTGAAGATAGGAGAGCTAATGCAGGAGGGTATTAGTGGGAAAGAGTGACAGCAGAGCTGGCAGGTGGCACAGGGACCTCAGACAGTCCCGCTGAGGGATTTACTATTCCACCCCCATGGTGATGAACAACCTGGAACAGAACCCTGCAAGAGTCTGAGCAGCATTTGAATCATTCTCTCAGATGTGGTGTGAGGGGCAGATAATACCTTTTGGTTGTATAACGTGACTGAAGCATGGAAGGAGGTGGGGAAATGGGTGCAAGAGAAAATTGGGCGATGACTGCCCCAGGCAGGGCAGGGAAACAAAGGGGGACAGAGACAGAAATGAAGATCCAGAAGGAAGAGGGCTTGAAAAGCAATGCTGAGAATATGAGAGCAATCCAAAAGTCTGTCAGACATCAGTGTGGTCACTGTGTTACCCAGATTTGAAATCAGGCTGTGAAATGTGGCTGTGCTGGGGCTCAGGAGGGGAGGGGAGCTGAGGGGTGAGCCCGGGGCAGGGAGGCACGGGAGATGCTTTGTCTGGGAGGTGAGTGCCCACACCATTGCCTGCTTTGCCTGCAGCACCAGGAGTGGACACGGTGACCACTCAGCCCTTCGTCTTTGGTTCGCTTTGTTGACTGTGTCTCAGAACAGGAAATTATTTTAGTATGGAGTCTGAGCTCTCCTTTTCCTCATATTAAAGAGCTACACCCATTCTCACGCTGCACAACACCTTTAAATGTGTATTCACATGGACCAGATGGTCACAGACACCCAGGGGCTGACAGGCAGCAGCCAGGATGGTATCTAAAAGGGAATAAGGGAAGGTCAGTGCTGAATCTCATACAAACATTCCCCCACTAAGGCGGAGCGCTAATGTTTATAGCCACTAACGGTGCAAGCATTTTATTTGGACTAGAGAGACACTTATCTGTTACATTTCTAATTTAATATGGACATTGTATGGCAAGAAAATATGTAAGAGTTACAGTAGCAAGTTTAGCAATTATTTTCACTTTAATCTGTGGGTTTCAGTCTATTTGTCATTTCCCATTCTGTAGTCAGCAGAACCCAACAATTTTTATCAGCACTTTGAGTGCTACAACACACCATCAAGACTGGAGAAAAATGGGGATATAAAAGTAATCTCTGCAACAGGTAGGGGTGTTTACATATAGATAGCATGTTTAGCTTGAAAAATGCTTCTTCATGTAGTCAGATAGTTTTCTAAATATCTGATATGAGGAAAACACACAGAAGGTGCCAAATTCCATTTCTGTTTTCTAGATAGAACACAATGAACTGAATTTATAAATGCCACTGGTGTGCCACTCATTTACTGACATTAAATTCCGAAAATTGTGAAGGACAGCAAAAGAGAGGCTATTTCTTTTTAATAGAGAAGTGACAGTTCTGTGAACTTTCTTTGTCATTTCTCATATGAGCTTGTCAAGCAGCATGAGTGAAAATGACACTTGGAAAAAGAGGCCAACGTGGTGAATTCAGTGGCAATTTGTTGTTTACTGTTTTTCCCAGACACCCTTCTCGAAAAAAAAGGAAACTCTGAAAGTCAAAAATTTGTGAATACAGAATAAAATTGAGTAAAACCTTATTGCAAATGAACTGTTTTGGTTCACTCTGCCAAAAAAAAAAAAAAAAAAGGGGGGTTAGATTTCTTTGTTCTTTGCTTTCTTTGCGTTTGTGTGATGCTGCCACAGGTCAGTGGAGCTTTCAGAGCTTCACCCCTGGGCAGCCAGGAGGCAGCCCGAGGTGCACAGCAGGCAGTCAGGAAAGCAGCAGCTCTGCTCTGCTCTGCTCTGCTCTGCTCTGCTGGGCAGCACAGAGCCCAGTGCTCCAATCCTCCTCCTCACACTGAGAGCTCTCCCTCGAGCTGGGAGGGTTTGCCTCCTCATGCTCCTTAAAGGTACTAAAACCCACTGGAAAAATTGACACTTCTTAAAAATGAAACCATATAGGTTATTTTCTCCATTTCCAATAAAGGATTAATTGAGGTATCTATTTTAACTGATCATAGCCTGCCAGTACAGGCTACAGCTGCAGAAATGTATTAGCAGCCTTCTCAAGCTAAATCTTATTTTTCATGGCTCATTAACTTTGGTGAAGTCTGCTCCAGGCTGAGATTTTACAAGATTCCTGTTCTAAAATGTTTTCTTTAAGAACTGATAACTAAAAATGGCTGGCAAGTTCAATGCTATGTAAAAATAAGTAAGTTATTATCTTTAGACACAATTTACAGGGCTTGAAAATGTCAGATAAGAAAAAGGTGGCAGACACTTACCAGTGCTAATTACCGCCAGCTCTGTTCTGGATACATTTACAACAGCTCTGAATGAAGTGGTGCTCTTCAATGTGTAAGAAATAGATTAGTATTATTTTGTAAAAACTTCAGGAAGAATGTCTTTGGTACAGACATTCAGTACAGGTAAAGGGTACTCAAATTGAAAGCAGAGAATTATCTCAGCATCCAGGAAACTGTCCTTTCCCAGCACTGTGCAAGGAAAGAAGTGAGAGGGATCCCTGAAAGCTTTCCTGGTTCCCTTGGCAGCTCCCTGGAGGCAGCGGGCACACCTGGGCACTCACAGCTCCCCAGCCTGCCCTGTCCTTCTCCTTGTCCTGCTGGGCGGCGTGGCCAGGGCTGAGCCCAGGTTCTGCCTGAAAGCAGACCGCCTGAAACAGAGGCCAAGACAAATCAGGAGTATAAAAAGCAGACAAATTTATTCAAGGCCTGCAAAGGCCTTGAAGGTACACTCAGGCAAGCAAAGTCCCCTGTCGGGGACGACACCCAAAATGGACACTGGGTGTCCTCCACCTTTTATAAGTTCTGTCCCATTATTGGCCCCTAATTCTCCAATCACACCCTTAGGTGATGATGTTAACCACCCCAGGCCTGCCTCCTCCATTTCACTGTTGTTTACATATTTTTGGGCCCTAGGGAAACGAATATGTCCTTGGATCTGTATTCAGAGAGCCTTGTTTTGGCCAAAGGTGCTGGGAACAGAGGTTTTTAGCACTTTGTAAGAAGCACAGAACTACACCAAGTTACAGATACATGAAGAGTGAAAAACAGAAATTATTAAGGCATCACAGGGCTCTGCCCTGAGTGTCCCTCACCTGCTTCCCGCTGCCCGGCAAAACAGGGCTGGGAATTTGCAGTGCCAGGTCAGAAATAATTCCAGTCTGAGCTCCATGGCTTTTCTCAGCTCCTCACTCAGAAGTAGAACAAAAGAACTTTTAGTCATGCAATTATTAGCAATTATTAAAATGCAGGCTCGGTGGTGCAGGACATCTCTAAATCATCCCTGGGCACAGAGTGGGACCTCCCCAGGTGTGGCCACCCATTGCGAATGCAGATCAGCCGATTATTCAATTATTATCATCAGAGGGTGTGCTCTCCACTACCCTCCCACCACATGTGCAGTTGCCCCCCAAATAACCCCAGATCTCCTAAAAAAACAGTTTCATATTTGTGGGGCATCATGTGACAAATTGTCTGCATTTGACATCGTTTAAATTGTTGCCACATACTAAGTGTGACAATCTGCATAGCCGGGAGAGGGCTTAGGCTCCAAAAACCAGCAGTCAAGAATGCAACAGTTTATTTCTGCCACTACACTTTTGCTTTCCATTTCTCAGGTAATGAAAGAGCTTGGCCTTATATTTACAGCCAAAAATATTAATAGTTAGATTTTTTTTTTGTGCTCCTTTTCAAAATAAGATTTGGAGATTTTCTTCTTGGAGGGGATGGGGAACTAACCGTTTCACTTGAAGCAAAAAGGACCTATATTTTCACACAATATGGGTCATGTTTCTATGTTTCTACGTTTTTAAAAAAAACTTTGAAAGAAATGTCACTGGAGGATCCAAACCCAAGGTAATACATTGTCTTATCAACATCAACTCTGCTTTTTAAAGGAGGTACCCATTTCACAGGAATTGAATTTATTGATGAAATAATGGGAGAAAGGATGTTCATCCTTTCAAAAAATAGACATATTTCAAATTTTTTAGATTTTTTTGGTTCTATGTTTGTATTTTGGAGCTGGGTTTTATGTTATACCATAGATCATATGACTGAAACTGCTTCAAAGGAAGAAAAATGGTTTCAATATGTATGAAGAATTTCTTTCCATATGTCATGAGGGGAAAAAAATGTTTTGACAACTGTTTTCTCATGAGATGAGATTTGTATGTTCTGAGGTGCAATAACATGTCACCAGCTAAGCTGGTGAACATCATAGTTTTAAATAGCGAGTGAGGATAGCTGGTCCAAAAGTCTTTTTTTTAAAAAAAGAAAGCCAGCTGCAATGCCACTTTTCATTTAGCTGGTGACTGGCAGTCAACATTTCTTTTGGATTTGAATAGATATGCTCTGTATAATGATTTCTTGGCATTTTAGTGTCCATTTCTCCTCTCTTGTCTTGCAGTTCCAGGCTTTGTTATGTTCCTGACTGTGGTGTTTGGGACTTGTCTTTCTTCCTTTCCATTTTTAAAGATGACCTTGCTGGTAAATCTGCTTTCAAAGGTCCCTCAGCTCCATTTAAAATCCAGACCTTTAAACATGGTCTTTAATAGTTGTAAAATGTCCTCATAAATTCCAAGCTATGTATTTTCTATATTGTTTCTTTATGGTTCATTTAGTGTGACATTATATAAAAATTTTAAAGAGGCATTTCCTTCTCAATCACTTTTGAGTGAAGTGTCTGGAAAAATCACTCTTAAAACTTTCTGTTTGAGCCATTAATTAGCACACTTCTTGTTAACTGCTGCTGTAGCTTTTGATTCACTGGCATGAGCACACTTCTGGCGTGATGGATGTGCTGTAAAGGCTCAGATAGATAGGCTGTTTGCATGTCATAGTAAAATGAAATATGGCATTCACTTTCAGAATGAACTTTATGGGATAATACTTTATGGAAGTGAGGATGTCGTCCTGGATACTGCAGCTTTGTAAGTAAATACAAATAATGCTCCATGTGTTTTATTAGCCTTTGTCAGTGTAACCTTTAACAGAAAATTAAGACAAATTTAGTGCAGTATTTTAAGATGAAAGGGACATTATCATAATGGCATAAATAACAAGCCAAGAATTTATGTATGCAGCTATGAATAAAGATACAAAGGTTCCCTGAACATAAGGAAGAGTCTGCTGTGAGGGAAAATCAAAAAGTCTCAGGGAAATAGAAGGAGCTACTGGAAATCAGAACCCCTTGAGATGGAGAGGAATTTAGTGGTTCTGGTTTTAGATTGACCGTTCTTCTATAAAATTTTTTAAAAAGTTTAAATATTGCCCAGGAGTTTTCTATTATGTATAACAAACTGCAGTGTAGAAAGCTTTTCCCTAATGACAATAAATTATCAAGGACAAAAATCAAACAGAAAAAGAAGGGGGAGATGTGTGGAGATAGCCCAGCAGTGGTCACCACCCTCTTTCTTGCCCTTGAAACGGCAGAGGGACTGAAGGCAGAGAGGTGCTCAGATGTCACTGTAGTGAAAGGGCCAGAACAACACTTGAGAGAGGAAAAGCAGCCTGAGACAAACAGAGAAACCACAGCTGAGCACTGCCCTTGGCTTTGTTGTTCACTTGCTGCTGTAACACAGCAGCAAAGAGCAAGGCTCAGGCAATGTCTGATGTTTGTCCACAATGAGAGCAGCTGGACAGCAGTGCTGTGCTGGAGTGAATCCCCATCCTGGCGCTGGCTTTGGCACAGGCTGAGTGCCTGGCTCAGCCTGGCACTGCCAGCAGGCACCCCCAGCCCTGGCTGCACCTCTGGCGCCTGCCCTGCCTCCCCAGAGAGCAGCAAGGACCACGAACAGCACCAGCAGCCCATCTTGAGACGTCTAGAGAATTATCAGGGACCTTGATGAATCACAGTGGCATTTACACTGTGCTCCACGGGAGCTAAAAAGTGAAAAAGTAATTTCATTCTGTAGTAGGTTTTCGAAAAACCTGGAGGCAGGTATTTCCCTGGGTCATGGCCCAGTGCTGCTAACTTCCCTTCTGAAACACCCTTCTCTTTTTGGTTCTGGCATCGGATGCCCTTGCATGTGGTAAAATAATACCATAGGTAGGGCAAAGAAATTACTGACAGTAATAGTACCAAGACTCAGTTATGGGAGAATTGTGCAGTGTTATCTTTTGCTCATTATAAATAGAATTATTGAAAGGCCAAAATAACAAAAGCTTTTTAAAGGTGGATGAATCTAATAAATAGTAGCCAGAAAAAAATAAATTTAAAAAAATGCTGCCAGTTTACATTCTACAAAATTTGGGTGAGTTTTATCAGTCATCTTTAAATACAACTTTGTTGTGTTGCTGTGCATCATCTCAGGACAAAAGGTATTATACAATGTATGTAATATACAAAGCATTATTTAATGTATTCTACTTACGTCAGTCAGTAAGTGATAGCATGCCCTATGTAATTAAATCCAGATTTCTGTGCATCTCTTCATTTACTTACTGTGCAAGTAATGGAAGCTAGCATTAAAGTATTAAAATCAGATAAAATTGCATTTTGTATTAATATAGAGTGTGGAAATGTATAATTTAAAATATATCTTATGAAATGTAATCTCCTTTACATATTGCACTGAGCTCTGATATTGATCAAGATATTTCCAGGAGTGAATGATGAGAGGAGAAAATGAGTGTGTTATCCTTCCTCTAGGGACAAGCTTGCTTCTTGCTGATCTCTCACACTGCTCCTTTGAATAAACCCAATTCTTGTTTGAGCTTTTTTCTCCTTGCTGTTTATGAAAGGTTAGTTTCAAAAAGGAATATGGGAATGTAGTCAGGCTTTAGGTTACTTTTCTGAGGACTGCATCCTTCAGGTTGGTTCCTGTGTCATTCACACTGATGTGACTCCTCTGACGCCGATGGGAACTGTGCTGGGTACAAATTCAGTAACAATGAGGTCCTGTATGCACATGGGCAGGATCTTCTCTCTTCCAGAATCTGCCATACCAATGTTACCTATTTTTTTAAATCATAGATTTTATTTGTATCAGAAATATTCAAATACAGTCATCCTGTGCTACATGCATACTCATTTGTAACTGAAACTCTTTAAAATCGTCCTCTCCTGTTCCTTATGAAAATATGTCTAATAAATCCTGTAAAAAATCCATTTAGGTAATCTTGAGACAAGGTCTATTAAAATTAAGAAGGACTTTCAAATTTAGGAGGCACTTCAATATTAGAGTCTTATATTTTAATAGCCAATGTCAATGTTTCAAAGAAATTTATTCATACCTGTACACCAGCAATATGGCAGGTGGCAGGTGTCTTCCTGCATTGTTATCTGCTGGCTGGGGACCAAAAAGCAAAAATTAGTGATACAGAAATCTGAAAACTGAAATTAAAAATGAACTCATAAAAAGATGACATGAACATTGCCCATATCTCTGGAACAATAATGGTTACACTTGTTCATTTTTTTAGCTTTTTCATTAACCAGGCACTTGAAAATATTCAAAAGAATAAAATTATCTGACAAAAACAAAATTGCAACTATTTTCACTCAGTGTTATGTTTTCCGTTGGAGAAGCAAAATTGTTTGCCAAATGTGGGATGACTCCTTTCTTTAAATTCTGACTGGCAGGAAAAAAAAATCTTCTCTCTGCTAAAATGATTTAATTTTGTAGCTGTCTCAAGGATATGTCTCCTTTTATCAGATGATGCCCTTTCTTCCTTGAGTGGAACACTCACCGTGCTCCATAAACAGTCACTTTGCATTATGTAGATTATTTCCCAAGAAAAGTAAAGAAGTGGGCTTTTGACAATGATGGAAACAACGAAGCATGAAGAATTCAGAGAAGATCAAAGGCGCTCATTAGTTTAGATGGTAGGAAATAGAGCCGTTAACAATAACACAGTATCTTTCTTGTTACTCTTTCATACAGTATGAAATCCCATAATTGTTGCATCAGAAAATGCCTCATTTACTTTTCATGAATTAAATATTTAAGAGAAATTCTTATGCTTCATATCACATGTAGTAGAGGGACCCCCTCATTTATTGTATTACTTTGATGTCTTTTTTTTTATTACTTGAAAGGCTAATTCAGATTGCAGAGGTTTTATGAATATTTTATAGACTCGGTGTTGTGAATGATCAGAAATCTCTCTCTGATATGCTCTGGGCTTACAATTCAGCAGTGCTCAAATGAAACCTAGCAGAAATATAGGCTGTGGAAGCAAAAACCCAGTTGAATCATCTTCCATAATTCTGCATTTCTACTCAGAGCATTCCTACGGCAGCCACAGGTGCCTCCCATATGTACAGAGCTGAGCACATCAGTGGTGCAAAGTGATTTCTTATTCATGTCTCTTCTCTGCTAAGACATAACTAAGAGAACATAATTCAGGCAACTTCAGGTTATAACCACTGACTTAGCTCAACCTAAAACTATTTTTGATCTTATTTCTTTTCTTGCTTTAAATTATAAAGGTCTGCAAATCTAGTATGTGGTTTAGCAATTCTAATATTACTCTTTCCCTGTTCCATTTGAGGCTGAAATATAACAATAGTACAACTGGTTTAATTAAATTTTTACTGCTTCTTTATGTCTGCTTATGATTACCAGATTGGTGCTGTATAGATACTGAATTATTTTTATTTAGTAGCACATCAATAGCTATTAAATTTTATTCACTATAGGTTTTCTCCCTGTACACCCTGCAAAAGAACAAAGGATCTGTGTGTTTAAAATTTTGTGACGGAATGTTCAGGGCAAAGCAGTGGATCCATCAGTGATGCAATGGCAGAGGACAGGAGGGTGGGAGAGAAAAAGAAGACAGATTTTAATGACCTCTGCTTATCCCAAAGTAAAGACATACCCAATGTTATTCAGCAGCATGAAGATATGTTTTAACAATAACCTTTAAATATAATGGTAAGAAATATAAAATAAATACTACTTGTCTGTTCTGCAGAGTTTGAAAAGAAAATCAGCTCCTGCTTCATTTGGTAGGAAGCCTTAGCCTACTCCAGAGAACAGGGTGTAAAGCCACAGTATTGCATTGTTAAACAGATCAGCTGTTCCAGTTAGGTACTAAATTTCCTTTAATAAATATTAGTACTTGGAAAAATTCTGAACTGTGTAAAACCCACAATTTCAAATTCCTTTCCAGCACTTTAACTTATGCAAGACTGACACAGAAAGGAACTTCTGAAGCCCATAAAGGCAAGGAGGTTTAACTTCCGTTTTCATTTTTCCTAGAAAAAAGTATTAAAGCCATGCTTGAGTAATCATTTTTAATGAAAGAATGTGACTCTGGGAGTTAAACGCTCATCAGAAGCCTGATCTTGTGAAAGAAGTGCATCTTAAGACTATTGTGAGTAAATGCTAAATGTTTTCAAGACATCATTATTAAGATGAGCAGCTTTTAGTGCTGCTTCACTGTGACACAGCTGATTTGCATGTGTGCAACTCTTACATTTTTGTCATGCTATCTTTCAACACTTCCTTCTCATTTAATCAGTGCATGGGACACGTTCTTATTTTCCGTGGGGTTTGTTGTCTCCCATCCTTGCAACTCCATCAGCTAATGGAAAAAAAAAAAGGCGATGGACCTTTCTCTCATGCACGGAGATCTACGTACCCCAGGTTTTTCTGTTAAGAGTTTTCAGTCATTTAACGCGTATGAAGGCCATGCTGAAAGGTGAGATTCCAATACAAAAACCAGCTGTGAAATAGCAGACATAGTGGGAGTTTTTCCTCTAAATTCATTGGCTCAGACACTGAGGGGATAGGGGAGGGAAATTTGCTACACAGTAAAGAATCTCCCGACTCAGCCTAAGGGAAGAGAGGTTTTTCTGGTTCTGTGATCCAGATCACACCAAGATGGATCAGACAGATGCAGAACAGGCCCAGTCATAGAAACATCAAATAAATCTTCCCATCTATGTCCCAAGTCCTTTAGTGTGCTCAGGGCATCTTTACACTCTAAGTTTTAAAAACGAAAGCACAAGCAGCAGAGCCATTTGCCTACCTTTTTACTGAATCCTGCATTATACTTTCTTTTACGCAAAGCAGGATAAATCTAATAACTGCGGCCATCTTACAAACTGCAGGCCATTGTCTGCCTGCAAGCTGTGGTCAATTTGTAAAGTTCAGAGGAAGAAAAGGCAGCCCAGAGCAGAATGCACAAGCTCCTGAGAGCTGCCAGCCTTCTCTCAGGTGCCCTCTTTGTGGGCAGCAGCACCTCCATGCTCATGGCAGGGGGTGAGGAAGTCGTTGAAATGAAGACAGATCTTTGGAGAAAAGTCATCCCTAAAACTTTTCTTAAGTCACTTTTCTTAAGTTCGACTTCACTTATTTCAGGGCTCTTAAAATTTACTTACAGGACACCAGAGTTTAAATAAAATGTTCAAACTGTGTCAGCTTTTAAATGATTTCTCGTTCTTCAAGATACTGGAGACCTGATACCAGAAATTCCACATCTCTTTATCCATCTTAAGAAGAGCTTACAGACTTAGAAATAATTTTCCCACTCTATCAAAATTCTACAAAGGACATGAGAAAGGTCAGAAGAAAAGCTCTGGTTTCTCTGACTTTGACCACAGAGCTCTCCAAAAAGCATATTGAATATCATTGCACCCAAAGAGAGAAACATCATACCATCACCTTTTTAATCTGTGATGGATGGCATTAAATGGCAATAACAGAGCAATACAATGGTAACCTTGTCTTTTTCTGAGTTTCATGTAAATCAAATCCCCCAAATGAAGCCAAATTTAGAAAGAAAAACAAAGAAAGCTGAACTTTAAATGCTACTACAATATAAGCATGGCAGTGAGAGTGCAGCAAGGAGTTCCTTTTTATCTGAAAGCCCATGTAAGCTCAAAACCCAGATTCAGATAACCATATACTTTTCCCAGGATGGTCTCATTGCTTTGGTGAGTCTCAGGCTCCTAATTATTCAGATCAGGTGTCAGACCAGAGAGATAATGCTGGAGCCTGAGTGGGCCTGGCTAAATTTCCCCTGGAAATCAACATGCAGGGACCAGAGGTAAAGATCTTAACAGTTGGCACTGGATTTTCTTTAAAGAAAGGTGTAAGAACTCAGCCATGCTTATTTTATAACTGTGCTGCAAAAGCCTTGGACATCTTTACATTGAAAGCACAACATGAAGGTTTGGTGAGGTTTAGGAGTGCCATGAAGATGTGTTCTGTCCCAAACAGTGACAATTCTTTGGCGAAGAAATTATGAGACAAATTAATTGGTGTGTTCTAGGTATATTTGTTTTGTGACCTTCAGTTGGATGGACACACAACCACACGATGTTTGTTAATGGCTTAACAGGAAGATGGTACTTGTATGGAAGATGAAGTGTCCCTGGGAGAGGAGGAACTTCCCTGTGAGTCTGCAAGGTCAGGTTAGAGGAAGTCTAACACCACAGTAAGTGATGATATTAAAAAGAAAAAAAAGTTTAATTCATAAACCATGAGAAAAAGAATGAACTGAATTATTGAGCAGTTTAGAAGAGAAAGAAAAATGAATCCAACCCCTTGGATCAAGGCAGTTAGAAATGGTTTATTGTTTTAATATTCAAGACTGGCAATGACAATAAAAATTTAAGAAAACCTAGACACTGTGGCCTTGATAATTCTCCCCACTTACAGATATGGAAGGTATTTGTGCCTATTGTGTATTTATCAACACTCAGTTTTCCGTAAGGTGTAAATATTAACAATTAAAATGCAGATGTTAAATCATAAAAAAACACTGTTAAGTGAAAATTATTCCTCAAGCTCACACCTCAGAAACCAAGAGGTCTGTACAGGTGGCTGCAGCCCAATCACAGTACCATTGGTGTGGAATTCCTCAATGTGCTGAAAAGGGCCATGTTGTGGATCTTGCAGTTTCCCTGAAGGCATGTTAAACTTCACAGACACCTCTCCAGAGAGCCCAGTGACTGAGATCTTTGTTCCCTTCACCAAGGAAATCGAATGCAACGCATTTAAAAGTTGAACTGTTCACATGGCAGGTTCAGTACTGAACAGAAAAACAACTGTTTGCTTGTCTTAAAGTAAAAATCAAAACCTCTCAAATCTCTACATAAGCACACAAAGCTTGAAATGCTTGTGTCTAGGTGTAAACCACTCAAAGCCTTGGACTTGAACAGAGTAATTGCTCACTCCCATGTAGTCCTCATTAATTTCTTTGATGGTGAGCAGTAATGCCTGTCAGATGTGCATTATCACAGTGCTGGCGGCAAAAAGCTCTGTTGTTGCTTTCTTTGAGGTAATAAATGAAGTGATGCCATTCACATTTTATAGATAAGGACGTTAGCTACAGAGAGCTGAAGTGTCTTGCCTAAGGTCACGGAGGAATTACTTAGTCTGAGCTGGTTATCATTTTAGTCACATAAAAGAATTTGGATCTCAGTTATCAACTATTAATCATTAAATATGTCATTAAGCAAAGAAAAAAGACTCGGCATCACTGTCATCATTCAAAGGAAAGACATCTTGCAATGGAGAGTCACCACCGAGTGGAGTTCTGCAACAACACGGTGTTTTAACAAGACGCTAAATATTAGAGTTGCAAAAAGCATATAATAAATACAAGATTACTGAAAACTCATCTGGTTTCAAAAAGAACTGGATATAGTGTGAATCACGTCACAGGTTTCAGAGTCTCACAACTGCCTCGGTATCAGGCTTAGGAAAAACAGGTCTGATTTTGGCTTCGTGTTGTAGCCCTGTGAAACTCCCCCCTTTTGCATTTTGATGTGAAAACCAGCCTGACTTATTCCAAATTTTTTGAGGCTTTTAAATTCCCAGACTCACATAAAATCTCAAGACAGCTAAAACAACAACACTTAAGACCAAAGCAAAATTTTACAGGAGACTCCATGTGACCAAAGACAGCTGAGCTTAGCAAATTTCTACAGAATGTGCAAACTTGAGTTTTTAGTCAGAATTTGTTCAATTACATCAAAGAGACTTCCTCACCCAAGATGAGCTATAAGATTGATATGGCACAATTACTTATTGCAACTTTATTAGGATTGTTCTCCGATTTGCAAATTTTATATCACTTTTCAGATCCTTGCTACTTGCAGCTCAAGAGATTTAATTACTCTGAATTGAGTGTATTTCTGTGACAAACTTGTTATAAAATATGCTACCGAAGATTTCTTATTAAAAATAACAATTTTTAATCTAATATTTAATCATGCCTAATCTACTTACATTGAGATATATTAACTTTGTATAGACTTGTTTGGAATACATATTTTCCTGTGTCATTAATTTCAAATATTTTTAATTTGTACATGGTTTGGTCACTCAAAATAGATGTTTGCTTTGAACTTAATTATTCTAATTATATGGGTAATTGATGAGTAAGATTGCAACTTGATGATCAGATGCACGCAAATAGCTGACATTTTTATTCTCCCATAAAGTTTTAATAACAATGGCAATAAACAGCTCAACTAGAAAGCTTATTGTTAACTTTAAGCTGATTTATGTCCTTTTTAGAACTATGGTTTTAGTGTCCTCTTTAATTTTTACAGTTTATGGTGGATTGTGGTAGTAGAGGTTAATTCCTTTGATAAAGAAAAAATAGCATGTGAAACAGAATGTATTTACAGGGATTAATTTTATTGCAGAAATGCTTCATCTCCTAGACTTTATGATGAAAAATGTCCAGATTAACAGCAATGAAATACAGCTTATTTCCTAGACTTTCAGAAATCCTTAGAATGAGCAGGATGGGGATCCATTGGCCATGAGTACTCGGTGATGGATGGGAATAACACCACTCTTCCAAGCACCTCTGAAGGCTCACCCAGTGCCTCTTGGACTGAAATTTCTATATAACTAAGGAGGGAACAAGGAAATTACAGAAGAAACACTGAAAGAGAAAAAAACCAAAAAACTTCAAATGTTATTTAATTAAACATTATGTTATTTTCATTATAATCTTGTCATTACTGTGAAAATAATTTTATCAGGATCTGGAAGACGGTTGTTGACAGCATCAGCATTGTAGAGCTGGAATATTTTTAGGCTATATTAAACATAATAAATAAATACATATATATAAAAATAAATTTTATATATTATATTAATATAGAACTAATATAATGTAATGTAATGTAATGTAATGTAATACAATACAATATAATATAATATAATATAATATAATGTTATATTATGTTATATTATGTTATATTATGTTATATTATGTTATATTATGTTATATTATGTTATATTAATTATATTATATTAATTATATTATATTATATTATAATAAAAATAGATATAAAAATAAAGAAGTATCTTCAGAGGATTTAATATCAAATGATGTCTTTTGGCATAGGTAATTAATACTAGTTTACATCTATCAAACACCTAACTATTAATTTTTATTTAGTCTCAGAATTCTGATTAGAGTCAAGAATTTCTGGTGTTACAGCCTGTGCTTTTATCTTCCATCCCTTTCAGTGTGTAGATGCATTCAGTGCTTCAAATTGGCCTCATAATTCTAAAGAGCACTGAGGGATTTTTGTGGCTTTTATTAGTTTATTTGGTTTTGTTTTGTTTTGTTTTGTTTTGTTTTGATTTGTTTTGCTTTGTTTTGTTTTTCCTGTCCATTCTCTCCGGGAAGAAAATAAATTTTGTTAAACCAGTTAATTTAGAAATGGGCTGGAAAGCTCTTGAATTGACAGTAATAGTGTATTGTTACATTTTTTTATTTGAATACCAAACCATTTTTAATTCTTGGTGATGAATAAATGGTCAGAGAGTATTCTAAGCTCAAAGAAAACTGTAGAGCTTGCTGAGTGCCAGCTGACTGAAACCCCAGTCTGTTATCTTTGTGAACTCAGGTTAGCAGTGATTTTTCACTGAATTTTTGATAGGTCAAGTACAGTTCAGATGCAGAACGATTTTTATTCACCCCATTATCCTGCAGTATGTTATTTTTTGCAGTTTTTAAGCTAGAAATTAAAAAAAAAAATCTCAATATACCAGAAAATAATATCTAAAAATATTCAGAAAATACTTCAAATAATTTTTTAGATTCAGAGAGCTTGGCCATGGTGAGCTGTATTTAGCCTAAGGCTGAACAAGTATTAAGAAGACACGGTGGCTTTATACCAATTGTGTCTTTTATGAATTCAAGGCTTTCAAAAGGGCAATTTGGCTTCCTTACAACAAGTGTTGTGTAAAAACAGGTTCAGAGCTGTTTAAATCACATCTGTGGGATTTGAGAACTGTGCAAGCCAGAGAGCAGTAGTGACACTTGGCTGCTTCCTACACATCACAGGGGATTGCTGAGACACTCTTAGAGGTCATTGGTTTCCAAATGCTGAACGAAGATGACGGCAAGGAGGGAGAGGTGGAGGCAGGTTTGCCACCCATCAGTTTAAAAAAAGTCTAATCTTATTACATAAAAATATATCCGCTTTAAGTAACAATTTAATATAGCACTATTTATGACCCAGACAAATAAAAATTGGAAAGTACCACATTTGTGATTTTTCTCTGACACTTTTTATTAATATAACAGGAAATAAATGAACCTCAAAGGGCAATAGAAGGGAACTTCTGTGCAAGTGACTCTTGTTGGTGCATCAGAAGAAAGCTCTGCACTAATAAAAGCAAGGTACTGTCAAAAATGTCTACCAGTTTCTTGCTTCACGACCATCTCACTTTTACAAAACAACATCCAAAAAAGTTTCACTCTAATCAGGGTATAACACAAGGTATCATTCATGAGAGTGCCACAGAAAGGATCATGTTCTTTACAAGCCAGGCAGCTTAACAAGCATCCTGGGATGCACACTGAATCAAGCAAGATTTTTTTTTTTATATTTCCTGTTGGTTTTATCAAGCAAATGAGCAAAAAGCCTTATAAATCCTTCTTTTATAATGCTCTAGCTGTGCAGATTCTATACAAGAAAAATCTTACATTCTTTAATATTTAAAAACTTCTTATAATGCCTTTGCTATAGCAGACACAAAGATCACTGTACAGTAAAGGAATTTAGTGCATTCTCTTTTTGCCAGTGGTACATCACATGTGGACCAGGAGGAGGTAATCTGTGTTCAGTTGTTCCTTTAGCCCAAAAATAATTGAAAATGAAATTAGAAAATACTTCTTCAGCTTCTGCAACAATATGAAGGAGTAGAAAAAGGAAGACATGGTTTTACAAATGCTGAAGTATTTTGGAGAGCAGGAGTCACAAGCAAACTTGCATATTATTTAAAAATGTGTTCCTATACAAGAGAGATAGCAAGAGAGCAAAATCAAATTTAGCGTAACAGGGATGGAAGAAGCAGCTCACTGGAACCGCTAAGTAGTCCTTGTAGGATAAATGAAGTGCATTAATATTAAACATTTTATAATACCATATCTGAATTTCACTTTATTTTTCCATTAATTCATTTCCTATACTCCCTTTTTTTGCCCCTCTCTGAAATGGAATAAAAACCCCAAAATAAATAGCTGAATGACTTCTAACGAAATACCTTCTTATTTAAACTCAGGTTTCTAACTAAATTATTTCCTCTTCCCCACTTACTGTAAGTTAGGAGAAAATTGGCTGCTTGAGTTCCAATTACAAGCCTCTGCTTAAGAAAGATCTGTATAATTTATATACTTGCTGAGACAACACAATAGTGCCTTAGTCCCTGAAATGTCTCTGAGCTCAATTAATATTTTCCAGACGAATGGTGTTGTCACCAGTGAATAGGGAGTCCCAGTGCTGATTTGAAAAGATACGTGCCAGGCACTTGGACACTCAAACGGAGAAAATTACCCATGCTCAGCAAGGACCATGGAATCAGAATATTTACAATAAATGTTGAGATCAATCTTAGATCAGAAGAGTTCCTTCTCCTGACAGAACAGCTTCCTGCAAGCCAACCTCAAATTTCGGCCTAAAGTGACTCCGAGCACCTACCTGCTCCCCACTGACCTTTCATGGAATTTAACAGGATGCAATATGAAGAGTGTTTTTCCCTAAGGATCAGCATACATTTCCCTATGCCTGATTTCATCCTGTTACTTATGCTTAGACTCCTTCAGATTATCCTGAACATTTCCATGCTACCTATTGATAATAGCACCCCAGAGAAATTTCCGACTGGTGTTCCCTCCTTTCCAGCACCTACAGTGCACTCAAGGTGGACAATGTGCGAGCTTGAACAGCAATACGTTGATTTTTACCAATAAGGCAAAAATTTTGCAAGAACCAGGAAGATTAAAAAACTCATCAAACCAACCAACCATCCAACAAACAAACAAATCCACCAAAAAAAACCACCCCAAACCACTTGCAGAAGTAGATGGTATTTGAGCCTGGAAAAAAAAATTTACTGGACCAGACATATATTCTTCCAAGTTTTTATGGAGACAATAAACCAAGAACTGGGTAATATGTTCTGATCATCTGTTTTAAGCAGACTCGAAGTGCTTGCCTAGTAAAATTATTGCTTTATGTAACAGTTTGTTCTTTTTGTTTTGATTAATGACCATGCTAGTTTCTAGGCAGCAACACTTCCTACAGCTACACTGGAGAAAGCACATTTTTCAGAACTGCTGTTACCTGCCAGTGAGAAAATGGTTGTCCTGCCAGCGCCTTTTACAGAAAGCAATTAAATCTCATTCTAAAATAGAAAGTGTCAAATGTTGGTTTTAAGCATGTAAGAATTTTTGAGCATCCTGTTCTTGTTTTTCTAATTCAATTGCATTACTGACCAAGTGAATTTTCAGACAAGATAAATTGCCTTTGTTTGAAGTTAATTTACTATATAAACACATATTCTCTCCAAATATCTTTGGAAATACTCATACTTCCCCACAACTTTTGGTAGTTCAGACAGTTTTTACACCTTGGTTTTTTTTCAGGCTCAGTGCAGTAGAAGTACATTGTGCCCATGTCTTTTAGTGTTTAATCTTTTTCATTTACAGAGTTTGGTCACAGAACAAGGACTCATGAAAACAGAGCTTCATTTCACAGGCACATAAGCCAAAATGGCAGCATTCAGACAAGGAAACTGAAAAGACTTTGACTGTTGCAGAAGCTTGAACACTGTTGTGACTTCTCCTGTCTAAATCAAACACAGAAAATTGGCACAGCTAATTTTGATCGAGAAGATGAGTTACTTTGAAATGTGGTGGAAAAACACAGCCCACAACCCACTGCTTCCACTTCTTCAGCTCTCATGTAGCTTAGCAGGCAAGAGTCAGACCAACATCTGCAACAAGCTGCTGATCCAACCTGCCTTTCAATGAAATTGGATTAGGGCAGAGGAACATTAGGCAAAATGCTGTAGTTTCCGAAACTTTTTAAAGAAATGTCTCCAAATGTTTAGCTTGTCTTTGAAGAGCAGGAAGGACTAGGAAAACTAAACAGCTAATTTTTAGGTCACTCTGCTTTGAATGCAGAAACTGTGAGCCAAGTCTTAAAAAAATGATTTAAGGTCTACAGTAGCAAAGAAGGTGCTTTGATTTCCAGTCACCAAACATTAGAGCTGCATGGGCAAAAATCTCTTAAAAAACTGCATGGGATGAAAAATGCCAAAGTGGTAGCCAGATTTTGAGAGAGCTTCTGCCAGAGATTTGTGTTCAATTCTATGAATTGGACATATGGATTTAGTTATATTATGTGAGAAGAGTTTGGAGCACAGAACTTATACTTCTGTAAAAAGCCAAGACGTATATTGCAGAGGGACCAGGCCAAAAAAAAAAAAAAAAAAAAAAAAAAAAAAAAAAAAAAAAAAAAAATCATCAAACTAAGGCAGAAAGTGAAAGACAAGACAAGATCGGGGAGCTGTGGGATCTTCTGTCCTGTAATAAAAGGAAAGCAAATTTCGCAGAGCATTCATGCATAAATCCAGAGTTTAGTGCCATATTTCAAAAATAAATCACAACGATCTGTGTACAGTCTGTACTGTAAACTTACTCGGTTTTGTTTCTAAATCCTGTTATTGTGGGCTTTAGTTGTTGGTTTTGCTGTTTCTTGGTTTTGCATTTTTTCTTTTTAAGAAGAAACTTCCTACTGCAGAGACTACAAGGCCAGAGACATCTCTATTAGCCCAAAGGACATTCCAGCAAACAGCAGAGGCTTTTTCAGTGAGTATAGGGTGCAGAGGACACAGCCTTCCCACCAGAGAGCCAGCCAAAGCTTCAACAGCTTCCACTCCCAGCTTCCACACCCCAGCCACGTGGTAGGTGGGGTCTGGTTTTCATTTTTAACATCTTGCTTGCTGAGATTTCATTTTGCCTTTTATGCTTTGAGCCAACTTTTTCCTCAATTTCCCAGCTTCTGGCTGCTGTTGCACATTGATGGATGTCTCCTTACGCTCGCTCTTCCCCAAACTTTCTGGCTCTGGAAGAAGATGAGAGGTCCTCTCTGTTCCTTTTCCCTTGTGCAGAACTTACTAAGAGAGTGATTAATTACTCTATTAGTTGATTATCTTTCAGAGTGCTGCAGGCCAGAAAACACCTTTCTTGGAGACTTAAAATTGCTTAGGACTTTCCACACCCATTATTCTAATTCCTTGCAAAAGGTCCTGAGCTGCTTGTTTTCAATCCCCATTACCTACAGATACTACCAGATGATATAATCGACTTTCTCACATATGCTTGGCCTGATCAGGATGAAAAAATCTTTGATGATGCTTTTCCTATCTCAATAAACACTCATCCAAATTCTCCTTGCTGTTAGATCTCCGCTCTTTTTCAGTATCAGTGGAGCTGAAAAACATTAAAGGCAGTGTAAACACATTGTTATAAAGACATAAAATATTCCTAATGAGACTTTTTCGTACTGGCTGCTAAATTACGTCTATGATCCTTCAGTCACACCACCTGTGTCAGCAAATGCAGATTCTCAATAATTTCACACTTGCCTTTTTTCCTGAAATCCCTGTCAAAGAACTCATAAAATATGGTAAAAATATCAGGATCCTAAAAATGGCATTGTAAGACAAATCTGAGAAAAACTGGATGTTTTAAGCTCTGAGTCTGGATCCTTCAGCCTGTCTGAGGTTCAAAAGCAATGTTGTGTTTATTAAGAAATCTCAGTGTTTGTCTGTGTATTCTTCCTGCATGCGCTGTGGGCTCAGTTCTTCTAAAAAAAGATGAAGACACAGAGAAAGACAATCAAGCAAACAGAACTGGCAGTGCCCAGCAAGAGGCTGAGGAGCTGTGACGCAGTGCAGGAAAACTACAGAGCAAGGCTGAGTGATGCCTTTCGCCAACTCTATCTTTGACCTTTACTCAGTCTTTCTAATTATTGTGATTTTCTTTCGTTTTATTGTGGTTTTTCAAAATGTGTCTGCACTTTACGAATGCTCTGTTTGCTTTAGCAGAAAGAGTCAAAACAAACAAGCAAAAAAACCAAGCCAAAGGTACAACCCCAAAGCTGGAAACTACATATTAGGAGTAGGAATGGCCAAACTGGGCTTGCTCAGGCTTCCCTGTTATTCCCAGCACTGTGCTCAGAAGGAAGAAAGCAAACAAAGGCTGTGCTTCTGTGGCACTTCATGTGACCCTGCCAGCCCAGCCAGAGCCTGGCAGTGTCCACACACACACCCAGGCAATCCTGGAGCAGCCTCCATGGCTGGTCAGGGCTGCCAACAATCCCAAATTCCTTGGGAGCTGCTGGAAGCGCTGTGCAAACAAGGTCTGGACACCCAGGCTGCCTTCCCCAGGAAAGGGTTCATGTTGAAGTGAAAGAAGAACTTCTTTCAAACCAGCATTTCTCTATCAACTATTAAAAAAAAAAAAAAATATATATATATATATATATAAATATATATATAAAAAGTTTGTATTACTTTCTTCAGAAGTAAATCAGTATGGGGACTGGAAAACCATTTTTTGGTCTCTTTGGTGGAACACTGATTTATGATCTGAAACCAGCATTTGCCAAAGAGACTATCATTCACATGTAGAAATGAGCTGTACTGCATGACTGAAAAATTAATTAAACCATTGTTTATTCAATTACATGCTCTGTCCCTGCTCTATCTAGATAAACAAGCTGAATAAACTTCTGAAATCTCTCAGCTTGAAGAGCCTGAATCCTATTATCAGCTGTTAAATTAAACATTTAGAAGGCCACATTCCATGAAAGGATATTTCCAAGGACCTGCAGTACTTCTAAAAGAGCACATTTAAAATATTTTGGCATTTTAAATAAAATTGCCTTGAAATTTTCAAGATCTGGAATAGGCCTACTAATTATCTAACTTAGCAATTTTTATGTGGTAAAATATGTCTTTTTATATAAACCAAGAAGAATCACCTAATAAAGAAGAGACAGTGTGTTTGGTTGTGCAATATTTTCTTACCTGAGATCACAGACCATATGAAAGAGTGTGAAATTCCTCCTTGCCTCTCTGCAGATCACTGTAACTAGGTGTAATTTCAGAGCAGACTGCAGAAATTTCACACATTATTCAGTGGTGAAACCAAGAGGGAGACTCAAGCCCAGGACCAACAGCATTTACAATTAGAAAAAGTTGTGAGAGGCAAAGCAGATGTGCTTGAGCACAGAAACCACCTGGCAAGTGCCACTTTACAGCCCTGCATGTGCAGAAATGCTTTCCAGAAGTGATGAAGTTTACAGCACCACTGGAATCCTATACTTCACTACACAAGAACCTGGCAGCAAGAGCAGCTGCAGGACAGAACTTCCACGGGCCAGCCACACCTTTTTGGAGGGGGCAAAAGAAGCTCATGTATTCAGAGGTTTAAACCAGAATATGATATGTGTGTGTCACTGGGACATCCACTGGTTTAGCAGCTTCAGTCATCAGCACTGAAGTCAGTGTTTCAAATTTATATTTGGCTCTTGGGCAGAGATTTTATTAAAAAGGCTAGCCAGAAAGAAATAGTGAGAAAAAATGTATACCACATAAATTTCCATCTTTCTTTAAGAGGCACCAAGCATAAAAGCCTACGGAAGAGTTCTCACCTTAAAACAACAATACAAGGAAAAAATATTGTCCCTACTGACTAACAAAACAAACATAAAAGAACCTCAAAATTAGATAAGACTACCTACTCTGTCTGAGTAAGCAAACAGATTCAGTATGTGAAGTTTTATATTCATTCCACTGCATTCTTGTGTTATTTATCTGTAAACAAACTCTTATTTCACACAATGCTGAAAGAAGAACAGCAATTTTCCCCATGACTGGATAAAGGCCTCAGAATCAGAAACCTGAGTCCTATGTGAGCCTGTTCCCAGTTTTTCTTTACTATTTTTGTGATTTTGCCGTGAGGAGGAACACGGCATGTCTCTGTCCCAGAAACAGACTGGACACTGACATGGGAAGGTTCAAGAAGCTTATTTATGCAAAACAACATTTTTCCAGTATAATGCACCCCTTGATTTAACACTGGATGCAATAACCTTTGCTCAGCAGTGAGAGTGCCAAAGCATCACACAGCTGCTAATGTAGTCTGAAAAATAAGAGTTGATTTTTGCAACAGCAGTGACAATACAAAGGCACTTCAGGACCCTGAGCCCAGAGTGAGCCACAGCAATTTTCTTTGTCTTGTAACAAAAAGTCAGATCCTGCTCGGAGCAGAGGTTGGCTTGTTTAGCAGGGACTTTAGCAGCAGCTTTGGGCTGAGCCAGTGCCAGGGGAGCTGAGTGCCTGGGTGAGCAGGGAGGTCCCCAGAGCCATCATTGTCCCCTGGTCCCATTGGTGGCTTTGCACCTGGTTCCTTGACCCTTGCTTTACACCACCAGGCCCAGGGCCCGAGCTGTGTTCAGCACAGGACATTTAACATCAGTTTTGAAAGTGAGAGAGTCTCCAGCCTGGTCACAGCCATGCATGATGGGTCTCAGACATGTGTGATAGCAATATCTGATTCAAAGGCTTGCTGATCAATGTGGGAGAGATGATGGATTTGACACTGGAGTGTCAGGAGGAAAAGGATCATGGGCTAAGCTCGGATGCACAGAAATATTTATTCTGATGCTTGAAATGAAGCACTGTTTAGGTTACAGCTCAATATCCTTTGGTTCACAGCACAATATCCTTTGGTCCTTCCGGAACAGAAGAGGCAGAAATCTGACCTGGGTGATTAACTCATGTTATTAAAGTTTAGAAAAGAAAATTAGCACAACCCAACTGAAAAACCTCTCTGGCTGTGGCTGAAACCAAGAATTGAACTGTGCCACTGCTCTGCAAACTGAGCAACCAGGGCTGTGCCCCTATGACCCCCAGGCAGAAGCAAAGATCTGTGCTTGCACTTGAAGGCACTGTAAATCATCTACCCAGGGCAATATTGTAGAGCTCAATAGATCAGATTAGCCCTTACTGTCTTCAGAGTGGATTTACTAGGGCACTAATGGGATTTTAGCCCTTCCATCTCCCTCGGTGACACTTCCCCAAGCACTGTTATGCATATTTCTGGATAAATGGCATACCCTTCAGAGCAGTACCTGTTGTGCAGCAGATCTGAATTTGGTTTTCCTTGCTCTCTGCAGGTGTGTTCAGAGTTCAACCAACACTGCCCACAAATTTCAGTCTTATCAGGAGCTGGGCTGCTTTTCTCCTGAGAGGCCAAACCTCTTCAGACATGATGCCCTCTAACCTCCCCATTCAGCAGAGAAGGAAACTAAATGCAAAACAGACCTGGATTTCTACCTAAGCAGGCTTGCAGCCCAGGTCTATAAAGACTGAAATTTCTATAGCTCACATTAAGACAAGCAGTGACACATGTACTACAGAAAGCTGCTAACTTTAAAACATGACCTGTTTTGGAAGGGGGAAAATGCAGTAAGAGAAATTTTGCAGTCCACCTGCCCAAAACCAAAGAACCAGTGTTCCCCTGGCCTCTGCTCTACTCTACAACCAGCCTGGCAACCTCAACACTCTAGACAGGCCCACTGAAATTGCTAAGAGAATGGATTTCTTTTTCTCATTGTTTTATGTAATTTAGAATCTTAACTATGAATCCCTTGCAGTTCTGCAGGCTGAGAAGGGCAAAAAGCTTTAATCCAAGTATAAGAGTGTCCAAGGAAGTTTGTCTGCAAGCAGCAGA
Source organism: Acanthiza pusilla (assembly GCA_036630365.1). NCBI lineage: Eukaryota > Metazoa > Chordata > Aves > Passeriformes > Acanthizidae > Acanthiza > Acanthiza pusilla. Next base: position 11,990,757 of record JAXCHO010000026.1, on the reverse strand, counting down.
GCAGCTTCTGGCAGAGGTGGGTCCCCAAGGCTGCAGGATGGAGTTCCCCTGGCCCCAGCACGAGCCAGCTCTGCCACAGCCCCCAGATGGCCTGGAGCCTGTAGGCTCAGCTTTATCCTGAATGCTTTGAAAGTTTCCACTCTCTTCCTTTCCATGCTCCATTTTTTTTTTAAGAGCTCTGGTTTACATGCAATGCTGTGGAACAATATTGATCTAGTGGTGGTGGGTTTTTTTCCACAGGGGTAACCTTTGGGACTCTTTCTGGGTCTTGAATAACCTTTATCACTAAAGAAAAATGAAGGGTTTATGATACAGGCTACTGACCTATTTTTGATATTTATTTCTACGGAATGACCTTTCCTTTTGCTTGAAGTTTTATTCTACTTATTCCAACAATTCTCAAAACATTGCACTAGAGCTGAAAATAAAAATGGACCATGATAATAATAAATGAAGGTATGGCATCCCTAATTCTCATAAAGCAAAAAGAGTTAATTTTTCAGTCCTTTCCAAAAGAAGAAAATCTCTCCTCTTTTATTCCAATTCAGATTGCTCAAAAAGACAGTGGAGAAGGAAGACAGCTGGCAAAGGATATAGCTACCTACCTATTCTCTTCAATCTACTGCTCCAGGCATTCATTTAAATGTCAAACTTGTTCTCTGCAATAGGTACAAAATTGCTTTTGTTGAATTTATCAGTAGGTCTCACACTGTCTATTTATGAATGTGTTTTTTTCCATAACCAATGTTTAAAGGAACAGCAGAAGTCTCCATGTGTGCATGCTCGGTTTTCTGAAGGTGAAAATATTACTTTTGTTCTTGAATAGTTTTAGCTTACTCTATTTGAGGTCAGTTCAATCCTCCTCTTTAGAACTTCTCTATAATCTTGGAGAGCTTAGAGGAGGTCTTCAACTCTTTTAACTATTCCCTTGTGATCGAACTTTCATATAACCTGTTATTTTCTTGAGTTTGCTTTTTTATTTTCAGAAAGGATTCAGAAATAAACCCCTGCCCAAAGACCCTAAATGAAAATCATTGAAAAGACAACCAAAGCTGACCCCAATAACATTTACTTCAGTGTTTTGCATGGCTCAAAGAAGCCTCACTTGGGAATTAATTTTTCCCTCTTTGTTAACAATTGCAACACATCCAGAGACTATACCTAACAGCCTAACCTGTGAAAGTAATGGTTAAACACCAAAATACTTAGCAAAATAATGTATTTAATCAACTTGTCCATCGTTTACAGAACAATCGTTTACATGAGAGCAGTGACAAAATAATTCATTACTCTCTTATCTCTATTTCTTTAAACTTTCCTTGAGGTGCACCTTTGCCCTGTGGAACGGGAGGCTTCCTGCTGCGAGCCAGGTGTGAGCAAGCCTTTCGGATGCTGGTGCCAGTCAGGGTTTCAGCATCAGTCCCTTCCTGCTCCCCACCCAGCCCTCTCTGTGCCACAGCACTCACTGCCTCTCCTGCAACACCAGGAGCTCACAGCAGCTCCACTCCTTCCAGTATTCCTTTGAGAGACACTCTCCAGGTCTGATTGCAGCGCACAGACATAAAGCTACAAAATAATCCCTTACTTAATTTAAGCTGCCAACACTGACTCAATTCAAAGGGGACGTTGTCTTAGTTAAATTTGCACTGTCTGGCCATGAGCTATGGCTACATTGCTCTGTCTTTGCTGTTCAATTCAACTGCGCTGGTTTGATGTAAAACAGGGCAGAAGGAGGCAGTGATCCATCAGAGCATTTAAGCACTTCTTCAGTTTACAGTCCCTGCACTCTTCCATTGGAGTTAATGTTACACCTCTCCATATTAGAACTTACGGCTCTGAGTTTGTCAGTTGCTCCTTACCTTGAGTTTAAAGAGTTTTGACACCTCCTTCAATGCTCATGTACTTTGACAGAGAATGTTAATGTACAGCCGTAAAATCCAGCCTGCTCTGCATGGCACTTTTGAATACAAAGATAAAGCAAAGAGTGTACAGGGGCCTTGATTTGGGCAGAACGACTGTATCCTCTCCTAAGGAAATACATGAGATCAGAGTCCAACATTTTTTCTTCTCCTAACTAATTTTACATTGTTTTTGTTTTGCGGCCTAGCAAATCACAGTTTAGACACCATGGGCTGATGTAATGTCACTGTAATGCTCTGAGACGAGTGCTGGTGTGTGAGTTACGGAGATGAGAGTGTGTAGGCAAGCACTCATTAGCCTTGACTAATGAATCCTCTAACAAAGTCACACACAATTGAGAGGAGCACAAGTTACTGAAGCCTTGAGGCTTACTGCACCAGGTTTTCAGAGAAGGGATTTTTGTTTGTTTTGTTCTGAGTGAGTGGAACTGTTCTCTGCCTTCCTTGCTTTGTAAGAGGCCCCAGTCTCTGGGTATGTTTCTAAACTAAGCTGTGGTTTATGGGGAACCTGACTTTTATGTGGAACAAAAGCCAGATTTGCCTGGGAGTGATGTGAGGCGCAGTCTCGCTGTGCTGTAGCACTAATAAAACAAGCTGATCCTGCAGGGATATACAGGTGTTCCTTTCTGAATATACGAGTGACTTCACAACACCGCTGACAGACCCAAAAGCTAAATGAAGCAGGTCTTTGTACTCTGAAAACCAATCAGTGCCCCAAAGACCTCAGGGAAAGTACAGATGAGCTTTGGTTTCTGCAGAGGCTGGGAAACACATCAGGTTACAGGGAGTGAGAGTACTGTGCAAAGCTGGCACGAGCCGCTCTCATCTTATAAAGGTTATTTCATGTTTATTTCTTTCTTAGTTATAGAGATTTCTTCTCAGTGCTTGTTTAGGGAGTATTTTTTTTCCTTAGATACAGTGATTTTCTCTACCTTCACACTTGAGAAATGACCTCTACAAGGGGAGGATTGTAGCTATTTAATATTGGCATTTTATGATTACAAGTTTTTTTAAATTACTTTTGTTTTTTAATTCTTTCCAGAAATCAATGGGTTAGGAAGAAGAGAGCAGGCAGCATTTTTTCTCAAAAGCTGCTGAGCCAGCTCAGAGCAAGAAGCTCCAAGAGATTTCAGGGACAGGGGAGCCAAGCTGGAAGCTATTTCTGTTGTTTCCAGAGTTCACACAGTTTGTCTAAGCAGATCTCCTTCAAAGCTCTGCTTGAATTTGTCCAGGGCTGTAAAGACCTGGCCAGGCATGGAAGGCTACAAAGCATTTCCAGGGAACTCTGTCATGGCAATGAAAGCAGAGCAAAGCTAATGACGGCTCATAAAACCAATATTTTCAAAAGGAGCAAAAGTGAGAGGCCTCATGGAGTAGGGTTTGAGTACAAGAGAGCTGGACACAATTTCTAACTTCACCAGGTGGGAATTCACTTAACCCATCTCACAGACTGTGCCTCCACCCATACACTGGGGACGTAAACTCTACTTTCTTGGAGTTTTTTGTTACTAACATGACTAACATTGCTAATTTACTAATTGTTATTCCCTAAAAGCACCGAGAAAAGGATCTTAACTCTTTTAAACATTTTCGGAAATCCAATCTCCCTTCCCCTCCAGCTTCAGTTTGAAGCCATGGAGGGAGCAGGAGCCATCTCCAAGGTGGGGTGAATTCTCCCTGCCTCAGCAGGAGGAAAGAGCAGGTTCCCTACTGAGCACACAAGGATGGGTGAGGAGAGGATGCATCTTCCTCTTTCTGCCTTATTAAATTCCACACCTAAACCAATCTATTTTTCCTTCTCAAAGCATGGCAATCCTGTTTTGACCCTGGGGGAGCAAGAGCACCGGGGAACTGTGAGGGAACAAGCACAAGCACTACAGAGCACGAGTTATGCTCAAAACGAGTGACCTTCAGGAAGCTGATTGACTCAGCACCAGCCAAGGAAAGTATGCAATGATTAGGATAAAACACTGCCAGCATACACAGAATAACATACCGAGGAAAGCACTTACCAGCATAAATAAACGAGACTTCAACATTAATAAAGCACATAAAGAAGAATACCTCTCGCATTAGCAGGCAAATGCTATGTTCAATCTGGATTTCATTGAGGATTGATTTGAGAATTTGAGTTAGAAAACTAATCCTGACATCTCATCTTGACTGAGTGAAATTTTCTCTGGTCTTCCTTTTATGTGACTGGAAAATTATATGTTTTAGTTAAAAATCCTTCTTAATCAAGACAGTTAGTAGTAGAAAAGAAGGAGAATTTAAAGTAAAGTTGCTTCTTGGAACAGTGGCTCTCACTAAGAGATCCTGCACTGCCCTACACTTTAAACCATTTATGAAACCACAAAGTCAATCATGGAACAATTGGGTTGACATTCTGCTCTAAGGAGGTATTCCTATAAACATTCATCAGTGGGCAATGAGCCTGCAGTGTGAAAAGTATGGGAAGATGGTCCCCTCCATCCTCCATGTTCCTGGTATGGCAAAATGTACCATTTTACTAAAATTACTAGGATATATTTCTTAAAAAAAAATCATAAATTAAATGCTAAATTATATTGTAACAATTAATATTAAAATACTAATATGTTTAATATGTTAAAATGTGTTAAGTATATGGAATAAATACAGTATCCAGCTGTCAAATCAAAAAGTAATAAAATCCCCATGGAAATGAAAGAATTTATAAATTGCCTGGTTTTAGCCATCATCCCCTTGTTTTACAGACCAACAGAACTGGAACATAATGTGAAAGTTACAAAAGGGCCAAAAGAAAACTGAATAGCAGCTCTCCAGTGGTTTCAGTTTAGGATAGAGAAGGCTCCTGGTGAGGACACACCTCCCTAGGCTAGCAAAGAGCTCCACTTGCTGGCAGATGCAGCCCCTGAGTTACTGCTTCCCACTTAATTAACCAAACCAGAAGTAAACAGCCATAAATCAATTGCCCAGCTGATCAACCCAGGATGGAAGAGTTATATTGCTTAAGAGTACCCAGTGACAGCTCACATACTTTCGAATATACTTCCTGCTCTGAAATGAAACGTGGAACAAGTACGTGGACAAAATGTAGAGTGGTTCTTAGGCAAAGTGGTGAAAAGGGTGAGGAATGATACCAGACCCACTGGAGTCCTTCCCATGCCATCAATAATTCTTGGCTCAGCTCCAGAACAAAAGAAAGGCAGAGAGATTTTGACACTACCAGTTCTTTCTGTGAACCCCAGATCATTCTAGTCTGGTACACTGATATTTTGTGGTAAGAAAATTAATCCAGATTAATCATAATGTCCTTATCTTTTGCTCTATTGTAGTGCTTGATATTCACAAGTTACAGGTTTTTTCTCAAGGCACCATAATGCTGCACAAAAAGACGGTGCTCTCCGTAAATTCTTTTGTAAATGGCCTTTATGAGTATTCTCCCACATCTTTATCTTTCATTAGAACATTATTCTTTTCACCTTTACAGCAAAGTTGAATATGGCTGGTAATTTTTATTAACAGTTTTTCAAAAGCACTTCATCAGCATTCAGTCATGTGGATAAAATTACATTTCATGGTGTACAAAAGGATATTTTCCATATAATGAATGATCAAAAACTATTTTGTGCTATGCCAGAAGTATAAATATATATACCACTCTTAATTTAATTAAAAAATTAAAATTGATTTTCAAATAGCTGATAGGATCCCATGGAATAAAACAATGATAGAGGGCTACAGCATTTTTCTGCAAAGGAGATAAGAATGGCAAATGTTCAGGAGAAGCAAAACAAGGATCAGAGATGAACCAAAATATTTAAAAGGGCATTTTAATTGCAGAGTGTTTACATACCATCAACTCAAATTACACAAAGTACATGCAGAAACCTTGGCAGCAAGATTTCTTTGATGGATTTGACCAAGATCACTATGAAGACATTCTGATTTTTTTCAATTAGCGATCTAAATTGATTTGAGGGGTTTTTTTGTGGCAAGGTTTTTCAATCAATCAATGAAGGACAGATTGTGACACATTGCCAATACTTCACTCAGTTTTTTCACAGTCTGCTGTGTCACAGGGAGTGCTGATGCATCAGGGGAATCTCTATCCTTTATGTCCATGCACACACCCCAGCAAGCAGATTATCCTGAGTGAAACACTGGAATAGCAGTGCTCTCAGGAAGCATTTAATGTGCAGAAATTATTGTGTGCCAGAAGCAGTGGGAAGGGCTCAGAAAGCTCTGCTCCTCACCCTGCTGTGTTGAGCACTGCTCCTTTCCAAGGAAACCACCCCTCTCTGGGTAATTGCCTGCAGGTTTCACCCTCATAATGGCCTGTCCTGTCTCCTACAGGATTCAAGGTCTGACTTTTCACACAAAGGAATATTCTCACTATACCTGAGATCAGAATCAATGCACACAGATGGGAAAATGGTCATATCCCTGTTGTCTGGCCTGTTTAATTGACTTCTTGGCAATACTACCACGAATGGAAACCTGACTTCCTGGTGCCTCAACTGGCTTCTGACCTAAAACTCTTGCTGTCCAAAAATATGGAAACATGCCTTTTGGAGTTAATTTATGACTCTGAATCAGTGCATGCAGGAACTCCTGCTGCATCGCCCAGTTCTAAGGAAGAACTAGTTTGAAGGAGAGAAAATACAATAATTATGCACCTTTCACCACCAGACAGGAGCACGCTGGCAAGATAATAAGCAACAACATGAGATAGATAAGCTTCCTTTATTTGTAGACAGCGAATTGGGAGACAAGTTCAAATCTTTTTTCCTACCAAATATTACACAAACGGCCTCTAGAGGGATCCAGGTTATTGCTTTTCTGTTGAAATCCCTTAAGCTTGGTTGTCATTTTTATTGTTGTTTTTTTTCTTTCCCCTCTGTTACTTTTTAACTAGTGAACCATTCATCTAGAAATAATGATGCAAACAATTTGCATTTAAACCACAGAGTTCAGGATGAAGCTTTTTGAAAATCAAGAATTACAAACCCTGGAGGGCAAAGTTCGTATTCAGTAGAAGTCCAGGCTCAAACAAATCAACCCTCAGCTCATATCACATTCAATAAAAAAATACAAATCCATAGTAATGCCTGGGCATTCAGCTGCCTATGTGAAATGCAGCTGAACCAGCGAGTTGGCACAGTTAGGTTAGAGATGTGGTAAGAATTGGGCTCACGTTTCTGGGGAATGAGTCAGTATTTCCCACTTGAGCTCCTAGAATACTCCTGAAGAACTATATTGTTTCTAAATAATTGTATCTGGCTTGGGTTTTTTCCCTGAATTATTTCACCTAGTTAGAATTTTCACAGCTAAGTTTTTAGTAAAGCAGGCATATACATAGGAGCTCCATGTTAAACAAAGAGCAAGAATTTAGTTCTATGGTGTCTATATTATACACATTCTATATTCTGGACTCACCAAAAAATGGGTATAACAGTCAGCTTCAAGCCAGCTTCAAAATTCAGTCTAGTAAGCTTTTTATTGAATGTGCACTTCCCATGCAATCAAATGTAAATAAAGGAGGTGTAATGACCATAGGCATGTGGAAATGACTGTGTACAGGTGGGAAGGGAAGTCAAAGACATGTTCCCACTCTGCAGCTTTGTTTTCAAGTTCATATTCTGCAAAAATTGGATTTTCAGGGGCCCTCAGGCATCCATAAAAATATATCAAGGTACTCACCTAACATCCTATTCTTCTATTTGGTGGAATTGTTGTTTGGCTTGTGCAAATCGAGATAGAGAGTGGAAGAGATAACAGAAAGGTTATGCCAAGTCCTGACTGCTCTGTAAAAACAGGTCAGAATCCTACCATTAGAGATGCTTTGCTGAAACTGGGCCCTGAAATCAGACTCCAACACAGTTTGTATGATAGAGAACCACACAAAGGCAGTCCAAAACCAATCTGATTCTGAATTTAAATTTTCATCGGATTCCTTCTGTCAGTGCACTAATAGACATCCTCATGGCACATGGAGACAGAAAAACACTTTTGTGGCAGAGGCATTTGGCTCAGGTACAGGAGGTGCTTATAAACACTGAACTCTGCACCAGATCCACAAAAATATTTACTCTTTCTTGTGTGCCTTGTTCCAGTCTGTAGAGTGCAAATAAATCATCTTCTCCCAGACATCAATTTTGTGAAGATTATTCATTAGCAACTGCAGGGGCTCAGCTAAGTGACTACACCACAAACTCAGATAGCAAAACTCGACAAATTAAAACACGTTTTAAGATAAAAAAGAAAAACATAACCTTTTTCTGGTCAAATCAATCAGAGCTTTTGTCTCCAGCTCAAAAGAAACATGCAGTTAAAATCTCCTACTGCTGATTTTTGGTTTGAATTTTGGTTTGCCATGAAATGAACAAGACATTTAATTAAAAATGCCAATATAAACTAGGCAAAGTTGCCTTATGCTTTACTGTGGACTTTGTATAAAATTAGAAAAGCTACAGAATTAAACATTCAAGCTTCTTCCTGAGGGTAAAACAAGAAAACAACTAACCATAAACTGGAGTCTAAACTAACATTTCTTATTCCTAATGACTAAGTCATAAAAAGTGCATGGGAGCATATTAAACCTTCAAGCTAGTCAATATACTTTCTTTCTCAATTAAAGAAAAAAACAAACTAAAAAACCAGTCAACCAACCAACCAAAACAACAACAAAAAAAGCTGCTTAAAAGTACCATGAACAAAGTAGAATTTTGAACACTGAATTCAAAATAGAGAGATTTCATTCTCTCCTTCACTAGCCCAACAGGTAAATTTCAATGGTGTTTTCTATGAAGCAGTGAGTTCACGTCACTGACATGCATTATGATAATAAACCAAGAACAAGTAAAGGAACATTATTATATCAGGCAAAGGTAAAGCAATGTAGCTACTCAAATGCCACACAGCTTTTGGACACATTCCCTGGCATGACCAAGTGCATTGTTTTCCCTTTCTATGATGCACCATATATATAGGCACACAATATGTCTGGCAATTCAGCTAGAGGTGTTTTCCTAACTACAAAAGCTCACCTGATTCTGACTCTGTTCAGAGAGGGTGTAAGGAGTCCTACAGTCTGCATTGTTGTATTTGCCTGCCACAACAGCAGTTTGACCCTTAATATTGCAATGGAAAAGGCTGCTGCAAAATTTTATCTGCTCAGGGCTACATCTGCAGCTATACTACTTTATTGTTAATATTATTGCTCACAGGATAGCATAAAAAGAATTATTCTCAGCAGAAATGTTTGCGTGTGTTTATTTTTAGCTCCTGAACAGATGAATACACTAGCAGGGATTAATGTTGTGGTTATTTCACTGACATCAATCAATTCTTGTCAGATGACAAAGCATCATGACCAAATGAAGAACCAGTGGGACTTGCTTTGACGAGTACACATGCATTTAATAACAAAAGACATGATGCTGCAGCTAGTGTAAATGCTGCACAGATAATACTTCAGTTCTTCCTCTTGAATAGTGAATAAGAGAATTTCGTGGCTTCTAAATCGTTTATTAAACATTTAACTGAATCTCCACAGTTTCTTTTTTTTCTAAGTCAGCACTTTTAATTTAAAGAGGACATCTAAATTCCTCCTCTAGGTGATATGACTTAACCTCAGGAGTTGTTTGCATTTCTATTATCTTCTAAAATTATACTGAAGAAAATGTGTCCAACCTGAGTCTGAACCACTGTCTTGAAACTAAACTTAGCCATTTGAACCGACTGTGACTGGGATTTTAAAATTATCTACTTCCTCCTGCCATAATAGTAAACTCACTTGGGTGCACACAAAAATAAACAGAACATTCTTAATTAGCTCATCTGAAAGAAGTGCCTCCTAAGCATGTCTTTCCAAGCTCTGTTTATAATTGTGAAGTTGTCAACCTAAGGGGAAAAACGTAACTGTTTTCATGTTTCTGCTATGCAGTCTTAAGCTAATGAGTTTGCACTTGGATTTATTAATTAACATGTTTTATATTCTTTGTATAAAAACCTTGCCCAAGACTCTGTTAGTCACAATGTAATATGTGAAGATTTAATGCCTTTAATTGTCTCAAAGACCACGGTGATTATTTGGCTGAGAAACATATGTCCGTATCTTGATGAATTTTGGGTGCTGCTGCAATTCCCACTGAAAATGGGTTATTTTAAGCAATCACACTGATTACATCTACTTATATATTGAAGTTGAGAGAGAAGACTATAATTCTAAATTCCTGTTAGCATTAAGGTAAATCATTATCCAAGTCTTAATTGCATGACCCTTTCACCCCCAAGTTTTAATTGCATGACTCTTGAGAACATCTATTTCCCCATTAAAAAAACACTTTTTGTTTTCCAAGACAAAAAAAAGTCTTAAAATTAAGATATTTAAGATATTAAGATGCAGGACGAAAGTGTAGATAAGACCTTCATACCTTTTCAATAAATCAAATAACTTTCAAAATATGCCTGGCTTTAGAAATGTAACACAAATTATACTGGTCAAAGATCAAATAAATTCTCTAGATGTCAATACACGTTGGCTCAATTTTTCTGTCACAGTAGAAACAACGGCATTAGGTATAAAAGTGTACATAATCTTATGTGGTCACAGTCTTGATGAGCTGCCAGTGGTGTATGGAGCTGGAAAGGTCCAGAAAATCCAGCGCTGCCCTGGAAATGGACACTGCTGCCAGCCCTAGAGCACAGGGAGTTAGAAGAAGACAGGTGCATGTGTCTCATTTATAAATATGGGTTTTGGCAGGGTCTGAACACTCTCTCCGTTAAAGTGAGTGAGAACCATCTCCGCTGAATTTAAAGAACTTACTGAATTTCAGAGATGGGTTGGAGCAAATAATTGAATTTAAGACTTCAGCTATTGTGTCTTTTTCAAATGTCTGTTTTAAATTCTTTGTTCACATTATTAGTGCATTTAAGAGGATTGCAAATAAAAAAAAAAACAATGTTCATGGAATGTCTGAAATAAACACATATTTCTTAGCTGTCCTGCAATGTTAAAAATAAAACACAATAAAAATACAGAAGGCAGAAAAAGAAACTAAGCATGATAAATATGCTTTTGCCAGTCTGCTTGCTCTCTCTGCAATGTGATGATTTCTCATAGAAATAACGTGTCTGAGGAACCGTATCTGTGCAGCTTTACATTTGATCAGTTTGATTGTTGCAGCATTACACTTGAAGGCTGATCAATATCAAATTACCTAGAACAGAGTCAAGCCTACAGCACAGTTGCACCATTGTATTGTGTTCAAGGTAAAGACATAATCTGCAAGTGCAAATGAATCGCCTTTTTCATTTGCCACCTCATCACTGAACTTGTAATTTATTCTAATATGTGGCTTCAAATTTTGCTCTGTTATTCTAGAAAAAGGGAAATACAAATCACAGACCTGCTTCACCATTGCCACAAAACATCGATGCCACATCCCTGAAGTAGCATTTTTCCAGTAAATAATGTTCATACCTGTCTGAGGTGTTTGTAAGAGCAGTTCACCAGGTCACACTCAGGACTGAGGGCCTCTGTTCCAGGTATAAACACAGTCTTGAAAGCAATTGTTCACTGCTTTGCTGAAGTAGAGTTTGGGTGGTGTATTTCGCAGGATTAAGCCCATCATAGATATGTTTAATTATCCTGCTTCAGATTCAACTGTATTATTAAGACACCCCTAGCAAGCCCTCGCTGATAGAAAAATCAATACAGGTGATACTTCCAGTCACTTGCTCTTTGCATATCTCCTTCATGAGGAACCAACACTGTCATGCTCGAGTTTGACACATTCCGAGTGAAACAGACTTCCTGGTACAATCCTAGATGGCACAAACATGTCTTGAATACAAAAATTGAAATCCTAGTTATTCAAACAAGAGCTCTTCCAAAACCTGAGATTACATCTGGAGTGAAAACTGATTTACAATTAATTATGATTTACTAATTCATAATCAGTCCTCATACTATTTAAAACCCTACCAAAAATAGAAAATTACATAGTGTTCAGGATAATTACACACAAATATATTATTTGGTTTCTTATTCTCCCTCCTTCTCAGTATGAAAATGTTACATATGAATTTTTCTTTAACTGCAATTCAGGTTCTCCTTCACTTACTATCAGTTGGAAAATTCAGTGTGACAATGAATACAATTTGGAGGGGGAGCATTTCTCTTGCTGCTTTTGGTGTGGCATTATAATCAAATAGATCTCCATTCCCAATTTGCTCACCTATTAGCATTTCACAATTGTTTTGCTTGCAATGCTCATTAGCAGAACTGTGGACAGTCTCACCTGACAGCTTATTAAAAGATCTTGCATAGATCAAAGTATTTTTGATATTTTTTTGTAAAGGTTTCTAGTGCTTTTACAATTTTCCTTGTGCCTGCACTGGTAAGAATCCAGGCTATCAAAGCCTTGGAGCTCAGCACAACTTTGTTACAGCTTCAGCCTTCTTAAACACCTATCCTTTTCAAGGAAAAAGTCAGAGGTGTTCCAGTTGTTGGTTAAACTTTATCCCATCGAACTGCATGTACGGAAAGGTGAAGGTTAAGCTTCGCTCTTGGTTATTTGAAGTTGTTCCTCATATGAGAGACACATGGGATGAACTGGGCTCTGGAAGTGCCTCTGTCTCTGTATTGTAGGACTAGGATAGGCAGAACACAGAGCAGTACCTTCAGAAGGGGATTCTTCTCATTTGAAGATTTAGGTTTCTACAGTAAGGTGAGACCAAGCACCTCTCTCTTCCAAAACAGCTGCTCCCAAGCTGGGCTTTCAGGTATCAGATTCTTTTGTCAAAGATTTAGCTTGCCAGCAGCTCCTGATGCAGATGGGAAACTCAGAGATGCCCTGAAGAAACAGGATGTTTTCTCTGGATCCACATCGTGTGAAATATTGCACCCCTCCAAAATTACATATTGACCATCAGAGGCTGTGCAGTGTGCACAGCCCCTCATAGCTACACTGAATATATGCACTGTTTGATGATATAACACCACATCTTCCCAACACTCAAGCTTAAAAACATGAACGTGGCCTCACCCAAACCATCACCTAATTTCTGTGTATCTTGTCCTGTATTTTTATATCACTTTTGCTGCTCTGGCCTTTGTTAATATGAGAATTTAATAAAGACCCGAGGTGAGGCTGGCCAATGTAGACATTTCTTATTGGTATATTCCATTCCACAGACTAAAGAAATAAATAAAACTAGGGCCTGGAGATGGCAATGAGGTGTCTGAAACCTGCTATTGTGATTAAGGTGTCTTTCTTCCTCAAGCAACCTGGAGTTTGTTATATACAAGTCAAGCTATAAATCAGTAGATATTGGATGACTCAAAAGCTATAGAGAGCATAAAATTATGTGGCTTCAGCTTAAAGAATCACAAGCAGAGAGAAATTAGGGATGGAAGGCTTATTAAACTGTCTAGTTCAATCTCTGCCAATATGGGAATATTCCCTGGAATGTATTTTACAGCACGTTATCAAAAATTGTTTCCATATGTGATTCTGCTCTGAAAGAACCTATAAAAGTGGTCTGGTACAGTGCCATTCTGACTAAACCCATGGTTTCTTTCCTTCCAGAGAATTCAAAGAAATATCTTTTTCCTCTCAGCTGAAGACATCCACTCTTTCAATCACACACACTATCACTCATAATAGATGTTCTGCAAGGCACCCTTGCCTTTATTTGCATTGTGTAACTCCACATTATGCCTCACCTCACTCCTCTTGCCTTAGGCACACTGTGATGCACAGAAGAGGATGGAGGTAGCAGCAGAAGTAAATGCTTGATCAGAGATAAAGTGATACAGATTCTTTTATTATGTGCATGTGCATTGAGGCTTACATTAATCCTGTATCTTCCACAGCTGTTCCTCTCCTGTTTCTGAGACCACAGATTCTGAATCCTGACCAAATGAATCTTCCATTATTCTCAACTTCCTTCTGATGTTACTACTGAAATTATTCAAATATTACTACCATTCTCCCCAAGAGACCCCTCCTTTATAGCTTGAGGTGAAGGAATGGGTGGGTTACCTGAAGCCTGAAACTGCTGAGATTATTCTTCAGCCCCATAGAAAGCTTGTTTGCTATTCATTTAGGGCCCCTTCATCTTCTCTTTGACTCTAAGTGTGACCTTTCCATTTTTGTCTTGATTTCATTCATAGTTTTTTTCTTTTTCCATTTCACAGTTTCAAATATCCTTCTAGGACTGGAATATAATTTTGATTTCCTTGACTAGAGTGACCAAACAGGCCCCGCTGTTTAACTGGATGAGATTTATCTGTGTCAGTTCTGTAGGATTCACACCAGGCTTTATGTAAGTGGTGCTCCTTGCTTTGTTATCACTGTCCATGCTTTAAGGCCAGACCCAGGCTGGGTGTGGGCGAGTGAGGTTTGTGCTGACAGCAGGGACAGAGCCATGCCCCTCTGAGCACTGACTGCAACAGCTCAGCTGGGATCTTCTCAGGATTTGCAGCCAATTAGCCATTTAGATTTAAATTTTTTTCTCACCATTATTCGTCGGATTCCTGTTCTTTGAAAGTTTTGCATGTCCTAATTTTTATGCTGATTTCAAAACAGTCCCCATTCCAATGCCATCAAACTTCTTTTTAATTATTCACATTCTCACCACTGCCAGAGGATGTCAGCAGTTCTGTCGCCATGACTTTGACAAAAATCATGCTTTTTTCCCTCAATCTTCTCCACTTGCCTGTCAACATTAGCCTTTCTGAGGCTCTTCACAATGTCCTTATGCTGTTCCCACACTGTGGCAGGCAGACAAGCACAAAGCATAACACAGACATCTTCTGGAAACCTGACTTGTCCTCTCAGCTTGAAGCCTTCCTGCCAACAGCCTGCTCAGGCTCTGTGGTGCAGTGAGATGCTGGCAAATGTCTGATGTTGAGCTCTGAGGCCCTGAGAGATGCACTTAAGCATGCCCATGTTTGTGCTCGCTGGGTCTCTACAGCCAGCCAGGCTTGAAAATGCAGTCTAGGTATAATGGTCATTATTTGTAGATTCCCTCTCACCAAAGCAGAGTTCACACCTCTTCAGTTCACTGCAATCGTCTTTTCTCACAATCACAACAGCATCTGTGGGGTTGGAGCACTTACAATCCCGCTTCGCAGAAATCCCGCTTCACACTTTCCCACTGTTTTCTAGGCTGAAACTCATCTTGCCTACTGCAGTTTCTTCTCCTCCTGTTTTATATTTTACTCTGCCTCATCTTTTATAATTCACAAGAGAAAAATTAACTTTGTCAGTCCTTATTCTTGTTGCAGGCTGTTCTACAGCCTGAGGCTTCCAGATGCATTTCAGAGAGAGAGGGCAGTGTTGACTGCAGCAGCCAAAGCATTAAGCAAGACACCCTGGGAACCTCAGCTTTATTTTTACTTTGTCACAGTCTTGCTGAAGGACTGTGGCTATCACCTGGGGCCTCCTTCTGCTTTGGTTTCAACATCTTTCATAAAAATTGAGAATCACAGAATTTTGGTTTAGGTTGGAAAAAACCTTTAAGATCATCAGGTCTGACTGTTAACTGAACACTGTCAAGTTCATCATGAAATCATGACCCTAAGTGCAATATCTACATGTCTTAAATACCCCCAGGAATGGGGACTCAACTACTCCCCCGGGCAGCCCTTCCGGTGCTTGACTGCCTTTTTTGGTGACAAAGAGTTTCCTAATATGCAATCTCCTCCTGTTCCCTGTGCAGCATGCACTGGTGCAGATCCACTTCACTTGGGCTACTGATCCCACCCATTCCTGGGGGGATAAACCCAAATTCCTGCATGTCCTTTTTCAAGTACTTTCACGGTTTCTGACACGTCAATAACCTTTGCATCTTTGCAGCTGCATGGATCTCCATCCCTGTCTCCACTGAGATGGCAGACTCATGGACCTTGCTGCAAAAAGCACCCCTCAAATATTGCTGTGCTGCACCCAGACTATATCTCTAGGGAGCTTGGCCTTATCCCTTTATCCCTTTCCCCTTCAAGTCTAGTTTAATCTCTTTCAGTGAGCTCTGCTAACTCCTTTCCCCCCTTCAAGACAGGTGTACCCCATCTAGTGCCAGCAGGCCTGGCGTTGTGCAGACTGACCCAAATGAAAAACCCCAAAATTCTTCCAGCGACACCAGGTTCAGGGACAGGTATTGATGACAGGCATTTCATGGTTTTTCCCTACTCATTTCCTGGAGGATAGAAGGGAACGCTGCTTGTGCTCCTCAACCCTGATTATATTGGCTTCCTTTTTAAAATGCTTTCAGGCCTATTGAAGCAAAATAACCTGGAAGAGAAACGCTATTAATGCTTGGCTGATGCAGTCTTTGCTATTTTCTCATCACAATCATGGGAACAGAAGTGTTGCACAGCTACAGTGCCTAAAAGCTCACCAACCCAGAGAAGAGGTTCCTCCCAAATGCAGGAGTGATGGACTCGGAGCCTTCCTAGACTCTGGCATCTTACCAGAATGGCAGCAGGTCTGCCAGTACAGAAACTTTTTTTAACTTTCAGTTTTACAAAAGCTTTCTAGTCCAAGTATTTATTTACTTCTTATGCTGGAAGGAAAAAAAAAGAAAAAAAAAAGAGAGAAAATAAAATTTGGATAATTTTCATTTTGCACATATGTGATTCCTGTTTCTGATCCAGTTACAATAGTAAACTCCTCCTGTTGTGCCACCCAAAAAGACTGGAAAATGTCCATTCTAATTGTTTTCCCTGGGCTATGCTGAGTGAATGTTCAGCTCCCCGAGGCTGAAGTGTACTGATATAAATTTACTGTGATGGAGCCGCACTGCTGCTGATTGTTGCAGAACTACCACTGAGTAGTAAATGCTTCACTGCTCTGTTACCCGGGGGGGCTGAGCATTAACTACACTATTGAACAGCAAATGCTTATCATCCCCTATAATTCAAACTATATAAATCACTGAAGAGAGACAATGTGCCTACAGGGAACTCACATGGTCTATAAAAATGTAAAAATCAGAACTATATTTAGCTGACAGAGCAATACTTAAAAAAAGAAGAGAGCATTCAAAAGATAATCTCTGACATTAAACTCATCTTCATTTCAATCTACCCAAGGTTTGGTGGAGTTTAATCTTCTCTGGAAACATTTTCATTATTAACAATATTTTAAAAAATAGGATTAAGAAATAAAAGCTATTACTCTTCTCTCTCCCCCATCCTCCAACCATTCCTGCACATATAGAACGA
This sequence comes from Acanthiza pusilla, assembly GCA_036630365.1. Taxonomy (NCBI): domain Eukaryota; kingdom Metazoa; phylum Chordata; class Aves; order Passeriformes; family Acanthizidae; genus Acanthiza; species Acanthiza pusilla. The sequence continues at coordinate 11,973,618 of JAXCHO010000026.1, read as the reverse complement.
CCTCTTTTAAGCCCATCCTTAGAGCAGAACAAAACACCAGCATTTTTTATTCACTGAGAAAAGCATTTCTACTTTGCTTAAAAAAATAACAGAAGGCTTAAGATATCTTGGTTGTAAACCATGTAACCACTGAAAGTGGAAGACACAGTTCCCTTTTGTTTAAAGACAGTTTTTCAAATGTAGGGCTTATGCAAGGTTCATTGCACCGAGAAGAAAGGCAAGTAAAACATTCCTCCAAGGAACTGTACTGTGACTGAGGACATAAACTTTCATTCCTGTGCAAGCCAACACTATGTGAAGTGGACAAAAGCAGTTCCATTACTGTCAATGAATTACCCATGGCTGTGAAGTTAAATACACATAAGCATTTGAAGCATCAGAGAACTTTACAATAAGCTGGTGCTGCATATTCCCTAATGTATATATAAAATCTGTTTTCTGTTTTGGTCTTAACCCCTGGACAGGCCTCACCATGTATTCACAATGCAATTTATTGCAGAACCAAGGCCTTCAATATATTCTATATTAAAAAACAAAACTATCCCCAAACATCTATCCATAGAGAATAAATGGCAACCTCTAATACACAAATGCAATTACAGAAAAAGACAAAGAGCAAAACCAGATGATAAAGGCTTCAGAGGAGAAGTGTATGGGACTTTCTGAGTGCTCCATGTAGCATTCAGAGAGCTGATGAAAGAGAAGTTTGAGAGCAGAATTGGAAAATGATCACAAGCAATCAATGCTCCAAAGAGGTCAGAACAAAATCAAATAAGGGTACTAAGCCTTATTCTTAAACCACAGACAGCTTAGTAGCATCCCACTAAGATCTATCCTTCTTGAAGATGTTCTAATGAAACAAAGAAGATTTTGATTTTTTTAATCTTATGAAAGATGATGTCATCAACAACTTGTGTTTGTTCTTTTTCCCTTTTACAGAGAAAATACCTGTACTTGTCAGCATGTGTGTCCTACCATACTTTGTGAGCCTGGACTAATCAAAAGTAATGAGGGATTTTAAACAGTAATATAATTAAACAATGTAAATATGTTTGAAACACTGAGATAAATAACATGAGGTGTGGTTTAACAAGGCAATCAGAAAAGAGTTCTCCCAGCACACAAAGCCACGTACATACAAGATTGCTTTGTAAGAATGCAGCAAATAATGACAACATACTTAAGATGTGCTATCAGGGTACCTCATTATCTAGAAGGGAGATAAGATCTTTCTGTATATATTCGTAATGTGGCTTGAAGGCGTTGCTTTCAGTTGTCTTCAGATGAAGAGCAGATAATTAACATTAAACAAAATCAAGGAAGCTCAGAGAGAACCAATGAAATCTCTAAAGGCAACCTCGTCTTCTAAAGGCTACTATTTCACACAGTCAGTGGCTTTATGTCCTGTGGGCTATTATATGTTCATCAGGAGGTCAACATTGAGATGAGAGCAGAATATACTAAGAAATTGTAGTAAAAAAATGCTTAATTTGCGATTAAGGGCAGAAAAATTAATGTGACGCAGCAGTAGTTTAATATGCTGGCAAAATGAACACTTACAAGTAATCCTCCAAAATGTACACCAGCTGCAGAATTCCAGCTGAATTTAAGATGTTCGTCCCACAGGACTACTCCATGAAAATGAGCTCATGCTTCAGGATTTTCAGATCAGAGCCATATGCTCTACACCAACGCAGTTGCAATATTAGTACCTTGTAGTAAATTTCTTAGAGCATTATTGAATCTAATTTCCAATGCCCACAGTCAGCAAACTTCTCTCATTTCCCTATGGAGATAACCTGGATCAGCCAGATTTCACATTTGACTAAGAATTAGCTATCCATAACTTCTGGTGATGAAGAATTTAATTGATTTTAAAAATTTTCTCCTGATCACTTACTCATCACTTGGTGGAAACTGCTGCAGTGGCAGGAGTGGAAATGGAGGGTGACATGTCACACCTCTGAGGGTCAGCTGGGCAGCCTGCAGTGCCCAGCACCATGGCAATGCTGGCCTGGGCATGGGTCAGGTGTACACAAACCCCTCCTCTTTGTCAGGAAGTCTCATGTTTTTAGACTTTTTATTTTATTTAGTTTATTTGGCTCCTAAACATTTTTAGCTCTCTGTTGACAAAAAGTAAATATCTGTAAGTGAAAAAAAAAAAAAATTGGCCTCTTAAAACTTAATCTCATTTGCCTTATGTTCAAGACCCGCTATTACACTCCATGCTCATTATGTCTGACCTGAAAAGAATATTAAAAATCTCATTATTTTGTTGCTAGATTTTCTACTTAATTATTACCACAACAGGCAGGTAATCATTATGATGATTAATCAAGACTGAGATGTAAATAGCTCACATAGGGGTTAATAATCAGATAATAACAGTAAGCACTGTTTCTGTATAATTAAGTCAAATGACATGATTTATACTGGTGTAAGGCTACCTCCAGAATGTTGCATTTAAGGAATTTACTGTCTTTGCAGTCTACGCTATGCAAGCCTACAGTATCTGAAGGTTTCTTAAATGCTAAACTTTTTACATTGACAAAATTTGAATTGAAGAGGGACTTTTTTAAAAAAATTGTAGTAATCAATTTGCCATGAGTGTTGGCTACCATTAATTAAATTTTCTTTTTTGATAGCCCACACTTCACAGAATCACTGAATGGCTGAGGGTGGAAGGGGTCTTGTGCAAACACCCCAGCTCAAGCAGGGCCTCGCTCATTTATTGCCTTCAGAAACTCCATCACCTCTTCATCATAATATTCCTGTAAGAACATGCTGAACTTCTAATGTAGCCAGTGACAAAACTCTCACTGATTTTCTAAAAACAATATATGACTCATAACATAGAGGGTTTCTTACATCAACTCATAATTGGAAGGAAGTGTTAGTTGCAATTCTGAATAGTTGTGTGAGCACCAGCAGTGCTACATGTAAAGCAAAATAAAGCATTTCCAAATCACATGTAAACTTAAAAGAGGAAGGAATATTCCATAAAACCAATGGTTTTCTCAAGCTATAGCCACTCAAGGAACTCCTAAGTATTTTTATATTAGTACTAAAATAACTTATATTGCTGTCTCTATTGACTCAAATCTCTTTTTCAGCTATGTGGAAGTAAATGGTAGGACACAAGAAACATTTCCTAGATATAAATGCAATTTGAACAATTGCTTGAGAGGAATTCTGGAAGCTACTAACAGATTTGCATTTTTGCTGTGGGCCAGATGTGAATCAACATTTCTAAGTTTGAGACAAAACTAACTTCTTGAGTAGTCTTACTGATTGAAATAAATTTTGGGAAAGGGGAGAGTTGTTATTTACGTGCCTTCCTACTGTGGGAAGATTTTCTAAAATAATTTCTAGATTTGTCTTTGCAGTTTGTTATCCTTTACTTCTTTCTTTTCTTGTTCATTTTTCCCTAAATAATTTTGCTTTAGCATTTTCATAGGACTGCACAGGCCTGAAAGCACAGGGACAGAATTGTAGGGGTAAGGGAGGAGAGGCCACTTTCCCACAGGGAGGATTTCTCCTTGCTTATTTAGCCACTCTTTCAACCTTCAGGAGTTCCTATAAAGCTCTGCCTTCATCTATTTATTAACCCATAGGGTTGCAAAGTGAATCAGATGCAGAATTTAGAAAGGAAATTTCATGGAAATCCAAGGAGAGAGAGGTTAAACAGGGTTTTAGGGCTTGCTATCCTCACAGCATCAACATGCACAGCTCATTCCACCTGTGTGGTTTCCACAGCTGTGGTCTCCAGGGACATTAGGTTGGGACAATCTCCAGCAACACATTTCAGGTGATAAGCTGAAAACTCTTGAGGAAAGAAAAGCAGAGATCTCCACACACTGTCTCCTCTCCACACATTTTTAGCTAGTTAAGATTGCTTAAACATTTTAAGGCCATTAATAATTAATATAAACAAAATTATATGAAGAGCCACTTTAGGGGAGGGTCTTTATCCCTCTCCACCACAGTGTCCAGGGGAACACCATGAGTACAATATTTTTCCCTCACATTGTTTTACTGCCAGGTGCCAAACATCTAAGAGCCAGACAGTCAGTATCCCTGGAGATATCTGGTTGGATGAAGTCGTATCCATATTTGAATGCACACTGAAACTACAAGTGTCAGCCTTCCGCCTGGCACTGAGGTTAAATATTCACTTGCACAGCACCTCAGCAACAAATCAGAAACTGTCCATTTGTACCTATGCCTCATGAGCTAAGGTTTTTTAGCACTTTTACAAACTTGACTCCTTTTTCCACTCTGCATTTTTCACTGTTTCCCCTTATTTTATTAATGCCAGACTGCTTGAAAAGGGCACAGGGAAAAGCAAGCATTCTGCAGGGTAAATGGGAAAAGAAATGGACGGAAGCTTTTCTTAAAATGTCACTGCTCACGAAGAGCTTGTGGCAGCCCAGCATTATATAAGGCTGGGTTTTAAAGAGGTGGTGTTAAATATGCCCTGATCTCTCTCATGTTTCTAGCTTGCAATTTTAATGCTCTCTGCACTGAATTCTAATTTAAAAATATTTTAATCTGCAACTTGTTACAATCCTTTTGTTGTGGTTTGTGTCCAGTGGGGCAATACTGTCCTGAATCAGCACAAAGGAGGAATCATGGTTGTCAAAAGATGTATCTGACAGAATCAGTTATTGCTTTAGCAGAACACCTCAAACCCTCTGTGCACAGCCCGATCCATTAGCAGAACCTGCCGTGATGGGATTTGGGGTGCACATGTTGTTAGAGTGTCTTTTAGTCTATTTGCACTTGGACTGTATTGTCCTCTGGGGTCAGCACTCAGGTTGTCAACACAGCTCTGACTGTCATCAGAGAAATGACATTTAACATCAGTGTGTCCTGGCACCAGTAGCTTTATTCTAGATTATATGTAAGACCCTGAATAAACTTAGAGGCAGATAAAATACAACTTATACATAGATACGGTTTTGATGTGTTCAGTATAAAAAGTATAGAGAGGATCTACAGTGCAGTTTGAGTTTGTCTCCTCTCCATGCATTTTTAGCTAGTAAAGATTGTTTAGACTTCTTAAGACCATGAGGAATTAATACAAACAAAATTATATGAAGTGCTATTACAATAAATTATGCCTCACTATAAAGTTAAAAAAAACAAAACCACTTTTCAAAGCCTTCCTTCTATAATGTACTTAAAATGTAACTGAACCATACAGAAAACAGTAGATAAGAGTATTGGGAATCTTCCTACTTTAAATGGTTGTCAGCTAAGAGGAGGTGATTATTTTCCAGTAAGTGTTTAGTATAATCAGCCATTTAACACCTTCCTTAACCTCGGTGTGCTGTGACAGCCTTTCCAAGCAGTCCCGAGGGCTGTGCCTAGCTGGAGCCAACTCCTTGCTCTGTTCTGGGACATTGGGATCTCCTAAAGGAGAAATGTACAGGGAAAGTTAAGGCTTTCCTCAGTGCAGAATTGAAAGGGGAAGAGGAAGAATGGATTCTGGAGTAGCAAAGGGCTCAGCCCTTGCCTGCACTGCTGAGGTATTGAAGGCTTCCTCCTTCCCTGCCTCCCTTCAAAACCAGCTAATTCTTGCATTTGGGCTGGGGCTTAGGTCTGTAAGTCAGCAGGAGAAGATATCCAGTGAGGCTTATTCTTTGAGTTGTTCCCAGTTTTTGGACTGGGAAATTCAGAGATTGAGACAACTCCATCATTAAGCACTGAAAATGCTCTGGGGCTTCTCATTCCTGTGCTTTGTTCATCATTTGCCTTCCCCAGCACCAAGAGAATCCCTGTTCTAATTGTAAATCTAAATCAGCTGCACATCGATCCCAGGAGGCCTGATTATATTTGTCCAAAATAATAGAGAAGCGTAGCTGACTCTAAAGAAAATTCTAAACTTCCCCACCTAACAATTTAGATCTCAGATTAATGAGCTCTTAAGTAATTGGGTCAGCCATAAATAGGGCTGTTTGCACAGACAAGAATACATTAATCTGGAAAGGTCATACTGTTCATATCACTGAGAAGTATTAGAGTATTTAAAACCCAGTTTTGAGGATCAGTTGATTGCAGTCAGATTACATCTGCTCCTTTGAAATATATTCAAACTAAAGAGTCCTCTGGAGGATTCTTCCATGTAGTCCACAACACTGAGTAAATACTTAGGTTCAAGGAAGAACAGATTTTGTTTAAGTATCTCCTATGAAGAGTTGCAAAAACCAGTATTGATTTCTGGATGTTTACTTCAGGAAAGAAAACGCTTTCCTGGTGTTGGAGGCCTAAGGGCTTATTATAGACAAGAGGAAAAAAACCCAGAATCTGCTGCTTCAGCAGCTGTCTGATAAGGGATAAAATGCTCTCTACAAACCTGGGTGCACCTCAGAGCCATGTAGGGACCTCTGCACTCTTTCCCATGCTGTTAGAGCAGCTTTTGTTTTCTCAGCTCTTACAGGAAACTCTGTACCATGCCGAGGAATAAATGATTTATTTGGGTGCTTCTGCCTTGTCTGACTGAACCTACTATCCCAATGGTCTTTGGGAAGTATGAACTATAGTAAACCTCAAAAGGATGTGATTTCACAGCTTTCCTCATCTGAGCTTGTTCTGGGAGTATAGGAAACATCAGCACCATAACCCTGTGGATTGAAATTGCTCCCTTCCTTTTTATTCAGCTCAGTGCATGCTCTACGCTCTGTCTTGTCACTTCCTGACCTCTTTGATCAGGTTATTAGAGAAGGAGAATTGAAGGGGTTTTCTTAGCCATTAAATTAGAAATAAACTGTATAATATACTGCTGTCTTCATCAGATTTCTGGGTGGTTTAAACCACATTGTTGTTGGCCTTATTTGATTTATGCAAATAAAACTCCCTTAGCATAATAGGCAATTAAAATAGGATAATTTATTTCATTAATTAATGGAATTAATAATTAATAATCTTAACCATTAATAATCTTAATCTAAGTACAATCCTGCTCTGTCATAAAAAAACAGCTTAAAGCTCCACTTGAAAGTTTCATGTCTTGCATTGGGATCTCAGGGGAAATGGAAACATGAAGACAGTCAAGAAATCCAATTAAGAACAGAGGTACTAAAATGGGTCAGTGTTAAAAAGTGTCAGAGGAAAGAGCTGGTAGCTAAATCTGAGGAAACACCTCATCAAAATTAGTTTCATTATTTCTATCTAATTTTTGCTGTTCATAAAATTTGCATTACTTGATTGGGAAATTCTTAAATACAAACCTTCTTTAAAATATATATATATAGATAAATTTCTGTGAAGTCCATAGACATTATGGACCACAAGGGAATGTTCACAAGATAACACTGGGTGAGACATTTGGACCAACAGGTGACTTTAATCTGGCATTAAATTTATTACTAGATAATCTAAATAGTCTTATTAAATTTAAAATTTAAAATGCAAGAATTTTAAACTTTCCATTTCAAAAAACTTTTCAATACTTGAAATACTGTTTAAACACCTGTAGCATAATTACAGAACAGACAGTTTGTAACAGAAATGGATGAGATAAAGGTGCTTTCCTTTATTACTTCACAAAGTCATATTCAAAAGCAGAAAATTCAGCCAAATTCAGCCAAAAGAGTAACTAATCATAGAATCACAGCATAGCTGGGGTTGGAGGAGACCTTAAAGCTCATCTTGTTCCAACCCCTGCCGTGGGCAGGGACACCTTCCCCTAGACCTGGTTGCTCTGAGCCCCATTCCCCCTGGCCTTGAACATTTCCAGGGATGGGGCATCCACAGCTTCCCTGGGAAATCTGTGCCAGTGCCTCACCACTCTCACAGGGAAGAATTTCCTCCTAATATCTCACCTAAACCTACTCTCTTTCAGTTTGAAGCCATTCCCCTTGTCCTGTCACTACCTGTGCTTGTAAAAAGTCCCCCTCCAGGTTTCTGGTAGCCCCTTTAGGTGCTGGAAGGTGCTCTAAGGTCTCCCCAGAGCCTTCTCTTATCCAGACTGTACAACTCCAGCTCTGTCAGCCTGTCTAATAGAGCAGGTGTCTTTAGTCAAATAGTTTCATTTCTGGAAAATGCAGTTTGGGGTTGATCGAATGTTATAAGTGTTCAATAGAATTCTGTGTGAGATATTTAAGTGATGGGTCTTGATTTTACGTCTCACTTGAAGACCTTCAGTCCTGAAGCCACCCCTGGATTTAGTCACTCTCCTGAATTAATTCATTCTCATTCCAATATTGTATAAGTGGCGAGTGAGGAACACAAGATGCCAAAATGCCTTGCCAAGAAGTCACTATTTTCAGAGCTATAGCCGTAATTTTCCCCTTCTATAAATGTGCACATAATCGGGGGAGTGAGGAAAGCCCAAAATATTCATCACCATGTGATGCTGGCTGCTAGAAAGAGAGAAAATGGTGCCTGTAACCTCCAGGGAGTCAGTTCATCATTAGATTAACCACCACTAAGCTAAGGCCATTCATCATTAAAGACGACAGGCGCAGTGTTGGCAATACAAGAATAATAAGCAGAACAACTTGCACTGTCACTGTGCATGGGAATGGAGGAGAAGTCTTACAGATGCTGCTGAGGAAGGGGAGGGTGAAGAGGTAGTCATTACCTCGGGAGAAAAATGATAAACTGCATTCTTATTCAGCAGACGTATCTTTGCTTATCGAGTTTATCTGCATTTACAGTACACTATGAGAACCAAATACATCAGTTACTCAATGTCTAAACATGCTTTTCCAACATGAAAAATATGTTGCCTATCCTGATAAGAGCTTAAATGCTTTTCATTTAACCTTAGCTTTCTCTACTTCAGTTTTAATGACAAATTGCTATCTACGTGAAATGTTTTCCAGCTAAGCTCCTTAGCACAACATTGCTAAGGAATACTACAGCAGGAATCTCCCTGTTCCTCGCAGGAGTGTGTCCTCAGGCACTTGGTGTTTCTCAGTGAGACTAGAAAAGACAACTAGTTGAAGTCCTTTTGCACTCAATAGAGTTTGGAGTATTTAGGATAAAATGCTTCAGAACAGAGGATGAGCAGTGGGTCAATTTTTTAAAAAATTTTTTAATTTTTTGGGGTCTTTTCTTGGTTAATAAAAAGGGAACACTTCATTTTGAAAGTTTCCCACAGAGAGCAGACATTTATTTACTAGGGACAGGACAGACTCCCATGGCATCTAGTGTTCAGCATCCTCATTCTTAGCTTAGTTTCAGCCTCTCTCTGCCTTTTCCATTTGTTTCAAAATTTCATGAATTGAAATAAAATTACAAATACATAGTCAACATAGCTCAGCTCTTCCTTCTGCAAATTAGCAAGCTCTGTAGTGTTCAGCATCCTGGCATCTCTGCCTCCCATGCAAAGCTGACAGCTTTGTTTTGCACATCCAGGTCATGGTGCTCATGGGATGCTCCAACAAATAAACAAAGAATTCTTTCTCTGTTTATGCCTCTTACCAGTCTGGATCTGAACTGTCCCAATCACTTTTTGAACTCTCTGATAAACTTGCCTATTTCATTTGTAACATACCAGAAGTTTTAATGGTGTGGCATGTGAGGCTCTGGGAGCCTTTCAAACCATTATTTCCTTGGGTAAAGTCAACACAACCTATTAAAAAAGTCCGTAGTTTTAGCAATGGAAATTAGCACTTAAGTAGAGTCTTTTTTCATCAGAAGATCAGAACTAGAGATCAGAGTATGATGATTGACTTATGAATGTGAAAAAGTACATAACGTGTGTGCATGACAGCAATCCTGCGCATTACCAACTTAATATACCATTCCATTTCTCATGTCTATAATTCCATGAACTTTTGAAAGCAAAGTATGTCTTCCTCTTCCCATAATGTGCCATCACTATGCTACTGAATCAGTAAACTTTACAGAATGGAGATAAATATAAGCCAGAAATTCAACAATTTGTTCTATAATCTTTGAAAAATTTGATTTTTGACAGAAAAATAACATTTAGATAATTAAATCTATTAGCACATTCTCGTAATGCATTTAGAAAGCCAATTTTGGTGCACTGGCAAAAACCTTAATCACTTGTCCCCTTCATGCTGTTCCTAAGGAATGTGATCCTCATGGCCTCTGTTCTGAACGAGGCAGCAGAGCCCAGGGAGGGTGACAGTGTCACTGCCATGGTGGCCTGTCCCAGGCACTGATTCAAACCTACAACAGCTCACACTTCATCTCGCCATAAACTCCACCCAGACAAACCCCACACACGTGAACAAGGCTCTGCAGGGAGTGACAGCTCTTCCTTCTCTTTGTGTTCCCTCTCTCCTCCTGCGCAGCCTCCTGCACACTTTAACAGAGAACTGGGCCTAAAAATGGAGTTCTGAATAAATAAAATACACTGAATTAATTCAATCATTTATCAATCAAGAAATGATGATTTACTGCTATGAATATTAACCAGTCAAAACAGCTGGAGCATTAATGAAGATAGTGCAGACGTACTTTAAAAAAATAAAAATTGGAGTATGAAATATAAACAAGACCATTGGGGAACTGTTGAAGCTTTAGTAAAATTTAAAAAAAAAAAAAAAAAAAAAGGATTCTGGTATGTACTGTTCTCAGTGTGGAGTGGCCTATGTTTTCAATTAATCTTAAAAATCACAATAGAATGAAACGCACCAAAAACACCCTTAGTAAGTGTATTCTGGAAAAAAAACAACCCACTTCTAATTAAAATGGCACATTATTTATGTATCTAGATTTTAATTGCACTTACTTGATATACTCATTAAAATTATATTCATTACAATCAAGCTTTTTACTCTTTTCTATCTCCATTAGACTCTACTATTCATGGAATGTTAAAAAAAAAAGAAAAAAAGAGCTCTGAACAAAATTATGGCTCCAGACATGCCATGAATCTGAACTGAACCCTATTTCGTTTCATAGGAATACTCATTTTAAATGGGTACTCCTGTGGCCCTCAGCCCCATCTCAGCTGCCACAGAAAACAAACCACCAAGGTCATCATGAGACAGAGAGGAACATACTTTGGAGCTGGTTCTGGTTTTTCAGGAGTCAGTTCTCTCCAGGGGTTTCAGAGACATGTCTGCTGCACAGAGTCTTTTACAAGAGAGGGATATGTTATAATTCTTATTCTATTACCTTCAAACATCAAATTAGTTTAGGTATATTTTTCAGAAATGGTCCCTTGGCCATTGCCATCACTGTGACTATGGAAACAAATCAAATGGATCTTGATAGAGCTCAGCATCAGACCTCAGTCAGGCAGAGTAGCTAAAGAAACCTCAAAACAAGCATGAAAATTCCCCACAACACTTCAGTTTTTAGAAATAGGCAAATGTCAAATTCCTTATTGTAGTAAGTCCCTTGTAGGTGCTCAGTATTTAATAATTGCCTCTTTTGAGTCAGCTTGTTAAGCTTCTTGTATTTTTGAAACATCCAACAATCCTCTGAAAATGTGTAAAAGATTTCTGAACCACTTTTCTTTTAGAAGTTATAACAAAAACTCTTAATTAATTTCATTAACTTTTGTATTAGCTTAGTTTCACTTCACTGGAACAAGCCTTTATTCTCCATTTCCAAAGAAATTAAAAAATAAATAAGGGGGAAAAATATAATATAAAGTAAACTCACCAAAAGCAATTACAAGTAACCTTTGGACCACAAGTCTTACTACAATAATTAAAAACATTAAGTATTTTTTCTTAAGAATTCAGCATTTTGGACGCTGAATTATAAGTAACACATTTGCAATTAATATAAAAATATTTTAGTGTGTATAATTTCAACATCTGGTAGTAAAACTAACATTTTCTTCCTGAGGAAATTATATTCATTCCTCTTTCTTCCTCTTACAATGAAACATGCTATTTTTACATGTTTATTTCTGTTCACTTACAAAGCAAAATACAAAAGAGCAATTCTGGAAATGTCTTTTCCCTTTCTCATAAAGAGTTTGATTTGATTTAAACAAAGTCCAAAATTGCGCCACACAGATTATATACTGTAAGAATTCTAACACAAATGAAATAATAAAGCTGAAAGTTTTAAATTTTTTTTGTTTGTTTTTTGTATAGTGAAGCTAAAAGATCTTTCTAAAAGTTAGGGAAATTCAGATCAAAATTGAGATTTTTCACCTCTGACTCTTCCCAAAATACCAGAAAAGCATTCGCCAGCAACAATGAGGTTTCAGCATTATAATATTCTTCCCTAGGAAGAGGAGATAAACTATTACACACACAGACACACCACAATCTTCATGTATTCTCAATAACCACGGATTATTCTGATATGTGCTATCCCTGACGGCCTTTCAGTTTTCACCAAATCACAGGTGTGTTGCTGCTGGGAGATCTTGGTCATCAGGAAATCTGACCCTTGAAATTATTCCATTTCCAAGAGCTTTGCTTCTGGCTGGACAGATATGAGAGATGCATGCTCACATTTTGTTCCCTTTTTTTAGAACATAGTCCATGCCCATAAGGACAATCAAAAATTTTATAAAGTAATTCTCAGCAATGGCAGTTCAGGTGACAAAATTATTCTTAGCCAGAGTTTATTCTGCCGAATTAAAATAGATAAAAACGCTTTTTTCCTTCCCCTCAGCCTGCCTGAGCTCTGTGCTCTGTGTCAAACACTCACACAATTAGAGACATTGGACTGCAGTTCACAAGGTCAAGGCAACTTCTGCTTCTGAGGAGCTCTAAGAGGTACAACACATGAGTGGCAAGTTCCCTGTGATATTTCATCCCAAACTGTGCCTTTCCTGTTCTCTTGATTTCACTGTTAGGGAGCATCAGTCCCAACGTGTCCTGCCTGTAAGGCACAGCAATTAGCAGTGACTGAAACCCCTCTGGCCTGGACACACCATTGTGAGTGGACACTGAGAAACTCTGTTTTGTCAGGAGGTCAAACAACTCTTCCATATTAGCTATCCAGCAAGATTGAAAGGATTTATTGCTCATCCTTTTAGAAACACAGGTTAGTGGGAAGAAAGGGATGGTGGCATTTTCCTTAACTTTCAAAACCTGTAGAAAGCCCTTCGCAGAAAACACACATAAGCAGTTTTTAATACATTTTAAAGAAAGAATTTTTTTGAGGAAGAATCTCAGTCAGAGTTACCTTTAATGGCAGTATCTTGAAATCCAGCAGACTTTCTCTTCAGTACAAATCTGCTGAGCACAGCAGTGTTGACTTAAGCAAACCACCAAACCCCTTAATTGAGGGGATGTCCTTCACACTCAGTGGAGAAGGTTTTAAGGATGATTCACAACTGACATGGTCACTCCCAAAAGAGTTTTATCTCTGAAATCACCCATCATCTGTGCTGATTGGTGCGGGCTGAGGATCTTTGGCAATCCCTTGCATCTCTGGATAGCTGTAAATCAGAAGACCTCATTAAGTATAAACATTACCAAAAGTCCATGACACAGTGCAACATAGAAAGTCTGAGAACACATTTCACTTAATTTATCTCAATACTAAAATTTTCAAATGAAATGCAAAAATCTGTTCCTGTGTATTTATAATAAGTATCTGTAAACCCAGTATCAACATTTTCCTACTACAAATGGCACACAGTACTTTTTTAGTTTAATTTTTTCAACTACATCTTCCAGGGAAATATTTTCTCAATAGTTCTCTCACTGAAAATACCCAAGAAACAATGATATTTTAAGATATTAGTCATTGTGTATAAATTTTAATTCCTCTGAAATATACTGCCTTAATAAGGGGAAATTATTGCATGGTAGAGAAAGAAGAGAAAGTAAAATAATTGGATTTTTGTCTTTGAGTATCTATGCTCCTTTGTATTCATTCAGTTTGACTGCTGGTGGAGTCAAAATTTCATTACAGAATGAGTTACTAGTTGTAATAAGATATTACTGAAACATTATTTCTAGTCTGAAATCATGTTTAAATGATGTACCTTTTGAGCTTAACTTTTAAGGGCTAAACTATCAGGGACAAGATTTAAAAAGGCAAACCATTGTACTGGGAGGTTAAAACTGGTTCTTGGCCCAGCCTGAGCAAGGCTTGTCCGTAGGTTGGTCAGCAGGGGAGGCAGAGTGACCAGGGGCTGGCTGAGGGGCTGCTGCCTTCCTGCCACTTGTGAAGGGACAGAAATGTGCCAGGTGGATTTTCTGGCATTGGTCAGCAAACCCTGCACCTCCTGTGAGCCAGGGTCGGGCACACAGGGGGAAGAGTGAACGTATTTTCATCTGTTTCACACACAAATGAAAAGACACTTAGCACGCAAATATTAATCCAGGTGAGAACACTCTCATTTCCTTTCACTCCAGTGTGTGTCTGGTACTATCTGCAGTCTACTCCATATAATTTAGAAGGTCTGACATCTATTGCCCTGATCTCATTTATCACCAGCCCATCTTCATTTTAGAAGCACAGATACTCAGTGTACAATTTTTACTGTAAAATTGAATTTGTTTCTTGTGACAGAGCAGGCTTGTTGAATTTATGATTCAGCATTGAGCATCTTTCACCTTGGAAGGAGCTCTGCTGCTGTAAAAACGAGGCATCTCTCTCATGAGGACAGTATAACATCATGATACAGATGCCCATCCTGTTAGACAAGGTCGTGCCAGGAGAAACTAAACTTAATTTTCTGAGACTTTACAACACTTAGCCCTATATCTCACTTTACAAGGATAAATACTGGGAAATACTTTATCCCAATGTAACAACTGTCCTTTTGATCAGGGGAAAAAAAAATGTTTGATGTTCAGTTAAAAATGGCTGTGAGAAAGAAACCACAAAAGGCATGCCGAGGACGTGTTACTTTTCTATCTGATGGTTGCTGCCTTTGTCTTGACATCACAGAAAATAACCAAATTATCTCACTTGTATTTTGGAACCATACTCTTCATTATGCCTGGGTATTTACTCAAGACTGTATTTTTTTACTTTCTCAAATCCTTTGTCAGTGGCTTCACTGCTTTGCTCTCACCTTAGTCTAACCACTGCAATTACTGTCAAGTTCTCAAATAAAACTACCACTAAATTGGTCTTAATTAATTCTGTTACACAGAAGCAGGGACATCTTGCTATTTCCATCTTGTCTTCAGACTTTCACAACCTACTTCAAGTCTGCAAATCATATCATTCTTCTTTTCCAGTACTTCACAGCACTTCCCACCCTTCTGAGATAACAAAGTTCTGCACTAACTTGACCCCTCTGTCATGTGGGGACAGCATTTTTGCTCATCCGGCTACAGAAGCACTGGCGAGTCCATCTGGCTCCATCTCTGAACTGCAGCCCAAGAGGTTACAGCTCCTCATTTTCCAAGAAAACAAACCTGTGTCTTTCACATCATGCCTTGCCTTCCTCCCCTGTTTCACCCCATCACAACCTGCAGAGTCCCCAGCCAGCCCCAGCTCAGCTCCTCCGTGCAGGAAAGCAGAAAGTTCCATCCTTGAGCTGCACCTTTTGTAGCTCATATTCCTGCTCTGGAGAAACTCTGCTGCTGCCAGCTGTTCAAGGTGCTCAGTAATTTTCCAGCCAAAGTAAACACCTACAGGCTGTAATTACAGCCTGTCAAAAACCCTCTCAGTCTTGAGGAACGGAGATGCTGCAGACTAAAGTTCCTCAGATCTGTCTGGATCCTTGTACAACCTCAGAAAGGGAGCTAGTTCACAGCTGGGGAAATATTTTCCCAATTATAATTTAAATTAGAGTCTGTGTGTTCTGCATTTGAATGCACACTCCTGGGAGAGCAGCTGGTTCCTGCTGTACTTGAGAGATTTTATAGAAGAATTAGTTATATATATATTTTTTAAAGTATATATATTAAAAAAAACCAAATGAACAAAACCAACAAAAGCACAAAAACCCAAACCCAAACAGAAAAACCCCACCAGCTACCAAAACCCCCACATTCTTATGCTTTTTAAATTACAGCTCTTTATCTATTTTACATTACTCTAGATCATCATTCATAGGACTTCCCTGGACCACAGCAGCAATAGTGAGCAAAAAATGCATGGTGCTTGATGTTCTGGTTTATTCTCATTTTGAAATTAACTTCTATGGTTGCAAGGAAAGTTAGAGCATCATGGACCTAAAGTTCCACAGCATAAACTTCCACCAAATCATCGAAAATCTTTCAAAGGCTTACAGCAAAGTGTACAACCTCTTTTAAACAAAGAAGCAGACAGTCTGATGTGCTCTTGATGTGCTCTTGATGTGTTGATTCTTCAGCTGTAAGAATGTGCATCCTTGCAGGGACTCTTGCAATTGTATCACAAGGTATTACAAGCAAAGGATGTATAAACCTGCATTTGTCTGGGAGAAATAAAAGATTATTGTACCAAGGGCTCAACTCTTCTCAGATGTTTTGGGTTTCTCCCCCATCCTCAAGCAGTTTAAATTCTATAAGACCTTACCTCTGATTTAGATTCCTTTTCTACTGCTGTGTATTTCTCCCTTACAAAGAACAAATCATGAGAAGAAGCTATTTTGAAAATGGCTTGGACATGTTTTAACCAACAAATCCAGTGCAATCAGAGGGCTCGGATTCCCTAAGTTGAAGGTTTATTTTAGAACAGCATGCCATGTTTAATCAGTTTTACTAATGCTGCACAGTACTATCTGCCTTGACAAGAATATGTTGATCATATTACAGAATGATTACTGCTAATGGAGATCTTTTAGACAAGATTAGATTTTGCTTCTGTCCAGATGCCTCAAAGAACATTATTAGTTTTTGGTGTCATATTTTCATAACATTAATATGATCAGCTTATGGGCTTGCTCATGTGCTATAAGTGCAGCAATTTGTCTGACAGTTAGGCTGTCAGGCCCAGCAGTGTCCAGCCCACTGAGCACTGCTGCACTCTGCATCAGATCAGGCGCTGCCCACACCCTCTGACCACGGCCGTGAGGGGACCAGTGAAAATTCTGATGAGCCCCCACCTCTGAGGATCAGAAATTTGCATTGTGCAGCTCAATAGCTGTTTCCAAAAAAGCTGATTACTTCATGGAAATGTCCCTAACAGTGCATCTGCATACTTTTAAAGGAATGTAGGTTGGGTTTTTTCCCACGTAAATCAGCAAAATGGGATTCAGAGCTGTGCTGCTTTCACAGCTAATTAATGGGGCACTGTAGCTTATTAGTATAACAGCAGTGGTGATAGTAGGTTTCCTATATACATACAGAAAGGATAAACTACTTCAATATAAAGCACTTTTCTGTCCTTCTTTCAAAGTTACTGAAGATGTACAAGCACCTTGCATGACCTGTATTTACTGGTTAGACAAAAAAATAATTATAAAAGCTGAGAAGTATAAAGATTAGTTTTAATACATTTTGACTAGAGAGCCTCACAATATCAACTAAGCAATACTATTGCCCTTAAGTTCAATCCATACCGATATGCACTCTGATGGCATGCTTCATCCCTTTTGATAATATGCCTTTAAAAACAATGTCCTTTAGGGTCCAATGGACCATGAAATAGTCTCTACAAAAGTACCAGTGGTGCCAATGCTGAGACAAACATTCATTTTGGCTGTCAGCTTTAAGGACTGCAGAAGAAATGAAGCACATTTATTATATACTGATGTATTCTGACCAGATAATCCTTTTCAGTTGTATAAAGACAAGTGCAGATTACTGTGGGGGAACATTTTAAAAAAATTGGGATGGGCTGAAACAGTTATGCTTCCAATTTCACAGTTGGATAATTTGCCTTATAAACTTGTATTTAAAGAAAAAGTTTTACTGGCAATGAAGTACGCTAAGTAAACAATCTATAATTTGGAAATGAGCAAGTTGGAAATACTTACACAGAAACTATCTACTAATGCTGCATTTATTAATTAATGTTGGAGTTAGCTTTTATATGCCGCTGGCATTTTCAGGGTTTTTTACTTTGATAACCATTGTCACTGAAATTCTGTAAAATTTAGTCCTTTGTCACCACTTTATGGCATTTTGATAGCAATCCTGTTGGAAACCAAGAGGACCTCAGGATCCAGAACAAAATACTTAAATCATAGTATTTTCAGGCATCTGTATTGGGACCAGCACTATTTAAAAAACTTGTCAGTGACACTGTCAGTGGATTCGAGTGCACCTCAGCAAGTCTGACGGCAACAGCAAGCTGTGTGGTGTGGCTTGGTTTGATGTGGTCAACGTGCTGGAGGGAAGGGACAGAGTTGTGTTGTTCAGCCTGGAGAAGGGAAGGCTCTGGGAGACCTTAGAGCACCTTCCAACACCCAAAGGGGACAAAAAGGCTGTAGAGAGACTTTTTGCAAGGGCAGGTAGGGACAGAACGAGGCATAATGGCTTTATACTGAAGGTGGGAAGGTTTAGAGTAGATATTAGGAAGAAATTATTCACTGTGAGGGTGGTGATGCCCTGGCACAGGTTGCCCAGAGAAGCTGTGGATGTTCCATCCCTGAAAATGTTCAAGGCCAGGCTGGAGGGTGTGAGCAACCAGGTCTAGGAGAAGGTGTCCCTGCCCATGGCAGGGGGGCTGGAACAAGACAATCTTTAAGGTCCCTTCCTGCCCTAAAATGCCCAAGTACAAACCAAGGGAGAAATCACCTCTGTGAAGCTTTATGCACAAATAACTGTGGGGTACTGGCACACAAGGAAATTGTTAACACATCCAGGCTTCATAGACTATAAATGTTAATGGATGTTGTTAGATACACTACTCAGGCACTTAAACCAGCTTGAGTTCTGTTATGTGAACTCCTGTATACTTTTTAATTTAGAAGAAGCAATTTATACAACTTTTTTTAACTGAAAGTTACAAAATAGAGATAGTCTGTCAATTTGTGAAATTCTGATAATGTTTAGATTTATTGCCCCTCTTGCCTGCTTTTAAATGTGTCACAACAAAACCCTGGTTCTTTGAATAGCTAATTAACTACACAGCATATAGAACAACCACAAGCCCAAACTTTTTTTTAAAAGAGTTTTGTTTAACTACTGAAAGTTCTGTGTTTGAGGGAGAGTGGGACTGACTAGAGACAGACTGCAGGCTTCTGTGACAGCACTGCCTCACTTCGTGGTGAAAAGCACATCGTTTTCTGGCTCCTCTGCTAACACATGGCACAGCCAAGGCAGCACTCACAGCTGAAGAGCTGCCTGGATCATCTGCTTCATTTTGCTGGCAGCACACATCGCAGAAAATGCACTGTGCTGCAGTACTTTACCTATGCATTACTGTTGTCTTTATGCATTCTGAGATCACACACTATACTTATGAGGACTGGGAAGAACTGAATGTCATTCATCTACATAGTGAATAATGCACACAGAAGCTGAAATTTCTCTCCTTTTTTTCAATGCAGTATTCAGTTACCAGGTGGCATCCTACTTCAAAATTAAACTGATGTACTGATCTACCATTGGCGCTAGTATTATTTAGATTATTAGATTTGGGGTTGGGTTTAATTCCAAAGAAGAGCTTGGTGAAGAGTTTACGTAGGAGTGGCTCCTTTGAAACCACCCAGAGGCCCAAGAAAATGCATTTTACCTGCAAAAATATTAAAGGCAGTTTCTGTAAGCCAAGTTTGGATGGTGGACTACAAATACATAAGTCACTATAGTTCTGCAAGGAAGGATGCTTGTGCCATGTGAGGCTTTGGTCTGCAAATTTAAGGAAATCAATTACTTTTCCATATTATTCTCCAATGATTATGGTATATTTTGTCAATGTGCAAGACATAAATATCACAAAATATATTGATCCACATTTTTTAAATCTCTACCAAAGCAGAGTATTAGAAAAAAGTCAATATTATGACAGGCAGATTAAAACTTTTAGACTTTTAACAGAAATATAAATTTCCTGACTGTATATACTCACAGTTTGATAACACTCATTTGAAAGCAGGAACAAATCTATCTAACTCAGATTGTTGCCATGACTGCACTGAAACAAAAATTAACCCTTTTATAGTAAAGAAACTTTACTCTAAATTTACTCATTAAATTTATTAAAACTCACTCTGTAATTAGGGGATGGTACAAATGAAAACAATGGGAAATTTTTGGCTAAGGTCTGGGAATTCTGTGTAGCACTGAGCAGTGCTCAGTACAAGCATTTGTAAAATGAATTTGTTTCTTACGTGGTGTGGTGTGGAAAGGAACACACTCAGAGAAAACAATCTGCTTGGAGGATACCTGAGCAAAACTGCTAGTTTTGTTTCCTACCCGAATGTATTAGTGAAAAAAACACACTGAAAGCTGAAAAAAGATCTTGTTCTGTCAAAATATTTCTTCCAAATTCTCTGACTCCTTAGACACTGAATTTGGTTAAATATTATTTTAAAATATCACAGCGAAATGAAAACTCGAAACATATGGTTTAAGAATGTCAAAACAAAATCAATTTTATTTTCTGTTTTCAAAACAAAATCTATTTTATTTTCTGTTACTGAACATTATTTTTACTTTGGTTGGTATCAGCCTCACACTGAAATGATTTTGAGTATGGAGCCTGAAATGGAGTTTTGTGAGAAACTTTATCTTCACTAACTGTTTAAATAAATCTACTTAGCCAGTCTGTTTTTCTGTATTGCATGTCCTCTCAGCCAGGAAAATCTCCATGATGTTTATTTTCTGTCCCACTCTCTGCATGTCATGGAGCATATGTTGTAGGAGACTGATTGCATCTCAGACTGACAGCTGCTCTGCTCTTCCAGTTCTCTGTCATGAAGGAAGATAGCTACCATTTAAACAGAGGAATTCTTCAGTAATGTGTTTGGACACTTGCCTTTAGAACTTAACCATTATAAACTCCGGGGTTCAGTTTGCCTGAAATCAGGATTCTGATTTCCTAACAGGCTTCTCTGTCAACTTTCATGGAGGTGGAAAATTCTAATCCATATTAATCTCAATTCTTCTGGGAAACTGTATCTTGTGCCACTCAATTTATAAATTAATTCCTTCCACTCATTTTATTTGCAATCCTTCTGGCAAAGCTGGAGCTGCAGAGAGCACACTGTTAGAGCACACAGGAATATAATCAGATTCTTTACTTGACATCACACAGCCCATTCAGGGGGAATTCTTTATGAGCCACTTCTTCCTCACCAGAATTGTAGAAAGGGCTGGAACAGAGCAAGGCATCTTACAGGTGACCTATTGACAGACCTCTACGCAGGTTCATATTACTTAATATTTCATATGAACCCTGAATTGCAGGTGTTACAGTGCCATGATTGCAGTAATTAAAACAATTAGGGTAGGAAGAGGTATCATTAAGTTGTTAAAATACACAGTGTTTGTTATTTGCAGAACACAGGGCTTTTTGACAAGGTGAAAGAGGCAATAGGATAACACTGGAAAACATTAAAGTGACCAATCAGATCAGAAGTCAGAAAGATGCCTCTTGGGAGAACTACAAGATTCTTACCATATAAACCAGCATAGAATCTCATGGGGTTTTGACTTTTTTTTTTTTTTTTTTTTTTTTTTTTTTTTTTTTTTTTTTAATTTAATTTTGGGAATGCACTACATTAGAATCGCACATTTAGGTGTTTGTATAGATCACAACAAATGTATTGCAAGTGAAACAAAACTTTCTCTTCCATGAGTCCAGATTTTCATTGTGACATTTCCTATACTGAGAAGCTAACCAAAAGGATTCAAACACAAATGGTTATCAGAAACAATCAGGTAAAACAAAGTGCTGTAATGTGGCTACCTTTTCTCTGCTATGAGATGACAGCAGATACAGTTTCCAATAATCAAACAAGAAAGAACAAAAGGAAAAGCATTTCCTGTTTCACAGAAATTGGTAGATATTGGTAATATGACAAACGAGGAAAAATATTGCTGCAGAACAGCTCAGCAATGACCAGTACACAATTGGTCTAATTAGTGCTTAATTTGTTCAGTGATCTTAACTTCTCTCCCCTAGATGCTGTGTTAGCTTTCCAGCCTTTAGGTTATAAGATTATAATCCTG
This sequence comes from Acanthiza pusilla, assembly GCA_036630365.1. Taxonomy (NCBI): domain Eukaryota; kingdom Metazoa; phylum Chordata; class Aves; order Passeriformes; family Acanthizidae; genus Acanthiza; species Acanthiza pusilla. The sequence goes on along the minus strand of JAXCHO010000026.1, from coordinate 11,951,710 downwards.
GGGGTTTTTTTAGTTTTTTTTTTGGTTTTTTTTTTTTTTTAAATTTTATTTTTAATTTTTTAAAAAAAATTATTATTATTATTCCCTTCTTTCATCCTGGTTGTGTTGGTTGTGTTTTCCTATGGTGATCCCAGTAAATTTTTTGCCACAGGCTGGAAATGACCATCAGTAACCACTGTGTTTCTGTCCTTGCACTGTACATCTGCAAATCCATTCTCCATGCTTGTGCTGGGAATGAAAATAATCGGAAGCAGACCTAACACTTCTGCCAAATTTTCTTAAGAAGGTTTATGCAAATATATATGGGTGACAACAAAAGAAGTTCAGAAAACCTTATTTCGCACAGTTGTCTAACTGTCTAACAGGAATACAAATTTAGTATTTACTTTTTTTTTTTTTTAAAGTCCTGGCCTGTTCTGACTATTCAGTGTATTCAGCCACCTCACTGTATCAACAATGTACTAGAAACTATGAAATTATAGTCTGCTTATAGAAGCAAATACATTAATTTATCAACATTTTCATTCTGGTAAAAAAAATAGAAATATTTATTTGTCATAAAGGCAAGACAAGGTAGGTAATCATAAGATTGTTTAAGTTGTGCTCTATAAGCCACAATTCTCTGATATTTACTTCCTTCATAAACAGCTCTAAAGTACACAGGGTTTTTTTCCTAGGCTTCAGACTGACGCATAAAACCTGTCTGTCTTTGCATAAAACTGACTCAGAAATTAGAATAAATTAGATGAATTCATGTTTTCCAAAGATTAAGTTAATGCTTGTGAAAATTACTTTTAAAGAGATCAAATTGATCTATAATTTTGTCCAGACTGGTAGAACGGATTTTATTAAAATTGCACGACTATAAAAAAATGAAGCTTAAAACTGGAAGAAGAAAGTCAGTAATTTTGAAACCTAGTGAACAGTTTGGTTTGCAAACCAATTCTCCTCCTGCTGAACTAAACAGGGTTCTGCCATTGTGTTCATTGAAAATAGGACTCTACTGCTTATTTGGGAGTAACACTGTGAGATTCCTATGAATTATAGAGAAAGAAAAGCCCTTTGGAAGATACTATTAATTTTCATTCATTAAGTCAGGATGCTTCATGATGAAACACATATGTGTATATGCATATATAATACATACATGTGAATATATATAATGAATATATTGATAAGACTGATTTACATGAAAATAGGAAGACAAACAAATATTTGAATGGACAGAAACAGAAAGAAACCAATTAGGGTATTTTGGGTCTTGAAACTGATTCTATTCTGGATTGTTTTTTGGCAGAGTTACTGACACTGATTATTTCTGACTCAAAATTTGTGACCTCCAGTGTGTCCTTTTCCTGCTGGTCATGCTGCATTACAATTGCTGCATAGTGGTATGGAAGCTTTTCATTTAAATACAACAAAGTTTCCTAAAGGAGTACAGTTTTGATGTTTATATTACATATGTCTTTGCTTGCTAGTTTCAGGCGATGAGTATTTGCCTTTTTACAGTACTGTTCATCATCTGACAGCTTCAAAAACTGACTGTTCATGCAAATAAAGCAAAAGGGTTTTGGCTTTTGATGTCAAATGATACAACTGCTCTTATGATTAGCACAGACTTTCAGCCCTGTTGCCTGTCAAAAATGCAAATACTTTCCCTTATAGTGCCACATGAAAAACTCCTCTGTACATTACAATGCAGCCCAAACCCAAGCCAATCAAAAATGATCGTAGTTCAGTGGAAAAACCAATGTGATCTGAAAAAGAATTTCCAATTTGGAATTTGAACCATTCTTTGACAGGAGCAGTGAAAACTTCTGTAATTCAGTAGAGGTTCAAAAAGAATTCCTTCTTCCACATGCTTAGGAACACATGAAAATGCTGGAACGAAACAACATTTTGCCTTCTGAGGAGTATCTGACATTTTAGTTGAATGCCTTGGGCTGGACTAATGCTGATGCATCTGTGGGACAAGAGAGACCACAGATGCCTCTCATTTGTATCAAACATCACACACTTGTATAGCAAAAGAAGGAACCGGTGTCGCATGAACCTCTCAGCCCAGTAAGAACAGTTTTGTGGCAGTCCCAAAATTCTTCCCTCAGCCAAACACATGGCAAGGGAACATCTGACATGCCACTGATAGAATGAAAGTGCTCTGAGATGACAGGGAAAATCGGTATTTTACAGCTACTGCCCATGCTATCACACACTCAGCCAAGTGTATTTTGTGAAACTGGAATGTGCTAATAAAAAGAAAGTGTGTGCAAACGATAGCAATTTCTGAGGACCTCAAGAACACGCTGTCAAGACAGCATGTATTAAGAAATATGGCCATGATAATGAAAGATCCAAAGCAGAAAATGACATCCTTTCAACTACTGGAAACCCTTTTCTCCTTTAGAAGATGAATCAATTTTCAATTTAGGTTGGCCTTTTTTTTTTTTTTTCCCAGTACAGTCTCTGTGTATGCAATATTGAATAATGTTGGAATAAAAAATTGTGTCTGAAAAGAATTAAATGGTCTACCCTTACCTTGAGGTGCAATTTTCTACTGAATTGAGGTTCTTAAGATACACTTTAATCTCTCAACTCTTTATTTGTCATTGACAAGGAGAAGCAAGGAAAGAACAATAAATCCCTCTTTGTAGATGTAGGGTAAAATGAAACTACTCCAGCACTTACCTTACGCTACCAAAGAGGAACTTCAGCTCCTTAGGACCCATTTGCAGGACCTCTCCCCCTTACTTGTCATGCATTTGTCTAAAATTAATCTTTGGGTTAGCTTAGAGAAATGTTTCTTACATGAAAGATATTAAAAATGTTGTCTAGATTGCACAAGGAGCACTAACAGCATTTTGTTTTTTTCTTTTATCTGATATAGTGTTAAAAAGAACAAATATGTTTCAGAGATACTTGGGTGGGTATTTACAAAGCCAAATGTGCACTGTAATTTCGAAATCGATGCTTTCCTCATGCAGAGGGCAGACAGGGCCCACCTGCATTCCCTGTTTGTGAGGCTGTGAATAGGTGTGAGTTTTGGGTAATCCTGGTTTCCATTATCAAAACACCTCACAGTCTTTACAGCTCTTGCCTACCAAGCAGAACAGCACCCTCAGTTTGCAGGCAAGGAAATGGAGCCTGAGATTACATGTGATTTACTCAAGGTCAGAGAGGAAATCTGCATTAATGTTGGAACTCAAGTGTTTTGATCCCTAAAATCCAGCTCATTCAACCATTATACTGTCCTTTATCTGTGCAGGCTGTAAAGTTGAGCACATCCCCGTGGTGCTTTCTGAGTTACAGTGAGAACCCTCAATCTCTTGCATGCACATACGTTGCAGGAAAATAACTGCAAGGAAAATTGTTTGAGAATGAAATATTTAAATGTGCAGTCAGGTACATCAAATGTTATTCTTTACATACAAACCAAAACCCCTCAAACAAAACCAACTTAAAAGAAATTAAAAAATAAATTCTCTACTCTACAGACTCTTGGGTACAAGGCTCTACCCAATCCTGCAGGTTCGGGACTGAATGGATTCTGTGAGGAGAATTACAGCTCAGCTGACAGTTAAAGCAAACACCACCAGGCAATAAATTGCAATGTCCTTGTGATCTATCCAATTTTATCAAACCTGGCAATTTCTTTCTTATTAGCTTGAGATGAATCAGGACCTTGAGGAAAATATAACAGGTTTTTTGCAGTATATTTAGCTACACCTCTGTCTTCAATTCTTTCTCAGTTCCCTCGGTTTTCCTTACAGTTTTAGCAAAAAGGATAATTTTCCCTACTCAGTACTTCAGTGGCCAGCCAACCCCTGGATAGTTTCTCTATAAATCTGCCCAAATTTTAAAGAGATGTTTTGCTTTCCTGGACTTTGTGGCCAGATTCTTATTTTTACTGCTCTTTTCCATCACCAGGTATCATGGAAAAGACTTAAGGCGGGAGAAGGCACTCACTTTGCCTTTGTGGAAAACCTTAAATATGCCTATAATGCCTCTGGCTCAGAACTCTGCTGTAGGACTGGTAATGTTTTTCCCTCCCTCGAAGGAACTGGAGGCAGATTCTTCCAGGCCAGCCCTGCTGCCAGAGCGGGGAGCAGGATGTGACAGCAGACTGTCCTCCAGTGGAGAGCCCCAGAACTGACAGCGCTGCGCTCTGCACAGCAAAACCTTCCTGACCACTGTACAAACCCCAGGCTTTCACAGCAGAAAATGGTGCATTTCATTCTGTATCTCCTTCTATTCCTCTTCAGACTGCCAAACGGAAAGGGCCTGCAGCAGATGGATCACTGACAGAGTTGCAGGGATGGTTTAATTAAATGGTGCCCATTAGGGCAGCTTTCAGGAGCCTGAAACTTCACTGCTGGATTTTCATTACACAGAAACATGGAAGATGCCAATGACTTGGCATCTTCATTACCTGTTAATGTAGAATGAATAAATTTAATGAAAAAATATACACATCTTTAAAAGTATGTGTTTAAGTCTTCTTTTGTTAACTGTAAAAAAAAAAAAGAACTATTCTGCCTTTCAGGCTCGGTTAAAGCAGCTTCTCAGTCCATTTGATCTTCTCAGAAACAATCATGGAGATTTTAACACTGTAATTGGTGTTGCCCTATAGAAACACCTGAGACCTACTCTGTCACATCCTTTTTGCACCTTGGTAATCATTTCCAGTAATCTCATTCCATTAATTTTTACTTTGCACAGGAAAGAAAAACAGTGGGCTTTGCCAAATTAATTAACATTTCTTATCTTGAATCCCAACAAATTACCAATGCATGTAAGGGCCTCGGTCTGGCTTCTAACAAACCCAGAAGTCACAAAGCCACTCTTACAGGGAAGAAAAGGAGACTGCGAGACAGGTGCTCTATAAAGGATGTCAAATGTCTGTGTAGAGCACAAAGCATTCTAATATGTTAAGATCAAGAACACTGCCTTCAAATAATCAGCCGACTCCAAAAATGAAAAGGTCATCAGTTAGAAACACTGCATGTATTTTATCTCCTTTCTGTGATAAAGAAGTGGGAGAGAACTTCTTCAGGAATTGTGTTAAAACCATCACTCAATCTATTACAAAAACTATTGATGCAGTTACGTGTCATTAGTGGCAATTAGTAAGAGGTTAAATGCTCCATGGTACAGTGATATTGTGCATTAATTGGAAACCACTCATAAGAAATAAAATTCTTATGAAACTAGGAGAGTATTTCAGAATAACCAGTCACTCCTTGAAAAGAAGAGGTCCTTGAAAAGACGCCTTGAAAAGAAGAGGTATAATTTTGGAGATTTTATTTCTTTTTTACCAACCTAATTTTATATTTTGCATGTTCAAGCTTGCAGAATAGAGTGGAAGCAGACTTGCAAGAATGAGGCACTCCAGTGATCTGGGAGAGAGAAGGAAGTGTAATTCACCCTGAGACAAGTGGATGGGTGACCAGAGTAAGACTCTGAAATACTGAATTGGGATCTGACTCATGACAGTCTTCAAGCAGATGTCTTTTATTGCCTTCAACCAGATGTCTTTTATTTCAATTCTGTACCTATAAAGGAGGGTAGGTAGTAAAAACAATTTGAAAAAATAAAATACTCTAAGACGCTGAGGGCTGTGCACATACCTAAATAGATATTGCAAGCAGAAAACACCTGTAAATGTACTTCAGAGGATCGTTCATTCTGATCAGAGAGCTGTGTGATGTGAGAAGCATAGCCCTTGAGACAGGGGAGAGCTGCAGAGCTCAGCAGACGAATGCAGCAGCGTCCTGCAGCCTGTCTGCCTGGGCACTGCAGTGCAGAGCAGCCTCACTGGCACCGTTTGGTCCATCCCGGCAGAAGGACACCAGAATAGCCCTTAGGGGGCTGGTAAAGGTACCTCGGGCCCAGCACTTTGGTCCAAATGTTGGCCCAGGAATGGATATTTGTGAAACAAATAGACAGCAGCATTTTTCACAGAATGCCCTTGCACACATGAGAACTGAAGTTTCGTGAACTGAACGATGAATCTGAATGAGGAGCAAATTGCGCCTGCCTCAGACCTAACAAATCTTTGCCTGACACGGTCTGGTGTCACTGTTCCACACTAAAAAGGAGTACAGGATTATTAGCCCAAGATGAACCTAAAATGGGCCCAGCCTTAGCACAGGATGTTGCCCCAATAGCTGGGAAATTCACCTTAACAGAAAGTTTTGCTAAGGTCCCACAGAAGTCACTCAGCTCTGATGTAACTGAACATGACATTAATCTCCATGCACCACATCCTAGATTGTAAAATAGGGACAATAATAATACTGTACGCAGCTGATGTGAGGTGTCTCAACATCAGAAATCACAGACAAATGAGAGAAGTTGGATTTTTAGGGGCTTTGGCAGTATAAAAAAGGTAAATAATTCTTTAAGAAAGTTATAACATTCAAGTGATGAACCATGTCATGGACCTGCTTCACCTGTATTCCATGTGCTGATCTGCCTCCCTTTGCAGCTTGGAACAGGTTGTGCCAGAACACCTCAAAAAGAGAAACAAACAAGCCTCCCTCCACAACTCTCATTGGCTGAGAGAGGATTTTCTACTCTGGACTCCTTGTTTAGAATTTCCCCACCAAGGCACCTGTATTCCAAGAACAGTTATTTTATATTTTATGGCAATATTGAAGACTGTGAAGGTAGAAAGGTGCCCCACCCCCAAAAAATATATTATGTGTTACATGAGGAAGACAAATTTTATTGGATGGTTAATAATGTGCTAAAGGTTCTGTCATTCGTGAGTAATTTGGTTATCAAAATGGAAAGGTCACAAGATATTTGCTGGTTTCACATATAACCTGTGCCAACTCTATATAAATGTAGATGTATGTACGAAGTGAGGAAATTCATGGGCTATGTCCTGTATGACAAGCCTGCTTTGTCAGGGCAGTCTGAATAAAGCTTCCTGATTGAGCTTATTTGAGTGATGTGAGTGAAATCCTAGGCTGAAATAAAGAAAACTACATTTGTATAAATTCCTTGGTTGCCCTGATTGTGTGCTGGACATTTAAGGCAGGATGCCGGAAATTTCCTGGATTGCTAAACCAGTCAGCCACTTCTGGAGAAGTGGTTCCCAGGTGTTCTGTCCCCTGAGAGACAGAGTCTATTTCCCATTCCACCCTTGCTAACTTCCACTCTTCCCTGTCCCATGCAGAGCATCAAAATGCACCTCCCGTGCTTTCCCATGCAAGATGGGAATTTAATTGAAGATCTTTACAGAAAACCCAACCAAACCACCCCTCAGAAGTTAAAATACGTGAGACCATTTAGGAGCTTTATATGCTGATATATATGTAGGGGGCCTACAAGTGTGTTACTTGCACAAATACTGTGTCATGCCTGATCTGAGATGTTAGGAAGATTTTCCTGTTTTCCAGGCTGTTGAAACTTTCCAAGAGTTCTGTTGAGAATTCCTCTTGCTCACTATTAGTTTACAACTGCATTAATGGTGCTACTATTTAGGTCCAGCAGTGATCCATAATATTTAGCTCCTTCAAAAAAAAAACCACATATTATCCTTTAAGTGAATTACATATGAATGTATCTTTGTGACTTCTATTGGGTTTGTAGGGTTTCATGATTTTTGTCCACAAACTCTGAATTTGAAGTTATTCACTTATTTATGACAATGTATTTTTCAAGTTTCAAAACTCGGTTTATTTTTCTTCAGACTTGACAACATCAAGCACTACCACCTTTACACCAGTTGTTGAACCTCTCTGCCATCCATATAATGCCAAATATAAAAGAGGTAGATAAACATGGAAGATGAAAATGAAATGGGAACAGATGGGCTCATCTGCAATTATACCTCTGAAAAGGCTGAGAGCCTCACAGAGATTTATAAACCTTCTGGACTCCAGACATTTGGTGATTTCATAAAATGATCCGGAAAGTGTTTTAAACAAGTAATTGAAAATAACAATTTTATGTGGAATACAGGAAACTTCTCGAACCAAAACTGTACCAACAAAGAGAAAACAATTAGGGGCCCAAAAGTTTTTGCAAGTGTACGTAATGAGTAGGCAAACAGAATATTCCAGGAAAGATGCCCTTTCCTCCAAGATTTCAGCCAAGCAAAAAAGCAAGTTTTAAATAAATGTGATAAGATGGCTTGACTAACATTGATTCAACTCGTCATTAGGGTGTGTCAATTTTCTCACGTTTTCTCTGTAGGAAAGGACATAACATTTCTTGGTCTGGTAACAGCTGCTCCATCAAATCTGTGAGGCTGTTCCCTTTTCGGACTAAATAAAACTGAGCAAGAATTTTGCCATCCTCCTCCTCCTCTGCTTCTCCCATTAAGTCTTGGGTTTGCTTCTGGATTTGTTAAAGAGGCAATAATGCATGAGGTGGTGAATGTGTCCCTACAAAGATAAATCTGCTTGTCTATTACATGCTCAGCCACTGGGTGAAGATGAAACTAGAGTTAATGGCATTAATAATTCAGGGACTATCTCCAGCTTATCTCCCCACTTTCAGCAAAATTTAGGGCACCAATTTTCTACCACCTGCTCAATTACAATAGCTTTCTTTCTAAAATGTCCATTTTTCTCAGTAGGACGTCAAACAGCCTAGACAGGGATGACTTGAGCTTGTAAAGTGTTGACCATGAAATAGGAATGGAAAATTAATAAATAATACCATTTGTATAAACTGAATTTAAAATAGCAATCTCTAACTCTATGAAATTTCATACAGAAAGGACTGATATCTCCAAGGCAGTTGTGGGTAATGGATTCATTCACAAAAATACGAGTCAATTTGCTAGGAATCCAAAAAGAAAATTAAAGCCCATGCCTTTGAACACTACCAGCTGAAGCAGTTCAGCTGAAAAAAATCCAGGAAATTTTATCATCTGGCTTCTAAGCTGTGTGAGATGTAGGAGATGCTCCAAATGGAATTGCTCCAAGGACAGAGGTCAGAAAACATCCAAGCAATAAACTTGAAACATTTTAAAGCACCAGAAAAAACAAATTTTGAGAAGGAAATTTTCTAGGAACTATGAATAAAAAACACTGCTACACCAGCTGTCAGTAAATGGTAACAGAGAGACCACTTGTTTACCCAGTAATAACATTTATAGCAACACATTTCCATGCTTTCCCCAACATTAACCAAAGTTTTGACCTCAAAGTCATTGAAAACCCTTGAGAGACTTTGTAAGGAAAAGAAAAAAAACAGGACCCAAAGCTCAGAACCAGCAAGGGAAAATGAGAGAAGGAACTACCCTGCTGTGAAACAATGACTTATATCCAATTTCTCCAAAACTGCTTTTTCATTCAGCCATGGAAAGAACTTTTCAGGCTAAAAAAACCAAATTAACTTAGTCTGCAAGAAGTAGCATTTAAAAGAGAGAGAAAAGGCTACAGGTTTTCACAAGTCAACTTCTAAAACTTGTTCTGAGAGACAGAATTAACACATGCACATTGTTTTTGCTTTGTTCTTTCCCATTAGGTTATGGGTGGAGAGGATTGGGTTTCCTAAAAACAACTTGAAAGAAAGTCCAATATTAGCTCTAAGCAGTGCTTTTGAAAGCCTTCTGGGATAAGAATTTCACAGACATTTATAAAACAACGTAAGATGTAGGACTGGGAGTCAAGAAAACACCATAAAACAATCACTATTTGTTTCTCCTCATCTGTTTTAATTCTGTAAATATAATTCTAACCTAATTGCTTCAGGCTTAGTGTTCAAGCTGCAAGCTGGGTTCCATTTCAAGGTGCTCTCAGATGAAGAGCAATTGTTCCAATTCAACAAAAGAATCAAATCATCCAGTCCTGTTGTCCTAAACACAGACCAGAGCAACATGAATCCATTACGAGATGGTGAAAATAAACCATTTTTGAGGCAAAAAAATAAAATCAACTGATTTTTATATTTTTGCTGCCATTTAAAAATGGATATAAGTAAAATCAGGAAAGTCTCTTCCCTCTATTCCCCTCAAATTTCCTCTACAATTGTATATCTATTTTGGCCTTATTTTCTGTTCAGGTATTTTGGAACAGGGACCAGTGAAGTTCATCTAATTTAAGTCTAAATACCCATCTCATAAAACATATGATTATCTGGGGAGGGAGAGTAGAATAAGGAGGGGACACAGCATATGGAATTTAAAAGAAATTAAATTATCATAATTTATTTTCATGGTAATTTGGTTAATTTCTTAGAGAAAAAAATTTCTATCTGAAAAGGTATAAATCCAAGAGAGAAAGTCTGGAAATTAAAGCTCCATCTAGAAAATGCTACATCCTTTCAACTTGAAGAATTAAAATTTTTTAGAATATTTTATCAAAAGGAATAGACTTTTCAGAACTTCAAATTTTTAATTCTTAATTTCTAGGTAGGTGTTGTAACACTGATACCAGAAGTATTTAACCTGTAATATAATAAAAACCAGATTCAATGATTACAGCAGACTCAAGCTTGAAAGTGATGAATTTGTTAGGAGAAATGATTTTGGGATTCGGTCAGGGAGGAAAGTTTTACTGCAAAATAGAAAAAAATGCACCTACTTGATCTTGAATCAGCTGTAGGTGTGAAAAATTACTTGTTTCTCTAGGCAATATTTAAAGCAAATACTTTGGTAGATAAGCAGAATTTCCAACCATTATTTTTTTCTCTGTTGTATCAGCTGTGGCGAGGTTCCAAGTCTTATTTTCTCTCCAGTACTCAGTACAGATCTCCTTTCTTGCCCCCTTCACTTGTGCTTCCAAGGAACAAAATTACCAACCAGTTCACTAAATCCTTGCAAACCACTTTGTGATCTAAACATTTTTATTTCTCTAATGTTGAATCATGCAGGGAGCCTTCCATGCAGCATTTATTTGCAGCAAGGAAAGCACTATAAAGTTGCACAGCTATTTGAGCTCTGAGGTCATTCGAAGCAAAGTGGAATTAAAACTACTCTCTGCCACAAAGCCCTTCAGTAACTGAGGTATGGAAAAAGGGAGAGGAAATTGAAAAGATGGAAATGCATGGAGTATTTAGGGCTGGGGTTATCACCTCAATTACACAGAAGAGTAAAACAAAATGAACATAGATAGATAAGGTCAAAATGTAGTTTGATAGTTCTGTGCAGCTTAAAGGACAAAGAAAAAGGATTTATTTGAAATTTTTTCCTTACAATTCTCTATAAAGCATTCTCTCCCAAGTAACCAGCCAGTATAGGTTTAGAAAGTGGAAGTGCGGGAATATATAGGAATGCACTTCAAGGTGCTACAGCTTCCCTGCCACCAACAGCACCTCTCCACAGCCTACAGGGAACATTAATTTTCTCTTAAACACACACACACACACACACACACACACACACTTATATATAAATACGTATGTATATCTATCTCTTGCATATTAAATTTATAAACCTCATTTTAATTGCATTTTTACATGCAGCTTTTCCCTATGCAAAAGGTAAAAACTCAGGAGGTCGAGGATGACTGGTAAAGGGTCAGAAAAGACTGGAAATTCTGCTTCTCCTCCCATTTGCATTTGGTCTGCCTGGATGAAAAGGTCTTTGTGTCACCTCACTTGAACAATCAGACTGTTTTCTCATGGCTCCTACTGACACCCTTCCATATAACACCCAGAGAGAGATCCAGTGAAATGGAGTGACAGAAGATTTCCTCCTTTCTCACATTAGTCAGTGCACTTCCCACCAGTTTGCCCTCTTCCTTAAAATAAACACAACCATGATTCTCTCTCTCTTTTCCCTTTGCAGAACATGTGTCCTTTACCTCAGCGAAGGAAAGGAGAAGGTTATCTTTGGAGCCTGTCATACAACAGGCCAGCCTGTCTAACTTACAAGGTCAGGAGATTCAAAAAGTGAGGTTTTTCTTCTCCTTTCAAACGAAATGGAGTGATAAGTGCTTACTTGATTAAACCAGTGGATAAGAACATCTATTGTAATTCTTTCCTCTCTTTTCATTTCTTCCTTTGGCTCCAAGAGATAAGAATGGAGAACTTTTAGCCTGGCATTGATCCAAGCTTTGAAAGGACTTGCTGATTATGGATAATGTTCTTATTCAAATGAGCAGTCCCCTTGAAGCAAGTACTGATGTTGCCTGACTGTAATGAACAGGATTTAATCCTGTATTTTAAATGAATTTTTATCACAAGAAAGTATATTTATATATTTCCATCTTTAATCTGACTGGATTTTACATTGACTTCTGCTAAAGAAGAGTCTACACCATATGAAGTCATCAAAATAGATCACAGTTAGATATCTTTCCTTAAAAGTGTTCTTCCATAAAGAAAATATAAACAGCCACAATAAAGGACAAGATAATTGGGAACTTCAAATGTTATATTAATATATATTTGTATTTATAGACTAATTAAAAATTTATATATCCAATACAAATATATTTAAATTCTCCCTCTAACTTGTCTCCTTTACAATAAAAAGTCCCGGCACACTTAGCAATATCCTATACACAAGTCATTTCATCATATTTATTTCCTTTCTTTAAAGTTTTTAAATTTCGACACACACCTTTGGAGATGGGAGTGACATCAAAAATGTACAAGGCACCCACAATGTTGATGAACAATGTATTTATACAGAGGTATAAGATTTGTCTATTTTCTATTTTTTCCCTAATAAGTCCTAATTTTTGCCCTGTAAATGTATCCTGCAGCTGCAATGTTACTGGGTCTTCTTTTGGCACATTTGACTTAAGATAAATAAATGATAACTCGCCAGTATAACACGCAATGTGTGCTTGTGTGAGTGCATATAGAAGTACTTCTAATGCTCCCCAGGAATTAAGATATAAGCAAGTTTTGACTTGAGTAAGACCATAGGTATAGTAGTCAACAGCTCTATTTTTTGTCTTTAACACAAATCTTTGTTTTCACAAATGTTCTCTACTGGTGTAAGCACCCCAATGAGTCAAAAACTCTTTAAATGAGAAATGCAAGTTCATTTATAGAAATCTATGTCTTTATACCATTTTAAAAAAGAGGGAATGACATTTCAAGGGGCAGCTGAGAATTTTTTCCATGAATACACTCTTAATCATAAGCAAAAACCTCCAGCCTTTTGTAAAGCTTGAATATATGAGAGGAGCAAAATGCTGGATTATTCAAAGTTTAAGAGCTCATTGGTTCAGCTTTATCAGAATTATGGTGTTTTTGATGAGTAAGACTCAACTGCTGACAATTTATTGACAAAATCATTGTTTATTCCTAACCTAAGAAAATAATTCAATCACAAACCTCAGTGAAATTATTTATTTGAAGAAGGATATGATGAAAATTATTCTCATTATACCTAGATAGGATTTGAAATCTTGTATTCAGTGTATTTGATGAGGGTTTGAAGAATTTTCCCAGTTCAATAATTATAAAAATTTTCCCAGAAAAGTAAGATCCCATAATAAGCAGAATTAACTCTTTTGGGGAGTTTTTAAAGTTATCTTATATAGTTCTTAAAGTCAGCTAAGAATTCAGAGATGTCAGCCTGAAAACTACTTGAGTCTACGCATTTATTGTAATTAGTCCCGTTCAGAGTCTGAGGGAAAGCCAGGACAGCATCAGCTCAAATGTCCAATCATCTCCACAGGATCTCCTGGAACTCACACATGGCTGAAGCTCAAAATTCTTAATATGAGAACAAAACGAAGCAACCCCACTGGATATAGAGATATAAAAAATATTTTATGTGATGACAGGTCATACACCCTAAAGCTGAGTAAGGTTATGAATATAAAATATACTTAGTGTGAACTTCAAATCCTTAGCTAGAAGGTAAAAATGAGACAAAAATGGAGCTGATGACATTTCAGTCAGACGAGATGGGAATGGGATAGCAGCTTGGAAAGCTGAGCGATAACTCAAGGAATGCAGAAGAGTCTGTGGTTTGGTATAACTCAGTATTTCAAATACAGATTATTTTCAGAACTGAATCAGACTTTAAAGATACACAGGTAACAACAAAACTTCCTTATGCTTACCTTTCCTAGAAAACAATCCCTTCTTAGTCTGTGAGGCTATAAATGCAGATATTTGCATTTCCTTTTATTGAAATTTATGAAATTCAAGGTATATTTATAATGATTTAGCAGGTTGGGTGTAGAAGTCCCAGCACACATTAATTTTGGAGCACCTCTACTCAACCTACACTTTGCTGAGCACCTCAGTAGCCTCTGTCCTGTGCACCCCATCCCAAGGTGCCATCGTCCCTCTCTTGACAGGCAGCCTGCCATGGAAAAAATCTTGGAAGTAGCCCTGACTTTCCCAACAAATGTTCTCCACTGGTGTAAGCATCCCAATGAGTCAAGAATTAGATAGATGCAAATGGTTTTATCAGCATTATTGCCAGGACTCAGAATTTCAACTAAAAGCAGTGATTACCTGGTGACATATCTATTTATGTACACACTGGTCACCTCTGCTCTACAATTGCTACCAAGTGGCTCCTACTGTCCACTAAATTCACTTTGAAGGAGTGATCCTCAAATGAATATTTACATTTTCCATGCTACATGTCCAGGACTAGATGAATAAAAATTCCAACAAACAATGTGACCACATGTCAGGTTTTGCTATTCTCAGTTTTACTGCTCTTCTTTCTTCCAAGAGAGCAAGCCCCAATTCACACAATTGCTGCAAGGAATTTATCTATAACTTAAAACATAATTGAGTACTAAGAATATTTTTCTCTGCTACCAACATCGTAGTGAACTCCATCTAAAATCGACTGGGCCTGCCTCTCTACTTGTAAGCTCTAACAAAATATATACTTCTCCTACTTTCTTTTTCTTTTTGGACAATTCCTTATAATAATTTGCCACAGGGAAAAACAAAGAAACAAAAATTGATGTTTTATGTCCATTCAAAATACACGGTTTTGCAAAGGCATTGACAAGTGAACATCTGACCTTCTGTCTTACATAGCACAGAAACCAAACTGATTTCCATGAAGACATAAGCAGAAATCAAAGACCCCAACACCCAAAATAAATTTAACCAAGTCTGTTTCCCATCCTGTTTTTTTTCAGACGTGTGTTCCATGGTTAATTGCTTTGGGTGCTGGCTCTGACTGAGACCTCTCCTACAGTAGGGACATTTTTAAAAACATCATCTTCCTTTCTGATGCTGGGTAAGAACTGATGTCCACAGTCAGCTGTTCCCCCAGGGCAGGCACTGGCAGGGTCTCTCTCTGACTGAGCAGCTGCTCCAATGCTGCTGACATTAACTCGGGACACTGAGGGCACTTCCCTCTGTTAAATACATCTGTAGTTAGGCAACACTTTCAAGAATTGTAGACACACAGACATACTTGGAAAATCCTCCAGAGAAAAGAAAACCAAGCACTGGTGAGCACTCTAAACTAGTCCTGTTTGTTTTACTTATGCATTATACTGTAGTCTGCATCAGTGGTTGCAAAAAATACTTCTTGAATCTTAGAATTCCAGGCACTCTTGAAATACCTTTCTTTGTTCCCTAAAGAGGGCAGCTAGAGCAAACAGACATTTCACACAACCCAGAGCACGTCCTTAAGCAGACACATGTGTGGCTACACAAAAATGTGTGCTAAAGTGTTTGCATTAAAATACAGAAGGATCTATTAAGAACTTCCATTTCCAAATCCTGTTGGAAGTCAGTCTCTAAACTTTCCATGATTTCTTTCCAGTAACTTCCTAATCTCTGCATTTACTGGTAAAGGCAGCATTCAATCATGTGGGTATTGCACGAGCACTGCACTGTGCATCAGACAGATGAATTACCAGTGCCTGCATACGAAAGTATTAATGTGCAGAGTATTATTAAAGTTCACAGAAAAGAGTTTATATCTTTTTGTAATACTGCATATTAAATACTCTTATAATGCACCACACATATAAAATCAATTTTAGCTCTTGTAAAGGTGTAAGGAAAGTAGAATGAGGCAATTTGAGCTGTAGAAACAGTAGAATATTTTTGCTTCTTCTGCTCTACATAAGGACCAAACTTTTGAAAGAAATATCAGCATTTAAGTTATGTGAGAATGCCAGGATATCATTAACTGGTTTTTGCTGGTTTGTTTTTGTTTTTCTAACGTGGGCAGTAAAGCTGAAGTAGATGGAAAAGGGTTTTTTTCCTCCTAATTTTCCTTGCTGTCTTGCCTTGATTGCAGCACTAGCACCTACACAGATGTACAATGATACACTTGATATCCTCACGTTAATAATTGGCGACTCTGCTCTTTTTCCCCAGGGCCTGCTGGGTAAATTCCCTGAGGTCAAGTTATTTTTACAGAGGCTCTCAGCAGGAGCGAGGGCTCTCCACACCCTCTTTGAAATTCACAGTGTGCTGGCACACGGCAGCTGCTTTCCAGACACTGGGAGAATAATCAGCACTGCAGGACCTTCTGCGAAAATCCGGGAAAGACATGGTTTAGCTCTCCCCAGAAGCCTAAGCAAAAAAAAAAAAAATATATATATAACGAAAGGTGTTCACTGAATGGGTCTGAACCAGCCCCCATCTTTTCTGCAGCCAAGGGAGCTCAGAAAAATGTCCAGGTCTAACCCGAATCTTGCAACGGTTCAGAAAAGAGAAGTCCTGACCAAAACACCAATGTTGGCTGTGGTTTCTTTAATTTGAAAATAAACCAAGTAAAAAATTCACTGAGTACCTCACCAACAGGACAAAGGGCAAAAAGAGATAAAGCCAAGACTAGCTGAAATGTTTATTTAGCTAAGTCCCAAAGACTCTTTCGAATTGGTTATCTGTTCTATTTTTATATTGCAACCCTGGGGTTTTTCTTAGCTGGTATACGACTGGGCTGAGGGCTCACGTCGAAATTGGAGAAGCACCTGATGCAGAAGTTAATGCGTCAATGTATCAGCAGACTTTCCCTCCTGTCCCATGGTCAAGGGAGCTTCAACAGATCAGATGGGGACTGGGGAGCAACTAAGACATGCACAAAAATAGCCACAATACACAAAAATACAACAAAAGAAGGAAAATAGAAGACCTGCATGTGTTCTCATGTACAGCAAGAAATGATCAACCAATAAAGGAAAGTAAAAACAAGAGTGATTATGCAAAGCTTATATAATTTTCAGTTATAAATGAAAATCATTGCAATAACACTGGCCCCGTTGAGTGGTTGGCTTTTTTTTTTTTCCCCTGAAATGATTTACAACTGTTTAATAAAAAAAAAAATTGAAAAATAACTGACTTACTCCTAAATATCAGTGGATGCTGATATTGGTTCTACAGCTCTTGGTAGTTTTTAATTATTCCTAAGTTATCATTTTCAAAGGAAGCTACAACTTATTCAGAGAATTTATTATTTTCACTGAAAACTTAATCTTTGGACACAGGCATTTCCTTTTCCCTCTGTCCTACATCACTTTGTTCCCTCCTCCTTCAGAGGGTCTTTGTATTTTAGAGCATATCTGAGAGCTCATTGGCTATTCTGTTTACAATGTTATTTTGCAGAGCTCTAATTACAAATGTATTTAGTATTCTGAGTCTAGAATTCGAGCCTTCTGACAAATTATTAATCACGGATATAAGAAGCTCAAAAATAAGAAAACAAAAAGCTTATTTGTGGCCATGGGCATGTTAATCTTTGTTATCCAGCAGTTATGTATGTTGACAGGAATACTAACACAAATCATGTAATGGGAAAATTTCTGCATGAGAACTTTATTTCCTGAGTGACATGGAGATTAGCAGGAGCCCTCCTGCTACTCCGAGCTGTGCATCAACTTCCCTTGAAACAACAAATCAATGTCAACTTACTTTACCCACTGATTTGGCCTCCTCTAATCTGTTTGTTAGAACTCTGCAGGAAAAAATAAACTAAATTCTTCCCATCATATTATTTAGCAGAAGAGTAATAAATTTAATATACTTTAAAAAAACCCAAAACCAAACCAAGCCCACAACCCTAAGATTTCACTAATCTATGTAGGGAAACCCTGGTTTTCTTATTCTCTCTCTTGAAGTTGAACAAAGAGAACAGAAAATCTCTGTATCTTTTCAGTCACTATGCTGAGCATTTCAAAACTTAGGAAAATTTTATTAAATTTTACTTACAGGCAAAGAAAATAAGTGTAAAGAAAGCAATTCCTAAACCACAATTATTTAATCTTACTTAATTCTCTGGCAAAAGAAAAAGAGAAGGGGAGAAAGGAAAAGGGAAAATATGTTAAAATGAAAAGACCCTTCCAGAAACTTGAAAGATCTATAGGCAGTTGATGTTCAATTATAGTTCCCTAAATTGACTGTTCCACTGCACCTTAAAAGCATTTTCTCCTGTCTGTATTTCCATCAATTGCTCATGAACAGTGAAAGGGATTCTAAGCCTTAACCAAATTTCCAGCACAGCACATTGACTGCTCGTCCTTAGAGCCTGAGCTTTCCGTCAAAGAGCAAAATCGAATCAGTTTGATACTATTAGTTCTTGCTAAATCCATTTTGGCAGTTTCTTATAGCCTTATTAGAATCATAAGTATCTGGTCATTGTTAACCTTTTTACAAAGACAGAAGAGGGGCTTAGAATTCCTCCCCCCTTGCATTTACTCACTGATTAATAGAGAGCCTGACTAACATCACTGCTCTCTTTTTCACCTAATGTATTTGTAGATCCTCTTCCTTTCTTTACCCCTAGTAAATATCAATGCACTCAGCATTTTACCCTGGCTGATTTTTTAACCTAGAGGATTTTGATAGCCTTTGAGAGACAACTGCTCTTTTTTCCGTTTATGTATCTCTCCTTTGTTATTAAAGACACTACAACACAGCCAAATTACCTTTCATTGCCTTCTTATGTTCCTCTGCTTTTTGACAGTTGTCCTTTTGCCACTGCAACCTGAGTTAGTCATGCTTGGGTTCATTTATCTGGACCCTTTTGTACCATCAGTGAATCGTGGTTTGTCAATTTGTCTAATAAAGTGCCCCTGCAGCACTGCCTGCTAACTCAGTGGCAGCTGCTGAGCCCACCAGACATTCTGAAAGGGCCTTGAGACAGCTGCAGTTCAAATCCCTCCCGTAATGATAATTTCACCTGGGAGGCAATGCAATTTGTGACATTTTCAATTCTCACTAAAAGCACAGGCACATTATGACACTATCTGGAAATGAAAATTTAGATTGAAGAAGTGTGAGTTCTACTAAAAGCATATTACAGGCCCAGCTAATCGCTGCAGTCAGGGCATTACTGGTGCTTTGCGTGTAAACTCCAGACTAATTAACAGTCTCTGCCAGCTGCAGGTTTTGAATAAGGTACAAATACTATGTATTTTCTACTAATTTTAGTAATTTGGATTGCTATTTTTCAATAACTGCAAATCATCCCAGCCCTTGAAGCCAGACAAGTAGTTGGCTACACACAGCAATGGCCCCTGCTAATTCCTGGATTTTCTTCTTTATTACTAACACAAAACTTACTGGATAAGATGACCACTATCACCAGGCACACACAGAGACAGATAATTTTGTGACTATAAAAAGTTGCTTTTATAGTCAGGACTTCAGATGACTAGGGGTGGTTAAACAGATATGGCTCAGGAACATATGTTAGCTGTTATTTCAATGCAAACATTGTGAATATGTGAACTGAAACATAGATTTGGTGTTCATAGACTGATAACAGCAGACTCTCAGATGTAAAAAAGATACAAAGCACTTTAGTCTTTTGAAGATGCTCTGCTGCATACGGCTGCTCAGATGGGACTCAGCAGAGATGGTTTCTGTTTGCCAGTGGTTTCCTCTGTAACCTGTTGTTGGATTTTTTCTTTCCACTCACTGACTTTGATTAAAGGAAAAGGATTACTTCTGCCTGCGAGTTTGTGCAGCACAGGATCTCTCATTTGAAATCAGGCCCTGATCATGGAGAAAACAATAAAAAACCCATCAAAACCATCTCTCCCACCATGCAAAAATCTCCATTCTATGCAGCCTTACAGCATTATTGACTGTTAGCTGATAAACCTATGGTAGCTGCTGTGTGTCTCCAATATACCATCAACAGGAAAATCCAGTTATGTCCATAGCAATACTTAAGCCCTGCTGTAAATTCTTGCTTTAGCTAAAGCACCTGCTCCTATCTGTGATGTGTAGAAAAGCAGCAATTACAGTCATTTAATTGACCTGATCCAAGTGCAGTTCTGGAGCTCACATATACAGAGATATCATCACCCAATCAATTAGGGCAGTATTGACATCTGCAGGAATTGCTTTCTGAAGATTAAGATGAAACAAAGTTGGGATTGATTTAAGTATTCAAAAGGGTTTTATTCGCGGGTTTTACAGTGCAGCAACTGTCATTTCTGAACGTCATATGGATTTAAATTGATTTGAAATAGAGTTCTTATTTAATTATCTGGCACAATTGCAGTTTATGAAACTTACTGATTACTGTGAGAGGCTCTCTGTGGCAAAAGCTTACAGCAAAGAGAGAAGTCAACAGATGAGAGGAGGATTGTTAGCAGGCTGAGAAAGAATGGAGGCATACAAGGCTAAATCACCAAGGAGTGTGTTTTGAAGTTCTTGTGCATTTCCAGATTGGCTAAGGATTAAGAGCTTTATGCAAAAAAAATAGATTGAATAATTTCTAGGAAAATGAAATAATTTAGACTTCAAAGTGGAGCAGCAAACTTAAAGCCATAAAGCCACAGAAGAAATTATGCTTTTCCAGAGCAAAAATATTGCAGCACTATCAGAACATACAGAAGTCTAAACTTTTCTGCTCTCCTCAGACCAGAGGGACACAAAAATGCCTTCCTCAGCCTGTAGCACTGCAGAGGCACTGATGGGGTGTGCTCTGGTCCTGGCTCCTTTTCTCCTGACTGCTTTTCACACAGGGGCATCAGCAGCACTGGGAAAGGTGAGAAACTCACTCATGCCAGCACATTCAAGGAAACTTTGATGTGAGGATGTGTGGGAAGGGAGACCGAAGGAAAAGCAGCACTGAGTGTTTATGGCTTTCCTCCCTAAGTTAATGGTTGGTCTCATAAATATTGTCAGTGATGATACTGTACCTAATTCTGCAAATCTGCTCTCAAGGACCTCCTAAATTTTGAGCCTCTCAGTGTTTTAAATGACATCAAACCTGGCTGGGTTTTTTTCTGGATAATCCAAATCAGGCCCAGTCACAAGATGTTCAGCTTTGTCACAGCGGAGGTAGTTTTGGACATACTAAAAATTAAATGTGAAGATTCTAAAGAAACTCTCATGCCAGAAGAGAGTCCTGTGAAGCTCTGAGGATGACATAGCAAGGTGGTGGAATTTGCAGAATCACAGTTCTGCAGTTGCTGTCTAGATTTCAGCCATCTTCAGGTCATGCAGAAACACTTGCAATTGGTTGCAAATATGGAGACTGAGAGCTGAGCTCTGGAGGATGTGTGGCCCCATCATTTCTAAAATCACACCCAAAGCCACAGGGACTGAACGCCTTAGGGAGAAACACTGAGCTGCTCACAAGTGCATAGGAGAGCTCAGATATTTGTGTCAAGTAAAACAAAAGTCTGATACGTTGCAGAACAGCTTCCAGATGGTCAAATCCTACAGGATTTTTGAGGTCAGTAGGAATTTTACTGAGCCAGGGTTCTGAGGAATTAAGTACATTTCTGGCTGTGGAACAAAACTCTACTAAACTTTAAAGATATACTTGGCCAACTGAAAATGCAAAGTCAGAGGTCTGAGAAGTATCAAATTTGCTCTGGCAGTATTTTATTCTGCAAAAACAGCTCCACAAACCATGTGGCTGTGCCTGTTTTTGCTTGAGGCTATGTTGCCTCCTTCAAGTTGGAGTAGATAAGAAATAATTGTCATTTTTCAGCCATCACTGGAAGCAGTCCCTAACACATAAGGCCATGGTATAGCTCCTAGTATTCAGCCTGATGCTTATTCCTGGAAAAAATAATGAATCCAACTGTGGCTCCCTTCAGATATTCCTCATTATAAATGAGGGAACAGGAAAGATGCTGCTGTTTGCAGTTTGAAGGGATAAGACATTGGGTTTAACAGCATTATAAAGGAAAACCTTTAATATCCTTTTATTTCTCTGTTTATTTCTGAAAGGAAGTGGAGGAATTAGGCCGAAAATATCTTTCTAGATCAGCGTGGTAAGCTTACCTGATTCTGTGAGCTTCATAGCAAAAATTTCTATAAACTTTATTTTCTAGAATCTGAGACACACAGCTTGGGGAGAAAAGCACTGAAGGTGTTTGTGGTTAGGCAAACTGAGGAGCTTATCCAAAAAAATCACATTTCCTTCTGAGAAAAACTAATTAGAAAATTAGGGATGCATTTTTATCACACTTCAAATTACCATGAGCAAGACAGAACATGTTCTTTTGACTTTTTTCTTTCTTTGACAAATTCAGAAACAACATAAAGCAAATGAAACCTCAGATCTAAAACCATTAAAATTTTGATTTCAAAATATTAGTTTCCCTTTGATCACGTAATATTGCTTCAAGGACAGTTCAGCAGGAATGCTAAGGTTTGGTTGAAATTCTGCCTTCTCTCATTCCCATGGTTTGCAGCGAGCTAAATTAAAAAGTAGCCAACTTCAATGTAATTAAAATGATGCTCCACTTTGAGGAAACACTCATTACAGAAACTGAGGTGAACTCAAGTTCTCAGATTTTTAACAAACCCAAGTACGTTTGATGCTTTCCAGAGCTGTTCTGCAAGGGTCAAGCAAAATTATTTTTAAACCATCTTAAGTTCATCCATCACTGGTAAAATAATATGGGCATTTGCAGATCACTCTCTTGCAAAAACTCATAAATAAAAGGTACAGCTCTGTAAATCTGCATCCCTTATATGCCCTCTGCAGTTTTATGCCTAAATTAAAAAGTCAGAATCTATTTCATATTGTCAAATGGATCTTTAGCAACTGGGATTTGTTTTCATATTGTTGTACCTAGTAAGCATAGTGAATACATGAGCTTTTTCACTAAATTAAATGAAAAGATTATTGCTTTTGCCCTAAGCAGACATTACAGAACATGCTCAGGAAGATAAATGTAGAAAGCAAAATATAGCAGAAGATTGAGTATTTGTCAAAACCAAATTGAAGGCAGTAGGCAGCAAATTGGATTTTCTCTTACAATAACATGCAGTTCACATTCTACTACTGTAATGAATATTATAATGTGTGCTTTCTAATATAATATCTAGTGATGCATTTCTAGAACTATTTCTCTAAGCTTAAGGATATTCTTGTTATATCATGGCTCAGTACATAGTAATGATAAGTTTGCTCAGTTCACTGCATAGCCTTAAGGACATCTTTTTCTGAAGAAAGGAAAATATTAATCTCTAGATTTCTCTTGTAGTTACAGTGCTTTAAAGCTATGAAACAGCAGATTTGCAATGTCTTCACACTGCCCAGCTCACAAACACCTATGGCTGCTTTGAGAAGCACCACAAATACCATAAGCAAGCATTAAATCCTCCCCAAAGCTTAGAAACAAATCTGAATTCTATGGCTGCAAACCCAGCTTGCAAATTATGAGTCCAAACCAACTTGATCCTTCTAATTTTAGGAAAAATTAGGAATGTGGTTAGTGGGGATGCTCATGATCATGAGTCACAGACCCTGTGTTTTCTGCTGCACAGATCAGTGGCGCTGGGCTGAGAATGCCCAGGTGGGAAGGTGACTCCCAGTGACATTCCCAGGAAGGTCACTCTTCGACCCAGAACTGAACCCCATTCTACACGGGAGGATAATTCTTACATTTATGAGATAATCTTTCTTCGTTGTGTTTGTAGGTGATGGAAAGGGGGTGGTGTGTGCAGTGCATGGAGCATAAAGAAATGGAAACAGAGAAATAAAGGATTTTTTTTATACTGGATATTAAACTTTACTATATATTTCAAAAGAAAGAAGTATAGGCAAAAAAAAGCAATAATGTGAAATGAGACAGGATCATGTGGGTGAGAAGGAATGCTTGGTTGTCATAACAAAGCAATACCTTCCTGCACAATTCAGATCTTCAGGGAACATTTCTTGCTGAATTTAGCTTAAAAATAAGGCAATCAGAAAACACTGATATGCTGAGTCTCAGAGTGATAAAAGATGTACATGGATGCCAGCCTCAGGGATTACTGTATGTGTTCCGTATCAGATAATAGCTGCAAACAAGTTGTATATTGTGCTGTCTAAAGGGTATTTAAAATAAAGAAGCCAAGGAGCTCTACTATTACCATGCAGTCAGGAAGAGTGATGTGGCTGCTGCTGGTTCAAGGGCACCCATAAAATGCTTCTTTAACAGAAGCAAGCTAATGCAGCGAAACAGAAGATAATCACTTCCAGGGCTTTAGTGAGAGGAAATTTAAAAGTTGACTGGAAAAGTTATAAATATCCTGCATTTTTTTAACTCCTATCAGGGAAGAAGGGATTTGATATTTAAGAATATATTAATTTCTGGTAATTGCAAAAGAAAAAGAAGAGTACCTTGGCTCTGTTTAATCTGTTTTTTTCCCCAAAGAAGATCCTACATTTCTTCAACAGAAGCAGGCCTGAGGGAGGTGTGATGGCCCAAACCCACATCAAAATTCAAATTTTTCTAGAACTTATAATACATAGAAAATGCTTGTAATATTGTTAAAATAAGCTTAATGATTCTGTCTTGGAGAAATTTCTGAAGTTATTAATATTCTGTGTGATATCCAATGTTTGGTCACTGTTCCACATCTTTCTTTACAATAACTTTTATTGATTCCTGTGGATTAGTCAGGTCTCATGTTTAGATTGGCACAAATCTGATGTCTAGGACTTTACAGTTTCCACAAGTCCAAGTTTTGGACCAGTTTCTTTTCTAATTACAAGTGATTAGTTACTGCAGACATTATTCCTAGTACTAATCCTAGTACTAATCCCTCTTTGGAGCTAATCTGATACTGCATCATTATTTATTTATTAGATATTGATCACAGGATTTATAAAGTACAAGAACCCAACGGGAAGAATGATTCTTTTAAAGCAGAACTAGCTTAGCATAAAGATTGTAGACAGATGAAAGTCCTGGAAAACATTTGGTTTTGTTACTTTTTCCACATAGATGACCACTTGATTGAATTGTCACTGTCAACAAAGAACTATGAAATACAATGAAAAATCATGGTCAAATCCAAGGAAGGGTCCTCTTCTCTAAGCCGCTGGTAGCAATCCTAGCCTGGCAGAGCTCAGAGCTTCTGCTGGAACCCAACTATTGGATGTGTAAAGCTCCATGTGGTATGACAAGAGATTTGATAAGCTTTTCCATATTTTTAAAATGTGGAGTAAGAGACCCAAGAGGACCTAACCAAGAGAGCCAAGAGGCACTCGGGTCTTGCAGAGCCCTCCCACCATGACCACCGAGAAGCTTTGTTTCTTACAGAGCCAATAATGGCAGCAGAGCTGCCTGAGGAGTTGCTTTGTCCCCTGCAGCCTTCATCTGCAGCTGGAGTAAGCCTAATCAATAATCCTGTGAGAGGGAGAGAGAATTTAATAGGTTCAAAGGACTTTGCTCAAAACTGCTCTTTTCTGTACATCCCAGCTGAAAGTACAGTACATGCCTATTTTGCTCATCATAGTTTTATAAGTTACAGTAGCCTGAGGCAGTTCTTCCGTCCTCCCTCCTCCTCAAATGGAATGAATTCAGCCACAAGGTTTTGCAGCATCTGATCAATATTTACTTAGCAAGACAATTTTAACAAGAACAAAAATATTCTTTTTCATGCACTGGCTTCCTTTTTTAAACTTTCCAAAATATCTGTCTTGGTCTGAAGCAAGATGTTCAGACTTTAATGAGGGAAGGAAAGTAACGGAATTGGAGTTGATTCATTTTGAAAAGTTCACAGGTATTCAGACTACAGCTCACACCAAATAGGGCTCATATTTGAAAATGCATATTTTCCTTACCAAACTGTAGAACCATTCACAAAGTATTGAAAATTTATTTCCTGGAATAGATATATTTAAATTCAACTGCTTCTTTACAAATTGCTTGTGGCAAAAAATGTGATGGCAAACAGTTGCAATGAGTTATTGGAATGTCTTTTTTTTTTTTTTTTTTTTTTTAGTTCTGTGTTAGGTATGCTGTATGCCCATGTTTAGTCCTTCAAATACATTTCTGTTAGGCAGCCCTGGGTAAAAGAGTACAGCCAGCCTGGGCACCCTCAAAAGCGTCCAGGGCTGCATCCCCAGCCCCGTGGGCAGCAGGGCAGGGAGAGGATTCCAAAACACAAGCCCCAAAGACATAAATTCTGCTTTCCTGCAGACATCAGGGAGACGTGACTGTTGTCAAAATCTTTTTTATTACTTAGGAGCTTGCTCTCCCTAGAGATACATTTCTTGAAGAAATTGGGGATTTGTTGAATCATGTCTTATTCTATCAGAGACCTCATAGATTTTTGCATCTTATTTCTTTTAATAAAATGTTTGCTGCACTGCTATAACAAATCTCTTTCAGAATAAGGGGATTTTTATGCAAGGTTTATTGGAACCGAAATGAAGACTTAAAGTCACAACATAACAAAAAAATTTCATTTCTAGAATTATATAATTAGAAAGAACACTTCATTTCAGTTAGTTGCCATCCATCTTTTTTCCCCTTCTTGCCCAGCCAAAGCTGAGGATGCAATATCATTGGAAACATTAGTAAATAACTGCTTGAAAATAGAGTTTCTGAAAGGCCTTTTGTCAGGAATTTTCTGAAATCATGACTGCCACTAAGAGTTGAAATGGGAAGGCACTGCAATACAGGACTTCATTATCGGATTTTCAGTCAGTGGCGAAAAAATGTACATAAAACATTTTCAGTGCTAGAAATGTCAGAAAATATATACTTATATAAAAGTATGTCTCCAAATGCTGCTTTATCTAGGCACATTTACATCTCTTAAAAATGCAGTTTATTCCTTTCATGCATGAGAGAGACTGAAGGTGTCATTTTCAGAGCATTCAGTCACTGTAGTACATGCTCAGTCATAAGCCATGTAATCACTGAAGTGACATTCAATTGTGTTTTAAATGTCTGTGGTTAAAATGACTCTGTTAGTATATGAAAATATTACAGTTGTGTTGCAGAAATATGTCTGTGATTTCTCCATACCCAATTGGTGCTGCTACTCTGTAGTGAGTTAGTGTATTTCTTCTGGTAGAAGAAATTTTTTAAATTATTCCTTTACGCTTGAGACTTTCAGTTTGTAACTCCTTTTGCTCTATCCTCCCTCCTTTGCCTTCTTCATGGCCCTGACATACTGAACCAGATAAAAGCCTTGTTGATTCACTCTCGTTAAGAAATTACCCACTCCTCTCAGACATTCCCAGAACAGAATGACAACAAAACAGAAGAACAAAGCAATGGAAAAGAGACTAAAGGTAGAACTTTCCATCTGCCTATTGACAAAAGAAAGGAAAGAAGCTTGCTTCCCCAGCTTAAGCGAAACCCAGGAATTGTAATAAGTACATTCATGATCTGTCTTACAGAGCCAGATTAAATTGTAATTTAAATTAAATTGTATTTGCCAGATTGTGGATTTATCAGACAACTAAAGTACAAGGCATTACATTTTTGTAACTCATTAGATTTCAAAACTATAAACTTAAAACATAGGGAATCTGATCTTTGGAGTTGAAACAGTTCTTGAAGCCAAGGGTAAACCATAATTTAGACTATGCAGCTTTACCACACTGAGGTATGAATTATGGAAAACAGTCACAAGAGTATTTATAACACTGTGAAATATGTCCAGTAAAACCAAAATTCTTCTTTAGATTTTTATTTTCTAAAGAGCTACTATTAAACTAAGAAAGAAGAAATTAGTTTACTAAAAACAGAGTTTTCTGTTCAATCCAACAACCTGGGTAACACAATTTAAGATTTGCAATTATAGAAAATCCACAGACAAATCTTTGCCAATGTTGGTCACTGTCCAATAGTTAGTAATGAATGTTTTTACTAGTGTGGACATGTTTTACCTTGTTTTCAAGCTGTAACACTAGATTGGTATGTGGATGAGAACTTTACACAATAAATCTGAGCGGTTACTAACTGGGCAGGGTAAAATGTGTATTGTATGACTGGGGTAACATTGGACAGACAAACACTAAAATTTTCTAAAGTCTGTTGTCAGGAAATGGCATTCAGAAGCCCTTTGCACATCAAGTGCTACCAGTGCAACAGTAATAATTCATTAGTAGGCAGGTTAAAATTTACTTCACTGCTGAATTTAATCACCAAGGGTCAGAGTAACCCTCATTCCCTAGAGATGCACTCACTGCCCTGACATCTCCAGAGACTACCTCCAAACAGCATTTTAACATGGAAACAGAACGCCTGAGAAAGGCAAATTATCTGAGAATCAGTTCTATTTCTTACACCTGAGCAGATCCTCCTGATAGTTCAGCTCCCAGAGCAAAGGAAACAACCTGAAGCTCAGCCAAAGCTGCAGGTAGCTATTGCTGCCTCCCTGCACAGCACCTGCTCCAAGCACAGGGGAATTGCTTTGCTTTGTATTTGATTACAATGAACTCGACTTTGCTTCATTATTAAAGTGTGTTTGGGGGAAAAAGTAATTTCATGTGGGTTTGGTAAACACTTGTCCCCCCTTAAGGGACTGGGAAACTTTATAGTACACAAATCTCTGTCAAAACACTCTGGGAAAGGTTTCTGTGAGTCTGCCAGACCTGCTTGGAGAGTGATTGTACAAGCTGGCAGACTCGGGGGAGACTTGGGCCTTAGATTCACGAGGCAATAAGAAAAGATGATTTTTTAAATAAGAAACAGGAAGCAGAGGCAAAAATCAGAGACCTCAGAAGCTCACACTTTCCTGTTTACTTTCCTACAGAGACCGTTTTCAGTGTGTGTGTATATATATATATATATGAAGATCTCTCTCTCTATATATAATCTTTGCTATATTTTAGTTTTATTATTATTATTATTGTTATTATTATTATTACTACTACTACTGAGGCTTATTTTAAAAAAAGAACATTCTGAGAACAAGGCTAGAAAAAACACACCCTGTTGATGTTAAATGAATACAAAATTATATCAGCACAAGTCTCAAATGCTTCATTTTCTAGAGCATCTCCTGATAGTTATTCTGGGTCAGGAGGATGATTTTTGCCATCCCAGTGAAATGAGCCATACACCACTGAAAGCTGTGTTTGCATAAATTCCACAGGGCCTTCTCAAAGCTGTATCTTGCCAATGTTTCTGAGAAGAACATGCTCAAAATGACAACACAGCAGTGAGTAGAATAAACCTTGTGGCTGACCTGTAAAAGATGAGGCCAAATTCCAGATGCACTGATATCTTTCAGTTCTGACAGGTGAAATATTTAATCAGGAACTTAAATATAGTGTTCTATATGCATCTGATAAATAGACTGTGGTATTGGGTATTACTTTTTCCTTTTTCTTTCCAATACTCAGTTGTTAATTTTAATATTTGTTGTATTATATGAGGGGGCGGACATGCTGACTTTGCATTATCTCTTAGAGTGGCCTCATATTTATATTTTCTTCCATAAAGAGGAAATTTGATCTTTCCGGTTATTTTCTGATATTAAAGTCTTTGATATTTTCCTGAATCAGCCATCTGAGACTGAGGAACATCTGTACTGACAGAATTCTTTCTGGTTAGAAGTCACATGCTGAAAATTATTCCCAATATTAGAAATAATAGCTAATATCAAGGTGACAGCTCAAATTACTGTTTTAGCAAACAAGTACGAACTCCTGCAGCATTATCTGACTGAAAGATAAGTAAATAATTAGGCTCCATTCTGAGAGAGACTTCTCCCCCACAGAAGTTATCTGTACTGTTATCTCCCACCATAATAGCTCAGCAGAAGAACTGTTTGCACAAGTGATAACCTAAATGCAGACATTGCCTCAGACCAATTCACCTGGAGATGGAAGTGTTTCTAAACAAACAGAGAATAATAGCAATAATCTCATATTCTGGCCTTTCATTGTGTTCTAGCCAATTTCTTCTGTACATTGCCCCTTCTGGTTTTGCTCTTGGTTAGAAAGTTAACCCACGGGCATCTGGGGAAGGGGCACAGCTATCAGAGTCATTGTTCAAGAGTTACTTTATCTGAAAATGCTTTCAATTCTACAGCATTTAGAGCAAAATAAAAATATTACTTATGGAGTCCTGGTGAAAAACTCTTAAGAGGCCCCTCAAGAGCTGATGTAATTCATCCCTTTGTGCCAGGGCAGGACCAGGGGGAGTGTCTACACTGCTTGGGACAGAAATCTCTCACTGCTGGTCACTGCTCCCATGAGAAGGGACAGTCCCAGCAAGCATTGGTTTCACTTGGGGAAAAAAACAAACCCAAAATCAAAGAAGCACACAAAAAGGACAAGTCTCTCAGCTTGATCAGTTTGGGGGCACTAGATGTGAAACCACAGCCAAAGTCATCCTTTTCGAGATAACAGAGAAAACAGTGCTGATTTCACAGCACCCCTTGAGGTTCAGGTTATTTGAATCCAGGACTCTCACTTTCCATATATGCGTCCTATCACAAGGACCATTCGTTTTCTAAATAATGTTTTTCCTCACCAAAACAAGTCCTCTCTAAAGGAATTATCTGCAGAAAATTCTGAAATTCTCCCATGGACAGGCAGTTCCTACCATGGAGAAGCTTATACATGAGATGCTTCTGTTCCCTTGCCCTGGCTGGGAGTTTTAGTCAACTCAAGGGAATCTTAAAGGGTGACAAAGCAGTGGGGAAAAGAGCAAATGATGGCATCCATGAGTAAAGTCTTAGTTTTATTGATCATGCTGAAAATCCAATTCTCAGTTAGCAAACTTTCTTTTAAAGTATAAAAGCAATGAAAAGAAGGTGCTTCTGAAAGCTTATGTCATTAGGGAAGAAAAACTGAGAATAATGAATTAACTCTAAATGCTGCAGCTGTAAACTATGGCACAGCATTTACTGTGCACAGGACTGGCAGTTTCATCCATGCTCAATACTCCACCACAGAAAACACTCTAATTACAACCTAAATTGTGGCTCTCAGCATTAGGAAATACATAAGCTTTCACAAAAGACCTGATTCTACCTTTATACCTTCTCTGGAGCTTTTAATAACACCACTAGGATTTGCAACTCAAGAAGAAATTCAAAAAAGGCTTCCAAAGGAAAAAAAATATGCAGCCCATAAGAAAACTACAACAAACCACACATCCCTTCCTCTGAAGCTGTAGCTCTTTAAACTGTTAATGAACATGAAGGTTAAGGAAATAACTATTTATAGACATGATTAAATATAGAACATAGAGTCAATCTTGAATTTACCAACTACAATCTAACCATAATGTTAAAATCATTATGTATTTCTAATATCTCTGATGTGGTGTTCAATTAAATATGGTAACACGAAAAAAAAAAGAAGTGTTTTGATTAGGTGTGACACAGGGATATTTTAAATTCTTTTTTGGCCCTTATTCCAGTCCTTGTGATTTCCAAAAGGTGTATACATTCAGGGTCATAGCAAAAGGAATGATTTATAGTCCAAATTCTTAATTTTCCAGTTCATTACCAAGTCCTCATTTAATTTAGTACCTTATTTTCCTCTGGCCAATGCATTATCCTCAGTGTTTCCAATTTTATATAAGTATACCATAATACCCACTGAACATTAGAAATTACTATGTGCAATCTTTCTGAAAATCAAATCATTACAAATAACCCACAGTTCCCTGATATATAAAAAGAAAAAAGATGAAAAAACACACTCAATATCCATTAATCTACTAGAAAAGCATACATCTTTCTATCCAGATAATTAAAACGACCCATTTGAGGCTTTAAAGAATACTACGTAATTTCAAAAACAATAGGAGTACATTAACATGGATTTTCCTATTTTAGGTTGATATTTTAAATAGGAAGAATTATTTGTAGATGAACTGCTGGCTTTCTGGATACATTAGCTCACTGGTAATGTCATTATATCGCATTAAACCACACGAACACATATTTTAAATAGAGGGAACTGGCAAAAGAAATTAGAACACCAGCTAGGAAAATTTGACCTTTGTTAATTTCTTCAGCACAAAGAGAGCTCTTTGGTGATAATACTATGCCAGGGAATGTTAGATAAAGGATTATTATGAACCTCGCTATTCAAGCAATTCCTCTGCTTCAGTATCAGCTGCCAATAAATGTCACCACTGCCCTACAGAGCCACAGTCTGGACTTTCATGGCACGGTGCAATGTGGGGACAGATGAGGAATGAACTCTATATTCCAGAGTCCTATTTACTCACAGATTTGCCCCCAAATCCATCTAGAAATTAATATTATTAGTCCTAAAATATTAATGATCTCTAAGACTAGCTGCCTAAAAATTACTCAAGAAAAAGCCTTCGAAATCAATGCATAAAAAGAAAAATATGTGCCAGATGTTTGAATTGCCATATCATCAGATGAGGAAAAGGTAATTACCTTGAATATTTTAAGAGATCGTTTAAAAGAAATACAAAGAGAACCCGACACCGACATAGATGCGGCTGAAGACAAATATAGTGGAAATCTTGTTATATTAACAGGAAAAGAGCAGACAAGGTATCTCTTAATATCAGTCTGTTGAAGCTAATATGCAATTAACTAATATATTATAAGGGGAAAAGGGCACTAAAAATTAGGGGGGGAAACGCACAGAGCAAGGCAAGTCTCTTGGAATGCTGTCCAAATTTAAAATCACAGCCTGAAGCTCATTATGTACCTCAGCACATGCTGTAGTCAACACCCTTGGCAAGATTTAGAGAATGATGCCTTTTCAAGGATGGCCATGAATTGCCAAATCCCACTCTTTTGTTGTTATTCTTTACAATGACTCGTCATGGAACCAGGACTGAGAGACAAGTTCCAAACCCCACTTCACCTGCAGAAATACTGTACAGAAACTGCCTCCCTGTCTTCCCTTTATCCTATGGAATTTCCTGCAAATTGCCTTTGCAAATCTCTGCTGTGGCTAATGTGCAGCAGTCAGAGGGGAAATTCACGTGGTGTGATAGCTCCAAGACACACCAAGTTACATGCCAGGATTACTGTTTGGGTTCCATCCAGAAACCAATTTAAGCTGCAGGTCAAACCCCACCGATCTAATGTTTTCTCACTGCAGATAATAATGAAGCAATGGAAATAGCCTGCACGAGCTGCAGGAGCTGAATGCGGCACTGATGCATTTTCTTTACAAATTGCATCTCTGTGATCAAATCCTGAGGGCAAACAGGCCTGGAAAACCCTGCAGCCATGAGAAATGTTCACCCTCACCTCCACACCTCGCAGATGGGCTGCTCTGGGGCCATGCACTGTGAGCTGCAGCCCTGCACAGAGCACTATCCTGTCTCTGCTCCCACAGCTGCGTGTCCCAGCGAAGATAACTCTTACAGGACCCCAACTGGAGCACTTCCTTCATCCTCTCCATTGTTGCACCTAAAAGTCAAAACCTCTAAAACGTTGGATAGGTCATGCCAACTGCCACCAGTTTCTTTTCTGCCTGTCCCCAGTAATGAACAAGATTTGTTTTTCCTGATGTGATGGTGAATGGCTCTCTGATGTTTTCTTGTTTTCATCATAAATCTCTGGCCCTCTTTCCTCATCGCTAGATATCATCTTCTACCTCCAGCTACTCCATCAGCACGTCTGTGGGAATTGATGCTTCAAACATTCAGCCTCTTCCTTTTCAGAGCCTTTCTGTACATACTACAGACTCTCTGCAACAGAGGAGTTTATGATTTCACATGAAGTGTGTATTTGACTGACTTTTTAATTTTCTTTCATGGGGGGGAAATATTTTTTAAAAATAGAAGCATTTTCCTGGAATGAATATGCAAATATGAGCAACCAAGTGATAGACTGGTTTAGCAGGAAACTCCTGAACTGAATTCATATGTTGACAGAAGGGACATTTGTTTTAAAATAAATCTAGTTGAATCAAAGGATAATTAAGGTTTGAAGGAACGCAAAATGTTATTTAGGCCAACCCCTGTTCAAAACAGAGGATGTTTGTCACAGCTTTGACCGCACAGGTTTTAAGTACCTCCAAGTTACAAATTTGTTCATTTGACATCCATCTTCACAGTCTGCAGAAGGCTCATTTGCTCAAGAGCTCTTCACAAAGACAGACACCTCCAATAATTCCAGGCCTGTCTGTGGTGTCAATGGAGCTGCTCCATCCTTTATGGCACAGCCCTCCTGACGCAGCTGAAAACCAGAATAGGTCTTACCACGTGCCAAATAAAAATCTTATCCACATAAGGAGAAAATATTTTGAGTCTCCCCTGATGCAATGTGCGTAAACTACAAAATTAACCCCAGACTCTCAACCTCATTCACACCCTGCGATGCTTCCACTTTC
Source organism: Acanthiza pusilla (assembly GCA_036630365.1). Taxonomy (NCBI): domain Eukaryota; kingdom Metazoa; phylum Chordata; class Aves; order Passeriformes; family Acanthizidae; genus Acanthiza; species Acanthiza pusilla. The sequence continues at coordinate 11,917,359 of JAXCHO010000026.1, read as the reverse complement.
TCCTAATGTACACTGCCGAACAGAAACCAGAAACAAATCTTTAATCAATAAAACACCATGAACTTTGCCTTCACTACAGGCAGTCATTGGAAGAATTCAGATCTATCTTTCAATAGAACAATGTGACTCCACTTGGAGTCAAATATCAAAATTCTTATATCATCACAAGTGAATCCACAATCTTGGTTAATTCAAAAGACCCAAAAGACCCTATTTATATTCTTCCCATAGAAGAAAAACATTAAGAAAAAATTTGGTCTAATATGTCAGTAAAGAAATATTTTCAGTTCAACTTTCAGACTTGGACATAAGAACTTTTCTGACGTTACCGAAGTGTATGCCTACAATAGCATTTTGGACACTATAGATATAGTTTCTAAGAAGAGAATCAAAACTGCTCAGCTTGTCATATTTTAATACTTTTGGGGTATATTAATCTGAGTGATAGCACTGTGAAATAGCTCTTTCTTTTTTTCCTTAGCAGGAATAGACCATTTGTATGTATTTATGATTGGCTCCATTCCAAAGCTGCTAAGGTTTTATGTTCCCTCAGTTACTGCCATAGTTATGGTTTATAGGTCTGTTTGGTGAAACTTAGGGAAATATTCTTTCCATATAGTGACAGTTGCTGTAATGCCAAGAAACATAGAAATTGCTACTCTCATTCATCATCATAAAACTGATATGCCCTGAACCTCTTGATATCATACAGTGTGTGACTGGTGCTTCTCCAATGCCACCAAAGTGCTTAAAAATGCACTTGGTACAGATTGGAAGGTCACTGACCCAAGGTGTCTGCACCCCAACAAGGATGAAAATATGCAATTAGAGGATTATTTAGGAGGGTAGGAAGAGATACATGCTTGGATAAAAAAGATGAAAAAATCAGTGGTGAAGAGGAAGAAAAATAAAGACCACTTAAAAACCACTCAAAGAAAATGGGAAGATGATGCACAAAGCACCACTTCAGTGCAGGCATGGGAAGAAACAGGGACATACAGGTGAGATCAATAAAGCACTGGAAGCAGAGACTACATGATGACAGAATAATGTAATCAAGGAAAATAGTCAAAGGAGCAAGTGATCAGCCTGAAAGAATAGATACAGAAAAGCATTCTGTTTAGCAATCTGTGAAATGGGATTTGATAAAGCGCATATAAGGAGATTGAAGTAGTTCATGGAAATGGAGTAATAAAACGAATGGCTTCTTTCAGTATGTTTTTTTTTTGTTTTGTTTAGCAGACAGAAAGAATTGTATTTTTGAGCTGTTTTGTGGTCAAAGTCAATCTGATAGTGTGCAGAAAAGTGTGCAAGTTTCTTCAAATTTTAGTGAATAAAAAATGGACCAAACCTCCATTGCTAAATAGCTAAAAAGGAGAAAATGTGTAGATAAATCACACTTCTCACCAGTAACATGAATTGGAAGAGGACCCAAATTCCATTCTACAGGGAAAAACCAAGAAAACATTTTATAGATAATGTAAAGAAAAAGATGGGAATCAAGCAAGTTTGGACATGTTTTTAAAATACAATAAAGAAATTCCAACTTGTGGATTTCAGTGCTCATAGCCATAATTTTCCTAATAAACTTGGCAGATGTTGTTTACCACTAGAATCAATGCACTCTGTGAGAACTGCAAATGCAAATCTCAGACTAGTTAAAGTCTGTTACTCTGTGGATTTTTCCTCTAAGACACATTGCATATCTGATGCTGGAACTTGCTTTTAACGAGTTTAATTACTCAAGCACGGAAAACACTATCCCTGATAACTTCATATATTGAGGAACTATGTACTCTATCACTTAAGGCCATCAGCACCTGTGCTAACTTTCATAATTTCTTTTTAGTTCGCAGATCATTCTGTGCTTAGAGACATAAGAAAAAATTGAGTGGTTTTGTTGGAAAGTAGTGAAAGAATGTGTTTGGCTGAACTCAGAAAGATCCACTGAGGTACTGAGCTACGTGGTTGTTTCAAGTTAAGCAACATTTACAGCACATCTGAAATTAGAGTTCTTAATCGTATGATTGTTATTAAAGTTGTTATAGCCAATACTGAATGCGTGCAAGCAGAGATAAAAAGATCCAAGGGTAATACTATTATCAACATAAAGGAAAACTCCAACCATTATGCTCACTCTTTCTTGGAAAGGATCATGGATATAGAGGTCTCATACCACTGAAACCACTATTCTCAAATATGTTCTATCCTACAAACCCAATTTCTATAGCCATGTCCTTATTCACAGTTCATATACCATACAATCCAGTCTGAACAATTCTTTATCGAATAAATTTACACTTATACCATTCATATATAACATTATCATTATAGTCTCAACGATGTCAAGCTTAATCTTACAGATAACGTAAGTTTGTTTTCAACAAAATCTGATGTTGCTAACACCACTAAAGAGGTTATGTGTTCAAATGCTTTTTTCTGAAATGACACACTTGTCAAGCCAAAAGTAGCACACCATGAAATTAATTATTCTCCTTACTCTGATAAACAGAAAAAAAAAAAATCAAACTAGGAAGTGAAAAAGTGCAGCACTGCATTCCTATAGGCTTATGTAAATAAGTTCATATTCTATCATCTTTCCCCTGTCACTGAATATAAAAGAAATTAAGACTAATTATTCACAAAAACTAAGGAGCTATTACTTTCTTAAGAGGGTCTCATCAACAAAAAGTTTTATGTGCCCATAATAATTTTGGATTTGTTCCATCTAGAGCAGAATTATCATTATGATTGCTCCTAATCGAAATTGACAAAATAAAATATTATTCTTTAAACTTTATTGTCTTGTTACTTGCCAAGCAAGTTGGACCATACCATTCAGAAACAATGAAATACAGACTATCCCACCTCTTGGCTTGAAGGAGTAAAACTCTGATTTTCCTAAAGAGCAGAGGGAGGAGAGAGCAGAGAAGTAATAGAAAACATTATATTTTTTCCTTTTTCTGTTCTCAGAAGTTGGATCCCATGTTCTGCTGGTACAGGCCAGGGTAAATTGCTCTCCCTCCCTCTCAAGCAATGGAAGTAGAATCGGAGTTTTGGCTCACTGGGGACTCAGAGGGGGAGCCCAGCCTGATGGAAGTGCTGCTGCTGTGGGGCAAATTACCCCTTCAGTGCTCTGCCTGAAGCCACGGTGAAATGTGGAAGCACCTCCCCTCTGCTTGCCAGATCCATTTGTGCTATCTTCTTCTTCTTTTTTTTTTTTTTTTTGAGGAGAAATTTCAAATGGAAAGGAAACGAATTCCCACTGCATTTTTGTATTTGTTATTCTAGCATGTCTTGAAAATTTGCAATAAGAATTGTAAGGAGGTAAATGAAATATTGATACAGTACCCAATATATATCGTAAAGCTTAGGTTCTTTTTTTAAATATTATTTTTCTCTGAATTTAGTTAGTGATATTTCTCAGTTCATCAGAGAAACTGCTCTTTGAAATGCAAATGAAACTGCAGGGACTGATGAGTATTTTGCTGACAACTCTTTTTCTATAATATATCTTGGACATAATGTTTAAAAACACTAAAATATGGAATACTGTGTAGATCACCACTTGGTTTACATGACATTGTACATTACGCAGAGGTGCAAGATTTTAAGAGGCTGAAAAAATATAAATAGATGTAACATATTTAGAGTTTAAATTGAATTGTTTTATATAAGCAATAGGATTTATAATTTGTAAAGCAAGTAACATTAACAGTTGCAACATACACTCCCCATTCCCTGGGTTATCTGGCTTCATTCATTTTTTGACAGGCAATATGAAAAAATTATGAGAAAACCTCAAATAAATAAATAACATGTATCATAGAGGCCCTTTGGACAGGCAATACCCACAGGGAGGCTGTTACAGGGTTTTAGTTACTACAAATACTGTGCTCCTTTGGAGTGTGGTGGTGGTCTGCACCAAGAGCAGAGAGAGAAATCACGACAAAGGTGTGCAGTAGAGATCATAAAGAGTTTTTGACTTGAGATTAGCTCATTTTTTGTGCTAAAAAAACAGAACTTCTTCCTGCATTTTAGTCTAGCTTTAATAATTTTGATTAACTCGACACTGATGGTTTTTGAAAGTGGATGTTGTTCTCTTTTGTGCTATACTTTTCTTCCATTAAAATAGTCCTTTACAGAACTGTTGATTATGTTAAGTTCTGTCTTTATGCCTGTATGTCTTCTTTTAGCAGAACATCTGAGGCAATTATTGTCTGAAGACATAATAATCTAAAAGGACTTTTTCTATTTCAGACATTTCAACTGGTTTTATTTTGTTTAGTCATTATGCCTTCCATTCCTAGAGAATGAGAGCTGCTATAAAATTGGCAGCTCTGATGCCAAATTTATACAAAGCTTTCTCTTCTCTCTTGCTTCTGCTATAACTGAATGTGGTTTTGATGAGAAAGGTATTTCCACTAATATTGCCTATCAGAAAGCTGGATGTGCATAATAGAATTGCTTGAATTTCTATTGCAGGACTTACATTTTATATAACTGAGGACCATTTTAATTTCAGTCTTTCAGCTGTTTGGTTTTTTTTCTTTAGCAACAACAATAACCTTCCTATTGAGATTGTACTACAGGACAGCATAAGCTCTATTTTTGCAGAATCTGTAAATATACTGCTTGGTGTTCTGCCAGCAAATGAAGAAACAACAGAGTTAGAGCTTACTCGAGTCACTTGATAGACATTAGGGGTGCAGTGGGTTTTCAGGCACGATACAAATGTTTACTTTAGTCCTCAGCTCATCTCCTGTAATCTCCCTTCTGCCTTCTTGACTACATTTCTTTCCTGGTTCTGTGTCTCTCTCTTCCCCCCTGACATCCATCATTAAAATAATTAGACATATACTTTTTTTTCCCCTGTAAGACTTCTATTGCTGTTTCTGTACTGGGAAGAACTGAAAAAAGGTTCTTCCAGAGGATTAGTTCATACTTCAGTGGGATATTGGGCAAGATATGCCTTACATAAAAGAGTCCTCAGTGACTCTAAATATTTCCAGTAGCACCTGGAACAGCAAGGTAGAGAGTTCGAGAGTAATTCTGGGTTTACATGGTTCCAGCTTTTTTAGGTAAGAATCTGTAACTGAGGAAGTCTATTTCCACACACAAATTTTTGCAGCTTTCCATAGCTCAAGATCTCCTCTTCTAAAATTCCCCCAACACACACACCCACACACACACACTTTCTCACCCTACTTGGTTCCTATTTCTTTGTAGCTAGGTTTTCTTTTATAAGACACACTGGAAACGTGTCTGACTGAAAACAATAAAGCACTTAGTCTTTTATCTGTATTCCCTCTGTCACTTTTCATTACAGAATTCCTTCATTTAAGGATGAAAGGGAACTGCTTGAAACAGCTGAGGTTAGTTTGTGGCATTGTTCTGTTGCTTTTGTCTGTTGCCTGTCTCATCGCAGGAGCTGAACTCATTCATCCTCTCTAAACCTATGGGCAAGTTTGAGGTTTCTGCTTCCAGAACAACACTCCACATCACAAATCCCCAGAACTTCTGCGCAGATACATGACAGCTGAAAGTCAATAAAGTGCTCAACAGCTGCAATTTACTGAGGATCCTTTGCCCTGTAGGCGACCCATTTGGGGAAGGGTGGACTACATGTGATTTTCTGATAAACAAAAATCTACATCAATGTCTTTGTACTACAGTTGAAATATTTCCTTTTTGCTGCAGATGACACCCTGTGGTTCTGATCATTTTCTTGTTTCTCTTGCCATTTGTAAATGGGACAGCAGTGGTAATGTGGAAAAGCAAACGTAACGTGGAAAGTTGCCGTTACTTAATTCCTAATAATTAACAAGGCTGGAAATAGGGTTTTCTTATCTTAAAAAAAAAAAAACAAAAAAACCAAAAAAACAAAAAAACAAAAAAAAAAAAACAACACCAACTGAAAATGTATTTCTTTCCAAAGATGCTTTATCTAATTCTTTTTCCAGTGTGAACTCCCTAATGGGATATATAGTGAGGTGGTATCAGAAGGGCAGATCTCATTGATACAGGTCATAAAGAACATACTGATTATGCAGGTTCAGGAACATTTTTATAAATAATATATGGCTTTATTAAAAAATATTTCTGTGAATAAAAAAATATTTCCTGATGGAAGAATACGTTTGACACCAAGGAAATATACTCATTGATGGTCATTATGAATGACATTTTTAAAATCCAGATTAAAATAATATGGCTTTTACATAATATTGATCATGAGAGAAAGAAACTTCTGACTGAAGCAAGCTTGAGGAAGAGGATTTCTAGCACAAAAATGGATTCCTGCTCTGCTCAGGGGCTGGAGGTGCAAAATCCTAGTCCCACAAAAGTCAGTGGAGGAAAAACTCCCAAGATTTCAATGGAAATTAGACATAACTCAAGGAATTTCTGCTCTGTGACTTCTTAAATATGTTAATGTATTAGGACAGAAAACTGTTCCTAAGAAAAGCGGTTTATTTCTTATGTCAGTAAAATATGAGTGGATAACAGCGAGAAATTTGATCTTTTCCCTGTCAGGTAATCCTGGTTAGAAGGGAGGACAAATGAAGAATTGGATGTGATACTCCTGAAAACAAGTGTCCCTATGTGATTGCCTTAAACTGCTTTCAAAAAAGCAACTTTAGTTCTTTGATGTTAGATTGGAGCTTTTTTACCGAGATCTCATTCTAGAATATAACACTAATCTCTGGTGTCTTTGTGGTAGAAACAGCACTGATGGAAGATTTCGCCTTTGAATTTGAAATTATTTCTGAAGTTGACTAATATCTGAAGGAACTGAACTTCACTGAAATTTTTCTACCTTGTGAAAATTTCTTCTTCGTAAAACAGATACTGGCTTATGTCCAATTGAGTTATCTAAATCCAGAGAATCTTGAAATACATTTAATTGATTATCCCATGGTTGAAAAGATTTTCATATGACTTACAACGTACAGACAAGGCTTATAATTATATAAATACCATAGAGATTGGCATCTCCAGTTATTTGAGTGTGTGAATAGGTGTCAGTATTACATAAAAGCAAAGAGCCCCAAGGATTCCCTTTCCCAACTACTGCTCTGAATACACAGACATTAGGCATTCGAAAGGTGCCCAGAGATGGAGCTGAGGAAGCAGAGCACATTAGGATTGACATATTGGGATAGAAAGGGCATTTACACATTGCACTCCAAACCAACAGAGCAGGCAAATACAATTTAAATGTGACCATTATTAAAATATGGCTTACTGCATCAGGATCAGTTCTTAACACTAAACGTTTTCCAAACCAACAAATGCAGAATTCTTTTCAAAAGAACATTAACAAAAGAGTTATAGAACAACATCTGTAATTTGATTGTCTAAATAAAATAGAATTCAGATTCATTTTATATTTCTTTATCTAAGCTTAGTTTAATCTGTTATTATTGATGTAAGTCATTAAAATACATATAATGAATACATGAATACTGACACAATATTTCATCTTTTAATTGCAACAGGCAGTGAAAGACACATTGGTCCTTTTCACCGGGGTTCTAATGAATAAAGAATACTACTTCAATATAGAAAGATTAATAAAGATGTAGAATGGTGCCACATATTAAATCCATATTTTACTATTTAATCACACAGCATAAGCTAAGCTGGTTATGGCTGTTCTTGTGTTATACTACACAGGTATTACCAGGGTAGCTAAAAAGATTTAGAAAAATCACAGTATTGCTAATTTGGACATAACCATTAACTACTATAGCTTTATTACTGTGGTTGAAAAGCCAGACAATAGCCAGGATTTATCATATTTATTAGGAAAAAGGAATGGTTTCTCTGCTTTTCTGTTAACTCAGTGGTGTTCGGTCAAACAGCACTTGCTTTTGAAGTAAAATACATCAAATCACTCTCTATATAGAGGGAGATAATATCTGGCAGTTAGTAAAAGACAGACAAAAAGAGTGTAACTCAGCAGAGAGAAAGGACATAGATCAGACCACAGAGAAAATAAAAGTGGAAGGAGAAAAAAAGAAGGAAAAGAGACTAAGGAAGAAAAGACCAACATAAAAATGATATTTGGAGGCCTAGTTCCATAGACAAGAGAAGTAGAAATATGATTTTATGCTAAAAAAAATTAGCCTTGTCATCAGTCTAAAATCTCTGAAAGTCACTCAAAATGTGACTGGGTAGAAACCTGGCCTGCACATTATTTTACCCTTCACCTGCCATAGTCCAAAAAGACTCTTGAAGAGGGCAAAAAGCAGTTCTGTGTTTGTGTGACAGAAAACGCCTTTTTGTCTTCTTGCAAAGCACAGAAAATCAGCAGCTGCTTTTACAAACACATCATTTGTGAGAGATGGAGTTGATCTGCATAATAAGCATATCAAGATCACTGGAATGCTAATTAAAGCCCAACAACCAAAGAGGCATTCCTGACACTGCTGTGGAAATTGATCCACCTGTGGATGGGAAACATTCTTCTTGAAATCTATTTCATGTCTCATGCTGGAATTATGCCAGAAATTGCTTCAACTCTTCTCCTGGAATATAATCTGACCCTTCCCCAATGTGCTCAAACAATTTTGAGCGCAAACACCATAGGGTTGGAAGGCACATAATTACAGTTGTGTGGGGTAATTAATTCAGTCTGAAGATGCCGCAACTGGAAACTCTGTCTTGTTGATATTTCAAAAAGTAAAAGAAGGCTTAAAGCTGTATGCAGGCAAATGTGAAATGAATATTGCAGGCAGCTGTGGAGGCTTTCTTTTGTTACATTTTTTTAACGTAAGTGGATATTACAAGTCAAAATATTTTTGCACACACATTTCTCCAGTCAGTATGTCTCCAAAGAGGGCCATGCCTCATGGCCATCACTGGAAGTCCTGGCCAGGGACACTTGGGCATGGCCAAATTTATCCAGAAGTTTTGTAAGGACTGTCCCAGGGATATCTCAGGTCTTCATCTTTACCCTATTAAACTTTAAAATGAGGACAGGAATTGGGAGAATTATAATGCAAATAGTAGGTAGAATCAACATTTATTCATTTGGGTTTTTGAAAAATAACCTAAATAAGCTATTTATAAGAAAGCAAGAAAGGGGGAGGAAAAGAAAGATAGAGAGAAAAAGATGGAGGTGATCCAATAACTGAAATATTTTCAGAACCTCCAGAATGTTTAATAAGAGCATGTTGCAATTTACATTGAGATGTGGAAAATTCAATACGGTTTACACCTCCCAGAATTCTGGAGCTGCCAGCTCTGAAGGAATGGAGCACATAAATAATGTATTTCCTGTTATTCTTGGTCTGCAGCTGATCTCCTGCTGAGCACTGAGAAAGAGTTTTAGAGCCCTAGGAGACAGCTGGTGCTGTCTAGCGTATTTGACTGATTTTGTGAGCAGAGAATGAAAGGCATAAAAAGCAAAATAGGAATTGAAAACTCAAGATGTATTTTCTCCTGAAAGAAAACTTGGAAGGTTACAAAGCTGTGCAAGAAGGCACAATTAAGAGTAAACTGTTCTAAAGAATTATATTATTTGAAAATGAAAAGTCTCAAGTAGATTGGATGGAAATCTAAACTTGCAGTTTTCTCTGCAAATAAACAGGATCATGTTGTCAGTAACCCATAACACTTTACATTTCAACATAAGTGCCAGAAAGCTAACGACTGTAAAGGATTGGGATCACTGGAGATTGTGGACCTCAAATGTGGTGCCGTGTAGGACCGAGCTGCAGTTTTGTGAGACTGAAGCTCAGCTGTTCTTCAACACAGCCTGCAGGGGATGAAGGTTTTCAGTACCAGGTAGGTTTTCTGGAGCAAGTTCTGAACTCATGGTGGTTCTGCTCTTTTCAAAGAGCTACTCAGTCTGCAGCTGCTAGGCCCCATTCCTGTTCTCCAACAAGCAGCCCAGCTGCAGGAAAAAACATTCCTCCAGCTGCTTTCTTATCCCTCTGCATACCATTTATTCTCTTTGTAGAGTTTCTCTCTCTAAGCAAAATGAACATCCTAAGCCAGAAACATGCAGTTGAAGGGCTTACATCTGATGGTTCCTATTTACAAAGGCCATCAGCTAACAGTCATGACTGTCCTTTCATGGCTGAAAATGTGCCTTTTCTCACAGCCTTCCTTGATTTGACCTGTGAGAAGGCTGGAGATTAATGCTGAACTTTGACTCAATCATCATTCAGAAAATCTAAAATTCAGTATTCACACAGATGAGCTTCTTGCAAATACTTCTAGAAATTAAATTCCTTCCTGAAAACAATTCCTTTTCTGATCAGTTCATGACTCCTCCAAGACACCAAGGGAGAAACTTTTATATCCCATGGCACATACATGGAATACTGACCAAGTCCCTTGGTCCTGTCTCTCCTTCTCCAAGGGCAGCAAGCAACGTTTTGCTTTGCAGATCATCTGGCACATTTGGGAAAGCGTTGCCGTGCCAGGAAACTGAACAGAACCCATGCCAATGTTTCGTGTATCACAAAACCCTTTCAGGGGCTGTGGGGGACAGGAGTGTCCCCTTGCCCTTCCTTCCCTCAGTCTCTTAAGCAGACTGGCATGGCCTGGGACAGATGATCATGGGGAAGGTTTTTGGGTCTGATGAGTTAACCCCAGTCAGATAGGAAGGTTCAACAACAACAATGCGTTTTACGAGGACTCAGTAAGATTAAGAAATTAAATCATTTCATACTCTCAACTCACAGGATTCAAAGATGAAGCCATTGTAATTATGCCACCGACAACAGAAGTTCCAGCAAACTCACACCACCTCCATGTAACAGCTGATTTGGTAGAAACCCCTCAAAATATGTCCCAGCTTGAAAAGTAATTTCCAGAACTCAAGAAAATGAGACAGAAACTGCTGCTTCGCTTCAGCCCTGAATAGAGCTAAAATGTGTAAATCATAGTTCATGAAAGAAATATGGGGAGGAGAATTTCACTGCACCACAGATGATGAATCCTGGGCAGATATCCTTCAAAAGATGCACATATTGCTATCACAGTGAGAGAATTCCAGTGGAAAGCAATTTCACACTCTTTGTAGGCCACTGTAATCAGCCAGGAAATGAATTAGCATAGCCCCGAGGACAAGGTACTATCAAAGAGGGTCCTGATCCAGTGGAGCACTTAATCTTATGCTTAATATTAAGCACCTGAACTGTTCCATTAAGTCACATATGCACAAATCAAACTTGGCCTGGAATTAAAATTAACTGTAATGATTTCTAGCAAGTTATCTGTTGTACCAAATATTTTGTTCTGTTCACATTGCCCACGAAAATACTCTCATTTCTCAAACTATTTAAATTATTTATCATATACTTGCCTATTTCTGCTACTAGTGCTTGGGCTGAATGCCTTTCACAGTTCAGGAAGTTGTGATGAAAATGTTGATCCGTCATATAATATTTAAAAGTAACGAAGCATACTTTCTTTTCAATGATGAGTATAGATTTTAGAATAAAGTTTCTGTTTTGCATAAATTAACAAGTTCAAAATTCTCTCATATCTGTATGACATTTTCCCTTTCTGAAAAGAAATGCCTTAGTCATTGTACATATTTTTTAAAGTGGCATAAAGGCAATCAAAACATAATATTCTTCTTTTATCTGGGCAGCTAGCCAGATGTATTTACTTTTTTCAAACACTATTTACAACACTCTGCATATGCTGTTGGTTAATAGACCAAAAAATGAAACAGTTTTCAGCGGCAAATTATGAAAAAAGTGTTCTTTAATCATCAGTACAGTCCCAAAATCGGAAAAACAAAGAAATATTGACCACGGAGTATGAAATAAAACTTAGAAATCTGAAAACAAACTTCAGATTTTCAATATAGCTAGATAGAATGCCAGTTTGAAATATGAATAGGAGGAAAAATAAGATTAGACAGTCCTAGGACTTGCTTGAGAATCAAAGAGCTTTAATCAGTAACTTGTATCATCCACAGAAGCCAGACAAATAACTTTGAGATAAAATAGTGTTATAGCACAGAGAGGTCAACCTTCCTCTAGATGGAGTTAGGTTAAGGCCATTTTGATTCAACCTAAGGTGATTCAAGTCTTCTGAACAATTTAATCTGCCTGCTCCAAGGGGCAGAGCCTTGTCAACGGGAAGGTAAAATGAGAGCAGAAATGACAGAGGGGAAAGGAAGATGAGCCCAAAAAAGCAGGACTGCGGCAGGGTGGGTAGTGAGGAGTGTTCTTGGCACCGATGCACCTGGACAAAATATCACTAATACCACTAATATAGATAATTCAGTGTTACACTGTTATATAAAATTCTGTCAGGACACCTATAGGGAATGAATTACAGCTGCAAAATTATGCCATCAAAATGTCACCATTTGCATTCAAATTCACTTGTTACTTCTAATAGCGTAATTTCATATTCAAGATATGCATATTTAGTTTACGTACTAAAATGTGAATAATACCAACATACATTTTTCCTATTTACTTTCTATTACTTCATAATCTCCTTCCAAAACTGCTATTTAAAAATCCACAACTTAATGAGACTGCAGATTGCTGATTCCATCTAAATTGAAGTTCACAGCTTACACATACTGTGAATTAACTAAAACATTGACCTACATTACCTTATCAGAAAAGAAACAACCATCAAAAATATCTTGAATATACAGGGAAAGCCAAACCAGTTCTAGTTGTTGTAATCAATTTCCGTTTGCAGTGGGATTACAAAGCATTATTTAAGGAACTGCAGCACACATTCATCCCACAGATGGGAACTAAGGGGCTCTTTCAGCAGAGTACTCAGAGAAATATTTCTCTTCATGCTTGCCAAGTTTGTTAAATGTGGAATTATGTGCAAACTCTAATGGCATTATTTCTGACTTCTACACAGTCTCACATTCCCACAGAAGGCAGCAAGAGAAAAAAAAATTGGATTAATAAAAATTTTATCAAACTGAATATAGCCCTTGTCTTACAGGTTTGTTTTGCATATACTTGATCTAACTAAAAAGACTTTTGGACATAAAAAAGCCCCTCATCTTTTAATGAATTTTGTATTAATTCCCTTCTTGAAGTAATTCAACATTAAAGCCTTTTAGAACTGTGATTATTAGAAAAGATGTATAATTTTAAAAATTCTGTGAGGTAAAGAGATGAAGTTATCCAAAACATTTTATCTCTTTCTTTTTTTTTCCCTGCAACAGACAACAGGACATTGTTGGATACACAAACTTGTGTTACTGCTCTAAAAATTAATAAAAGACATACCTGTATGCTAAGATAAAGATGTTTTCTTCCTCCTCTCATATGAGTCTGCAGTTAATTTCCCTTGTAACAAGTAAATGATGAAATAATTTTTCATTGTTAGCAATACTGTGACTGCTGTTTGCAGTGCTGCTCTTTGCAGACGGAGTGACCAACAACATTCACTGTGTATTTTAGCAAAAAAATATATTTTATTGCTGTATATTTTAGCAAAAAAACTGAGTTCCATTTTATGCTGTTTGTCTGTCAGAGTCCTTTCCTTTGCCTAATTTAGCACTCCCAGTATGCACCACAAACACTCAGAAAAATAACCTGTATCTCAATACTCTGAAGAATTCTATATTTTTAAGTATTTGTCCATAAAGCGCATTGGGTTAGCCCTCACAACTCATCGTTTTGGTAACTATGGTCAAGCAGAGATATTAAGTTGCTTTCTCCCATGCCAGAGCACTTTTGGCAGCCCACTCCAGACAACCATAAAGGAATTAACATTAGACAGCTCACAAATGAGATTTTGATTGTTGTACTACACACTGCAGACCTATAAACCTTATCTAAAAAATCCACGTGAAAGAAGAATTTATAGAAGAAAAAAATCTGAATCTAATTTTACAGCAAACCAAATCAGAATGCTCCTCAGCTAATAATTGAAAACATATTTTACTGCAAACAAATGTGACAGCAGGGCACGTGCACTGGTACCAAACACGAGAAATGCCCACTCGCATTGCTGACACACAAAGTCTGCTTGCCCCAGTTCCAGACTAATATTCTTTTCACCTGAATCTTGGTGGCTGACAGCAGAGTGCACTTGCCAGGGGCTGCAGTAGAGGACAGAGGGTAACTTTTGTTTTTGTCTCCAGAAGGACCAGGACTGTCTGCAACAGGGGCAGCGTAGGTCAAAATCAAATTCAGGAAAATCATGGGTCATACAATCTCTCTTGCCTTTTCTACACCATTTCTGAATAACATTAAAGGTTTGCTAATGATTTCTACAATATTGTTGCTATTCAAGGAAAATGTGTCAACACTTTTAGGGAAGAGGTAAAAATCCCAAAAGACACCAGCGTCTGGAGAGCCATACCAACAGCTGGGCTCATGGTTTGTCAGTGTTGCTTGCTCTCACTCTGTTTTGCTTGGCCAGACACAGAAATCTCCAGTTACAAAGAGCTGCCTTTGTCTGAATGTCTGCTAGGGCAGGGTTTTGATGTGATAAACAAATGGCCATGGCACAAGACATGACCATTAGCTAATTGGTAGTAAGGCCAAATATAGGCAGAATGTTAATTACCGTCTGCAGACTGGTCACATTTCTAATCCAATTTCTGGCTCAAATATATGTAAACCTTAGATCTATTCCTAACAGATTGATTTTAACTTGGAGTCTGACCATGGCAGAGATGTCATCTCTTCTCACAAACTTTAAACTCCTGTGACAAAATTTGGCACATTTGCTGACAGAATCGTTCCTGTGAAGGATTCTTGAGATGAACAAACAAATGAGGTTTTACTGGGATGATTACGCAAAGGTGCTGAGAAATTTTGTGGCCAGGGTTTTAGAACATGATAAAGGCTGAGCATGCCTAATCTCCAATTATTTTAGCTATGTATAATGGAAGCATAGTTGGGCCTGCAATGGGCTGTCCTGAAATAATTGCATTTGAAGCAATCAAGCCTTTAGAAAGAAAATGAAAGTTTGCAATGAAATTCTCAGTTGAAAGGTCAGATAAGTGATGCACTTACAATCACAGCAAGAGGTCTACAGACTGTTAGGCAATAGTGGAAACATGAAAGAGAAATCTAGAGATTCAGAGAGGAGCCTGGGAGAACTCCTTTGCCACTGATTTTTGCTGCTAAGACAATGGGATCAGAGCAGCAGCTTCAGAGAAACTGTTATAGCCAATAATCACAGAAATCCAGGGAAAAAGAGCAGGGATAAGCAAGAAACCATTTGCTGAACTCAACTCTGAATCTGTCTCTGAATATGAAGAAGCAGAGAAATCTCTACAGCTCAGAAGAACCAAAGAAATGAGCTTGGAAAAAAGTGAGGAGAGGCTTGAACACATTTTAGGATTTTACTTGTCCTTACAGTGTTAACACCTAAGACCTAAGTTGCCACAATGTGTTTATGCTGAATTGCCTTGCAGAAACAGAAGAGAAATGACAAAGAGATTAATAAGCAGAATTCCTGTTAATCTGACTGATATCTTTTGTTTTCCTTTCTATAGCTTCAGTTTCCCCTTAGCAGCTGAATTAAATCTAGCCACAAATTCTCAAAATCATTCACATGGCATAAAGGGCCACACTTGAGTAAATTGTTTATACTGACCATTTGATATGAAAGTATTAGTTTGTAAAACGTGTTTTACAAGTTCTAAAAACAAGACCCAAAATCTCTTGCTTAAAAAAAAATTTAAAAAAAATAAAATGTTGGGGAATTAAATTTTTGGAGCATGATAAGAAAAGTAGTGGAAGCAATAGAAAGAACTCAGTCCCACAATGTAGACCAAGCACTTTAGAAATAAATTAAATTGGAATATTCTTATTTGTTATAAGAAGACATGTTTCATCTGCAATTTTAAGTTCAAGATTCTGGGGGTTTTGCTTTTACTGAAACTCAGCAAACTTACTGGACAAGTATTCACAACCTGCCTGGACAAATTTATGACAATTCAGCTGTACAGGAAAATTAGAGCAAGGCAGAAGAGCAACTGCTCAAAAAGAACGGGGAGAGAAATAAAAAAGTATGTGCCTATTTCTTATTCAGCATTCTCAGCATTAAACTTTCTCATAAAAAATATTTCTGCTTACAAATGCAAAAGGAACACAGATAAACTCTGGAGAAAGCACCCTTGGAACAATGTGTTGAATCACTCTCTGTAATTTATATACTCAGTGATCAACTCAGAAAAAGGTTATCTGAACAATCTGAGAATTAATTCCAGAAGATTAAACAAAGTTGTTTCTGTACAAAAGTCCAAGCAAAATTTTTAACAGATCTACATTTCTATATAATTTCTTCCCAGGGATTCTCAGACTGTAAAACTGTAGTCTGGGATGAACTTCACACTTCCTTTGGCAAAGAAAGATTTTTTAAAAGAGGGAAAAAGAAAAAGTAAACATACATTAATATTTTAATATTTCTCCTTGCAGCCAAGTTCAGATAGCAGTTACCATAGCCAGCTGATTTAGCAAATAAATAATATATTTCCAGACATTAAAATTTATTATTTTTTATGTTAAACTTGAGAGGGGATTATTTTTGGGTTTTCATTCTGGTTTTGGTTTTTTTCCTTTTGTGGTTCAAAAATAAAAATATGCTAAAGATAGTAACTTTCTTTATTTTTAATGAAAAGTAAAGTTATAATAATTAGCTGATTCTACAACATGGTTGATGAAAAGATACTAAAGCTAATAAAGAAGTAGCAAAATTCAATAGTAAAATTGCTACTCAGAAATTATTACATGAATATATCTTTGAAAGGAGTAAATACAGTTTTCTCAGATGAATAAGATTTTCAAGTTATATTGTTTTTTATCTCTGATTTTTCCTTCTGGTAAATGTTCATAATTTCACTGAAAATCACATTCTTTTACAAAATGCTTCAAGAGCTTAGAGCAACATTTACATATTCTATTTAATTCTCTGATTTCTTCACAGCAATTTCTGTTGAGGTAAATTATGTTTCTAGTGAACCGCACAGGCTTAGTCTTCACAATCTTTAAGCTTTTTCAATAATGTTACCCTTAGAATGACATGAAAAAATATTAGAACAGGGTGCCATAAGAAATTTCTTTCCATGTGAAGAAACGATAAGACAATGTGGATTTTTTTGGCACTGCTCCTGAACAGCATTTATGTCAGTATTTAATACTACATTGCAAACCCAAAGTGAGATTGAAAGCCCTACTGTTATGGAAATTGATATTAAATTTTCCACTTTTTCTCTGAGAAAGTCTTATCAAACAAAAATAAATGGCACATAAGGCAGATATCTTTATTTCCCCTCTTGCTTTAATATGACAATCCAAAGGTACAAACCCACTCCCGCTGTGCCCTGAACATGAGTGCTTACCAACAACCCCAGAATACAAAACTTGTCTGTGGATAGAAAAGATGTCCACAGAATCTGAAATACCATTGGGCATCACACAGAGAATAAAGTCTAACAATCCTGATTATGAAACTGAACCTTATTTTGCTGGTTCTTGCACAGGAAACAATCAAGTTTGATGAACATAGGCTTTGAAAGTGAATGTTCCCATTGTGGTGGATCCTACACATTGTGCCTACAGCCTCATCCTGTACTCACAGGAGCACTGGAGGTGGTGTAATGTGACAGTAGAACAGACCTGTATTTTGTGAAGCAATCTACCACGAAACCTACACACTAGATTTGTTTTTACGCTGCCCTAAGCTATATTGAAGAGCAATTTTCAGTATCAACGTGTAGCACAAGAAGTGGGAAGAGTAGACTTGGCTTTGCATCCCTTCTCTCGTCGCCCCTTTGTTGCGCCAAGTGCAGGCAAGCTGTTTGTTTGAACCCCGAGCCCTTTGGACAGCCTCAGCTCGACAAACAGATATGATCTATGGGTACTCACACTCCTCCTCAGCTGTTGCTATGGCACTTTGCCTGCTCACGAGGTGATTGGACAATTTTACAATGAAAGTCAGCACCAAAGATCAAAAGCTCTCCTGTGGAACGGTGCTGCCTCTGCCATCTGTTTTGCATGGCGCTTGACAGGTCCTGGGAAGAATGGATGAGGAGGCAATACCATGTCACACTTTTACCTATTTTTCCTCACTAGCTGACATTTTGTCCCACCTTTCTTCCACCTGCTACTCGAAAAAAATGCAGAAAAAACACCAAACTTCGAAAGAGAAGAGAAAAAATAATCATCCTCCTTTAGCTGAAGAAACTCACAGAAGTTGCTAAGCAGAGGCCAGCAGATATCATCACAAGTGTAACATCTGCCAGCATGCTTGGGGAAGCAATAAAAAAATAAAAGCTACAACAAAATTTAAGAGTTTCCAGCAATAGATGGTGAGTTGTGCGCTGATACTCTGTTGTTAATACGCACTAAATAATGTTAAATAGTCATGAAGAAAAAAAGCATTTGCAACCAAAAACAATATTTCTGAAAGAAAAGCACTGGGGGAAAAGTAGAAAAGATTCACCAGCTCCTAATAACCAGATTTCCTGGAGGATAGGATTGCAACACTTTTAAAGAATTTTTAAAAGGACCAAATGAATGACAAAGGATTAAACTAAATGTCAATTTACTGAGAATGCATCAGTCAACACTAAATTTGGGTACATAAGCAATTGTCAAATGCTTGCTTCTTATCCATTACTGTAAAAAGATAGAAGGAAGATACTACTCTTCATTAAAAGATAAAAACTGGGTTGTCTAAATTGCATCAAGTTTTGTAACATTCTAGTTTTTGTTTCTTTCTGGGTAGGATAAAAGTCCACAGATTTCTTTTCCTGTCTCACAGGTCTTATTGTATTCCGCTATATTAAAGACAAATAAGTATGAGCATTTGTATAATATCTCATTTGTGTGTATATAAGAATATTACAAAGGCATCCAATTCAATTTGGAAGCCCTTCAACAACAACAGCTTTTCTGAGTATACTCTAAACTACAACTGATGAAGATTTCCTATTTATCATTCCTGACCCTCTCAGGCTTCCAAATGTTCTCTCTGTAGGGACTGCAATGAAGACAGAAATATTTTTCTCACCACAGGCAGTCCCATCGTTGCACCTCCCTAGGTGAGAGTGTTCTTGTGTTACTGAAGGATTTGCCTGCAAATCAGAGCAGAGAGGCATTTCTTGGGTCCAGATGAAGCGTTACTGCAATGCAGCAACTCCCAGCCCTGCTCAAGACAACAGCTATTAGGATGAAGCTCATCTAGCGAGTCCTCCAAAGAGCAGCCTCATTTCTAAATTATTTACACATGTTAATTTTTTCTCCCCATGCTGTTATGCATTTGAATTGCTTTGCTTTGCTCTCATTTATAGCAGTACATATTATGGCTGAGATTTTCAAAGCCATGAATCCCTCAGGTGGCTTTCAAGATCTAAATGTAATCTCCTAGTTTATGCTCATTTATAGTGGATTTCCAAAGGAAAATGCTCTTTCATTCCAGCAGGCAGCTTATGCAAATCAGTTTTTGTTATCAGATGCCCATCCTTCAGTATCATCATTAATTAGCAGGCTGGGTACTGTGAAAACTGTGTGCAGTTGGTAATTATAATGGGCAAAAAGGGAGACAGGCTTTCTCTGCCATAGAAGCAGCAGATATTATATAATCAATACATTTACTGAAAAATTTTTCTGGTGGTATAATGTCTTATTTTATATTAATATGCTAATGAACATAGGCAGGAAATTCGATTAGTATTTTTACATGAAAAACTGTAGTATATTTCACATTAAACCAACGTCATAAAATGTTTGGCAATATACACTAAAGAATGCAAACGTTAGCCACAGTGTGACCTAAACTGTGAAAAACTTGTTACATATTTTTAGCAATAATTACAACAACAAATTCATAAGGGTTCTTTGAAAGAAAGATCCTCTTTCCTTTTGTTGGTTTGCTTGGTTTTTTTTCAGCAGGTCCAGGAACAAATGAATGAAAAAAACAACTTGCAATGAAAGTACAGCTTCTCAACACCCCACAGAATGCCCTCCTCAGTTTGGGATTGTCACAGCCAAAGATTTGTTTTCAAAATAAAATCTGGCAATGTATCCGTTGGTTAAATTGGTTATATAATAAAAATGCTATTTATCACATAGCTCACAATTCAAAAATAGTGCTTCAGAGAATCTTTAAACCACATAAAGAGCTTAATCTTGTAACTGTAATTGCCATATAAGAGATTTGCTGATTCCAGCAAGGAAAGTTGCATTTCTTTATTTTGTCACTCGGTGTTCATTAAGTACAGACAGAAGGAAAACCTTCCTGGGGCTGAGCTGCTGCAGGTTTCAGGTGTCAGATTAGCAGCCTCTCTGTGCTCATGCAGTGCTAACTGGGATCCATTGGCTGTCAGGATAGCTGGGATTTAAGGCAAACCCATTCCTTACATCAGGCAGGCTGCAAAGCCTGCAGAAGTGCATATCCAGTCCCGTATTCCCTCCTCTGCTTTACTGCTGCTGCTGGCTTAAGGAGACCTTGGACCCTTCATCCTTTCTAAACAATTACTTATCTGCTCCTATCCCTGCTGTGTCTCAGAGAATTGTTTCTGGGCTTTTCTGTTTCTATTCCTGACATGCATCATTAAAGCTTGTTCCAGTTACTGATCCACTCTATCCTTTCTCCTTTATTTGAAGTTTTAAATCTTGCTACTTCAGCTCTGAAATGTTCCCACTTCATATTTTTCAGCAGTAATGATTTTCATTCATAATCCTGAGTATGCATATTTTAACAGTGAAGTTTCATCTCAGACTCCAATCCCAAGAAAATACAACACAATTAAAGAAATATATCAAGCAGATGATACAGGTTTAGTCAGTTATATCTACTGTAAGTGTACCTAGCCTTGGAAAGTAGGAATCACTACCAATAACACACACAAGGTCTCAACATCAATGAAAATGGAAGGGAGCAGCTCTTGTTAGAGAGGTGTCAGCAGTAAAATACCAAATTTGGTGGTGATATAATATAAATGAAGATTTTATTAAAGCATTTAGTAATGAAAAATACAAGAAAAACAGGCACTGGTTAAGAGGAAGAAAAAAGCAGAATGAAGAGTAGTAAAATAATTAGGTCATGTAAATGTCTGAACAGTTTTACTCTGTTAAAATATCTCTGCTAAATCAGACAGTATATCCTTGGCGTATTGCATTATCCCTGCCAGATGGGTGTAAGAAGACATTCAGAAGCTAAGCCTTACGCTACATGACAGTACAGAACTGATAATGCAATCAATACAGCTTCAGGGTACATGAAATAATCTGAGCATATTAGTTAAATGTGACTTCACACATGGAAGTGTGTCAGGGAGACAAGGAGAAAATGAGTGTGATGTACATGCCTGCAGATATATACTGATACACATGGCTGCAGAAAGCAGACCAATTGAATTAATCTGAATTCCAAATAATCTAGAAAATGAAACACCAGAGAAACAATTTACTTATGCCAACATCAGCCAGCACTTACAGGAACAATTTGAAATAACTGAAAAGGCACACTATTACCATTTTATTTTCCCGAGGCAAGTAAATGTGATTTACAAATGCTTAAACTTTTCCCATTAATCTTGATGCAGGAAAAGAGAAAAAGTAAACACCATATTTTATAGTGTTTTGTAGTTATAGTTAAACTCAGAGAGATTACAACATTCACTCGCTTATACTTGCTCCCTGCACTTCTGGGTCACCATTCTCATTTTTGTACCAAGAGCAAAATTTTCACTTTTCCCCCCACACTGACAGCAAAGGTTTTCCACTTCTTCAGCCACATGAGCTGAGTTTCAACCATGCAGCCTTCCTTTACAGACTTCCCTGGTGTGGCAGTGACCATGACAAACAAGCCACAAGCACGGATAGGTGTGGGTGAGCCTCCAGCTGAGCGCCCTGTCCCTGAGGAGGGGAATCTCCAGCTCTCATCATTCACTGCCATTTGGCCACTGCCCCTGTCTCAAACAAAAGGCACCAGGCCAGCTGGAAGGCTCTCAGGGCTGGGATCCAGCTCTCTGCCTGCCAAAGGACACACACATGGAGCTGAGATTTTGGATGGAGGCATTCTCCAACCCTCCCGTTGGAACAGTGAGGCATTAACATATTCCAGATTTGCTGGAGTGAAGAGCAGGAGCACGGCTCTCTGTGTGTTAGCAACTGACCCTTCAGCTGGGAGAGCAAATCCAGAGCTCTGGTCACTGAGCCAAGCCTAATTCCGGGTCTTACATTACACTGCTACTGTCGCCTCTTATTCTGAAAAATTACTCTGAAAGTAAGTCATATCCAAGGTCTGCATGGACTGCACAGTCGCTGCAAAAGCCTGCTAAGTGGTCTTGCTCATGGCAATGTTTGTATCTCAGTGTTGGAGTGGTGACATTTACAGGAGCTGATAAACAATCACAAATAAGAAGAGGCATCTCCTACCAATCACAGATTTTCCCGTGGGCAACACTGACAGTGCAGTAAGCCTTAATTCACTCTCTTTGGGCTTTTTTTTGGTTTGGATTTTTTTTTGTTTCCACACAGAGCACACTAATTTACTACACCAGAGCTGAAATATCTGTTTGCAGGTGCCACAAACACCACAGGGATGTCGGGAGAGACCCTGCAGGGTCTGAGGAGGCTGCTCTGCACAGTGTTCCAGGCTGCAGGTGGGGAAGGAGATACATCAGCCCTTTACAGATGTTCTAGTGATAAACAAAATGCAACAGCAGAAACCCTGCTTCAGGGAATAAATGTGAACTGTCAGGGGTGATGGGCTGGATGAAGCAAAAACCTTTCTTTCCATCTATAAACTTGGTGATAATCACAGTGAGGGGAAAAAACAAAAGCTGTAGGAAATGCTTATGTATTAGGTGGCTCATTCATAAAAATGGATTCCAGAGACCTTAAGAAATGCACTTTTCTCAGTCATATTCTGGACGGATGACACAGAATAGCTTCAGGAAGTAAATGTGTGACTTAATTTTGAGAAACCAATTACTAACTCAGAGTGGCAATGCTGCAGAAAAGTTGGAAGAAAATTCTCTTTCCCAGAAAAAAAATATATGCACTTAATATTATTTCATAGTTCAGCCAACTTGAAACTTTTGGATTATTTAGAAAATCCTAAAGTCTGCATGGAAATTGATATTTTCATGAACCAATACAACTGATTTAATAAATATTTGCATATTTATAGTGCAGTTAGTGAGCTACACTCCTGAAAAATGAAAAGTCTATTAAAGATCTAATATTTGCTGGTTGAGAACCTTACCTTTGTTAGGACAGTAAACCTGTGAAGTGGAAGATCTAGCCATAAAAGAAATATAGAAGTTTCATCTACCTTAGATGTGCATTTGGCATTGATCTTAGGGGTTATAAAAAGTTATTTCAGCTTTCCCCTTCTCTACTTTCTTCAGCACAAATTATTTCATTTTAAGGACTTCACCATACAGGATAAAATAATGACATTTTCTTGAGAGGATAAGTAAAATTCAAATGAATATAAATGTTACTGCACCTTACTTTTATTGTCACAAGCACGAAAATAATAACCTAATAAGGTTATATTTAAGAATAGGTGACAACGAACTCTGCTAATTTATGGGAAAAGAAAATGCATATTCAGGCATGGGAAATTAAAAGTTAGTATAAAATGATACTCTAAAAAGAAGTATTATTGATACCATCACCATACACTGTTATGTCAAAATTATCATTACAGAGAAGTCTGAATAACATATGTATTAAAAAGTCATTTGACCTATAGTTTTAAAAAAAAAAATTAATTCTTCAATAATTGCAGGTATTATTTCTTACGAGACAAACAGAATGTAGCCTTTAAAAAAATCATAGAAATCTCATGAGGGAGACCTACAAGTTCATCTAATGCAGAAAATGTTCTGTTTTACTGAGTGTTTTGTCAAATTAATTAATTAATTAATTGATTTAGCTCACAACTGAAAAATTACCTTTTATGAGCATTTTTGGTCCTGTCTTTTAGCTCAAAGAACTTTTTTTTTTCTTTTTTAAAAAATCCTGACCAGCAATGGTGGTTGCACATATATGGGAACAAAACCTTTCATGTTTTCATTCCTGATCTCGGAGATTTGCGAACATTATGCACAAATTTGTCCTCCACAGAATCATTTGCAGAGAGGAAGCTTGAACACCTCCTTGCTTCATCCTTTCTGGGAATACTCATTCATGTTTAGTGGAGCCAGAAACACATTTCACTCAGCTACAAGAGAAAGAGGAAAGAGCCTGGATTCAGAGAGCACTGAATCTTGCTTTCAAGAACGTTGGTCAGGACTGTTATTGCATTGTCCTCCATCCTGCCATATGGAATAAAGCTCTATGGCCACTTCCCCAGTGAACTTAGGATATAACTCAAATATATCACTCTCTGCTCCTCACACCCACTAAAAACCTTACCTAGGCACATGGACAAATCTTGGCCTTTTTTCTGTCAAGTGGCAGAACAGATATAGAATATTAATTCATGCTCAAGAATGGGGTAGAGCAGCAGTGTGCTATATTCAAAGCTGGTTTTGCAGAGGACATTACATGACACCCATGAATTCTCTCTATTGTCTCCAACAAGCATTAGATTAAGTTATTTGGAGTCTGTGTCTGCAGACTGCCACAGCTATTGTATCGTGAGAAAGAACATCTGAGTGCTAATGGATAACAACATTAGCAGTGAAAAAGAGTGAAAAGTACACATAAGGAGCTCCATAAATTTGTTATAAAACCCATTACTAAATGTTATTTAGCATTTGCTCCTGAGGCTTAGTGCTACACTAAATTAATAATGTTATGGTTTCTATTCAACAGATTGCCTTAAAGTATTACATAAAAGATTAAAAACCACACTATAGTAACAATGGGAATCACTTTTAATCACATCAAGAACAACAATCTGTGTTTAATGTCTTTATTTCGTGCCTTAAGACCCTACATTATAGCCCAAAGCATAGTCTGAACATCTTATTAATTCTTGGTTTAGCATCAACGTATATGAATAGCTGCACAGATGTCTACACATAATAATTGGAGAATAATAAACAATAAATATTAAGAGAGGTCTGGCACAGCATAGAAGTCCACAATGTAACATACTTTGATCTGTTAAAGACAACTTCACTAATCATTAACTTCAGTCATGTGGCACTAGGGGACAAGGGTCATCAAGCAAACCTGCAGGGAAGGACTGTCCATGGAAGGGGGAGCAGATTTTCTGTATTGATGGTGGAGCTCATGGCTGTGGGTGTGACTGGAGAACTTGCAAACCTTCTAAAGCTTTTGGAGGGATAAGGCAAGAAGACAGCAACACCCAGGGATCAGACTCTGAAACATTCACGCAGTCTCAATGAAAAGATGTCTCTACTGCTCAATTCCAGTTTAGTGACACATTTGTTGCTCACACACACCTGACACAACTGTTAGGGACTCACATGGAAAGCCTCTTCGTTCAGTCCACCTTGCACTATTGCTGCACTCCAGGGCTATGCCAACAAGAGTCTTCTCTCTAGAATGCATTCCTTCCAAAGCACATCCCCTGCTGCATTTCCAGCTCTAAAACTGCTTAGCTTTGTAAAGAACTATGCCCTGCTCTCCTCAGCATCAGTATTGGGGTGCTGCTCTATCAATCACTGCTCCCTCCTGACTCAAATGTCAGTGGTTTGTAAACCTCACTGGAATTACTTCAAGTGCCCTACAAATAAAGAATAAAGAATCTGAAGCAGAAAGAACTAAATAAACAAGCAAAAATTCCAAAGAAACAAACAAATGAAAAAGATTTTGCAATGGGAGAATGCATTGTAACAAAACTAATAGGTATTTGGTACAAACAATGAAATTAAAATGCAGTTGTTGCACAAGGAATTTAGACAGCTATCTGTGAGCTGGGATCTCACTGCCAGGCAAGACCTTCATCAGGAGCACTCTTGTCATTAAAGGTGATGGCAACGTGGGGACAAATCTGTCCTTTCCAATATTGCTGCCCGTTTGTGGATTTGCTGTGATGTTTAGAGCACATTCTTACCAAGATCTTAAATTAGGGATTATGCCACACAGCTTGAGAAGTGCTGGCATTGCTATGGCACGAATAAGCAAACTCTGATCAGACTTATGGGGATTAAATAGACATTTCAGGTATTGTTTAAAACATAAGCAAAGTATTTGCCCCTTTAAAAAGAAAAAAATCTGAAGTGCTGCCACAATGTCAAATATAATTTCTGCGCATAAATCTTATTTCAGCCTAAAACTCACACTGACACTGAAATTCACAACTTACTCTGCTGGACAGAAATTGGTTGTGATTCCCTGAGTCACTCTCTGCTTTCCATGAGCAGAGCAGCAACCAAAAGGCTCCAAGATTAACACAGTCTGGAAGTGGCTGCCTCCAGCTGCAGTTTGGGGGATCCCACGACAGCTTCTCTCCGTTCTGCCTGTGTCACTCTCCAACATCTGCTCATACATCAATATCTGCATCCAACACATCTACACTTCATTTCAAAAGGAATTCCAGGGTTTTTCACTTTCAGCTGAGTAATATCTTACTTTTACACCATGCACCATGGTGCACTGCATGAGATTCACTTTTTAATATCACCTAAAAATATTTTGGTCTTTTAAATTCTAATTATACAGATTCCTATCCTCCAGGTATAAACACATTGGTGATCCTTAATAAATGTGGGCTCTTCCAGAGGCAGAAGTTATGTAAATTGAGTTAAGGTGCCTTTGAGTTAAGATGTGGAAAATACTGAATGCCCAGTTCTTATGGAGTGGAAATCTCATATGATCTGGCCCACTACATAATATAAATTTAATTTTTGTCCAATTTATTTCAAACTAGCTCTCAAAGTAATGAGGTTTTCTCTGTAAAGTCATTCAATCAATTCAACTTCTATTCACCCCCAAGCAGACAGCCACAATCACATATGAGAAAAAGAAATCCCTTTTTCTGATGGCTCTGGTGCTTTCATTTTACTCATTGATGGGGTTATTCTGGGTAGTGTCATGCTTTAGCTTACATTCCACTCCTCTGGAAAATTTCAGTTGTAGTTTTATTTTGTTTAGGAAAAAGCTGCTAAAAATACATATTATTTGACCTTAATAACCATAAAAGTGTTGGAAGCACCTGAAGTAATATTTCAGTCTCTAAAAGCTCAACAGAAGAATAAATTTTGTATGATGGAACAGAATAGCCCATGTCAGGTGATCTGAGAGCAAATGAAAGCCAAGAACCCTGAGGTTATCACTAACCTTCAGATCTTCTTATTTAGACATATATCTGATTTTAGGGGGAGGGGAAAGTAATTTAGGTCTCGAGAGGCTTACACTTAATTAGTTTTTAATCCATTTCTACACCCAATGCCTCAGAGGATGATTTCATCTTTAAATACATCTAATTGGATGTATTTTAATTGAGAAAGCCTACAACATGCATAATAGAACTAACAGGAGTTAAAGAACAGTTTTATTTTTTAATGTGTTTATATTTAATTTAAAATTCAGTAAACAGGGTTTCACTCTCTGCTGGAGTAAACAGGTGAAACCCAATTAACTTCAAAGGGACTGTTCCCAGTGTGCAGCATATGTGAGAGTTGTGGATGATTAGAGTCTAAGGACACCTGCAAAGTGTCATTATAACGTCAGTGAAAAGAAAATATTTTACACTACTTCTGCAACACCCCTGAAAAGTTCAGGTTGATTGTGGGAGGGGAGGGATAATTGCTTTGCTGTTCTTTCATTTGATTGAATCATTATTCTTGAATTAAATTATTAATCTTGAATTAAAAGATTAAATTTTGATAAAAATATATATTTATTTGTGCAGCAGAAATAAATTGCTTTGATTAATAGCATCCTTCCATGCTGTTAATTCTATGTGAAAACATTTCAGAAATACTGGTAACACTAAATATTGCCAGTGAAACTGAGCTCCTGCAATCTTACACAATCCTTTTTCTTATATATGGAAAGATACTGCACACATTCATCCAGTTTTTGGAATTTTTATGCGCCATTTAATGAACTGCTCAAATGCAGAAGCGCTTTTAATTGATAAAATGTGCATTGCAAAAGTTTGCTTTCACTTTCAGTATCAAGACAAGCATATTCTGATATGACAGAAGCAGAACAGCTGCTTTTCCATCAGAGGCATGTAAATATTTTAATTTAATTTCCTGATTATATTTGCTTTTTTGATTGTATGCTTTGATTTTTCATTTTTACACATAATTATGTAGCCAAGCTTGAAATAAACTTTAATTCCACTCCAAACTTTTCTGCTGCCAATAAGCTTTCTAAAATTATTGACAAAACTGATGATTTGTGAGTTTCAGACAAACCGAGAGAGTGGACTATGCCCACAATAGAACACAGAAATATGGCAGAGATTCCTGGACAAGCCTTTATGTCTGCACACCATATCTAAAAGGCAGCACAGCTACCTTAATACGGCTTTCCTTATTTTCTATGATGTTCTTCTGCAGTGTGTATAGAAAGGTTCAGGCAGCTGTCCAAACACTAGCAAAGGTACCCAAAGTGCTTCTGGTTCCCTTTTATGCACAGGAAAACAATAAACTCTGACATGAATATAAGTGAAGTATGGAGATATCACATCAAACCCCACTGCCAATTCACAGCAATTGTCCCATGGGGAAATTCTGTCCCCAAAGCTGCAGTATTAGGATATCCCTGCTGCTCTGCCCACGGAGAGCACCTGCCCCAGCTCTGAGTCCAGCACAGAAAGCAATTTAGCCGTGAGAGCCGTGGGTGTCAGTGTTGACTGCTCAGACTGAGAACAGCCCAGAGCACCTGGAGAAACCAGCCCTGAGTGTGAGGGGAAGGAATTACTCAATGAGCAGCAACGTTATCATGTCTTGTTCAGAAAATAAGTCTCCCACAGAGAAAACTGAAAATTAAGTGGAGCTACATGGATGTTTCTAGACTCTAATTATATCTAAACTTAACACAGGTATTCTCAAATATAAACTACAATCCACGATTTCAGATGTTCTAAAGATGCTTTTTCATCAGAAATAGGCAACTCCAGTTATTACAATGTGACATGTTGGTTAGCTCAAAGGAGCAGAGGAGGAAACCCTTACTCATTTCCCTGAACTGTACTCAATTCCCCATGGATTGTAAAAATATCTGTCAGGCAACAAGGGCAGCTGTTATGCACTGGCACTGAGTTCACTTTAAACCCCAAAGTAATGGCAAAAAGGTTGGGAGACAAACACATGAAAGACAACAGAATCAAACACCAATTACTGGCAGCAGCTTTGTGAAGAGCTTTGTTGGACAGATCATAATCTTAACTGAACAAGAAATAGGATGAAAATTCCCCTGATAAGGACATCTACAACTCATCTAAGTACACAACAAAAATGAAATTAGAAGAATCAGATCTAAAAATGCTTCACAACCTGCAATAGTATTAAAATTCAAATGGTGGATTCTGTTGAAATGGACGTTTCTTCATCTATAAATATTCAGGATACCTTTCAGGGGAGCTGGAATATTTAAACAGCTTGCCAGTTTTGAGAAGTTAAACAGAGAACAGCTGATTATCTCCAGTTATCCTTTCGCTTCTAAGCCCCCCTTCATGACATATCTTATTACATATTTATGACAATGACATAATGCAAAACTAGGTGCCAGTTTTTAAGGCATGGGAGTCAAATCATCCCACGTTCTTAGTGCACTCTGCAGGCACAAGATCCCTCACACAGGCATAAATATTCCAGATCTGTATCCAGTGATGCTGCACTTCCTGTTGGAAATACCTAATAAAAATGTGAACTATACAAAGTCTGAACAAGTGTTATGACACAAAAGAATATCATTGCCATATTTTTTAATAGTGGTGGTTGTGAACATTTTGCACTACACTTTTCTTCTGCTGCGTCTCCTTGAGTTGTCTGATTGGATTTGGTAGATCTCTATAAATGTCACTGAATAAATCAGAGCACCAGACCACATTCTGTGAATTTTTGCCACAAAATTAACTGCCAGTAATGAGTAGCAGATACTGCTTTGTAGCAAAATAGACAGATGGTCAGTTAATCTTAGGCCTTGGCAAAAACCTGAAGGGAATATTACTAAATAATAAAATAAATGAACACGGCAAATCCTGCCTTAGTCTGAATATGAAAATTAAACTCCATTCATGTTATTCTTATCCAAAAATATCATGAGTATATTACACCAAATAAAATTCCCATGGGGAGAATTCTCTCAAGAATCAAATTATTCATATTGCTCCAGTAATTGCAAAGTAGAACAGATAAAAATGTGGAAAACGGACATACTTGAAATGAAGTCACCTTTCAAATTTAAAATATTCTCTAAAAATTTACTGACATTCTATAAACAGTAAAATTAGACAATTTCATTTCAAAGAAAGTTTGAGGAAAAAAAGGGATCTGCTATATTAAATACAAAATATTTGTTAAAACTGAAAACAAAGTGGTGTTTTCATGCTTTCCCAATTCATGGAAATGTTGGTACAAAATACTGAGAAATATAAAAGTGGAAAAATATTTATACAAGTCTGAAAATGAAGTGGTTTTATCTCTTCTCAGACTGAAAGCAGGGAGAAGCATGGAACACATAGTTTACAGCAGTGACTTGGATAACTGTCCAGCCACATTTACCAGAAACTTTGTGTGCTGCTTTTCTGAATTTGAGCAAAAACACTCTGACAAAGAGAATAAGGGAGATTAGATTTCTACCTGGACAAATTCACACAAAACAAATGTATAATCTCTTCTGTCTTCTCCTACTATCAATGAGAACAGGCACTGACAGGCTTTGAGCTGATGAAATTGTGTAACTGTGCCCAGGTTTTCCTAAATTCTTACCCACTTGCTGCATATTTAAATTCAACCAGTGGCTGCTACAGTTGTGTGTTTGTCATAGGATGTTGCCATTCAGACAGATTTGCATATCAAGCAAAAGAGGTGGAGTAGTTTAATCACTTGTTCTGGCATGCAAGAGATTAATATTAATTACAGCCTTCCAAGTATCATTTAGCTTCTCAGCGTTCCTGGTGCTGATTACTTTGTAGCACTTTTGTGCAAGGAGCTTGTTTTACATTTATTTACAGCACATGAAACCCCGGAAACATGTCTTGTGTGTTTTGAATCACAAGCCACATGATCTATGGGATGCATAAAACATAAAGTTGGAATCCATTTACCACTAAAATATGCCCTTTAATATAGACTGAGTGTAGGCATATCTTATTTAAAGTCTCTGCACAGAACAACGTGAAAGTCTAGAATTAACAAGCAGTTAATTAAAGTGCCAAAATATATCCATCTAAGAGACAGAAGACTAAATATCCTAAATTAACTTAAGATTTATAAGCAGTTCTTTGCCATTACCCTTTCGAAGCCTGGAGACACAAGTTAATGCCTGAATCTGCAAATTGGGTAGAGTATACTAATCTGTCTTCCAAAGTGACTATTCTATCAGGGACTGAGAAAAAAGTAATCAGACAAAACCAGCATTTTCAGCTTCTCCAAAACCGGTGCACAAATAATGTTTGGCCTGTTTAAATGCAGCAATGGAATACTAATTTCAGAGTGGATTCGTTTCAGAGCAGTGGCACTTCTGCAATTCATTTTCTAGGGAGTCAGAAACCATAACAATTAGCATGACAAAATAAAAATGTAGGCCTGTTCCCAGATTTTGATCTATAGTTTATTCCATCATCAGACAACCAGGAAAAAACCTTTCCTCACCTGCGTTTGGAGTTGCAGAGAAACAATTATGTCCTGATTGCAAAACTGGAATAATCTACGTGCCCTCACACCTGGCAGTGAGTCACTGCTAGAATGTTGTCGGAAAATACCTGTCCAGTACAAACTACAGCTTTCAGGTTTAATGGTTTTAGAGTTTTAGTTTTATGAAATTTTGCTCTCTACGAGGAAATCTAGCAAGTAATGGTCTCATCAATTTAATTCAAATCAACAAAAACACTGTGGTTTTCTGATATAGAAAAAAATTCTAAAGGAAAATAATATTTTGGAATGGGATAAGAAAATTAGGCGCACTAGGGAAATTAGGTGCATTAGAGAAAAATTCATGTTAGGATTAGGAGAGAAAGGGAATAAAACAAAGAAATTAAGTTCATTTTATTCTGAGAAGCATGTGTTATACAAAATACTCATATGTCATAGCTGAAGGAAGGAACTTCTCAGTATCATGCAAGTTTAGCCAATACAGAATTAAACACCCAATCTCGGGTAATGGAGGCTAAAAGAAAGATTTTAGGAGAACGGTTTCTAGCATTTGGTTAAAAAACCCCAGAATATACAGTAACAAATAAAATCCACTGAGAAAATGGTTCATGCCGTAAATAAAAGACTAAAAATGTTGTCCTTCATACAGCTGAAATGTCAGCAGGGAAAAAACAAGAAAAAACAATGTTATAAATGAGGACTATACAGCAAATCTGGGGATATTGATGAGGGATGCAAATCACTTTTTGAGACACTGCAGGGTGAAGAACTTGGACCTCGTGTAATAAAGGAAAATGTTCTCTATTACAGAGCGGATAAGAAGATAGAGGAAGCATTACCAGGTATCATAATTTTAGGTTAGCAAAGAGAAGATTGAAGTGACACAGCAAAATTGAAGGGGAAAATGAGATCTCTAGCACTGATAAGAAAACTAACAACAAGGTTTAAATTGCAGCAGGAAAGGTACAAGACAGGCACCAGGAAAAGCTTTCTCAAAGTACAGAGAAGGAATGGAATATATAAAGTTTGTAGAATTTCTTGGACTGAAGACTTTTATGGGCAGCTTCAGTCATTACTAATAGATATTTGTAGGCACATTTGATGATGGACTCGAGTGGGATTTCTTGTCACCTTAAAATCTCAGAGCTCTATCTCTGTCTAATTCCCCAGTCATTAACATCAGAATAAATAATTCTGCTCTGTAAATTAAGCAGACACTTCAAGTCAATAGTAACAAATTTTAGAAGTCTTGCTGTTCACATATAAATAAAACTCTATGTGTTCGTGTGTATAGATACAAATACGTATATGCACCTCCATGGAAATAAAATGGACCTTAAGTAGGGTTATTGTAGCTAATCCTTGTTGACATAAGATTCCAGATAACTTTTTTGAGCTAAAGGACATATGCTGAGGTGCTGCATTGATAAATTTTCTTTTTTTATTAAATTACAGCACAGACTTGGCGCAGAAAGTTCTCTTCTTTGTTGTTCACTAATCAGCACTATCGTGAAAAAAAACCTGATGAAGTAATACATTAAATGTCCCCCCAAAAATGCTGACACTTATGTAGATTTTTCACATGTTCTTTTCTTCAATGTGTAAAGCAAAAAAAAAAAAAAAAAAGGAATACTCTTTTATAATTGTAACACATTAGAGCATGCATTTGTTGAGACAGTAAGTTAAAAATGCAGGTTATGAATTATTTAGACTGTTTGGAGACATAAAAAAAATCCATTTGATTAAACTTCTTAATCAATATAAAAGAAATAATGCAACCACCAGCAACACCTGGCTCAATAATGTTTAAAATAGCCTGTAAAGGACTTTCACTGAGCACATGAACTGCAGTTCTGCCAGCATGAATTACAGCTACAAGGACAGCACTAAATTCTCTAAGGCATATCTTAATTGTTTGATGTTAAAGGAACCCCAAACACCTATTTTAAACGTATGGGTGTGCCAGTCTGGTATGTCCCCTGACCATGACAGCTTTACAAACTAGATAATCCCATCCTTACTGTGAGTTTCTCATCTCTGCCTGGTGCTGCCCTTACAGCTTTGGCAAAGCAGAAGGTGGTGGCTGCATCCTCACAGATCCATGCCTGTCACTGAGCAGTCACAGCTCCCCTGGGGCTGAGAATGGCAGGGGAGGCTCCTCAAACGCAGGTCTCTCTCTGAGCACTGACACTGAGGTTTGAGGTTCCTCAAACGCAGGTCTCTCTCTGAGCACTGACACTGAGGTTTGAGGTTCCCCAAACGCAGGTCTCTCTCTGAGCACTGACACTGAGGTTTAATAGCTGGCACAAGAGGCTTGGAAAGACATTCTTACCAAGAAACTTCTTCCTTTCTAGCCAGTGCAAGAAAATCTCAAAAAACGTTGAGGCTAGTTTTTGCCACCTTTCTTCACATTAATTTTCATTCCTTGCAGCTGTCTTTCCCAGAGGATAATCCATAGTGATGTGTATCTACCCCATCATACAGACTGACCTCACAAAACAGGCATTTCCTACTCTACAACAAAACTCAGGTTGGGGTTTTCCATTAGAAATCACTGATGAGTGGTATTTAAACAATCAAGGTTTAATAAAACAATGTCTCAGACAACTCCTCTTCCTCTGAAACCAGCAGTACAAATATTTGGAAAACTTGGTGGGTGTTCTGACTGTAGCAGAAGACTGTGGGAAGAGAAAGACTGAGAGAAGCTGGCAAAGATGATTAATATAAGTTTATGAAATAAATAATGCCTAAGGGTTAGCTGCTGCAAAGATAAATTGCCCCTAGAGGAGACAGATTCTAGTTATGGAGAAATGAGCTATCACTTTTGGATAGCTTAATTTATAAAAGAAACAAACTTCTGAGCCTAGAATTATTTATAGAGAGATATTGCAAGAAATATGTCTAAGCTGTTAATAATCATGAAAGAGAACAAGGAGGTGTAATGGTCAGTTATCTATCAGGAGATAAGGTGGGATGAAATGTATCATTTTTAAAATCAGCAGATTTTCACACACTAGTTATACAAAAAGAATTTCAAAGGTTGGAATATTGCTTCTCTTAGAATTGGTCAGATTATCATATTCATTCCTGATGGCAGTATGTCATTTTTGAAAATACACTGCTGTAAATAGTAGAACAATGTCAATGAGATCTGTGAAAATTACCTGAAATTCTCATTTTCAAAGGCTGTTGATAATAATAAGATACTCTCCTAGTCAAAGTGAAACCTGAAAGCAATATGCTGTGAAGAGGCACAATGCTTTCAGTCTCTAAAGCATCTCAGTAGGTGTCCTTTGCTCTGTGACCTGACACAGATCTCCCAGACACAGGGAGGAGATGCAGTGCACTTTGCAAGGCCAAGAACCTCTCACAGACCAAAACACTGCAGCCTTATTTTTTTTTCCATGAGAAACAAAGACCAGGGTATTCAGACACCTTCTCTGGAGCACTGTCCACCCACCAAACTCCTTGGCTCTTTCTCCTCCCCACGTCCCAAGTGGAGCTGCAGTCTGGCAGTGAGATGATGCTGTCTCTCTCTCTGTGCATATCTCATGTTGCTGCACAGGTGCCCATGGGCAGAGTGTTTGTTGAAAGAAAACATAATAACCCTAATAGGACAATGGTTTTTGGGGAATCAAGCCTCCCAAGCAGCATGGGTCAGGAGACCCAGCATGGCTCCGGCTGGGTCAGGAGACACTCCCGGAATGCTCCAGCACATCAGCTCTTCTGGCTGTGAGCATTTTGTCACGTAGAGTGGTCTGACCCAAGATCACAAACAGCAGCTCCTACTGAACTCCTCAGATCATCAGACACCACAGCTTTCCCTCCCTGCTCCTCAGCTCCCCCTGTTCTGAGGAGGTCGAACTCCCAAGGGAAATGGGGATACATTTCCTCTAAGGAACCAAACGTTTACCACTCGTGTCCCTGTGCCTGAGAGGGGCAGGGTGGATGCCCTGGGCTGGGCAGGGCTGTCACAGCCTGTGCTGCCAGGCAGGGGGCACACCATTGGCCGTGGGGTCTTCTGAAGACACCCTTCATACATAAAGAATGGATTCAGCTCTTTAGTCTGTTGCATTGTGGAGCATTTAATTTCTTAATACATTAAAAATAAAACAATGAGTAGCTGACAAGTTATTTTAGCATAATTGCCTAAGGTTATTACCATTCTGTCTGACAAAATTAGGGAAAAGTGTAATCATTGCTGAAGGGAAAAAAGCAGTCAAATTGCAGAAAGCTGGCGATAGCAAGTTAGCTCACGATCAAAATGTTAAACCTGAATTGTTTTGTAATACCCTTTCCCCAATATTCACGATCAATTTCAGAACATAGTGTGCCACTATCTGTCCATATGAAAACAAAGATTGGGAACACAATACAGGAACACAGATGTTGTGTTAGAGGACTTCACTGACCTTTAAGTAATAAAAGCATAGCCTTTTACTTTAATAGACTCCGGCATTATTATAATTCTGTCCTGGTTAACCACAAAATGTGAGTTATTCCATATTTTAACCAGGTCAGCTGTGTTAGGATCAGGATTTTAAAACAACCATAAAGAACTTCAGTAGATTACACAAATCATATGCAGGATTTGATAGGTCTGAACAGCAAAAATAATTATCGAGTCCTTTTAAAGGACTTGTGAATGCAAAGTGTGAATGTAATGATTATATTAAAGTCAAAGAATAGAAAAAGATTTGAGGGTATTTTTTGAGCTCCTTGAAGTAAATTTTCTTTTTACTTTGAAAGCAAGATGAGTAGATTAAGACACAGCACAGATAAAACACCTTGCCAGGCTGGCAGCCTCCAACCAGTCCTCTCTGCATTGCACACTCTTGCACTGTGCTAAAAAGCAGCTGCAAACACACATGCTAAGGCAATCACAGTCACAATCTTTAGCATATTAATATGCCTTGTGTGATGCATTAGGAAGGCAAAAGTTCAGCTCTCAGTCAGATCAAACACATCCTTGTTATTTACAGTTCCTGGTGTCACCATTTGCCACACCAAATAGCCCCACTGAAAGTAGCCCTCCCAGTGATTAGAAAATTGAAGTAACTTTTAATCTTCAATCCCACCCCACCAAGGCTCACATTAATGGCTCGCTTAGATTAGCCTGCTGTGCAGCATCACAACCCAGCACCACCTCTGTCACCTCTGCCCAGCTCTGCTGCCACAGAGTGCTGAGAAACACCCTTGTTAACTGATGCAGGAAGGAAGCAGAGGAAAAAAGTGTTCTGACACAGAAAAAAATCCATCCAGCACATATCTTTTTCTTCTGGAAAGTAAATACCACCATGTTCTCATGGATGAGAGAATCCTTTTAGTGTGAGTGCAGTGGAGCTAAGGAATGAAACAAGATTTGGCACTTTGCTTTTCTGAAACCCCTGTATTTCCTATTAAATCAACACAGCCAGTGAATGCACAGGTTACATCGGGGATTAGGAACATATCCTGGGGTCAGCAAACTCAGTGAGTTATTTTATTAAAGCTGAGGTTGCCATAGGTGGTTGTTTGAGCAGCTTGGCTGCTATTGCAAGCCCTGGTTGTGATGCTGCTGAGTTATCATCACGACAATCACCACCCCACAGCAAAACAATCCACTGTTCACAGCAACACCTCCCTCCAGATGGGGCATGCTTTGTTAACTGCCTGTCCTCTGTTTGAGCTGCACTCCCTTTGATGCAGCACCTGAAAGCAGGAGGGCTGGAATTGTTCCACCATAAAATTGCTGCAAAAGCTATGTTTGTTAAGCACATGTTAAGTCAAGCGTTTCTGAAGAGTTAAAAGCAGGATTCAGTAAATTTTGTATCATAACTGAAAAATCAAGCCTGTGCAGCAAAGCTAGCCAGGCAAAAGTGTTGAAAATGATATATTAAACTACCTGTCTGACAAAAAACCCCAAAACAACAATAAATGATCATTTATGGTAAGTGCTTCCTACTTAAACGTTATCTATTACCTCTGTGATTTTACAGACTGAAAATGCACCTTATCTACCTACAGTATTTCAATATCCCTTTCAATAATCTTTTTAAAGTACCAAGAAGGGAACAAAGTGCAGTAAATTTGAATCCATGAGCAGGAGAGTGTAGAATGCCTATCAAGCTGCCCTTTCAGAAGCAATCCTGCATCACAACATCTTGTACACGGCCACAGAAATCTTTCTCACGCATAAGACCTTTTACTTGCATTGCTGTCCATAAACGTTCTGTCCTTGGAGTGTGAGACTCAGTGAAATGAGAAAAGCCTCTGAAAAACTTCAGATTAGAAACACTGTATGTGTGGTCCTAAAATTAATATATTTCAGGTATCTAAAAGATCCATCTCCTTCCTGTCTTTCCGCGTTGGCAGGATCCTATTGGAAAACTCCCCCTAACCTTCACACCCAGGCTAGGTAAAGCCACGCTATAGATGTCGCTTTCATTCAACCTCTCACACTTCAAATGTTTGCCCAGGATATATCCCATGTTTTATTCCTATAATATCCATTCTTTTTTACTAAATACATGCAATAATTCAATTGCATTTTCCAGCATGCAACATTGAATTCTGTAGAAGTAAGGCACAAAGACCAGACCTTGAACCACATCTCTTATCTCATTGCTTCCCTCAACAACTCCATCTTTTCCCTTAGACTCTCTTCACATCATATTTCATTAAGATCTGAAAGCCCAGTCTGAATTCCAGTGTACTCTTGAAGGCAAAGTCAGAAATATGCCAGTGAAAATTCCCTTTGGAGGAATTCCTCACCAAAACCAATGAAAAGGTATTAGAAAAATCATCCCTCATTATGAGGTCACTGAAAGGGATTGAAAAATGAAGGTACAATAGCAATATTGAAAAACTGTCTGTCAGAAAGCTCACACCAGTATACGAATACCAATATACAGCTTTATCTCTTTATCTATATTCCCTGTTTCTTATCTAGTGGCTCTCATCCTTGGCTTCAAACTATTAGGAGCAGAACTCCTTGCATATGCAGTGCAGAATCTGGAACAGGACACCCACATTCACTAATATTAATATATGAGCGTAATCAGCAGATGCTCAGGGAACATTTCCCTGACATGAACATGCAAGAGGTGTCCCAAGCAATCCCCACTTCAGCAAAGCAATTAAGAAGAAACAAAAATCTTCTAGTTCATACTGATGTCTGACCCACAACTGGAAAGGAAAAAAGGAGGGTTTGCAACTTATTTTCCTTATCAACAGGCCACACAAAGTAGACACAGAACAGTCCAAAAACTTTAAAACTACTTATTAGGAGACAAAGAATTTGATTACTGACAAAAAAAGAAATGGTCCAAGGGAAGCACATACAACCTCCCCAAATGAAAAATAAATTTAAAAAAATAAATAAACCAAACCACATAAAGCTTAACAATAAGACTATTTTTTTTTTTACATTACAAAAGATAGTAGCAATTACTGCCATAATGGAAATTTATTTATGACTTCCATAATGAAGCCCAACTGTCATTGAGTAAGGCTGTGGTATTTTCGCTAACAAAGTTGGTGTGTAACAGGCAATTTTTACTACAGTGACTAGACTTAATACATATGACAAGGGAATTTCAAACATTGAAAGAAATGTCAGGTTTTGATAACTGTCTTCCCAAAAAGAATGTTAATGCCATCACTTCTGGAAAAAATTAAATTGCCTGAAAAATCCCTGGTTTACTTCATTTGTTTGCCTGAGAAATTCATCAGCACAGCATGCCAGCATCATAGAAAATTAATGTACCATATATTAAAGTGAGAGACCACAATATGTTAAAATTTAATTAAATGGCCTTGTTTCTAGTAAAACCAAACAAAGAACTATTTTTCATTTTGCAGTCACTGACAGGAAGATACTCAGACATGCATGTGAAAATGCATAACAATGCAACAACAACATATGTTGTCTTTAAATTAAGCTTTTTTTTTCTCCCCAGCTTTCTCTCTCTGGCACAGAAAAGTCAAATAGCTTGATGTAAACTCTCCTTTATTCAGCATTTTCCATGGGTTACCCTGGAATGCTCCCCACTTATTTAACTGTCTCTTACGTATGATTTCCATGGTGTTTAGTTCCTCTTTATATTGTAGGAAGCATTCATTGGGGGAAAGTTCAGAGCTTTAGAGTTCAATTCAGAGACCATATGTGCCACTAATCCCTGAATACCTTGAATATGAAAAAAAGAATTCATTCTGAAGAAATAATTTCGTGTCCCAAAGCTTTCAGTGTATTCTCTGTCACATTGAAATTATTGAATGTAGCAAGATTAGATTTGCGGAACTGAAAACAAAGAACTGTGGAAAATGAGTTTCTTGGTTTACATGTTTAACAAATCCAAATGTGTTTTCATACACTGCAGGCCCTCATCATAGATAAATATTGCACAAAAATGAACCTGAAATAGATTTCTACTCACACTTCGCTGTCACTCATCTTCCAGCCTGGCTCGGTCTTACTGCTCATCTCTTCTCCTTTTTCTCCCTAAATGGAATATTGAGGAAACGATGTTAATTTAGTAACTCTGAAGTGTAATACAACAGAACTGAGATAAAATTAGGTTTCTATATTTCCTGTTATCAACCAGAGGCATTATTGCAACATCAAAATCATTAGAGTTTCAGTATTCAAAAATACTTTTGCTGCAATCATTTGTTTACATCTGGTCTTGCATATTCCAATATTTTCTGATTGGAAAGGAGGACAATATTCTCATATTCTTATTCATTCACAGGGGTAAGATTAATGTGTATAGAAAACCTTTGAACTATGAATAAATGGATGAGCTTTTCCTAATGCAGGTTATCACCATGTAATGGCTATGACCTCCAGTTATAAAATTAAATTCTTTCAATAACTGCCATACTGGTGCCTTAAGATGCCTAGAATGAATTTTTTAGTTGTGGCTTAGAGAAAAAGAATTAAGATTCTCTTACATAAAATACTTTTCTATATTCCACATAATAAGAATCCAAACTCCTGCCAAAAATTACCCTTCATTTCTCCCTATCTTCCAAGCAATGTATTTCAGAAGATTACACCTTTCCTTAGCATTAATTAATATAACTAGAAACCCTTTGGGCTTAATTCTTGGCTCTTAACTAGAAATGTAGTGTGATAACATTGAATACTTTAGTTAAAGATAAAGCAAAATATATATTTTATTAGTAAATAATATTTCCGGCAACAAAAGTCTGCTGATCTTATTGTGTGGCAGCCTTTAGTCTGCTTGCATATTTCTTCCTTCTAATTGTAAAAACGTGCCACATCTTTAGAACACATTCTAATCTGCATTATTTACTTATCCCAAAATATCTATGCATTTCATTTTACAGAGTAAACACAAAATAAAATAAACAGCACTGGAAACTGCAGAATGGAAATGACTAAGCATAGGATAATTACCCTTCACCAAAATTGCTGCATTGACATTTAAAAATGAAGTTTCAGATGTTAACTATTCTATAATAAAAATCAAATGTATGGTCACTGAGAAAACTTGTACCTCTTGGTTAGATATTGTAAATAAAACTATGCACAAATAACGTCACACCTATGGGATAATTCATGCTTTTATCCTAAACTACGTCACATGAAACACACAAAAGCTATTTATACAATAAATGCAGAGCCAGAGCTCACTTTCCTCTAGGCATAATACAAGGTGCCTATAAATTTGCTTTTCTGGTCAATCTCATAAAGCTAAAGATCATTGGACAGAGCCTTGGTTTTGGTCTTCTATCACTGGGAGGGTCAATGGTGCATGGACATGAGCAGCTGAAATATTTCACATTGACTCTAAAGAGCTGTAGGTGCAAAAGCATTGTCTTCTAATTAAAATTTAAATTACTTTCCATTGGTACTAACTTCATTAGAAAAGCAAGGAAGCAGAAGGATGGTAAAAAGTCTGCAGAACAACACAATTTTTACATATACCTTGTAAACAGCTTTTCATTGTTACAAAATGCTTAATAACATCCAAGTTACAGTAATTACACAGTCTTCCCCTGAACTATGTTCAAGTATTGTTCCAACATATTTAATTTAATTTGAATAAAACAAATTGGTTTTGTTAGAAATAACAAAGACCATGGCGGATCATTTCCACGTTTATCTGGTTGGCTGCTCTGCCACGATGAATAGCACATAATTCCTGATTCAAGGATCAGGCAACCCCAGCATTTGTGACCAAGCAAAATTTAGAAGAAATAGTTGCTTGCCCAACTTCAATAAGCTGGGCATGAGTCTTCTTGGGAAGGCACAGTGAGAAAGACATTCTAGACAGAGTAGAACTATCCAAGACTGATATTAAATATGGTCATAAGATTGTCAAAACGATAGTAATGTTAATAACAGAGCAGCAGAATACACCAGAAACCAGGCAAGCCTTTGCCTTTCACACACACCCCCACACTGCTGAAGGATATCACAACTCAATTGAAAAGAGACATCTATTAGAGAACTAAAAAAATCAATGTATTGTGTAGCAGGTAATGCAATACTACATTTAATGAAAATGTCATAAATGAAACCAGAAGCAAAATGAATACCATTAAAAAGATCTGACCAAAAAAAACAGACAACAAAGAAAAAAAAAATCCAGAACACACTCAGAAAATCTGAATTCTGGAAAATATAAGGAATACTTTCAGTATCAAATTCTTGTGTCACTAACTACAGAACTGCACATAACTTTCCCGGTGACATTTTGAGAGATCGCACAACACAGAAAAGTTCTACTTCCTGCAGTTTTAGTTCTCATCCACATGGTCTGTTGCAGCAGCAGGTGATCACACAATTGCAACACACTAATACCAGACTCACTAATGTGACTTATTGGAGATCAGTAATGATACTGCTTTTATCCTGGTGGCATAAAGGTAGCACAAAAATGGAAAAAACCTGCTCTACATGGAAGGCAATATTTTGAGCCTGAGAGAAAACACCATATGGAAAATTGTTTTCTTCTGCGTCATCATCAAACCATTTCTAAATGATGTTTAAAAGCTTCTTATGAATCAGAGATTATTTTTATAGACATTCATAACATGCAGGCACTCCTACATTCTTCATGCAATTGCTAATCAGTTATTTATTTCAATTATTAATCACATATTTAGTTAAATTACTAGTACACATTGCTAGGCACTAGTACAAATTTTAATATAAAAATTCTACTAAACATTTATTGGAAGAGTTTTTTGCACTTTGTACAAGACACATCTTCTGTCTGTACCCCATTCACCAGGTCCATATTAGATTTTTCATCCAGGTTGCATTATCATTTGGCATCAGAACATGAAACTGTAATATCTGTTCAACATTTTTCTGAATGCTTCCCTCAATCTTTTTTGTTAAGATTGGTGAGGTTAATCTGTATTTAACCTTTTATATGACCATAAGAATTTTTAAAGTTTTCTGTTGGAAAACAGAAAATAGCAGGTTGGCTTTACATTTCCCTTGAAATAATCAAAATTAAGGTTTAGGGCTTGTGTAGACACCTGAAGAAAACAAATATATTTTCAAGAGTGTTTAGATCCCAGCAGTTTCTATTTTGCTCCATTGTTACAAAAGCTTTTTTAAAAAATTTTGATCATTCAAATTCAATATCTAGACACAATAGAAATACAGATTATGAAGTTCAACGAAGTTCTACTTGTAGGCTTTTTCTCATGTTAGGTAGAATACAAATACAAAGAAAATTAAATAAAGGACTATTTTTCATGGAATAGTGTGTGTAGCTGCAAAGGATTATAATCCAAATAGATTATTTTTTGTTCTTGAATTAGTTACGAAAATGTGGTGGCACACCAGAGCCATACAGAAATGGTGCTTTGTTCACAAAGTGTGGCTTTGTTCAGCAAAAGAAAGTTTTGTGGTCGTAACAACAGGAATCTATTTGGAGACAGAACTAATTTCTTCTTGGTTGTTCCCTCCCCTCTTTTTTCTTCTGACTTCATCACTGGAAATAACAAATGTTTTTCAATGTCACCATTCAAGTTCATACACTTCTTTTATACTTCAGACTAATTTTATTGTCCTCTTTTTTTCGCTTCCGTAAATATAAAATTTGTTCTAACTCAAAAAAACCCCAACAGAAAGCATTTGTAACCAAAATAATGGTATAACCAGGAAATATGTGACTGTTTATTTATCAGAAAAAAGTCTTTGAAGCATTGTTTTCAATTGAGTGAATTCATTATAATCTGCAATACTTATAGTTGATCATATTGCATGTGGTATCTTGGGGTAATCTTACTTAATTTTTATTTGAATAGATTTTGGGATGGTTGCTACTCCAACCAAATCTTCTGTCATTAAGTGTAAAATGCTGGACAATGTCATTAGTGCA
The DNA here is from genome assembly GCA_036630365.1 of Acanthiza pusilla. Taxonomy (NCBI): domain Eukaryota; kingdom Metazoa; phylum Chordata; class Aves; order Passeriformes; family Acanthizidae; genus Acanthiza; species Acanthiza pusilla. The sequence continues at coordinate 11,873,331 of JAXCHO010000026.1, read as the reverse complement.
ATTAATTAAGCAGCTAATGCGTTGTGATGAGGATATTCAATTATTTCCCACTGGAATTGCACACCATGAGTGCCATAACCAGGTCAGTCTGAAATGCTTGTATCTCTCATTACAACATCATTCAGTTCAACAGAGACACTGAACTAAATCATCCAGTGACTATTCAGCCACTAATTTCCTGTTTCAGCCTTGCCTGACATATATTTGAATATTATTTCTCAATTTCCTCCTTGAACATGCATCCCGTGTGAACATTAAAGGCATACAAGGTGCAATGGTTGGCTTGCAATAGAAAATATGGCCACATTTAAATGCAATCTTTACCAAAAAAGTCCTATTACACAGAACTATCTGAAGGTAAAAAACTTTAGCCAGTACTTCTTATCAGTTTACGGGCAAGCAGGTTAGTTGAATGCATTCATCAAAACTACTTTAAGACAGGATATTATTGCTCTACCCTATTGCATAAGTCTATGATGCTTGAAATGTTTATTTCACACCTTTTCCAGAAATTATTAGAAACCACAAGAAGCCAGAAATCAAAGAATTTTAAACAACATAACATCAAAGTGGTTGAAGACATGAGAAGATTTATATATTTGTTGACTGGAAGAAATGCCAGTTGTAATCACCAAAGTAAATACTTCTGAGTAACATTCAGGAAACTGATTTAGCAGTGACATTTCAGCTTTTACAATTATGCTGAATTACAAAATTGATTTCGGCTTTGTGTGTTAATTTCCAAGACTGCCTGAGTAGAAATGGTGGTTACAAGTTTTGTGGTGTAAACTTCTACCCCAAATGTTTTTCCAATAGAAGCTGATGTTATTTGCGATAAATGGCCAGCTTCAAGTAACTCCTCTGTGTGTTTATTTCAGTAACAGACTTCTAACCATCCCTACTACCCCCAATAAGCATTCAAGACCTGATGTATGGCTATATTTTAAGATTCCCTGTGTAAAATTTTCAGATTCAGTTTAGGACAGATTAAAAAAATTCTACCATCTAAAAGAAAAAAAAATTAAAAATATAAAGCCTGAATTCACAGAAAAATAATTTTATCTTTCTACTGTTTATTTAATCTTTCTATTGTTTATCCACCATTTACTTCAATTAAGACAAGGTGGTCACCTGCAGCTGTGTGGATGGAAGAACAGTGCAATGCCAGCTTTACATTCTGCTGCCACCAAACTTTAGAGAGTCACGTGTAAGACCTTGAGGTGCTTGGCTTAATGACAAGGAAAAAGGAAGGAGTTGAGTTTGCCCAATTCAAAACTTATTTTTAATTATTTACTTCTATAAAAGGCTTTATATTTCAGCTAGGTAGGGCTCTAAACTATACAGTGGCAACTTTGAAATGTCTGACTGCTTTTGGAGCTCTTCAAATGCAAAATGCCCTAAGCAGACATTTAGTCCTCACGAACACAAGACATTTTCCAGTTCACATCATCCTGGTCTCTAATTCTGTTTATACAGCAGTCACTCCTAAATTCAACAGCCATGAAATCTGCACCTGATTGAAGAAAACTTAGTGTGTATTGTTACCATCTCACCATGTGCTGATTTCAATAGGTGCCAAGATGTGGCAATATTTCTTACTTTCCCCAGCTTTTTCTAGAATACTGGCAAAGATTTGGTTTTACTTTTTCTCTAACATTTCAATATTATGAAAGACTGAGATTACCTGATATGCTGAATACAAATTTACCCCCTCAAAAATACGCTGGAATTCCAGTGCCCTGTATATTTATCAACCTCCTAAGCATTCAGTATGCAAAGTAGCACACCAAGTACTTAAGGCAAGCAAATGTTACAATCAGAATTACTAGGAGATTCTTAATTAAAATGTGATCTCATGATTCCTATGGTTGCTATGGCAACTCAGGCTAAATAAAATAATCTGAGTGATACTACATCAGCACTCTTTGTTGTTTTTAATGTAGGTTTATGATTGCAATCACTAGATTAACAACTGTGCTTACTTTATTAACATGATTTATTTCTTCTTGGGAATACAGCCTTAGGGATACATTTTAGGCTGCTTATGCTCCAAGCAGACAGAATTCATTAAATCCAGTCACTAATGAAAAATACATTCATGCCATATGATTGACCTGCTCCTTATTGGTGATCACTTAATTATGGCTCTCTTAGTTTGGTTATCAAGGTCATTACTCTTCTGCTGGTGCAAAGTGCAGGCAACTAAAGAATCCTGTGAGAATTAGAATAGTGAAAGATCAAACACAGAAACTTTAGAAACTTTTGCTTATAGAGATTTCTGCCTTCTTTTAAAGGGAAAAATTTAGCTTGTTGGTAAATTTCTTAAGACAAAGAGTGACTTACTAAGACAAATGGTTATTTTTTCATTTCTCTCTAGATCCCTCAAATACATAGATTTTTTTAATATCATCAATACTGAAAATTCTACAGCAAGACCTCTGGGTGAAAGCAATTAAAAACCTCCTTCAGCTTCTCAGAGAGGTTGGATCTAGGGTTATTTATTCCCTGATTAATGTGCTTTCATTGCTCATTTTTTCCCACACAATGAAAGAAAACCCTGCTTACAGAATCCTATAAACAGGATTTTATAGACTCATATAAAGCAGGATGCAATAAATATTCTGTACATTATGATTTGGAATGGAGATGGTAAATATATGGCGCTGGGTGTAGGTTTGGTATCAGGTCACCAAGGAAACAAAAAACTATCCAAAATTTGCTCATATTTACCATCAGAATTTTTGTTTACTCAAACACTGTGAAGACAGGTTTGTGTAGTACATTAACACTTACTACCACTTATTCAGAATATTTGATTAAACCTTTACATCATTTGAATATCAACCAAATCTATGACTATTTGCTCTGAGCTTCAAATTTAATTACTTGGCACAAGAAAATCAGCGAAAGTTTTTTTGCGAAAAATGCAAGTGGTCCAGAAAGGAGAAGCAAAGAATGAAATTTAGTTTCTTCATGTATTTTAGGGGCAAGTAGAAACTAAGTATTAACTTAGTATTAACTAAGTTGCAGGGGGGACTATGATTTTGTGAAATGTATAATCAATGTCGTCAAAGTAATGATTTGAAAATTTACGCAAGCCTATACAGAGTCAGAATGCAGGTTTTACTTAAATACAGCTATATTTTTTCAAGTTCATAACAAAGATAATTTAGTGTCCCATTTCTGCAGACATTTGTCATCTGCATGCTGTGATCAGGCAAGCTTAGAAATTCCAGTTGATGTTGTTCACTTCCTGTCAAACATCATAGGAACTGCTGTTATGCACAGCACTTTTTACTTTTTATATTTGCAGGTCATTTACTTGCTTGTTTTTGTGACAGCTTGGGGTTGGTGGCACTCTGCCCCTCGCTTGAACTGATCCAATGTTTATTAACAGCAGCCTGAATGCAGCAGGTCAGAGCTGAGGGGGACACAAAGATTCGCAGCCTTTTCAAGGCTGCAAGTAAGCAGTAAGCAAGTAAACTGCAAACAGCATATCAAATATGTAACAAATCCTAGTACTGAAGCTTCAACAAGAAAAAAGTACTTTCAATGAAATATTTTCCAGACTAAAATCAAAATGTTGCTCCTGGCCAACAATAGTTAGCAAAAAGAAAAAAAAAAAAAAAAAAAAAAGAGAGCATTTTTCTAAATGTCACCATACGTATTTTTAGATGCCTGTTAGTACTGATTAAATGAAATTGCAAGTTATTAAGTCAAATGAGATTTTCCTGCTATTCCATTCATTTGCAAAGTCATCTGTACTCAATTCAACTACAGTCAATCCAAACTATATTTGAAACACAAGGAAATGGCTCATCTCTTACTACATTTCTGAATTAAGTTTGGAGTACGCACATCCCATGTTTTGAAAAGTCATTCACATAGAAATGTCACATTAACACAATTTATACTATAATTGAGATGTTGCCATCTCTTCCCACTGACACAAAGGACAAGTACCATGCAGCAAATTTCAGTAGGAAGTACACTCACCAGCTCTAATTTAGAGAGTTCAGGACTTAAAACAACTTACTTACTTATTTTAATCTAACTAATCAGCTAGATTTTACATTTCACATTGTTGTATTGGAAATACCGAAGCAGACCAAAATGTAAACAATATATCTCCACAAACACATTCTTTTGGTTTCCAAGAATTTTTAAGAAAAGTGTGTTTTAAAAATGGAACCTTCTGTTTAAACCACTGTTATATGATTATTTACGTCCACCAAAACATGGATAGTTGATGAAAATACACAAAAAGGAATCACATACACACAGGATTCCTATGCCCATGTGCAATCCATCAAGATCTGACCCCTACATCAAATCCTTTCACCTCTTCCAGTGCTGCAGGAAAGGACAGGGCAGCCAAGGAAGAAACAAAATGGATGCTACACAGCATTTCTGCACAGCTCATGACTTGTAATTTCTGAAGAAACTACTGTGCTGTGTTTATAGATGCAGGACAAAGAGAATTAAACAGAAAAATTCTAACCTTGAGAAACCAGGATCTAACAGAAAGTACAGACTTGTGTCTAAGAATGGAGGAAAATAAACTATGAAATTTTGTGTGGCATAAGCTTGAAATTGGAAGTGATGAGTATGAAATTTAAACAAGAAGATTTTGTTTTGGAAGGGAAGAAGAGAAGCAGACAGTGAAAACAGAGCAGTTACTGGAAATTAGACCTACTCCTCCAATGCTGATTTTGGACATCCAATGTGCATCTCCAAAGAAATGCAAACAGAAGTCAATTCATGCTCTTCTAAGATAAAAGGGAGTTTTGCCAATGAGATGAAGTCCACAGCCAGTAGAAAAATCAAATATTTACAAAGAAAGGCTTAAACTGTTCTGCCAGAGCCAGCTTCAGTAGGAGTCACTTAATTGATGTTAATAGTGCTTTAACTGACAACTCAGCAAACTAAGACATGAAATTGTATCATCTGTGTGTGGATGAGGATTTCAACACTTTCCTTCTATCCCATTCAGCTGCTCTTATTTTTGCTTTCAGAATTACTCTCTTAATCTCTTTAAATCGGTGACTTCTTTTTTGCATAATAAATTAAAAGACAATTGTAATGTGATAAGACTTTTTTTCTTTGACTAAAAGAAACTTAGGACTCTGCCAATACTAGGTAAAACATTTTGTTCCTTAAAATTGCTGAAGACAAATTGCCTACTCAAAAAAAAATTGCCTGCTGCTCACCAGACTTCTCATTCTGAATGTATTTTAAATTTGCACTGACAGGTGACTTCATCAATGTCACCATAAGAATGCTGCTCAGTCTCATTAAAAAAATGAAAGGGAAAAAACCCAATATTGTCTCCATACTTTCTTTAGTAAATGATTTTCAGAAGCTATTAACAAGCCTCCAGGCCTACTTTTTCACCCTCTTTCTGATAAATAGCTTAAAACTATTCAAGGAAAAGTGTCCAAATAACCCAAAGTTAAGTTTGGATACACTTTGGACATTGAATGAGCTGGTACGAAAGAAACTGCAGTTCTTTTTTTGAGTGCTGGTTTGGGTTTGTTTTTCAGTGTGAGTTGCACTTATGATCAAGCCATGTGAGCAAGCAGATCTAGGTATTTTGGCTTCACAGAGGGCAGCAGATGTCCTCTGACAGATATTGAATTATGTTTGAGCTGGAGACAAATAGATGCTCCAAATCAGTGCTTAGCTGATTCATCAGACAATGTAAAGAAAGCCTTGCCATTTTCACCATGTTTAATATGTAGCTATGTCAGTATTCTAAAGCCACAGGAGTTCTTATCTTTTAAAACTTTTATTTATTTATTGGGAGTAGTCTTAGAAGCATTTTCTAAAGCAAAAGCCCTGTAAGTGCTGACCTCAACACATGAGCAAGGAAAGAACCTAACAACATCACTGAAACCGTAACTGAATATATCTAATGACTCAGAAAAACAGAATATAAATTAGAAATTGAAAAGATGCATGAATAGTTTATACAAGTGAAATAGAGCAGTCTTAGCTTTCTTATAAGTTTCAAGAAACACTACTTATGTAGCTGTCCTAACAGCTTGGCCATTCCCATATACCACATGCTGCAAGGATTGAAGAACTTTCTCCTGTTTGTGAAAATCTCTGCTCGAATGTGAGCTCAGTGCAAATAAAACACTGCATTAGGGCAGAGCCCTGCTTCAGCACCTACTCATTAATAAAAAGCTGCCTTAGAGATGACATAAGTTGATGTTTTTTATCGCCTCCACTTTGCCTTTTTGGGGGGTAGTAAATATAGGAAAGTTAATTCCCGATACAGAATTGTTGTGTGCTATGTTTTGTTAAAATCCTGCTGCCTTGATCATCCCAATGCATCCATAATTCTCTCTCCAGCCTTAGCTCTTGCTTTGAGTTTAGAGTTCAAACTTAGTTACCGTGAGGAATTTCAGTCAGAAGTTTATTTCTCTACAAAGCAGTTTAACTTCTGTTTAATTGAGGGTGTAGAGTAGATGTTATCAAATTCATTTAGTTAAGAGCAGAGTACAAGGAAAGAAATTGATTTGACAAGCTAATAGTTTTCTCAGAAACACATACAGCTACTCTTAACACCCTTTTGTCACCGGTCTTTTGTTTGAATCTCCTTAGGTGAGAAAGAGGCTGCCTGGATATTTCAAACTAGATATGGCATATGGTTTTCTCCTGTAAACTCAGTGGGTCCTTTTCTGTAAAGGCTATCACCTGTCTAGCTCACCATGATAATTATGTTAGCAGAAACGGTTCCTTCAACATTTAAGCCTGTTTTAAAAGGAGCAGTAATATCAACAAATGAGGTCTGTGATTTTTTATACAATTCTCAAGCTATTTCAGTCTGCATGTCTAATGCAGAGGTGATGCATCCCTGGAGCAGGTTTGCAAAGGGTAAGGCAGTGCATTTCATGGGAAGAGAAATAAGCAAAAAATTCATTCTACACCAGAGGCAGGGGCACTGTTGGCGTGGCTGATGGTTTAAAAGTACATTTTTCTTGTTATTACTTCATATTTTCTGGAATGTTAATGATTCTGTTTAGTTCTACAGTGATAGATAAATTTCAGAGGTATCTTGCAGCTTCCTGAGAATGGGCATTAATCCAGCTGTGTGCTCCTTGTTCCTTTCAGAAGGCCTTTAAACTAATATTAAAGTCCCAATAGCAGAGGGGCAGAGTTCCCCTCTCTGCATACACCTCCCTTGCCTCACTTAAGGCCATCACTTTTGTGATCATTACTGCACTCTCAGAAATTAATAACCAAGAGCTTTGGAAATGGCAAACTCAGGTTTGGTATTTCATGACTTGTTATAATCCAGCACAGAAAACTGATGCAAAACTTGTTCTTATTTCTATTCTGGGCTGACTGTGCACGCCCAGTGCAGCAGTTTCAACCTGTAAATAAGAATTAAGGATTCCCTGCAACAGAAAGGGAGAGTGGGAGAGCTGTGATCCTATGGTGATCTGCCTTAGGCATTCACCTGTGCTTGGGAGTGTGGACTCTTCTCCAGTGTCCTCAAGAGCAGATGTGAGTCTGAATTCCTTGACAATAAAAAGATAAAGCAAAGGGAAGAATGTGTAATATTTCCCCCACAGCAGTAAAACTCATGGTCCACAGTTCCTACCCCTCCTCCACACTTGAATTTTGCTATACTATTTCAACTTATAGATTCTTCGCTGTTATATGTAACTTGAATTCTGATACAAAAAAATAAAATAAATCAAACCATACAGAGCTGCTAAAATTTCTCAGGTGATAGGTGCTTTTAAATATTCTCTTATTTCCATATAACTCTGAAATGGAAAAATCCTCAAAATTAATAATTCATTTTAGAATGGCATCAGCTTGTTTGTAAAATACAAATTTTCTTCTGCCTAAACCCAGTGACTCTTGAGGAGTGTTACGCACTTTTGGATTAATGTCAATTTTTTCCCTCTTCCTGACTCTGTCTTTACTTTTCTCCCTTTGTCCTGGAGCTGTACCTACCTGTCAAAGTGCTAAGCTGCAGCTTCTAACACCACCTCCTGCTTGTTTGGTTTATGCTATTTTCTTCTCTATATTTGGTAATAAATCTCTGCAAAGAACAGTACTCTAGCCATTGACCAAAATTGCCACCTTCTTCATAATCACATTTTTTCAGTTTCTAAGATAAGATCTCGGACACACAACAAAGGACAAAGGAGCCTTTAAGCAAAACACTAACACAAGTCTTCTCTTAAATAATTCCAGTATTTATGTCAGGGAGCTGAGGGCCATGAAAAGAATAAATCCTAAATTATCACAACCTGTTCATGGTTTGCCTTAGCTGAGACAACTGTCAACTCTCTGTCCCAAATCACAGACTGTTATTTAAAAGTGGCACTATTTCCCAGGTGAAGCAAAAGTTGTAAAATCAGGAAATGAGCTGAATTTCATCATAGGCCAAATCTTAGAAAAGACAGGAGGAATACCTAGGGAAGTGCAGTCACAGTTTGAGACTTAGAAACCTCTGGACATTTTCCCCTTCCCTTCCAACAGCAGAGTGCAAGTTAGGAGAGGACTTACAACAATGAAAAACTTCTGGATTACTTTTGGGTTTAATTTAATTGCTATCCTACACCACAATTATCCCATTTTCAAAGGGCACTCTCTTAATTCTTGTTTTTGTTTCTTTCAATACGATTCAGTCTGGGGTCATTTTGCAGTGCATGAGCTGGAAACACCAGGGTTTTTCTAAACTGCAGTGCACTGCCAGGGGGAGGTGCTGAACATTCTCACTACCCAAGGGCAGCAAAATACTTTATTCTGACTAATTACAAATGTGCAGAGGCAGGCTAAAATGTTTCTAATCCTACATAAAGCAGTTTTATTCCATGCAGGATGGACCTGTTTGAATGTAAGGTGGCTGTATCCAACACATGATGCCATTGTGTCACACAGACATTCTTTTGGATCTGCTTTATGGATTTTTCACTATTTCTCTACTGCTGTAATAGTTTTTTAGACCTTTGCCAAACATTTTCCTGCAACATCTTGAGAAGTGTTTGATGTACTACTGCAGTTTCAGTGACAACAGCAGATGAGACAAAAGCCTGGGGATAATCCAGCATGGAATTCCATAGGTCTGGAATGCAAAGTTAGATAAACTTCTTGCTATTTTCATGACAGTAATATTTCATATTAAGTAGCCAGCCAGTCTATGAAGTCACTGCAAAAGTGTATTTGCTCTACGACATTCTATTATTTAAAAATTCCTGATTATCTAGGAGAGAGCTACTGCTATTGGCTACAAAAAAGTATAGCTTGCTGCAGGGACCTGTACAAGGAGAAGACAATAGAGGGTTATACAAAACCTGCAAACAAAAAGAACACATACTGTTGTTTAAAGAGACAATAGAAATATTTCTGTAAAGAACTCTATCACTTTCATTTGACAGATGCTTATTTTGGAATCTGGTACTGCACATATCTTCCTGTGAGTGGAGGCCAAACTTCTTTCTCCCCTTCAGGACACTATTTTAAATAAGCAGTTTAATTACAGCTTACATTCACTCGTTTTCTGCAGGGTAGATGCACTCCGCAGTTGGTTTAGGAATACTGAGCCTTTGGCAAAGAACAAGCATAAAATTATCTTTGGAATCTTGCCCTGGAAAGTATTTCTAGATACCTGAAGCAGACAACTGACAGCTTTATCAAATCTTGGGAATATGCCATGGTCTAAGCGTTGGAATTACTGAGCCTGTCCCTAAAATGCATGGCCTTCCTGATGGGTAGATAAAAAAAGGGAGCACAGAAATTAAGCCAGGCACTCATTTCTTTTGAAGGTATATTCTTCAATAAATGGCAACACATTAAATTTGTCAAGTGTGTTAGAGGACACCTTTCAGGAAGCTACTGAGATGTGCTTTACATTCCCTGCTGGCTTTCATCTCTTATTAAGTTCTTCACCATTGAAAGGAAATATTTTTGCATTCATTGCTTGTTAGAATTGCAGATAGAATGAATTCCTCAGCTTTAACTCTGAACTCACTCACGAGCAGAGCCCATACAGCCTCAGCACCCCCCGAGCAGTGCAGAGGTGACCTGGAAGGGCCACACTGGGAAACGTCAACAACTCAGTGATGACCCAGCAGACCACACGGGTGAAGTTCATAGCTGTAAAATCTTACCCACAGTCACACTGACAGGGCTCCTTAGCGCCCCAGCACAGCAAGGATTCAGCATCTGCCCCCAGATGGCTTCACCTGGAGTCTCCTGAGGCTGTCCCTGAATCCCTCTCCCCACAGGGCAATTCCTCACAAGGTTTCTTCATATCCACTCAGCACATTCACGAGCTGCCTCCCCCATCCTGCACTCCCTGCTCATCAGGCTGGTTTCTGGTTTTCTAACACCAATTCCAGCATCCAGCAGGTGCTGTGAATTAAATCTATAATATGATAGCAAGAAGTTTCTCACATCAGCTTGTGACACCTGGTTGGAATCTCCATTGTTATCAAAAGTTTGCTTTACCTAAATAGAATATTTTGAAAATTTTTATTAAGAGAGATTTATGTTCATAACACAATCATTTAATTGCAAGTGGGCCCAGAGTGTCAAAAAACATGATAAAGCACCACAGGGCTCTTACAGCTGTTCATTGCCCAGGTCATCAGAGCAAAAGCAGACTGAGAGTCACAGTAATTTACCACTTTGTCTTGCCCAGCAAAAATTTGTAGGATGAAGAGCAAGTATTGAAAATGCTCAGTGTTTATCTATCAAGCAATGCCACTATAAGTATTAGAATTTATGGCACTTACTACATTGTCAAAAGCATCTGCTCTCTTGGCATTTAGAATTGGATAAAGGCTGAGACATGAAAAAACTTACTTCCAGCAGCACTTAGATAAATGTCACTTCCCAATGCCCATGTGCCCATGCTGTGTTGGCTGTCACATTCCTTTCCCACAGGAGCAACTTTATTTAATCCTTTAAATAAAAGTACAAGATAGATACACACATATCTATGGATGTGTATGGATACCCACAAACTACTTCAGCTAGGAAGTTTTAATGTAACAACAAATGAAGTTAGTGTCAAAATAAAACACAGCTTCAGAAAGATATGTTCAATTTTTAGTACTGCTCCAAATAATATTGTAGGATATTAAGAGGAGAAAAAGAGGAGTCCTTTTTTAATGTGACAGAGTGTCCCAACTATCAGCTTGCAATAAGGACCTCAGCAGGGATTTAGCAGTGAATGGTCCAGTTCCGAGCTTATATTAACCAAGATTTTTTTGGAACTTGGAAGAATGTTATAAGCTGACAGAGTAAAGTTTAAGACACTCTAAGAAAATCTTATATTTAATAATAAATGACAGAAGGAAATTGCACGGTACCCTCTCCTTACTGAAAAAGCAAGCAGTGACACAACCAATAAAAGATGACAAAACATGCATCTGAATTATTGGTATTATCTTTATCATATAGCTGATTTCTAGAAATAAAAATGGCTAAGAGATTAGACATTTACATGAACAATGAGAAAATCCTATGACATCTTCAAAAAACCAAGAAAAATCATGATTCCTACATCAGGATGGGAACTTCAGTAAACCAAGGCTACTGATTTCACAGGCATTACTCTAGTTGTGCTGTGAGTTAACGTAGATTAAAAAAAAATAGTAATTACAATAACATATAATAGCAGTGATTCATCTACGCCTATAGTCCCTGGCAGGCAATATTTCTTTAGTTTGGTATAAAAATTTTCTACTGGGTATATTTCTATCCAGGTTTTGTTCGGGGATTGCAACTTTTTCAGAATTTGTTATGTACTAATGTCATAGGATAGAATACTAGAATGCTATTTGTTCTGGTATAGTATCATAGTTATTGCTCAGATATCCACTTAAACCACAACAACACAGAGCCAGGGTGTGCCCAGGTGGCCAAGGAGGTCAATGGCATCCTGGCTTGTACCAAAAATTGTGTGGCAGCAGGAGCAGGGCAGAGATGGCCCTGCTGGGCTGGGCACTGGTGAGGCCACACCGTGAGTGCTGTGTCCAACTTTCGGCCTCTTGCTTCAAGAAACACACTGAGGTGCTGGAATGGGTCCAGAAATGGGCAAGTTTATCTAATGTTAGCTGTTTCATGCTTATTTGGAGGATTTTCTTAAAAAGCATTTGCTCAAGAAATGAGTGGTTTTTTTAAGATTACAGAACAGACTGTTTTGCATGTTTCAAGACAAATTAGTCTGCATAGTTATGGCCTGGACATGAGCAGCACTGTTTGAAATACAAATTCTTATTCTGACTCTCAAGACAAATTATCCTGAGACTGAAGAGAAGAGAAACCAAATTAATTCGTAGTTATCACTGCAGCACTCTCCCAGGAGTAACATTTGGAGCTCTTTTGCCCATTCCCAGTTTCTTAGAGAGCTGTTCAATGCGGAGTCAGCAGTGCCATCGCCAGTCCTGCTCGCCCATTGTCCCCGAGGTAACAGTGGAACCACCAGAGCTCAAGTGCATCTCCCAGATTTCCCAATCCACTGTGTACTTCCTATTTTATATAACTTATGCTGCCACAGCAGCCCCCACGGAAGTGAAACAAAGACTAGTTCCAAGCTGTGTCTCAGAAATTTTGCATTTTGATGCTGGAAAACAACTTTTAAGATTATATCATAACCACATGCTGTACTATGAGGTAATTCAAGGGCCTGGCAGTCAGAACTGCAATTGATAATAAGTACTAATTACAGTCAGACAGAAGGTAAGTTTAATGAATGATCTGAGAATTCTGAGAATTATGGATGTCTAACATAAAGATACCATCTTTTGATCTCACTTCCTTCTGTGGACTGGGATCTCTGTCAACAGAAGAAAAGCCTGTTTAACACCAAATCACAGCATCACAGAACCACAAAACACTTTGGGTTGGAAGGGACCTTATATAACATCATGTTGCAGCCCCGTGCCCTGGGCAGGGACACCTTCCCCGAGACCAGGCTGCTCAGAGCCCCATCCAGAGCCCCTTCCCACATGGGACATCACAGCTCCTACAGGCAGCCTGTTCTGGTGTCTTCCCACCCTCACAGCAAATCATTCATTCCTTATGTCTAATCTAAGTCTATCATCTTTCCATTTAAAGCCATTATTCCCGTCCTGTTTGTGCTTTCCCCTGTGAGAAGCTCCTCTCTGGCTCTCTTGCAGGCCTCCTTCAGGTACTGGAGCATGCTCTGAGGTCTCCCTGGAGCCTTTCCTTCTCCAGGATGACCAACCCTGACTCTCTCAGAAGCCTTCACAGGAGAGGAGCCCCAGCTTTCTGATCACCCTTGTGGCCCTCTGAACACTTCATTCTCATGCTCTTTTACACGTACAGATGCACAGGCTTGAATCCCTCAACAGTGTGGAGTAGGAATAAAAACATCAAAAGCAATGGGCTGTATTTAAAAATCAGAGTGAGCACAGTGTCTGTGCTTGTGAGGTGCTGACATTCAGCTCAGACTCGGGGTCAGCTTTGGAACTTATAGCTGGAAAAACAGCCAAAGCCTCCCCAGGGGAAAAACACAGAAAGATCCTAAAAGAGCCAGTGAAACAAATCTTATACTGTTCTTTCACTGCAATGCAGGTACTTGGAGAGTGAATATATTCTAAAATATTAATTATATAGTCCAGTATTGAAATAATCACTTTGAACATAATTAATTTTACTGACATACACTATTTTAAAATTTTTATTTTTACTGAAATTTTGTTGTTTTTTCTTTAATGTATCTTAGGAGACAATGAACAAAACCAAATGTTAATTCATTAATAATATTGGGCCAAGAAATTGAGATTGCCAAATTTATAGTACAAATTAATCTATGAGCAAATTCACAGTTTTAGAAGCAAAATACCCTTGAAAAGTAAAGTAGTAAGTATTTAGTATAGGTGACTTATTACAAACTCAAACATATACAGAGTCTGATCCAGGTTATCTGAATCTGATCTGGTGAGTTGACATCAACTGTCTCTAGAGTTCTCTAATTTCTGAAAAACTTAAAGAATTTTACTTCAGAACTAACCTTTAAGATATCAGTATTTAGGCACAATGCAGATGTGAAACACACATTTTGGAAACAGTAATATTGCTGTCTGTTCCATCCAACTACTGGTTCATCTCTCCCATAAACTATTTCAAGACCTATAACACCAAAGTAGACTTCATATAATACTGGATTGAAGAGTTTTTACCTTTTTTTTTCAACAATAAATCTGTGTTTCTCCAGCGTCTCTATTCTCCTCACTGAAGGTAGAACATTTTCTACTATACACATAACGTAAAATAGATTGTGGAAGACTTCTTTACGCAGCAGGTACACAACAGTGTCTCTAACAATGTTCCTTTCCTCTCTGAGAGACACAGGAAAGTAATAGAATACATAATTTTACAGAAGTAATTATAAGCTTGAACAATTCTGAAAACAAGTTGTGAGGAGTAATTTCAGGAAACCGAGGCTTACAGAACATTTTTGCTAAATGTAACTGGGAGCAAAACCACTGTTGAATATGTGTTGTTGGTGCTGTGATAATATCTAGAGCGAGGGGGGGAGTCAGTAGCACCTTTTATTTCCAATTCTACACTAACATCCTAATTCCCTCCCCCAGCAGGGGCACATGTGCCCATAAGCTGTCTAGACACAGACATTAGGTATTAACCACACAGCACTGGATTGCCTTGCTCAGAGATTATTTCTTGTTTCAAGCACATTCTTATCAGCCTAAGACCGAAATCACTTTGCATGCTTTTCCCCACCAAAGACAATATCAGGGCTCTAAGCACATCCTGCTCCACTGCTTGATTTCTACAGGGTCTTCTTCAGAACTGTCATTAACATATCAAAGCCACTTGAAGCCCATTAGCTATGTAAATTATGTTTCAAAAATACACCAATAACACAGCTACATCCAGCTTTAATAATGTTACAGGACAAAAAGTTATCTCCTACTTTGGTCCTTCATCTCTCTTCACTAACTAGTTTTACTGGTGAGGAATTACTGAAGTTTCTCTGAAGGAATTAATTATCTGCACCAAAGAAAATGCTTTTCATCCTGTTATCTTTTGTAGATATCTTTTTATCTTTCCTTAAACCTGCTATCATAGTAGCCACACCTCTAATGTTTTTGTGTTAAGATCACTACAGCTTTATTCTAAATATTTAACCTGAAAAGGGAATTTAGACATACAGTATGCCATAAAATACTGATTTTTCTTGTTTCTCTACATGACAGCTTACAAATTATTTTTTTTTCTTTTATTTACTACACCAAACAGTTACCGAAAAAGCCATCTTTGGTAACATGACTGATGTCAACAGCATTTCGGGAAAAAAGAAATTTGAGCTTTCTATTTTATTAAATGTCCACTAATGCCACATATCTCTTCTGTAAACTTTAGCTGCATTTATAGAAAGTGACAATTAAACAAATGTTTAAGTGTTTCAGTAAATCAGAATCCCTGTGTTACAGATGCTCCCTCATTTCTTCTCCACTTAGTTTCCCAAGCCTTCAAGGTCACTGTGCTGAGCCAACCCACGCAAGGACACAATGGGAACGTTCATTTGTGATGTGAGCACAAGTGTGCACAAAGATGTCCTAAAAGGGAAAAGCAGGACACTTATTAAGCTAATTTTGGTGTTACTTCTAAGCTCCAGATGTCAGTGCCCTTACGAAGTCAAAGGCTGAGTTTAAATAATGTTCAGCACCACCTTAGGAGCTAACTGGAATTACAGTCAATCCTCAGTGGAAAGATTCAATAGCATATCAAATGCTGGTTTTGTTGTTTGCTTTGCATTTTGCATCCAAAATGCAGAGTCTCAAAGCCTTCAGGCAAAGCTTTTTCATGAAATGATACATACATTGAAAAGAATAAATGCAATAGAGGGATTTAGGCAGCAATGCTGCTTTTTTTTTTCCTTTTTTTGTGGGCAACATGCCAAATTTAATCAGTTTGCTTCCTATGCCTGTCTGATTTGATAAGAAATAATAACTACTGAAGGTAGCTGATAGCAAGCGGCACAGATGATAGTATCCAAGCTATTTTTTCTTTAAAAAACAACCAAATAAAACCTTACCAGAAATATTATCTGTCATGAAATACTTTTATATTAAAAAAATAAAAACTATGATCAATGAATGGCTAGCAAAAATATACGATTTGAATCACTAACATTTAATTCACCATTTGTTTTGAGAAATAAAGATATTTGCAATGTAGAATAGGATATCCTCAGAAAAAAAAACAAAACAGCATTCTTCTGACTAAAGGCTTACAGTGGCACAAACTAGAAGCTTAGTAAATTATGGGAAATCAATTATTGGTGTGATCATAATTCACAGTATTGTAAGTAGTTTGACTAATTATCATTTATTTCCACTAGAATATCTTCCAGGACCTGATGCCATGCCAACAAAAGTTTAAGGAGAGGTACAAATTGGCTTAAGTTAGTTTTGCATCAAGAGTTTATCTCTGACTGCAGCAGAGAAATATAACTACACATAGAATCTTTAATGTAGTTCCCCTCCTCTAGGAAGTCACATTCCTAATATCATGGATATGCATTGAAAGCAATTTATCTCAAAACTAACCACATAACTCTCTTTTCCTCCTCCCCACCTCTATATTTATAGTTAGAAAAATGGACAATGATGGTGAAAACAAAGTGGATTCAAACACATGGCCTCTTATTTGGCCTAAGGCTCCCCAGGACGTTATTGGGAAGAGGTGAATTACACTGAGGTCAGCCTGTACTGGAACAAAACAGCACCTCTGCACTCAAAACACAAACAAGTTAAGTGTTCCAGAATTCCACGCTCTTGCATCAATTGTTTCTGCTTCAGAATATATCTCCTTGAAATGTTCTGCCTCATATCAAAGGGCTAGAACAAACAAATCACAGTTAAATTAATATTTTGACTGATTGGGAAGGTGATGCTTGTGTCCAAAGGTACATCCATAAATACAAAGAGAATTCTGAAATGCCTGAGTTTCTTGCTTTAGTTATGATTGAAAAAGGCTCAAATAAACTCAGAATTAGGTCCCATGAGTCAATAATACCTGAATTTTAGATAAAGCAGTTTTTGATATGACCAAGAGTGTTAACTGACGCACCTTTAGATGTGGTCTTCCTCAAATGAAATCTAGAAAAACACTGCCAAGAGGAGAATTTCAGATCTGGCTCAAATACACCTTGCAGAATTCCATTAATTCACAAATTTCTGATTAGAAGCTCCCTTTTGCTTGATCCAAAGGAAAAAAACAGCACTTGTAGAAAGAAGTAGATGCTTTTCTGACCTCTAATGATATATGTTATGTCTCTGAAATAATTATTTCAAAATGGTTCTTTCTTCACTTGCTTCCTTCTCTACCCAGCACAAGCTGTAAGGACAGAGATGTGAGGACCTTCCCCAGCCCCTGCAAGGCAGAAGATCCTGTCCCTGCCCTTGGGGTGCCCTCTGGACCTCGGGACCGTGACTCCAAAGAGGTCCAGCCACGGGGAGATATGGCCCAGAATGGTTTAGAGCATTAACTTCTTGATGTAGGAAGTTCGAATATGTCACACACCACTTGCACCACTGGTTTATGTTGGCAGATGACAACAAATGACCTTGCATTAAAACTTACTGGAAATTCTCATTTAGCACTCAGAAGTCCTTAGGAAAGTCACTGATTAACAGCCTTGTGGTGGTGCAGAAAGTCTTCTGCTGGTCCAGCACAATGCAAATGACCGAGCAGGTCTTTATTTAGTACATGCTGGATGGAGCCTGGCTGCCAAAAATGATAAACAGTTGCAGGCAGATGATGATTTACTGCTCCTGTGCAGCTGTGAGCCTCAGTTACAGAAATGTAGCATGCAAAAAATGTAAAATCAGAAAGGTGTCATTGCTCCAGTCCTAGCAGAAGAACTATTACTGATATTTCAGAAGACTGCTGCCTTTAAGGTAATTAAACACTGACAACTTTGTTCACTCCCTATTTAAGATGACTGAAGTTAGATTACATTACAACCTCCTCTATCTCTAACTCCCTGTGCAGTATAACTCCCATTCAAAAATAAATCTTGAAAACATAATTGATTATCCAGGACAATTCCAGCTTTCATTTTCATTTAGGAGCTGAGGTGGCAGACTGGGCAATGCTGATGAATGCTAAACAGCCTGTGACTGATTTTACACCAATACTGTGCCAACCTTATAACACAATGAAGTATATTGAAAGCAGAAAATACAAAATCTATTTTAAATTAAATGGAGATGAGTTCTGTATACTGGGAGAAAAGAATTAACCAATTAATTTCTAACTTCACTAAAAGCTAATTTCCTTTCAATTTTTTATCTTTTTGACAATAGCATTAGTCTAAGAAAAAAAAAAATCCAAACCTATTTAATCAGGTTTCAGACATACTTTCCTAGTAGGTAATTCTCTTATGTCCCAGTAAGCCTTCTTAAAATCTCATTATCAGCTGTGAAATATTTCCCCAATGTCTTGCGAGTGGCACTTACGTAGAAATATCAAATATTTAACTCTTTCACAGATGAGTCCTTGTCACTGTAAATTTAGGCTTAAAATACATTTAGGAGTCTGTGTGGGAAAGTTTGAGGTTATGAGTTGCTCAGATAACCTGACCAGAAACAAGCAACTTGCAATAATTTTAGGATAGTTCAGTGAAATGAATTCTACTAATCTTGTTTTGAAATGTTGAAATACCTGGTGGGCTAAATGCAGCTAACACACTGGCAACAATATCCTTTTTCCATTTAATGCCAAATTTCCTTATTTTAATTCTTTTCTTCCCACAGTTGGAAGAATAGGATGAAACTTTTTACAAAAATAATAATTCCAAGCAACTTTATTCCAGTGAATATGCAAATGACCTTGTCAATATGTCTTATTTTGACTAGTTGAAAATCTATGCTTTAATTTTTTTTTCTACAAAGGAATAGCTAAGCCAACAACAAAAAATACACATCAGTTTTAGCAGTGTTTCATGAAAAAAAAATCCAAAAAGCCAGGATCCCCCAAGGTATTTCAGTTTCTTGCAGTTAGCACTCTGCAATGTAAAACATGTCTTTATAGTTTGGAAAGCTCTTCAAGGATAGTCAGAAATAACAAGATCCAGTGAGCTCATGGAGGTGGATGACCTATATGGAAATATATTCCCTGACAGAAAGGGGCGAAGAGCTCTTTATATTCTTGGTGCTACAATACTGAAAGGTAATCTGAGACAAATTTCATAATGGAGAAAAAAACAGTAGAAGGATGATGGTTACAGCAAAAGTGAAGGTAAGTAAATAGTAAATAAAAAGACAAGTAAATGGTGCATTTGTTTTAAAGTATATAATTTTAAGACACTCTCAGTATAAAAAAGTAGGGCAGTACAAAATTGCATATTAATATTGCCAAAAATAATGAGTCCATTACAATGAGCAGAACATGTATAATACTTCGTTACTTTTCCTGAAATCATCTGTGTTCAGACAAAGCTTCATGAACCTAGACTGAGCCAACAAAGTACTTAAAACTACCAGGCAGTGAGTTGGGAGCTCAGCAGAGGCTCTGCTCCAATGCCTGCTAAAAACAACGGGAGACTGCTGACCTCCAAACAGAGAATAGGACTCAAGAACTACCTCAAAACTGCAGATTAAGCACATCCTACATGCCATAGTTTTTGCTTTGGGTTTGGACACAAATGCACACAAATTTAGAAAAGGTAGTTTATTCACAGGATGGTCAGAATAATTTGCACTTTCTCCATTATTATAACATTTTTCCTGCCATTGATGACGGCTCTGTGGCAAAAACTCCCCCATTAAAAAAAAAAAAAAAAAAAAAAAAAAATATATATATATATATATAAAAATATATGTATATGTATTTACCGATGATGGATGTATATAACAGGTTGAGTTACCAGAAATCTGTTTTCCTTCTCTAGATTTTTTTACTATGCTGCATGAATTACCTACTCACCAAATAGACCAGGAGAAAATGATGCAAGAATAGGACCATTGGATGTCTGAAGTGACTGATTAAACTAAATTGAAAATATTGTGTGCTTGTATGCCCTGTGTGTATGAAATTAGAAAAATGCTGTCCTTCCCCATCCCCATTCACATCAAATTATTCTCTATTGAGCTTTGTCTAATAGATTTTACTCTGAGACATGAACTACTTCCTTAAAGACAGTGGAAATAAAGCTCTTATTCTATGACAGGGAAGGTTAAATTGAAGCATTCCTTTTCTTTTCTTTTTATTTTTTTTTTTATTTGACATTTACAAATAGCAGAAGTCATGCAGTAATGAAATAATAATGAAATTATAAATAGGTTACTCTTCATTTAAATTGCAAAGATGTGCTTTTCTGCCTGCCTCAGAGGTCACACATGTTGGTGTGTAATGACCTAGTGAAAACAACTCCTCAGAGACAGCTGAAATGGAAAGTTCAGGGGGCAATTTATTGTCCAATGGAAGCTTCACCCTATAGCATATGTAATTTTACAGTAACTTGTATAACTTCAGTTTTCCAATGTCTTTTATGCTGCTCTCTAACCTGTGTTAATTAATTCATTTTCCTGACCCCTAAGGGATTAAACAACTTGTGAAAATTAAAAGACAATAGGCAGCACAATGAGCAATAAACTAAACATATTGATTGAGACTTCAAACCCAACTCTTTAAGAACTGGGAGAAACTTCATACATAAAAGAGAAGAGAAAACATTTCATTAAATTTATTCAATATTTAGCTCCTATTGCTGTTCACTTCTGTATGTGCCAAAAGACATTTCCTCATGGTTGGGCCTACTGAATTGTCTTGTGAAATTTCAGAAGTGGCAGAGAATTATCTGCCCACAGTGGTTGTTCTTCTAAGTATGTGAGACACATTCTCATACAGCATTTAATATTCCATACACAGAACATGGGATGTATTTTCTATTTTGGCTGAATAAGAGCTGAGGGAAAAAATAAAAAGAGAGTACTGTCTTGGATTACAGAGAAACTGTCCAATAACAAATAAACACCTCGTGAGATTCTGGATATTTGCTTTTCACTTAGCCAGCTCTGACAAAAAAAAAAATCAGCAAAATTCCATACATTGCAAGTCAAAATAATTGACCTGCAGGCAGGTAAAGGCATTTATTTAAATGCCTAACATTTCTGTAGATGCTCAAATTAAAGCCTTAGTTTGAAAGTCTATTCTACCCTGCTTCTAATAATATCCTATGAACAGCATATTGAAAATAATGTTGGACTTTGCTATGAAAAATATGACCACTGAAATATTGTGATTTGCACAATTAAAAAACTACAAAAAGCTTCTATAAAATTGCAGGCATTTTTTCACTTCAAATAGTAGTGAATTCTAAGTAATATTAATTAAATATATTATTTCCTTTATATCAGAAAATTTGTATTTTCTTGGGTATAGGATAAGAGACAATATTTAATTTTTTCTACAGAAGAAAAACAGGAAAGATGACTGTATGGTCAAATCTCTGGGACAGCATGCTGCATATAATGCCTTCAATTTTAAAACAATGACTTTGTCTTCTTTTGTGAGCTGTCTTGCAAATCAGCACCCATTTCTGTTACTTGCCCACACCATCAGACGCTGATAACAAGTAATTCCCAAAATGATTCCTCTATCTCCCTACCCTGTGTGGGATCTGTGGATGCTGTTTGCAGTCTTTTATACAGCAGAAGGGAAAGAGAGCAGTGGTGAGAGCTCACAGATTTCCGAGTGTACCGAGGCACAGCTCCTCTCCTCTCCTCCTCTCCTCAGCCCCAGCGCTCTCTGCTGCTCCTCCCTACAAGTGGAGCAGGAGTAACAAATGCTCCTTCTCCCACATGGAAAGTCTGTCTTGTCTATTCAGACTATGAGCTCTGCAGAGGAGCAGTTTTCTCTTGAACTAATTCACTTAGTGCATTGCCACTGTTTTTTACTCTGTTTTGTACTTGCCACACGTTCCTGTCTCTCCTTTCAATACGCGAACTCTACCAGCAAGTGCCATCCTTCTGAGGAGGAGGTTTGGCTGGCCCATCCACCTGGTGGCACTCATGCATCTTCATAATCCTGAGCTAATTAGAAATATCTTTTTTAAAACAAATAATTATAAGTGCCTCCACTACAGCTCCATGTTTTGCTAAAGTTGCTGGAATCTTTAGTTTTACTATTAACACAATGGAAGACACATTTTCCTTATTCCCTGGGATCAGAGAGTATCCTCAGTGCTGAAATGAGCATATCTTTTCAATACAGAAGGTGTCTATGAAACATTTTTTCCATCCATAACTCTCCTCCATAAATTCTTACTGTACTCTTGTTCCCTTAACCCTACATCGATATTGCTACTGCACTGAAAAATCAATCTCCTATTTTTATCCTGTTTGGTATGTATGCCCAATATTTTAATCTACCATGTTGCATTTACAAGATGTTTAAACTGTGTCACTTGAGTCGACCAATAGCTTCTGAATAAATTAAGAGGTTTGAATTTATATGTACAAGTTTTCCTCTCCAATAAACAAACAAGCATCACAGTGCTTTGCCTCTTGCATCTACATTATCACTATAGATTTGACCTTCAGAACTGCTTCACAATAAGATGTGCAATGAGAGAATACAAATGGTCAGGAGGGTTTGATTTATTGACTAGATTTTATTGTGCTGTTTTGAATATATTCAGATGCTGTTTTCCCTTTACACCATTTCAGTTCTCCAAGATTGCTGAATCCAGTCCCTGAATTTCTTTACAACATCCTCCCGCACACACATTGGCCCAGACTTCAGAACTTCCAAGATTTCTGAAGGTGACTCTGGCATAGTTTCTGTCATCACAGATGAAAGTTGACACTTTTTAGTCCTTTCATATTTCAGTGTCATATTTCCTCCCTACCCAGATATTCCTCCAGACTTTCTCATTACTTGTCCATGCAGTAAATGTCACAACTGTGGACTGCAGCCCCGAGGACTGAATGACCCAAATATGTGGACACTCACTGAGGCAGCCAAGGTCAATGGCTAACACAAAATCATTATTATATACGTGCAAAACATGGCTATCAAAGCAGGAAAAATCTGACACATGGGCTGACCAAGGGCTGGTCCTGGTCAGCGGCAAACAGAGCGGAGTTACAGCAGAGCTGTGTGGCTACGGCGACGGCTCGGGCTCTGCTCTCGAACTTCCTGACGTAGCTGAGGAAAAGCGGAGAGCAGAAATGCATGAAATCAGACAGACAGCTCTCCCTTCATGAAGGCCGAGCTGAACCTGTTCTACATTATCTTTCTTGGACTATTTCTAAAACCTCTCCAACAGTTTCCCTATTTTACATTGAACATTTCATGTTACATACTACATGGAGACTTTAGCTCAACCTCCTTCCAATTACACATCTTGTCCAGGTTAGAGAAGGGGCTGGAAAGAAGGAATTCAGCAAGTACTCTGGCAGAGCATGGCAGTAGAGTAATTAGAGCATAGCCATCTCTCAGATCAGCTCCTGCCCTGGCAAGCTCACTGGCAGCATCACTGCTGGGCTCCCTTGCTCGAGAAGTAACTTTTCAATCACTCATCATTCCTCACTCTCTAAGAAAAATATGCACATTACTCTGAACATACAGGAGCTTAGCTGGCTGACAAGGAGAAAAATAATAGAAAGATTTTTTTTTTTAAATGGAAAATTTCACACTGCAGGGGGCTGCAAGTCCCTTCCTTCTTTCTTTCTTGCCTTCTTTCTTTCTCGCTTTCATTCTTCCTTTTTCCTTGAACAACAAAATGACAACCCTTCTGGCCTCACAGGTCTGCAAGTACAATCACACTTTATTGATTTAAATTATGAGTGGATAAAATTGATGTGTACAAAATGAATGCGTCTAGTCCATAGCAGAGATCTCACCAGGGAGACAAGTACTTTGTTTAAGAGATTACATTTAGAGCCTCTTCTTAATAAGAAGGAAAATAGAAGGCGGGATGGAGCATAATTAATAAAGATAAATAGACGCCAAATGCTTTTTCATACATTTTTCCTCTTGCAACATCTCCTCCTGGCTAATACACATTCAGGCTGTAGAAATGCATTGTCATACACTGCAGCATTTGTAAAGTACACCTTGCATTTACAACCATATTAAGAGTCATGATGGTATTCATTATACTATTATTTTTATTATTATTATTTATCTGCAAGTCTCCCCTTTCTTCAGCCACTTGGGATCTGTGAAATCTATTTTGGACTCATGTACAATATTAGCCCAGATTTGTGACTCCTTTCCACCATTTGCACCTGTGCTAAACTATTCAGTTTATCCTTTTCATGAAGCATAAACAAACAAAGAAGACTTATTTAGTCCTGGCATGAGAAAGAGCTTGTTTTCTTTAAATAAAAATCTAACACTGCTCACTGAAATGAAATATTTCAAGCTTTGACTATACTAAACAAGGGTATTGATTTTTCTAGTTTTTTCTATTGTGAGAGCTCTTGTAAGCGATAGAGACCATTACATCATTCTGGTTTAGTAGTCAGGATGCTTTGTGGAAGCTTTCCAAGCTGCTGGCTGTTTTTGTAAACTGTTTGGTTTTAAAAGCACTCAGGCTTCTTTTATCTATTTACATCTCCAGTGGCAACTTTATTCAGTAGTGGAATACAGGTATTGCACATCTGGTATCCATAATCTGGATATAATTATCCATCTGCTATCTGCCCTTTTTTGTCACTGCGTGGAACTCAGTAAGAGGTTGAAAATCTGCAGGTAAGGCAGCAAGTAGAGTTGGGGTTATACACCTTATACCACATGAAAACAAGCCTAGGGAAGGACATTATATTGTGTATTCATCAAACAAAGAATTTTAAATGTACAAAGACTTTGGAGTTGATAAAAGCAATGCCCATCTATCTACAACCTTAATCTTTGTTAATGCACATATTAATACAAAAAGTGCAGTATTTTAGGTAGAAAGGTCTCATGTAAGGACACAATCTGTCCTAATTCAGACCAAAAGTTTATTTTTATCAGCTTCATTTGTAAAGTCTGTTAACAGGGCCAAAAATTCAGAGTATGAAAAAAATAATCTGACTCTTTCTGTAAATGGAAACATACTCATGATAATATAGTAATGCGGGAGGGAAAAGGAGTTCAAAATTATTTTTCAGAAACTGTTGTAAGTGAATGCAATTTGAGGTTGGAAAGCTGGGATTACTGATATGGCTGCAGGGAACATTCTCTGCTGCCTTCTTATGTCTACTTCCCAGTGAAGTTAGATGATAATTTTGGAAAAGAATGAGGAATAACACACAAGTTTCTATTCCTTTGATTTATGATTAATCCTGCAAAAGTTTCTCTTTGTTCATTTGCAAAGCAAATAAAATTGTGTTCTTCTACAGCTCATGTCTATTACTTCCAGTGTGTAGGAGGAAAAGGAAAGGCTGTGACCAGTCCTTTCTACTCCACACACAATTAAAGGTATTGAGATGATCCTCAGAATATGTCTTGTCTAAGGGCAAGACAGTTAGTATTAATTTTATCTAAGCATTTGAATGTGACATTGCAATTAGTATGGGAAAACTGAATACTACTTTCCCCAAAACTTTAAACGATAGCACTTGGAGCATAACTTTGTTAGGAGCCAGGAAGTATTCCATGAACAATCAATCTTCTACCTAATCAAAATGTTATCTACAAAGCAAGACGGATAATCTGAGACTAATTAAATTCCAAGTGAAAACAATTATATTTTAATATGTATTCCCCTTAGGATATTGTCACTTTTTACCACCCTGTTACAATCAGATGGAGAAATGCATTTGTAGTCCTAACCTGATCCACCTCAACCCATGTCCAAAGGATAATTCAAGTACAATGCACATCCACACCGAGCAGTGCTATCCAAACAACTTGGGCAGCTTGATCACCATCTGGCTCAATCTGGCTTTAACAGAGATTAATTCTAGGTCATCCAATTCCTTTACTGTTCTTTTTTGATACATTTCCAGTGTCAGTACAGGTCCAGTGTGAAAAACTGCACTTCAAATTGTGGAATTTGCAAGAATGAGCCTTTTACAACTGAAAAAAAAAAAAATTATTCTCCCACAGAAAACAAAGCAAAAAAGTTTCTAACAACCTTCCAAATTCAAGTGGTGTGACAGACATATACCTCCCGTGGTGCCTTCTGTCATGGCTGTCTGTACCCATGGGCAGAGGAAATCTGACAAACCTCAGGCCCATAGAATGGAAGAATTTCTTGAATGCAAGACTCATCTGAAGGACAGAGGAGATCTAGATAAAAAGACGTCTCTGAAGGATTATTTCTAAAAATGGGATGGAAGAAA
This sequence comes from Acanthiza pusilla, assembly GCA_036630365.1. Taxonomy (NCBI): domain Eukaryota; kingdom Metazoa; phylum Chordata; class Aves; order Passeriformes; family Acanthizidae; genus Acanthiza; species Acanthiza pusilla. Next base: position 11,847,022 of record JAXCHO010000026.1, on the reverse strand, counting down.
CAGACCCCCAAAGAGATTTTCAATATTTGCAAGCCGCAAAGGGAACCAAACCATCGCAATGGCAAAAATGGGACAGCAAGAGCACTGCAGTGTGACTCTCTACACTTCCCAGGGACTTGCCATGCACCAGGGAGTTACCTCAGAGCTGTTTCTCAGAGATTTTTCACTTCCCTGACAGGCATGAAAGTGAGCAGGATCAACACTGCAGCAAAACTGACACCACCACTGTCAGTGTCTGCCTTTCTACTGCACTCCTCTCCTGCAGATGACTCCAATTGCCGTTCAAGACGCACAGAAAGCAGAAACGTCTGCCACTGAGAAACGAGTGAGCACCCAGTCCAGAAAGTGCCCCAAACAAACAGTGAGGTAGGCACGAGTTTTCAGAAATACCAGTTTCAGAAATATCCTTCTTGAGTTCTCTACAGCTCCCATCCCAGTAGAATTGCACAGTATCCTACAATTCCATTTTCCTGCTTCCCAGTAAGTGCTGGGAAGGCAAACAAGTCACTGCAGGTGGAGGGTGCTGTGCAGTTCTGTCAGAACAGAGGTGCAGATTCAGGGCATGCAGTGATTCAAACAGATCTAATTTCCAGCACACACCTACAACTGCATTAGGCGCCCTCTCACGTAAAAACCTTAAGATACCCTTGGAAAACAGATTTTACTACAGCAAAGGTGCTTGTGTGCCTATTCGGGTAAAGAGTGATGCAGCCTAGTGATCAAAGAGCACAAAAAGTGCAAATTGCTCTGATTTTGATATTGATAATTTTGTGACTGATCTGGAATAATAGATGTAATCATTAACAGTAATAGATTGAATTAAAATTGTTCTTATGAAATTACAACCTATCTTTCACCTAAGTAATAACCAGCTTTCCTACTTGACTTGTGTAGACCAAGACTGGCTGGTGCAACCCAAGACCCTTTGAATTTAAACTTTCATATGCATAATAAACTGTCATGTATCACATCAAAGCTGGTCCTCATTTTTGTTGAAGTATTTTCCTCCAAGTGTGCACTTCAAGTTTTAAAATCAATATTTTGCCTGACAAAATAAACTTTCATCTGTTTAATTCCATAAGAAAAAAAGAAATATAATCTCCTAGTGTAAACTAACAAGAATTAATCATGTTTTTTCCACTGTAGTATGATAGTAAAGCAGTATATCCTAAAACCAGTTCAAATAGAACTGAATTTACTTAGTTTTCTAAGTAACTTTTATAAATTTACTTATATTTATTCAGAGGTTCCTACTAGTATCAGATACAACACAATTGCATGAAAACAAAATTGGTTTGTTCTTTCTGATACTTATTTGTGTAAAGCATATCTCTCCTTTTCCTCCTGCTGGTTTTCTATTGCAAAGAAAATGATTTCTTACCATGAGTTCAATGAACAATTCATTCTGTTACGAAAAATTGTGAGACATAACACAAAGGTGCATTGAACACCTTGATGACAGAAGTTTTCCAACAGGAGCAATGGCAGATCTCTTACCAGGAATTGTAAATTCCTTCCCAATGCTCAACTTGCCACCACCAAATGGGGCTTTGACAGGCCCTACAAAGACTCTTATCTCCCTCCTGACAACAGATGGCAATATTTTCCTCTCTTTGGAGAATGCGGGTAACAACACTGGAAATGGTTTAAGGCAGAATTCAGATTTCACAGACTTCTGTCTGGCTGTGCACACAGCAAATATCTGTAAACAAGGCCTCATAGATTAAACATGAGCCATCAGTCCATGGAACAGAAGCTTTATCTGTGGTGATGATAACTCATTTGTCATCCACTCCTTACTGAAATCTTCCTGGCCATTTCCACTGGTTGTAAATTGCAGTGTGCTATTTGAACTCAGCACAACTATAGATTTTATAGTTGGGTATGTATCTTGGAAATTATTTTCAGTGATCATACAAACATTTCACCTTAACTTTTCCTTTAATACTATTCATTAGTGAATAGTGAAGCAGAAATTCCCTAAGACTTGGAAGCAAAGGCAAAAATTCAGGAACGGGACATATACTTGCTTTAGGATTTGCATAAATAATACAATGAACAGGATACCAAGATGGCAAGTAATTTGGGAAATACAAACTAGAAGAAGGTTCCTGTCTTCCTGAAGGAACAACAAAGTAGGCAGTGAATGAACCTGGAGACACAGTCCTAGGTACTTCATAGTCTCAGGTGAAGTTCACGGTTAATGTCTTACCCAGTGGGACAGCTAAAACAATACATTTAAGTCTAGGTTTTCTTCAAGGTGACTTATTTGATAATTTCATCAATGAAAAATTATATTGGCCAAGAAATTTTTAAAGTTTAGAAAAAGGAGTTCTGGTTTATAATATTATGCAAACCTCAATATGCAGCCTAATGAATTCATTGTCCTGAATGGCTCAATTAAATATTTAAATACAGTGACTAATATTCTGACATAATATTTCACTGATTTTTTCATTTGTACAATTAATATATAAATTTTCAATATTTTTAACAGTGAAATAAATGCAGGAAAATAGAAATTTTATGGGGCATTAAAATTTTGTCTCTATGCTATTTTAAGATATAATTTAGTAATCAGGGTAAAGAACCACTTGATATAATGTAACATGAAACAGACATAACCTGTTTCAAATCCTATAGCCTTACAAAAGTCTATCATCTTTAACTGGGCAAGAGGAAGAAAACACAGGTTTTAAAAGGACAGAAATGTTACCAAATTAAATCAACCCCAGTTAACTGCACACAGTGGAGCCCAAAGGGTTCTGATGCTTTACAGGTTAAAGCATTCTTGCATGGTTTATTGCATGTAGAGAAAAACACCTAAGGGATAAGAAAGGATAAAAATCTTGTCGCACAAATTCTGAATTCCTGTACTATCTCCAGGGGTCCTTAATCCACCAAAGGCATTTTTCCATCTGGACTGTTAATCTCCCAAAACACAGAGGGGAGAAGAGAGAAGGGTGCTGAATCCTCAGGATGAATTATGAATTATCTTTCATTCACTGGCTCTGCTGGAAGCTTTCTGACATAGGTGCTCAAGGTGCATGAATGTAACTTCTGTACTTGGATTTCAAACTAGCAAATTACAGGTTGCTGTTGACATTTCCTTTCATTTACCTAATCTTCATTCAGATGAAATTGTATTTTTAAAAATTTTAACAGATAATTATATATGTCAATATATCATAATTAAAGGGCTTCTCTGACATTTGTCTTATTAGTTTGCTTCGTCTAAAACAATAATGGTAACTGTTGAAATACAGGCATCCCAGACACAAATAACTCATTTGGCAGGACTTACTCATTTCTGAGTCTGTCTATTACTATTCTCTTTCAAATGGTAATTTTATCCAAAGCAAAATCAGTTTCATCACTGGACTTCAAAGATTACTTTAAATTTGGCATCTTTTTTGTAGGCAGAACTCCAACATTAGAAGCAATGTGTCTATTCTCTGCATTAGCAGCAGGCAAAGGGCCTTCTTGAAAGGTCTGGACTGAGAAAACAATTCAGCTATTTTAAAAACTTATTATCTTTCTAAAAATGAAAATAATTTATCATTTTCTTAGGATTTAACAATAGTAGCTGCAGAGGAAAAGTTTCAGGGTTTTTTAATTACCTTTGGTCTAAATAGCTAGTTTTCATCTATTATTAATCTTTTTGATTAAAGCAGGTCTGCTGCGGAATCAATCTATAAACATGTCCATTGACTGCAGGATGAGTTAGTGCTAGATGGTTCTACAGTTAGCTCATACCAATCACAAATTCCTTGTAAAATGCATTTGTTTTGCACACGTTTACATTTCCTTCAGCAGTCTTTATGAAAAGTTTGCAGGCTAATGACTTCACAGGTTTAGCTCAGTCATCCAACAAGGCACTCTGCAAGACACCCACATTTGCATATCCCTGTTCACTAACTCTGCTCTCATTCTAAAGCTCAGCAGAGCAATTTATAAACTAGAAATAGCAGCAGCAAAAGAAAACTTGAAGTCTGTTGATATTTTCTTGTGGCATCCACGCAGAGTTTTGTGTTTTATTTCAACAAGTCTCATGAGACAAACAATCAGGCTGAGGCGATATTTCAGCTCGATGTCTTCAAAAGCAAGGGACTTAAGAGCAGGTTTGCTTAAAACTGAGTGCAAAGGCAGCAAGAAAAGAGAGAGCGAAAGAAACAAGTAAAGAATTTTGCACTGTTATGAACTATGTCCTTGACAATTTCAAAGTACTCAACTTCATTCTGCATGTCTAAATGACTCCAGAAGTTGCCTTGGATGTAGTTTTTAGAGACAAATTATTGGGTAACATTTCAGTTTTAAAGTGTTCTCTCAGTCCAAAACCATCTGCCTGCTTTCCCCTGCTATTGGAAAGGTTTCGGTACAATCAGATGGAGTGGAACAATCTCATTAAATTGCTATCCATTAAATGCTATTAAGGAACTTTTCGATGTGAATGAGAACCCACTACCAATAAAGCATTTTGGCTGTTGATGATGGAAAATATTCTTTAGAGAGATGATCAGATTCTCTGTATGCTGTGAGAAAATATTTAGATTTCTTTCCTTATTGGAAAGCAGATGGAAGAATCAAATTAGCTCAGGTTACCAAGTTAATGTTGGCAGACTTCTATATTAGGCTGCAAACAAGATAAATCTAGATTTGAGTAAGACAAGGATGTAAATGTCAGACTTTTATGTACATATCCAAGATTTACTAGCTGCTGCTAGACAAATTTTCAATTCCGTTACTCTTCTTTCAAATTCCACCAAATACCCAGCTTTATTGGTATCTGAAATATGTGTTTTTATTCAAACAGGTCTGCTGTTGAATAAAACTATAAACATGTCCATTGATTGCAGGATGAGTTAGGGCTAGACAGGTATTGCTGCTTATCCTTTTTTTATGCTCATGTTACTGAGGATACCATTCGACAGGTTTAATTGACTCTGCAGAGAGGGCAAGATCATAACTTGGAGATATAAAAGTTTATGGTATTTTATTGAAGCACAAAGAAAACCTAATAGTGTCTAAATGAGATTTAGTAATGCAGCCCACTATTTCCCAAAAAGTATTTTTTCTCTGAACACTTAGTACACACTCTTAAATGAACAACTTCTAGAGTGATGCTGCTTCACAAAACATGTTTTCCATGTAGAAACGGATGCGTCAAACCTCGCAACAATTTATTTAAATATTCTTTTATATATTCCAGAACCTGAAGGTCACAGAGCACAATACAAACTTCTGTGACAGAAACCCAAACACACACAGTACTACTAGGAGCAAACTATCCTGCAAAACTGTTTTTTTAACCAGAATATTTTCTGAACAGTTCCAGTTAAGGTATCTTGACAGTCTAGATGAACCACCAGTTTCTTGCATCAAGTGCCATTTTTCATGATACATAACTCCCTTCAATATATTACAGTCTCACAGCACTTAAGCCATGATAGAAAGAGTTTGGCAGTTTGGTTTTTTCCAAGTAGCCAAGGCAGCTTGATGACCCTCACTGTAGGGAGGGAAGATCAATACTGAAAAGAGATCCTGCTGCTTTCAGGATCAGTAAGAATGCAAGAGATGGTCACTTCATTTTAAAATTGCTTCTTCAGTAATTCCCCACGTCTCAATAATTTTACCACTAAATTTATGATCCATATGACAGTATCTGAAATTAATTTTAGAACAACCCATAGATGATATATGGGTGATGGGGTAGCCCTACCTTGTCTCAGGTGATTAATTGGTATACTTATTTTGCTACAAGAAGCAATGTTATTACCCTGAAATAATAAACAAGGTAAGTCCTAGATTTATTCTGTATTGAAAACCAAGTACATGATCATCACAGATAAGACTCTCTCCCAAACTGTAAAACTAAGTAGATCCCTTACAGTTTTATGCTTTGTTTTACACAGTTCCTTATTTTAATCTCTCTTTTAAAATTAGCAAACAAGTAGATAGCAAACTGAACATCTGATTTAAAATTCATTGCCACGCAAAAGGTATCAGCACTGTAAAAAAATACCCAATACCATCCCTTACATTCCTAGCCACTGTGAAAAATGCAGAATTTCTCACCAAAATTTCAATTAGGCTTTGCCGGAGTAACATCTACTATGTCTTAATCATAATATGACATCTAGCACAAACACTGATTTTAAATTTTATGTGTGCATTTGAATTCATCCGCTGCTTATGTGATATAACTTTTAAAATTAGTATAAATACAATCCCATGTGTGGACAGATGTCGATTTAACTTGGAATCAGTAAACTGATCTGTTTAGCCAAAAATCCCAGAAACAGCAGTTTAATTAGTGTATCCTTCAGTGTTTTTGAAAAATCTGTTTTGAAAAGAATTTCAGTGTAGGGGATACATGCAAATTTACCTGCTTTCTACTCCCAAGCTTCTACATTTCATGTCCATAAAGTTGGTAACAAAAAGAACCCATTCCATCTATCCCTTTTCTTATAAGAATTTAAATAATACCTTACAAAGGGAAACATTTGGCAGAAACTTGCATTGAAAAACAGGAGCAAATCCAAACCCCTAGCACTAAACAAGGCTGAATCCAAATTTCACCACTCCATTTCATCCTTAGAAATCCTGCAGGGGAGCAGAATAAAATTTACCAACTAATAAACCCTATTCAGTATTTGAATAAATATGGAAACCACATTAGCAGAACTTAAAACAACAAAGGTAAAATAATAAAATGAAATTGCATCTGTTTCTTATAGGCATCCGTGAGAGATAGATGCCATGAGATAGATGATTCTCCTGATATTTTAATAAAGAAGGGACTTTCCCCCCCTGCCATTTTTCAGCATAAATATCACAACATAAATGTAACATATGAGTCTTAATTTCAAAATACCTATCTGACTTCTAGGAATGAGAAAAAAAGCAATCCCATTATATTTCCCCCTCACTGAGAAAGAACCTATACAGCAGAAAATTCCCTGAGAATCAGTGAAAGGATTTAAATTTGATTGTTTACTACAAGCACTATGTGTTTCACTGAATAAGACCACACCAAGATATCTGAGCACTTATTTCTTCAGAGCACATCCAGCCACAAGTAGGTACAGCTACAGTAAAAGAAAAATAACCAACCAAAGCCAACAGAGTTATGCAAGAAAAAAAGCAGTTGAAAAGTTTGCCCTAATTTGAAGGCTAAACTAGATTTAAAATGAAGTTTCATCTATTCCAAAACCTTCACACCTGAACAGTCAAGTGTGAAAGCTTCTGGCTTGGGCTGACAGTAACCAAAAGACCTGTCCAGTTAAAGGATTTTCACACAGACCTCAGAATCTCATCTGAGCACAAGCTTTTGGGAAAGGGAATATTTCACTCTGCTGGGGTTGTGTGTAAGAGAGCAGCATCTTCCTAACTAGCAGCTGAAATGTCTTCATGCTACAGCGTGACAACCTGCTGCTTCTTACAGAACTGCTTATAAAAATACTAGAAAATTTATTGTTCTCTTTAAAGTCTCCGTGGCTATGCCATCATCCAGTACACGCTCCCAACCAGAGTCACCAGCATGAGGCTGGAAAAGCTGCTGGCTCCTTTGAACTGTGGCGGCCCTGCTGTTTTCTTTTGGGTGGCTTTCAAAAGCTCCATCTCCTTTAGGCAAGGGCTCAGCATTTGCAAATGAGCCCAGAGCAGAAAACCCTTTTGCTTGTGTCCGACACAGGCAGCAGCTGAGGGAGTGCCACCAGGGCAGCAGAGCTGGGTGATGGACCGGTGAAACACAGGGGTACAAAGATTTCCTGTGTATTCTGCACATGGAGTATTTCAGGTTGGCTTATCATGAATTTTGGAATGCTCTGCTCCTAACACAAAGCACGCCAAGATTCACATTCTGCCCATTTTTACTGATGCACTGTAGCACACTAGGCGGCAAGGCAGGGCAAAGGGCATTCTGTGCCTGCTTTCTCCTCATCCTTCTGAATCAGGCCACTGTGCCTCTCAAGAGGCACATAAATAAACAAACAAGCAAGCTGATGCCCTCAGAAGCTATTAAAGAAAACATTTCTCCAGCATTTTGATGTATTTTTCACTCTAAGCATAGGGTTGTTTCAACAAAACCCCACATCATCTGAATCTTTTTGTTCCCAAAAGTAGAGGTCAAAATCATGAGTCAGCAGAAGTGATAACACAGGCTGACATTTTAACATTTGGCTGTGGCAAAATCTATATAAATAGGAGCTGCAGAAGACTGAACTGTCTGTGGTGGCTCAGCCAGCATCAGGAGCCAGAGCTCTTGCAGCCAAATCCTCTGAGGCAAGGTCTGTGTGCCCAGCAAACAGGAAAAATGCTGCAGACTGAGCTGCTGGAGACACAGCCCCTGGCACTCATGTTCTGGGCCTGGATTAACAGTCTCATCATACCGTGGATGTCACTGAGTTGAATTAAAAGGGGTATCAGAAGTCCAGGCTATTTTTCATATTTTAAGAGCTCAGGCAATAGTGTCAAAACCCCAGAGAAGCCAAATTAGACATAAAATCCTCTTAGGTCAACGAAATCACCCAAAAGTAAATCTTGTACTTAGACTAGATTTTAATGGATATGTTAATTCATTCAATCTGCAGTTCAGCCAACTTACATTAAATATAATTTTCACAAGTAACAGTTTTTTCCCCATTAAAGAAATTATATGCACCTCATTTAAAATGAAACTGATATGACAGGCCTTTATAGAATTAATTAATGTCACATCTTGAGGGAAAGGTGAATGAGGAGGCGTTTTAAGCCAGGAATAAAAAATAAAAATGAGTTTATTTCATGTAATCGGCATTTGGGATGTTGCTCTGTGGATCATAAAACACATACATGCAAATAAAAATTCCTAATAAGCTCACAAAAAAGCAAGTTTCATGGTCACAAATTCGACAACAACTCTACTTTTGGCAAGTACATTTAAGATAATTTGGGCAGGAAACATACTTTTATTGCACTGCTATAGGCATTTATCCAAATTGTGAGATATTCTAAGAGGCCTTGCGGTTCTCCAAAATGTTAGAATACTATTCCTACCTGAATTATTAATATTCATACTTACTTAACTTGTTCAGATCATGGGCTGGACAAAGCCTTTCTTTTAAACTTGAGATCTTAGTTAGTACATGCATGTTCTGAGAGCTTTTCGCTGACTGGGACTGACTCCTCACACAGCCAAATTTTTGAGTTCAGAGCACTGAACTTCGCTCTTTGCACCTGATGTGAAACTGTATTATAGCAGTCTCTGTGAGAGTGAAAGCACTCACAGAGAGAGAAAAATTAATTTCAGATAACCAGAATAAGGCAGTCAGAGCTTCCCCATACATTTCTTTCTAGGATACAGTACGCAGTACTAACTTCTTAAAACATACCAGAAATGAGAGTTAACAGCAGAAAATGGGCACATTTATCTTTACAGACATAATAACTGTACCATGATTAATCCAAACTGCTTATAGTTCCTTTTTAGCTATTTCTTTTCACACAAAAATATTGTGAAGCTCTACCTAATCATACCTAAACAATGTGCTACCGTTTGTTTGGGGCTGTTGGAGAGTGAGTTATGCTTGTTTTTCCAAAGACACTGGAGATCTCCCATATTCAACTCATCTCTTATACTCCACTTTTGTTGGTCTATGGAGGCATCACCAGAGGGAAATAATAATGGAAATTAGAAATGAAGCAGACTGCTAAAAACAAAATTAAAGACCGCTGAGAAATTACAGACTTCAAATTTGATTTTTTTAAACTGACAGCCTGCTGAAACTCAGAGAAAGATAAACACATTATGTTCAACTTCTGGGTATCTGCCTTACAGTGACAAGAAAATATCCTTATTTCAAGAAAATGCACTTTAGGAAAAGGGAATAAGAAAGTGAATGTAAGGGTGGCTGGAAATAAAACAATTTCAAAGGGTTTGACATCAAACAGTTTATTATCATCTGCTTTATAATTGCATCTGCTAGATTTCTAATCTATCAGAAATAGAGAGATTCTGAGCTTCTCATGGGAACAGTCAGGTCTTAATGAGAAATGCAGATGTGAAAGTTAAGCTCTTGCTTGTAAGGAAAGAGTGAGGGAGTGGGGGAAGGAGATAGTGATCTTGCAAGACAATTGAAAAGAATTATACTACAAAGGGTGTGCTTTGAAAGTGCAAAAATCCCCACAAACTTCTGCTGTGCATCAGTTCATTTAAAAAAAAAACATAAAAAAAAAAAAAGAGAGAAAAAAAAGGAGGTCTGGTTTAAATAGCTTTCAGTCCAATATTAAGAAAAACTAAAAAAAAAAAAAAAAAAAAAAAAAGACAAAAAATGGTTAGTGACAAGAAGCAGGCTTGGCACACTTCTGTGTTTAACACTGTCAAATCTATTTAAATCAGGACAGTAAAAACATGTAGCTTTACAGTAGTATCTGAAAGGAATTAATGAGGCATTTTGCATATTAATATTCCAAGAATATGAGAAAGCATGGCAAGAGGAAAAACGTGCGTTTGTGAGTTTTAACAAGGAATGAAAGTTAATAACCTGGGCTAACAAAACAGGAGCTGATATTCCAAAAGCAGCTGAGAAGACACATGGCGACACTGTGGAAAATGAGAGTGCTTGGGAGGAAAAGTTTCCACAGAGAGGAAACAGGGGCTGGCTGGAACAAAACAGGACAAAAATCTTTGTAGAGGAAAGTGGCACAAGAATTAGGTATTCGTCACACCCATGGACAGATGCAGGAGATTGGTTTCGGCAATGGAGATGGAGCAGGCACAGGGCCTGGATATTGCGAGTCAAAGATGAAGGATGATGTGCACAGTGTGGCCTGAAAAGCCAACAGGAGGTAGGGCTTTCTCAACAGCCAGAAAGGAAATCATGTAAAGGATAATCTGGTGGTGAGGAAAAAGAGTCCTTGGTGGCTGTGCTGAACGAACACTGACTGCACGTGGGCAGATGGAGACACACGTGTGACAGTGGGACTGCCAAAAACTCAGGTGGGGACAGCAGGTGACCTTGTGCTCTGAGACAGCTGGGCCAGAGGGACACTTTGTCTCTTGTAAACAGAGAAAAGCAGTCAGAAAAACAGCTGAGTCTGCATGAAGGAAGCTTTATAACTTGTTCTTCTCTTTAGAGGTTTCGGTGGAATCAAGAGGCAGGAACTGACTTCATTATCTCCAGACAAATGGGAATGTTGGAGAAGCTTAGCAATAAGAGATGAATTTCAGATATTTGCATGGACCATGAGGTTTTACTGAACAGCATCCTCATTGCACTGACAGTGGCAAAAAAAAAAGCGGAAAAAAAAAAAAAAAGCAGGGAGCTTCAGAAGAATGATAAGGGAGGGAAAGTCAGGGACACAGGAGAGATCTGGAGATGAATTAAGTGAAGGTCACTGGGATATTGGTGAGGATAAGATCAGACACTGTGCAGGCAAGAAACTTCTACATCCAGTGCCAAGAGATAAAAGGCAGAGCTGTGAGGGGGGAAGGGAAGGCAAGCCAAGGGCTGGGGCAAAGTCAGATCATTTATAGTTAGTTTTCTCAGAAAGAGCACATGAAAAGGGAGAAATGGAAAATGGATGTGATTAGAATTGAAAGGCTGTGAGAAGGAATTGCCTAATCTGCTTGAAAGAAAAGTGAGCTGTAAGACAAAGACAGAGGACTGCATTGTTTTCTACAATAAAGGCTGGTGGGTTCAATCTGGTAAATCAGCCTTTGTTTCGATTCTCTGGTGGCAGTGTTTAATCTCAAGTAATTATCACTGCTTTGCAGTGTTCTCTGCATCTCCCCTAACTAAAACAATAGAACAGGGAATAGGAGGACATTTTAAAGGATCCATCAATTCAAATATTCATAATTTAGACAGGAGCTTTTAGTTTCTGTTTTTCTTTAAGAGAGAAAAAAAAGCCACTTTTGTTTTTCCCTAGCTGTACTTTATTTAACCTTTCACAAGCTATTTAATCTATATTAAACAAGTTTTTTTAAGTTTACTGTGCATCATACCAAGACATCACATCATTACAGACAATGCAGAAGCAATATAATCTATAGCTCCTGACCAGCTCAATAGAAGCTTGCAGATTCTTTTTTAATAGCAAGAGATTTTTTTAAAGATAAAAATGAAGCAATGCTCAACACATGATGGCAAGCCATTTTCAAACAATTAACAATAAGAACTAAAGTACACTAAAACTGTTACCCTAAGAAAGGTTCATTCTCTCTAGCAAATATCCAAGGCTTCCTTCCTGCATTCCTTATGTATAGTTGTTTCCAGGTCCTAAGCTAATGCACTTGGATATTTTTTATTTCTGTCTATTTATCTACCTGCACAGATAGAATTGCACAGAAAAAATTGTATCATCTCCATCAGAAGGCCCTTAACCTCTAAAATAAAGCCATATCAAATTCTTTTGCAAAACTCTTATTGCCCTAGACATCTGGTGCCCTCTCCTCACACACAATGGTCCAGAGACACAAGAGACATTCAGAGTATTCTGCCAAAGAAGGAAATATGAAACAGAAAGTAGTTTAAATAAGAATTCCTGCTGGGAGAGTATGCCCACAGGTATGGAGCTCTTTCAGTTATTTCTAGCTATTCTATTTCCAAGCATATACCAAACTGTTTATTTGTTTATTCCTAAAGAAAATACAAGCACATTGACCAAGTGAATAAACAAGATTATTTTAGGAGTCTGCTTATCCTGCTAGAAGAGAATTGTGTTACAGTGCACACAACATTTTGATTTCATGCACATTACCTCAACTTTGTATAACAAGCAGTTCTTCAGCCGTTTCTTTTTTATGTTAACATATTGTACCTATTTACATATATGGATCCTTTGGAATTTTTTACTCTTCATCAAGATTAATTTTCTAATTTGAGCAAAATGTAAGTCTTTTGCATTATAGTAGAATTTGTTTAACTTTGAATGAGTTTCTATTTTCCTCCATAATATAAAGCTCATACAGCAAATTTAATTATTTTGCTGTTTATTTAACTGCCTTTTAAAATCTATTTGTCAAAATTACTCTGCTGTAATTATTTACCTTTCTCTTTAATAAGCTAGGCAAAAATAATGTTTAAATACCAGCTTATATCAAAAGTCTAAACACCAATATATAGTAATGGAAAACACAGGAATAACTTGAAAACATATCTGCAATTCTTTATCCGTTAGCATCAATTACAGGAAATGATGGAATAAAAATCCCATTAGTGTGTGTTTTCTATGAAACCTGGGAGTATAATCCAAGCAAGTACAGTGTCTAGAAGAACATTATCAGCTTGATTTCTTGTCTGTGGTTTGGTAAACACATTTCTTTCACCCTTCTAAAGTGCAAGCTCAAAATTTACACTAAATGTAATGTTCATTAAACATTTTCTTTAATTTTTCCCCCCACAATTATGACAATTCCAATTACATGAGTAAATTTATTTATGTTTGGTTTTTATATAGGTAAGACTTAAAAATCACAGGTTAACACAGAGTGGAAGGAACCTCGGGAGGTCTCCAATATCATCAGTAGTGTGGGATCTCATCTGAAGTGCCTATGAGGTGAGGCAGAGGAATTCCATCAAAAATACAGAATGCAGGATTTGTCCACTTAAAACCTCTTAAAATATAATCAAGTTGCTGCAATTAGGGCTAAGAACAATATGACTAGCTTTAAAGATCACCTCTCCTTATAAAAAAAAAGGGCAAAAAGTGAGCAGAACATATCAATGGTGATGCTGGAAAAAAACACCTCAAGATAGGACTGGATGGAAGATTTCCATGGCCTTTACAGAAAGTCATTTCAGTTTTCATGTAGGGAGAAAAGCAGCCTGGAGTGGGGCAAATCTAGGAGTTTTACTTCAATAACCATTTCACATTTGCTGCACTGATTCAGCTAAAGTCAATGCATGCTGTTAGCACAAACAGAATGCTTTTTGCTGTTTTTTCTGTGGTTAAAGTTAGGCACGCTGGATTACAAATCTTACTTTCACTGCTTGTAATTCTTTGCAGGGATACCAAACCTTGCAAATCAACTCCAGTACAAGCACGTTATGTACACTCATGATTCACATCCTATTTTTAGCTATAAAATATAAGAATATAAATTGGAAATATCAAAAGCATCCAGTGGCGATTTAACTCCGCTGCGTTAAAAGTCAGTCTTCTAATTCCCACTGGACAAAACCAAGTTAGTTAAATTCCAAGCAATTGAAAAAATCCACTCAAGTGTTATATAGTGCACGGTTACTCACTAGATCAAAGGTGGTATTTAAAACAATCCTGAGGAGGAAGGGGTCAGCTTTCCCTTTCATGAAAAATAATGGAAAATACACACTGGTCCCTACTGCAGTGGCGAGATACCAGGCTCGTGTGCGTATTTGTACATTCTGGGAAATGGCCCTTCCTTGACTAAATTTAGTAGTGCTTTCCTATGAACTACTCCTTTTAAATGAAAACACAGTCCCTGTAGACAGTCTCACAATTTCACTTTGTCTCAAACTCAAAGATCTTTATATAATTCCTATTAAAGACAAACACCAATATTCCCTATTTATAGTCCCTGATGTCTGTTTGATCAATGGGGTTTTCTCCTTCTATGAGACCAAACTAGTATAACCTTGTGTTTTATATATATATAAACATAAATATATATATATGAGGGGCATGATGGGCAATTGCCAGAAAATGCATTATCATGAACAGCTCTTCAAATTATTGCCACTGGTGGTTTTATCTATATTGGAACTCCTTCTGCAACGTACCTGTATATGAGAAAAAGAAAGCTCTGCTTTGTACCAGTCATCTTGCATTCTCTCTCTTCCAGTTTCTAACTTGTAGAATAAATATTTCAGACAGAGATTTTCTCCAATGAGATTCACTTGATTTCCATTACTTAAGTATCTTTCAGTCATGTGTAATGATCAGAAAAAGTACAAGATCAAAATTTAAATTTTGCAGTGCTTAAAAGTTCTGGAGGAAATAAATTTATTTAATGTTACTCTGAGGGCTAAGGGAAATCAGAATCCACATTTGCACAGCACAGGCTACACCATCCTGAATGCTCCTCAGTTTGGTGTAAAGGAGCCGATTGCTGCCAGCAGGAAGGTTCGCTGTGGGGTTCCCTCTGCAGACACACTGCCCTGGCCAGCAGTGCAGGGTGCCTCGCTAACAGCCCACTCAGGGACTAAACTGGAAATCAACATCAAACCTGGATAAAATCTGCTGCGAAATTTCTGGGGTGAGAGGGTTTCCCCAGTGCACAAAGCTGTCCCTATTCTCCGTTTGCTGTGCCCATGTGTCACCTCCATCCCCTCACACCTCGGGCACCTCCTGGTCCCTCCGCTCACAGTCCATGGCTCGGGAGAGGATTTCCCACTAGGTGCTAGAAGTGAATGGCTGACCCCCTAGAGATGGTTCAAGCCTTAACGGGGTGATGACATCCTGCATCTTTTTTTTTATTGTGTCAGCTGACTGCAAGGATCATATCTCAAGCATTTAAACTGGCCCAAAAGGTCAGACACATACAAATGTCAAAAATAAAATGTGTTAAAGTGGAGCCAGTAATGTGTCAATGAACTCAAGGGACTCCCCTGGATTAACTGAATTATTTTTTCAATTATCTCAATGTTAATTGTTCGGAAACAATTTCTAATTCACTTATTTATATTTTTAAATATCTGTATTGGACAAAGAGATTTCATCGGGTTTTAAATAACTGAAATATTCTTGTTTTATGAATTACTTGAAAAATACTGCCGTTTTTTACTGAACCTCACTTGAATATCACCACAGAAGTTGAAAATTTTCATCTCTCTTCAATACTTCACAATAACCATTAATTTTTCAGTGCTTGTCTGTATGTACAGAATTTAAAAGAAATGATTCATTGCTGCACAAAGGAACTGATGAGTATCATCTCGAATACAAAGAAAATTAACATTTTGTATGTTGAAGGAGGTAAAAGCAAAGAGTATGACAAATGAAGGAATTTAGAATTTGTTTTATGCATTTTCTGCAACACTGCAAAAAAATTCTTTTCTTGCTTCCTTGTAGATATTTTTTTATTCTCTACCTTCATCTTTTTGCAAAGATTATTTTTCAGCTGTGACACTTTGAATTGTGAAAATACTAACAAAAAGCAATTCTACCCAAACAAAACCTATGCAATGGTACTGACAACTCCTCAACCATCAAAAAATGCAAGAAATAGCATTTTCTTTTCAAGAAGGAAAAGTATTCAGAAAAAGAAAATAATCCAGAAATACCATTTTTTTCTGTTCCTTTTCTTTCTGTAATAAAATTGTTTCACAGTTTTGACCTTCTAGACTCATAACTTTTTTCTTTTTCCTTTTTTTTTTTTTTTTAAAAACTCTCCAATATGGCTGCATTTATAGCATCGTCAAATTTCTTTATTTGACATATCTATTTCATTTTTCATTATAAAGCAAACTGAAATCATAGTCAAACTTCATTTTTTTGATGGAAAAGGGTTAAGGTTTTCAGCTAATTTGGAGTTTCTTGCATCTGGGCTTTTCAGTTTCTTTAATACAAACTAAGCATTCTCAGCTGTGCAAAACCAAAACATTTCCTGGATTACTGCAAAAAACAAGGTTTTCTAGCTGGTTCTAAATATCCTCAGGACCCATGGTTAGATCCAGGTGTGCAGTGAAATGAAGCTTCCCTTCATTAATCATCTATTTTTTTGTATCTCCATCAGTTACAGGCTATGCAAATAACTAACAAATATAATAGGACACCTAATTAGTATTAAAAAAAAAATTAGGGGCTAAGCAGATGATGCACCTTGAAAGGTACATGAATGAGAAATACAGTGATCTTCAGAAGATTTCTTATCCCATTTAATCATGTATAACTACTCTGTGAAAAAAACTTTGAAGTGTCTCTTCTGCCAGTGGAAGGAAAAGATATTTTGTTTCATCGTTTATTTATACTTTTAGATTGGGAGCTGGAATTATTTTTCAGTAAGCATTGGCAGTGGAAACAAACTTGATAACATAACTGTTCTTGCCATCTGTACATACTTCACACATTGTCATATAGAGTCACTTGGATAGGAAAACAAACACAAAATTGCCAAGTTCTGTGTATTATGTAAAATGCTCTGCTTGTCAGTGCAATTTGGGAGTGCCCTCACCTACACTGAAGGAAAGATGTTAATCTAAATTTGACAGAAGTGTCTGCAAGAGGTAGGAAGGATTATCTGTGAAGTTTAATAGTAGCAGCAGTTTAGGACATATTTAGACCTTCTCGCTCGCACGAGGCAAACTTCAGGGGTGGAACGAGCCATCTGCTGCTGCACAGAACGGCCTTTAAAAAGTAATCTGCCTGTCAGGCAGTGCTTGACTCATTCTCAGAACCCTTTTGGATGGAAAACCATCAGTTTATGCCACCTGAGGGTATTGTCTTCTACGGCTGTCAGAGAAGAGGCTCACTGCTTTCTCCCAGGTCCCTCTGCAAGCACATTGGCTGCAGGACCTTTGGGTATTCTGATACCTTTTGCTGTCTTCGCCTGAAATTTGCACCTTTCCTTTCCACTACAAGCAGTCCAACCTCTTACCTTGATTCTGATCCTGCGAAGAGATCAAAATCACAAACTCAGGTCCACACTTGGATCTGGATGGTTGTATCTGTTTCAGCAGATTCTGGAGCAGCCTGAGTGTGTTCTGTGGCCAAATCCTTTCTATAGCATGATGAAAGCTCTCCAGCACAAGACTTCTTTGTTCCCTGTTTCTCTCCACACTCGTGAGCAGGTACTGACACCACACAAGGCCCTCCTTGGGGAGAAAATCCAGGGTGGACAGCAGCCCATGGTCATTCCCAGTAGGGTTTCCCATCTGAACTAATGGGGTACAACCCCATCCAGGGGGGCTGTATTGCGATATAGAATTCCGACAGGGAAAAAAACCAAAAAACCAGAAAAAATCACACCCCAAACCCCCCAAAAAACAGCAGCAACAACATAACATCTAAAGTTTTATAGAAATCTTTAACAAAAGGTTCTTTTTTTGAGAAAAAATAAACATCTTATCCCACACAAAGGATATGTCTTATCACTCCCTGCTGTGGTTGCAAAACTGTCAATCAAATCAGATTAAGCCTTATAACATAATAGCTACATAATATGATTGTTTGATAACAGGCTGGGAGTCTTCTGGACTAGCAGTTAAATGCAAAAAATAAGCCAAACCAAAACCACCCCCCAAAGCCAATCCTTCATGCTGCCATAAAATAGACAAATAGGCATTAGAGAAGAGATCATGCAACTGAGATTATTCTTACTCAACAGCACAGTTTTTGTCATTTCTTTCTGTCTTGAGGTTAAGCAAGCGAGCATAACAGGACTTGCACACAACACTTAAAATGAACTGCCTGTGCATGATGTATTCTGGGGGAAAAAACAGAAGAGATGAGGAATTCATTTGAATACTAAGGTGGAGCTACCTCAACCCCAAAACTCCTTCACTCCAGAAAGATCTGGCTTCTGTAATAAAATACAGCCATAGCCTCACAAGGTGAAATGTGGGAAGTAATGGAAACGTTGCAGACACACACAAAGGAAAGACAGGGAAACGGACAGTTCTGGAACAAAATGCTTGTGTTTTAAGGCTCATGCCAGATATTGCAAATTTGTAGATTTCTCAGGTTGAAAGCACAGAATTCACAGATAACATTCCATCATTTTAATCAGCAACAACGTAAAGTGAAGTATAAGCAGGAAAGGTAAGACACCTAAATACAGAGTTGATATCTTCCTTACACCTTCTTTACAGCTGATACCTTATTTTGTACACTGAAAGTGGCTCACATACTAAAAAGTACATGTCAGCCCTCTCTGCACTGAAATTAAAACCTCAGAAGTATCACAAAATGTATTATATGCAGGCTGGGGCCCCAAAATGAGAAATAATTCATTTTTGGACACTTAACTCACCTCAACGTCAGCAATAACAACAAGAAAACATCTCTGTGTCCTTAAACTTTCTTATCAACCCAAGACTACACGGGGATCAGCATCCTGCATTCACAGCAGGTAACAGAAACTAAATACTTCCCAGTCAATAGGGAGATAGCCTGCAATTCAGTAAATTACTGCTGCAATATTAGTTTATTACTTGCATCTACCACACGAGCTGAGGGCATGATGTAATCAGGAGGCAAAGACGTCTCAGGAGAAAAAAAATTAGCCATGTACTCCAGTCTCTAGCCTGTCTCTCGTTCCTGAGATAACTCATGTTTTGATGCACTTACTTGGCTGATCTAATGCAAAACATCTTGAGGAACACAGACCATATGGCTTGGGAGGTTGAACATGTGTAAGGAAGGAGAAATGAATTCTTCAGAAGTTTAGCTGCAATGAAACTGTCACAAATGATGCACCTCTTATCTATTAAACATGTCACTATTAATGTCAAAACAACTCTAAGATATGCTCAAACACAGTGAAAATGCTACATCCCTTGAACAAAAATTCATGCTTTGATGAATTTAATACATTCATCACGCAGAAGTGTGTTATACACATAAATGCATTTTGCTTGGAAAATTAACTTCCACCACTTTTTAATACGAGATATGGATATGATCTTCATATGTCACAAAACTTATTACTGAATGCCATCTGCCTTTGCTTCTTCATGTCCTCCCCCACCAGAAAAGAACTCAAACGGTATTCATACTTCAAACTGGACACTAGTTGTACTGTTTCACAACCATAATTTAAACCTCTTTCTAAAAAAACCCCAAATTTACCAAAATGCTCCTAGATCCTAAATGTGCAGCTTAAATTTCAAAGAAAGGGTATAAGAGATCCTTAGCAAGGCCAGGAATGGTTACAAAGAATATCTTCAGTTACAGCTACAAATATGTGTTAGGATGACAGAAAAAAAAACTGATTATGAGCACTAATTCCATTAACACTCCTTGGCCATGGCGCCTGCGATCCACTGAAACAGAAACACATTTTTCCTGGCTTGGCAACAACTGATATGAGGAGTGTGGTGTTAAGACAATGTTGGACTCCCTGTAAAAGCAGGGTTAACACAGTTATGCCTTCTGTTGTGTTGCTTGTGATACCAGAGGAAGTGGGAAAAGCCTTTCAGAATCTCTCTGAAGCTCTTCTGTAGTGGAGGAATGAGAGCACTGGTGGTGCTGTGGAGTTTCTGACTGGGGAATTCATACAGAAAACTCTGAAATGGCAAAATCTTAACCTTTGTGATAAAGACTAAAGGAAAACTATGAGCTCACAAGACTGCAATAGAAGTTATGTATTTAATTCTTTCGTGGGGAAAGGAAAAAAAAAAGAAAAGACCATGTGTGTTTCTGAAAGTACTAATTATTTTGCCAGGTTGAATCACAGCTGAGATGTATCACTGTCATTAACCTCATTGTTAATAGCCTTTTCAATAAATTATCACTGGGTGTTCCTTACAGCCCTTTTAACTTAACATAAAAGAAAATGATCTATCAAATTTAAAGGCTTACGAATCTGAATCTTAACAGAGAGATGAGCGAAGCAGCCCTCGGGGGCTACATCTAGCTGTGGAGTAAAATGTAATGGAATCAAAGAGAGCTGCATTGCAGGACAGAGGGAAGCACAGCCTGGGATCTCCAATGTCCAACTGGACTTGGCCATCGGCAGCATCCTGCCTCCACCCTGGGCTGCATGGGAGGAGCAGGGTGTGGGCCATCTGAGCTTTTAATGGCAATGGATGTACTGCACAAATGCCAGACTCCTGGCAAATCCCTGACTTAACCACCTTGTCCTTTTGCAATCTCGGTGCTCGTCAGCCTGGATCTGCTGCTAACAGCCCCTCTGGCCCCCAGACCCACCCCCTAGGGCTTCAGTCACCCAGGAAAGCCCTACAAACAAGGCTTTGACATCTCCATGGAAGTACTGGACATGAGGAGGGAGAATTGCTGCTCACAGAAGACCTTTCTCCCAATCCCATGGGATCAGCCCTTCCAGAGCACGCAGGCTTTGCTCGCGTGGGCAAAGGCTGTGCCAGCACCCAGCCGTGCACACAGGCAGGGCACACAGACAGCTTTCAGCTCCTCATAACCCATTCTAAGACTCTCAATAATGCCCAAGATCATATTCTCCTTAAGTGCCTCAGCTTTAGAAGCTGCTACTCAAAGCTGAGGATGGCAGGCAACCGGGGGCAATGTGGGGAACAGCTGGAGTAATGGCAGGACAAACTTTATTTGCTGAGATTTTGTCGAAATCTTACCCATCTCATTGTTTTTCTGGTAAATGCAGCTATGCCAAACACCTGGGTGCTAAAATTATCATTTGAAAAAAAGTCCCACATCCATTTCATAAGTCCACTTAGTCATATGGAAGAAAGAAAAGAATGACCTTATTTGCGGGATGGGGGAGGAAATCAATATTTTAAGAGAGGATCAAAAAGGATTCATGTTTTAATTAGTCTCCTTAGTTCTGTCTAATGATAAACTAGTTTTGGGATGATTGGATGATTCTGCTTTCTTACTCCCTGCATACTAAGATCTCCTTTCTAACGTATGCACTTTTATTTTCAGTTTATTTTGGGGCTATACATCTGCACAGTTTGATAAGCTATATCTTTTCTAAATTTGCTATTTCTTTCATCCAAAGAGAGTTAAAAGACAAAAGTCAAGAATCATTTTACGTGTGTGGACCTGCTGAATTCTGACATTTTGCAGAGGATAAGTACAAAACAAAGAAAGGAAAAAAAACCAAAACCAAAACCCCCCCATCATTTAAGGTAGACACTAAATCCTTCCTTAATCTAAAATTGTTTCCCAAATCTGAAACTCTTGCAAAGAGTGCAATAAAATGTGCATTGCTGAGCAATGTCCTTCTCATAGAAATGGATGGAGATTCTGTTTGACCACAGTCTGTGTGAAATGTTCACCATGTTGGAGTCACAGAGATGGGATTTGTGCTCTGACTCCTGAGGATTCCTGAGTGAAGCAGCCCTGGGTCTGCCATGCAGTGTTCACCAGGGAAGCGCAGCAAGGAAATGCACTCCTTTGCAAAAGAGAGAAATGCAAGTTTCCAGCTATAATTAGGCAAGCCATGGAACTTTTAATGAAACTGTACTCATTAGTGATACAGCCAGCCAAAGCAATCAAACTCTCTTGCTATCCTGGTAGCTATAAGACTGATTATGGTGTTCTCTTCTCCTCCTTTTTTTATAATTTTGCCTTTAACAATTAGAGAAGCTGCAGTAACCCAAACTGAAAGAAGCAGAGTTTTGTTGTTAGCTAATCAATTCTGCTTTGTATTATATACAGATCTTAATTGTGCAAGATATTTTAATTCTTCACATGGACACAACACTAAAAAAGAAAAGATAAAAGAAATAAATTATTTCTGGAACATAAACCAGACAGACTCTAGGTGGCAAAAAGAGATAACAAGAAAAAGGAGGAACATATTGAAATTGGCTTTAAGAAAGATAATTTTTGAACCTGTAATTAGTGAAAACAGGAAAAGAGCGTCTAACAATATTTTAATTTCTTTTTGGCAGTAGACTAAACAAAGCCTGCTTATTCTCATTTTTGAAGAATAAAGTTGTAGTAGTGCATGCTAAGCAGAAAGGAACCCCAAACCAACAGTAACTTTGTTAAGGTAAAATCATCACTATTATTTGCAATTTGGCAGACCACAGAACCCTTGAATGACGTTCAGTCTGTTTCTGCCCTAATGGATAGCAATAGCCTTCACCAAGGATTTATCATCTGACGAGGATGGCAGGAAAGGAGGGTATTCATTGTCATCACTTCACAAAATAACAGTCAACAATCAAAGATGTTCAAGTGAATACTCTCCAAGCTAGGTAAGCACTTAATTACACTTGAATAAATTAAAATTGTTACTTTAAGACTGTATGTGTTATATCTCTGCCATGACTTGTCAAGCCTAAAGAGGGAAGGAATTAAGATATTCTTGCTACATGTTTCCCTTTTCATCTACCATTCTAGAGCTAGAAGAATTTAGAGATGGAAATACTCAGACTTTTACACAAAATGTTTTTAAATCATAATATTTTTACAAAAGAATAATCTATAAAAGTGTGTTGATATTATTTCATGGGACACTTTGCTATATTCAACCCTTTTGGGCAGAAAAATACTAAAAAAACCCCAACCAGACAATGAAATTTATAGAAAATACTAATTGCAAGACACGTGAAGCTTGCATTTCTAAGAAATACAAGGAAGAGGTACCCTACATGAAACATAATGGGGCAATAGAGCTTTCCAACTATAAATTCGTATTTGTTATCATGAGATTTTCACACATCACAGTTTGCACAATGCTTTAATATTTAATATACTCTTGGTAAGATAGAAAAGTATTTTAGATTTAGACGAAAAGGAGAATGAGGAGTATATTTTAATTTAAAAAAACCTTTGAAAACACCCACATATAGGTATACAACTGGCTAATTATAAATCTCCTATTAAGATGTATTGTTGTTTGCTCCCTTCCTGAGGCTGGATGCCTCATTACATATCTTGTCATCAAACTGAAGATGTTCACAGCAATTAAGTAAGGAAGGCGCCAGCTACGGGCAGAGAACAAAAGCTCAGCAGTAGATTCTTGCATTCACTTGATGAAGCAACCTGGAACACTCAGAAGCTTGTGCTAAACACAGATTATTATCTGTTAGAGAAACAGTATCCTTTTGAGATGTTTTTTCTCTCTACTAGGAATCAAAAGGCTGAGATGAGAATTCCTCAGACTGCTGGTCCTGTATCCCATTCATACTGGGGCTGAGATACAGACCAGAAAGCTGCAGATCAAAATTTAGCAATAATATTTAATAGTATTTAAACAATATTGTGTTATTATTTATCCAGCTGGCAGGGAATCTCAGTTGAGAGACTTTTTTAAAACTAGATTTATTTTTTTTCAAAGAAAAATGATCTTTTTTTAATAAAGGAAAAAACAGAATCAGTAATTTTACCACACTTCTGTAATATTTAATTTTTGTTCTAAAATTTAGAATTATAATGTATTATTCATTGTTTTCCTTGCTAGAACTGCACAGAACAGGCAGGTTTCCTGAAACCAACAGAGACGCTCCATTTCAAGCATTTTGCTGAACATGTTGGTTATAGCTTTATGTAAATTAATCAACAGGACAGCTATCCTTTCTCGTTTCAGCCACATGTGTATTTTGATTGAATTTTTTTAGAGGTAACAACAGAAAGCACATCATGTGAGATATGAGGCCTTTTTGAATAGCTTATATCAGAACTGAAGCATTTGCTAATCCAGATAACAACAGGCAAATTTGTTCACACAAACACATTTGTATTTTAATTTTTTTTTCCCAAAGGGTCGTCACAATATGTGAATATTTCATATGTGAAGAATATGAATCCTGAGTGTTTAAAGCAGTAAGCAGGGTACTGTAAAGTGCCTGAATCTGAACTGAATGTGCAGGGATGATTCACACAATCAGCTCTGCTATTGTGCAGTAGATTAATTCCTCTGAAACTCCTGGTACCTTCCAACAACTGCACATCCCTTATGAAAAATACATAAGCCTGACACCTCTAAATTTATACTTTATAATCTAAATAATGCTCAGACTAGGGCTCAAATAGTAATCCCCCGGAAAATACACAGCTGTGCACTTGTCTAAAGAAGATAGGCCTGAAATACCTTGGGGTAATTAAGAACCAGTGGGTTCCCAGGGAATACATATGACAGGCAAGAAAATCCAGATCTCAAACTGCACCCTTAATGAAGGCTCAAAAAAAAATGGTAATGGCATCAGAACTGCCTTTTTTCCTCAGCTTAGAGAGCAGCCATTACTGAGACAGAGTAGGCAGAAATACAATGGCCCTCTTTTTGCTGTGAATAAATGAAACACCTGATTTTGCCCTATAAATCCATTTAAGAAGCTAAAAAAGAAAACCAAAAGCAGCCTAAAAAACAAAGGCAACAACCATGCCATAGATTCAAAGCAATAAGAATGAAACACCTCAAGCGGCGTGTGAGAAATCAAAAGGCAGAAGGGAGAAGGGCAGGGCTCAGCAGCCCAGGGATCCACAGTGTGTCCCCAGAGAGCGACAGGATGCACAGCCCAGGGAAAAGGAGAGGCTCAAGACCATTTTGCACTCTGCTGAGATCAAGGCTGGCCTGGAACTGATCTTTATTGTTTTCTAGGAAGTTTTGAGGTGTTAGGCCCAACCACAGGTGCCATGCCAGGGGTGTGTTTGGTACAGAGCTGTTCACTGCCCTTGAACCAGGGCCCCACTCACTTCTGCAATTTCTTGTCCATCTGCCCCTCCAAGGCTGAATCTACACCCATGTGGTGTCACCTACAGCCACCTGCCTCTGCACCACAAACTTCACACCGAGAAATTTTCCTGGATATCTCTGCAGTGCTGCCACAAGAGAGGATCCAACAAAATATGCCAGCCTTGTCCTTGAACTACTTCTTCAAGTTGAATACTTCCCATGTTTTAGTGTAAAATCAGAGAGAGCAGCGCTCATTCATCTGTCATGCAACATAATTGTAAACTTATGATAAAGATATGCAACACACCATATTTAATTGTATCTAATTAGCACAGGGTAGTTGGAAAAGGAAGAGCAATCACATGTGAAGTTTTCAGCAGTGGTTTTCTCTACACTGCTCCTTTTTTTTTCTAAAAATAAGCAGGAAAGGAAATTATATCACGTTATGTGGACACTCTAGATAAATCTTTCTTATTCTGAAAGGTCAGAGATCAACTCACCATTCTTTAAGAGGGGGAGAGAATTAAACAAAAAGAGAAGAAAGGGTAGATGGAAGCATATGCTTAAGTCTGCTGAATGTTCTGAGTGATAAAAATTACATTAGAAAAATTTCTTCATGCAGTATTAAGCTGCTATTGTACACTGAATTGTCATTTGCAGCAGACAGACTTATCTATTGGCTATGATTTTGTTACAGAAATTACTTATTACTACTGTCCTAACTCAAACAGATCCAATGAACTGCAGTCTGTCATCTGATGCCATGTTTTTTCAAGCCTTTGGATTACAAACTTTGAATAAGAGCTTGATGCCATGCTATGATGTGCCTGAATTTGTCACTGCTGTTTGGCTTTTCATTGAGTACACACAGCTATACTGAACTTGTTTTCTAATCATAAAAATCAAGATGACATCTTGAAAACAAAGAAAGCTTCATTCTTTTTTTCTTATCTGATGCTTAGTAACAAAAATCTGGTCTTTATTATCCTTTAAGTATCAGCATAATAAATAAGAACAGTGTAAAAGACATGACAAAAGGATGGATCACAACGTTCAAGTCCAGGTGGATATTGAAGAAGGTTTGCATGGACCTTGTGGTAGATAAAATATTCTAACGACAGCTTAAACTTTGGCATCTAAAATCAGACAATTGCACATGCAGATCATGATACACCATGGACTCCAGGAAAGCAAATGCCTCAGGAGATCAACCATTTCCTCAAAGAACTTCCTCAGAAAAAGCTTATGTCCCCCCAGAGCTCTCGGCCCCCTTTGCCACCGTGTCCCACCTGACACTGTCCTGCAGAATTCTCCCTGCACCAGAGCTTGCAAAACCAATAAACAAATACAAATATCACTCTGAACTCCTGATTTGAGAAGATGCACTAAGTTTTTGGGATAGCATGAGGCATCTAGCTCAGGAAGTGACACAGAACATCTCATCCCAGTAAAGAGCTTTTGATTCCCAGTGTTCAAACAGATCTTGCTGAGCAAATGGACAGCAAAGGACAACTCTTTTGAAAATGGGCCCCACTCATTGTCAGGAATATTACAGACTGATAGAAATCACATTTGCAGCAGTCATACTGAAACCAGCCTGAGTTTAAATTATGGATTAATTTGTAATCTAAAAGTAGTTTAATTTATTCATTTATGGTAAATTATCAGTAGCTTGTTTTCATTAACATGATAACTAATTGATGTAAATTCACTTTACTGGAATGTATGGAACTATCCATACATAAATTCTTTATTTTAGGCTAAAACCTAGATGGTTTAAAGAGATTTAGGTCAGTTAATAACTTGAGCCAGCATATTAGAAAAGTTTTACTGTATAATTACCAAGTGACTTAAAGTTATTTCTTTTCTTATTATAGCCTGAAAGTTTTTACCTTTCATTTCTTTTCCTGTTGCCCTAAATTCTGATAATTTTAATTTCTCTTCAGTTTTAATTAAGCTACCCTAGGGCTTATAAACTCTGAAAGTTTTTACATTTCATTTTTTTAATAATTAAAACTGATTCAATTTGTTTCAAAGGTCTGATGTTTAAACAGGCAACGTTCTCATAAACCCCCAGCTCTGCTTGCAATAAGAAATGTATTTGTGGAGTGAACTGTTCATTGCACCACTCTTTCAATTGCTTCAGTCAAAGTCAATTAATGTGTGTTCACAGCTTGAAAAGTGCTGTAATGCAAGGCATACTCATATTAATATGTGTGTTAATCTTTCTGGAAGCTAAAACAAAACTGTGGTCCTGATCTGGTGTCTTCACACTTGAGAAATGTGAAGTTAAAATATGCAGCTTCTCTAACCATACACCATATCAACACATATTGCATAAGAGGGCTTGCAGATCTTATAAAACCATTTTAGGAAAAAATTTCAGATGGCAAATGGAAGCTTCCAGCCTTAAAAGAGGAAATAAGAAAACTGACTTGTTACCTCTTATTCTTAGAAAATAAACTTGAAAAAGTTTTACTCTACCCTTTCATACTCCTGACTAAAAATTATTTTTGCTGTTCACAGCAAAAAGGTTGTTCTAGAAACTCCATGTTTCACCAGTAGCTCCTTTTTCACACTGACACACCCAAAACAGGCACCAAGAGAAATGGGAAGTACAACAGGAAAACAAGAAGCATAAAAAATTTATAAACCACACCTTCTACTGTCCCTATATTAACAAGATATACATTATAACATTCTATTTAAGAATCTGACACAGTTCTCCAATAGCTTACCTTTTGAAAACAGCATAAGAATTTTATCTATAACCCTGAAATCTTTGCATTGCAGCTGCTGTAGCACAGAGCTGTGGCCACAGTTTTCAGATACAAGAGGCAAATCTGTATATAGGAGTTCACTATCATCTGCCAGTCTTAGCACTGAATCTATGCACCTTTCCATTTTGTGCGTAGCCACTCTAGAAGAATTGAGAAAATTGTTTTAAAAATAACTTGCAAGGCAAGTTGACATTTCTTCAGTATTTCAGTAATTCTTTATAAAGGTATTAACTGCTTCCACAGGAAATCTCAGTGCTCTCAAATGTATTTTAATATTGACAAGAGCTTTCAAGCAGGAGATGTGATCTCGACATGCTCTCCTTACTTGGCTTCCTCTGTTCATGTACATCTAAAATTCCAAAATGTTGGCAGATCCAAATGCCAAGCAGACTACAAGAGATGGCAAACACAAAAGGAGACAGAAATGACCTTGCCATCAGCGAGAGGCAGGAAGAAAGAAAGCCTGAAATAAGGTGGCAAGTTTTCAGTTTCATGGCTGAAACAAAGAACTAATTATATAAACTCAGTCCATCTTGAAGCATTTTTTTTTCTCTAAGGTCTGTCTTTTAAGGAAATTGAAATATATGTAACTTCAGTTGAAATGAATTATTTTGACTCAACCAGTACAATTAAAATGAGATTCAGGCAGCATAATTCTGACCAGACAGCATCCAGGACCTTCTGTTCTAGGTCCCATTTCTTCAGCTGCCAAACAATTTTAATTTCCTTATTTCATACACTTAGTTAATGTCTGTGCAGTGTTTGTGACCAGCACCTACACCACTTTGCACATCAATGGCCCCAGTATAGCTTTTGGTTTTAATTTGCATGCAACAGCATTTCTGAAACATTTTCCCAAAGGCTGTGTGAACAAAAAATAAACAGGATTCTTAGTATTCCCCTTTTGACAAGTTGAGAAATACTTTAACAACTTGTCCATATGCCCACTCTAAAAATTCATAGGAAAGCAAGGAAACAAATATTAGATAAGAAATATACAGAAAAAGAACCTGATTGATGTTCTGGAAGGAATGTAGAATTTCTCTCTCTCTCTCTACCCATTGTTGTCTCACTGCACACGTGATTAATTAATTGAGGTCACTTTATGAATTAAAATACATTACAAAGTTAAGGATCACAAGAACCAAGGGAAAGGTTTTAGTGACTCACACAACAGAGCAGGCTCTCAGTCACCAGTGCTTAATGCTGTACCCAACCACCTCTCTGAAACACCAACCCCCAAAGCTACACCTTTTTCTGTCCTGCTTACCTAAGAGGAGAAAGAAAGGAATACGACAGCCTTAAATGCTGAAGGTATAACTCTCCCCTAAGATTCAAGATGGTGGAGCACAGCAAGTGCACAGAATCTGCCCTTGACTCTGCCTTGTTCCAGGCACCTGGCCTCAGAATTTACTGTCCTGTGCTCCCCCACAGCCCAGGAATGTGCCCTGGCATCTCACTGAGGACAGCCAAGATGTTTATTCGAAAAGACAAAGCGAGACACTTTCCTCCGCATCCCCTCACCACACCAGCAGCAGCTTTCTACAAAGAATAAAGCAGAAAGAGGAAAAGCATATATCTTAGTGACATGAGTGATTTATAGCCCCAAGGAGCGATAAAATGATCCATGACTAGAAGTCAGTGTTTTTATTAGGAATGATGATTCCCAGTCATGGTGCTTTTTCGTTATGTGCATAATTAATGTTAGCTTGTGAAAGCTGCCAATGACGCTCATCACCAGCGGATGTTCTTATAATATATGTGTG
The DNA here is from genome assembly GCA_036630365.1 of Acanthiza pusilla. NCBI lineage: Eukaryota > Metazoa > Chordata > Aves > Passeriformes > Acanthizidae > Acanthiza > Acanthiza pusilla. The sequence goes on along the minus strand of JAXCHO010000026.1, from coordinate 11,817,236 downwards.
GATTTGAATGCATGATGAAGTTTTTCTGTCTTTTGGGATTCAAAACAGAAGTTTGTGAATAATGCAAGACTGGAAACCAAAAATAACAAAGAAACTGCTACTTGCCCAGTGAACAGGAGAGAAAAGAGCATAGAATACAAACTAAAGTAACCAAACCAGGCCCAGACTTTCCTGTAAAAAACAGAATTGTGTGAAGATCTGTTTGGTCTTTACTTAGAAAATATCTGCAAATGAGAAATTCAAAACAATTTTACTGGCAGCTTTGGAAGCAGCAAATTCTTTATTTACTCAGCCACCAAAACAGAGAGAGGCAACACTGGAATTCTCCACCACGATTTTTGTTTGAATCCTGGCCTTGAGAGTGTTCCTCTACTGCTGGCACTTCCACATGCAAAGTAACCTTTTCCTGACTGCTTCAGTTTCTTTTGAATTTTTATTATTATTTCAAATACCACACAAAACCAAACAATTGGTACTCCAGAAGAAGAAATATTGTCAATAGTTATGTTTCCAAATAGTATTTCTTTTCATTCTGCATAGGCTTTTGGATTTATCAAAATATTTACTTATGGGAATGGCTTTACTCAGTGCCTGGTGGATCACCAATTACACATTAAAGAACAAGGTCATAAAATATTGATAAAATCATTAACTACAGTTTTATCCATTTACCATGGCTAAAACCACATGCTGCTACAATCTTAATTTGATTCCCAAGGAAATAAATTATTTCAAGAACAGTATTTAATTGCAAGAACACTTCCAAAAAAAAAAAAAAAGAAAAAAAAAAGGAAAGAGAAAAAGTACCTTTTCCCAATTCCAATTTTGTGTTCATGTATTTGCTTTATCATTACACTCTGGTGATCTGAACTAAATGTCCCAGACCCAGAGCTTTGTAGGCGTGCTGTATTCCTGAAATAACATTGTGACTAGAGTTGCAGCTCCTCAGATCTACCAGTAATTAGACTCTTTACCAGATTAGAAAGCATTCTGTGGAATTTTTCTCTCAATGTTCTCGAATGTTATCTGTCTATTCCTTATATTGGACAAAGAACTGGGAGAATGTTGACATGAGGCCAGATATTAAATATTCATTTAGTTCTTTAGACAAAGATTGTAATTTGTTTTCAGAAAACTACTCCGGTACCTTTTCTTTCTGGACAAAATATTTCTCACTCTTCTAGCAACCATCTAAAACTCCAACAATTTTCACTTAAGAAGAGAAGCCAGTGGATTTGGAACAGAACTGGCCACAGACTCTGCTGATACAGGCTTTGCCATCATTATGGGGGCCCACTTTTCCAAATTCCACAAGAAGACTTCCCTAAGCCCAGCACTTAATAACGTACAAAAAAGGAGTTTTTATCCTGTAGCTCAAATATCCAGATAAAACCCATGGTGCTAACTGGTTTGGTAAAATTTGGAGTAAAATCCCAGAAAGGGCACAGCAAAGGTTTAAAGCGAAGTGTCTTGGCCCTGCCTGGGCAGTGCCAGCCCAGAAGGAGCACAGAACCTCAGCACAGACAGCCACGGAGCAATGAGCATCCCCACACCCCAAATGGGCTGCCCCACACAGCCTGGTGGAAGCTTTCAGGAGCTGCCCATGCAAGCATCATTTTTTCTTCCGTATAATTTATACTCATTTTCCAGCCTCATTTTAAACCTGATTGGAGACTATCAGCACAAATGAGAAGCAGCTACTTTGTTCCCCCTGTTGTACTCAAGTTGTTTATCTCAGTTGTTTTGCAGAGTTCCTACCAAGTCGTTAATGAGCTGTCAATTATTTGTGCAAATTAAGAGGCAGGCACCGAAAATAAGCCACCAGAAAAGAAACATTTCCTCAAGTTTTGTGAAATGCAAGACGACTTTTGAGGATTCTCTTAAAATTGATGAATATTCACCTATATCAGAACAAAAGCTACTTTATATAAGGTAGCTGACCATTTGAAATGTGTCCACTGCAGTAAAAAAAAGCCAAATGGTAAATACAATATAATAATTGTACATAATATAATAAAAAGAGATATAATTCAGCAGCTACATTCATAGTAATATTTTGAAGGGGGAAAATGAAAATGTCACCATTGTCCTGGAGAGAGCACCGTAACGTGATCACAGTTCATACCACTCCTAATGATAACCTATTAGCTGAGTTTGCATTTCATAAACAATTATCAATTTAGGTCTTTGTTCTTAAAAGAGCCTTCCTGTTTCATCCTCTCATTCTTGACCCTGCAGGCACCCCACGTGATTTCCCAATTGGTGCTCAGCTGCACAAACATTTTTTGACTTTTAGCACAACCCACAGACAGAGATTGCTGGTGGCAAAGGTAGCAGGAATATGGCCAGGAAACCTCAGCACCTTCTCAAGCAGATGGAAATGAAATTTGCCCATCAGTGGCAGAAAAACCACTGAGTTCTTATCTCTCTCCCTCCCTGCCACTTTATTCCCTGCTACTCATTCCCACCCTGTAGTTCTGTGAATGCTAATTGCATGTGGCTCCATTCTGAGAGCCTGGAAACCACTAATGTGAAAAATGAGAACAATAATAATATTCTGACCATCTTTTTTCATCTCAATCACCAGTTGCCCTTACAAGACAAAATTAGCAATTTTAATCACAGTGACACAGCTTCTAAATCATCCTCTCCAAGAAAAAATAATGATGTTTTTCTAAGTTTTAATTATGCAAAGGGTTACTCTTAAGAGGCTAAAGCAGGATATTTCATATGCTTAAGTTTAATCACACGCATAAGTCATTACAGCACCAGAGAATGGTATTTTTGCTGGGAGACCCAGCATTTTCCCATTAAGGGAGGACTGCTTTCCTTTGTCAGTCCTCCTGACTCTCCTGTTCTGAGAATCACCTGTGTTCACACTGAGCAGATATGGGTATCCAAAAATCTGCATTGATCTCCAGTGAAATAGCAGGGCTTTCCTAGCAGGAGGGGAAGTTCAGTGAGTTTCCCCAAGCGCTTCCTCTACCAGAGGGTACAGACCAAAGGTGAAACACGGATGCCAAGAAGAAAAAGCTTACAAATCCTTAAGAATTATAAAAAGCAAAGCTGCTGGGCTCTCATTATCCTTGAGGGACCAGTACTGACTGAAAAACTTTTATTTTTCATGCAAATTGTGTAAAAATGCCAAAAAATTGTTGATGAGATTTTGCTGGTCTTTTAATAATGAAAATGAGGAGCATTCAGCATAAATGCAGTGAACAGGGCCCTGTACATGGGCACAGAGAGCAGGGAAGATTTCGTGTCAATTCAGATTGCACAGAGGGTAGGAAGGAGGGCTTTCTGAGCCTGCCCCACTGCAGTTCACAGGCAGACAAGAGTTTGCCCAGCACCACTTTATCCGCTCATCTTTCCCCCAGCTCCCCGAGTGAGCTGCAGGGTGATGGACAAGGCACACCCAGCACCATCTGCTCTGACTGGAGCACAGCCCCTCACACAGATGCCAGTCTCAATTTCAGTCACAGAGAAGGGAATAGAAGCTGTTGCCATGAGCCGTTGGGGCTTTCCATCAGCCCCGTTATGGTGCCTGTTCTGAGAGCTCTCGTGCTGCTGATCTGTGTCCTTGCTGAGCAGAGGCTCCCGGGGAGGAGGAGCTGCAGACCATCCCTGCCCTGCCAGGAGCTGCAGGCTGGTGTTGGAGGAGAAGCTGCCTATCCATCTGAGCAACTGCTACCTGTTGTCTAAAAACCGAAGAATTTCAGCCTCCAGTTCTAGCTCCATCACCTTTCACAGACAAGTCCACTTAAGGAGGAGACACAAAATGAACGTCTTTTCATCTCGGGAAGATTGATTTCTCTGGCATCTGCTGAAATCATCTGTTTAGGTACACAGACACTCCAAAGGAGTGATTAAAGCTTTCAGGTTGCTGGAGTGGGGCCAGCTCTGAGAGTCTATGGTCTGTTACAAAAATTCGAGTGAAAAACCTCACAACCACCCAACAAAACCCCATCAAACTAAGTAATGCAGGGAGTTGTGGGTCTTCTACTCAGAAGCATAAAGCTTTTAATTTGCGTTAGCAGTGCAGCTTAGACATGCAAACAGAGCATGGTCACAGCATCAAGGATGGATCCACGGTGGGTGAGCGAGCCGATGGATCAGCCTGGGTTTGTTATTGCTGTTCCATCAATACAGCAGCTACTCTGAGCTATCTGTATCACAGTCGGACCCAGAGGTCTCAGCTGACATAACTGGAGGCAAAGTAACTTGCCTATGGCAAACAGATGACGAACAGAATTAAAATCCAGGTCTCCTGAGTCTCAGACCAGATCCTTATAATTTATTTTTTTTTCCTGATACCATCTGTGATGCTTAGGAAGCCACTTTCAGTGGGAAAAACACCGCGACAAACAAAGGTAAACTATTATAAACTGATTTCAGATATTTTATCTTTTTTCTAGGTTGGTAAATTTTCCTGAAACTTGGATGTCTAGGGGAAAAATGACACTTTCCCTTTGTGTTATAGAAACACCATCTGGCAATGGAACATTTACTTAAAGAAACCAGAGACACTAAACAGCATTACCTCAGAAGTCTGCACATTTAAACTACTTATCAACTAAATTTCCTATTTTAGAAAAAGGAAGGGGAAAAAAAAAAAGAAAGAGTTTCTATAGTCCTAAAGTTTTAAAATAATAGACTTGACAAAGCCCATATTTGAAATTAAAATATCACAAGAAATTTGCCTGTAGAGAATTCCATGCAAAAGATGGAAGCAAGAAAAATAAACCCACACAATCTCTTTTGCAATCTGAAAATCAGCAGCGATGGAAAAATTGCTGCATTTTTTGCTACATGTTAAATGAGTTTTCTAATTATATTTTCCATGATAAAGGGCATAGATGCTCACTTAAGCAGACTTAGGACACACAATTATTCTCTAAAAGATTTGTATCTTTTCTCTTTGAAAAAAAGACTAAAATCAACCCACCACTTATGTTTTCCTTCATTCAGTAAAACATCTGTCATAAACCTGCGCCATACAGACCACAGACTAAACAGATTACAGGAACTGAGGTGTCAGAATTATGTGCAGCATCCTCCAAGACACTGACTCGCTTTTATGCTCCATTCCTAATATTAATAGTAATTTACATATTCAGCTTTAGCACTTTATTTCTCAAAGCAGAGAAGATGGTGTTTTCTCAGGATCTGTTAACGCTGAAAAGTATTGTCTGATCCCAATATAGAAAAGGTCTGAACACTGATGTGTTCTGCTGTACAGACTTTTCACAGTGTTTACAGGGATGGATAGATTTTGAAGCAGTAAAAAAACATGGCTATTAGAGGCAAAACATTTAAAACAAAGGCAAACAAACATTCTCCTCATATGCCATCTTGCAATCAGGAGTAAAGTCTTGGCCTCACTGAAGCCAGGATTTCCTTCAAAGTATTAGCAAATACATCTGCAAATTTTCTACTAGCAAGGACCAAAACAAGGAAATCAAGAGTAAAGATATACAAGTATAACTCATAGCAGTTGGCACCTTTCCGTCAACTGACTGGATGCCAGGGCAAGAAATTCCACTGTCAGTTATCATTGTGTAAGAGAAGGCAAAATTCTGCTAAGTATTTTTCTGAGCATACAGCAGTGCCTAACCAGGAATGGAGCCTGAAATGCTATTTCCTCAAAAATGCCTCATTATGGAAAGGTTTCTTTTCTACAACAGGAGTGCTTTAGTTCAGTGAAGTACTTTTAGGTGAATTACACTGCACACACTGAGCCTGATGACTTCCCATGGAAAAGGAATTTAGAGTGAATTTCAGTAGGAAGTTGATTAAATTCCCAGTGTGCCTTTAATGCCATTTAAGAAAAACACACACAGGCTATTCAATGACCTCTAAAGGGAAGTGCATGCCTACAACTCTAGCAAATGCAAATCAAATGAAAAGGACAAATGTCATGGAGATATATTTTGTAAATGTTAAGTATTATGAGCCTTCTTTTGTACCACAAATAAACTTTATTATGCTACCACACTGCAATCAACTACAACTGCTTTTATGCTGTGAGTAATGGGCAGAATTAAAGAAAGCAGCTGGCATAGTAGATTTGACCTCTGAAAACAGCTCTGTATTTTCCCTCCAACCATTTATATTATTTTATTTCTGTAGCCTTTGGAAAGGAGTAGACTCAGGACCCAGCCAGCAGTACAGCTCTCTCTGGTGTGATTCAGTGTCCCTCTGCTTTTGCTCTGCTTTTGCTCTGTCCCCTGTAGTTCCTCCTGTGCACCAAGATTTAATCTGGCCACACGCACAGTGGCATCTCACCTATGTGTGTTCCCACCTTCACATACCCACGTGGCAATAAAGCCTCAGGAGCCACACACAGGACATGAGTTTGTGGAAGGGAGCTAAAAAAAGTAAATCAGTACCAAGTCAAAAATTCCTCCCTAAAATGAAGCAAGGTATCCCTGTTACATTGCATTCAACACAATATCATTAGATTAATACTAAAGATTTAATTTATATCGGTACAAAAATTATATCCTGCCTGTTATATTTGTTTGACCTTCTGCAAAATAATTATGTTAAAATCCACACCCCATGGTCCTTCTGATTAAGCTGGAAGAGCTGTGTGAGGATCCAAAAGGACAGGTATTCCTCTTGTGGGCAGTATAGTATTTTAATTTTAAATTACATTGTGCCCATCAGAGCTGAGGAAAAGTCTCTGGGAGACTTCCAGTTGTCCCAGTGCTGAGGGATGCTCAGTGATCCTGCTGCCAGCACCCCTCTGTATCTGCCACAAGACACAGAGCATGATCAGCACAGTCACCCAAGGCTCTCGGTCACGGCAGGCCAAAGCTCAGGGCCAGGATTGCTCCAGCCCAGCTGAAGGAATGAAGGATACCACCCCAGCCTGGGATAACCAGCCAGGAAGCAGCCCCAGAGCTTCGGGCTCTGTGGTACCCAGCAAAGAGCAAGAGAGGCAGTGCCTGTACAGAGGAAACTGCAAGGAGGAAAACTCCTCCTGCCCCCAGGGAGCTCCTCAGCAGCAGCACAGGAGTCAGAGCTGCAGCCCCAGATCGGATCACACATTTGGTGCCCCAAGCAGCCATGCCAGGCAGCTGCCTCCTTTGTTAGCCCTGATTGCAGAAACCCCACAAGCTCTTTGAATCACTAGAGGAACCTTAATTCTTCACTGCAAAACTTGCTGGCTCTTATGTTTGTCATAAAAGCAGCTGCCTAAACTGAGAACTTAGTTTATTCGCCAATCAGTAGGAAAACCTCACGCCCAAGCAAAGGTCTACACCAGAGCAGCATTTTAAAATATGTGGAAACAGTATTCTTATTATTGCCTTTATCATTTATGACAGGAAGATCTTTAATATATGGGTGAATTTCCATTTGGAGAAATCAATGGTCTTAAATAATAACTAAGATTTCAGGTCTTTCAATCACAATGCAAAATAACCTACCATTAACTTTACAAATGAGAACCAAGTTAAAAGGCTTCTAGCAAATTACCAGTGAATCACCAGAATTTGCTTCAGGCAGAGATATTATTCCTAAATTGTTGCCACTGATCTATACCTTTAGTGTTTTTTATTGCTAATTTGCACTGGTTTCTCATACTCTTCTTCTACTGGATCATTACAGCAGCCAGATAATTTGTACTGCTGCCAATAACTGTCTCAAGGTAAGGCTGTTTAGGTAGAGCAAGAATAATGCACAGCAAGAGAGAGCCTTCGAAAAGAATTCCGAATTAAAGGATCATTATTGAAAAAAATAGGAGTCACTTAACGGAATAGAAAGCTACATTTTAAAGTGCCTTCCTTTCAAAATCAAGGCCATCACAGCTAAAGTACTACCTTAATAATATACTATTAAGGGCTTCCTTTCTTAGTTTTTAAAATTCTGTTCACTTTCTTGTATGCCACAAAAACAAGCTGTACTTGAAAGTACTGCAAAGTGACACAGGCATCCAGAAGAATTAAATTATAATACTGTGGAAAATAAAACAAAGACTTACATATACTCTGAGATTTCTCAAAATTATCCAAACTTTTATCACATATAAACCACCTTAAACCTTAAATCTTTGTAAAGCTGGTCAGTTATATAAAGAATAATGATAATAATTTATGGATCAATAAAAAAATGATTTAAACAAAACCTAATAAAATCTTAAGATGTATTAGTCATAAGTAGTACTCAATTCATCTTTGGTATGACATGTTCTTTCTTTCATATCTCTCTTTGACTACACTATGGATTTTTCCTCCCACCAAACTCCTCAATCTGTTCTTGGAGGGCAGCTGAGCAGCACTGCAGAGTGTTGATGCTAACACAGCCCAGGCAGCTGAAGCAAAGGGCTCTGAAGAGGTTCCTCCAGGGCAAGCTCAGACTCAGAATCACCTCCCGAGCAGCCAGGCTGCAGCACCTCCATGCACACACTCTGTAGTGTCACACGCATCCCATAAATGCAGCCCAAAGCATCTCTCTCGTGTGTATATTCAAGTACTGGAAGCCTCTTGTCTCATCCTTGGGGTTTACTTTCTCATCTTCCAGCTGGATTCAGCTGGATTTGTACACAGGTAGGGTGATCTTTACAAAAGGCAGACAGTCCCTATTCTGTTATAAATTTTTGTTATAAACTGGGGGAAATTTCTTTGTCTGCCCCCTTAGTACTTTCTAATTAAGTTCACAAGTTTGGCAGCGTTCTTTACAGATATACACAGGTGTTTTGACCTTTTTCTGGTATCAGTGAGCTGGAATAGCACCATCTACATTAAGCATAAACTTAAAGCATTAACTGCACATTTAATACACAGTATGGCTGTCACCTCATTTTCCAATTGGTTTTGGGCAGCAGGGACCACAGGGCACTGAATTTGGGTCCCAATCAGCCTGTATGAATCTGGCCTTTTCTATACATATTTATAAGCCAGCACACTGACATGCAGCTGCCAGGATTTCAAACTCCTTCCTGAACAATGACACCTCTACAGTGCATTTATGAGCTCACTGGCTGCTGTTTCAGGCAGGTTTGAGTACATTCCCTTTTCAGGTGTCTGGCACATTTCTCTGGAGCTCGGTGACAGTGCTGGCTTGTCCTGGGGTGATGTGATCAGGGCAGAGATCAAACCTGAGGAGCAGGCCTGGCCAAGAGTCCAGCCCAGCAGTGCTTCTGTCCTTCAGGGTGCAGACAGAACTGCTGACACAGAGCTAAAATGGGTGGAAAACACATCTCTGTCAGGGATAGCTGACTGGTGACTTGTTGGGAGCAACAATTCTTACCTCCTTTCTGGGAAGGAGGACTGAAAACATCAGGAACGTCAAGCTCAAATTTTCTCTGCCCAATCAGATGCCACAAAAGAAGTTGAACCTCCCAAAGCAGAATATAACAAAGCAGTGAGGTGCATTTTGCAGGATCCTGCTCAATTTAACTCCATTACTTTAATAACGTTTCTACTGCAATACTTTTATTTTGTATTACTTATCCCCTTAACCTAGGGGGTATATTGTGTTGCTAAGCACTAATTGCCCTTCATGTGTAAAATTTTCATGAATACTGAGTTCCCTCAGTACTCCTGGCTGTGATTTCTTTCTCCAGTTCTGTTTCTAGGGGAACACTCTCCTTCCCACTAAACTGCAGAGCTCTGCTGAATATTTCCCTCTCTGTCCCTGTGCAGAACCAGCATGAAAAGCTATTCCATATGACAAACCGGTACACAATAACCTGTCAGGATCCCCAGCCCCATCAGATGGAGAGCAGCGGGTTTGCTTTGTTATTTTAAACATGAAGGAAAACAAGAGTGAGAACACATTTGAATCACAGCTTTGGCCCTTACCAACTATTGTTTGCTCTTGGAAATAAAAACCTTCGTTTGAGAGGGGCTCCTCTGGGCCCAGTGCAGTCACCTAGATGGATACACAGTTACCCTTTTCATGAAGCAGTATCTCTTGGAGAGATATAATTGAAGAGTTTAATTTAAAAAAATGTACTGCCCTCACAAGTGTTGCTATAAGCTTTCCACATAAGTTAAAACAACATGTAACTGGTAGACAACAAAATAATTAAAATATGGATGACACACAACAAAAATAAGTGAAGGTTACCTGGAAAGAAAAAGGAAAGAGGCTCGGTTTGCAGCTGCCTTTGAAGACATGATCAGCGTATTCATAGGTATTTTCCAAAGGGCCACCTTTTGTCTTCATGCCTATCTTTTTTGTTTGATATATTGTGCCATCGTATAGCATTCCTCTGAACTTACATCAAATAAGCTCTTCCACTGCCCACTTTCCCAGTGCTGCAGGTGTCAGCTCTACAAGGGCCACACTCAGATGAATGATTTGATAAATGTGCAGGCACTGCAATGCTTTCCACTTTGTGTGCAAAGAAAAGGCAATAAAACTTTGTCCTTACTTAACTTTACTAATTTTTAAATTCCTTTTTATTTTTAATTATGCAAAAATTAGTCTCATTTTCCCCTCAACTAATATTCTTCATAAAGGTAGAAGAAGCTCTAGCTTAAGAATATAGACACATTTTCACTCTTTGAGAATAATTAACCAACTTAAAAGACACTATTTTTGAGAATACTAGAATATGAATATAAATCTTCAAAATTATCAAAGCTTATTCAACCCTAAAAAGTATATATTTTAAAATTATCATACATTCAAAAGCAGGGGTATAAATGTATGTATGAGTATAAAGTGGAAAATAATAATCACTTGGATTTTTATCCATCTTGACCCAATTTGTTGGCAAATCCATATGAAGAAGATGTATTTCTATTTACCTATTCCTTAAAATCCAAGAATAGTTAACCACTAAGAAATACCATTTAGTTTGCATTTAACTACAGAAAATTGTGTTGCACCCATTTTTATGTCCTAAACAACTAGGCTATAAAGATAAAGAGATAGAAGGATCGATACTCCACTCAAGTGATACATAAATCTGAGTATCACCAAATACTGGAAGTCTATATGTATAAATTACTTACCTCAATAGCAAGATATAAATTACAAGGTGTAAACAGCACTAATGGAAGGTTCAGAGGAACTTTGTGAGGAAAAGTTTAAAAAGCAGATCAGGATACAAAAATAACAGCTAATCAATTCAGCTTATTGCTTTATTTAACAAACCTTCTCTTAGAGATGAAGTTTTATTATGTTCCATTTAGTAATAAAAGAATAAAAAAAAATGAAACTTTAGCTCCGATAGTAAGTGATGAAGGCTACTCAAGTTTTACTATGCGCTGTTCTGTCATAAATAAACTTGCTCAATGGTTTGCATTTGCTTTTTTTTCCCTTAACTACTGGATTTTAATCTAATTATTTCAAGCTGTCTCAGGCAAAACTAACGGCAACAATACGGAGCTGAAGCTGTAGCCACTTTACCTGCACAAATACATGTAAAAGTTGTCATCTGGGAGGCTTCTAAATCAGTGCCTGAGTAACCCCTCAGATTCTAAACATCGAATTGGTTGGGATTTACTGAATGTAAAGAAATCAACTGCTGAGGTTGTTTTCTTTTGAGCTGCAGGTATGTCAAATGTATTACATGCAGCCTTTAGATACCATCAATGACATTGCAGAGTTAAAGAAAAAAATTTAAAAATAAATATATCAGCATGTAGTGTGCAACTAACTCACCATTTCCAGCCTAGGTCTATTTTCCCCTTGTGGCTACTTGGGAGATGGTTACTTGATGTTAAGAATTCAATATATTGATGGAAGGACTATTTATAAGAGGCTCAACACAGAGGAAGATGTGTTGTTAAAGCAGTGAGAACTGGCTGCCATCATCCCAAGCACCTCCCGATGTGATTTATGAAGCCACGCAGATGAGCCACAGCCTTGGCACAGCTCCTCTCTCTGCTATACATGTTCTGGAAATTGCCCATCCACAGCTTCAAGCAGAAAAGCTGCAAGGTGATGCTGATAATCCTCCTCTTTCTGGCACATTCCCTCTGCCCTGCTCACATGAACTCTTCATGCCCAGCAGCTGCTCTGTCCCTCTTCCCTACCGCAATGCCTGACCCTAAAGGGGAACCTTCTTCCACACATCCCTGGGGGTCACAAGGCTTGCCAAAGTCAGAGAACGGAGGCAGGGAGGAGGATGGGAGATGATGACCATCCCTCTGTCACACAGTACTGCAGATACAGCTGGGTTTTGAGTTTAGGCGTGTCCCAAAGGTGTATAGCAAAAAAAATCTGAGACAGACCTGAGTGACCCATCCTGAGGAGCTAGCCTTGAAAGAAATCTCTGCATTGGTAATTAATTTATACCAACAAGGTGATTGACTTACTGCCAGCACACCACAAACCTGAGGTTAATTGCAGCCAGAGGAGGAGAATCTGGCGGTGAAAACTGCAGAAATTTAAAATGTGCTAACAGAACTGTACCATCACCCCTGGCACTGCAGCCACTGCAATAATTGCACCTGAAACACTGCTGGGCAGCTGAGGTATGGGCACACATGTGAAAACTGTTTAAAACAAGTTAACAAAGGAGTTATGATTAGGGAAAAGTTAGGAAGTGAACAGAAGAAATATGACTGTGATTTTGTTGTTTGTTTGGGTTTTTTTTCCCATTCAGCATCTAGGAAATGAAGCAAGGACAAGAAAAAAAATATTTTGCCACTCTGGGGGGAAAAAAAAAAAAAAAAGAGAAAACAGCTCAAACTCAACCCACTAGTTCAGATTACACAGAAAGTGCAACTCATAACTTTGATCATCCCTCACTCCATTTACATCCCTGAGGCCAAGCTCACAAATACCCCATGTAGAGGCAGGAACACTCACAGACCAACTTTTGCAGTGAAGTCTTCTCCCCACAACAGCATTGATATTCACTCAAGTTTTTAAAGAACTTTGCCTTCTTTGACGGGAAAATACTGTGTTTGGGGTCATTATCTCCTCTCTGGCAATAGGATAGGGACACTCAATAACAAGTTTAGCTTTTATTGAAGTGTTACTGTGTTCTGCCCTCAAGAACTGCTCTTCAATTAGTGCCACTTAACCCATGACTGACCAAATCGACAACATTTTAAAAGCAATTTTAAAATTCCAACGGTTTTCTTTTATTCTGTTTCTTAGATTTGATTCCACTTTCCACATGAAATGCCTAACAGAAAGTTATGTGAAGCACCTCTTATTATAATATACTTTTTGAACACTGCATTTCAGGAAAAAAATGACATTAAAGTTTCCATCTAAGTGCACTTCATTTCTTCCTACCAGGATGTAATCTGTACTATCTTTTAAATTTAAATGTAATTAGTTCATAGAAAATGTCAATATGACACAGAGACCATCTTTCCACTGTGGAGTGAAGAACAGTTTGGAGAAATGTCACTAGAGTGACTCAGATCATGTTCTTGGTAGGTGTTTTGCCGCACCATCATCAACACCTTTTTTCCATCAACACTGTTTTTTGGGGTTTTTTTTTGCTTTTTTTTTTAAAGATGTATCACTTCTTTTCTTCTATAATGTTAAAGGAGGGATGAAGAAAAAATATATCATCTAGCTGTATTGATTTCCCAGATTTGGATAAGGTTATAATTTGCTCAAAATGTAAGAAATGGAGATTTTTAGACAAACAAAACTCAAAAAACACTGATACTGTAACACCACTGACCATTCCTTGCTTATAAATCAATTTATAATGTATCCACATGATTTAATAATCTTGCTTAATTACCCTCACAACAACATACAGACCTCCATGGTTAGCTATAATATTTGATATTATTCTCCTTGCTTAAATCATCAACTTTTCTTTGTTTCTGCTTCTGAAACATAAATGTAAAGTTACTAAAAAAATGCCACAATTTATTTCTAAGGTAGGCTTGCTGTATTTTTTAATACTGCATGGTCCTGAATGCCCAAAGCATATGGATCCCCTCTGTATAACATAGCATTAGAATTACACATGGGGATGATTTTGCATTTTTCTTTTAATGTGGTATTCAAATACTTTTCCTGGACTTACAAAACTGTTTTTAAAATTCATGGTGTAAGTGTGCCCAAGGAAGGGATACTGCAGTAATGAACACATTCAGTAACAAGCACATACAGGCTTTTCAGCAAATTGGAATGAGAAATCCCAAACTGTGAATATAAATCATACAACTTCACTATATGCATTGAATCTACATCTTTATTTTGATTCCTCTCCTGCTTTCCCTGCACTGTATTTTAATAGAATTTTGCCAGAACATTTACATTTTAAAATGAAAATCCAGTTAAAATGGTTCCTCTCAATAGAGCTGTACTTTCAGTCACTGCAAACCTTACCAGTGGGAACCAGAATATGCTCTTCTACAAAATAATTTTTCTTAAAAATTTTAAAACTTATTACTATTTCTATGCAATGAAAAAAACAAATTACAATTGGTGTCTTTACTGGAAGATCAATGTTTCTCTCTCCCCTTTAGGAGCTATGAAATGAATATTGGTCAAATACAAGGAACCTGATTTTTAAATTTTACTTCCTTTTAAAAATGGATACAACAGCCATTTTGTTTGTATCTATTAAAGCATCCCATTTTGGTTTTAAAACATTTCCTCTCTACACTTTGTTTTTACACCACAAATTGCAAACTCAAAATAGTGTATACCATACTGGAAAGTTGAAGAAGAGTTCAGACATTCTCTCCACAAGGAGGAGAATAGTATTCTGTAGTGGTGAGTATGTTGATTTTATGACTCTAACATAAATCTTGCATTAGGAAAGAAAAAGAAAATTCTCAAAAGGCACATATTTAAGATTTTGCTTCTACCCAATCCACAAGAAATAGAGTTTTACCTGCCAAGGAATCCTAATCACCTCAGAATAATTGTGAAATTAGATTTTTCGTCTTTCCAGATGCAATAATGTGCAAACACCAATATCTTTCCTTAAGTACTTACAAGTATTGCTAGGACCTTTGTTTATTTCCTCACCACCCATCAGTACATGCACATTAGCTCTTCATTGTTACTATGTGCAGAACAAGAGAAGATGGATTTGGTATCAGTAATTTGTTTATTTTCTTGATTAAAAAATAAAATCTAAGTCTAGAGAAACCAAGGGAATTTCATTAAAAATAGCGGAAAAACTAAACTGAGAGCCCTGCCTTGGTGTGTACCTGTAACATGACAGCAGTGCCCTAATGCCAGTCCAGATAAAAATCACAAATCCTTTATTTGTAAAGGCTCTGTGACATATCCATTCTGATCTGGCAGCAGACAGAATTGTGATAATATATTTGTGCTTTACTAAGTTCTTGAATTCTCAGAAAAATGAGACTTCCGCAATGCACATGGAGAACTGTTCTCCGAAACCACAGAGGGCCATGTCCCTGTCCAAAATCTGACCTCAATGAAAGAAATCCAACCAAGGACACAAGTAACACTGACATGTTACTGAAACAGGTACCTCATTTCCACTGAGACAATTTACTTAACAGTGACACTGAATTAACACTTACTGATGTTTCCAAATCAGGGAAGAATTCCAGACAAGGAAGGGAAATATTTGAATGATTTTAGTAAAAATGGGAATGCAGAAGGAAGAGGGTGGCAGCACAGTGCAATTCACTCACAGGACACCTGGCACTGGTCTGAAGAATGAGTGGAAAATCAAACCTACACAAGAGTATTTCACAGAGGGAATAAAACTCCTGCTGCAGAGGGAAGAGCTGGACACTGTGGGTTACATCGGCTGTAAGCTCCACTTCATGTGGAAGCACTGTCCAAATACATGAAAAGTGAAAATTACCATCCATCACTCAAAACAATGTTTTCCTTCAAATGAGAGCTTTGTTTTCAAAAACAGGGGGTGTTTACCATTATTATAAAACCTACTACAGCTAACGTGAAACCTTACAGCCACAAGTTACAATGTGCAATGAAAATAAGTGCAGCCATCCCAGAAGTTCCTAGACTGAAAAACAATCCTGCTGTAACTACGCTTGATATCTGCTAATTATTTATTTCCTGCTACAGCTTTTAAGTCACTACAGAATAGATCAGACTTCACAGCAACAAAGATGATGTCCCTTGGGACTGACTTTCCATTGAAGAGAGCTTTCATTTATTTATAGCTACACTTTATACTGCAAATGACACTGGGAACCCAGATAAGCTGTTTGGAGGAATTGCTCTCTCCTATTAAATTAGCTGCTACAGTTAACTGATTAAAATCTTATTGCAAAAATAAAAGGCTCAAACAAGTTTGCCTTGTAACAAGGAATTGAAATGCATTCTGTGCTAGGAGCTAGTGAGGAAATAATGACTACAGCAAAGACTTCTTTTAGAGTTTCTGAATGCCTTTTATGCCAAAAGAAATAAAGAAATCTTTACAATGAGTAAGAGAGCTTTCCAAGAAAGCTTTTTATGTTTTGAAAGATATATGAGCTATTCCCGAGATGTTTTGAGCAGGCAGTCAATGCAGGCCTGAAGAACTGCAAAATGCCTTTGTCTGCTCAGTCCTAGGTTTGCTTTGTGGAGCTTATGCTTTAGAAAAAAGTGGGTTCAAAAGTTTAGAAAATAGTGTACAAAAGTATAATTGTGATTGTTTTATAAAGCTCTACTCCTATCTGCAACAGCAGCAATGGCAAGGCAATATTAGTTTGGGATCTTCAAATAAAACATCTCTGCATTGTCTTGAGAACTTCCAAATACCAAGAAAACAACCATTCTCTCAACTGATGACCTAACACCTGAATCTTGTTGAAAAAAGGGGTTAAAATGCAAAGTTTATTACAGACTGTTATATGTTTCTTTGGTGACTTGTGCATTAATGGGAAGACACTGGGTTCATTAATGCTTCTCTATTTTTTACTCAGTATCCAGTGAAAGGGATTTTAAATGTTTGCACTGGTACTCACTCTTTATCTAGCATTAATTTTTCACCTTCCTTTCATTGGATAATCAGTAATTGAACATTCCTTACAGAGCTGGGACTGTCCTGCGCTGCAACCTCAGACAGCTTCTGCATAAATGGCAAATCTAAAACCAAAAAGTTGTAAAAAAATGAAATTCATTGGCCACAAGAAATCTGGGCAAAACTTAAACTAATGTGACATCCACCTTGGCTTTCCAAGAATAACAGTGCCCTTTGAGACTCCAGTCCAGGTTCCAACACCATTTGTCACTGTTTCTCATCCAGGCTTTGTGTTTTCAGGCCTCTCAAAAACTTCTCAGTCAAGTGGAAGAACAACCATCACAGAGAATAATGTGGGTATCGAATTCATACTTTGCTTTTTAGTCACAGCCAAACGCTTCCCCCAAACCACACTATAGTGCAAACTAGGATGATCACCTAATTAATGAGGAAAGGATTTCTTGTTTATGTCTGGTCTTTCAGGGGACAGGCAGGGATCTGGGGTGGTCACTTGCTCTCAGCTTCAACATTTGTCTGCAACATTTATAAAGCCATACAAATTCTGGAGCTGTTACTAAACCTCTATCAAAAGAAAATGCAAGTGAGGGCTGGGAAGTGATTTGCAAAGGTTTTGTTTATTTACTGAGCTCTTAGGCTCCATATGCTCTGGTAAGGGTAGAGGTTTGTTTTGTGCTTTAACTGTAAACACCTTCCCCATGTGCAACACATAAATGTCTCATCCAAAGGTTGGCATTAACAGGACTTTATTTACTAATTAGTTCAGCAGTTTATTACACTGAAATTTAAATGCACTAATCAAATGTTTATTTTGTAATCATGTTACATTAATGCTAATTACTGACATATTTATCGCTTTATGGGTTACATTTAAATTTAAATGTTCCAGTCGAAAGTTTGACATTAAATTGCACCTACCTACTTAAACAGTCTCTAATGTATTGGCTAATTTTAAATACCATTAGAGAAATTCAGATTTTTTTGTACTGTAAGGATGAGTTTTTTTAAAGCATCACCTAGATAATTTTGTTATTCTGTGGATAAGTATTTCCTTCCTAATTACAAGCATATAAGTATGAACAAAACATCTTTTAAATATATTTTTCTTTTCTTTTGCTAGTGTAACTTAGAGAACTTATTTTAGAAAAAAAAAATTAAGCCATTGGTACCTTACCAACTCACTACAAACTTCCAAGATTTAGATGTAATTCAAAGGGGATTATACCTGAGATTTAATTATCAACTGCTCATCAGCTGCTTCTGTTATAAAGCAAGGAGGGCATAGCCTGTACCTAATGACAACAACAAAAAGGAGCCCCACATGGCAAGGAAGGTCCCAGCCCAGTTCTTACTGAACCACACCGACTGAGGCCAGGTTTCTGCATCTCTGCAGTTCTGAGGGAGATTTCAGCAGTTTTAGGAAAACACAGGTGGAACAATAGAAGAAAACAACTGCAAAAGCAAACCTTCAGCAGAATAATCAGTGTATGACAACTTGGCTGTACATAGAAAAAAGCTAATATATTTCACAATTCCAACTTTTCAAATATTAACACACTTTGCTGTTATAAACTCTCATAAACTCCTATTCAGGCTGAAAAACACCTCATGAACAGAGTTTACAGGCAGGACAGAGACAAATGGAGTTTAAGATGCAAAGATTCATCATCTTCATGAGGCTGGTTATAAACAACACAGTTCAGACTCTCCTTTCCTCTGCCAGATATGAACATTCAGTTTCATTAACTTCCCAAAGGCAGAGGCACAGTAGTTCTCCAAAGATATGTAAGATGTTAAGAGGGAAAATGGAAATCTTCAAACTCCAAAGTCTGGATGATTTATTTCATGACCTATCGTCCTTCCCTTAGATGCCAGCATTGAGTCACAGGTTTGCCTTTTGTTTCTTTAATAACTGGCAAAGCTTTAAATTCATATACTCAGTTTCAAGGGTTTTTTGTTTTGCTGTGTTAAAGATTATCAGTTTCAGTTACAGAATTTTCAGAAGCATATTCCAAATGCATTCTGATGTTAGTGCTCTGTTGAAACTTTTTATTTTTTAAAAAACAGTAACAATACAAGGTTAATGTGAAATTCTCCTTCCCCTAATAACTTATTCAAGTACTTTATAAAAAAACCCAAAAAGAACCCAAAAAACCCTTGTTGCTTTCATAAACTAAAATACAAACAAAAAACCAAACCAGCTGTCATCTTGCTTTACATTTGCTGTTTTATCTTTTCACTTGGTTCTTCCAATGTCATTTAGTCTCAACTGAGCCTTTTTAATGCTCTTCAAGTTTCTCTTGATGCTGCTGAAAAACTTTGCATTTACATAATGCCTAAAATGGTCTATTCGAGGTAACTTATTTGCCAGTAGCAGCATCTAGAGCACAGATCAGATATTCAGAATACCATCCCACTGTTCTCATCTAGAAATAACTCCCAAAAGTCTGAGTTCAGTTCAAAGGAACTTGATGTTGACAGGCCTGAAGATTTGTGCAGATGTATTCTGTTGTTACTGGCTATTCAAAATACAGTTTTGAACTCAAATTAAAAAGAAAATTCAAATTTAATTAACAAAACAGTAAGTATAGTTTGGATGGGATAAGACCTATAATTTGCAGTCCTTTTGATAAACTAATGTTCAGAAATGTAGAGCATTTATAGAAGCTGATGTTGGGACTAAATCTACAGTGCCTCTGCCAGTGCATGTATTGAAGGAAATGAATGAACAGGAAGAATATTTCCTGAAAGGGAAATTATGAGAATTTGGAGATAAAACTGAGAAAGAAAAATGCCAAATTTTAAAATAAATTATAAAAAGGAGATCGTAATTATAAAAAAGAATGTCTTGGAGTCAGCCATGTAACAGAGGACTCTCAGCATCACAGCAGTCATTCCAGGGATGAGAAGGCAGTAAATACACCAATGTTTATCATACTCAACATTCATGTTGCCCTGGCAGTGAAAAAATGTTGGAGTTGGCTAGCCAGGATGTAGAAATATCAATTACAGTAATGTTCACTGCTGCACAGAAAGACATTGCAGTGGAAGGGCAAGAGATCTGCACTTTTAAATCTGCGTTAGAATTTCTTATTGCTATGCACACATGCAGTGTTTTAAGAGAAGAGTTCTCTGAACCAGCAGTTTCCTTGGAGAAGTGCAGGAGCAGAGAGGATCACCCTGACCCAACACAGAGCCAGATGTGCCCACCCCGCTCAGCCCCGAGTGCCATTGCTGTGGGTACCTTGCCCTGCTTTGAGATGTCCCCCACCCTTAAAAAACATTTCCTGCACCCTTGACATGCGTCAGGAGTTAAGACAATCAATAAGATTATTTCCCTCAGATCTCTGTGCTGGAAGACCACAACCCCCAGAGGCTTTGCCAGGGACAAGGGGGACACCGAGGCAGCAGCGCCTGGGGCTGGAAGGAGCAGGAGGACATGGAACAGGACAAGGACCAAAAAGCAGAGGGGAAATAATGAAGTCGAGTGCATGTCTGATTTTGTGAGCTACTCCTTCTTACTGCTGTTCTGAAAGCTGTGCCAGAGCTAATTAATGTCATCTGTGACAAGATGGTCCTTTTTAATGAACTTGCTTTTTTCCCCTGCAACTGAACTGTGCCCCTCATATTTTGAATGCAGTGTCACATAGAGATGCTATCAGGTTTGCCAGAAATATTGCTGGGAGTTTTGTACGTCATTGCAATGCTTATTTATTCCATCCAAAATTTATTTGAGCTACTGGCTGAATAATGTAGGATTTTTCTTTGTCTGACAATTGATTAAAAAAAATTACCACCTCCTTTCTTTAGACCTTTTTCCTGTACATCACATTCTGATATTTTCTCATTTTAAACACAAGCAAAAGGCCTTTCTGTTCAAATGGGTACATCCTAGTTTTTGCAAGTATTAATATGGATTTCAGTACTTATAAGAAATTACTAAATCTTAAATCTTCTTTGGGTAAAAGTTACTTTTCATTTACTTCCATGACATAGCCATTTTTAGAACTTAATGAAAATATTTTTTTATAAAATAAGTAGGTCAGATTTTCATTTCACCAAAAAAGGGGTAGCAGTACACTTACCTGCTAATTTACTAAACTCTACACAAGTAATAATATATGAAGAGGTCAAATCCCACTAGTACTGTATTTTAATTATATACAGTTATCCCCCAAATTAAATTTTGCCTGCTAGATGATTATTATAATTTAAGTTCTTCAAGTGATCACTGTCTTTAAGATACCTCACATTCCATGTCAATATTCTTACAAAATACTCCAAGGATAAGGAAAATCCTACTACTAAACAAAGCACGAAGAAAAATACTTGCTTCATGATCCAGTAAACCATGAATAAAAATGAGTTTTACTCAGTGCTGAGAATACACTGTACTAAAGAAACCCCAAATCTTGCTAGAATGTGGTCCAGTTGGTTTCTTTACCACCTGAAAGACATTATGGATGTCACTGATTCCCAAAAAAAAACCCTCTCTTTTTTGTGTTCAATCCTATTTAATTTCTTTCTGCATCATAAAGCTGCAGCAACACTGACGGAGGTCAGTTTAATTTCAGACACTGCAATTTCGCACACAGATAATGGGAGTGAAAGCGCACAGAGGAGTGTCCACTGCTCATTTCCTACGTGTGCAGGGCAAACCCCTCCCTGCTCAAGTGGAACAGGGCACTGACACCCGTGAAATCAATAGTTCAGATCAGGCAGATCAGATGCTTTGCTACATATGTGTATTTATAATGAGGTCCACGGGCACCATGGCAATGTAACCAGTATGAGGCTGAGGCAGGTAGAAAAGAAAATTAGATGTGATTTTTGAGAGAATGACATGTTAGACCTTGGAAGCCTTCATCCACTTTCTAAAATAGGGAGGCTATGATCCAAGTTGTATAAATATGATGAAAATCAAACCCAATAAAAACCTACAGGTTTTATTATCAACTCATTAAGAACCAAAATTTAAAGAAATCAATTATCCAGTGCTCTGAGTTGAGTTCATAAGCAGAACCTTTTGCACTAACTTTTAGCTGATGGCTCCTGGCTGAGCCAGGCGTTGGGCTGTTTGTATTTCAGTTCATTTTACTTGGAATCAATATGTACAAGATTTGCTATTGTGGGCTGCTTCCATATCCCAGATGGCCTCCCCAAAATATTGGTCCACCTCCTGGTTCCACCTCCCCACAAGATGTTTTAGGAGGTTTGTAGGCTATATCGGGCAATGTCTCCAGATAGTTACCCAGCGCTATTTGAGAGCTCAGAAGCTGCAGCCCACCCAGCCACAGAAATGCAGTCAGAGAGCACCAGGGGATAAATGGGGCTCTGCAGGCAAAGAGGTGATTTAGGAAGTCTGCTGAAAAACTTCAGCTGAAATTTATGTGCTTTTAGAGAACGTGGTTTGAAGCTCACAAAAACTGTGGTTCTGAGAACCTCAGAGCAGAAGAAAGAAGATGTTGGCTCAGTGCAAACGTTTTGCTCAGCTGGAGCTCTGGTGAGGGCTTACTTTCTTTGCAGTCTGAACATATTAGAGAAAACAAACTGAGCCTGGGATAAAACTTAAGACTGGGATTTAGCTTCTGTATCAAGCACTTGATACTGCACAATCTCTGCAGGGCTCACTCACCTCCCTTCACGTAAGTCCAGCATACACTGTATAAAAAAATGCATTAAAACCCTCCTGATTTCTGTGTTCAAAGGGAATCCAAAGATTCTTAACAGCTATCAACTTTCAAAAACCAAAAAAAATATCATTTTTTTCACAACCTGCCAAGCTCACATGTGAACTAGAGCATATCATTCCACAGCAGCTACAGGCCACTAGCCCAACTCAGCTCAGCCACTGTCAGGCAGAGTGAATCTCAAAGATCTCTCCTGATTTGGGTTCATTTTCCAGCTGTCAAAACAGAGGCTATCACTACTGCTGTCAGAATTATCATCTGAGTTTGAAGAAGAAATTTTCTACTTTTGCTATTCACGTTGGTCTGAGTCCTTCCAACACAGAACTTCATAAAAGACAAGTAGACTCTTTGGTAGAACAGGCAAATTACACATAAAGAAACATAGTTGGAATTTTTTCAAAGTTTTCTTTTGAAATCTCATTCCATTTGTCACTTAGGAAACACAAGTTCTAAGTCCTCCTTCCCCGAATGACAATATTCCATGCTCACTGAAGCAGCACAATTTCTGCCACAGTATTTAGGGTTGAGAGAAATGAGATTTCAAAAGCTTATTAATTGCTAAAAATATGTTTCCAAAGGGAAAAAATGCAACACAATGCATCAACGTCATTCCAAGTTTTCAGACAGCCTGAAATACTAGCTTTGACTTAGCTGAAATATAATCATACAAATGTCAATTAATTGTTTCCCTAGTGTTCAAACTTCCAGCCTTTGCATCTGCTGTAAATCCCTGCTAATTCCCAGACCTAACATGGGACCAGAAACCTGAGCTGCCACTTGGCCCAAAATATGACAGGCTTTTCTTGAGAGAGTGCTTACTGTTTTTCCTCTTTAATTTCTGCTGCACATTGAATCTCAAAACTAAATAAAGCTGTAAAATAATAAGCTCTGAAGTAAAAATAGGTACAACAGTGGTGTTGTTTTATTTGTATAATATTTGCATGTTTGAATTGCTACTAATCTTCTGAGGTTACCTATTGCCAAGGGCTGTGTACCTGTAGGGAAGATCCCAGGAGAATGGGGAAAGTCAGGGTAATTTGTTGCAAGGATTAGTCAATGTAATAGTGTAGTCTGCAAGAACTTGCTTTCTACCTTCAGTTTGTATGTGCTTCTTTTTGCTTCTAATTCAGGACTTCCTACAGGAGGTTATTTTCTCCCTTGCTTTTTTTCCAAAACATTTCTCCTGAAATCTTCAAAAAAAGGTGTGTCCTGGAATTCAACAGCCATTCAGCAGCACTCACAACTTTACTCCAGAATAATCATATAAAATCATATTTCTCTTACTTTTTCATCTATGGCTATGACTTTTCCTCCAAAGCCCTGGCAAATGCTGAAAATTTTACATCCAGTTTTTATTTAATGGAAGCTGAATATAATCTCTTCTGGTGTGACCCAAAGTACGGCAACTTTAATCAGACTTATCGTCTTTATTAAAGTGATTTAATAACCACTTTATTGATTTAATTCATATCAGGGAACATCTAAAGTTGGCAGAGTTAAACCTCTTCAAACATTACCTTTTTAATTCCAGGAAGAGCACTGACTCCTGGCTAGAAAAGCTCCACTTTGCATATACAGATGCAGGCTCTGAACCTTTACCCACCGCAGTCTGCATTTTTCCATATCTAGTGAACCCAACCACAGCCACACACAGCACTGGGAAAAACTGCTGGTAAGAGAAAGGCAGCTTTGTGCTCAGAGATTCACAGATGAAACCTTTAAATACAGAAGGTGGTCTGGGTGTTAATCCCTCCTGCTCAGAGAGCTGATGCCAGAGCCATCACACACAGACTCCCCAGCTCCCAGACACCTCCTCGAGATTTATACACTGGTGGTTCCAAATTCTACTGAAGATTAAATAAGTTTGGGCTGTTACTCAGTGCCTGAGTAAATTAAGTTCAATGGTCCCAATTTCAATGGAGCGGGTGCAAATTAAAGAAAATAGGACAGCAAAGAAAGGCAGATCTTATCACCTCATTTACTTTTACAATATAAATGTAACTGCGCTGATTTAAAATGGAAGAAGCAGACTAGCTGCAAATAACTGAGTTTCTATTAATTACTGAATTTTTTCCAGACTGAGGTGTGAAAGTAGTCAGATGTCTCTGCTCATCCTTCTCTCAAGCAGTGATTGACAAGAATGATTAAGGCTCAACCAAAACATTTTTTTTACTGCCCAAAGGAGTAATTTCAGTAATACTTCTTTACCTTTTCTTCCATATCCAAACACCAGTGGTTTTTATGATCATTAAATCTGTAACATATGAGTACCTTATCATTTGTCTGAGTGACTATAACCTTAATTTAAGCACCAGCTTACAGGTAGGCACTCTGTTCCAAGTTCTCTCATTTTGGGAAAAACACACAGGGACAAGATTTTATCTGACAAGACTAACAGTTACAAGCTCAGAAATTGCAATTCTAGGAATCATTACACAAACCCCACATGGTGACTTGCATACCCTACATTTCTCTGGAAGCAAATATAACAATGAACTTAAAATCAAACAAATCAAACCATTAAAAAAAAACCTTACTCTTATTCACAGTTGGATCAGGATTAATAAAATTCATGTGGATTCTGTGGATCTGGGAAGAGCTTATTTTTATGAAAAAATTGATCGAGATAAAATTTATGCTCTGCTGTACCTCAGTAAATCTGCAGACCTTAAGCTACTTCAGTGGAACTGCTGTGGAATATCGGCAGAACAATTAATATGGTGGTTTAACTGGGGAGTTTGCTTCAATATAGATCATTTTCCAGTCATACATACAGCATTTCTCACACTGTCATTCACAGATTCTGGAACCAAAATGAAAGATGACATCAGCTAACAGACCACCTCCTAATAAATGTAGATATCTTACATCAGTGTCAATGATTTTTTTCCAAGAAAGATTACCCGTATCTCCCTTTAATTCTAACAACATAAATGTTTTATTCAGTTTTAGTATGCGTTCATCTGCTTGTCTTCAGTGCATTCAAGTATTTTTCAGATAAACCTGTTAGATATTATGACAGCAGCAAATTGACCTGGTAAAGTCATCTATGTTCACTCTATTTACAATTTTATGCTTTAATTCCTGTCCAAAACACAGTTGAAAATTAAAAGAAAGAAATGTCTTCAGCAAATTATGATTTATAAGATACTTAATGCACTTTTTAATGCTTATTTTTTCTATGAGAAGCAGTAAATTGTAATAGGCAGCAAAATAAAGTTATGGTACGTGAAACTGAAATAAAAATGTAAGTGACTGAATGCATATTCACTGAAGTTTAAACTGGGTAATATTCAGCAGCTGAAAAACAAAAAATCCAGGTTTAGGCCTATCCTTGCTATCCTGTCAGTTGATGCACACTTGTTTGAAATGAGGCAAGGAAGTAGAAAACAACCTTTATTCTGCAGGTCTCCAAGAGCATTTCTCAGGGTCAGTGTCTGATTTGATGTGGTGCATGTAGACACATGCAGCAAATGGAGCCCTACAGTTTGGAAACCTCACAAAAATGAGAAAAATCCCTCATCAATGCTGTCTGGAATTCAAGGCAGCAAATAAAGATTTCCCATGGATTTTGGGGCCTCAGGAGATGCAGAGGTGGTGATGGCCCAGTAAAGGCCATCCTCTCTTTGCTCTCCTCCCCAGGCAGTGCCAATAAAGCAGCAGGAGGTGCCAGCCCCAGGCTGGCTCCCCCGTGCTGCTCAAACCAGGTACAAATAGGGAATAATTCACACCAAACTGACACAAACAGCAAGGCAAGACTGACAAGAGGCTTCTATATTTCATTCTCTGAGATAAAGCACAGTAACAACTGAACAGGCTTTATGCACTCACACACGTGGATTTCACAGATGTTTTGGGTTGGGCTTTTCCCCCACAAAGATAGGCTCATGCTTTGCCAGGCTCTCTCTAAAGTCAGTAGTCTAACACAAATGTAACAATATTTGAAATTAAATCTGGGACTCGTGGACAAGGGTTGTGCTATGCTATGACATGTTGTAAGACTGGTAACAAAAAGCAATGGAACACATGAAAATTAATTACACCACATCCAACAGAAATCAAATATCTCAGATTGAACCCTGCAAAGAAGATTAGCTACAAGAGAGAAAATCCATTTATTTTTGGCAGGAACTTGTTTAGAGAGGAAATTTATTTCAACACATATGTGAATTTTACATGCACATCAGCAACTCAAACAGTCCTTGCTATTAAGCTGAGCAGCAAACAAGAGTTATTTTTTGTGAAAACTTCTAAAGATTTCCTTCAGCCTCAGAAACTCCCAGCTGAAACAACATGCAGAAAAAGGCAGAAGTTACAAAAGGTAGAACAAGGCCCAGATGAGCATCCTGGATCTAAGTTATGTGAGAAGAGACTTCAGCTTAAGTCCCCTGCAATGGAAGGGGGTCACTGTAATGATTAAAGTATTTGCTATGCAGTTGTGCCCTGCTCTCTTGAGGAGCTTTACTAATCTTTTTAATTTCCCACGAGCTGTGCCCATTTAGAGCAACCAAACAAAAAGCCCTGCTAACAGATGAAGTCTTTGTAAAGACAACTCTTACCATCTCTAATTTCTCTCTCTGTATGCCAGAGGCATCAATCATCCTTTTAATATGCTCAGGTCTCTGCAGAGATGAGAACGTGTTTACAACATGACAGTGGCACATGGATTGCTTTCCTGGCCCTCAGCTCATACGCCTGACAAGCAAGAACCAGCAGCAACAAATCAAACTGAGGTTTGGGGACACATCAGATATTCCAAAGATACCTGGACATTTAATCACACATTTCCACCCATTTATGGTCCTCATGGATTGCTTTAGGTTGGCCCAGACAGTGAAGGACAATGTTTCTTTTGTCACGCGGCAACAAATAACCTAAAACCTGGTAGCCAGGCAATATCTCTGTGTCTTCTCCCTCCCCCCTCTCCCCACTCTCTCTGACAGTCCATGTCACACTTGCATGTCAGACTACAAGATCCTAATTCATCAGGAAAAATATTTTCTACTGTAAGCAGCCTACAGAAGCCAGCACAGCGTCCCTCCCTATTTCCTTTTCTTTTCTTTACTTCACTCTTCCTTTTCCCTGTCACTCAAAACCTTACAAAACGTGCTCACAATGGAACTGTATAGGAGAAAAAGAATTTTAAAAAAGAAAAGAGCCACCAAAGTAAATCTCTCATCAAACCTGTTGCATATGTTAATTGGGGAACCTGAAATATTCTGTTTATGAAGCTGAACATCTGCACAAAGCTTCCTCAAATGATGGATCCGATGAGTCTGCTTCCCATTTCTAAGTGTGGCTGATCAAATTGGTGAGTATGAATGCTTTTCAAACTCTGAGGCATTTCAAACATAAGAGGTGACTCAAGCAATGTGATCAGGAACAAGCACTAAGCATCATTCCCTGGATAAAACTCATCCTATTGTATAGACAAATAGGAAAATTTTCTAACCAATTTTAAAATGAAACTCCAGTACTCAAAATAGTATTTTTATTGCCCAATGAAAAAAAAATTACATAAAAAATTTGGTTTTCTTCTCACATATATTTTACGCAATTTCTATGACCTAACCTTTAAAGTAAGATTTTTCCTGGTGGGGGAAGTAGCCGTGCAGTTAAAATTTATCTCTTTACTCCATCATTTTGATGATTTTTTTAAAACACTTAAAGCACTTGAAATAATGCCCATCCTCAGCCTTTGTTTTCTGGTTATAGATGTGGTTGAATATCTCTTGATGTTCCTGCTTTTAAGACATTTATATTTTAAAGAGTAATCACAGGCAGCAGACTGTGCCCAATCTAGTGTCGCTAATGGAACTGAAATGACTTTTTTTTTTTTTTGCAATTTAGAGCCAGTTCCTCCTTTTTTCTTTTTTTTTTTTTTTTTAAATCTAATACTTTGTGTGGCTGACAACTGTAAACAAAAAGCCACATGCAATATGAGAACAGGCTTGAGCATGAACAAGTACCAAATGATCTCTGCTTAATTATTACTCTGGCAGCTCCCAGCTCCCTCAAACTTTTAAATAGCATACAGGAAGGTATGAGAAAAGGACAGGAAATCAAATATTTGTGTCTTTCGTGTCTTTCATATCTCTATACATGTCAGTTTCCAGTTCTTAGGATGCTTCCAGCTTTTCCAAATGTAGATTTCTCACTCCAGTATCATGAGGTTCTGGCATTATACTTCAAGGTAAATCTGGTGAAGTTTCATATTGCAGCAGAACTTGGAAAATCCATTACACATTATCACTACCCTTAGCCTTGAACTGAAAGCAACTGTAAGTCAAAAATAGCCTCGTACGGCCAATATTAAAGTCTACTGCCACGAGCCAGAGAAATGTTATGAAAGGCATCAGGTTCTCTTGGTAGAGTAGTTGCTTTTCTACTGCTTCTAGAAGCATCCTTATGAATTTCTTTAGGTACACAGAAGAGTGGAAAAGTTACAGGGCAGGGGAAGAGAGCACTGGCTACCCCATGAGGACAGCAGGAAAGGTCAGGAGGCTGCTCGCCCATGGCTAATGCAGCCTGGGACAACAGAGGGAACATCAGAGGACAAGGAGAGAACTGATTTTTCTGCATGGACAAATGGGGATTCTCTCCATCAAAGTGAGGAAATACAAGCTACTGGGAATTTTCAGGGGATATAGATCGGCAAATTAAATCCCTTCATGGAAAAGGTTTGAGTTGCCCCTCTGGGCTCAGCCAAGAGGATTTCTGATCCCACCTTAGCTAACCACAGCTGTTAGCCCCTGGCAGTACAACAGCACCAGAGAAAGCAGACTTACAAGCAGGACTATCTTAAGTTGTTAAAGGTGCAGGGTTGACACTGACAATATGCTTGGGGGAAAAGACCCTTTAGCAATCAGCATCATGTTCAACTTCAGTGGATGAATTTAAGTTACAAACTGAAATTATGGGGGGAGGGGAAAAAATTCTGTATTTAGTGCAATTCTGAAGGGAGTCCAGAAAGCAGTGTTTCAGCCTGCAGGGCTTTGCTCTTATCATCTCCTTTCACTCACGCTTACGTGTGCCTTTTAAAAGCACTAAAATACACAAGAATCTATTGTGATGTCTGTGTTTGCAGAAATGCTCCAACTATAAACCTCTAAAATTTTAGTAATTTAGGTCTGAAAGCAGGGAATGAAGACAATACTTTACATGAAGCACAACTGTAATTTGCATTCCTCAAAGTGTTTGTTATCGAGAGTAGTGTTCAGTTATAAAAACGGCACAGACAATAAGGTGCAGCCAAAGAGGAAAGAAAATAGTTTGCTATTATTGCAATTGCATCTTTTTGTTTTAGCCACATATTAACAAGTATGGCCCTTAGAACAGCTGAAGAGAAGAAATGCTGCAGAATTGAACTCTAAGAATGTAACTAGGACTTTATGTCTAATAAAATGTTCTGTTCACTTTCAACATGATTTAAAATATCTTCACATTTTGCCAAGACATTTCCAAGGACTGGTTGCAATCACAGCAAAGGCTATCACATACCAAACATCTCTGCACAATCTAAAAACTTTCCTATTTCTTTGTTGAGATGACAAATTAGGTTTTGTGTACTACCTGCCAAACTATGAATTTAAGATGTTCCCACGCTTTGATAGTTGGTACTCTGAAGTATTAGTTTAAGATGACAAAACAATCTGAGCTTGTATTTGTTTCTACTAACTTGATGAATGAAAAATATTAAAAATATAACAGTACTTAAGAATCCCAGTGTACTATGCCCAACTTCAATCCCATAAAGAATTAGCAGTACTGCATTATCATATCCTTTCTGTGCATGTCAAGGAAACAGCCATTGGTTTTTCCTCTCACCAACACCTGTAGTAGTGGTTCAAGCCCAGAGAGTTTCTTCCCCCCTGAAGAACCTCTGGAGACCTAGAAAATAAAACTCCCCTGGGGTAGATTCCAAGGTGGATTGCCCCAGAGAGGGGTCAAAGTTCCCCCCCGCCCCTCAGTTCATAATGGTATTTGTATCTCCCTTTCTCCTCCCTTTCTCCTTCCCAATTGGTCCCTGGCCCTTTGTCCCTCCCTGGTCCCTCCCCGGTGCCGTTCCGAGATTGGTTGTTCCCCTCTGAATAAAGTCTGATGCCCAGCTGAGCCCAGGGGTCTCTCGCCCCAGACTCCAGCCGCTGACCACCGCGTGACTCCGTGTCTGCTTCCGAGTCCGGGCGGGAGAGCCCTCTCTCAGCAGCACTCCGGCTGAGACACAGCGTGGCTGCCTCTAGGAAGGAGCAGCCCGCGGCCAGGAGGCCCGATCTCTGACTGCAGTGGACCTGGACTTCAGGAACACTAGCAGACGCCGCTGCCGGGCTGCTGACCGAGCCTGGCTGGTCAGCAGGGCCAGCCCACACCTGCAGTGTCAAACACCTGAGCCATTTCCCCCTCCGAATCTATGGAAAGTTGCACAAAATGCAAGACCTCACACAACATATCCACACAAATTGCCCACGCCAGGACTGGGGCTGGCCACCACAGCCTCAACAACAGGTCAGGGAAAGAAGGGCCTGAAATCTCCCCTGATCCCTTCAGTTACAGCAACTTTGCTCCTAGAGCTATATATGAGTGATCAAAATCAGCTTGAGAGGAAATGGAATTCATCCTACAGCTACACTCGGAGGTTTTCCTTCACAATGTCTGTGTTGTTCTGAGCATGAAGAAATAGATACATATATATGCAAAATTATACCAAACAAAAAAAAAAAAAAAAACCTATGAGTTTAATTTTGGTTGGTTATTTTTGGGCAAAATTTAATAGAACATATTCTTCTAATAAAAGGAACTACCCATGCAAGAAAAAGGCACAAACACAAAGGTTATATAAATTCTCAGGATTAGCATTCAATGATAATTTGCACAATATTTTCAGCACCATATTTCCTGTTAGCCAGTTTTTTAAAAAAATAATAATTCTATTACTGATACATATATAGCAAAATATTTTCCTGATTAATTATACATCACTATCTATATACTGGTCATGCAGCTTTAACTAGAAAATATTTTAAACTTTTCCATGAGAATGCAGCACATTTTGACTGTTCTCATTAATATTCCAAGCAATTTTCTGCTTGTTGATCAACTTTCCGGTTTAATGAATACCAGAAAATGTGGATGATTACATGGACCTTGACAGGTACATGTCTCCTCTTAAGACAGCATTTCCCACAAAGAATTCAATGATCTACAATACGGTGCAATTCATTATAGCACCAAAAATTTCAGTAAAGCATTGAAAGAAAAACATTTTTTGGTGGAAGAGATCTTATACAAGGGATCTTATATTCCCTCTTATACAAGGGAAAATAAGACGTTAAAAGAAAAAATATCTAACTGTAGGCCTAAACTTCCTCTCATCACAGTTGAAAAGAATAATTGGACATTTTAAGTCTTATGTTAAGTGCCAGGAGACAGAATTCTCCCTAGTGGTATGCACATGCATTTTACTTTACAGGTTAAGACAGAGATGCCAAAGAGGGGCCTAGACCTTTCCCTGCTTTGCAGAAATCTCTGGGTTTGTCTTGTTTGATAGTCCCTCAGAAACAGTTCTGAGACCCTTGACAGACCAACCCAAGCATGCAAAGAAGACATATGATGACCAGATGGCCCACACTCTCATCCTTCAACACCCATATGCTTCAAGTGCATTTTCAGATTGCTGCTAAAGAGTGGGGCTTTCGAGTTGTAAAGATCCTAGTTGGCAGGAAGAATCCTTCCAGATGTTGGAAAAAACGCTTTCACTGCACAAGGATCTCAACTAAGCACATATTGCATTAAGAATTAAGCTGATTTGATGTATGTCCCCGAGACGGCAAAAAATTGCGGTTCTCTCTGATGTCCTACTAATAATACTGTTTTTTTTTAAACTTGCTTTTGGGGAAGCAAGTCTAGAGCTTTAACAGTATTCTTATGATTGGATTCTTCTGGTTGACAATACTGGACACAATTGATAATATTGGGAAATACTAATAAAATAAATACTATCAATTCTGGTGAATTGATATCTGGTGATATATGGTGATGTCTTTAGATGTCTTTAGATTAAAAACCAAGAAGAAATCTTGGAACTACAAAAAATACTTCCAATTTTCAAGAAATCATTAAAAACTTTTGAGGCATAGAACAACAGCATAGTATATTGAGTACTGAGCATTATACAGGGTTACAAGTATGTAAGAATAATTTAAAATGTTGTATGTATTTCATAGAACCAAAACACCTTAAAAAATTCATCTTAACAAAAGTTTAAAAACAGTTTCTATTTTTGAATTTCAGACAAGCTTTCCTGAACTCATAGATCACAAGAATGGCAAAATATGATACCTGGAGCACTGCTATTCAGAGGTCTGCAAGACTGTTAGGCCAGTTGAGATAGCTGGGCAAAAACATTACCTTCTGTAGCTTTCCCTGTACTATAAGTGATAAAGTCATGTTTCTTGGATTAGCAGTATTTATTCCTTACCATCTCATTAAAAATCCCTCATAGACTATAGAGCCATAAAATGGTCAAAGATCATTTGTTCCAATTCCTCTGCCGTGGGCAGGGACACTTTCCACTAGAGCAGGCTGCTCAAATCCCCATCCAGCCTGGCCTGGCCATGAGGAACACTTGGCATTTGCTGCATAACAGATTCCCCAGAGTCCCTTTGAATAACAATGCACAAACACGTACAGACTGAAATCCTGATTTCATTCCCACCAACAAAAGATTTTGTTATTAAAGCGACAAGATACATCAAGCTATTTCCAATGATTTTATCCATTTTGTGGTGATCTAAGAAAATGAATGAATTAGTTCACTGAACCTTTATGGATGTGCCTAGCTGTGTTTGTAGTTGATGAAAAAACCGGGCAATTTTAGAACATTATGTAGCTGATCACATGAAAACATCTCCTTGAGGGTGATGCTAATTAAATCCTAGTTTTCACTGAGTTTATAGACTAGATCTCCAGCAAGTCCAAGGGGAACATAACATGACTAACTCAGCAACTCATCACATCTTGTTTATTTATAAAATCATGTGGCTTAAACTGAAACATTTCCATTTTAGTAAGCTGAAAACCTAAAAGTAGAAACACATGCCCAAGGGTTTTGAAGAGTAAAAGTCTTTGAAAAATCCTGTCTTTTAAAGTAGCGCATTTATAAAGATATAAATATTTGTCATATAGGTCAATAGCTTGAAATAAAATATGATATGGTAATAGTGCTACAGTTTGCCATGTCTACTCATGGTGGGCCTATCATGAATAAAAAAGCACAAAAGAACCCCAAAAATCCTCTATGTCAGCCTCTAACAGAAAAATATTATGGCACTGAAAAAGAAAGAGGCCCAGGAAATACTTGGACAGCGCAGCTTCTGCCCCAGGTGACATGAGAGGGGCTCACTTGGGGCATAGCCCCTAAACTATAGCGAGCTCCTCTTCCTTTTTCAAAGTAGAATATGCTTGGACATGTGTGAAATCTCTGGAAGACTTTCCCCTTGTCATTTCCCTTCCTCTGATTGGGCACCATATTCACTAACCCCAAAGCCTCCTGACTGGCAAGTTACAAAATTCAATCATTCCAGAAAGTTATCTCTGATGAGGCTTGAGGAACCATGAATGAGGTCAACATGGGCTGCAGCCACTGTCACTGGTATGAAATTATGATGTACTTAAAGTTCTCAGCATTCAACTTTGTACAAACCAAAATGTTGGTGTATACCAATAAACAGACTCAATCTGGATCTCTCCCATTAATATGCAATTATTTCTGTTTGCAGTCTGCAGTGTATTTCCATAACACTCAAATAACACAGCAGATGTTAATGTCCATAAATCCTCTCCTGTGACTATTCCACTGCTTAATGCTCCAGTTTTCTATATCTAAAAATAATACATTTTGAAAGCTATGTTTATAGTTACAATGAATATCTTTATTCCTTTCTGAGATAACCAAAATATAAAGATGCATTCTTACATTCCTAATGAGCTCTTTTAGCCCTTTTAAAAATAAAACTAAAGATATTATATACTGTTATAGAAATATGCATAATGATAATTATTTAAAATAGTAAAATTAATATTAGTATGGTACCAGTCTCAAAGACAAAGGAATAAAGTATATTTATCATCCACTAGACAAAGAATAGACTAATTGTTCTTAAGTATGAATTTTCAGAAGTGACATGATTTACAATTTTGTGCTTTGATTTATGTATTCTGAAGTCATGAAATGTTAAGTGATCTTTCAGAAAAAAAATAATTAAAGAGCATCAAAGCTATTCATCCCAATGTCAAAGCACTCCAGGTCACCTCTACTTCTCACATGTAAGTAGGAATTCCAGGGATTTAACTATTTTACTGCTCTAACAGCATCTAACAGGGTACTTAATATAAAAAAGAAATTGCAAGTGCTATGATATAATGTCCAAAATCAGCATCAAATTCAGTCCTCACCTGCAATAATACCTGCTTCTTACACGGGAGTTTATAAGTCCCTACACAGTGGATATAATCCCCTACAGAGTAACAGGATTTTGCATGGGGGTCTGATACTCTGGTAATATTACTGGAAAGATCTGGAATGCTACAATCTGCCACTGAGTTTTCCTTCTTCCCCACATCTGCACCACACTGGCAACTCACAGTCTCACGGAATCACAGAACAGGTCAGGGTGGAAGGGACCACAGGGGATCACGAGGTCAAGCGGGGGAGACTTCACACATTCTCTGGGCAATCTCTTCCAGTGCGTGATCTCCTGCACAGTAAAGAAGTTCCTCCTCATGTTCAGGTGGAACTTGCTGGGCATCAGTTCCTGCCCGTTGCCTCTCGCGTTATTGCTTGGCACCACCGAGCAAAGCCTGGTCCTTCCTCTGCCCCTCCCCTCAGAGACTTCGTGTACATCGGTGAGGTCCCCTCTGAGCCATCTCTTCTTGAGGCTGAGCAGGCCCAGCTCCCTCAGCCTTGCCTTGGGACAGAGATGCTCCAGTCCCTTCATCATCTCTGCAGCCTCTGCTGGACCCGCTCCAGGAGCTCCATGTCTCTCTTGTCCTGAGCAGTCCAGAACTGGACACAGCACTCCAGATATGCCTCACCAGGGCACATCTGGATCAATCCACAGTGTAACCTACATACCCCCTAAAGGGGTGGGCAGCTGGTATAATGTGGAGTGCTTTTTTCATTCCCCAGATGCATTACTTTATGATTTATACTGTGGAATTTAATCTCTCTTTTGAGGGTGGGAGAGGAATCATAAAAGTAAAAAATAAATAAATTCTACCTTCACTGTCATTCTGCACTTTCTGCCCAGCAATTCAATTTGTCCTTTCTGTTGACAATGCCACCCAGCTTTGAATCTTTAGTAAATTTCAACAGAATACTACACTTTTTGTGCCAAAACCATTACTAAAAACATTAAACAAAATTGGTTCCAAGACTGATGTTCAGGAACTCTATTAAATAATCTTTCAATACATTCTGCTTCCTCGTTTTAACATGATTTATTCTGAGTCAGGTTTATCACTCCATTTAATGCTTATTTTCTGGAAAGCGTACAGAAATATAAAATAA
Source organism: Acanthiza pusilla (assembly GCA_036630365.1). Taxonomy (NCBI): domain Eukaryota; kingdom Metazoa; phylum Chordata; class Aves; order Passeriformes; family Acanthizidae; genus Acanthiza; species Acanthiza pusilla. Next base: position 11,781,124 of record JAXCHO010000026.1, on the reverse strand, counting down.
TTCAATTCAACACCCTGGCTCAAAAAGCACTTGCTTGTGTGTGTAGCCTACAGTTGATGTATTAAATGACAATAAAATGGATAAAACAACCTTACTGCGCTAAAAGTTACTGCCAATATCCGACATTGTTAAATTAAAAATTAATTGCCTGAAGAAACACACAGAAATGCATACATGCGTACTTCAAATTTTTTATTTAGGGTTGCTTAATAATTTATGGCTTGAGTAAGAACATGCCTCCTTCAGCATAAAAATGCTAATTGCATTAAAGAAGAAACAATCCCTGGAGCACAGAAGCGAGCATTACAACTTGTTAGTCAAAAATTAATACTCAGCACTGTAAGTCATTTTTATTAACTTACTCTACAGTTGCAATGGCTGCACAATTACAAACAACAATGAATGATTCCCTAAGACCTAAGATAAATGATCAAATTAATTTTTAGTTTAGTAAAATATTTTGTTACTTCAGTCTCACTACCAAAGACTGAAGCCCAGAATAAAAAACCACATTTTTCCATATTTATTGGAATGTTTTTACAATTTCTGCTTTACATGCTACTCACTGTTGTCCTTTCAGTGCTGATATCAATGAGCATTGACCATTACAGTACAAAACTAATGGAACTTGGTTTTGTTTTTTCCTTCTATAGCTAAAAAAATGTCAGCTTCAGCAAAATATTTCCTTAATTTTGAGTGCATTGGAACCCCTTTTTTAAACTCAGATGTTTTCAGGTGACACTTTTCTTTAGATGTTTTGGGGAATTTTCACATGTTCCTCTTTTTTAAATAGAAAGACCTAGCAAAAGTTTGTAGAAAAATTATGCAAGTCACACTGCATTTCTGGAAAAAACTTTCACCTCTGTCTCTCTGTTACATTTAAGTGATGTCCCACATAAAAAAAAAATAAAATGAAGAACAAAACTGCTAGCAGCCATCTACAGCAAAACCACCTCAAGGCAAAAGCACTCTTTCCACTACAAAAATAGAGAATCATCTTATGGGGGGGTGCCACTGGGACAGCACAAACAGCTGGGAGAAAAATAGGTGAAAGAGGGAAAAATGCCTCAAGAGGAATTACATATAAGATACAGCTGTCTCCAAATGCCCTTCAGAGAGCAAAATTTCTGGAGGCCGCAGATGTTTCCTGGGAGAACATTACTGAAGGTGTTTCCTCTTTTGTTCTCCTGCCTTCACATTTGCTGCTGCAGGGACGAGGTGTGATGAGGGCAGCAGCCCAATGTGGGACACACCTTTTTGTGGACAGGTTACAAACAACGGCTCAGCAAACAAAGGCCTGGAAAACAAAGCTCTTGCTTTGGAGATTGGCCTCTTGTGGGCTCTCAGCACTGAGCTCTCTGCAGTTCTACCCCAGAGCAAGGACACAGCTCTCTGCGGTGAGCTCCCAGCCCCGCGGATGCCCCAGGGAAGCACATCCCTGTGGGGTTTTGGCTGGGATTCTTGCACTGCAGCTCCCTGTGCCTGCCATTAGGGCAGCCTGCAGTGCTGTGGAACACCTCCATCACCCAAGGGACTACAAGATGTTCTACACAACCAAGTAAATAACCAGGCAGTTTCTCCCGAGCAGCACTTTTCAGTTTTCAAACAGAAAAAACATGGCTTGGGAAGGAGGACATCTGATTATTGTCAAGAAGAGTTTCTCTTTACAGGTAGAATTTAATTTTTAAAATGGGTAAAGTTTTGTTCAAACCTTTCATAAAATGTCACAGTTACAAAGTTTAATTTTGCCAAGGGCTATGAACAGTGTAAAACACTGTTTTGATTAGTTGGTCAGCATAGAGATTTTATTTCCCATCAGGACACATTACTGTAGAGAATGTTGACCAAATGAACTCTCTCCTTGTTTGTGTCTCACCTAATTAAGCATTATAATTATAAACAGCTTCAGGCTGTCATAATTAGACTCCTGTTGATTTTACTACTGTTGTAGTGAACACAGCTCTCTGCTCAGTGTCCAGTCACACAGAGGCTGCCCACAGTCTGCCCTTTAAAACTCCTGGCAACTGGGGAGCAGTGGAAGAATTCAAAACCAGTGTCAAACTGTGCACATTTAAAACTAATTCCTGATCAGTCTTATCTTTAAAGGACGCCTAAACTTGGTACTCATCTGCTTTTCCTTGAGAACAGAGCTTACAGACAGCCCAAACATTTCTTTTCAAATGTTTGTGTTGTTTCAGTTGAAAGCAGCTCTAAGCAATTGCTTCCTGATCAAATGTCATCTTTGTTATGAAGTTAGTGAAATATTTATCAAGATTAATTTTAAATCTTTTGCTTGCATGTCCTCTCTAATTACATTTGCATATTCATTGCTCTAATTAGCCCAGTGGCTTTAATATGAATCAGAAATTGAAACTGTTCATGTTCTCAGGTTTAACTTCCAAAAAGTTCCATGGGGGTTCTGAAACGGCACAGTAGGTTTGGTTTATTTTATGCTCATTTCAAGCAAGGCCAGCAGGGATGTTCTTTCTCTGCAGGGACATAGTGACAATGCAGAGACGAGTCAATGACCACAATTCATGATCCACCAAACGGGAAACAGCCAGCACGGACAGCTCACAACGCGCGGCTGCAACTGAGCTTTGTTGTAAAGCAGTTGACACTGCATTATTCTGAACAACACAAAACAAAAACCTCAAAACCAGAACCAAGAAACACTGGAGCTTAAGATATGAAAAGTTTGAAATTATTCCCACTGCGGTAATTCCCAAACATACACTAGCAAATGAGTGAGGACTGCACCAACACGCTTGGTTTTTCCCTTCATGCCACCTGATCACACTGTGAGGGTGCTAAATGTACTTGATTTTCTAGAAGACTACTCCAGTAAAATTCCATGTGTATTGGGAGGATTCCCAGCAGAGAAGAAAAAACACACTATTGCAGAGGGGTGGTAAAAAGCAGGAAAAAAACAACCCACATTTCTCCTAATGCAATAGAATGCTACGGAAATGCTTTCTGGGCATCCCAGCATAGATTGCTCTGAACATAGCAGGTTCTGAATTTTTTACAGAAAGAAGTCCTTTGGGAGAAGAGTTAGTAAGCAGAGTTAGCTCAAACTCTAGATTCAAAAAAACCCACCAAACCTGAAAATGGTGCTGTTTTTTTGTCCTCTATCTCTCCTGACATCTCTTTGTTCTTTCACTGTCTGGGATTCCCAACATGATGTTCAACGGGGAATATTTCTGTTCTAAATTTTAGATCGCTTCAAGACACACGGGACATGTGGGAAAGTCAGTGTGAATTCCTGTTGCCCTAAAGGTATACCACCATTTAAGGGACTGCTCTCAACCACTTAAATACAGAATATTTTGCTTGTATTTTCGGTATATAGCATACTTAAAACTTTGCTAATATCCTGACCAAATATTGCTTTTCTTCTTTCTTCCTGAAAACACAGAATTCCCCAATAAATGAGCAAATTCAGACCCCCCAAAATAATCCCTAGAAATGCAATAGCATTTCAGAGGAGAACTAAGCTTCAGGAAAGCACCCACCTATCAATCCACAGAGGGCATCATCTGCCAGCCCCACTTTTACATTCGAAAGCCAAATTCTTTGCCTCATTTCCTGACATCTAAGCTAGCCAAAAGGGTGGTTTGCAAGGACCCTCTGTGAGCAAGGTGAAAACAGAACGTCAGGAGAAACAGCAATTTTGCCATGCATTGGGAAAGTGAGGTACCTATAACCTTTAACTGATCAGAACTATTATTAAAAATATATATGTGCACAGAGCATGTAAAATATACATGATGGCAGGGCACAATATAAAGTTCATATAGGCATGGGCTAGAATCACAGCATTATTCCTAAGTGCCTCTATACCATTTATATAACCATGGCACCAAGATTTCTACACATGGTAAATATTTTATAGAAAAAATATTTTTCAGGAGTTTATTTTTTACTGTGGAGTTTTGAATTTTATTGGTCCTATTTTTCATATATTGTCGCCTGCAAAATAAGTTCCTAGTGGGCTATGACTCTTCTGGCATACATTTTGCAGAATTAAAAAAAAAAAAAAAAGGAGTAAAAATTCGTGTGTAATAAAACTTTAGAACCTCTTAAAAGTTATCTAATGTAACTCTACCTTCCGTAACCATGTTATTGCAGTTTTTATGTCTGCTCTTGTGCAACCAGCCTGGAGTAGAAACAAGTAGGATTTTTTAAACTATTTTCTAGAAATCACATTGGCCACTTCTTCACCACTGGCATGCATTCAGAGTTGTGCTTCTTTTAACCAGTACTTCTTGGGGAAAAGATCAAGTTAACTTTATCCTGTTCCGGCCATATCTACATTTCTTTGGGGTAGAAGCAAGATATGCCTGGAAGTTGGCACCCAGACAGCTCCTAAAATCTCAGCTTATTCTGACATTGTCACCAGTGCTTGACTGAACAGCACCTGGCCTACTGTTCATACCCAAGTAAAAAAGACATTGAGATAAAGGAGAGAAGAAACTGTCCCTCAAACTTTGTTTCACTTTAAAAGGAACAGTCAGAGCACAGGAGAGGTTTGAGAATTCTGCATCCCAAGGCTCCATGCAGCACAGGCACCCCCAGTCATTGAACAACTGAGCAGAGCTGAAGAATTGTAATTCACATGCAAGGACCAAACACTTTCTGAAAGAATGAGCCTATAGTGAATACAATAACATGAGCAAGAGTTAATGCAGATCTCACAGTTTAGTGGTGTACTGTCAGGATTCTGACCTCTGACACTCACAATTGGGAAGAAAGAGGTATGAGAAGCTGACAAAAATGCCCATTGTCTAAAGTCAACATTCAAGGTTGAAATTGTGCTACTGCACCACAAATAGATAAAAGTTATAAACTAGAGTCTGTAGGCTGAGTATTAAAGAATTACCGCAAAAATTAGTTACAAATACCGCAGTGACAACAGGATGAGCGAGAAATTACTTTTCTTATTTAGGGGAACCTCATGTACTTCTGATCACACTAGAGAACTGAATCCTTTACAACCACATGAACCAGAATTAAAAGTATGTACATAAATACATACATACAAATAAAAATATATGCCCATGTGAGCTACAGCTTCTCTTAAAAGAAACCCATACCATCTCAACTCTCATGAGTTCAGATAATTCATGCAATAATTTCGTGCAGTGGAATTCCCAGAGCAGAGCTCCCAAATGCACATGGAGCAATCCTTCTTCAAGTGCTCTAATATCCTTTGTGAGTCTCCTCATTAAAAATGGTCATATTTGGCTGGGTTCCCTTTATGGCAGCTCTCTGAAAGCACAGAAAGCTGCACTGTGAAGTTGATATCCTCGCCTTGAAAACCAACATGGACATAACGACTATTTGTGCCTGGAGTACATTATTGCTTATGTTAATATTTTATGTTTACTGACTCTATTTGCAAATCGCACGGCGGAGCGCGTCCTCAGCATCGCTGCAGTTTGGTGGAATGAAAAAGAACCATTCTGTGGGGAGTGTTCTCTGTTTGTTTTACAGCAAAGGATGGGAGGAATTGGATGCTGTACTTACTGCTTAACACTCCAGATGCTTCAGCTGCGAGTGGAGAGGAATAAGACCTCACTGTCACACAGCAGGGAATCCCAGCAGCATCAGAGCTCCCCAGCAGCTGGCACTTGCAGAGCAAATGGATCGGAGCGCAGTGTAATTGAACACCAAGGCAGTAAAAACACAAAATGCTTTAGATGAGACTATTAATTTCAGGGTCACAAATCTTGCTTGTAAATATTGAATTGAAAGCGTGGTAAAGTAGAATTTCCAAACTTTGATTAAGGAAAGTAGTTGTGCAAATTTACTTATTTAAGTCAAGGGTGTTTTGATGCAAAAATGTCGTGTGGTGCCTGAACTACAGACCAGAGAGCTGGGCTGGAGGCATCTTTGTATGCCTGAAAGGTGGAGTTTTGAAAACACACTGCAAAAATTGGCTCTCCACAGAGCCCATGGATAAACTGTGGAACTTCTTCCTCTGGACAGAGAGAGATGGTAAAGGAGGAGACTGACACATTCATGAGTAAAAAAAAAAATTGCAAAGCAATATTAAACTTAGAGGTCACCTTTGGCTCAGGAAATCTCTCAGCAATAAATTGTTTACTGAATGAGTATTACAGTAAAGTATTACTACAGATGTGTTCTGTTCCTGTGCCTTCCCCTAGATACACACTTCAAGCCACATTGTACTTAGATCTGAGCCTATAAAGATTTTATGTTCTCATGAAAAATAACACAATCAGATTATGGATTTTATAGGTGAAAAACTTCACTCAGCAAACAGTAAATTCTAACTGAAAATATTTTCTAGAGGCAAGACTATTCCAAGGGGACATGTGACAACAGAAGCAGAAAATCTCTTTCTAAAATTGATGTAAAAATTGAAATCATAATAAAAGCTGTCTCAGAAATTATTTACATCTCATCTTGGGATCAGTGGAGTCATAGTGCTCTTGAAAAATGCACCTATACCATATGCTGGTCTCCCAGTAGAAACTAGAAATAATTCAACTTACCAAAACAAAGTTGGAGTGAAATCCAGTTGAATAACTTTGTACATTTGACTGCAGCTGCCAATTATGAGATTTATTAGTGCTATGTTCTAGGCATTATTTGGGGACATAACTGTATGTGGAATGTATTAATTCACAACACATGTAAGCAGCTAACAAGTTACACTGCTTTCTTCAGGTTTTTCACTTGGTTGTTTTTTGCTATTCAACTAAACCAAATGGAGGCATCTGAACTTGGAGCTCTGCTGATAGTTTTATCAATACATACGACAAAATATATGTATCCAAGTAGTAGCTTACACCATCTATTTAGCGAATATTTTTAGACTTTTTCATCCTCTGCTTTACATTGATGAGGCACTGGTGAGCTTTTAGCACATTTTGACTTAGCATTTTCTTGCTTCCATATGAACAAGCTGTGTGATAGTACTACACTAATGAAATACTGCCTGACAAGATCCAATTGTTTAAAAAAAAAATAAAAAAAAAAAAGACCACAGTAATTTCTATATTTCATATTTAAAATCACTTTTCCCACAGAACACAGAAGGCTTAGAACAACTCGTGCCTTGGACTTGTATTCTATTTCACACAGTAGAAAAATGTCTGGTTAATGTTTTGGTGGAAGTCATGGAAAAATTCTGGCTGAGGCAAATTTTTCCATTGTTTACACTGCATATAGATTTTACTAGTGTAAGGAATTTCTTGTCCTTTCTTCTTAAACTATTTATTTACTTTCATGAAAACCTGAAAATAGTTAAGTACTTCAACAGAGCAAATTGAAATATTATTATGTAACATAGTAAAATAAAATGCAAACAGATGCATTTTAATATTATACAATGCAGTATTCAATGGCTCATTAAACTATATTCATTACTAAGCTGGATCCATGGAAACAATTTTGTAGCTTTAACAATGTACCAGATGTCAGATGTTTGCTGTGTCAGATGGTTTTATTCTTTAGCCACTAGGAATTTACAGTCAAGCTTGCCTCAATAAACACATGAATCTGGTCACATCTATCAAATTTGCCAGTATAAGTTAGAATTAAATTCTGAGAGAGCAGTCAGGCCCCATATCATTTTATGCAAAAATTTTTCTAGACCAAGGTTCAAAGAGGAAAATACTGGGGAGTGGGTATCCATTCTGGTCCAATCAAAACAATATTTTTAAAATCCTTCTCTCCGCCTACAACAAACATTGTCACCTTGAATGAAGAAAAGGTTCCATTGAAAAACATCCAACTGAAACGTTCTGCCAATTTTTAAATATGTCTCCCTTCCATCTCCCCCTTTCTTCCCCTCCATATATCAGAGGTGAAAAAAGACCCAAACAACAAGCCACAGACATTTATCTCTGAGTTATAGCAACCAGAAAGGACTTTTGTAACCCAAGGTACCGGGTCACAGCAACTGCATCTATTGCAGCTTCCACCAGCCCACTTCTTTGCTTTTTAAAAACAACTGAAAAGACACCATCTAGAGGATCTCTGACTGAGAAAAAACATAGGTTTCTCTTTGCCCTTACTCACATCCAAGCTCCTGCTGTAGAACCAATGGTCACGTGCTGCTAACGAACGCAATTGTCGCCCCAGCAGTCCCAGCGCTGGATTCGAAGAGCTCTTCAAGTTGTCTATACGAACAATTGACCACAGACAGTTCTAGTCTGTTATTTATGGCTGCCCTAATGATTCCAGGCTTTTTCCAGTCTCCACTGAACAGAGTTGTGCAGGGCTCCCATTTTATCAATCTTAATAAAAGCACTGGAGCTGATAACCTAGAACCTAAATGATTTAGTTTAGCTGCCAGATCTAATATTAGTCCCATTTTCCACTTACAAAACTTGGGTCCTCCAGCTAACCAAGCCCTTTTAATCCAGCATCCTGACACCTCCTGGCTCCACGCACTGGTAAGGGTAAGAGCAGCCTACAATGGCATTAACTTGGATCCAGCTACACCTGATTTCACTCCTACTTTAATTTTCTGCTTTCCAAGGTAAAACGTCATGCAGCTTTATGGGAGGTTTTATCAGCACAGTATGGTTTTAGGACTATCCCAACCATTCATGTTGTCTTTTAACTGGTTTCAAAGACGTGGATGTATGCCAAGGAACCAACATCAAATCACAGCTGCAAAACATCCCAGGCTATCAGAAGCATCTTTAAATAATAGTCTAAAAGTCAAAGCAAAAAGCTCAGTTGTACATCTGGAAATTACTCATAGTTCCAAACACATGCACAACTATTACTCTGCCTTTACTCTCAGTTCAGTGTGAGCTTACTTTAGTTTAAATCACTTGTCTCAGGAAGACAATCAGGGCCTTGTTTTTTATTTAAGTATATACAGACAACTTCAACATCTGCTCTTCTTACCAGACCTTTACATTTTTAAATTAAACTAATTCTGAAAATTTCATAATTCCCCCCTTGATCATCATAGCAAGGCATTCCCCTGAGGTTCTAGCAGCCACAATAATTGGCAGCTTTGTCAGCACTGACCACTGGAAAATATTTTCTCCACCCATACACCTGCAAGGGAAGTTGCCAGAGCAGTCTGCTCAGTGAAGGCAGCTACTGGTAGTCCCTGGAGCGAAATATAAGGACCAATAGCAAGGATGGACTTCCCATCTCAGCCAGTTACTCTGGAATCAAGTTTAACTCGAGCCAGACTGAAACAAACTTGTTTATTTACAGATATGCAAACCAGACATGGGAAAAGTGACTAAAACAGAACCATGCATAACTTCTCCCACAACTGAATCTGTTAGATCTCTTTTTTCATTCTGAATCTAACCACAGGGCTCACAGACACTGCTGGCAGTTCTGCAGCCCTCTGCCCTCACACTCATTTGCAGAAGAGGATCTGAAGGTGGAAACCTTGGCTTCCTGTGGGCCTCTAAACCACATCAAAAGAGCTGACCGTTTCCAGGGATGTACAACCTCTTTTGTTGTTCATCTGTGGCAGTTTTCAAGCTGCTGCTGCATAAGTTAACAGCTGCCTCCTCCAACTCCAAGGTGCCTCGTGAGCACAGCCTCTCGAAATGGTCATCTGCCTCTTTAGACCCAGGCTGCAGTTTCAGTGTGGGGATAATTAGCAACAAATCATTCATAAAAGCTCAAAATAAATGTCTGCCATACCACAAGAAATCAATCAGACATCAGTGTTAAATGTTTCAGTCACCATGCCAGATTGTGAGTTGGGGGGCAGGAAAGAGCTCTGAAATGGTGCCTTGTTAAATGCCACTGCTAGACTCAGCACTCAACATTTGGACTCAGGCCAAATTTAATTTTAAAAAATTCTACTTATCAGATATTCCTCAGCTATGAAGCTGTATGGAGATCAGAAGAAAAAAGTCCTGCCAAAGCATCACAACATTGAGAAAAGGCAGTTTCTCTTGAAGTAGCTTTGGCTAGAAAAATATCTCTGGATTTGCTGCAACTGCACAAACAAAAACTGAGATATTTTCACAGCTCAGGTGAGACCATCTGCATTCAATGTTGTCATTCCTGATGGTTTTATGAAGCATATTGACTTGTTTAAAAGAAATAATACTGATTTTTTTTACATCCCCTAGTGTTTTCTTTGTGCCATTTTTTAGTAGGCTATTGAGTCAATTCAAGGATATTAATATTAACAGATGTGTTGTTCTCTTTTTAGAACCTGTTCAATGCTATTTATTGATCCAACAGTTGATGATCACAGTGGTAAAATGCTGTCAAACAATTGATATTCATTATGGAGATTAAGTACCCCACACAAAAAGGGTATTTGCCAAATGAGCTTTCAGAAGATTAAAATTTCAGCTTAGTTTCTAGTATATGTTATCCATAATTAGAGTATCTGATTTATTGATTCATATTACTATATTTTATTTCCACTTTTAGTCTGACCAGCCTGTCTGTTTCTAGTTACTGATCTGATTTTCTCCTTTACAAAGGAAAAAAGACAGAAAATTGACACTTTTTTTTGGAGGGAAGAGGGGCTGCCTCTTCCCAGAGGCAGAGGGCAGCAGCTTCTTGTAGAACAGCAGTGGGTGAACTGTGGGACTTGAGCAGCACAAAGATCCCATTCCAGGGCTCTGAGACACGGCCTGTAAAGGGCTCTGCCTGCATGGAAATCCAAATTTTAGTAGGGAAGGCTGCTCAGTGCCACATGTCTTGGCCCAGGTCCACAACCCAATTCCCTACAACTTAGAGATGTGTTCACTGCCCATGCACTGATGCGGTCTCAAGGTAGTTTCACTTTCAGTGAGACTTCTCCAGGACATATACCTTTCTAGTCTGGAGAAATACCACCTAAAATTAACTCTTCCAAATGCTTTAAATACCACAAGGACAGTCTAGATTCATCAGCCCCCTTCCATATGCATTTGCCAATTCTGCCCTGACAGTGCAATAGGCATTAGGTGGTAAGAGTATTTCTTAGACTTCATCTGAAAAGACTTGCACATTTTCACCAGTGCATATTTTGCAGTGCTTGAATCACAGATTTTTACCCGGAGAATGCATCTGTTCTATTGCAGTTTTCTGCATTGATTTCTGTGACCTATATCAAGAAGGTTTTACCTGCTAATTCCTGTGTCAAACCTAATCAAGTGGGAGCTAATCTAGCCAAGACCAAATCTGTAGAAGAAAAGCTTCTCAGAAGTGATAGAGAATACACTATAATTTTTAAGAAACTCACCCTTTAGTCTTTCCTCAAATTATGAGGGAAAAAACCCAACCAATACAAGCAAACAAAAAGCAAAAAACCTCCCAACAAACCAAAGCACATCAGAGGAAGGATGATAAATCCTAGAAGCCTAAATACAACATTTAGAGAGGTGCATTGCAACAAATCAGTATTAGAGATTATGCAGCACAAGAGAATAACATCAACAGTTGTCATATCATTTTTGTTAGTATTCAGTGTTCTACAAAGACTTCATTTTATAAACAGAGAACCTTCAGATAAGATGTGAAACAATTCTCCCCTAGTTACCCATATGCTGATCATATTAATAAAATACCAGTTTCTTTAAGTCTCTCTAAAGCTTCCATATATTTGTGTCTGACAAAGTTCTACTCTAGATATATCCTTGCTGAGAAGTCTCGGGTTCCAAAGTAATAAGTGTCTTTCCAAAGTATTAAGAAAATCAAGCAGCAGGCCCCAAAACTGTTGTTTGGAATACTCCAATGTAGTACTGATTTTTTCCTTTTATTAAAAGAAGTTTGACTAATGCTCTGACCTTTTTTATAACAACAGGTTAAATTAAGAGCCTTGATTTAGGTAATTTGTCCTATTTTATCGTTCTTTAAGTGGTTTTGCCTTGTTCAATATACTGTTTTATTATTAAACAGTGTTGCTTCAATGGTCACTTAGGCAGTTCCACAGGAGTCCAACAATATTACATCAGCATAAAAAATGCTCTTACTGAAGGGGAAAAGTGATGCAAGCCTTAAACAGTAGTGGTGTTTGGCACTGAAGAGACTTGCATAAAAGAATTTTAGTGAAAAACTTGCAGCAAATCTTATTGCAGCCCAGATAACGTGCATTGAAAATAGCACATGACACATATTATATATGAGAACTTGATCAAATAAAAAATATTCAAAATAGTTTTTCAAAATGTCTCATTTAGATGCTTATGTATAAATTGTTGCACAAAAGAAATAAGGAGAATACCTTAGGTAACAATCCTGCTGTCACAAACTGTGCTGCTGCATGTGAAAGAAACCTCTAGGAACAATTTTCTCCTACAACTAAATGAAAGCTTCTATTTGGGACACTAAGAATATAAGAGCCTGGGTTTCACTAGACTCTTAGTCCTATGTATGTAGTTCATTCAAGATCATTTTTGTGCTTAAGCAGATATTACACAAAAAGAGATATTACCTAAGCAGCCACCAGAGAAAAGGACTTGCATTCAGAAATTCTGGTTGACTGAAATAATGCAGAACTCCTAAGCATGAATTTCCGATAAAACAAAAAATTGTTTCAGTTGCACATTGCCCTTGACATTGTGCTTGTTGCTAATAGATTAACATGCAGTTTATGTGACCCTGAGTGAAATTTAATTTTCATAATTTGCAAATAATGAAAGCTTTGTAAACTACTAGAGAGGAGAAAACTAATTTGTGTTCTATTGTGACTTAATGTCATTTAACATTCCATACATTTCTGGCAGAGATGCTTCAAACAGTTTATAGATTGCACTGGTTATTTCCAGATTGTAATATGTCCCAAGGGGAGCTGAAATATTTTTTACAGATCAGCGATTAATAATATTAAAGATATCAAGAAGACTGTGAAAATAAAAACTGACATGAACTGGATTTTTCCAAATACTTATGGTCCAGTTCTGACCTTTGTAACTCAGCCCAGGAATCTCCCATCACTCCAAAAGTGGTTTAACTGGTTTAATTTCCAGTGAAGAGTTTACCCAATATAGTCTGAATGCTTGTTTTGAAGCCCAACCTAAATTTCTGACAGAGTTACATTTTTGGATGGCACCCAGGAGGCAGGTATCTTACTGTTCTTATTTGTGCTTCCCCCATTAGTTTTCACAATTAATCCCTTTCTTTTATTTCAACACAGAAAAAAAAAGGGAGATCCTGAATTACAATTCTGATGCATTGATAAGGCCAGCAACACTTAGCAGCAGTTTCAGAATATGCCCTCTCCAATCCAAAGGAAAAGCCACATTCAGCCAAGGCTCAAGGATGACATATGCAGAGTGGCCAAAATGCAATGACAAAAGCAAAAGTTTTAATTTCAGTTGGATGAGGGAAAACAGTGTGTGTAAGAATTTACCAATAATTATTGAGTTTGAATAATTCTGATTTGCGCACATCAGAGAAATTCGGAGTACCTGGTGCTCGGAAGTCTGACTACTCCAAATTTCTCTGACAGCATGGGGAAGACAAGAAATGCAATGGAGATACATGGATTCTTTTGGAAAGATTTTTTTTTTCTCTCCAAACAATAGTGTGAACATTAGCTTAATATTCTGGCAAAAGCAATCTCTGCAAGTTTCCTGCTCCATATTTGCTCAGCTGTGACATCAGAGACAGAACAGAGGAGACCCCGAAATTTTATGAGCTGGTTAGCAACAACTCTACATAAAAATTCAACCCTCTGAGTTCCTAAGTCATTTGTGGAGTATCTGAGCTAAATTATCTACAAAACCTCTCACAAGACTGGGATAAATTCAGAAGACAAACCACAGCCTCTAGTTTGAAAACACTGGCTTACATAATTCCTTGGCATGTAAAAGAAAGTTTCAAAGTATGATAGAAAAAAATTGAATAGCTGAATATAAGCCACAAACCTTATACTGGTGACTCTCTCTATTGTAAAAATACTCCCTCCAGACTTTCAGAGATGCTTCTCCTTCTCCATTACCCATTTATCTGACTATTCATTCATTTTAATACTGAGAAATTTACTGAAATAATGCTATGCTACATCATTTCTGTTGTACGCTGTTTACTTTTTAGTGCACACACATATTCCTAAAGGACAAAGTACTCAAACTGTACAACAAAATTACATAACTTTCTGAATCAAATCAGATCTATGCATGCACTGCAGGTAAAGCATCTGTTCAAGAAAGGCACAGGTGAAAAAGTGTTGCATACAATTTGTTCTCATCAGAGGGGATTAGAAATGGATTGCTAAACATCCATGAGACACATGAATGGTGAATGATTGAAAGGAGGGAAGCAGAGAAAGGTGCCAACAACTTAAGCTCTTCTTTGTTCTTTTCCATTTACCCAAACTACCTGGTACACATAAAAACCAGTCATGAATGTTTGATTAGTTCTGATTTACACAAAAGTATCTGCTATATTTCTTTGAAGGCTGCTTGTTTATTTAGTGTTTTTACAATAGCAAAGCTAACAAAGGCTTTGGATTAGCTCAGCCTCATGCTAAACAAGGCTATAAGTAACATTATCATTTGCAGGTCTGAAAACTCTCAAGGTTTCCTCATGGTAACTTTGCATTTTCTGTCTTGGCTCTCTACTACAGTGGGTAACAATATTTGCTTCTTTCCAGCATGGGCTACTGATATTAACTTGAATTTTTAGAAATGTTCTAATTGAACTAGGTTTAAAACAAAACATACTTGCCTTGCCTAATTTTACTTCATAGCTGTGTTTCCCAAATAAAACACTGTAGAGTGTTTCATTCACTTCCACAAGTACTTTGAAATAAATTTTCTGGTTCTGGATTCACTAATCTCAGATGAAAGGTCATAGAACACTAGGTGAAATAAAAATGCAGGTGACAGTGCCTTTGTCAAGGCAGAATTACGACTTCACTAATAAGATTAAGTGTGGAATAGTGTGTCAGAAAGGTATGAAGAAATGAATATAATTACATTTGAGGAAAATCCATGTGTAGTATGAAGAATCAAAGAAAAATGTAGAGTCAACCTGAGCAGATAATTTTCACAATGACTAAAAAAAGTTCAGGATTTTTAAAAGGGATATAAAAATAATACTCTCATATCTTACATGTGGAATTAATGCCATATGGGGATGCTATGTATACTGACAGTAGTTTTTAGACTTCTAACAGAAAAAAAGGGAAGCAAAAACTAATCCTATAGCAACTATTTCATATGTATCATCCTACTAATTGCAAGAAGAATTATTCCATCAAGATAAAAGGTTAGTTGAGTAGCTTAAAAGCCTTTTTTTTTTAATATCTAGCACTGCTGATTAAGTCCAGAAATGTAATACAGGTGAGCAAGTTTCAAGATTTCAAACCTCCAGGCAGCCAGTAAGATCAATTTTCTCTGCTACTAAAATCAGTGAATTAGAAAATATAATAGCTGGGTGTATAAATAGTTAAGTGCCATTGGTTGCCATCAGCACCTGCTACACAATCAATTCAGAAGGACCTGCGTGGACTTTTGGACATCTGCAATACTGCAACATCTCTCTACCACCTGCAGAGGATATAAACCCTGAAGAATAGACCCCAAACAGGTGGAATTACCCATTGCATTAGCTGGCAGTGAAAACCTGGTTCAGAAAGCATTATTCTGCCAAGAATCTGAGATTTGTAACACTAAATAATGCACAGCAGATGGGATTAGACTATGGAAAGTCTTGAATTGGTTTAATTTCCTGCTACTTTATATGTCAGCCCATCTGGGTGAAACTCTGGCCCCTCTTTAAGTAGTGTCTGTACATTTAAATCTCCAATTCATTTAATCATAAGGATGGTAATTCATTTTGCCACTGATACACCACATAGTGAGGGCAAACCTCTTTCTTTTACAAGATGGGAGCTCTTCAGGAGTTCAAGTATTCCATTTTAATACTAATACTTGATATACACAGTGATTATTGGAAAGTGAAGGTTTCTGTCCCCTCTTTCTACACATTAAGAATGATCTCCTTGAACAGTACTTTGCCAGAAAAGAAGATAAATAATCCACTGCATTCCCCTCTCAGCTCCCCTGGTGCAGATACAGAGAGCAAGCAGCGCTGGTGTATCCATCACCAGCGGAAAACCCGAGTAGCTAAGAGCATGTGGATATGTGAAATGACAAGAGCACTGACACTTTTTCAATAAGGAAAACAAAAGATCTTTAAGGCACCCTGACTCAAGCTAATTACTAGGTCTATAGATTTAAGCTGACAGAAAAGAAGAAATTATGTTTCTCTGAGATAACACAACAGCCTTCTGCTCTGGCAGTCACAACTGGACCCAGCAAAGTCAGAACAGGGCCACAACAGCACTGAACCAAAAACTGCACTCCCATCTGAAAAATATTGGGATTTCAAAACATATTTGAAAACAAACACTTTTCTCTCTTTCTGTAGAGATCCAACCAGCAGGGTCATTCTCATACAAAGCACACTGGAGTCTTTGTGTGTATATATATATGTATATAGATAGATATAGATATAGTCTTAGTAAGACTTTTGTTAGTAAATTACTAACATAGAGACGACATTTGCAATTTTTATGAGTAAACATTAAAGAAAACTATCTTACTAGTGAATGACTTCACAGGTTACATCTGTACCTAACGTCAAAGCCACACAAAGCCTGTATGACTGGTGGTACTGATGCAAATGAATTGTAGATGTAATTCATTTGAATTAGCATAAAAAGTTCTTAAAGTTCAATATTTCATAGACATGTATTTTGTTCTTTTCCTCTTGTTTTTAATAGTCAAAGTCTCTTTTCAATTATTTCCTTTCTCCAAATTCTTTCTGCAGAAAAACATCTTTTAAAATACAAGAAAGCAGTCCATGGTTAGCTCACAACTATTAATATTTGAAATAGCATCGTATTATGGGTTTGAGTTTCTGTATGCATGGAAATATCTAAGTGCTTTTAGATCAAGGTGAATGTGTAAGCAATTCCAAGCCCTTTTCGGATAACGGATATGTAAGGAATTAAAAATAATGACAAGACAGCAGTGAAATTAAATTATTTTTTGGCACAAGACTTTATCATAAGGGATAATGAGGAAATTTCTATTCCAAGGGCATTTCTTATAGGAATTCACAGTGTGGACTTAAGAGAGATTGAACACTTTACGAAGGAAATAATAGAGCAACCTGAGAAATGCAAGTGCAGTGAATTGCCACCATATGGTTCTTGTTCCAATGTTCTGGAAGAAATGAACTATGGAATAGCAAAGTTCCTGAAGATTAATTTAGTGAACTTAAAAGTATCAGCACTACTTGAGTTTAGAGGCCCTCTTATTTAAGCTGAGTCTTCCATTGGAGCCAAGAGAGATCTCAAAATACAGAGCCAGGGGAATAGCTTTAGCCTGAAGAAGCTACTTGTGAGTCTAATTAAGCATAAAATAGTGTAATTATATTTTAATTGGTTCAAATTAGAGCAACTTGTGCAAGAAACAATAATGCCCTCGCAACCAATTACTTGTGTTTGAGTAAAGTTAAGAAGAGTGGAGAGATGTGACCAAGCAGCTCAATAAAAACCCTGTGGCTGTCCATCCACCCTGGGCACCAGCACAGGTAACTGCAGAGCCATGAAGGAAAAGGCTACAGGTTTGTTAGCTGTGTTTTGGTTTCGGAAAGTTAGGGATAAGTAATCTCGATAAATGAGTTCAACAATAAAAGAAGGGAACGACGATTCTGCGCCATTAATTTTCATACTAAAATAATTTTCAGATTTATTTCAATTACACCCACTCAATCAGGCACGCATTTATCTTGCTTGGTACAGCAAACATTTACCTTAGCACCAGAGGGACAGAAGACAAACCTGTGATACACTGCAGGAACACCCCAGTTCAGTGTCTCCAGTTCAGGGACTTCCTGCAGGTGATAGAACGTCTCCTCCAGGCCTCTTACGGCACCCATTTATGCCTTTTCTCTAACCCTGAAGGTGCAAAGCTCCAGCTCACTCTTACTCTGCATCTCTGTATCTTCTTATGTAGATGAATTTTGCCCATAACTCCCTGACAGTAACCAATGTTATTCACAGAAACCCTCAGCTATTCACAGCTCTCACTGCAGGGCTCTGGTTGGGCTTTTTCCCTTTACAGTGTAATCAGCTTATGCTGTTGACATACTCCTTAATTTCATAGACCTTATGTGCCTTGGTATCAACCTATCAATAAAATACTTCAATCACAGAAGAAGTCTCAGAGAAATCTCTCCCTTAAATGTTTATTCTGGTGCATTACACTATGAGAAGGGAGGGAGAGAATTACTTTGCAGCCAAACAATTCATGAGGAGTTGAGTGATTGCAGTCTTCCAGAGGAAGCACAAAACAAGCAATTCAGCCTTTGCTTTCGATGGGAATTTGAATTAACTTACGAAGCAGGTCAGGTACATCTGTGATGCTGACAGGACCAACCTTCCCATTCCAGATTGTAGCTACTTGAAAACTCATTTGACAAAGTGATCTGGGTTGAGATCTCCCTCACCAGCAATCAGCAAGGTATTTAATATCCCCTGGAGGATGGATAAATGATTTATCATCCTTCTTTCCTAAAAAAATTTCAAAGATCATATTTTGGGCGTGATGCTGGAATAGCACTTTTAAAATATTAGAAAATTGTGCATTAGAGAGAGAGAGAGAGAGAAAAAAAATCATTCTGAACTATGAGTCAATTTCCAGGGCTAATGAAATTAAAAAGGATGGAATTCATCAAAAGGAAACCGATTTGCTGCTGCTTGTTTTTATTGAAGGCTCAGGAAAATAAATAGTCTTATGACTACCTCATGAAAACTGTACTAAAATACCAGAAGCCAGGAAAAGGGGACCCTATAAAAAAAGTGCATGAAAACCTTATAGGGGGGAGAAAGGGAAAACAAACCATTAAAAATATGAAATAGTACAGATTTTCATTACAGCAGTTGTAAAAGACTGGAGCAGGTGTATGATTCAGGCTGCATAAAGCAAAAGCATTTAGATCAATGAAAAGGACTTGTACGCTGTCATTAAAAGTCTTGGTACCTGCACAGGTTCAGTTACAAAAATGCTTGCAATGAAAGGTTATTTAACTATCTGAGAGCAATTCTAAGGTGCTGTTAAAAATGTTCTTTGGAAGCTTCAAATAGCACTAAACCTGCAGCAGAAAACAGCTCTGCTAATTTGGAACTACACAGTTCTAACATTTTTTTACTATTTTGTCTGAGCATAACCCATATTAACCTGGAAGACAAAAACCAATTTACTACACACTCTTAGGGACTAAGTAGAAGTGCGAGCTGTTGCTTCCAAACACCTGGTTTGTATATAGCCACTAAAAGCTTATATTGATCCACTTTGGGTGCATTGGAGTATTCTTCCTGATCTGAAAGCACTGTTTAAAATGCATGTTGGTGTGTCTGCCAGCAGCATAATAAAGTGAAGTAGGTGGGGAAACAAACTCTTGTTACACTTGAAGATAAAAGAATAAAACCACTACAACAGTCACAAGAGGAATCTGATAACTTGCATCTTTTCTACAATTTATAGATATAAATGATACCTGAAATACTGTCTCAAATTCCAATTACTTCACTGGCAGAATTGCCCTTAGGAGGGAAATCAAAGAGCACATATCCTTGAAGGGCTGGTGACACTAGCTGGGGGAAAAATTACAATGCCAAGAGAGAAACCCCAGCCCCACTGCAAACAAATAGTAAACTCCTGCGGCTTTTATTAATTTAACGTAAAAACTCCATTCCAAAAACATGAGTGGCAGCAGCAGCATGGCACACCCTTGCCAGAAAGAAGCCAACTTCTCTGTAAAAGCAGTCATTAGGGGAAAATATTCAGCATATAAAAGCATTGCCTTTCATTGCAGTATTGCATTGAAGGTTATGCAACATAATTCAAATGTAACATTAAAATCCTCTCAAAAGAGCACAATGATCACTCAGCTGTGTCTGTAGCCAACAGCAGCAAAGAGAAAGGTGTGTTATAAATGTTACAAGAAGTTTTTCTGTTACTGAGCATTTGACCTGTTGAACTTTGTTCTGGAAATCAAATGGCTATTTAAAACAGAAAATATTTTAACGTTTAACACTAATTTGCAAAAATCAATAATCAAATTTATGTCCAAGACTGTGTGTAATCCCATTAAAACTCCTTTTCTGCCCACCATTACTTTTCTGCACTTGGCTACAAAAACCACAAAAACCACTGCATGGAAATGAAGATCTGCAATCAAACTCTCAAAGCGAGCAGAGCCTGCCAGGGAACCCAGCGTTATCCCAAAGCTGGGATTGCATGGCAATCCTTCTGCCAGCCCTGACCCTTTGCCAAGGGAGCCACAGAGAGCACAAACTCCTGCCCCAAACTGGACAGAGCTGGGGCCAGTTCTGTCCTCCCTCTCCAAGCTACGGCTCACGAGCTGCTGCTCACAAACGTCAAAATCCCATCCCTTTCCTTAAGGACGCGGGGAAGAGGAGCTCATGGTGAGCAGAAGAACATTGTTTCTTCAGCCATCAATTATTTTCCCACATACTGCGCACAGTCCTTGGTTTTTTCCCCCTGAAAAGTGCAGGGCATCAGAAAGCAGCAATGCAGGGCCACATCCTCCTAATCATGAGGAAGAAGATTAAAAGAAACCTTTGAATTCCTCTTCAGCTTAGCTCCCCTGCATCCTTCAGTGCAGTACCAACCATACAACTTTGCTAGGAACCAGTATTGTAACCAGGAGCTAAAGTATTGTAGTATGAAAACAGAAATAACACATTTAACAAAGATTCCACACACTGAATACTATTTAATGACATCCATCTACAGCTTTTGTAATACCTGGTTCAGAGATGTTTCACAGGACATGAAAGACAAAATTTACAATAGCTCCAGTAGCTGTAAGGAACAGCAGATTGCTCTGGAGAGAATATAGAGCACATTTACAAACAGCACAGCTGCTCTGGGGCCTCTGAACTGCCTCACACTGACTGCTCCAGGGTCTGTCCTGCTCCAACCCAAAACACAGATGCATTTATTATTGGTCAGCTTCAGCCCACAGAATGGCGGCATTTCTTGGGTTTGTTTTGGGTTGGTTTTTTTTCCACCCTCGATGATGAAACAGCATAAATCAGTGTCCCAGAGCATCATTGCACCCACTAAATGGCCCATTAGGAAGCTTTAGCTGGAAGAAAGACTCACTTCAAAAGACCCCCCTGTGAAGCTCAGCTAAGAACTCAGTAGCTTTTTTACTATTGATATTATTCATTAAAGCAACCAATTTGCTGAAACAAATAATCACGGAGTTTATAAAAATAAATCCTTTTAATTTTCAGAATGTTTCATAAACTTTGTAATATTTTTGAGGGTTTTGAGCTCAAGCTTTAGAAATTGAATTTTTCAATGTTTTAGTTTGACTCTATTTGCAAACATAAAGTATATTGCCCCCCAAAAAAAAAAACAGTAAAAAAAATCAAATTTAAGATCATGTTTTGGCAGAGCTCAACAATCTTTTTCCAGTTTCCTGATATGATTGAGGTAATTTTATTTTAAACTTAAACATCTCCATTGGGAAGAGAAGTTTTACTAAAAGTGAAAGTGCAGGGATCAAAGAAATCAAAGAAAATTGGCTACCAATTTAAACCTCAAACTTTAAATTACTGACCACAATACATAATAAAGTTTAAGAATTTGGCCCAAATTAAAATCCCCTTCAAAAAATAGACATCTCAAGAAAACAAAGTAAAATCAGAATCATAAGCTGCTTTCAAGTGGGAAATAAGAATTAAGAAAACTGCTGTGATATTTTAGCAAATATGAGATAGTCAGGAAGGGTCTGAAAACAGAATAACTTCGTGTAATTTGGGGATCATATGTCAGTTATTAATTTTTGCAATTTAATGTAATATACAATGTGACCCATATAACATTAACTAATCATCTTAGTTATTAAAATGAATAATTACAAATGTTAAATCAGTGGCCCTTGTCCCTCATAAAGAGATAATTGCGCTTTTTCAATCCTGACTGATGCTTACAGAGCTAGCTCAACACTTGCTATACCAGAATTCTGATCATTATTTTCCCTGCACAGAAAAGCAACTGGTGATGAGACAAGAGAGAAAAGAGGTGTCTGAGCACCAAACTGGGGCACGGACAGAGCAGATGCAGGCATGGCCACAGAAAGTGACCTTGACAAAAACTAGGAACAAAGAAGAGCATCAGCAGCTGCTGGTGGTGTGAGCGGTGACAAAAAGCAGCAGTGGTAGGTGACCAAGAAGGAGCATGTCAATTCGGGTGAGCAGAGCTGCACAGATGGCTTAGGGAAGTGCAGACACATCAAAATCTGAGACACTGTCAGAACAGTGCCTTTGTTCCAAGCGCAAGGCTCAGGAGCAAACTTTCAAAGTGTGACACTGGGAAGTGTTCTCTGTCCCAGACCCTGAGCAGTGCCTGCTCCCACTGCCAAATGGGCTCTGGCACTGGGAAACACGAGAAGGAAACCTCTGGCACTGGAGAGCCTCGGCAAGGGGCGGGAACCTCGGTGGGACAGAGCTCAGCCATGACGGTGAATTTGTGAATCAAGAAAGGTAACACCAAGGGCAGAGCAGGTACAGTGAGATTAAAAAATATTTTGTCATTTGAATGAAAAGGAAATTTGACTGAAAATAAAGAGTATCTATTTTCTTCGAAAATAACTTATTCCAGTGAAGCATAATGGCCTGAGGAAGTGAGGGTGTGTATGGGCATGGTCTCAGCAGGGACCATCCAAAGTCTCCTCAGCCTTCCTCTTTGGGCTTCATTTGTTGCTTAGAGAGCTGCTGAACAGAAAGTATTGCAACAACTTTAAAAAGCAGACTAGAAAGAAAGAAAGAAGACAAGCAAAACTTTAAGGACAAAAATACTTGAGATGCAGCGACGGAGGTTCATGTGATTTTCGGATTATCCTCATCTCTCAGACAGATGTCTCATGACATGGCAGAAGGAATTAATACTTTGAATCTGATACAATGAAAAAAAGAGAATCATATATAATTCTAGAGATCAGAATTTAGGTTGGAAAGCAACATTAATCTTGAAAGTCTACATAAAATAGTAAAGCAAGATTTGTGAATCACTGGGGAGCTTTTTTAGCAGGCAAAATACAATCCTTCTGCAAGGTAAACTTACATAAGCTGTAATGCAGGGATTTATTCCATGTCACTTATAAGAAAATACACATTTAATTTTGAAAAATCAAAAAGTGATTTTCCTGACCCATCTTCTACTTTCAAAACCTCTTTTTAAAAATACATTGTTTGAAATACAAATTAAGAAATTAATGGCTTGTCCAATTAAGCATTTGCATCCACAGCCTGAGCATTGCGCTCATTTGACAGACTATCAGCAGGTGATCCCCCAGACTCAAGAGAGTCTGAACGGCCAAGTTCTTGTGGTTGCAGACTCCCACTGAATCTTGCATACATGGATTTATGTAGATCAGATGCACCTTAAAGCCATAATTACCTTCTACATGTAGTGACAATTAGAAAACTGTGATTTAGATTTTTAAAGGCGTCTAAGTTGATTTGACAAAAAAAAGTGCACCAAAATCCATCAAGATTTACTCTGATTGCTAATGATCCTATGAATATGATTTTTAATGGAATAAATTATCAAAGATCAGTTAAAAATTCCAATGTTTCATTTAAGAACAAACCCAAAACCAAACTTTTCTGCTCAAGGAAATAAAATATTGTAGCCCTTCTATTTCTAACAAACTATTGAGAAATTATGCATAACAGAAAAAAGCAAGATCTTTCTTGTTGTCAGATATAAGCTAACAGTGGCCAAAGGCTGTTTTGCATTTGACAAAATATGGGGAAAAACAAAAAAAGAGGAAAAGAGCTTCAGATTTGTGGATCAATTCCAATCAGTCACAATTCCTTTTTACATCTTTTTAAAAAGTTCTCTGTAATGATGGACAAAACCACTACAGGCTCATTATTTTTGCTGTAGTAGAGTATGGATATTAAAATTTATGAGTAAAATAAAATTTTCCCCAGGCCATAGATCTTGCATATAATAGGTACTCATCCACTGGGTCCTTTTCATATTAATGAATGCAGAAAGTACAAGTTAGGCTAAATTGCAAGCATATAAATACAGTGAGATGGTTCAGATGGCACATAAAATGCAGTTACACTCAAAATTATTTTTATTACTAGCACGGAGCACAGATATACATTTCTTCATGTTGATTGTTTCCTCTTGCTTTTGTCTTTATTTTTGTACCAATTAATCTGTATTTAAAATTTCATCAGAAGCCACTGCAGTTAGGAAAATGCTATTAAAGCTTTTGAAAAGAAAATTATTTCTCATAATTCCCTATTTGCATTGCAGTCAAAACTGGCTTTTGACAGCAGAGCACTTTAAATGCAAGTCCAGGTACTTTGGTCTTATTCAAATAATGCATTTTACCTTATAAAGAGAATCACTCAACACTAAATAGTATTTCACAACTCCATGATTTAGACTGCTATAATTTAGCTCTGGTATTCTCAGAAAAGTAAAAAATGTTTTTTAAAATTCTTTCTCAATGTCTTTACTCACATATCTAATGGCTAGGGAGATAAGGCAAACTCTGTATGCACCAAAGGAAAGGTTAAAATTTCATTCTTCTCTGAGGAAATTAATTAATTCATTAATTTCAGTTTCTTTTCTAAACTTCCTCTTAATACCTTTATGTACAATTCTTGGAGCTCCTGTCAAATGCTTCATTACAGGAAAGACTTTACACAGGGCAAGCTAATTTCAGAATACTGTTGTAATTAGGTATGTTAGTTCTGTTGAATTTTAGCTTTAAATACACCTGTAGGTAAATGAAGTCATTGCACAACCAGTTGCAAGTTATTAGCTTTATGAAGACCTATAATTAAGACAGAAATTTCAAGGTGGAAATGGGCAAGACTGACATAAGTGCAGACAATCACAGCTCTTTCAGGTTCTTGACTAATTATAGCTCCCGTCCTAGAAATTGTTCCCTTTTCTTCCAAATGACTGGAGAGTTTTGGACCATTCTAGCTGAGAAAAGAAAGTTTCACCACTATAAGCTTGGAGAGAAAAACTCCTTTAGAATTCAAAGGCTCATATGCTAGCACAAAAGTCTATTTCATTTATGAAAAATAGATTACTGTAAGTGATACAGCCTAGAAGACACCTCAACTGGGGGCAAGTTACATGGACTAGTAGTGTGTGAATAGAAATACACTAATTTCATCAATGAATGGAGAAAATTAAGAATCATATTAATTCCTGAAATAAAAACTACAATTCCTAAATATTTCTGTTGGCTTTAACCATCAAAACAGAATCAACACTATTACAATAATATGTCCATGCCTGGAAGTGCCTCAATCCAACTGTTTCTGTATAGCTTCATGTGGTTGGGGGGCTTTGCTTCTTTGTTTTCATTTTCATAAGAAAGAGAACACAGTTAGTTCCAAATCAAGACCTAGCAACTGAAAGTGAGACTTAGCTCTTAGTTCTTCCAGCTGTGTACAAAAGCCAGAGACACTTTACACTGCAGCTTTAGGGACAGGGTTTGCTCTCAACAGATGTATTATTTTTAAACACAAATACCAAGAGTTGTGCACACCTCACTGAAACAATGCACATTGTGACCCCACTATTAGATGTGGCCTAAGAGAAAACAGATGTGGGGCACCATGGGATAAAATGAGATGGAAAACAGTACAATTTTACCTAATTTTTGTTTGTCCAGTTGTTATGCGGAGTGTGGAAAAGAGAGGAGAAATTAACAAGATAAAAGATTCTAAAGAGTGAGCAGAACAAGCAATGAAGATAATAGCAATAATACTGTATAAAAGAATAAGTATATTCTTGTACAACTGGTGCTGCATTATTAAATTGCAATATAGTTACATATAATAATAGCAAGAATACTGACATCATAAAAGCAGTTGGGGAAAAATATTTCTGAATTTTATGTTTTTCTTCCAAGAACATTTTCTGAAAGACCACCCTTAGAGGTGTCTTCTCCTGTCGAGCAGATGGCAGTCCTAGCGAGATGTCACCAGTGTACTCAAGTGCTGTAAGAACTGACCTCTGAGCAAGTTGGCAGCCCTTAAATTCCTTTTATATCTTTTTACATTTGCAGTTGTGTCAAAATTACTCAGACCGAAAGGATTGCTCACAAATTTAAATATTCACTGTGTAGGAACATCTTCACTGAAAGGACTTTGCTTGTGTAAAGGGATGGGGTTGGGTTTTATGTGGTTGACTGTCCAAAGTTGTTTGTAGAGAATTAAAAGTTCCTTCACTTTCTAAATTATCAGGCTGCAAGGAGGTTTAACTTAAGCAACTGCAAAACAGCAACTATGGACCTTTTTACCACAAGAAATGCAAAGAATTATTTCAGAAGAGCAAGGCAAACAGATCTTTGCAAACTAGTGGCTCATTTAATCAAAACACACCAAGAATATAACAAAAAATTAACTGTCCTACCCCAAAAAAAAACCCCACAATCCAACCTGTCTAGGGCAGATAGAAGGGGCACTGCATCTCTGTACACCTTTAGACAGTTAACCAGAAAGATCAGCACACCACCCTCGACCTCAGGATGTTATCCCCAGCAAAATGGGTCCCAGAGGAAGGAATACTCCATGGCCAGACACAGGGGAACAGTCTCCTGACCGTGCAGGCAGAAGCTAGCTAGTGCTGGAAACTCCCCAGCTGTGGGGATGGGATTCAAAGAAGATTTTCAGAGCAAATCTTCAGAATCTGCCTTCTCCACCAGCATGGCCAATCCAGCTCTGTCCACACTATTTTCCACAGAACAAGGGCAATCAAGGAGTCTCAACCCAGACTGCTCCCAAGGCAGTACTTGTGTACTTTCTTGGGGGGACTGGAAGAATTCAGTACCTTTGGACTTTTTAGATAAAAGTTCAGAGACTCTATGAGAGGTGCACTTTTTATTTAAAAGCCTATATTGCTTCTCTGTCACATATGAAAAGAATGGAAGCGTGTGGAATTAACCAGGAATTGCAGACTGCATCTTCTCTATTTGATTATATATCTGTTCTGTGCCCTTTGTCACATTTCTTCTGGGTACTTTTATTTTTACTAGATGGGCAATTACTTTTTTTTTAAATTCACAACTGCACTGTCTCTTCTACTTTTGTCTTACCTTTTTTCACCTCCTCTTTGGTTATTTTTTCACTTTATTCTATTTCTTCCAACTAGTGGAAAAAAACAACCTGCCAATCTAAGAGGCAAGTAAAAAGGAGAAAGAGCAAAGATCAAAGATTGCTACTAATATTTTTGCAAAGAGATTTTAAAAAAAAGCATCAGTAAAAATCAAACCCAGAAGTTTTGGTGGAATCACTCTGAAGTACAAAAATTTACCACTAAATCTATAAGCACTACTCCAAATACAAAATGTTTTTGCATATTCTTCCCTTCTGTGGGGTCACTCTACTGTCTTTTAAACCACTACTGGCAGTCACTAAGTTTCTCATAAAGATTGTTTTCAGACAGAAAATCTGAACCATAAAAACAAAAAAGAAGTCCATGGGAGAACATGGAAACAGCTATACCAAGAGCCCAACACTGCTGTAAGTATGAACAGCCTTAGGCTTAAGGGACTCTGAAAAAATATCTAGCATTTATAAATAATAGAAAAGCTACACAGCATCCTGAGAGATCATCTGGTCCATCTCCCATCTCAAAACACATCAGATAGTGAGACACTTGACACATGCTTGTCTACCTGCTTTGTTAAACCATGTGTGATGGATCACCCAGACTTTCCTGTCTGATAGATTATCCCTGCAGACAGAGAATTCCATTCATGTCTGGGAGAGGCAGTCCAAACTACACTGTGGATAGCACAAGTGGCACAATGAGCCCTTCCAAAGCACAGCATAGCCTAGTCCTGACACCATAATTGTTACAGTCTATGCAAGTGCACAGACTTGCTGCTAGAACACCATGGATCACTGTCCCAGCCTACACTCTGAAGAGTCTTGACCTTCTTTGTTGGGTTAAGTATTCTTCTTTAAAAATTTCAAATCAGATTTTCAATCCTGACATTATTTCTGCTTCTACCCTGCAGTCTCTAGCCCATGGTCGTTCTTGAAATGCAGTACCAAAATGAGCAGTCCCATAGCCCAAAGTCCTGCCAGCACCCAGACGAAAGAATCTCCTTTGCTCCTATCTGCAGCACACACTGAAGAACTTATGGCTGATGCTCTGTTACTAACATGAATGCACAATTTATCATTAGAAAATTACTTCTTTCTGCCCCAAGATACGTAACACAGATAAGTGAATAAAAATTAAAAAGGGGAGAGAGAGACCCACATCAAATACTGCTTTTCTTTTCAATGAGCAACTGATCCATTGCAGACCCATTCATGCATCATGAATGTCCAGATAAGCAAAAAGCTTTTCCTCTGTAAATTAAGATAGAAAAAATGAGTTTAATGCAGGTTGGTGCACTCAGCTGCTAAGCACCACTTAGTCCCCAGCCCTTTTGGCAATTTAAAGCTCTCAACTTTTATAAAGGGCTATGACTTCTAAGGTAACTGAGGACTGAATGGAGGCTGACAGTTTTTTCACTGTTATTGTCCAACTCTAGTCTTGAGGAAGGCACATCTGCCAGGAACTCACAAATTCAAAGAGGGAAAAGCCTTGGAAAAATTATTTGCCTTCAACCCTACATATCCTGCATGCAGACATAACTGCAATCTCACAGAGAACACTAGCAATTTACATGAATTGCAAATATCCCCCTTTTTAATAAATAAAAGATCAATACATCCTTTGAAATCATCCTTGCATCTTGTCTTTTACTAACCCTTTACCCTGAGAAGCTGATGTTACAAAAGAAGGTAACTTCTATTTCATCATCTTGTATGCAGAAAGGAAGCAGAAGCTCTCATTATTATGGACAATGGGCTGCAGTGCATCATCCTAAGTATTTAATAAAGTGTGCTCTTTTCTTTCAGGCACAGTAAAAACATTTCAGTCTTTCTTTTGTTTCCTCCCACATTTCTTAACACTTTATAAAGATTAATGAGCACTGCTGTTTATGCACCTTATCCCTGAAGAAGCAGGACCTTCCAGGCAGTTATGAAATGGAAGTCAGGAACTCCTCTGTCTTCCTTACTTTTATATTAAGCTAATCTGTTGTGGCTTTCATTGGTGGTAGTTTGGAGTTCTTTTCTAATTGTAGTTAACTATCTGAATACAACTGTTAACGGGGTTTATTTCCATTGCCTTTTAACATGAACTTATTCTTTCATAAGGAAACAGGGATCATTCCTCATTTCGCAGAGCACATGGAGACTTTTCACATTTCCTGAGTGAGGGCACAGCTGGTGCATCACTCACCAACCATCACAGACAGCAATGCTGTAGTAAATTGGTGTTAAATTATTCACCAAGCTCTGTGTAGAAGAAAGTTTAGATATTTGTCTGGAAAATGCTATTAATACCTAAACAACCAAGCAGATGCACCAAAGCCTGCTCAACACATCTCTGTGTACAGACCCAACGGATCTAACTGAAATACAACTGTTGTGTTTCAACAAATGAAGCCCCAAGGTACCCTAAAACTGAAAGTAAGTGGTTTTAATACTGGTTTTGTCTTTGGTTTTATAGGAAAGTTGTTAAACACACATACAGAGGTATGTCTATTTAAAGTGTTCAAATTGATCTCCTCTGATTTTATATAAAAAGAAAAATTACTCCACTACTTTTAGTACTGCAGTACTAAAGCAGTGTGAACTAGCTTTTCTCCCTTCTGCAATATCAGAAAAAAATTTGAACTTTCAGTCACATATCGGTATGATAGGCCAACTTTCAAAATTGAATCTCACAAAAGTAGTCAACTGTTAAAAGCTCTGAAGTGTTTTTAAAATCTGCAAACATACACACAAGTATATCTTGCCTGAAATTACTACAGCAATAACCATAAAATTAGGAAATCATATAAGATCACATAAATAATATTGCGTTTCAGAACATAATTTTAACAGCCCACTTTCAACTTGCAACAGGCTATTTTAATTTCTCTAGACATAATTTTTCCTTATTAGCACTCCTTGGTTGCACAAGCATAAACCCAACAGGAGAGGCATTACTGCCTCATCCCTCCATTCCTCTCATCTTTCTTTCATAAGTTGAAGGTATCAGGACACCTCTCAGCCAAAATTTCACATCAAACAGAAGGAGATGCAAGAAAGCATCTTTGTGCAGCCAGTATCTCCCTCCCTGCCCCCTCATGTGAGGGGGAGTTTTTATTCAGTTCGTTATTCCCTGGCTCTCTAGTAAGCAAGGCCTTCACTGCTTTCCTTTACCATGAGAGATGAGAGCTCATTTTCTGAGAAACTAATTTTGAAATGACTTGTAGATGCGGTAATTTAAAGCAGGGGGAAAAAAAAAAAAAAAACAAGGCAAAGTTATGAATAGGCATTTTGTAATTTCCATTTTCTCTTCAAGATAGATTCCTTTTCTATGCAATGTGAAAGACACAAACCAGAGCTCATTGCCACAGTGCATAACCAGCTCTGATTGAGAGCATCATGGCTTTGCCCCGGCATTGACAGGGCAGAGACAATAGTGCTTATTAGAACAAGTGAGATTCATTACTATAACCAAAGAAGCAACATCCCCTACTCATAAATCCACAGGTAATCTTACATTGTTATAGCTGCAGTGCCTGTGCTTCCTTTCTGTCACTTATAAAAATAGTTTTTATTACAGTCTATTCTGGGTGAAGGTCAAGCGAGAGAGACAGGCTTGGAAAGTTAAGTCTTTTAAATGGAGACAGCACACAATGCAAATTCCTTTAATACAAGTTCTCCTGCCTGCAGTACAAGCCTTGACCTAGAAAGCCCCAGCATCCTGAGCATTTCAGGGTTTGAAATAATTCGGTCTATATGTATGAATTTACTGAAGATGTTTGTGACCTCAACTGTACAACCATTTGTCCTAATAAATGCAGGCAGAACTATAGGCTGGTTTGGATTAGAAAATTCCAACCCTCTGCCATGGGCAGGGACACTTTCCATTTGTCCGGAGCTCCATCCAACCTGGCCCTGAACATTTTCAGGGATGGGGCACCCACAGCTTCTCTGAGAAACCTGTGCCAGTGCCTCACCACCCTCACGGGGGAGAATTTCTTCCTAATATCCAACCTAAATCCACCTTCCTTCAGTTCAAAGCCATTGCCCCTTGGATAGTTTTCTTTTAGAGAATACTTTACACTAGGGCTTGCACTGTGATCACCAGGCTTAGTCTATTAAAGAATGGAAGAATGACTTGACAGGCTATGAAAAATGAAGCCGTTATCTATTGCAGGTCTATTGTTCAGTTTTCTAATTTACAGATCACAGCAGTAGAAAAGGTAATTCTATTCAAACACAAAGAAATGTGTTAAATTGTCTGAAAAAAAAAAATATTAAGCATTCTACAGAGAAAGGGAAAGAGGCGTCTGCTTGTCTTTTGAAATGGTACCTGCTTTTGAAATAGCCACAGAGGAATATTAAGTGAATCAATACAACCAGTACATTTATCTGAAAGAGTGGGGACAGCCAGGGTCATAATTATTACCCCTGATGTGTTGCTAAAATACAAAAAACAGCAAAAGAAAAATGTTGATTGATTGGTATGAATTTCTGGCAGCTGTAGCTTTTGAAGCATGAAATACATTAGCATTGTATCCTAATGTCTTTGATAATTTTTCAGAACTGATGCTTGTCTTCTGAGCAAGGCATATTATTTATTTACAAAGAAGTCACTGGCTGTAAAAAATTAAACATGTAGAAAATAAGCTGACCTCTATTTTTTCTGCAAAATGACATTTCTTTGAAGGACAAAGGAAGAAATAACTTACACTGTTAGTGAATGATACAGGTCTAATTTCATGTTCACTGTCCAAATACCTTTGCCCTTTACAGGTTATTAACTGTAACAAGCTCCTGGGTGAATTTATTGCATCATTACCCAGCAACTATAGAATATTTCTAGTAGAAAAACCTACAGAGAACTAGCAGCTCTGTTAAAGGAACATTTTTGAAATACAATGCCTGGTTTGTAAGAATCATTAAAAGAATTTCTCCAGACCAAGTGTTCACATGCACCATAAAGGTCCTCAAATGCCACAGCTTTAAGTCCACTTACATATTTATGTCTCAATATTTTTTTGCTTTCCCCTATCGTTCTCTGTGTATAACTGATCACTGAAGAAAGTAAACGAAATGATTTTAATCTTCCACAATGATTTAATGTTTGTTTCTGCTTGAATACAGAGATTATATTGGATGCAAGATGTCTAATAGAAACACTATTACAGGGATTTAAGTATTCAGAGCTGAACAGATAGTTCTTTTCAAAAATTTTGGCAAACATCTTATAAGCAGGAAAAAGCACTCTAAGGGAAACCTGACAGAGCAAGGTAACCAGCAAGAGTAGGGGCTGCAGTCATTGTTATAATTTAATCAACAAAGATATCAACAAATAGCTGTAATTCCAGTTCCTTACACTCAGCAGGGTTAACTGCAGTGGCATTTATTTTGAATCAGCACAAGCACACCCACTTACAAAGACTGTTTTTTATATTGAAGGACCCTGCTTTTATTTCTAATATTTGCAATACAAATAAATACATTATTAGTGTGACAGAGCCTTTGAATTACAAATCAATACAAATTTGGTCCCAGTGTAAAACTAGCAAAGTCTCTGTCAAGTTGTTTGCTTTATTGGCACTTGCCCACTTAAAGCACCTCTCTGCCCTTCTGGTGTTACTGAATATTATTTGTATTCACACCATAGGTAATCCAGGCTCTTACACAGCCTTTGTTCCTGACCTCTTCCCTGCCAAAATACAGAA
Source organism: Acanthiza pusilla (assembly GCA_036630365.1). NCBI lineage: Eukaryota > Metazoa > Chordata > Aves > Passeriformes > Acanthizidae > Acanthiza > Acanthiza pusilla. Next base: position 11,748,319 of record JAXCHO010000026.1, on the reverse strand, counting down.
CTATCTGACCTGAAATGATTGGTGTTTTTGACTGCTTGGCCCAGGTAACTCCTCCAGTTGGACTGCTTGCTTGTCTGCAAGGGAAAGCGCTTGTAAAGCCTCACTGTCTGTCCATAGCTCTTCCGCTCTGGGTATGAGGATGGACAATTCCCACAATTTATGGTGAGGAAATCTGTGTGGCTCAGCTTTTTTTCAGAAGAAAACAAAATGCCTGCGCAAGGCATTCACATAAATCCCACACAGGCAGAAAAGGCAGAACTGTTCAAAAGGCACAGCTTCTCAGTGTGTTTGCCAATCAAGGTCTGGAAAACCATCACCACAGCAAAAACACGTCCATGAGGGTATAAAAAATAGAACTGTTAGCAGAAGTAACAAGGCAGAGGCTCCAGCTACCTCATAAGTCAGAAAACTACCATTCTTCAAGCTCACCTCTAAGGGCTCTGCAGGGACAATGCCACAGCCAAACATAGATGTGCCTCTTGAATTCTGGCCCTGTAATCAGCAGAGATTTACTCCCATCTTATGTGCTCTCTCATACCAGCAAAACAAAGCACAACAGCACTCAGATGAGTAGGACTGAACTCACAGACATCCACCAGTGTTTGTCAGTAAAAGAGACCCTGGGGTGGGATCCAGAATGTGGTTCAAATTCATGAACTCATATTAATATATTTCAAACATAAGAGATTAGACTGTGAGGCTAAACAGACATGCACAAAAGGGACAGGAAAATGCTAAGGCAAAATAGATTTTTTTCGAAGGAAGAAACATACATTTTGACCCTCAAACAAATTAAGCCAGCTGTTAAGAAGGCAATTTGTACTGAAAAGTCTATAAGAAACAGTAGGAAATCACAAAGAACAGCTCTCATTTTCTACTAGGCTCCTTCCTTGTCCTCTTCAGAGGGCAGACTGGAAAAAGCTTCACACCCAAGTCCCATCCTACCCTGCTGCTTCCTGGGCATGCTGGCAAAACCCTCTGGGACAGGAAAGGTTTTGTAGTGTTTAGACAGATGTGAATCTGCCCTTGGTGCCCTGGTAGTGCTGCAGAATAACATTCAGGGATTTCAATTCACAGCTCCTTGAAGTATTTGGGTGTAAATGCCAAAACAAAAAAGATAACAAATAGGGCTTGCCTGACTTCTCACACTGACTTCAAGAGAAGGATTAGAGTTTCTTAAATAGTCCTATATCTCCCTGTTTTGATGTTCATGGGAAAAGATGTCTAAAATGACCCATGGAGGACCACAAGGTTTATGACATTTTAATCCAGAATGATCAACTGAAAATTTAGGAAGGCAGCTTTCTGCAGATGCTGACCCCCCTATTTCAATGTCAGCAGTAGACCCTTTAGATACAAACAGCCTAAAGCAAAAATTATATTTAGCTTTTAATCAAAATACATTTTTGCTATTTCAGGATGTAAAAACAACACAAATAAAAAGATCCTGTGTAGAGTTTTATTTTGCTGTTGTTTTGTGGTGGTTTTGTTTTGGTTTCTAAATGCTTTTTTGGTGGTAGTTTTTTAAAATAAAAAAAAAAAATCATTTACAGGAAAGATTTGATGCTCATTTCATTTGCTCTAATTTTACACCTCTGCAATGCCTCGAGGCATATCTACAATCTGCAAATTGTTCTATAAGTGTGGAATAACTTTCCAAAGACAGCAAACTGTAATTTACATCAGTGTAACTAAGAGCTAGGTATATCTGCTAGTTTTTAATGGCCTATCAGGCTTATTCTAAATGCTATTAAAATGACAAAGTAAAATAAACCAAAATGAAATGGAGAATTCTTCTGTCTCCATCTGCACATTACAAGCAGAAATTCCATAAAATATATTTATCAGCACTGTGACCAGCTATAAAACGTCGTCAGTGCGGAATGTTTATGTACTGTAGCATAGTAAAATTGTCCCCCTGTTAACTCTAAATCAGCTTCTGAACAGGTATTGGTGCTTCTTCATCTGCAGGCTTGCTCGAAGGGAAATGTCATTTATGATGTCTGGAATATCATTTTTGTTATGAAGGATGTCACAGTTGAATTGCAACTTCTCATAAAGGTAAAAATTGCTGAATTCAGTATTAATAAATCTTAGAGAGAGACCGCAGCATTATTTACCTTTAACTTTTTTTTAAAAAAATGGTTAAATTTTAAGTGAATAGCTCAAGACCTGTAAGCTTCGGTTTGATTAATGCAGTGTGTCATCTGCATAGTGCAGCTATAGGAATTCACAATGTTACCTCATCAGATCTCATAAACAAGAGAGCACCAGGACATGTCACTCTCAGTGTGTCTGCACCGCAGACTGTGGGTGACTGTCAGCTGCACCCAAACCTCTGAATTAGCTCAGGCCAAACGCAAGTGGAGAGCAAAACATAACCCACACAACTGTCCCATCATTATTTCCTAGATCAACCAAGGTTTAGGGTACATCCAATACTGATCAGATGGAAAAAAATAGATTATAGGGCTGACTCTCTCCATACTCAAAGTAAAAACTAAAACAAAAACTCCTCTACATAACAAAAGATTCTTTGTGGTCCTGAACTGGTTTTTGGCAGCACTGTGTTTTCTCTGGCATTCTCCATGCTCTCCTAGGGAAAACAAAAATTCAGCAGTAAAGGAAGCAATCTGTGTAATGCAGTTGCATAAACACCAGCTTCACAAAACTAACAAGTTAAAATGCTTTTTAATGCCACACTGACAACAGAAAAACCTCCAGTAGAAGATCCAGATGCAAGCTGACGCCTCAGTTTGTACAGTACATTGAACCCTTGAGGCTTTGCATCAATAATTCTTTGGGAAAGGAGAGTCAAGTTTTTTAATTGAATAAAAATATTTCCCTTTATTTTGCATTAATTTGAACTAGTAATTGTGAATAAATGCTTTAATTATCACAACTATATCAAAACAGTAATAGAGCCTTAATTCTAAAAAATCTTGCCTTTTTCAGTCACCTGATGCTTTTAAGCAGTAATTTTCAATTTTAGTAGCCTTCCCTTCCCCCCCACTCTTTATTTTTAGTGAAGAAAAATATTTCACTATTCTTTCTTCCTCAGAGCCCTATGGATAGAAGTTATTTTAAACTATATAATCTCAAGTATTTTTCTGGTGTTACATAATAAATAAAGCTTCCTTTTCTATAGCAGTAACAGACAATCCTCTAACAGAGAACGTGTTATTCTGTGTTAGTATAAACAGCCAGGCACCTTTGATTTAAAGTGAAAGCAGATATTTCAGAATTAAAATCTTCCTTGACAATGAAGTTTGCCATTGACAATCTATCCATTTATTTCTGTGTCTTAAAATGCAGTCCTGAGTATTTGAAATCCAGACCTGCTAAGCACTGCCCAGGTCATTTAAGAGAATATGTGAACCACCTTCCTTAGCCAAGTTCACCTGAAATTTAGTGCTCATTTACACTTCCATTGGTTGCCTCTCAGAAACATCTTTGGACACAACACCTCAAGGCTTACACAGCTTTTAGTCCAGTGAGGTACAGCCACGAAAATAATCACTGAAAACAGAGCTGATACCACCACTGAATTTTGCGCAGTGAAAACAAAATGTATTTATTAAATATTTAATGTCATAATATGACATAAAAATGAAAAAGGTTATGTTAACAATCCAAATTTTTGGATTGTTAACATAACTTTTCCTGCCAATTTTTAAGGACTTCATCACGGTAGGGTGCGGTTTGTTTTTTTTGTTTGATCATATAGCAATTTCAAATACCAAAAAAAAATGCAGCCATAATTGAAATAATTTCAAAAATAAAAAAGTCAGAATCAGTGATTTCACCCTTCCCTTTCTTTCCCCAAGCCTTTGTTATGTACACATAAACAAACACAGCACAAAGCCTTGCATCACAGTTGCACAAGACAGATCTATTTTTAGCTAAGAGGACAAGTTCTGACACGAAACTGCATGAACTAACAGGGTAAGTAGGTTTTAAAAACCTAATTTTTTAAGGAAGCTAAACTAACTGGGAGCTCTGAATTTTCAAAGCCTTTTGTCACCTTTGTTACCTTAGGTAAGAGCAGATACAAGGTCACTAGTGGTCCCATTAGAGACTCGAGGCACAGTCCTGGGCATGAGTAATAGTTTATAAAAGGTGAACGTCCAGGGGCTGAAAAGCATTTTCAAAACAAAGCAAAACCCTAAAAAATTACCTAACAAAAAAGCCCTAAAAAATCCTAAGAAACCCAATCAAATAAACAAAATATTCAGGGTATAGATACCAAAGACGCACTTCAGAGCAACCATAATTACTTTTTTTTCCAATTTTCGTTGACTGGCCAAGTGAAAAGATGTCTTTTCTAGTTGAACAGAGCTTTTTACTCTGCTTTAAAGAAATTGCTTCATTTCTTTTTCAGTCTCGCAAAGTAATCAGAAGGCATCAGTCTAGCACTTTTTACTAAATTAAGAATAATAATTTCCCACATTTTTAGCACAGGAAATAGCATTTCTATGAAGTGAAAACTTTTCCAGGAGAATGGCAGTAAGTATTGATATCCCTCCTCCGGCAGGGGCTCCTGGAGGCACACTTCCCTCCCAGAGGCTTTTCCCCCTGGCTCTCAGGTGCTCTGAGGGACAAAGATGTCCCTGCCAAAGCCACCCTTGTTCCGCTTGGGCACAGGTGGCGGGTTCCCTGTCAGGCTGCAGTGTTCCCCAAGCCTTTCCTTCTGTTCTGACTAAAATTTTGTGTGACCTTCTGACAGCAAACGCCATTCCCTGCCCCCGAGCAGGCAGAAGCAGCCAAGGTGTCCCCAGCCATGATCTTCTCCCAAGAGCCTGACAGGGAGGGACCCTGTCCTGCAGCAGCTCTTCAGCCAGCAGGGTCTCAGGGAAGGAAGTGTGGATGGCTGTATTTCCCCTTCACTGTTTTATTTCAGCTCAAGTTTTCATAGCACTCTGCCTGCTCTAGTCACTTGGATTTTTAAGTGCTAATGAACTTTGCTTGGCCTTCTTCAGGAAATTCCCTGTGAAAGTCTCAGGCAGGTTCACCTCAAAGGCCTCGTGGCTGGCAGCTCCTTAAAAATGAAGCCAGAACAGCTCACAGTGTCACCCAGCTGATTGTACAGATATGACACAGCACTAAATGAGCATTGCAAGGCTGCACCAACCAATTACACTGTGATTATGGTATTTTTTTTTTAAATATCTTCCTCTGACTGCAGAGGTGTATCATATTCTCTTCTGTAACTGATGAATGGACTGTCAAAATCACCTATTTCATAGCAAGGGAATAATTTGAAATTAGTAGACATTCACAGGAGTAGGCAGACTGGTCCCTAATTTCTAGCTTGAATACAGTTTATTTGTTAATAAAATAATTAAAGATAAAAATGCTAATTTTGAGAACAGGAATAATTATATAGAAAGAGAGCTGGGTGTTGTTCAAAATGCTGAAGCAATCTTAATGTTAGCAGACTGAAAGCAATTACATTTTCAAGGTCTGTCATAAGTGCTTGTGCTGGAAAAACTACTTTGTTTCTTATTTTCATTTAGAAAAGTCTCATCTGTCACATTTTCTGTCTTTCTTTTCTTACAAGTACTCATAAACTATGAGCTGTGATGCAGCTCAGACCTTCAGCACTCTCAGTACTCTTCTGTGACCTTTTCAGTCACACCATTACATTGATGAATTAATCCAGAGCACAACACTGCATGGGGAAGTGTTAAAGCAGGCATGTAAGGTCACAAAAATAATTGACATGCAAAGTGTTACATCTATCACTGGGATTATTGAATCTGATATCAGGATTCTTCAGACTTGCAAAATACTGAGTTACATAACAGACTTATGTCCACATACACACAAATGACCATTGCTTGGGGTTTTTTTAATTTAAAAAAAAAAAAAATACCTACGGTGCCAGTCCAGTGTCAAAATGCTTTGTACTCATTCTAGATCAGAATCAAACATTCAGACATGAGCTGGCCTAGGATCCCCTGACTCCATCCACAACCAGCAATGAGGGTATAAGTTTCAGCAGCAACATGGTCACCAGCAATCTGTTAAAATTTATTTTGAAATAGCCTAATTAATAAATAAAACTCATTATAAAGACTGATTTTCAGTCCCTATTTACTCCAGGCCCTAGGAAGGTCTGATGGCTCTAAGCCTTTGCTGTATTTCCACAGCATATTCAGAGCATGTTCACAGTTTCTCAGGCAAAGCAAAATATGCAGCTCTCCGAAGATTTCTCATGAGGTGTATCATAAGTCAGTTGCATTTACTTAACTACCACATTTTCAGGAATGTTGAGCTTATGATCTCCATGATTAATAGTGATATGCTTACAAAATACAAAGTCAGGAAATCAACTACTCTGTCCCTGAAGTATCGCTGGCTTTACCAGACAATTATGAAGTTCTGCGTTTTTAGCTTATGATTAGCTGCAATCAAAAAGATGATCTGCCTTTTTTTCCATCAAGACTTCTGCAATAGATAATGAAGACTGCAAAGGAAAGAGCAGAGCAATCCAAGGAAAAGGAGTACATGCAATGCAACAGAGCACAGTGACATTGCTTGCCTCTGCCAGGAAGAAGATTTAAATATTGTAGTTTTCTGATAATTACTTTTGACTTCATGCACACCCCTAAGCAAAGACTGTATTTCAGAAATGCATCCCATCTTTACATGTCACTTACAGCAAACCTACTGGTCATTAAAAGGTATGACTGCATTTGTCAAAGTATTGTGACCCTGGGATTAGCTCAGCTGCTCAGAGCATGGTGCTCACAATGCCAAGGCTGTGGGCTCCGTCCCTGTGTGGGTCATTCCCTTCACGGCTGACACTTGATGATCCTTTTGGGGCCCTTCTTACTCAGACTGTTCTGGGATTTTAAAATGTAACTTCCAACAAGAATGTTAAGTTATTTCTGTGCTTGTTCTGCATAAATCTGCAATCTGAATTAATTTAGTGTGCTGAAGTAAAGCTTGCAGATTTGCCTATAATTAAGGCAGCCCAATGCATCCATGGCTTTATTGGATATTTTCATACACATTTGGCTATTTTGGAGACTAATTGCATGGTTTTGCTTTAAAAAAAATTTTTAAAAAAATCTTCATTTGAAAAGATTCAACACATAAACATTACTGTAGGACTTGGTATCCACTGTGTTTGTGTGCTCTCAGAAAAAGGCAAACGTTTGCTCTGTGCTGGACATGCACAGGTGTCTGTGGTGGATCAGACTCGCTTTGCAGAGGTGGTTTGGGAACGATGTCTCCCCTCTGCTACTCTGCACATAGAGCAAGGTCCCTCTCCAGAGTCAGCACAAAGGGAGAAATCTCTCCCTGAAAGACTAAGATGTATCCCAAAATTAGGGACTGCAGAAAAAGAAGTATTGGAGTAATAGAAGAAAACTGAGAAGCCTGGGACTTGTCAGGCAAAGGAAGCAGCCTGAGCTGTGGTTTGAAGGAAGGTAAAAGAACAAGATTGGCTCACACAGCAGAGGAGGGCAGGAGGGGCCATGCCTAGAGGGGAGACAGAAGTCCCTGTGCACCACACTCCCTGCACATCCACCCAGATCACAGCCCTTCTCCAACTTCTTCAAAAGACATTGCCAAGAATCCACAATTCACTCAAAACCGATCCTCCAGGAATTAATTTTCTGGCGTATTTTATAATCCACATGAAATCTAAAATGAAGACTTGATTGGGAGATGAGGTTCAAATGGAAATGAGGTCAATAAAACCAACTTGCAATATAAAATACTGCATGAAAGATTACTATTTGAACTGCACACATTGTGTAGCAATTCTACGAAATGCTTAGATCTTTGCATTTTTCCTGTTCCAAAGAACATCCTTCACTTCCAGATTTCAGCCATTCAGGTTGTTGAAGGTTAGTTCTTTTCAAAAAGCTGTTGCTGCAAAATGCAGCTCACAGGGTACAATAGGGAATAAGCCTTTGTTTTTGTTATTGTGTTTCTTGCTTCAGGGAAGACACTTAAAATTCTTAGTTTTCAAGCATTATTTAAATTGGTGACAAAAAGACATTTTAATTGTTTTCAAGACTGGAACACAAGATTTTGGAATCTCTAAATGTAGCATCTCTGTAGCTGGAGGTATGCATTATTTAACCAGAACAATAGCTCTCATTAAAACTTAACTTAATTTTTCAGCTTTCTCAAAACATCTGCTACTCATGGGATCTGGTTTGGTAATTATAATGAAAATTTCTCTAGTGATGCTCTTTTAGTTGCAAAAACAAGAGGTTTGTAGGATTTCTTCATAGCTTTGATAAACTAAACCTTATTGCAACAGAAATAATTAGTACATTTTTTGTTGTTGTTGTTGTTATTTTAAATCTATTACTTTAAAAGTTGATGTTACAACTCTTGACTTAGTTACCATAATGCCATCATTTTAAACAAAACTCTGGCAAGCATGTCTCCACAGAGGTTTAATAAAAACAACTTCTTTTCTAAGGCATATTGTGAAATTAATACACGACAAGCCACAAGAGTAATCTGAAAGCTGTACATGTACCAAGGATGCAGAGGAGATAGGTGTCAAAATATTGAAAGATTTGAGGCAGTTTGCAATACTTGATAGCATAACTATTTGGAAGGGATTAAATACTATGGAAAGTGGCAGTATAAGCAATTATTACAGGATTTGGTACCAATTTTCCAGATTAGCAGGACTGTCAGCCTGCCAAAAATATAGAATACAAAATATGGTACTGATCTTGTGACCAGTCGCTCCTCCCACCAGTTCCAGCCACCTCACCAAGAGAACTGAAACAAAATAGGTTAGGTGGACAATTTGAGTTATTACTATATTTAGTCATTTTCCAGTCAATATCTCCAGTCCATAACCTCTTCCTTCCAGTAAAACCTCCATTAGTGCAACTGAACTGAAATCTCTCAAATCTTTAGACCCTCCCTGAGATCTAAACAAGAGTAAACACAGCATTAAAAAATGCACAGAAGTTGCTTCTGGACCAGAAGCATCACAGTGGGAGCAGCAGTGGGGAGTCATCAAGAGCTGGGACAGAACACCACCTGACTTTGGTACCTCAATATATCTATTTATACCCCAATATCTACTGCCTATTTCTCTGCCTCAAGGCCTCCTGCTCCACATGGATTTCATAATTTGAAAATATCTTAATCCTTTGATACTTTACTGTATACATTGAGGCAAGTGAACAAACTCTTAAAACTTGCCTGGTCTGCTAAGTAAATAGAGTTGCAATATATCACAATTAAAATCATTAGTGTATTTTTTATTATTATTTTTAAGTTATTTATTTATATGAAAAAGATTAAAACACTTGGAAGTTAAGCCAGGACTTGTTCTGCAGCCCCAAAACATAGGAGTCTGTCTTTTTGTCCAGAAGAGTCACAGATTTGCTCAGGACTCTCTCTGCAGAGCTCTCAGCAAGTTGGTTTTACCTGTGCAAACGTGAGCGCTGCTGCTGCCCTGTCAGCAGAGGCCACCAGGAGCCCAAGGACTGTCCTGCACAAGGGACAGGCTGTCCCCTCCCAGCCACTGCTGCCAGGCACTCACAGCTGTGTCTGCAGCAGCATCCCTGGCCAGCGCTGAGAGAGAAGGGTTGGGACACTGCTGCCCAGGTGCTCCGGGTGGGATGAGAAACCCAACGGCCCAAATCTCACACAGAGACTACAATGAGTTTCCTTATGAAGGCTACCTAGAGATTAATGAGCAAACATCTTCTCATGCAAGCCAATACATTAAAGATAAGGATTGTGTTTGTTTATTCTTTTTCCATTTACTAAGAAGTTTTACCATTTACCAAATTACTGTTAGCTGTTGAAAACTACTGTTTAGAGGTTTTTTAACAGCTTAAACCAGTATTAAAGATAAAAATAGAATAAAAATAGTTATGCATTCTTTCACATTCAAGTGAAGAAAATTATTTTGCACAGCAAGTACTGAGATCAATTAAAATCCTTTACTTCAGATATAATTAACAAGCCTCACAAGCATAAAGTGATTTAATTTCCTGTATCAAACCAAATGCTGTTTTCTGTCAGTAAATGACTATTCTCTTACAGAACTGCACATTAATAATTCATCATTGCTGTATATTCAAACAGATGGGACTCAATGAAAACTTCTAATGAAAACAGCATTAACTTACATCCAGCATGTAGAATCTTTAAAGGAATAGTATTTTCTTTAATGTTGAGCTTTTTCATTCCACAATTTCCTAATTTGAGTTAAATTGTTATATTACCAAAATAAACCAATCCTTAAACTGGGTGAAAAATGTAAAAAATAATCTAATAAAATTGTATAAAATGAAAACAAATAAACCCAAGACCTACTTCTTCAATAAATAACCACAAATTAACTTTATGATGGTTTATGTTTATTAATATTTATCTTTTTATTTGATTTAACTTTGATGAGGGTCAATTAGTCTGGCAAGTGACAAGGACACTCTAGGATTTCACTCTCTGGCATGGGAGAGTAGAAAGTGAGCACATAAACCTCACACAACCACATGATTCAGAGCTCAGTCCCTCACTGCCCTGCAGTGCAGAGCGAGGCTGTAAGGCCAAAGTTACTGCAGCTCACTCACTGCCAGAGAGAAGAACCTTTTTTCTTCTCATCACCTCCTTTTTTACTTCCCCATTTCCTATTAAGATCTTAAAGCAGAGAAATAAAATGGGGGGAGTGTGCCCACGATCATTACTCCAGTTCAATAAAGCTGAAAAAACAGAAAGAAAGAAGGAATTTGTTGTCTGATCTTAGGGATACTGAAGTCAATAGGAATTAATTGACCATAAATATTTTCATTTCATAGCTTGCTTCAGCAGCAGCACTACTGGCATCTAATATTGTAATTTTAAACTTTTACTTCGGAAAACTTGGAAGACCTGCCAATGTAAGCAGCAAATAAGCATAACAATTCAACAAATAAAAAAGACTAAATCTGTACTATGTCCATATTAACTATCCCATTGTGACAAAAGCCTCTTCCTTTAGTTTTTACAAATGATATTCACCACAATGGCATGACATGGAAACAGTTTTCTCTCCTGAATATTTTGCCATTGGAGCTGACACCATTTGCTCTTACTAAGCACATTCATACAAAGAATGAGTCCTGCTGTTGCTTTCAGTGTGTTTTCAAGACTGAGGGGTTGATGCTGCAAAGTGCTGAGTAAACTGACTGCTCCAAGGACATGCACAGCTCTAAATGCATGCACAGCCACAGTCAGGATTAAAGGAATTTCCCGTTCAAATGGTTGCATCCACATTGTGATCCCTTGCTGGCTAGACAGCACACACTAAGTACATTATTAGGGCAAGTGCACAAGGCAGAGAATCTTGTTTATGCAAATAGGATGAAAATAGCACAATAGGTATCCCTTTTCTGCCTGAAGAGTTAACAGAAATACTGATAGCAAAAATATTCATGTTTTTCTCCATTACCTAGGATGCCTGCATTGTACATTTTCATTCTACATCAAGTTCTTAGACTGAAACAAGAAAAAACCTTAAGGTAAATATTTTGTATTTGTGCCAGACCAAAGAGCAGTTATTTGTTGACATCTCCATTACACCTCATTTTGAAAGGGCAAGTTTTAGAACTCTAAGGGAAGTTAGGTGAAATAAGTTATTTGAAAATGAGGGGAAATGAGTGAAGAAGGAATAAATACAGCTTTTAAGGACATGCTGAAAGTGCCAGCCAATATCACACAGCATTGTTGTTAAATAACATCCACCCTGAATGCCAAAATAATACCTGCTTCCTGCGTGGTTCTTACACATGCCACAACTCAGGAATTTGTTGTATTGCACTGTGAGAATGAAGTGCCCTAAGAAACTAAAAAAACACATTAAATTGTATTTTTAGATAGTTAGTATTTTTGATACAAAATACATAATGCCTTTCCCTTTAGATTTTGCTACATCACATAACAATGTTTTTATTGGAGTTTTGCAACATGACCCTAGAATTCCCTAATTGCTACTCTAGAAATAAGCCTCAAAGATTTGAATATCCCATCTTAAATAAATGTTTGGTTCTTTGCTTTGAAAAATATGACATTCAATCCGTGCTTTTAAAGAAAAAGCTGTGGAGAATGTGTTGACATAAGTCTTTTGGATAAATTTTTCCTCTTCTAACAAGATTACCCATGTGTATTTTTCTGACAGGGACCAGAAAGAAGCAAATACCTCCCTTTATATGACTCCATCATAATGCAACCTCAGAAAGAACAATAAATTAAAAAATCTGCTGCCAAAAATTGAGTTGTTTGTTTCTCAGCTCTCCCAGATGGAAAACACTTTTGTTAAAACATTGCAAGTGAAATTAAGCAGCTTGTTAGTGAAGCCTAATCATCCATTAGCATTTTAAATTCCTGCAAAGGGACAAAATACTTGAGTATCTGACAGCCTGAATATTAACAGATAATGCTTGTGTTTATATGTAAATACCTAAAGTATGTATCAAAAGTTAGCTAAAGAACGCTGGGTAAAATTTTTGCTTTTTCAGAAGTTCTTAGAGCTCACAATATCCTCCTTTTTTTTTTTTTTTTTTTTAATAATTATTCTTTCCCCTCATCCTTTTCATTATTTTCCATAACATACCCATCTTACAACTCTGCCCAAAGCAATATCTTTCTGCTTTCCTTTGACATAGGTCTTGGTATTGACTATAAATGAGTACATTTCTTCCAACATACTAAACCAAACTGAACAGATTTAGCTGAATTTTTAGTATAGAGACTCTGCACGTTGATTCAACATTACATTACAAATCCATACACAGAAGATATGGAGAGGACAGAATTATGGATGAAGGTATCAACTCTTTATTGATAAAGTATAAGAACCTATTTTCCTGGTCTAATAGCAGGAAATAAATGAGATTCAGACAAATAGCTGAATCTAACACTAGATTTCATCTAGGTCAATGAAGAACCCCACCACATAAAACAAGTGGTTAAGCATCCTAATAGATAATCTAAGGAAGAAAACTCAATAACTAGTCTGTTCTCTGTGCAACTATTACAAAGACTTTAGAAAAAGCTTATATCACAGAAAGATCCCAAAAGATTTACCCAGAATTTGAAATCTTTGCCACATAATCTAAACTACTGGTTTCGGTGACTTTGGCATCTGACACCTTGGGACAAGTTATGCACTTATTTTACTCTTCACTTTATCCTGCTCACTGAGGAAGGGAAAAAGCTTTCAGCATCACAGCCATGTGCGGCTTTGCTGATGGGTACAAGCCAATGTGCTGTTACCAAGCCAATTATGTGCTATTTTTGCTGCTTTTACTGGGGGAGAGAGTGTCCTACAACAGAGAGGCAGAACACACATCACCAACCATTACAGGCCTCTGAGGCAGAAACTGTCAGACACAGCCTTTGCTCTGTGCCTGCTGCACCATTAAGTTTTAGAGGAATAGTTGGCAACTGATCAGTCTCAAAATGCACCAGAAGTTGACCAGTAAAAACTCCAGCTTCTAAAAATTGACTGGGATTTCTAAGAGTGAAGGTATGTATTGCAGCAAGCATCTTTTAAAAAACAATGTTTTTAAATATAATGATAATATTATTTTTAAAAAATAATAATAATGCCCCAAACTATAGCATTCATGTTTCAATCCTGATTGAAACAAATATAATCCTTTCTTTCCTTCAACTTCCTAACTTCTCAGGCTTTTACTTGTAGCTTTTAAGATAAATATGTTTAAAAAAGATATACCACAGCAGCAGCATCAACTCATATAACATTGCTAGCAGTGTCCCGGAAGTAAGAAATTGCAGCAAAGTGTACAGGCAATAACACAACATATCACCTTCCAGCTCTGTGAGCAGTCTTCATTTCAAGAGCATTTTCAAAGCACCAACACCACAGTGCTAAATACTAATAGCCCAGGCAGGCAGGCTCCCACCACGCTAATTAACTCACCTAGGGGGTTCTAGCTACAGCCCACATGCACAATTTCAAAGCTTTTCTCTCCCCTCCTACTCCTTTGTCTAATATTTTTCACTATAATCACACTCAGGAAGGAAATTATAAACCCAAGCATGAAAAGTCTGTCTTGTCTCAGCTAAAACTATTCAGAAATAATAAAAGAGAAGATCGAGAGGCATAGATATAGAAAGACTTTTGCCCTTCTAGAAGCAGAAAAATAACTTAAACTGTTGAAGGCCGTTTGATGAGGAAAATGCATGCTTTCTGTATTTCTGGGTGAGAGTTCCAAGGATTTCCACAGCTCATTTGCTGCAGAGGTCAAATCCGATCCATGAAATTTCCTCCAAACACAGAGCATTTTTTCTGCAGCTGTACACCACAGCCATCCCCCTCCTGCCCATCGACAGGAGACTGATCACCCCAGGGTGCAGCTTCATACAAACAGCTGTAGCAAAGACTGTGCACAGCAATAGCAATAAAAGTCATCCCCAAAGTGTCCTCAACAAAGCCTGTGCTGAGCTGTTCCTGTGGAAGCTCTTGAAGTCAGACTCATGTACACATTGCTCAGAGCTCATTTCCAGTCCCTGCTTCCCGACAGGGAGATGTTCAAAGTGTCATGTGCTGCTCACCTCCCCGCTTTTTCATACCAGGGTGTGGAAGTGGCCAACTTGACAAACTAGGCAGGGTACAACCCAGAAATGAGCATTAATTTGCTAATTGGCCTTCTGGGGCAGATCAGAAGGCACATCAGAAGCCTTTAAGTTTTCAGGTATTATTTTTCCATTTTCTGAATGTAAGAGGAAGAACCCCATGAAAATTCTCCGGTAGCAATAAACAGATCACCCACTTGCAGCAAAATCTTGATTTGAAAACTTATATAAACCTTTGAGGAAAAATTTAAAACCCAAGGCTACAAAGCCACTTCCATTCCTTTCCCCCCACTTTTTTTTTTTTTTGCTGCTTTCCTGCAACAAATACAAAAACACAACTGCAGAGTTTCAAATGGTCCGAATTCATCACTCTAGAGGGAATAAATTTTTTAAAAGTAAGATTTCATACCTCTGAGAAGCATTTCCTTTTGAGCGCTCTGGGTTTCCTCCAGACTAAGTGGCAACTGACAGGTCTCTGTTGATAGATACTGACCACAGGTCACGTGAATCAGCACCGGCAAATCTCAGATTTTCAGCTTTCTGGGGTATCACAGAGTAGCAGAACTATTGTACAACATCTGGAAAGTGAATTGGAAAATAATTCAAGATTAATAACTCTCATATCTTGTTTTAGTGTTTCAGGGAAAATTGCCAACAATGGAATGACACTAATTATTACGCAATCAACATTAGTCAGTGAGCCTAACTTGTGTGAAAGATAGTGGGGCTGAAGGCAAAAGGAGGCAGTTTTAGTCAACCTCTAAATATGAACTTCAGGGAGCAGTTCATGCAAAAGCATTTGCCTTCCAGAGTGCCAAGAGGCACCTCTGCTCTGTCTTTTATAACTCAAGTCCTGCAGATCGCTCAAGAGTGGCAAAAGGCAAATAAAGAAAAGGCTGGGCAGGAGACTGAAATGCTCTAGAAACATGAACTCCATTCCGGGATTTTAAACAGAGAGTGTAGAAAGCAAGATGGCAGTGGAAACAGTGCATCCTACTCGAGAACATTTTTCTCCTAATACAGAAAAAAATTGCTTAGAAATATTTTAATACCACATATTTCCACTTATTAAATAGACCATTTAGTGACTTAATACTATTGCTAAAGTTCTGAAGATCAAAATGTAGATCATTAGCACAAATCCATTTTCATTGTGTGTGAAAGAGCATGAACTCTCATAAATCATTCATAAAGGACACCTCTACGTCTCTTCCCACAACTCCTTAGTATTATTTAATTCTTTTCCAGATGTAAGAATATACTGTACTTATACTCTCTGCTCATTAAGCATTTCAGTTCAGTTCCCAGTTAAGCTGATGAATTACATTAGGGACCAAACACTGAAATTAAACAAATATTTTCTCCCACTTAAATGGCAAAAAAACCCCCCAAAACCTAAATAAAAAAGTATCTTTGGTTCTGCATGTGCATGCAGGGCTTTGTTTTTAATAGAACTTCTATCAGAGCAGTTTTACATTGAAATTCATCTGAAAGTAGAAGAAACAAACTAATGCAGAGTGACGTAAAGGCAAATTTTAGAAAAAGAAAAAATTGAAGATTTTAATGCTTTTCCTGTTTAGGATCACAAAATTAAACTGGCCACACAAATCTCAAGAACACCAATGTATCATTCAACTAAGTAATATCTTTATATATTATATAAAATATGAAACACCACAGACTTTAAGGTGGCAAAATATTGAAATCCAAAAGATAAGCTTGCCTTTACTCAGAAGGAATCAGTTCTCAAAGAAAATTAACTAAGATGTTGCAATTTTCCTGCAACTTTAATTAATTTCAGTGTTTACTTTACTGAAAAACTACTATTCATTAATACAACATAACTAGAACTGAACTTTTTTTATCAGAAAAAAAAAACATGAACACAGTTTTCTCCTTGGAACCTTAAAATTTCCAGTTTTTGTCATGGGGATTTTTTACTTAAGTAAAATTAGGGTCTTTATTTATGTTGCTGTTCAAAGAATTGTAATCATATGTAATTAAACCACATCAGCACATAATATTATATCATGTTCTTATCAGGATTCTACTCCTTTAAAGGTAGAGATGACTAAAAAAGTGAAACCAAGAAGGCAAAGAAATTCAGTGTATTTTCTTCTCCATATCAAGTTTCAATAACAGAATTATTGTCCAGCTGGAGCATCTTTATGACTCAAAACATTTCAAAACCACTTTCAGAACACAGAAAAATAGCATTATAAAAATAATTCATCCTCGACTTTAATTCCACATCTAGAACATAATGGAATATTTAATACTTGCCTAGTCAACTCTGCAAAGTTACCTTATACTGTTCAAATGTGGGGAAAATGGGAAGCAAGGGCATTTTTACCCATCAGATGGTGCAAGCCTGTATGTATATATATGTATGTATCCCACTGAAATCAGTCATAAAAGCTTACAAAACCCCCACAAAGCTGCAAAGGAAAACCCCCAGCCATGGCTTATTTATGCCACTCAGGGCTGCTCTGTGAGCATGCCTGACATAAGGAGGCTTTCTGCTCCTGCTCCCAGGACACGAGGCGACTGTGCAGCCTGAAAGAGCAGCACATCCAACTGTGTGACCCAAGAGACTTAACCCATTTTGATCAAATCAACTCTTCTGATAGCAACTGTTCTTATATTTGCAAAAAAAAGCAAAAAAAAAAAAAATTTGGTGCCTTAGTAAGCATTAAATCAACCCACTGGAAAGTAATCCTCCATCCCAGAAGCAAACAATATAATTCAAAGTGCTAAAGATGTGAGTCATGGTAATTCAACTTTAAGATTCTGTAATTCTTATCCAGACAAGCTTGTTTCCTCACGAGAACAAGTGCCCTGAAATCCTGGCTCAGTGGAGCACTCCAGCTAGCAATGATTCCTCAGCATAATATTAAAACCCAGCACGTCACACAAATCTAAGATACACACAAATACATAATTTTGTGTATGCATAAATGAAATGAGAGTCCTCCTTTCATTTTTTGGTTAAACCAAACAGTATTTCCCCATTCACTCTTTTGGTTTTGGTTTGGTTTTTTTTTCTTTCTGGCTGAAAAATGTTTAAATAGATTCTGGCAGAGTTGCACCCCCAGAAATACTCTTTCTAGCAGAAGCACAAAGCGTGTGGGTAGGACAGGCTGGGAACCAAAGCAATAATGTGCTTTTCTTCCGTGGCTGGAGCCTTCATTTGGACAAGTGGTTGGGCAGGGCTGACCACAATCCCCTCAGTCAGTTTGATTAGCTGTGATCCCGCTGACTCCCACAATCCCCTTTAATAGCCTCTGGACATTACAAAATCTGCGTGGGGGATTAGGAACACTGAGTTTCTGTTTCAGAAGGGGCAAAGTGGTTATTTTCAGAATAAAATACTGATGTATAACTAGCTAGTAAAGATAATGCCACTGACCTCTGCTCTGTTCAAGGGCTCTTAAATAATTAAAACCTAAAATCTTTGTAAGTGTCTGGTTAAACACAGGCATCTAAATCCCATTTAGGCACCTAGATAAGAAGCTTGATTTTAAAAGGCATCTGTTTACTACCTTTCACAGTACTTTTCACTGATCACTCATTTACATACATTTCCTTACCTTGAGAATTGTTTTCTTTTAATTAAGTGATTTACAAGGGTACCTTTCTGTGCATTAAAGCATCTATTATTATTAGCAAAAATAAAAGGGGATTGTAAGTCACCGCTACTGCAACAGTGTATCAAAAAAATCAGAACTGAAGAAAAACAAAACAAGAAAATACACAGTTCCTCAAGATTATACCTAAAACCACCTCCACAAATGGAATTCATCAAAAGGTCAGACTTAAAAAGCAGCAATTCATAAATACTAATTACCACTTGCAAGTGATTGCATGATAACATTTACTGATGCATAATTGAATAGCAAAAATTTTAAAAACAGAGAGCGTGGGTAGATTTAATAATTAATTCCTCCCACACTAATCACTTTCTGACTATTTCTTATAATAAGCACAATTATATATTCTTGCTTCCTTTTTCTTTTATTCTTCCTTTGTGAGTAACAAACTGAGTCTGTCTTTCTAAAACTAAAGGGAAGGGGGAAGGGGAACCATTGCAAAAAACAGGAAAAACAATTCCAAGCAGCTATAAATTTCTAAATATCTTAATTGTATCTTTTTGCTTCTTTGCTGAATACTACCACGATTTTTTGTTCTACAAAACATTAGTACTTTTAAATTATCCCATTTCAATTAGATCACCTTCCCTCAAGCCTTCTTCCTAAATTGCACGTCTGTAATCCCGTGCATTTATGTATGTGTGTCATTGTAAACAGACGTTAATCAGCCACCATCCTCTATCCCCCATATCCCAACAGCTGGGGGGTAGTTAAGGACAGCTCATCCACCCTTTCTCAGGTCTGAGCAGACCGGAGAGTGTGTGCCATTCCCAGTGACAGGGTAGGTCTGTCAGGGTGTAATTGTCTGGATTACAGCACTGATTCGCAGGCAGCCGCAGCGAGCTCGCACATGGTTTACCATGCAAGGGATAAACAAGACTGAAAGCACAAGAGAGCTGCCAGAAACATGGCAGGAGATGGTGTTTAAATTCACACATGGCTCTAGTGACTTGGGGTATTATGAGCCAAACATACCACAGTAACTGTTAACTATAGGGGGAAATGCCAAAATATTAAGTCAAATCACAATATTTTTATTATGTTACTTTTAAACTTCAGCCAAATTTTACCTTTTCACAATATTTTTAGGCCAGTATATTCTGCAGTCCAGTGCTAGAACAATGTTGATAGAAAAACCCCAACAGCATGGTAGAAAATCCTCTCAAGGTGACACGGAAACAAAATTGCCACAATATTTGTCAGAACACACAAAAAATATCCAAGATTAGGACTCAGCCCTCTTGGGTTTCAGTCCTCCTGAAACAGGTGGGTTTCATCCATGGAAAAGACTGATTTTTTAATCACAAATATATAGGGAAAAACATAACAAACAAAAACCAACACCTGCTCCCCAAGATTCCAAAACACTGTCAAGAACAGAAGAGCATTCTCCAGTTAACACTCACCAAACACAGACATACATTTCCAAATACCCTTGTCTCCCACACTTCAGAAAACACCCAAAGAGAAGTCAGGGTGGGACAGGAGCAGCACTTGGCCCACAAAGCTCAGTACTGTAAGAATCCAAATCCTGCAGTCATGTGCCTTTAGCTGACGTGAAATAAAACCTGCAAGAGCATGGGGCTGAAGAAAATCCTTTGCACCTCTTCCATTCCCCAGCTCTGAAACATCATTCTAACACACATCCTCAAATGCGTTCCATCTCTCCCATCTTCCTCTTCCTGCTAACTCCTGGTTACTAAGCTGGGAGAGTCTGAGATTTGGGGCCTGTTTTCCTTCTCTGTTATTTTGGAAGTGGTTCTTTGCAGAGACACTGGCAGCCCTTGCAGAAAGCTCGGAGTCAGTTCCATTCCGGTGGCCAAGCAGGTCCACAGTCAGAGCGATGCTGTGATCCCACCGGCCTCGGAACAGAGAACGTGGTTTGTTCTCAGAGTGAAGAACTGAGCAGTAAGCATTGGTGAGACTGTGTGTGGAGCTGGGATATAAAATGCATCTACGGCAATAATGCAGATACAGTCAGTCAAGTGGATTGATCACAGGTCACTGAGGCAAGTTGTTGAAAGGAGACTTCACACATTTAGGGTGCAGTTATCACAGGCTGTCACAAGCAGTAGCACAGCCCCTTGGATATTTCCTAAATCCTTTTAAATCATGGTAATTTATTGGAAGGTCTCTTTTACAGGGTTCAAAGTCCGTTTGCAAGTAGGAGGAGAAATGGCTGTCTAAATACCATTATATTTGCATAATAATTATTATACAAACTTTAAGTACCTCTACTGGACAGAAAGAGGTCTCTGAGGAAGAACTTTTTCTGTCAGCAACTTCAAAGGGGCCCTTTTTTTCTTTCAATTACCTCTCAGTGATTATCTTGAATACATTGATCAGGGAATCACTAGAAATATTCCTCAACATTAAGCAACACAATAATGACAAACTAGTTATTCATCCTTAACACAGGGCAGAAAAACAACAGCTCATCCCACTGCAGTAAAACCATTATGGGAAAAAGAATTTTTCATGTCGGACTTGGAGATGAAGGAAGATCGCATACTGTGAGGCAGCACAGAGCCCTCAGAGCAGCTCAGCTGCGTCATACTGAGGCCCTTTTGTCCAATATCTGCCAGAAACGACATTCATCACACCAGGAATGAGACAGATTTCTGAGTCAGTGCCACAGAGCCTCAGGTCTCACATAACCCAGCCTTCAGCAGAGGGGCGAAGCAGAGATGTGCTGTGGGACAAGGATGAGCAGCGATTCCTGTCTTGGCTAATCCCAGCTGAAGTCATTGCTTGACCTAACATCACATAGCTACTTAATTCCTCCATGGAGGCTTCATTCCTCCATGGAATTCAACTATTAACACTGCAAGCTTGCTGGCTTTGGTAAATGGTTTTGTTGGGTTTTTCACTCCCCTCCCTAGAAATGAGCCATTATTTCAGCACATGTGAATCCCATCAAACTACCACTTCACAAAAACAGTTTAGGAGACTACATAAGCCCATGGAAACCTCTCCAGAATTAGTTTACTCTTCTATTTGGCTAGAAGAGGAAGAAACCAACCAGGAAGTTTGACAAGACGAGGAGCAGGCTGAGTGACCCTGAAATGCCACAGGCATTCCAAGGTCCTCACTACGCTCTGACTAAAAGGGAAATACAACTTGCATTCAAACCACCTGCAGCAGATTCTCTTGCTACTGGGCCATGATCATCACTTTAAAAGTTCAAAGTCAAGAACAAAGACGAAGTGGAGGAAGTAAAAGCACAAAGATGTTCAACCAAGCACATGGGGGGAACAGAAATACAGTCATTAATATTTCACTCTTCCATGAAGAAATGTTATAGCGACTTTTCCTGGTAACTCATTGAAATGATTGAGGTCTTTGGCAGAAGACATACACCAATGAAAAATTCAGCTAAAGTGAGAATGAAATATGGGAAAGTTTGTTTTACTATTTTTATGTGGTCACTAAAATAGGTTAGAGAACAATATTTTGATTTCTATACCATAATAAAAACAATTAAGATTTAAAGAATGGAAAAAAACCCAGGTGGTTACTGTTTGATTTTACTGAAGCTTCTTAATTTCTAAAAATAGGCTAGTAGCTTATTTCAAAATCTCTCTCCCATCCCCTGGAAACACATTATCTTTTCTGAATTTCTTTAATCTTACACTGCTATTTCAAAAGAAATAACATACCAAAATACTCAAGCTTAAGAAACTTGAATTATGTGTAGCTCGCTACAAAAAAATGCTACCAGAATTTGAGTTAAAAATCATTGTTTGTTTGTCCAACAGATCACCTCTCAAACACTTCACTGCCCAAATAAATCTTTCTCCTTTGGAATGCATGAAAGATAACCTTAGTGAATATGGCAGACACAAGCAAAAGAGTATATATATGCTGCCAGTGATTAAGCAAAGTGTTTTCAAACTCAAATGGATGAGGGGGCCTATTTAATATTGGGACTGCTTTCTGACAGTCTTAATTTACACATCAAAAGAGAAATACACTCTAAGATTTTGTCACCGTAATGGTTTTGCTATTACATTAACTAGCAATTACTACACAATGCCATGCAAGCTGACTAGGCTTTAAATGCCAAGTCCCAATTTTGAAACCTCCTCAGGCTGTTATTTCAACGTCTTCCACACTTTGAAGGAAGAAAATTACAAAGGTTACAATTGCATGGATTAATAATGGCTAAAAATGCCTACAAATGCTGTTTTCTAGTCTCTGTACAAGGAATCAGAAAAGTATCAGTTGTGGTTTACCGTTCCCTCCATTCCACCCAGTATCTGAAGTGTAAAGCACAGCAGTGGAAGATGTAGCCATGTTCTCTTTCCCTCCTCCTCCGGGATAGTGTTGGGCTGCTCTGGGACAACTAATTTTTGCGTTTCAGCATGTTTACAATAGCACATTGCATTGGATGAATGCCTTTGGTTGTGTCAAGTCATGATGCATTTTCTTTTTTTTTTCCCCCACTTTTGTCTCTGACAGTTAAGAGCTACTGCTGACCTAAACCCAGTGTCTATTTTGTCTGAGTTCCACAGTGGTCACAATTACAAACTGGCCAACTGCAAATATCGAGCTTTGATTTGCTGGTTGCTCCATGCAAAGGTTCTGGCAGAGCTGGATTCTCCTTCATATGCTTTGATTTGTTCCTTCCTCGCCCTGGTTCAGCTCTCCCACTGAACACCTCCAGAGCACTTAATTAATACATCACTAGGCAGACTCTCATCTGATAAAAACCAGAGGTTCACTGGAATTTGCTTAAACAGAAATATGTCTATTTGTGGAAATAAACAGATCATTTCTCTGTTAAGGAAAGCAATAAGCATTTGGGCATGGCTTTCTCTGCCATAACATTTGCTACCAAATGTCTTTCCCTGCAATGACTGCATTTTCTGTTCTGCAGTCGTTCAAGCCCTTTTTAATGTGAAACCAGAGTCATCTGCTAAGGTCCATAAGCCAAATTCTTCAACACAATAACAGAAGCCTCCTAAAATTGAGACAGGCACTTAGGATTATGCAGCCACGTCACACCGCTTCATAGTTAATCCTTCAAAAAAAATTTTGAAGGGTTGACATTGATTTTGGTGGATGCATTTTCTAGGCTGCTTGATGAAATCAAGGTGGCTCGTAGCAACCTTGAAACAGAATAGAGTTAAATAAATGAAAGAATCAAAGACTTCATGCACTCCTTACTTATTGCAGTTACTTGATTCCTAACCAGTATAACTTCACATACAATTATTCTTCATAATTGATCTTTAGCTACTAGAAAAGTGACTTGCACTAAAAAAAGAGATGATGCATTCATGAAAGGAGCTAAGAACTATACTGATAGCCATCTGCGTTTGGATTTGACACTCAGTGACTACAGATGTATATTTAAAGATTGCACAAAGCAAGCTAGAAGAAATTAAACATTTTACTGGGAGTTCAAATTACTTATTTATATGATCTTGCACCTTACCCGTTAATCCTAGAAGAGGAATCTGTTTAACCTAATGGTGCTATTCAACTGGGCTTTAATTTTCTTTAATTATTCATTTCCTGTAAACAAACATTCCAGGCTCTGCATCTATCAAGTCCACCACATGAAGTGGAAGAGAGTTCCTGATGCCATTTTATGCCAGCTGAAAGTTTCTTCTACTCCTCCGTTAGTGCTGCCGTGCCACCAAGATCTGATGTTCAGAGAGCAAGCCAGATACCCAATTCAGCAAAAAGAACAACAAAAACTACAACACCTTTCCAAAATAAAGCTGTATTTATGAGCAGCTCTCCCTAAACCTACCAAGAGGTGCAGGACACTTGTGTGTTACTGATCCTTCTCCTTCAAGGGCCTCAGGGTGCTGAGCCTGCTGTGCATCCACACTTTCATTTCGTGCCCCGACCTTGGGATCAGAGCTGCAAAGCACCAGCCAAGTAACAAATCTGCTCATACTGATGGTCTTTCTGATGCTTTGGGTAGGGGGAAAAAAAAGTAAAAATGCAGTGACAAAAACAAAGAGAGCAATATCTTCATTCTAAACCAGACAATCAGTGTGTGAACCCTGGAAGTACTAAGCACTCCATGAAATACAACTCTGTGGTATGGGCAACCATAGATCACGAGCAGATGAGATTTAGGAATTCAGTCAGCTGCATTAATTCTCCTAATAATTTGTTTTAAAAAAATCTGTACATTCTCATATTTATGATTTCATTGTGCTTTAATTCACTTACGCTTTAATAAGTGAAAAGGGTTTTGGGGGTTGGGAGTGGGGAAATAGGTTGCAGTTATGGTTTTAAATAATTTATTCCTCAGTTAAATCCAAGCTATTTTAATGATTTATTAAACATTCTGCAGCAGTTGTATTAAACAGAGGCCAAGAGAAATTAATGATTAGGTGATAATAGCTGGAGATCCTATCACTGTTACTCAGCTAAATTGATTTTCTTAGAATAGCTAAATAAAAAAACTAAAAGCTACATGACAAATCACAAAATTTTGTTGTTAAGCACACTACATACTGCTAGATCGCAAAAGGGAAAAAAAATAAGGAAACATTTTTTTCCTAATTCTTAAAATGTCAGAACAAGTTTTTGTTTTTATTAAACTCTTCTACAATATATGACTCCCCTCTTCGGCTCAATTTGTATTTCTTTAGTTGAAATTTTTTTTTTTTTTAAAAAAGTACTAAGTCTCTCTGACATAGCTAACAGTAAATTCCATATTCACAATAGTATGAACTTCCATGATGTGTTCATTGTCTTATCCCTAGCGCATCTCTCTGCACTTACAGCCAACCCAGCTCTCTAAGATGCCTTCAAGTTATTCCCTTGTGCTACAGCTGTACCAGAAATCTAAACTGGGCAAATTACACCTCTTAGAAACCAAAAGACTCTGAAAATCCTTCCATTTAGGAAAAAAAAAAAAAAAAGTTCATTTGCCAAGCTAAGCATCAAGTCAGAGGTTGTCCCCTGAGTAATTACTGTCATAAGAACTTCTTAACCCTCAATTAAAAAGAAATCTTACAGATGAGATTAGCCAGCTGCAGATGAATACTCTTCAGAAAGAAGGATTAAAAAACTCTGAAAAGACTGTCCTTTATTCTTTCTTCACATAGAAGGTCTGGCCACTAATAACTTGCCTAGTTCAACAGACTTTGGAAATTACTTTTTTTTTAATGGGAAATTTCATTTCAGAAAACAAACTTCTCAAATTTATTATAACCTATTCATATTCAAGACTGTAAGCTTTGAAATCCCATCTGCAATAAATTACCAGGCAAGCAATTTGATAAACCTTCACACAGCACTTGTTCTTAGCATGGGTACTTCCATTCTGACTCAGGCACATGTCCAAGATCCAGCATGCATTCGTGCAGCCCTGCTAAACAATAAATATATTGCTAAACAATAAATACAGACCAGACCCATACCAAAAAGCACTTCAAACGTCTCACAGAAAGTCAAGTACTAAATCACATTAGGAAAATAATCCTCAGAGCAGCTACACTGAAGAGTAGTCAACGTGTAGCATCAGAAATGCTGAGCACAAAAGTTTGAGGTAAATCTGAGCTCCCAGTGTGAAGTGCAGCACGGGCGGCTGGAGCAGCACACCACAGCATTTTCCACTGTGCCTAAAGGTTGTTTGGCCTTGTGGTCATTCCAACAGCCCCAAAGCAGACTGGGGCAATGAGAACGTGCCTGTTGGGAAGTCAGCACTGGCTATCATCTGTGAAGTGAGGAGCAGCACAAGCTGAGCAAAGCCAGCAGGACACGAAGGCCACTTCACCAAGGCAAACACCACCACGGATTCTCAGGATGTATAAACTTTTACAGCACTGCATCAGGAAAATCAAGTGCCTGCCTACTGGTGTAGGGCAAAGTGCTTTTTTATCTGCACAGGTTTGATTACAATAATCTTGGCCACACAAACAGTTCAGGTCCTAAGATGGTATGGGCAGGAAACAGAACTCTCTAGAGGTCTCCCAGTGTAAATATTCTGTTGGTAGAGGCTAAACAGTATAAATTAAATTTCAGATGAAAACAACTGGGACTCAGGGTTATTAAACAGGGTAAACAATAGCAGTAGAAATATTTATTAGGGCAGCTGGAATGCGATCCTACAGTATCTATTTAGATATTGCATCATGTGGTCACTTTAGAAATTTTGCTTGAAGTCATTTGCAACTCTGGAAACATGAGCTATGCATATGACCTGGATTTCTGGATATTACCTCCTGTATGCTGCTTTAATAACTAATTAAATTTTCTCCTCTTTTCGTAATGACACTAAAGATTACATCTTACTGGTTTTGTTATTATCCAACATCCATTTTGGCCAAAATCATGGCATGGACCCTTGCATTTCCCTTTCAGCCATTGAATCAGCCTAGTTGATGCCCCAAATCCTGCCTCAGCATACCTGTGTATCCCAGCGATATCCACAGGGAGAGTGCTGAAGTTCTTTAAATGAGATATGCCTCTACCACTAAGCACATTCAATATTTAATAAACTGATGAAGACATTTTTAACAGCAATGAGAGCACAGTATTGAAGAGAATGACTAAAACTACCTTAAGAGTTGTAATCCCTGTGTAAGAGGAACCCCACCCTCAGTCATTTTCAGGGAGGGCAGAAATCTTTACCTATCACAAGATTTTATCCAGCATAAACCAGACTGAGAACAGCTGAGCTGCTGGTACTTCCCTATATGCAGCTCAAGTCTGTAGCCCTGAGTTTTATTTTATGTACTTTAGTTTTTATTAGAGTAATCATTCCACAATCAAGTTGTCTAAACTTTCATAAGGCCAATCAGAATCAGGTCTTGTTAAACGTTTATTAAATAAGAGAAGCTCTAACTGTCTGAAGAGAAGACACCTGGTCTGTGTGGAATTTTAAAGTTTCATTCTGTAGGAGTGTGCTGAATTACTGGCATATTGGACTGACTGAAATAATAAACACCTTATACTTCTTCAAATAGCTATTTTGAAGGCTTTTGTGATACACAAAGTAGCATTACTAGGGGAAAAAGTAATAATGAGTAATGCCTGCATCTCAAGCATTCCTGTTTGGAAAACTGGAGAGAAACATAATCTGTTTTTATAACTAGCTGGCAAAATTTATCCTTCTCTAGCAATTTATTTTGGAGATAGAAGGGTGAAAAATCAATTTTTATATAGTCGTGGAGTTGGGAGGAGGAAGTAATTCAAACTCACTTGATTGGATTGCACAATTGTTTTTGTGGGTTTCTTTGGTTTTGATGGTGTTTCGGTTCTTTTTAAAGAAAAGTGAAGATGTCACCCAGAGTAACTATTCTTCTTTTGTGTAGAAAAGGCCTCATGATAGAGAAAAATATTTTAGGTCCCATCCATGAAAATGTATGTGCATTTCAGAATACAGACACCCCTTGGAACAAAAGCATGATTATAGCTATAGATAATCCCCACCCTCAATGACTACAAAATTGATAGCCTCTCTATAGATACTTCTTTAGGCATTCTATGAAATCAGGCTATATTCAAAGGTTAAACAAAATTTATATTCAGGATCTCTCCATAAATATACTCAAGCAGGGACACTTACATTATATCAATAGCAATAACTTTGATTATGGCAGATTTATAAATTGTATCTCCCCTACCCTTTGGAGAAATGAAAGGAGATATCTTTGGTGGCATAACAGCTCTCTGACAAAGTTTTTTTTTTACAAGTGAGTGTTTCTTTTTTCCCCTCTTTCTCCAGTTAAAACCTAAATATAAGCAGATGAATAATCTAGCTTTATTCATGTTTTTCTCACTCTTTCCCATCTAGATTGTATCCATCTACTTAGAACAAGATCAGAATTCTGGAAAAAAATTACTCTTGCAAAACATATCAGTAATTGTGCTCTAAAAAGGTCATATTGCAATGCTGCAGGCTACTTCTGTGAATAAGATTACAGATGTATGTATGATTAATTTGCCATTTTACCAATTTTTTTTTGAGCTGAAACATTAAAAATGTCATAAAAATTCGAGCAAATAAAGTGGTTATCACTTCACTGAACTACAGACAGATATTAACAAAAATACCAGTGGCACATTATTGAAATAATCTGTGATCAGAAATGACTCCCATATCTTTCCATCAAAGGAAGAATATGCCATCACAACAGTCAAATTAACCAGCTAAGCTCATATCAAATGTACAGAAGTATTGATTGTCTCAAACCTCACTATAGGATCATTAAAAGCAAGTACGTGGCCGTAATTTCAAGACACATACATTCAAAGGAAACATTTCTTCAGGCAGTAAGTAAACAGAGAAGCTCCAATTATTTTATCTATTTCATTGAAGAAGTGAATTTCTGCATGAAGCCAAGGCCCCACACTGTCACTGTTCCAACATCTCTGTAACCTCTGGGCTCTGCCTTGGGCTCCTCCAGGTGATGTTGAAAGCTTCATTCTGGTGTCTTCCCTGAGCTAAAGCCCCAAGCCCTGACCCAAGGGGGACAAGGGAGCACAAGAGAACCTCGCCTCAGTTTTACCACTTTAGGTAGGGCTACCACAGGATTAGCTGGAGGAAGCAGCAGGAAAGTGGAATGGATGAAGGGTCACATCCAATTCCACAGGCGTGACCTCGAAGAAAGACCATTACTGTGACCTTCCAGCCCAAGAGAATCCACTCCAGACTCTCAGGACTGTCTATGAAATTAAGTTGCTAAGAACCTGCCAGAATGGAGGGTGGGGTGGGCAAATAATTCTCAGGTCCAATATATTTTTATCAGCTCAAAAGTACACACATTTCTGGAAGGCACATTCTGTACAACTGCCCCCATCCTGCTGTCACACAGTGCCATCCGTCACCTGGGGACACTCAGCGTGCTGATGGTGCTCTCTGCTTTGAGCAAGTGCGAGTGCACAGTGCCCACCCAGACAGGTCCACGCCAGGAGCACTTCACACTCTCCTCTGCTTCTTACTCACACCACCACAGAATGACAGAAACCTCAACCAAAACCTTCTATCTGAGCAGGAAGACCAAAGCCCTTTAGCAAAACAAACCCACACTTCCCAACACATTCCCACCTTTTTGTGCAAAACAATGGGAGCCTCTTGGTGTAATCCTAAATGCAGACAATACAACTATCAGCTGGTACTGGAACTAAATCTGTGTAGAAGACTTTCAATACAAAAAGCTCAATTATCATCTCACAAACCAGCATGGATCCAGTTCATAAACAGCCACAGTTTACTTTTGCATTAGACTGACTGACTTTTAAAATATCCTTTGTTTATGGCCTACCACTGTCTCCAGATTTTGCATAGTAATTGACAGAATTTGCTGTACAATTAACTAGGCATTTTTATTCTAGGTGCTTTTTGCTATTAATATCTTTCAGAAGTTGATATCGTAATGGAAATCTGCAACATCAAAGATAAAGCAGCTTTACATTGTGAAACCCTTGGAATTAAAAGAAAATTGGATGCATCCATAACATTAGCTTTTACTTAATTGCTAAGCATTCTTTTTTTGTCCATGGCAGGAAGGCTCATCTAGATGCAAATGTTTCTCTGGAGAATAGGAATGATTATTTTTATTACTGTTTTTGTTATTAATGCATTACTATTTGGGGGCTGGTGGCGGGGAAGGGGGGGCATGTTTCTCTCTGACCAAAAGCAAAACAGCACTAAAATCTTTAGGGCTCATGAAAAAGGAAGCACCTACAAAACATGTTTTTCATTGTGGTTTGATTTTTTCTTTTAACCTGCCATGATGACTGACAAATATGTTCCCATCTCAGTTCACACTTCAGTTTGTTACTGGCCTAGGAAGGAATTAATTCCCCTCAGCTCATGCCATGGCTTTCTGACATGTTATGGCTATAATATGTCAGATTTTTTCAAAACCTTGAAGTGACAGTTCTGATATAAGGTCACGCCTTGTAGGAGCACAGGTTGAGATTCACAGCTTTAAAATACGTTCACTGTTTACTTTCTGCATTAGCTTGAAACAAGGATGGCTGAGTGACCTACTTTGCTTATTTAATGAGATTGTGAAGGGAATGCTTTGCATTTCTGACAAGGATATTTTTTCATTGCCAAAGAAGGAAATAAAAAAATGACAATTTGAAATGCAAAGGTTTATTTTAATTGGAGTAACACAGCATGCATTATAATAAAAACAGACTATAGTTGGTGTGGCTGGCTGCTGTAAAGCAGGCAGCATATGTAAAGAGTCAGATAAGGCAATTAAGATTTTGGGAAGATAAAAGATAAACAAGAGTCTGTGGGCTGCTTTGCTTTCAAGAATTTACACTATTCATGCCATACAGATTCTATACATTTTAGTCTCAAACCCTACATAGCAAGGTCTATAAAAATAACTGTAATTATTCCATTTGTTTCCCATCAAGGCATTGAAATACTTCAGCTGGTAAGGTAAAACATTTCCAGGCAATAGCATTATTTAGAAAAACCCACAGTATCAGTGCTATTAGGTTCTTCGTCCTTTTCTGTTAATAATACTACAATTATTGGAGATTTACTTGGCAGTTAACTAAAACTAAACTAAACTTCACAAAATTAGTTAGAGAGAGAAAAAAACAGAACTGTTGACTTACTGCTTCTCTTCCCAAGGTTTCCTAAACCCCTTTCATTAGGTATGGATGAGGATATTTGTCTTCATTCTTCACTCACAGATTCTGAAGTTACCTTATTGCCCCAATTCCTAACATTGGGTTTCCAAGGACTGAGCTCCCACAAAGAGCCTACAGAGAGCTGCAGGAACACTCTATCCTGCAGGGGGTAACACTGACGTCTTCCAAGGTCTCCCAACCATTTCACTGATCTCCAAAAACACATAGGATTCACCAGCTGATTCATTTTTGGAGCTCCCTATGTATGAAACACCTACAGGACTGAGTTGCAAAATATGTCAATAAAAAATAACCTAGATTTTTGACAACAGAAAATTGCCTCTAGAATGAAAACTGTAATTAACTTCAGTGTTAACCTACGCAGGGAGAAATAACAACTAACAGACCAGCTTCAATAATCACAGCACTATCATCTGTTCAACAAGTAGAAATTAATTCCTTGCACAGGAATTTAGAGGCTGCCCAGGGAGGTCATGGAATCTCCCTCTCCAGAGACATTCCAAACACACCTGGACAGGATCCTGTGTAACCTGCCCTAGGCAACCCTGTCTTGGCAGACAGGTTGGACTGGGTGACCTCCAGAGGTCCCTTCCAATCCCAACAATTCCATGATTCTGTGAATTTAGGAAGTCTTTTTCTTCAACAGAAATAACACTTTCTCTGTCGGAATAAGTTCTGCTGTCTTCATAAAATTTCATACTAAGAGAGATAAAATAATGGATCCAACATCCAAATGTTTCATACTACCTTCAGTAAGGACCAGAAGCTCCGACTTACTAAACCTGAATTACAGCCCTATAATTCTATTATTTGTATATTTTAGTGTTCTGTATGATGTCAAAAGAGCTAAATCCCCCACATCCTCACAATGAAAACTGTGTTACCATTATCATATTTGGCTAACTGAACTGTTACGTGCAATCTTTTCTGCAGAGGTTAGATGACACAAACCTGTTTTAGGGCTTTGGAACTGGATGATCTTTAAGACCCTTTCAACCTCAACCCATTCTGTGATTTTATTCTGTGATACTTTACTAACAAATACACAGTTATAATGAAGTGCTCTGAAACGACCACAGACCAGCTCAAGAACTGAGAACAAAGTTTTACTTGAAGTATAATTTGTGACAGCGTTTCCTAAGTACTGCAAATGTTCTGGAAGATAGCAGCAAATAACCTCATGATTTCTCACCACAGCAGCCCAGAAAATCTACAGAATTTACCAAAGTCCTTGGCATCAGAAAAGCTAATGGGATTACAAGTTGTAATGTTATTTTGTAAGCTAAAAAAACTCACTGATTGTCAATAGACCTCCTAGACACTTATGAGCATTCTGGCACCCCTAGATCTTGTGCTGATAGATCACAGCACACCAACAGAAAAAAAGTGTTGTTCAAGCACAGTACCAATGGATATCACCAGGAACTGAAAATCCTTCACTGCTCTAATAAAAGCATGTTAAATAGCCCACCAGAGTTCTCCACATGAGTTTCACTATATACAGGGCTAAACCACCATGCCAGTCACTTAGGCAATGCAAAATCTAGTACAGATATGGGGGGTTTTAACCATATAAAGGATATGTTCTTTCCAGAACCAGTATAAAGAGAATGTTTTTCAAATGAATGTAAAATAGCCACTGATCACCCTTTCAGATACAAGTGTTTGGCTTTCCCCTTTACTCTATCACCTCAGTTTATATGTCTGGAACATATGGTACAAGTTGGTTTCTTCTTACGAGTTCCTCCCACTCACTTCTTGTCATTGTCTGGTAGCAATCATATGAAAAAATCTGAATAAAGCCTTTATCAGCAGAAAAGATTCCTTTAATGAGAAACTAAGACCATTCATCAGATCAAACACCACATCAAAGAAATGGCTTGTGGCTTACGTTTGCCTTTTTTGTATTTAGAAGCAAGAAAATTCACAGTGAGCTCTGTATCAGGTTGACATTTCATTGATGTCATTTTGAGTCCCCATCTGACGAAATGCTGCGTTTTAAAATTTCACACAGAATAACACAGCTAAATTGAAAATAAAACATTTCAAGTCATCATTAAAGCTATGAACTTTCTTAGTGAAGAGACCTAGAGCAGAGCCCCATTGCACACAGGGCAGGGAGCGGCGCTGGGTTCGGTGCGGGATTGCCTGCCCAGCCCCAGAGCTCGGGCAGAGCCTGTGGCACACCTCATCCTCTGCCCTCCAGCAGCCACCAGACGCTGCCGGAGCAGTACAGGCCTCGGGCCAGCTTTCAGAAGCAGCTCTGGGTGCCCTGGGGAGCTGGCACAGGACACCTGAGCTCTCAGACAGGAGGTTGACACTCACCTCCCCTGCAAGTACCACCAGGGACCAGATTGCATAAGCGTCACGTGCAAAAAATACATGTCCAGTGCCACCAATTAACGAGCTTAAATGCAATTACACTCAGGATACTAAATGCATTTGAGTCTGGAAAGATATAGCTTTCCTGTTTTAAATAGAAATGAATGAGATATCACAGCACAAAACCACATCTCAAATTACAGGCATTAGGAGCAATAGTACTTAGTTGAAAATGAAAATTAATTGAATACAGCATTGTTCCAAACCATTTATCTAATTTGATCAAGGTATCATTAACTAATTAAGTAGCAATACTTGAATGTACAGCTTATTAAAGCACAAAGTCATATGAAGGCCACATTATCAGCAGAAAACATGGTTAAGGAAGACTATCTTTAGAAGGGTTTACATAAAAGTCATGCAAGTGCACATTTACCAAGTTTTTTCAGAGTTGACCAGTCAGTAAAAAATTGGCAATCCTTATTTACGGGGTAT
Source organism: Acanthiza pusilla (assembly GCA_036630365.1). Classification (NCBI taxonomy): domain Eukaryota; kingdom Metazoa; phylum Chordata; class Aves; order Passeriformes; family Acanthizidae; genus Acanthiza; species Acanthiza pusilla. Next base: position 11,714,681 of record JAXCHO010000026.1, on the reverse strand, counting down.
GAAACTGTGTAATAATGCTATTATAACCTCTAAGTGGCTTTTCTTAAAAAAAAAAAAAAAAAAAAAAAAAAAAAAAAGTTGTTTTTAATGCAGCATATCAGTGATCTTAGCACACTTTTTGTGTATTTCAGACACAGCCCTTGTGAAGGGAAGGGCTACAGAACTTGTCTATAAGTTAAAAGTGATTCAGAGCCAAGAACTGACAGAATGTTGCTCAGAATTCCTCCACATTTAGGTTAGTAGCAGTGCGGGAGGCTGGGACATCACTAGTATTTACTAGTGCCACAAACCCATGTGAATTAACACACCATTAACATATTTAGTAAACTACAAAAACAAACAAGTAATGAAACTGGCTTAAGTGACCTGAGTTCCATTGGGAACACTCAGTTAAGACAATTTTCTTCCCTTTAAAAAACCAAACCAAACAAACAAACAAAAAACCCACATAAAGTATACAAGAAAGCCTGACTGTTTTAAAACAGGTGACATACAGTATCTCTACTTCTCAGAACTGATTTGCCTTCTCATCTTCACTGGGTTTGTTTTCTGGGTTTTTCTGTGGGGGATTTTGTGCCTTTTGTGTGTATGTTGTGCTGTTTAGGGTTTTCATCATTGTTGTTTGTAGGTTTTTCCTTTTTAAGTACTATGTTGAAAGGTAAGGGCTCAGTGAATGACAGAGCTCCAGTAAAACATGCATCGCAAAAGCAATTCCAGGAAATATAGACTTAAGGAATGAAAGAAGTGTGTGCCTATGACAAGTAAATTGCATGACTGTGGGGTATAGTTCAATCCTACATCAAGAAAAATCCTGTTATACAGTTGAAAAATTAATTTCATTCCCCATGGCCTGAAAATATTTTTTTCTGACATTTGAGAGAATTGTAATTGCAAAAGTACAAAACCACATCTATCTTGTCATTTGCTTGGTTCTGTTGTGGGCTGAATATTATCACGCACAGCCCCGCGGCCCCTGAAGAGCTGGGATTGCTATCCCTCTTCTTGATGCCAAGATAGTCTTTTTTCATACTTTTCTTTTTCCAGTGAGGCAACTCACGAAAAAGTCTTTCTTTTTGTTTATACGACAGGCAAACAATAACTCATGTATCTGTTACTTGCCTCCTTTTTTTAAATGCTATTCTATATTTTACCCTGTGAGTGCCAGAGTGGCCCTCACTGAGCACAGACTGCTTTAGCTGAGGAGCAAGGCTGGCTGTTGGACCAGGCAGGAAGATTCCCTTCCTCCTTTCTGCCCCCTGATCCAGAACAGCATCTTTGGGAGCCTCTCCTTTACCAGCTCCAAATGCCCGGAAGAATAAAGCTCAATAAGGGTAAAAAGAGAAGGCTGGAGAATCAACAGTCAAATCTATATTCAGCTCCCTGAGAAAATAATTGAGTTTGTTTGCTCACCCTAGTCTGGTAAGTTAGGTCTTTTTGGTATTTCTTATAAAATGGGAGAAGTAAGGAATTGTGAAAGGTGTCCTGGGGTGGAAGTAGAGACTCCATCCCCAAAAATAAAATTCAGCTGAATCTCAGTAAGAAGCCAGCCACTGAAACCACTAAAAAGCCCTATAACTGGTATGTCTTATAGATATGAGAGACCTCAGTAACTTTTTATATAAAACAGTGGATATAGATTAAAAATGAGAATTGCCTCACTTTAAAGGCAGATCTAAATGCAGATATTCACTACCAACAGTGAAACCAGGAGATAAAGAAATGCTCTCTTTTAGAAAGGCACGATGTACCCAGCAGACGTTTCTTTGCCCAAAGGTAAGTAGTTGAATTTTAAAATTGTATTGCAATCACTAAGCTGAAAAGTAGAGAAAACCATGAACTCTGGACGTGGAGGATAATTCAATATTCAAATCTAAATACTTCTTTTTCCATTATACTAACTACAGCCCTGAAAGCAACAGGTGCTTTTGGGCTTAATATGACATGTTTGCAGCCCCAAACGATTAGTGTTCAGTCTTTGAGGCACCAGAAACACAAAGTAAAATAAATTATCCAGATTTCTCCAGAAGAACTAGATAAAAAGAAAGCAACCAACTTGGTAAAATTTTAAACAATTATCTATTTCACCTCTATGACTCAGCTCTTTATGTCAGGATCCTATCTTGAGTACAAATCAAGCTTATCACTGAGATTCTAATCAGAAAATTAATTAGGAAGAAACAAGAAAGCAAATGAAAGTTGAAAAAGCATTGTATTGCACATCAAACTTTTTAAACCTGACAATTACACTTTACGATTTCATTTGCATGGTAATACAAAATATCTGCTTAGCTGATTGAATCATTTGAAAGAAACAAATTCCTTAACAAGATAGCTCTAGTGATGTATAAGATGCTTAACAGAGGTGTTTTACTGTTTACCCTCAGGCAGGTTTTTTGGGGGGGTTTTAAGTGATGATTAGGGACGATTAAGAACAACTTTGGAACACAAATGCAAGAGACTGACACAGTCATATTGAATGAACTATAGAGAGAACACTTCCAAATTTCATTCCAGAAAACAAGCTGGGAGCTCATTTAGAATGTTCTTTCAGAATCTATATAAGTGGCATATATTCACACTAATTTAAATGTCCATGTTCCTAGGCCTTGAAAACGTATTAATCCCATCTTTTGCCCTTTTTTGGAGCAGGATTTCTTTTTTAACAGCTTGCTGCAAATTACTTAGTATTACTTTTTCTTATTATCACTCTGCAGGCTCTTGGGTGAAACCCTTTTTTTCTCTATTCAATGAATTTTAGATTTTCTTAAGCAAGTTCAGTGAATAAGAAATTACATGGAACACATTTCCCCCATCATTCATGGGCAATAAGATCCTCCTCTTCCTCCGAGGGAAAGACAGGCAATATCCGTACTGTGTTTCATGATCCTTTTTTTCAGTACAAAATGTTGGTGTTGCTCGTGGCTCACTGAGAAAATTACATTTATTGCCATAATTGAATGGAATTTAGTCTTTAATTTACATTTTGACTTCTTGTGAATAAATTAAATTATCCTTCCATTCAAAGGGCCAGTTCACAGCTTGTGGCCTCCAGAAGGTAAAAAGCTTAAGTAAGAGGCCAGTGAAGCACAGTCTTTGAGCCTTTGCTTTGCATAAACATGGTTTTCAGTCCATTTATGAGCATCTAACTGTGGGGCTGGACTTTGTTTGCAGAATAATTCATGGGAAAGTTTTGCCTACTGTGAATATGTGTTTACCTAAAAATAAACTGGATGGTTCATCACAGAAATGTTTAAGAGCAGGATGGATATCACAGGGCTTACTTTGGCACAAGTTTAAGTAGGACATTTTTAAGTCAAACACATTTTGCCATTATTCATTTAATTAAGTTAAACACTACAGCAATTGGAAACCTTAAACCGTAATGGAATTCAACCTTCATGGATTATTTGCAAAGAAAACCAAGCCAGCCTGTTGTTATTAGAGTGGTAATGTTCTACGCCACCATGAAGAGCCCAAAACCCTACATAATTGTCTTGCTCACAGTGTGTAATCTGCCACAGTTTGCACAAAACAGAAAAGCTTTTTCTCATCTCCTAGACAAACATGACAGGATTTAGGCTCTGGCAACACCAAAACAGCTCAGTCAATTAGTTTCCATAGGCTGCATTCGCATCTGAGCTGGGACCACTGCCACCGATTGGTTACCTTCAACCACACGCAGTTATCCTGAAGCTCTTATTTTAATTAGTAAAGTTTCACAACAAGAATAATTTAGTCATTTTTCTGGATTGATTGGCTCAGTTTTAGTGAATGATTTTTCTTTGTTAGGCTGCTCTTCTCATACTTCACTAATAAAGCAATAAATAAATACTACAGGTTATTGAATGACATAGCTGGAAAGCTGATTTGTGATAATTCATCATTATTGGCTCCAATGAATTACATGGATATGGTTTGTCTACTGCTGCCTTTTCTTCCAGTATTTTCATGCTCATGTTCCTGAAGAAAAACAGACTTGTTTCTTGAAGTAAAATGTGTGAGTTGTCTAGTCACCTGAAAATAATATTTACAGAACAACAATATTGCCAAGTTGGACTATATCCTTTTTAGAAAAAAGAAAAAAATAACAAAAAACCAAGTGGTAATCTTTGTTCAAATCTCAAAAAAAAAAATTGTCTCACAAAAATAAACAGCATGTCCCTTTAGATAAACAGCAGCACTCATTCATTCTGAATGTATATTTTATGGTTTAAGCATTTTTTATACATCTTCACCAATTTTCCAGTTACATTTTGGACTGCGACTAAGATGATCCAAACAGCCATTACACCATGTCAAATACAGAAACTACTGCTTCTACTAAACAGTTCCCTTTTTGTAAACCTAGGAATAGGATAAAGGTTTCAGGGCAGTTTCATCCTGAGAGATCATAAACTGTTAATTAGCCATTATCAACATTCTCCTGCTTTTTTCATAACTATATCCCAGAACTCAGTTCCTTTCTCAAATGTTTAACTTCTGTTAGAGCATGACCAAATCAAAAGCCCTCAGACAGAGGGAGTGTGCTTGACTGAGCTCAGCTGCCCAAAGCCTGAAGAATGTCTCAGACCTGGGGCTGCTGTTTAGGATTCTCTAATTTTTCCAGAGATGTCTGTACATATAAGTAATGACAAAATACTACTTTTACTATTGCACCAAACTATTGAGGCAAACATTTTCCAGAATCTAGAACTATTCAAGTACAGTGACCACTTCCTATTTAAAATTATGCTTTGAGATTGCCATAAGCTACACCCTATTTACATAATGCCAGTTTGCTACACTGTGCATAATTAATTTTCTTGTTTATTTAAACTGTGTTACAGTTATATGTTAAAAATCCCTTATGTCTATGATCTATCTTATTTTAGTACTATTTTGATCAAGTAGCCGAACTTGGAATTGAATGAGAATTTCTTATTAACTTAGTATGACTCTATTGTCCATAAAAAGTCATGTTAATTGTCTCATCTGTATCTCTCTTAACTGCATTCATCAAGGACCACATTAGACACTCAGTATTTTACAGTCATATTGGTCAATTCTAATATTCGGGTAAATAATCATGTTAACCCTTATAAAATACCAGAGGAACATTCGTCTTCTTCCAGAATGCCAAAACTTTACTTCCCAGGAGCTCTGGGGGGAAAGAAACACAAGAATCCACAAATCAAAAAACATTGCGTTCCAGAGAATTCCCTTGGTGATCATCTAATTCCTTTGGATACTTGTTATCTGCATCTGCTAATAAGAAAGAACTTGACTTTATCAGCTAAAATTCAGCCTCATGAATAAGTAATTCACCTGGCTTGAATGAACTTTGTTACTGCCATATGCTAAGAATATGTCCTTGCATATCATGTGCTTTTCCCCCTTCAGATCAGAAATGTTTATATTCTTATAAACTGTCGTCTATACTACTATCAACAATTTTATCATGCTTGACTACAAAATTATAATTAGGATTTCATCTGTTCTCAACATAATTAAAACCCACATTGCACAATCTAACTCTGCTCATCCTGGATTCTTCATAATGCCATCTTGCTTATTTAATCACTATGGAGAGCTGAGAGAGAAATGAGAAACCAATCAAATTTTTATGAACTATCAGATGTGTACTTTCAAGCCATATTTAAAAAAAAAAAAAAAAAAAAAAAAGTATGTTTTAGGCAGAGGTGAGAGTGTACAAAGCAGGAAGTGGCAGTATGGGATCTAGAACGAGATACACTGAGAACCATTTTTGGCTTGACAAGCCAGTAACCAGATCCATGCTGAATATGATTATTAAGCTCAGAGGTCTTAAAAATATTGACAAAGCCTCCAGAGAAGTCTAAAAAAGTTAAAATGCATGTAAAAGGACAGATATTAAGTGGAAGTTCAGCTTGTTGTAATGAGAATATCAAAGTCTGAAACCAAATTCTTTTTTTCTCAACACACCAGTCAGAAGGGGACTTTTTTACAATTTTTCTTGTTTTAGAGAAATAAAAAGCAGACTCCTAAAGTAACTCCTTTTTCAATGCACAATCACAGATCTATGAAGGAACTTTGGCCACAAGACCATTTGTATTAGATTAATCACTCTGGGCTCAGAACTCAACCACTCCAAAGGCTGCATATCTGCACAGTCATATGCAAAATTCAGCTAAATCTGTGAAAACGGAAAACATCCAGGACTGGCATCAGAAAATCCTCTGCCACGATCTGCCTTCCAAACAGGAACCAGACTTGGAAGCGTTTAGGAAGGAAATTGCACTCTGAAATAATTAAGACTACCCCTCCCTCTCACAGCAGGTTGAAGACAGTACACAGACATGCCAGAAAACTGTATTTCACAAATTATATTTCATGTCAGCGTTTCATAAAAATACTCCTGTTTCACAACTACCACCATTTGCAGGTATTTATCCTCAAAGCACAAAATAACCCTCGTGCACCTTCCCCTCCCACCTGAGCTGCTGTGCTCAGTCTGCCCTGTGCCTGAAATGGCACTTTCTGCCTCAGCGGTGGCACAAAGAGCTGATGCCAGCGCAGGTAGGATGGACAGCGCTGTGTCTCTCCTGATTTACAGGCACAGCCTGCGGAGCTGAAAAATGTCTATTGTTTAGCATATGGTGCCTCCAGCCCCATCACACCACACAGTTCTGTGTAAATCTGAGCTCCAAAGACTGCAAAAAGGGGGAAAGGCAGTACAAGACAGAGCAATCTGATTAGCGCTGGACCTTTTTCTTCCACAGCTTTAATGAGCTCCCTAGCAACCTGCCCAGGCTCAAAGGAGGACAGGGAGAGAAGTACCTGAAAAGAGCACTAGGGTGAGGTATCCAGGAGGCAGAGGAATAGCAGAAATATTACAGGGAGAGAACATTTCACAATCAGCTTCATTCAGGAAAGATGAGATTTCTCAAATACCTGTCCTCTGATGAGAGTATACAAGCGAAAATTACAAAATTTTACAAATTCTTTCCACTCACAGGCTTTTTTCCTCTCTCCATCATTGTATTCAACTCATCCTCATGTGCATAATTTTTTAATTCCCAAAACTATTTTTGCCATTAAAATCTGCATTGTATTCCAATAGTGTAAAAAGTGATCCAATTTTGCAGCACTGAAGAGTGAAATCATAATTTCTTACATCTTTCTAAAAAGATGTGTAAGCCACTAAAAATTGCCATCTCAGCCATTTTTGTGGCAATTCAAGTCCAGGACAAACAGCTGCTATTTATGAGCTAATGAAAGCAGTATTGCCAGCACAAAGAGCCCCACATTATTTGACTTGGAGAAATCACTAAGGCCAATATCCATTCTCTCACAAAATACAATGCATTACCTCCCAGCAGGCAGAGTGAGGTCTCTATTCGCCCCTGTCAGTGCAAGTAGATCTTGTACATCAAAGTGGAAAAACCTTGAAGTTTAATGCAAACACTTTCAACCCTGGTCTTAAAAATCAAATTGAAATATTAAGAAGGCCATTGCAGGCCCTCTGCACTTGTATAGGAGGACTGTAAAGAATAAATGAGCTCCTACCTTCAAGTTAGAAAAATTATTCAGCTTTTCAGATACACCACAACACTAGCTTGAAAACCTATGGTGCTAGGCCATACCCAATACTCCAGCTCTTTTTGTGAGCGAGAAAACACCCCTTCATCACTTCATTTCACATTAATGGCCGTGGCACCCACTCCTGAGCAGGGCCACCACTGCTTCAACATCTAGGGACAGCCAGCAGGGAAATCAGCCCTGTACAAAACATTCAGCTTCTTCAGAAGGAAATCGCTGGCACCAAACCAGCAGAAATATTTATCTGGATGAAGATACTTTCATTGAATGCATTTATTGAGAGGTCTGATGAGAACAGGGGTTGATTTCATAGACTTAGTTTTGTCTAAACACAACAACACACCCCCACCACCACAAAGAATGTGTTTTTAATGTGCTCATCTGTGGCAGCAGCAGCAGGAGCCAAGAGAAGGGGCTTGAGCAAGAGCAGACGGTCAGTCAGTGCCAGCCTCTTCCCAATGACTGACCAGAGCTGTTCTGTGCCACGCCACTGCCCTGAGCTGCTTTGGTTAAGCCATCCCAGCTGAGAGCAAGAGGTGCTCAAAGGAGGTCATTGCTTTGCTCATGTAGATACCTAGGAATAACGAGGTTTTATGTAATCTTCCAAATGATGCTACACCTTTCAGTTGCTGTAATTTCATGTGACCTGAAGAATTACTGCATTGCTTGGACTGTCAGAGGAGCTCCCAGTGCCTTGGACAGCAACCCAGGAAAGCCATGGCACATCAAAAGCAGTGAAATAACACAACAGGCCCTGCTTTTACTACAAAACAGATGTTCTGAGAAACATCAGCAACTTACTCTAAATATTTACGCTTTGAAATCATGAAGTGCTTGCTAAGGAAGCAAATCATCGTGCCAGACACATCCCTTTCTCCAGGCTCCTGCTGGAATCCGTTCACAGTTCCTGCTCTAACGCCACTGCAGAGCACAGTGCAGTGCGTGGTGTGCAGCAATTACAAATTCCCAGTGCCCCTGACAGATCCAATGGACCTGACCCACAGCTTCAGAGAGAAAACGTGAAGCAGGTTCTCCTCAGTCTCCAAGACACTTTCTAGCTGACTCATCTCTTTCAGGCCATAAAAACACCGTGCTACCTAGCCCTGCAACAGAGATCATAAATATAAAGGGGAAAAGGAGTCTGAGAGATAATTCCTGCATTCCTGTCGTTTCTTCATGGCAGCACCAAGTCAGCTGTCAAAGTCCATGGCTCACTAGTAGTAAAGTAATGCAATAACCAGGCAGAAACTCAAGATAAGCTTTGCTGACCATGATGAAATACCACTGTCATAAAAAGGGAAAACCTTGTGTTTAGTGGAACTCCACCAAGTCCCCTCATTCTTATAAAAAGGGGAAAAGAATTGCCTGTTTGAAGTTACCAAACCCATCTGTGCAGCCAAGTGATACTGAAAAAAATACACCCCAAAAAAATTAGCTGCAGACTGAAGATCAATAAGTGCATGGGCATGGCTAATGACTAAATAAATACTGCTGGAAAGCTTGGAAGGAGATTTGGAACATGGCTCAGAATTCCTGGTTTATTGATTATGTATCTGTAAGACTGTGATATGCATCTCACTGGCAGAGGCAAGTTTCTACAAAAACTAATCACCAAAATGTTTTTTAGACACAGAAAATACAGTCTGTTTAATGAACCCAGATCACAGCCATTTAAAAACACCTAGAAATCATTCTGGGGGACTGGTTCAAGTGCAAATCCAATTTAGAAAGTGTGGCATTTCAAGCAGCTTACTTACAATTAATGAATACAACTATATAGGCACAGAAAGCCAACTCCTAATAGTAAAAAAGAAGTATGATAGGTATCAGTGAATTAGGCAGCATTAGAAACATTTTACTAGGAATACAAGTTTTGATAGTAATTCTGCCTCTGGACTTTTAAAAGGTATTTTTTCAGTTCCTCAGTAAAGAGGGCCCTAGCTCACTACAAGTCACCCAGCAAGGGCTACAAACAAGAATTAATTTAGCCCAACTGCTCATCTTAAGCCCTACAATGAGGGCTGCCTTGATACTCCATCTCCAAAACGAGATCCTCAGAACCTCCCTCAGGCAGAGGCTACTGAGCAGATCAGTCCTTGCCTCAGCTCTGCTCCCACTGCACTTCCAGATGAGGTTTCCATGGCCAAACGCTGCTCACGACAAGCTGCTGAGGAGGTTGGCATGTCACAGGATCAGGATTTGCATGAGACAGCAGGATGGGAGAAAGAGAACCAAAACCCCCAAAAACAACAGAACAATGCAACTCCTCACACTCAGCCCTACAATTCCTGCCCTGAAAGCACCTGGTGCTGTAAGGAAATGAAAATCAGGATCATGAGAATAGCCAAGTAGAAAAACATGGCAACTACCATCACACTGCTATCAGGATTGGATCTGTACCCTGAGAGAACTGAGACCAGAGCAATGCTTTTCCCCCTACAGTCAGAGGGGATTGAGAAATTTGCATTTGTATTCACCAATTTCCAGTCTGACCTCACAGAGAACACTTCATGCTGGGGCAAATGTCAAGGTTCCTTCCCCTAGAACGCTAAATTTGCTTTTAAAGTATGGTAGCTTTTCCAATGCTGTGAAGAAGAAAGCATTAACTAAATTATTAAACAGGGTAAAACTGTTTCTTGCCATCTCAAGCCCAATGAAGAGATTTTCTGCAAACCCTTGTGGAGACTTAGAGGTGAAAAGAGCACAGAGTTTTCTGACACAGCAGAAGCTTACAAAATGGAATTAAAAATCATATTCGGAAAAGGAAATACAATTAAATAAAATTATTAAAGTCAGATTCATGAGGAAACTTTCTCCTTCAACAATTCAACTTGTACTAGCAATCTGAGGGTAAATTGCAGTTGTAATTAATATTTTGTGAGGTACTCAATGATGTAGCCAAATATTAGCTGCCAGACTCTTGGAAAACATTATTTTTCTGCCAAGTTTCCTTTTGTTTTACAAAGCTATGAATAAATATTGCAGAATGTTATACAGAATGGCTGTTTGATAATGCCTTTTTTCTGGTAGACCTAACTTTCATCATTCTTCTTTAACGTATTTCTGGCATGGAAAAAAAAAATGCAATTTTGTGCCAAAAAGTCAGACGGTGGTTGAATAATTACTCTGAATTTTTCTATTGAACTTTGCTGAATAAACTTTGGACTGGATTTGACAAATTTTTAGATTCATGCAGAGCAGTCTGCAGTACTGCATACAAAGCAGAGCAAAGAAACCCAGACCCCGGTGGAGTGTAAACTCTCAAAGAGGTTTGCCCCACCAGCTGCTTGATGTAGTAGCTCCTTTGGGGATCAACCAGCTGTTTCCAGCTGCCTCTTCACCAGAACTGAGCTATTGTCAGACACTCTGAAGGATCCAAACAACTTTGTTTTAGTCTATTAAAAACTATAAAGGAACAATGCAGCCAAAGAACTCTAAATAAAGGAACAAGGAAGTTTAAACCTGTATTTTACGAAAAAAATACACTGTAGAGAAGTCTTGCCTTTGTGAAAGTGGGAAAGAGGACAAGCTATTTTCATGTATAATTTAATAACTGAAGAAATTAGTCTGTGCTTTCATGTAACCGTATTAAGTGGGTAGATTCATATTCTAGCAGAGGAATTTACAGCACAGTAACTTCAGAGACCATTAAAACCCTAAGAGGGAAGTTACTCTCTGTCTCTGCATGCACAGAGTTTATCAATAAATATGCATAGCTTTTATTAATGACCCTCTTTTTATAGCATCATAATACTTTTCCACTGGAATTCCTAAAAATCACACTCTAATTCCAACAGAAACAGGTATTATTCTTTTCAGGATGTCCTAATTGTTTATTATTAACAAAAATGAAACAAAACCCCTAATAATATTGGTCCAATGATTGCAGGCAACTGATAGAACATACAATCTCATGTATTTGCAAAAACAGATGGAATATTTTTAAGGATATTCAAAATCACGCAGAACAGGCTAGAACATCTTCCAGCCTAGCCCTAAAAAAGTGCTAATTAATAGAGTTTTCTGGAGTTATTGCTCTGAATGACTCACCGTGCACATACCCAGGGTCTGCACTGCAGCTCTCTGATATTGAGAGACAAAACACATGGACACTCTCATGCTTACAAAACTTTATGTCCCCCACTGAAAACAGAAACAAAACTGGTAATAAACAATTCTGCTAGAGCTCCCATACTTTGGAGCGACTTACTGCCCCGCTCTTTATACAGTCTTTTATATTAATTAAGAAAAGTTTAGACAGGGTAACAAAAAAATCTTCTTTTGCTGCACTGTATATCTCATTTTAACTGTGCAAATGTCTTGAAAATTGGGAACAAGCAAGTATTAAGGCCTAATGTGACTTACATAAAGATTTGTTTTAATTTCTTACTTCTACCAGTTTATTTCTACCTAAAAGCAACCTCACTGAAGTTTAAGACACAGACAATGAGTATCTGTTTGGAATAACCTCCTACAAACAGCTTGCTGAAGAGGTAAAATTTAGGGATATCCAAAGAAAGATAGACCTGCTGTTGTTGTTCTTCCACTGTGTTCAGAGAAAGAACACAATTTTGGGCATGTTCTTCCTAAGAACAATTGTATCACTTTGCTTTTATTTCTGCAACAACCCAGAGCCACCAAACATCTTCAGCTAGTGGCTTATGTCTGAAAAAGTCATATCTATTCAAAGGCATCAATTTTTTTTCCCTCTTAGAGGGTCTCAGAACGTGTATTGCTCAGGCTATATACTCATACATGCTTACACTGATGAAATAAGGTATTTGCTGAACATCAGCCAGACACTGGACTTGGGTATTTAACAACCAAACAGGAGAACACACATTTTACTGGCAAAGAGAAATTCTTAAATAAGTATTTGCCAATCATGCTGCATCCTTGGATACCATATGCTCTATGATAGTAGAGCAGGCATGGCACAGAAATAAATTTGATTACCTAAATTCCATTAATACTTAGAGAAAGCTGAGCATCTACCACTCAGGAAAGTGCTGGGTTGTTCTGCCACTGAAGTGTTGGGACTTCCCACTCCCCCCCAATCCCTTCAGTCTGGAGCAAGTACACGAGATTAGTCCTTGTAGCAGATTGCACTGAAGTATCTGGCATCCTTACAAATCATAAATGTTTGCCAAATTACATGTATGCAGAGATATCTTAATAATAAATGCAGCAGCTGTTTTCTATCTTAGGAAGTAATCGAGAAACAGTGAGAAATTATCTGTTATCATTGTGTTACAAAATGAGAGTCGAGACAGAAATATTAAAGGCATTGTTTATGACACAGCTTACAAACAAAACAATGTCTTTCAGAACTTTAGATAAAAATCTGGAGAGGCAGAAACCCACAGAGGTGGTGTCCTTAAATAATCAAAGCAGACTAGCAGCAAATGAAAGCTTTTGAATATGTGTTTCTCAATTTTAATTTTTTTTTACATTCAGGCCATCACAGTCCCCCACAGACACGAATGTCAGGGACAACAAAACCCACCTTCATGATCCTAAATGAACATATAATCCCTGAGGCATCTTCAGTGCAGCCAGCTCTCAAAAAATATGTAGGGTATAGGTCTGCAAGCAGGTTGAGAGACACAATTCATTTGTAACAGAAGCTGTGGTTGAAATTTTGTTTCATTTTCCTTTTCTCAGGTCACAGAAATAAATGTCAGCAACCAGCAAAGGCAGAGTAAGCTATGCTTCCACACCCCAACTCCTTTCAGGTACTGGACACAAACTGGCTACAATTGCACTGAGTTTGTATTTTCAAGCATCTCACAGAAAGGCAGAGCCGAAGTCATTGTTAAAGTGACATTGTCAAGAACGGCAGACCTGAATTAGACTCGCCTGACATGATCTGAACTATTGATTCACGCGCATACACCACATTTCAGCAGAGAAATACACAACTGCAGCTCTTTGAAGTGCTTCAGAAAACAGCATTCTCCACAATCTCAGCACCATCCTGCCTGTTTGAAACACACAAGTTCTGTACAAATGGCAATAAATATTTCAGACACGCGATCATGATGAGAAAGTATCACCTCGCCTGGTTTGTCTATCTCACATAATAGCAGTTTGGAGCTTACAGACCTCCCCGGCCAGAGAAGGTATTGCTATTTCAAATTGAATTCAGTTCCAAGCACTGAACAGTATTTTACCTTTCTTTTGTGGCAAATTTGGGAGGGAATTCAATGTGCATGTGTGAAGAGGCCACTTGGTGGGGTGAGTGTAACTGTACTGCAGCTTTTAAGTAGAGAGGTATCAGAACAGCATAACAGATTCCTCTGGGGATTTCCTCCCTTCCATTTCTTTAGGTAAAAGGTGCATTTTAAATGCAGTCCAAAAACAATGACATTTTACTCCCATACAAAGATATCCACATTGGAGAGAAATCCACTTACAGCCACACTAATGGCAGCCAGCATTCCTGGTGATTCAGAAATTCCAACAGAAATACTTTTCTCTACATAAAAGTTGCAGAAGTTCCAAACAGTTGTATAACAGTGAAATGGCACTTCTGCAGCTGCTAAGATTTAACCTCACTTTGAAGTCACACAGGTCATATGGAAACACAGCTTGGAGTAGAATTTTAATAACCTATCTCTAGGTGGAGACAATGCCATGCAGGCTTCCTCAGGATTCTGTGAGTTATGTGCAGTATAAGAAAAACAGTACATTCAAAATGTCCCTAAAAGCCATCAGCCTTGAAACAGAAGATAATCCCCATTTTATATGTCTTCCTCCAAATGTGGGAACAGCCAAACACAGAGTGACATACTTTGTGTGTCAAATTCACCACATGAAATGACAATTTCATTTACATAAAGCCACCATTACAAGGTTTTAATTAGCACTAATGTTGCTTGACTCCCAGAAAAAAAAATTCAAAATATGGTAGGAAGTGAGGAAGTACAAGTAGGAAAAGTATAATATACATTGCAACATGTTCTTTGCTCATTTGACAGGTACAGTTCCATTTTTACCATATTCCATAGCATGATCTGTGTCCTGCAGTACATTTTTTTAAATTGTAATCAAGTTCTAGTGCCATTATTACAGTAATCTGTGCTCTGCAAGAGTCTCTAGTCAACTCCCACTGGAAGCATTTGAAATGACTACGCTTTGTTTGCACAGCACTAAATAAAATGCTGTGTGGGATGAACCTGATGGATTTAAGGCTCCATCTCCCTTGCCCCAAAGCAGCTCAGGTTTGTGGCATTTCAACAGATAATTTCAAAGTTATCACTTTGAGTTGCTAAAAACAATCAAGGCTCAGGCTTGAAGAGACTGAGGATACAGAAGGATGTGATCCCTGCAGTCTGGGAGGGTCTCCTCTTCCTACCACCCAACCCCACTGTTCTTGCTCTGGAGTCAGACTTTTGGCCAAGCCAATTTAATTCATTAAAAGACAATTTTCTCACCAGACAGCTTTGCAACCCAGTCTTAGTGACGTCTGTGCACGCAGGCAACAGAGACAAACTACAGACTTGGAATTTTGTCTGCTCAGTCTTCCAAGACTGAAATAAAACATGAAACCTGGACTTTAAAGTACTACGCATGTTGTCAATGAAGGCACCCAGATTTTGCAGCCGACCTGAAAAGCTTTTCATAAGGTTGGTGAAGATTTTGTATACAAGAATTGTATGCATAACTTATAACTTCAAGGGCTTGATTTAACAAGGGCTTGGTGTGCCTTAAAATAAAGCAGCCTCCAGGGATCACTACCTACAATTGCCTTGCGAGCAAATGTGGGTACTCAGGGTTCCAAGCTGTTGTATATTAAATTCACAAACAATAGAAAGGGTTTATAAATACTTAAAACCAGGGATAATTTGCTTTGCCCCTCTTCCTTCCATTTTTTAAGCCTGTAAAGACACTAATTCACATCAGTCACATCCTCCCTTCTCCTGACAATGCAGAACATAGGAATAAATCCACCGAGAAAGACAGACACTAGGTTTTGATTATCTTAACCCAACAGTGGTTTTACAGCATTATAACACTGCTGACTTGCATTCTGTTCCCTTTGAATTTAGTGAAATCACAATCATAAAACTTATGTCACTGGCAAACCTACCAGATGCCAATACATCACTCTGTGCTTTAAGAGAGTTTGAGAAGCATATATTTCATCAGGTCTCTTTTACCTCCTTCCTTACTGAAAAAAAAAAAAATATCACCCAACCAACAAAACTAAAAAAACCACACACATCTAAATCTGGGACATGTTTAATAAAAGCAAGGAAAGATAAAAAGTGCAACATGACCTAATCTATTTAGTAGAATACTTGAGGGATGAAGTGGTGGAAAGAGAGCAGAGTTCATGTACAGAGAACTAAACTAGAGCCAGGAGATTCAGCTTTTTTAAGATCCAGGATTACATGGGCCCTTCTTGGGACCAGCTGCAATCCACCAAACACTTAAACACTGCTTATGAACTTCATTAGTCAGTCAGGCTGTCTTTGCTTTTCTGTGAATATACTTGCTTGGCTATGCATAATTTTAGTTAAAACTACTCCCTGTTCCATCATAACCATCTTTCTTTAATACACGCTTGAATACGAAACCACAGAGCTCAAAGACACCATCCAGATATTTCTTCCCCCGATCAGTTAATGGTTGGAGCAGAAAAGTAACTGGAAAATCTTAGTTTGCCAGCCCTGATGAGAAATTTGGATCTTGTTTTTCACCATATTTTCACCCTATATTTTTAGAATGTGTTAACCACTATAAGAGCACACCATGCTAAAGACATTAAAACAATTAAAGTTCCTCTGGCATTTCAAGACAAAACCACATTTCCAAACAAACTGCTAGAATACGTCACCCTGATTCTTTCGGTAAACAACATACAAGTGTAAAATGTCCCAGAATAAATATTAAAGAGATCCATTAATTATTTTCTGTAAGTGCCAAAAATAAGTTAATTTGTATACAAAGAAAAGACAGAAACCCATTTCTTATGTACCATTGAATACAAGTTTCAAAATTACTTCAAACCAAGTTAACTCATTCTCAGTGGTCACTGACATAATAAACTGGTTTGAAATTAATTCATAAGATCACTTGCAAGCCAGGCAGTTCCTGTTCTACAAGGGAGAAGTAAGGGAGCAGTTGGGTAAGAAGGAGAACATAAGAAAAATGGTTCTGGATAGAACCAATTTCTATAGCAGAAAGTTATAGGTAAGTAGATTAATGCAGTCGTAGGGCAGCTTTGCAATGAGAAGAAAAATATCTGTTGCTTGCAAGAAGTTCAAGGACATAAAGTAAGTCACAGGAATTTGTTGTTAAAAACAAGTATTCTATTCCTGCACCTGCAGGATTGTCTTGCCAGACACACAGACTTAGCCAGGCAGATGTCTTGCCTATTGTGCCAATTTGGTAACCTAGCTACAGAATTAGAGATCCACTTAAAAGACAGAGGGAAATACTGCATTTTCCAGGGGAAAAAGAACTGGGTTTGTTAATAAAAACAGCAGTATTGAAGTAACCAGTACTGGTTTTTTTTCAAAAATACATCAGAAATAGACAAAAAACATCTACAAAGTAGGGTTTATGTACTCCCAATGTAGAAGAAAGTTCTGAGAAAGCTGCTTCAGGAATATGTCAGACAATTGAATTTTATTTGGGGCTAGAACCCAGATTACAAATCAGAAAAGAGTCAACAACTGGTATATCAGTCAGCTTGTATCAAACAGGTTCTCCCCATATTCTGATGCTGATCTGCAGCTATAATGAACCACATATCTGACCCCCAGACTGAACTGGTATACAAATTTAATTCATCATTCCTCTCTTCAGCCCAAATCAGATGTGGCTTACTCCTGCGGTCAAAGGTTGGGTAGCAAAATGTATGATAATAAAAAGGATTACATTCATTACTCCCCCATCAGAACCACTAAACTGAGTGGACTAAAATCCAGATGAGATGGCTTGCACCAAAGGTAACTGCTGTCAAGCAGAAGCACAGGAGTAAAGGCAAATTCTCTTCACCTTAAGAAAAATCCTTGGACAGAAACCTATAGCCATTGCTATAGTTCTATGGAACAAAATGCTGGAAAAGGATTTCAGTCCTGATAATAACTTGTCATCTTGATGGTGAACAGAAATGAAGAAAAGCACTAAAGTTCCAGGAAGAAGGGGACACCTCCCTCACCCTGTGGAGCTTAAAACACTTTTCCACTCATACAAAAATTTTCTAAATTTAGAGTTTCATCTAATGAAAAAAAAATATTCTGAGTTTATAGAATGCTTTCTTTACAGTAGTTGTCACCTTTATCTATTATTAACTGACACTCAGAACAACTCTTACTTGTGTTGTCTTTCTGTTGTTTACAGTGCCTCTGTAAAAAAGGAAATCATCAATTTTCTAATAGTAGTAGCAGCAGTAACACAAATTACTTGTATCAAGCTGCGGTCAATTTGATTATTGTCAAGAAATATCTAGTTTTCACTGACTGATTGTATAAACCAAGGAAAAGAGTTTCACTAGTTTGCGACAATTCTTTTAGCACAGATAACTCAGCACTTCCAAAATCAAGTCAAAAGGCTTCCTCAAAAATGAGAATAAAGAAGCAGTTTACATTGTAAACATATTCAATTTACAAATTAGAAATATGACCACTAATCTGGTCTCTCAGGTTCAGTATATTTAATCAATGCCACCTTTACAAGCTCTCCTCCCAGCAGACCAGCTGGTTTTGATGCAGTTGCTCAAAAACTGATACAGACCTTAATGAATTACAGAAATGTCAATAACTGTAGGCACTAATTGGTCAGTTAGGACTGTGCTTTTTCACAGTTCTCACACAGTTATCAGATTCTGCTCTTCCTTGTGTAAGTTCCCATTCCAAATATAATGTATTTGCTTTGCTGAGATTAAAAATAATATGTTTCCTTTCTGAATTCTCAGTCTTTCATTCATGAGCCCTTTTTATGCAGTGATTCCACACCTGACAGCAGGCCCTAAAGCAATCATACCCACTAAACAATTACAACAACTCATAAAAATAAGCAGTGCATAAAACGTAACACAAGAACATTACCTTACAATACTTGACACCCTCAGGGGATCCATTTTCTTTTCACAAACACATAGTTCCCTTTGACATTAATGGGAGCTGCATGAATAAGAAAAAAAGCAATAGATCCTTTGCTTGAAAAACATATTTGTGCCAAGTGGGTATTGGCAACCTGTTTAGCCCAGGTGATTGGTGGGGGCCTACCCAGAGATATTCATTCACCTGCAGGCTCATATTGCATCCAGCTGAAAACTACAAGTGCCATTGCTGCTCTGAGGATCACTCACTGATTTATTGTCTTGGTGCACGCAGCATTCACTTTTAAGGAAGAGCATTAATTGGGGTATGTTCTGTGAAGTGGTCCTGCCAGTGTGTGTACACATTGGTACACTCCAGAGTTAATTATAGCAACACAATTTGTGCAGCGCTGGTACAATTCTCTGCCATTGGGAAATATGTGGTAAATTAGAGATAAACTTTTAAGTTTCCAGATCTGAACACAGTTATATGCAATTAGATGCAGCTCATTAAAAAAAAAAAAAAAGTCAGAACTACTTTGTACTCTGTATTCTCCTTCATGTTCTAGAAAATAATTACACAAGAACAGAGGTAACTAAACAGGTTATAACTTTGGCATCAGATGTTAAAGCAACAGTGTCTATATCTATTGTATTTATATCTGTTGAGGTCTATAATTCTGTGACCAAATAATCTTGCAATATGCTTCTGCAGGTATAGTTATGAACGAAATAATTCTGAGTTCATCTGTTAAATCTCAGCTTGGATTTCTGACATGAAACCAAATGCAATAGCTTTGTGAAGGTAAGACAACAACACTACCAGCCATCTAAAACCCAAACAAAAACAAATAAAAAAGTAAAAAAAATTGAAATAAATGTAAAAAAGCCCAAAGAAATTCAGGGGGCACAAGAAATGCGCGGTTGTCTAATCAGCCTCTAAAAACTCACTCTCACAAAAAAAAAAAAAATTCTTCTCCCCTCTTCACTCATCCTTAGCCATCCTGTCAACCTTCCCTTTTCTGACTGTGCTCCGATACCTCACTTTGTGTTCTCTCTTCCTTACTGATGCCTGGAAATGTAAGCTTGCTTTCAGTCACCTCTGTATATTCCACATCCTCTGCCATTAATTTTGCTTATTAGCATAGAATTATTTTCTAGCTCTTTCCAGACCATTCGTTTTTAAAAATCCAACCAAATCTAGATTTGTATCTAGATCATATTTTCTTTTTACCAAATGATGCACCATCACTAACTCTTATTGTCACAGTCACACCACAATTTCTGTGGGCCTTCAAAGTAGGAAAGGCAGAGACTGCTTAAGATTTCCATGGTACTAAATTAAGTGTTATTTCAGCCAACATAACTAGCTAACCATGCCCTGTACCTGACCTTGTGTTCACACAACAGTTTTCCTCTGAAACGGAGATCAATTCTGCCCATATCACAAGATTTCTTTCTGGTTTTGTCATTAATCTTATGAGCAGGACACTCAGATTAAACCATTCTGCCACATCAGTACAGTTTGTCTCTTAGAAAACTGACAAAAATCTTTCCGCTATCTGAGCTTACATTTCTTAACACCACTAAAAGCAATCACAGGTCCCTTCATGAAAGCACACAGGACTCTCTGACACAAATACAGAAAAAAAACATCTCCTACAATTTGGCATCTAGGACAGCACAGAAACCTAAATATCCCTGGTAGGGACAGCACAGAAACCTAAATATCCCTGGAAGGGACAGCACAGAAACCTAAATATCCCTGGAAGGGACAGCACAGAAACCTAAATGGGTGTTTAACAGACTAATTCTCTAATTTCACCATCTGCACTTGAGCTCGCCCCATGTCAAGACACAGTTAGACAGGAAATATCCTTTATGTCACTTGTTCCTCCCATACAGTTGGAGAGCCATGAGCACACATCTCCTACCACAGAAATGTGGTGTTCCCCCAGAGCTCAGCCTGCAGCTCACACATGGACCTGCCTGCACTGAATGTGCTCCTCAACATCCAAGGGCAGCCATCCGAGTGCTCCATCTGTCAAATCCATGTCTTTCCAACATAAGGATAAGGGTGTCATGCAGGACATGGGATATCAGTTCACTTTAAAAACTCAGAACTGTAAATAAATTCACTGTCCTTAGTCACAGTGAGGCAACTCTTGACCTTTTAAAAAGTTAACTCTGCTATCTCTGGTTGTGCACTGCAACAAAGAATTCTCCAATATTTTGAAATTAAAAAAAACAACTTAGGGATAACATGCACTTGTAATCTCAGAATACAAAGGAATTTTTACTTTGCAAGCAGTTTTTGAACTGTACATTTTTATATTGTCACCTTGACCTACTCAGCCACTCTCTGCCCATTAAGTAACTTCAGTAAGAATTATTTTTATCACATCCCTCTAAACAGATACTGAAGGAGTTAATCCTCCAGCTTTCTTCTGCAGTAAAGTAGACGGAGTCTCTCTGCATTTAGTTCCAAAACATCAGGGTTTATTTCTTGGGGAGAAAAGGTGGGGTAGGGTAGGAAGTGAGATCCACCACGTGGCCGCTTTCGGCAGTCACGCGGGGACCTCAGAGGAGATGGTGTGGACGGGGGAGGGAGAGAAGCAAGAGAGCGAGTGCCTCGCTTTCCTCCAGGGATAACAGATTCCATCATGAATACGCTAATCTCTATTAACCAATCAGGGAGGAGATACAAGTTCTACGTCATTTGTGTATAGCCTATGAGAGTTCTCAGATTACCATAGCAGCTCCAGGTTTGGATCTTTGCAAAACTGGTTTTTTCCAGTTTGTGTTTCAATCAGCTGGTATGCTTATTTTTTCTCTAGCTCAAACTCAGTTTTTAATTCTATTCTTTCTTTTGCTGAGTAATAATTTGTATGAGAGCTTTCTGCTCTTTCTTCTCCAACAGATACTTCTCTAGCAATCAAAAAAAGAAGAAAAAATCCCACACCATAGAGAAGGCCTTATCCCATTCTCACATCAATATCAAGGACAAGGCTAAAACGATTTTTGACATCCAGGCAAAAACAGTTATAGATTTGAAGTCAACTTTCTGAAATCCATAGACTAGAATGTTAATTAACATTTGCAGAGACAAATGGACAAAAAATGCAGTTAATAGGCAATCTTTTAAAAGAAGGGAGATCGACAAGCTTCAAAGTGCACCAAAATAACAGACTTGCTCTGTTTATCCACTCCTCACACAAATATCTGCAGAAACATGTCAAAATAGTATCAGATTTAAGAGCAACATGAATCATCTAAATAATTGCACTTGGATGTGCACAAATATTCTGTAGCTCTGTAAATCGTTCCCTGCAATTATATATCCCTGCCTGGATGATCAGACTCTCTGAGAAAGGCTCACAATTCAGTTATTAAAACACACTACCCTGAGACAAGACAGACGAGAGCTGTCTCACACCTATTAGAACTCTGTACTGACTTTAATTATGGCCCAGATTTCCTAATGACGCTGGGTACTTCCTAGTAAAATGAAGATGATGCATTGATTACAGACACCAAGGACTTTGCAATTATGGTATATTTTCTAGAATAAAGAAAGGAAGGAGGGAAAAAAATGCAAAGAGTGATTCATTGGGTCACAAAGAATCATTTTCAAAAGAAAAAAATATCACGTTTTCCCCTCTTCCCCTGTGGAAAAGAATGAAAAATAAAACCATTATTGTGTATTTGAATGCCTGCAGCATAGGCTTTTACAGGGTAATCCCTTGTGCGCAGAGACATTTTATTACGCAAGAAACATTCCAAAAAAGAGCAAGAAAATCCAGTGAAACTAAGGGGTCACAGTAGGGTAACTTTTATTGGCCACATTCTTTACATCCTTAGGGCACTGAAGCAGTTAATGTTTTAAGACCCTTCCAGTCCTGTCATTATTTACAGGAGCTCATCCCCCTTGCACTGCAAACCCCAGAACAATCAACTATCAAGTCCACGACCCTCTAAAATAAGAAAGCACACATCTGAAATCACCCACATGCAGACAACGTTCGGTAAATATTCAGGGATGCCTTTTGACTCCTATGCTGTGATTTTGCTGGACTACAGCAGAAGAATATAAGGAATCGTGCTCAGGGATAAATTAAACTCTTTCTCTTGCACATAAATGGGGGTTTCATCCCTTTCTGCTACTGCTAAATGGAAGCAGAGCTAACAGAGAGAGAAATTACTACAGCGAGGAGATGAGATTTTTTAGTTGAGGTAAAACCCAAATCTAGCTGGATGGACCTGCACAGGTGCTCCTCATTCAATGATTGATATTATGTCTCCAAGAGACATCAGCTGCAAATTGTACAGGCAATTCTTTCTCCAGTTTTTGTTAGAGTTACAAAACCAGAATAAAACAACAAAAAAACCCCAAATCCAAAGAAACAGAGAACACAAAAAAATGAGCTGGAAATAAATGGGAGGGTCACTGCAGTCACTGCTGATAAAATGTTTAGATCACTGAGCCACTGGAGTGGTACTAAATATTGAGAAGGGTAGGATGGCCATAAAAGCAAACTGGCTTAGCTGGCAAGACAAAGCTGTTCACAGCCAAACACAAGGTCAGACCTTTGGGAAAGGAATTCAGAATTGGCGACTGTATCCTGAAAAGCAGCATCTAAAAAAAGATCCCAGCAACATACTGGGCAAACATCTGCACTGCAGGATTCTGGCCCCATGCAGGGAGAGACTGGGACTGGTGAAAGTGTCTCAAAACCGGAGCTGAAGTCTCCTTGTGTCATGGTATCACCATCTTTAACCAAGAATATGTGTCTGAAGCCTACTTAAAAAAATAAACAAGCTACTTACAGTCCTGAAAAATAATTTAGACCCTGATTCAACACTATTTAAATGTGCCTAAACCTCAATAAATTACACCGTAAGGTGCAGACATTTTCCCCCTCTTGAGTCTTCAGGCTTATTTCCAGGCATTATCATTTTTAAGGCAAGCCATTTTCTCTACAATTCAAGCTGGGCATGCATCTTTCAGACAAAAGAGAACTGCTGGCCACACTCTCAAAAGGCACATTGAGCCCAGAATAAATAGCTTGCAGCTCCAAAGGAAGGTCACACTTTCATCAGCACAGACCACGGCAATGCCAACAGATCAGTGTACTCTTCCTGAAAAATACATCACATTAAACTCAGTATTTTGAATATTTCTTTTGTCTCCCATGAAAAACAGAAAGAGTATTTGTCTGAAAACATCTGAAGTTGTTAAGAGCCTTATACAGAATTCAGAATGAACAGTAAGAGCTGCTACTTGCACAGCACATATTTTTAGTAAAAGGGGATTTAGTGTTTTTAATTATATATAATCTTATCCAGATATTTTTTGTAATAGGTGTTCTCATTATTTTCACTGACATTCAAGGCCACATGCATAGCTAGCAGAGGAAAATGAGCAGCAAACCCCCACAGAGCTGCAGGCAGGAGACGGGGCAATGCATTTTTCCCTAAACGTTCATCTAAATAAAGCAACCAATTCATCCTACTCAGATCATACAAGTATTTAGAATGGCCTGTTGGAACACACTAACAAATAGAATTTCAATGCCATGTCTCCAAGGTTAAGTTCTCCATGTCCCCCTTGCAGGCTGTGGTGGGTTGACCCTGACTGGATTCCAGGTGCCCACCAAAGCCACTCCTCAGATGGACAAGGAAGAAAATAGAGCAAAAGGTTCTGAGGTCAAGGTAAGGGCAGGGAGAGATCGCTCACCACTTGCTCCCACAGGCAAAGCAGACTTGACTTGGGGAAATTAATTTAATTTATTACCAATCAAATCAGAGTCAGGATAATGAGAAATAAAACATAAATCTTATCACACCTTTCACCCATCCCTCCCTTCTTCAAGAGCTTAATTTCGCTCTCAAGGTCCCTATTCCCTCCCTGCCAGCAGCACAGGGGAGCAGGAATGGGGCCACAAGCAGTTCATACCACACTGTTCCTGCTGCTGCTTCCTCCTCAGGGGGAGGGCTCCTCACAATCTCCCTGTTCCAGCAGGGGACCCCTCCCATGGGAGACAGCCCTCCATGAGCTGATATAATGTGAATTTCTGCAGAGGCTGTGCTTCAGGAGCTGCTCAGAACCTGGCCATGCAAACCCAGCGCACAGCTAAACTCCAAGCTCCAACCAAGGGCTAGGAAACAGTGCCTTTGTGGGACCTTAGTCAGGTTACAGAGTAAGCCATTCTGCTCCAGGGTGCTTTGCAGAATTTTGCCAGAAGGTGTAGAACACGATGAAAAAGAAAACATTTAGCATTTAATTAACATTTCATGCTTCAATTACAGTCATTATTTTACTAGGAGAAACATTATGAATATGTACAGCGCTCTAAAAGTGTTCCTGGTTTTTAACTAAAGAAGTTATTTTCAGGATTTATAACAAACCAAGGAAATCCAGACACTTTTTATTTGGGATCTTTCATGTAGGCATTTTTAACTTGAAAATATTTTAGATATTTAAACAATAAAATCCTGTAAAACTCAAGGTCAGCTATGGCATATTTCAGTATTTTCCATGTCTCTAAAGGGGGTAAGGGCACGTTTATCTCCAATTGAAGGATCAGGCTTTTGCTTTTGATAAAAGATTAACAAGAGAAACTCAGTGCTTATCCAGAAGAACCCACATCACTCGTACCAGAACCCTAAAGCAGCAGCAGCATTGGACCCCTCTCTCCCAGAAGGGTCTTATTGTTGCTGCTATAAAGGCTGAATGTTTGTAACATCAACTGTGTCATTTCACTACTGCTCTGTAAGCTTATCACTGTATACTGACCATTCAAACATCTACAAATAGTATTATTGACACACTTAGGGAAAACACAGTGAATCAAATCTTAAGTAAATCATCTTGCGAGCAGTTCAGAAGTCATGTGCTCCCTGAGACAAGGTTATCCATGGAGTACACAGGTTTTATGATTATATAATACCAGAACTCAGTGACTCAATGCACCTACTTGACAAAAAAAGAGTTCACCTATTAATAACTTCTGAAATAAATATATAGGATAAAGACAGTAAATGGCTCTCCTAGAAATCACAGGTCTGCTTTGTATAAGGTGAACCACAGCCAAACACTAAAAGACAATATAAGCGGCATAGGAAAAACTGATTTTGAAATAAGTCAGAAAGCAATTTTTGATAAAAATAAAATCCCAACCAAAAATAGTCAACATTTATTCTCACATGTCATTTTTTAATAACCTGCTATAAGAGTCTTAGGGCAAAGTCAATCTTTTGATATCTTGAAATACGCACTCACAGTTTCCTTTGGATTTAATTTTTCTTCAGTAATCTTCTGCTTTCAAAGTCTGGCTGTTCTCAGAAGACTGGTGCAGTTCTCTGTGCAAGTATAGTAGGCAGAAGCCTGTAAAAGCACTTTACTAGGTCCATGAACCAGAAAAGGCAGACATGAAAGGTGTCTGTATATGTTTAAGTCTAAAGTTATAGACAGGCGTTCCACTAAGCGAGGGGAAAACAAGTGATTATCATGCTTCACATCTTTTCCCAGAGGCTCTTTCGCCAGTGACAGCACCACAGAGTTAACTCCAGGCTCAGCAAGTTGTTCCAGTGGCAGCTACATCCTCACCCCTTCTTTCCCCTGCAGTTTTCCATCCACATAGGCACACAACTGAAGTGAGCCCCAACATTTGGAGGAGGACTGTGAAACAGCAAAAACGAACAGTTCTGCCGACAACCATCAACTCCAGCCTGCATCCTTGTTTGGGACGGGGCAGGATGCAAAACCCACATCTCCACTCCATGAGCTGTCACACCGAGAGGCCAGGCCTAGAGCACAGGGCAGAGCTCTGTGCTCAGCTCTTTCAGAAGGAATCCAGTACCCCAAACATGTGAAACTCCCCTGGATCCAGAAATTGCTTGCCCAGATCATCTAGCAAGTCAGGCATTCCCCACATGACATGGGGCTTGTCACAGCACCTCATTCCCCGCTGGTTTCTCTCCGCAGGCAGCCTGGCAGGACATCACACAATTATTTCCCCCCATGTCAGCAGCAGTATTCTACTGAAAACACTGTGCACCAAGCCACATTACCCTTGGGGACACTCGTCACTTTTATGGATATGAAAAAGAAAGGAAGATGACAAGAAATAACAACTGCCCATCATGACAACCTTCCAAGTGTCTAAAGTTTTCTGACAACATGATTGTCATTAATGCACTACAAATCCTAATTAACATGGAAATGCATGCCTTGTTTCTTCTTCCTTTCTCTAAAAGCAGTCACCATCTTCAAGTGCTGTCAAAAGTGGCACCATTTAAAGGTCAAAAAGTTGACAAAAATGTGAGCAATTAGCTGCTGTCAAGTAAAAATGATGGTCTATGGGATTACACTGCTAGAAGATTGCTGCATTCACAGAGAAATGGAACTGGATCAAAGAAGAAAGCCTTGATCTGTCCATATCTTTTTTTTTTTCTTCAGAAGTGATGATTCACAAGAGACCAAGCCCTCTGCTGCTGTACTGTCTCTGGAATCAAACTGCCTTTTTTCTGGATGCTAAATTACTAGTGATGCTCTCTTGAAGTCAAAAGGAGCAGCAGAGGCAGACTGCATTTGTGTAGGTACATTGGCACACCAGGTAAACTGAAGAACCAAAAGGTCAGTGGAATTGGTGCAAGTGGCTTGGCCCTGCCCAAATTCAGCCTTGTCAGTCAGCTCCCAGAGGGAGCTTCACGCCAATAAATGAAGTCCAGAAGGGAACAGGCTCTGCTTTCTGACCACTCTTCTGTGGGCAGGCTTGGCTGCAAACAGGGCTGTACAGACCATGAATTTAACCAGATCCCTCATGATCCCACAGATACGTAATAAATAACACATTTCCAAAGTACTCCGAGTTCTTCAGCTAAAAAACAGTGCAACCCCGAGGTATTACTTGTGTAATATATTAGCAAATTCTACTTGAACTTTCATTTTCAAAAACAATTTAGGATCAAACCATTAACCAACATCTAAGACACTCAAAAATCTGAGAGACAGATAACCATCTACATATGGCATCCAAAAAGGGAAGGAAACTGATCATTGTATTTTTTTAAATTTTACTGCAGTCTAAAAATACCATAACATATACACTATTTCTATAATAACTTCTATAATAAGAGAAAAGAAAGGCTCTGATCCATTAGAGTTTAAATAGAGGTGGCATGTGATAAAGGTTACCACCCCATTCAACTGCATTCACTTTCAAACATGTTAGTTGTTTTTTCTAAAAAAAAATTTAAAAATAAAAATCTATGTATTACAGCATCTTTGATTGGCAGGGTTATTTTTCATGTGGAGAACACGCTCCAGGACAGGAGGGAGAGAAGAATCACCCAAAGAGCTGGAATTACAGGTTTTCAGTGCTTCAGAACAAATACAAGATTCTGCCCTGCTCTTCACTAGATAACAGAGCAAATAGGTTTTATTTGTTGTATTACAATTATTTTTATTTACCAATATCAGTCTCCAGATAGCTGCATTGATCCTGCTACACTTGAGGCCATTTAATCTAAGGAAAACTGTTGTAAAGAAAAATGTTTTTAAAAAAGCCAACAATAGCAGCAAAGGGCATCTTGGGGAGCTTTAATGAGATTTTTCTCTCCAGTGCAAGTTTAACATTCCCACAGAACAGATCAATACCACTTTTTTCTCCCAGATACATTGGGGAGCATCCTGCACTTGAACCCATCCAGGAAGATCAATCCCCCCAGGCACTTTTGACACTCTGCAGCAGAGTACTGGCTGTCAGGAGAGCCAGAGAGGAGACATGTATCTGCAGCATCCCACTCATTCCCAGTCAGGATCAAAAAGGAATTGTTTTCTGGCAAAGGGAATACCATGTAGTCGAACCTGGAAAGTATGTTTTCTTTGTTTACACTCACACAAATATCTGTAGACAGATGAAAATCTTATGTTGGAGTGCTGGCAGCTGTTCTCCAGTCACAAGTAGGGCACAGCTCTGTGAGGACTTTTAACTCTTTGCAATGTTAAAATACTAGTTTAGTTAGGGCAGCAAAACTCAGCAGTATCCAAGGACGAAATTGTGCTGTTCTCCATCCAGCCACTTAATGTCTCCTGGCCACTTTTAAATTTCCTTTGAAGTTTTTCATTCTCATTTTCCCATTTCACTTTACCCTTTCAACCACTCATACTTTTTCAGGACACAGTGTGGCAATTAATCTCTTTTTCCATTTCTTTATTTGTAAACATAGCCTTCCAGATTTAATAAACAAAGCTGGCCAAAATTATAGGAGACTTCAATTATTTGGTACCTCCTCTTGTTTCTTAAAGTAGACCCTCTCACAGTTCTGTATTTCATATAAAAAATGTCCACGAGAAAAGCAGGTAAAAAGGACAAGGGTTAAAGCCACCCACAAACATAGCTTCTCACTTGAATGCAGAGTTTGGGATTTGGTACACAGTAGAAAAGCCTTTTATTCTACTTTTTTGAAAAGAGAGAAAGTACTCTGAAGTGGATTGACTGTCCTTGATCTTTTCCACCCACGCAGCTCTTTTTACTCTTGTTTTTGGTCCTCATTTTCATGCTGTATCAATACAAACTCAGGGAAACTGTTCCTTTTCCCCTCCCATATATACTGCTGTCCTCAACTCCTAAAAAATACCCAAAACTAAAACAAGCAAACAAAAAACCCAAACAAACAAAAAACAAAACAAATGAAAAAAATAGCACAGACACGACCTTAAAAGCTCCTGGCTTTCCTGCCATGGCCACAGACAGCACTACGCTGCTAACCATGTCTACCCACGGCTTGTGAGATGTCCTTGAGCTAAATGTCATTTCTTCATCCAAACCGCACAGCAAGTGCAGTGCAAGAAATGAGTATAAATAAATATCAGTGAATCCATAGCTGGTTTTTAACAAAGATGCTTAAACTCACTCCTAAGAGGTTTTGCACTGTCAAGGAAAAAAGCAGAGAACTAAACAAACCACACATAACAGATTTGATTTAAAACTATGTACATCCTCAAGCCACTCTCCATGCATCTTTATTCTCAATTCTGTGATATTTTCAGAGACAACAAACATGGCATAAAATACTCTTTAAATTAAAATATCTCCCTGCAAACCCTCCCCCCATCTCCATTTGTGCCAAAACTGCTACTCCTATTACAGTTCATACTCAGTGTTAATTGCAGTTGTAATGGCAAAGGTCAGTATTGATCCATCAACCCATCTACCCAGCAAGACTTCACAAGCTTATTCTCATTCATACAGAATATTGAACAGTATTAAGAGCTATTGACAGCTGAAAACAGGGTCAAGGACTGTGCCTCAGCTAGTCCCTGCAATATTATCCCACCGCAGGCATTCCAATAAGCTTTTGGACTGGGTAGCAGAACAAGTCTAGAAGTGACCCAAAATTGCAGATCTCCTTGGATTTTGCTGATCAGGCACTAATTGCCAAGCATTTGCAGTGTTTGGAAACGTAGCTTTTCCTAGCAAGGGAAAAAAACCAAATCACCAAATCCATCCCTCCTCAGGATTCTCATCACAAAAGGTGTAAAACCAGCAGCTCCATCCTTGGCTGTCCCATCACATCCTTTGGGCCAGCACATGACAAATCATCACTGGTTCATGAGGCACTACAACTCCGGGGGTACATGCATCAATGACTCCCTTACCTGTGCCAGAAGGCCTGTCAGGAGCCAGAGACTGAAGTCTTTTGGGAAGGTGAAAATTAAATCACTTCCTGGAAGGCATGGGAAACCTTTATCTTGGAATCTGAACCAGATCAAAGCCCATATGCTCGATATTCATAAACTATTTATTCCTATGATTAGAAACACCTCAAAAGGACTTGCCTACTGGAAGGAAAGGTGCTCCGTACATCAGACAGTGTGTCAGAAGTAGGTCACTCTACACAGACACTTATTTTAGAAGTACATAATTTAAACAATTCAACAGCACCTAATAGAGATTAGTGCTTTGGCATATATTTCATATACAGTTGCTAATGTTCAAGCTGGTGGCTCCCAAAGGCTTTTAAAAGATTAAATACTAAATCCAAAACTAACCAGAATGGGGCCCAGGTAGTCCCAGAGACTAAGAGCTTTCAGAAGCCTTGGAAAGCTTTTCCTACTGCTCTCTTTCTTATCCTGCAGGATTTAAAACCCTACAACTGTAAAGAAAAAAGATAGTGAAATCCAAGGGATGTAATCCACAGCTCATGGTTGGTGGTGACATCTATATATAACTAAAAGTTTAAAACTTTAGGATTAAAACGACTTTGCGTGAAAAAGAGCAATTTCAACACTATTGGTCAGGATACAAAAGCCCCTGAGAGGCTGAACATCAGCCTCGCTGCCATGCAGAGCGTTATTTCATTTTTTCCACAGTATTTTGAGGTAAATACTACTTTCCCTCATGTTATGTCTATTTACTGCCATGCAGGGCTGAGGTGTTTCCACCAAAAGGCAGAAAACTGACTTTACCTGTAGATTTCCCATCACCTTTCAACTCCTTTTTTGGCTAGCAACGGTTTGCCACTGCTTCTCCCAAGGATGTAAGATGGAGAAGAAACAAAAAAAAACTTGGAATGCTCCAACTGACAACTTGACTGACCAGTAGCAAAGGAAGCAGATTTTGGGTTCAGCACAGGTTAAGAAACAGGGGAATAATAATTAAAAGATACAATTAGGAGTACCAGCTCAAAAAAATTTACATTTGGAACATGCTTACGCCTAGGGTTTTGTGCAAATTGCTTTCAAATAAACAAATCTGTGTAAGTGAAAGGAATGTAAGTGAAAGAAATGGGGAATCACCCATTTTCAATTTCCCTCTTTAATATAAACAATATGTAATGTATTTTATATTTACCCATTTAGATTTAAAACAGTTTGGTTTTGGCTTGTTTCTTTTATTTTCCTGGTTTTAAAGAAAGACAAAGAACTATCAAAACCAATAAACAGACACATAAAAAACAAACAAAACAAAACCAACCCTCCCCAAAAGAAACAAACAAAAAAACTGAAACAAACAAAAAAACCCACACAAAAACAAAAAACTAAATATAAAACACCACACCAGAGTTAGGAATAATTCAGGCACAGCTAAAATAGAATGAAGAAAAAAAAAAATGAAGTCCCTTTATTACAGCCTTCCAGAGTAGTGGCAGCAGGGAAAGAAAATGCAACTGTTTTTTATCCTCCTACTTAAGCCAGGACATTAATGAGGTGAGTCTTTAATATAAAAAAAGAGGAAAAAGTGGTTTATATCTACACAAACCCTTTGTAGCTTTCAGTTAAGCATCTCCTCCTGCTCTCAGTAGCAGCCCAAACATATGTACAGTGGTCACAGAAGAAAAATAAGATGCTGGAGTAGATTCAACATATTGAACAAATCCCCCGAGTTCATAATTTCCCAGCATTCTCTTCCCTCCAGATGCTACCCAGGATTTTACAAAATTAAGTTACATAAAAATGCTTTCATTCATAGGAAATGGAATTTCATTTCATCCTATTCAGACAACCTAATAGCTGTACAGATTACTGTACCTCATGTTGCATAGGAAACCACTTTAGAAAAAAATGAAGTCTTTTCACTAAAAGAAGGAAGAAAATGCATTCCAGCAGATTTACATTTGCAGTAGATTTGCATCTGCTGCTGTAGCAAAGTGTCACTGGTAGACGCAGAATTTAGATAAAATACCTTGTTATAAAACAAGTATCATACCCATTTGCAACAGGAAAAGCTTAATAAATCAAGACTGAAAAAATTATTATTCATTGAAAAGAAGCCACATAGTCGGATGTGTAAAGATAATCTTGACACGAATGCAGTTATCTTCTATGGGATAATTTATATGAACTCCTTTCATGGAAGACCCATTAACAAGGTATAACAAAACCCACAATTAATCTGAAAACAAGAATGCAACATTAAGTTTCCCAGTACCTCAAGTTTTCTAATGAATGAAATATTTCCTGCTGCCTTTCATCAGAAGAGTAATCTAATAAAGTTTTATTAAAATGTACAGTAACAGAACAGATAGGTTTAAAGTACAGCCCCTGTACAGTGTAATGAGGTTTTGGCTCATAAAAATGCTTAGACTTTCATTAAAGAGATCAATGAACCCAAAAGGAAATTAGTTTAGCAGAAGTACACACGCAGGTTCTGTAGAAGAGCATTGTCTGTGAGTGTCAGGATGAACCAGGGCATCCTTCACAAAAGAATATAAATGAAGGCAAAGCCACCGTAACAGAATAACAAGACAGACAAACCAGAAGTCTTGATAAAGCACTAAGGGGCAGCCACAAACTTAGTAATAACCTCTAAGTGCAGCACATTTGGGCAAGTTCAAAGAGAGGAACATGGAGTGTGAGAAAAGGCAGGGAATTGCACAGCCACTGGATCACCAGAAGATGCAGTGAGGAATTAATTGAGGAAGGGTTTGTTTCCATATAGGCATGCCCTGCACAGAGCCAAGGATTATATTTCAACTCTTCTACATAACCAGTTCTGAGACAGATTTATCTGTTCTAAACTGGCTGTACACCACTGTATTGCTCTACAACAACATATATAGCTCATATCACAAGGAGACATACTAATACCAAACCAAGTCTAGGACTTGGAAATGTTTGTATTTTCATTCCTGTTACAATGATATATAAAAATTGCCTTTAAAGCTTCCTAGGCATTTGACATGAAATTTCAGTAGTAAATATTACTAAACAAGTAATAACAGTCATGTTGTAACAGCTAGAAGGCCCCCGTAGATCCAAAATACGCTTCCATCTCGTGACCCGCTGCAAATTTCTGAGGTCACTAAGTACTCCTCTTACTCTTCTTACCAAAGGAACCCCAGCTGTCCTCAGACTACTTTCTTGTCTCCAAAAGTGTCTGGCAATAACACTGACAGTTATTGTTTAGCTTTTATTGCACTCTTTGGAACTAAGGAGAACAATATGTATTTATACACACACAGAGAGAAAAACACAGTTATCAGATTCCTTTAGGTTTTCATTGAGCTGGTTTTACCTATTCACTTGGTTTTTTTTATTTAATGGTCCAACAGATATAAATATACTTTTCCAAATACCTTACTGGGATGCTCCCCACTACTCAAAGTAAAATAAACATTATCAGTTAAAATATAGATCTGTTTTGTATGCAGTGCTTGCAAGAACATTGAGAATAGCCACTTTTAGATAATCAAACATAATTAATAATCTCCAAAAGGAATAACATTGCACAAAATCCACTTTGGAATATCCACCAAGAAAAAAATAATCTGATAAGCAAATACAACTTCTGAAGTCCAAACATTGCTTAGGAAACTAGCTAAACATATCTAATCTAATCTGAGACAGACAAGTTTTGGGTATTACCAAGGAGCAGCAGGGAAACACTGACCTTTCAGCTGTGTCTCTCTTCCAACCCATCCTCTGTAACTTCTTTTTCAAAACTGCAGGCAACAGTTTGTCAAAGCTGCAACAGCAAAGCAAAAGTATTGTGAGGTTCATATGCTGCAATGTAATCAAATATCTATT
The DNA here is from genome assembly GCA_036630365.1 of Acanthiza pusilla. NCBI lineage: Eukaryota > Metazoa > Chordata > Aves > Passeriformes > Acanthizidae > Acanthiza > Acanthiza pusilla. The sequence goes on along the minus strand of JAXCHO010000026.1, from coordinate 11,680,536 downwards.
GATACTCCCAGTCTTGGTACATGTTATCTAGAGTCAGAAAGAGTGGGACAAATAGTTTCAAGTGCTCTTACAGCTATCAGTAAGACTCCTGAATACAATTAGGTTCCCTCTGATGATAGCAAGATTTAAAAGACATGTGCCCATAGTCACACAGCACAAGGAGAGCTGGCATCCATGACAGATAACAGTACTTTAAGAAGATTACTCCCATACAAACAGTTCACATAATGTTTATGTGGATAGCTTAAGGGATAACAGATCTACTGAGCAAAAATGTCTTCAACTAAAAATGTGTGTACACAAGGTTTTGGAACAGCTGTGCTTGGGGTTCCAGCCCCAGTGGTGCACAGCAAACTCCCGCTGCCATTAGTCAGGCAATTCCCAGCAGAGAGGAATTTGCAATCTGAGGGTGAACTACACTCAGAGGATTGTGTGAAGTCCATGAGTTGTACCAGGCTTGCACGACATGTAACTCTTCAGCTGGATATGTTCCACTAAGCCACTTCGTCAGCCTACTGCACTCCCTGGATAAAACAAAGTGTTTGGCTGGCCCTGTTCCCTGAGCCATAAACCACAGGGACAGCAGCCATTAAGTCACCTGCTCCCGCCTCCCTGCAAAGCAGGCAGCCCCTGGGACACTCCACAGGCACCATCCACAGCCAGCTGCGGCTGGAGGCACAGGAGAGAGCCATGGCCCTGGGGCAGAGCTGTGGGGCCAGCAGCAGGAGAGGCAGGTGGCTGTACAGATGGAAAATATAAAGCCATTGGTACTACACTGTGGAGAGACTCAAAAACCACAGAAAATTGCAGGTAAAGAATGAAATCTTAGCCTGGGCTAATACAGTAAGCTTCATTCTCTCCCTGTGCATCCCCAGGTCACTGCCAGACAAGTTCCTGGTCAGTCATCCACTGCCTGGGAAAGGGAGTTTGTAGCAGCTGATTAGGAGTGACTGCTCATCAGTATTAACTGCCTATTCTTAAATAGTTTCATCCAATAAGACAGAGCCAAGATGATTACTGTTGTCCATAAAGGTCTATGGAAAAGGGAAGAACAACCAGGGAGAAGAGCCAAAAATAGATCCAAGCTTGGCAGGTTTAATCTGAAAGTGAACACTGATAAGCAGAGCAAAGGAGGGCTTCAACAATCGGAATAGTGAAGCCATGGGAAGAGGCGCATGGGAGCAAGGAACAGGCACTGCTGACAGGGGCAGGTGATGTGTTCAGGATTTGGAGGATCCCTGCAGCCCTCCCTTCCTGAGAGACAGAGAAGAAGGAGAAAGGCTGCCCTCCCCCAAATCGATAGCACTCTCACTGTCTGCAAGGAAGTTAGATTTACCCAAGGATTTGCAAACGGGATGCTCAAAGTATTAATTTTAAGAATGCTTTTATTCACTAAAAACCTGTTTTGAGGAAAACAGGTCAGTTTAAACAAGACAATCCCATGCTTGGAAAAACAGCTTGTTGTACAACCAGTAACTGACGTAAGTTTTACAGCTGTCTCATTCTTGCTATGCTAAAGATCAAGCTGGCTGCCAAAATATTAGACTTGGGCTTCCTCACAAACCATAATACTTCCATATTAAAGGCTATATTGTATTTTAAAATGTCAATTAAGTGGTTTGCTGTGGACTGTATTTTTCCTAGAGTTTAAAATGCCTACAATTATCCTTAATTTATAGAATGAGCATAAATCTTTCTCAGTTTTGTGAGCACAAATGAAATTACTTTAATTTAGATTTTCTTACAGTGCGTACCTGTGCAGCAATATATGCTTAGTACAATGAAATTAAGAACATTTTTGTAATTACTGTGATTTTATTACAGATTAGTATCTCCAACATAACACAGCAATATTCAATTGGGCACACAATGGAAAAAAAAAGGCTTAAGTTTCAGATGAATGAATTTAGTAATCTAGAACAGCATGCTAAATGATCAATAATACACGAGATATTATGTTTATTCTACTGATTAAGAAAACAGGCAGCTATTAATCAAACTAGATCAAGAGAGGACATGAGAAAAATGAGACAGAGAGTTATATACTATCTAAATATATACAATGTTTCGAGAAAAATTGTGTTTGGGGAGCAGAGTTATATAAATTTTCTACAGCTCTGCAAGATGCATTATTCCACTCTTTGGTACACAGAACAGTGGGATAAAGCAATCAGAACAATGTTATGGTCTGAGATATAACCCAAGTGTAACAATATGTACTCTGAAAAAAACCCTAAAATAACAAACCACAACCCTGGAAAAAACTTGGAGGATTATGGCCATCTACTTGCTAGGATTCAGAATTTTAGAAACTTCAAGTCCATGTTATTGTGCTCTTATCTAAAATATAGATTACCCTTAAATAAAACAGGGAGGTGGCAATAGTCTGCCCGCCATTAACCTCTCTTTCACAAGTACTTTCCCTTCACACAACACAGAACTCCCACCACAGTCACCAAGGTCCATCTAAGAAATAATATAACTTTTTCAAATTTTTATTTTATTTCTTTAGTCAGGCTTTGTTTGCCTTTGCCCTGGGGAAAGGAATTTTAATTTTTTTTTAGTTGACAATTGCACTGCTCAGTGCAGGATGAGCCCAACATCTCAACAGACCGGGAGTAGCACAGGAGATAAAAGATAACAACCATCAACCCCACATGTGTCCCCCTGGCATGGCTGGAGACACCTGCTATGGAAAAGACTAATGAGAGAATTAAGGAGTGAGGACCGAACTAGCATCAGAGGGAAAGGATTCCATGGCCAATAAGAAACCAAATATCAGGAAAATTGTGTCGTTTGGGACCAATGAATGGGAACCGCTTTGAGTTTTGTGTGTATAAACCTGTAGAAATCCTGGTAAAAGGTATGTGTGTATGGAATATCTTCCATGGCACATCCTGGCCAGAATAAAGAAATGCCTGGCTCTCTATCACTTCAAATATAGTGCTGGAGGGCTTTTGTTTTCCACCTGAATTTTGGTGACACTATGAAACTGGATTTTTCAAGACCAGAACATTCCATGCTTTGAGAGCTCACATCTGCCGCACCACATCCCTTAAAAGCCAGGGGAATGAACTGAGGTTCATCTGACTCTCAGAACTCTCCATGAGCACAGGCTGGAAGGGCTGAGAACCGCAAAGCATCCTCGAGCAGCCTCCAGCTACGCTCGGGCAGCACCCACAGAGCCGTGGGGAGCCTGCCAGCCCCAGCCATGGCAGCGGCCCTGCCCGCAGCCCCTACACTGCCCGCAGCCCCTTCACTGCCCGCAGCCCCTTCACTGCCCGCAGCCCCTACACTGCCCGCAGCCCCTACACTGCCCGCAGCCCCTTCATTGCCCGCAGCCCCTTCATTGCCCGCAGCCCCTACGCTGCCCGCAGCCCCTACACTGCCCGCAGCCCCTACACTGCCCGCAGCCCCTACACTGCCCGCAGCCCCTTCATTGCCCGCAGCCCCTTCACTGCCCGCAGCCCCTACCCTGCCCGCAGCCCCTTGCCCTGCCCGCAGCCCCTTCATTGCCCGCAGCCCCTACGCTGCCCGCAGCCCCTACGCTGCCCGCAGCCCCTACGCTGCCCGCAGCCGCCACCCTCTCACCTTCCCCAGCGATGGTCCCTGCCGGCTCTGCACTCTGCCCAGCTCCCGCACCGCTGGCGGGCACAGCACACCCTGCCAAAGCCCCTCCTTTACAGGGCCAGCTGCGCCCCATTGAGGCCCATGAACCCCTGCCGCACCCCAGCCCCAAGGAGCAGCCCTTTCACCTGGGCCGGCTCCCCCCAGGTGAGCTGTGCCCTGCCCGGAGCCCTGCGGGCATCGCGGGCCGGGGCTGCGCTGGGGCCGGGGCCGGGGCTGGCCGGGAAGCAGCGGCTCCCAGCTGTGCCCTGCTCCCGCAGCTGTGCCCTGCTCTCACACCTGTGCCCAGCACCGAGCAGCAGCCGGGCCGAGCCCCAGGGACCCCTCCCAGCCCGGCCCCACCCGCCCCAGGCTCCGTTCGGAGCCCGGAGGCACCACCGCAGTGCGCTCCGCCAGCCCTTGGGAAGCAGCACAGCTTCCCCCGAGCCTCCCAACAGTGCTACAGAGTCCAAACGGCTGCAGGGGAAGGGGGGGAGACGCTGTTTTAACCTCAGCAAATTGATGAATTAATATTTTATGTTGCATCTACAGCTTCTGTAAATGGATGCACCAAGGTGATGAAGCAGGCAGGCGGGTAGATAGAAAAATCTTTCACAAAATCTGGACAGCAAAATAATGTCCTCAAGGCAAATTTAATTAATATTAATTAAAATGAATGCCAAAGAATGTTGGGGGCAGGGAGATTGGCATGATGGATTGTCACCTCTAAAGAGAACAGAAAACTATTGCTTGGTTCAACACGCATGGCAGAAGAGTTTTATTCAAATTGATTAAACAGTATCTTCTAAGTACCTTAAGGTTTGTGTCTCCAACCACTTCAGTGAATAGGATTTTTGACATTGATTGCAGTAACCACAGGAATCTGCTTTACAGACTTGCCCACTGCACAACTGTAAAACACTGTAGTTCTCAACATTCTTTTATTTGACCAGACATTCCCCATGTGACATTTTCCACTTACACTTGGAGAAAAAACATCTCAACAAAAACAACACAGGACTTCCTAGTACATACCTTTTGGGCTGAAAAATCTCCCTGTAAAAATCTTAATACAGCCAATGAAAAATTAGTACTGAAGGGGATTTTGAGAGATGGGCAAAAACATTTCTCTGCCCCAAGGAAGGATTAACTGCTCCTTGATATTGCTGACAGATGCTTATTTCCCTTGCTCTTTAAAAGTACCCATGGCAGAAATGCCATATCTCCACATTCAATATGTGCTGTTTCACCAACAGTTATTTTTTCTCCTACCTAACAGAAATCTGATTTGCCACCTTAATTTTGTCTTATCTATTGAACCATTCAGGTTGTTCCCTTCCTTTCTGAAGTGTCCTGTTTGCTGTCCTGGATGAAGGAGCTGTGGCTGTCTCCTTCTCAAATAAACAAACCCACACTCTTACCCCTCCTGTTTTCTACACCCCTGTTCTTTCTCTTTACTTTCCATCTGACCTTCTCCACATGGTCCAACTCCTCTTTGGTACACAGTGAATGGAAAAACAGGAACCTTTTCCCAGCCTAAATCTTACCAATTCTCTACAGTATGCCCTGACACACTTCTAACACAAGCCAACGAATCCTGTTGCAGAGTATCCTCTGCACAGAGCGCTGAGACCCAAAAAGGCAGCAGTCATCAAGATGGATACAATTTTTTAGATTTTTGTTACAAGGTAAAACCACTAAAAATAATTTTCTGAATACCTCTAAGTAATGACATCAGATCTCATATACCCTAGTGAGCACTGCTGTATTTAGATGCTAAATGCAGCAATCTTGGATTCCAAGCACTCAGGTTTCATGCACAGGGAGCACCTTTGCCTTTGCCTGTCATTATTCTTCCAGCCTGATTTGTATGGTGCACCTGAGCAGCAAAGCATGGTCAAGAATTGGTTTGGCTTCAGAGTGAGAAATTGGAGAATAAATACATTGAGAATGAAATCTAAAAATAGCAAGCATCTTCCAGAATAAGAAGATAAAAAGAGGTTACGCATGGCCCATGCCACAAGATACAGAGATGCAAAAAGAAATGCCTAAACAACTGAATGACAAGATGGATGAGGTAGCATAATATACGATAGAAAGCACAGCAATTATTTTGCTATTTTTTTTCCAGTCCAGGGTAAAGGGGGAAATGCAGGTATTATCCTCTGTTCCTTTCATATAATGCAGCGTAAAAGTTTCATTATGATATTTCATTACAGCCTACCCCACCAGCACTGAATAAAGACATGTATATATTACTGTCAGCTACCAGCTTCAAAGCTCCCAATTCCAGACACATGAATCCATCTGGACAAAGAAAAAAAATAAATGTGATCCTGCAGAGTAATAAGTATTAAAATTCTTTGTTCCCTGTGTGCTTACATTGATCTCTTCTAGTTTCCCTCCAGAGGTTTTAACAAATAGTATTTCACCACATACACTTCCTAGCTCAGGCTACATGCTTGTAGGAATCTCTGCCAACCCTTAGGACTTCCCAGAGAGAGATTCCCAAGATTGATGTAGACACCTTCCACAGTAGAAACATAATGGTATAAATGATAAATGAGAACTATTATATAACCACACCAACCCTTGGAATATAAATTGTGGATTTGACTATGGATCCAACAGAGCATCCTCTTTTTTCACTTTCCTCTCACATGCAATCCTAGTTTGCAATCATTTTTTGCAACTTGGACCATGTAAGTCAGGTATAGTTCATGCTGAAGGAGGGGTTCACAGGGAAAATGTGTCATCACTGCAGTCAGCCATCCTACAATAAACCACTGCCCTTTGATAGGAAAGGTGTGCGCTAATGTCTTTGTAAACAATTCCATGGGTGAGGGGATGGATGTTAACATCTGAAATGGCTCTTAATGTCTCTCCCAACTGCAAGCCGCAGGTTTGTCCCAGAGCCCGGGCAGCCTGACTCCTGAAACAGGCAAGGGGCTCTGCACAAGGCTGACTGTCCCAACTTTGGGGTAAAATGACAGGTTCAAGGGGGGATATGTGGTAGGCGGTTTGGGAAGGCTGTACCTTCCTAGTACCACAGCCAATGGGGAAAGGATGAGAGCAACATGCAGTTGGGAATTTAGGATAAAACAGAGCTGTGCCCTTCCAAACCGAGACAGAGAAATTCCCGCGGGTGTGTGCTCCAATGGACTCTCTCCCTTTATTCGAATAAAGTTGCAGGACTGCTCTGTCTCCTTTATGGGCACTGGCTTTCCATAGCCTGATTTTCCGTACACCTTCCGCACCAGTCATCCCTACTCTCTTTAATTCAACATAAACTATGAAACCTCAGAATAAAGCAGTACCAGTATGATATTTTTTGTGGGTTTTGTAACACCTGATCGGGTCTGTGCACAATGCAAGCAGCAGGACCAAGCAGAGCCTGAACACTCACAGGTCATTCAATTATGAGGTCACTTTCTTTCATTCTCAGCATGGCAACTGCATGTTCATTTATGAAAACTACACCTCCAGTGATGCTGCAGCATGAATTAAAGCATATTTCCATTCAAGGCTCAGTGAACAACTAACAACCCTGCAATGATACCATAGTTCAGAAATTCATGCAGTTTCAAACACCTCAAACCATCTGTGCTCAAAAACATTAGAGCTTTGGTGTTGAAAGTGTTCTTATCAGTAGTTAGTTAATCCCATGATAAATCTGAGCAGTGAACTTAACAGTTTAGAACCAGAGTCAAAAGAAGCAATGTATAATTTTTATTTCAACACATTTCTCTAATTGCTAATTGGACCTTCCTGGACCATGAAGATAATTAGGTTATTTTTTCCTCTCATTTTGTGATATCTCAACTTTTGCATACACTGTGCCTGGGAGAACACAATGTTCCAGCTGAGGGAAAAAACACTGAAGGATGGTAATTAGAGAAAATAGCAATGCAGGGTTGTGACCCACATCACGAACATTAACAAGTTCTCAGGATAGAGATCCCACTAGAAACAACCAGTTAATGATTGCTTGAGAAGTGCCTAAAGTTATTCTGCTTGAAAAGGTGCAAGCTACCGAGCAGGGTAAAGTGCTTGCTGGCAAACTGAAAATAGGATTTGCAGGCAGGCCCCCACCCAAACCTCACATCAGGTTTGACATTTACAATTTAATATGTTTGTACATTGAGAGCATACAGAGAAGAAAAGCTGTTTCAGATACAGACAGCATGTCTGGTTTAGAAAGTGAAAAAGCTCTAATTTCTTGTTTCCACAGAGTGAGGAAATTACATTTCATTATATGAGTGAGGTAACAATATATTTATATTTTTAAGATATCTGTATATGTTTTAGGATATAGATTTCACAGTTTTAGTAAATGAAATGCATTGTAGGAGCAACACTTTATAAGCTCAAAAGAAATTAGCATGTAGCATGATAGTTACTAAATCACACATTTATGATCTTACATGACACTAAAATACTAAATAGGAGATGAATGTAGCAATCTAATACAACTTAGAAAAAATGTTATGATAATTAAGAAATAACAGTTTTATTTGCAGTCTATCACAAACTAATATCAAATTTATTTCACGTTTTTCCTAAGTAACTTACTATAACATTTATAATCCCTTTAACCTGAATCAGTCTGTATCCGTAGAGATAAAGGAAAAGAAAAAAGAACAATATGGAAACATATTAAAGATTCCATTCAGCTTTCCCTGAAGGCTTCCAAGCAGTTTCAATTATAGCTGTGTCAAACTTAACACTCTAATGGCCCCTATACACGTTGCTTCATATATTTACACTCCGTGAAATTACTGCTGGAAAATAAGGACCGAAGTAAAAAGTTCCTAGCAAAGCATGACTGAAGGCAAGCTTTAGATAAATTATACATCAATTACAATTCTATTCTTGTAGCTATTACTGATACAAGATGTTCATGTGTCTAAATAAAACCCTCTCATTGGTGCAATTTTCCAAGTTGTATAGGCACTCCAGGGTGTCACCAGGTAAAAGACAGAAGTTGTGGGATTTTTAGTTGTGAGGGTTTTTTAAACTTACTAAATGCCTTTCATTTTTAAGTACCTCCATATTTATAAGAATTGCATATGGCCCCAGCTTCAGCTGATCTTTGGTTCAAGCCAAATCCATACGCTTTTTCTAGTGTTTGGTTTTAGCCCTTCAGGGTTGCTGTTTAACTAATGGCAAATGGTATTTGGTAAAGGTTTTATGTCCAGAACACAGCATAAATAATTTCCAAAACCTACTGGAAGGCACTTGGGAGATGACAGGGGAAGAATTTAATTGCATTGTGAAAGGCTCTGTGGAAAATCCACAGGCTGATAGAAAGAGCAAGCTTAATTAGCAGGAATAAGTGGTGGCATTGGTCTTTGCAGCTGCTAGAATTAAAACAATATATGCACAGTTAACTGTTTTATACTTACATAGGTCAGGTACATAAAGTACAGACTTGGTGCTGACTTCATTAATGTTTGAATAAAAGTTTAAAATGTTTGGAGTTCACAGGTCAGAGCAATTAGCTTAGAAACAGGAAGGATTTGGTGCAGGGTTGCAAGGTGCTTTAACTTCAGTGAGAGACACCTCAGAAAGGCGCTTGCTGTGGAAACATCACAGAGAATATTTGACAGTGAGATATTTATTTTTATCAGTTATTATTTTATTATATGCCTTGCTCACTATATCAAAATAGGGGAAAAAAGTCTGTTTTCATGTCAAATTATGATCCAGTTCTTGTCAACAGATTAGCAATTAGGCCAGAGAAGCATATTGATATTCACATTTTGTGGAAATAAAATGCACTATATTTATCAACTTCGGTGCTTTAAAATAGATATTGACAAGAAAAGATGGGAAAAAATTATTTGTTATCCCATCTGCCACTCAAAATGTCAAATCTTAGCAATGCCATTTTCCAGTCTTTCCTGATATGTGATCATCAGATATTGTTTGTCTTGCTTTGTGATGGCATTAAGAAAGAACAGTCAAAACGACAAAGGTCAAGCTGTTCCTTCTGGTTTGTCAAGCTGTTTAATCCTCCTTCAGTGGACTTAGATTTTGGGAGAGATGTGGATGCCAGCAGTTTTAAGAGAACTGAAAACCAGTTCTGACATTGAAAAGCTTTTGAAGAAAACAAAATTTATTGATCATAGGACAACAAAGCCATGTTATAAAAACTATTAAGGTTTTATAAATGGTACATTTGTCATCATGTGCTCCTGGCAGTCAGTGACGATGAGTATGGCTATAGGGACCCCTTAGGCTCATTAACAGAAGGGCTGAATTCAATTTAAACTGTGTCTATCAATTTCTCTGCTTTGAGAAATGGCCCTTTTACACTTCCATGGGAACATAACTTTGCATTAGTTCAAATGATATCTAATGGTGGTTTGGAGCTCAAGGCTAAAGTTTCAGCCCCATAGTAATGACTGCATGTGGTCCATTCAATGATGGCGATGTGATTCCTGTCCACACATGGTGTGATGATGTTACAGAGACTATACATATTAAAGGATGATACCTCACTTTTTGTCTGTATGAACAAAACTCATGGAGCCCTTTGGAGGCAGGAATTGCAAAGGAAACGGTTTACATTTACTTTCAAACTACACCATTTGGAAGAATGTTTCTGAGAAGCTACCTACATAGGTGACATCTGCTATAAAACTTAACAGAGGTGCTTGGCCCAAGAATATTCTTCTCTTGAGATTTGGTCACTATTTGTTTGGAGTAAGAAAATTCTGTGCTTGAGTGATTTTAATTTTTATAACTAAATTTTATTTATTAGAAACAACTTTCAGCTTGGAGCTGTACCGACAGATGCCACTGAGTTGGAAAGGTTATCTGTAACTGTGCCACAAATTCAGAATATGGGTATTGATTGCATGACTCTAAGTGGTCCATATTGCTGGTTTTTGGGGATAAATACACATATATCTGAAAAACAGCATTATGGGATCAAATTATTGCTAGAAGCATATACATTTAATGATAAAAGAGTATGACTTCTGTAGGCTCAACCTCACAGTCTCATTTGCAGATGTTAATGAGGTGGAAAATTAAAAAAGACAACAGTATGTGGTATTTGCTAATTCCAACCACTAAAATTACTTATTTCACATGCCTAGATCTAAAATTTTCTTAGCCAGAGATCACCATGCTCCAGATTTAAATCACAGAAAGTGTGGAAGTGTAAATTATTGAAATTTGTTTTCACTTGGGGCTGTTTGGCTCATCTGTGAAGATGTACAAGTTAATTATTTTTATTCTATTAGAACAATATCACTAATGAGATGTGAGCAGAAGGGAGAAGAAGCATGCGGCTGAAGTTATTGTCAGAGTCTCTGCTGGTAGTGCTGTTTCATATGCTCTTGAGAATAGAATAACAAGTACAGCCATATAATTTAAGAAGTCAAATTGCATTTTTTCTCAGCTCACTTCACATAACAAATAACGTGTTCACTATAAAGTCCAAAACTGCACGTTAGAAAAAGCACAGGCTTGTGTTGACTAAGTACCTGCAACAAAAGAAATTGGATATAAAAAAATAATAAAAAAGGGCATATTTTTATTTCAGTGCTATAAACACTTCTCAATTAATTTATAGAATTGGGACCTTGGTTGAGCAGTCATTGGCTTAGTACAAAGAGATATGCATTTTGTCTCTATTGACCAGTGGCTGGGAAATAAGACACCTTTTGTTTCCTCAGCTAGGTCTCAGAGCCTAATAAACCCTTATTTCCACCTCGTGGGCAGTGGCAGACACAGTCCTTGCCACCATTCCCAGGAGCATTGCTGGGAGAGTCCTTTGTGCCACAGGCACCACACGTACCCTGGGCCACAGCTTCTGCAATCCAGCCATGAGCACAGCACAAAACCCACTGAAGGCAAGGACAGGATTTTTACCAGTTCTCATGGGCTCGGCTGCTTCCTGGCTTGACTTGCAAGATTTATGGTTGCATCTGACCCCCTTCAATAGGCTCATCTTTATTGGTGACTGACACAAGACAAAAGAAGATTTTGTTCTTTTTAATTTGCATCTTGGCTTCCAAATGTGTACATGGGCCTCAGTGTCTGAACACAGTTCCTGTTGATTTAGATGCTGAGAGCAAAACTGAAGGGACTAAAATGGTTCCAAAATATTGCATTCACCCTTCAAATATATCTTTAATTTTTTTTCTTTTAAAACCCTGAAACATAAAGACTGAAAAAGTGCATCAGACATTTTTCATTGACTTTGTAGTCTTTCCAAGTCCTACTGATAGGGTATAACTTTAATGGCACAGTTACTATTTTTTGCCTTCCAAGCAATCATGATCTCAATGGAAGTGACAGTAAGAGATGCTCCCACTGAAACTGTGTCTCAGGAGATAGAGCTTTATTGGAAGAAATTCAATACAGTTTTGACACAATGAAAACACTATTAACTGTAACTAAAATATATTCGTAAAAGCAGTTTCTTTTCAATAGCAAAATCCTTGGTATTTACGCAGTTAAAGAAAGAAAGAATCTCTGTGGAGCTCTGCAGTGACATTGTGCTCCCCTCCCTGAAGCCCTGCAGATGCAATGTGACTGATGGCACAGGTGTTTTTTTTCTCTTCTAAGAAAGTTTGTTCCCAGTAGAAGTGACACAAAGAGAGAGATGCTCCCACTGAAATAATATCCTTGGGGAAAGGAATTTCATGGAATTGATTTACCTATGGCACAGTGAAAACACTACTAAGAGTAACCGAGGCATGTTCATGGTAGTAGCTACATTTCAAATGCAAAATCCTCAACAGCTGAGACTTCAAAGGCCAGAAAACACCACAGCTAGAGCAGAGCCTTAATGCATTTTGCAAAGCTGAGGACGAACAAACAGGTCTGCCATCACTGAGCCTGTATTATACTTTGAAGAGAAAGCTGATAAACTTTCCCAAATTCAGCACAGCAGAACAAAAATTTCATTCCATGCTCAGTCTCTGTACCTAAACTCTGTGGCAGAAAAGATCTCCTTAAACTGCTTCTAATAAAAGGACTGTGTTTCTCCTCCAATTACAAAAACTAAAAAGGCCAAAGTGACTGCAAAACACAAACTTAAGAGATGAAGTGGCTACAGGGAAAAAAACCAACTGAGTCCCTAAGTCTACCATCAAGATCACAATTTGTTATCCTAACTGACGAGTCTAAAGATTACTTCACGCAGCTTCACCTCACAGGAAGGACAAGCTGGGCAGTATCAGGCATTTTTCTGTGTCCTGCCCACAGAAGTTACAGCCACACTCTGATTGTGGATCATGCTTCCTGCACATGAAGTGTTTGAATATTGCAGTAGCAAGCAGCTAATGATTTTTACTGCATGGGTATTAATGGAAATTTCTGCCACAAACTTTTGATATTCCTGGGAAAAATAAAAGGAAAACAAGTAAAAAAAATGCCACAAAGAATAAAGAAATGCTCCCACACCCTCCAACAAACTGAACAACAATCAAACAGCCATTTTCCCCTAACAGATCTAAAAAATGTGGAATCATTTGATGAAACTTAAACACCAGTTTGGACTACTCAAAACAACACTGTGAGTGGGAATAAATTCAAACAATTTCAATCTGAAATTTTACAACTCAAAAGTAACTTAAAGACACATATTAAGCTGGAATTGTTAAACAAACTTCCATTGTTATGGTTATCTTCTGCTCTCATTTTATGATACCTGGCTTATTGAAAACTGAGCAATTCACCTTTCTTGCAGAAAAGAAAATCTTTTTTTTAACACCAGCCTCCTGTCATATCTGCCTGATTTTTATGCAATTTACCCTCAGTTTTTCCATGTTTGCTGTGGCAGTATGGTTTAGAAGAACAAGCAACGGAACAGAAATGCAATGCTGCATGTTACAAACATTCTACTTTTTTAAATTATGACTAGAACCAATCTTACTGCAATAACAATAATAAACAAAACCAGTACAAGTGGAGAACTTGTAAATACTGTCATTGCTGACACACAAAAGATGACTCAGAAAATGAAATCTTAATCTCCTTAAATAAATGGGATCTTAGCTGCTGACTTTTATGAGCATGGTATTTCATGCAAGGAGCAATAAATGTGTGTTTTCTCGAGTGTGAGAATGATAGCAGTAAAAATGGTTCTCAGTGGCATCTCTTCTGAGCAGTTACAACCTGAATAGAAAGAGCAAGAAAATAAACTGCTAACAAGTCTGTAGGTATTGTTACCATTTTGCGGTCTTCCATATTAGTTGAAGAGGATTCTCATATGTTCTAATTGACAATAATTCATTCACAGTATTTGTTCTCAATTAAACAGATTTAAAGAGAAAAAATGAGGGCAAGAGAGAGAGAGAGAGGAAGAACATTTAAGGTGCCAATCAGGAAAAGTAATAAAAGGCCCTTTTTTAACCCTTCTGCATACACTTAGATGCAGATCTGAGAGGAACAGGCATGATGGTTTCATGAGGCCTTTCTGGCCCTCTAAACTCTAGGGCCAGGAAGCCTCTGGGGTGCTCATGGATGTTGGCACCCCAGCGCTCTGCCCTCAGCCCACAGTGTAGGGCGCAGCTCCTGTGAGCAAAGTGCTCTCTACTCTCACTCCTGCCCCACCACATCCCGTGCCTCCTTCTGACGCGTTGATTTCAAGGATGATAATCATAACCCTCATATTTGTCCATGTGTACCATTCCTCAGGATCACATTTTCAAAGAGGCCTCAGACTGATTGCTGCATTTCATCAGCAGCTCTGGTCGGAAGCTCCGCACACACAGAATTCTGTCTGTGTTTGTGCAGATCGGGAGATCTCGCATCAGTCAAGCAGCAGAGGAGCTCTCTGCACTGTGTGCTCCAGCAGCACCAGGGTTTGAAGCTCACAAAGGAGCTATGGCATGTTCTTTGCTGCCTAGCCCTGCCTGGGAATTTATTGTCCTCTAGTTTTTCATGCAAAAGCTTGATAGTGAAACAATCAGTACAGAGTGCTGAAAAGGGAGATTGCAGCAGCACTGGAACAAAGATGACTTTGTTTTTGTGTTTTTCTTTCCTCACCTTCCAATTCTATTCCAACCTTTCTGCTTATTTTCTTTACAATATTTTAATGTTTTTTTACACTTAATAAAATGCACCTTTACATTTACATTTTAAAATTTGGGTACTCTCCAGTTATTGACTTTGTGAATAAAACAAACAAAATCCTTGGAAGGCTCCCTAATTAGCAGGGTTTTTGTAGTAATTTCAATGTTTTACCTTGTTTTTATTTTATTTTAAAACTACATCTGTACAAAACAGAAATCTGAATTTCCATAATAAAACATACCTGTATTTTGGCAGAAAAACAGACAGAAAAAAACCACAAACAAATGTTTGTTGCATTACTCTAGAGAAGCGTCAATTCAAAGTCTAGAGAACATGATACAGCCACAGAATGATACCTTGTCTGCTCATCATAAAGCAAAAATCTCAAGATGCCTCTTTGGATTCAGGCCAAAATCATGTGTTCAGAAAGCAGCACAGCACACTGTGTTTTGTGCCTCAAGTACCAGAAATGCTGGGCTCTTTCCCAAGCCTCCACAGGCTGCAAAACAGAATTGCATACAAGAGATTGTCCCACAGTAAGGCTTCTATTTCAGCGTGTACACAAATATTCCTCATTTTTATCTAGCCCTAGATTTAAACTTTTTTATACTGCAATTTTTTAACCAGTTATTTTTTAAAGAAATTATTTTAATCATAAAATAGACTACTATACAAGCTGGACTAAGGAAGAGAAATATCTTCCAATTCATTCATTCCTTCCCATTCACAAATACTTTTGGACTAAGAGGCAGTGTTGCCTCCCAAGGGACAGCTCAGCATTGCCCCAAGGCAATTATTGGTCCCCCTTGGGTGTGACCAAACCAATCTACTTAATGTTTAGTAGCTGCTGAACCTAAGCAGGTACAGGAACATCCTTATGTCACTGAATAAATAAAATCAATAAATAAAACTGGAACTCCATTTGTCCTCCCAAACAGAGCGGAGCAGGGAAGGAGTTCCTGTACACAGCCTTCTCAGGAGTGCAGGTGGAGCTGCCTTTTGTCCCTCCCCTGCCCGAGGGCTCAGACTCCAGCAGGAGATTGTTGGAGCTGTTGGGCCCCTGCCCTGTCAGCGTGTGAAGGGTTTCACCCTAAATGAGACTGAAAAACAACCATGGCCAGCCTTCTTTAAAACATTGGGTACCTGTGTGTCTCGGACTGGATGTCTCACAGTGGCACATAATGAAATGAACAGCATGGAAAACTGTGTACAAATTCATAGCAAATTCACCGAGTCCAATTTTCTAATTTCATTATTTCAGCACATATTAGCTCCACGTTTAGTTTGCAATTACATTGTTTTACCAATAGGCACACCCAAGAGGTGAAATCCCCTGAACAAGGATGAAGGAGAAGTGAATTGGAGCAGTGCTGTTTCCTGTTATACACAATATTTCCCAGTCCCACCTCACATCAGTGATATTTTACTGGCAGGTCTTACAGCACACAGGAGCAGTGTGTGAACAAACACAGAGGCGTTTGCACAATGCGCTCGCAGTTTGTGATGGGATCGAGGTGCATTGCTTTGGGAACATCAGCGAGGAAAACTTCCATGAGGAATATATTATAGTAAATCTACAGGAAGCCTAAAAATTTGTGTGTAAGCAGCCCTGATTCAGCACTACTTCAAACAGAAATAGAATACCAATTAGTGCAGCAGAGAAATGCAACATGACAAACGCTTGACTAAAAAATATCACACAAAAACCTTCATTTCTTCACTTTATAAAACAATCTTTATTTCCATCATCAGCTTCTCCCCTCCTTCAGTGTTCATAAAATAGTGAATTGAGAGAGAAGAGAGAAGCTTTAGTAGACTGTGAGGAGAGAAAAAGCTGTACATCTACAAAAAGCATTTAGAGCTTTCACACATGGTTACAAGTTATTGTGGATGTGAAGGAAATTATCAGTAATGAAGCAGACAAAATCTAATGAAGCAATAATTTTAAGTTACTCGTCCTAAGAAATGCCAAATCTTGATTTTTGCACTCAGTGTAACAGATAAAATTTCTTTTGCTTGTCATGGGCTGGAGTTGTTGGTAAAGTTACAAAGTGGTACTGAGTGTCAGAGTCTGTTATTAAACAGACTAATACCATTTTTTACATCATTCAGTTGTTTAATTTAAAATATTACATATTTATCACACTGAGGTATCTGCAAAGAGATGTAATAAAATCAATGGAACTGATAGACAAGTAAGGAATTATTTATTTATCACACTCAGAAATATCAGAAAATGGCTGAGAAACAATCCATGCCAAATAAAGGTGTTTCTTTCCAAAAGTCTTTAACATGGTTTGGAAAAATCTTTGTTCATTATTACTCATAGAGAAAAAAATCACAAAGTCCTGGTAGAAACAAATTGAAAAGTATTTGACTTCTCTCCTCTGCCTTCCGTGTCAGCCACTTGCACCGTCTCCAAGGCTGTCCCTATAAAATTTCCAGCTATTTTTGCTGCCAGCAGAGACACACAGTGTGAAGCTTATCCGCATCAAACAGACTCCTCCAGAGTTTGCCAGTCACTCATTTTAATGTGTTTCTGTCTTTCTAATCAGCTTGGTCGATCTCTGGGTTTTTGCATCTCACATGTATGTCTACACATTATACTGCTGGTGGTTTATTGAATTTATGAAATTTCTTTACCCTGGTGGACCAGCCAATGAATTTTCTACTGATAATTTAACTGTGGTAAGTAAGCTTCATCCATCATTTCCTTATTTATCTCTGGAAGCAAAAGCAGTAGTCACAGAGTCTTTGAAAAAAAGGTTTGTGACCTGACCCTGTGCCTTCAATGAAAACTAATAATGAATTGATAATAACAGGATTTTTCTTAGGAGTATGAGACCTGTCAAAGAATGGGCTGGAAACAAAGTTCCATTAAATAACTTGGCAATGATGCAATATTGGTCGGCCTGACTGTTTCTCCTTCAGGAGTTATAAATCAATAGCACGTGCCCAGATTAATGAAAAAAGTTAAAATCTTTTTCTTTCATGATATATTATTCAGAGGATTTCTGTTATGCGTTTTACACATTATTTAATAATTTGATTTATATTAATTCTTATTATCAAACAATGAGGAATTACCATTTCATGTTCTTCGTGTTACAGTCTGTACAATTGTATAATGAAAAGGTAGACCTAGAAGGAAACAAATTGTTGTTTCCATCCTCCACAGAAAATAATATCCAGATCGAAATATATGCTATTTTACCTGATTGCAAAAAAAAAGCTGTAGTTTAAAAAATTTCCTTTGACATTTTTCATGATTAGTTTTCAACAAGCATATTGGGTTTCTATTTTACATACATATAAATGTTCACCTCTTTGCCAGCAATGAAAAATATCTCCAAAATAATACAAAATGAATCCTCAGTGGTACATCCATGAATCACACAAAATGGTGTGCACAGAACAATATTTTCTGGGATGTCAGAATCTCATTTTGAATGCAAGACGCTGAAGCAGACTCTGTCTCACTCCAGCATGAGACTGATCCTTCAGAAGAACCTCAGCCCTAAGCAAGGCAACTACCAAGAATACAAATATTTTTTTTCTCTATCTGTACAACAACCAAAAAAAGAGTGAAACTTTTAGCTTGAAAAGCCTCAAACAAAGCAAGAGTCACAATAATATTTTGCAATCTTTTTCACAGCAATTCACTGAAAGGTCTATAAAACACTTGCTCATGAGACAAAGAACAAATAGTAAACAAAACTAAGGTACTTTTGAGAGCAATGCCAACACAACCTCCCTGCCTTGGGGACTGACCTGAGCAGACTTCATGTTTCAGGTTAACTGGAAAACCTGGAGGTACAGGATTGTGAATTTGGATAGTGCTTTGGCTCCAAGCCTTCCTAGTACTGAAGGTGGTAATGTCCTAAGGGTCTGATTTAGAGCAAACACAATTTATTTAGTCTGTCTTGAGATCAGACTTGATTTAACAACACTGTTACTGTTACTGAACTGGTCTAGAATGGATTAAGTCCCATAATTTCCTATAATTTCCTGTATGACATATATATTTATTCATTAATAAGTTATACAGTTATATCAGATGTTTTCTCTTAAACAGTTTCTTTCTCCTTCTTGGTGTTTCTCCTGTTCACTCATCCCTTCATATTCAGTTTAATGAAATTCATTTTAAATAAATAAAGGTGATTTAACTAAATCCCATTAAGAGCAAATGTATCCTATCTCATCTCTCCTTTTTTTTATTGTGTTAAACTAAACAAAGCTGTGCTAGTTCCACAGTCCCACTTTTTCCACTCACTTTTCAAACTCATAGCCTTTTCCTGAATGTTAATTTTCCTTCATTTCCAAGGACCAGAAACTAAATTTTTGCAGATAAATAGGACCATTACCTACACAACTGCTCTTGTGTGGCCACACTTGTCAGAATTCAGAGTCCACAGCTGAGGAGTAACAAGGAGCACTTTCAATACAGCAACATTTACCCTGCTGAGCATTAGACACAAGGAAACTGGAAGAGCAAAGAGTGAGACCTGCAATTCGGTCACTGTCTGGGGAGAACATCTTACCAACAAAGCAGGAAATTGCTATTTATGTTCAAGTAAATGTTTCAAACAAAAGGTGCAACCATTTCCTCAAAAAGTTGTGTAGAGGAATCTTTTATCCTTTGGTTCTCCTTGCTCTGCAATCACCTTCTCCTTCAATCTGACAAATATGTACGAGCACTCGTGTAAGTGCTTGTATTTGTCATTGTCTGAGGGCTTTCAGAAAATGCTTTTGCTTAATGCAAGCATTGCACCTTTGTGTAAAGGCAAGGCACTGTTTGTGCTTGAGCATTCTGCTGCATTATTTGCCTTTTGGATTTTATTCAGAATCACATCCTCTGTATTTTCCAGTCTTTTTTTTTTTTTTCCCAGCATAGCAAGCAATTCTAATTCTTTGTTTTGCAAACTAGGTCCACTGAGTCATTATATCATTTTTCTGCCAAAACTTCTATGCTCTCCTACTTTAAACAATCTCGTTTCTCCTAAGCCAGACTTTGCAGCATTCTTTTAGTTATTTTGGGTGTTCTGATCCCTGATACAATCTGTCCTCAAATTCTATGAATCTGAAAGACATTAATCCAACCTCACTAACTCCTATGGAAATGCTTTGAGTTTTATTCTGAGAATGCAGCATTCTTTAAGTCTCGAATGTGCAGTCTGATTTGTTTTGTTCACTTTCTATAAGCTGCAAAAAAATCTAAAGTGTTACTGAGCCCAATATTTTAAAACAACACCTAAAATTTATTGTTCTTTTCAGCTAAATCTGCCTATTTCAACCCTGTCAAATTATCTGCACCACCTACAATTGCAATAAAATGTAAAAACACACTTCTTCTTGGTAACATCTTTGCTAATGTTTATCTTTTTAACATTTTTTTTCTCCCCGCAACTGTTTAATTTCAAGTGCTATAAGGGTTTCTTACATGGTTAAAAATAACTAAATAAGAGTTAGGAGGTTTGACACAAATTGGAGGAGGCTGCTTAACACTACAGCTGCTGTGCTGGATGTTAGAAGCTTGAGAGAGGAGGAGGATGTGGGCACAGGTTCAGTTCAGTGTCCCTGCATCACTGTCCCTGTGCTCCAGCCAGCCTGACTGCCCCCAGACAGCTGAGGGAGGACCTCTGCACCTCCCATACATGTGCATGTTCCCAGTGGAAAACACTTCTGGAACAGTCCTGTCTCCTCTGGTGGGTGGCTATGTGCAGCACAGAGGGTCAGGGAATTCAGAACGGTGCATGGAATATGTTCAGGGGGCATTAAGCCAGATGATGGCCACCATAGAGCACAATTGCTTTCTCTGTAGGGCCCCATGAAAAGAAATATTTCCAGAAAAAAAATAAAGCCATTTTCTTGGACTGCCTGCCAAGCCACAGCAGCAAGATGTTCCACATATCAAAGCACTGTGTCCCATCAAGTCTGTCCCTCTGCAGAGCAATTCAGCACAAATGACACCACATGGATATGTATCTGTGCTGGAGGAATTTCCAGGTGTGCTCAACACCTTGCCCAGGCTGCACTCTCTGAAGCCATGATAGTTACCATGGCAGCCATTCAGAGAGATCTTGCAAGACCCAGAAAGGTAGCCTGACATGCCTGAAGAATGTCCTTTAGTACACAATAGTCTCCTTCAGGATTCAGCCAGCATTTCTCCACTTCAGCCCATTTTTTTTACAGATCTTGTACTCTAAGACAATATTTTCTCTGTTTCTTTTGGTTAATCTGAATAATTTTTTTCCCCTTGTCCAGAAGAGTCCCAGCACCAATTTAATGGTAAGCAAAGCCCTTGTCCCTGTAGTCACCTATTACAGGGCAAAAAAAAATGTAACCCACTGGTATTCTGACAAGCTTTCTCTGTGTCTCTGTCACACCCATCTCCTCAAACACAGGTTTGGAACTGCATTCTACCAAGTGCAAGGAAATAAAACTTCTATATTGTCCACAATGCATATTTGTGGAACTCTGACACTGCTCTGATCTCAAATGCTCCTTCCTGCACCAATCCTGTTTGCTGCTTCTTAGTCATGCAAGTCTCTTTCCCTGGAGGCTCAGGAGGGCCAGCTGAGCACTCCTGGGGCAGAAGTGTTGTATGAGTGCTGAGATAACCTCTGAGAAGCAGCAGCTGAAGGTTTTGAAGCTGCTGGGGATCCAGCTCTGCCCTGGGACACTTAATGTGCACTTTATCCCACAGATGAGCATCCTGAAATGAGGAAGGAAGGACACAAGCAGCATAGAAAACTTTATGCTGTAAGTCAGGAGATCAAGGGTTCATTGGTTGCACTTCCCATAGATGATGTTCCACTTCCTCACCAGTTATTCTTGTTTGTACCACTTGCAAAGTTTTTAATGATCACTCTCACCATTTGTTTGTGCAATGCACAGATCACACAGAGGGGTCCTGACAGCTTTGGGAAAATCTGTCTGCAATTCAAACACAAAAGTGCACATTTCAAAATGGCATTTCAGCAATCTCTGTCGCTGTTGCATTTCCTCCCAAGCTATGAAGGGAGATGCCGGTGTGGGGATAATGAACACTTTTGAATGATGTTAATTCCCAGAGAGAATCCAGCCTCACTGATATCACTTAGAAGCCAGCGAATACTGAGCAGCCACAGACATATTCAAATGTGGTGCCTGTTACGCACGCCTGTTCTGACAAAGGATTTGTGTTACTAAAGTTGAATGCATCTTATTGCAGCACTGTTAATCATTTTGGTATTTGTCAGACAAGTTTAAATTTCACATCCTGCTTTGTAGTTAGGTAGGGAAAACTGTTCAGAACTACTCATGTGATTTAGGAGCTGAAAACCAATAATATGCAACTATTTGGTTTGCCGGGGCTGCGTTGGTATCCTTGCACACTGCACTGGCAGAGGAGGATGCCAGCTTCCCTCTGGGAACATCACACGTAGTGCTGGATTGTGCAAACAGCTCTTTCTTTTCTAAGTCACTTAAGTGCTTTTCAATTCCTTGGCAGCAGCATTTGAAGAATTTTCTGGGTTACAGTTAATTTCATTTCAAGAAAATGCAAGCAACATCTCTCTCAAATAATATGAAAAAAAGACAAATTATCGCAGAGGGAAAATGAAGAGAAAAATAACCAAGAATAATGGGTGAAACCATAAGCACATGTGCTTGGCTAAGATGTATATCCTTTAACTGAAATGCATAGTCAATATTCCAAAAAGTGATTATTTTTTCCTTTTAAAAAAAGAGCAAAACAAAACACATGGGGAACATTCTTTTTTTTCTGATGGAACATTATATAGATTGCCAAGAGTTAAATCCTGGACAAAAGCAATCCTGCATAAAACTAAAACAGCAACTAACAAGCAGAATTTCCCAGCAGCAGGGAGCAAGTGAGTTGGAGACATGGTGAGGAGAGCAGAGGAGAAAACATGAGTCCTGTGCAAGTCAATTCTTTCTACAAAAATAGAAGCAGCAGAAGGAACAAATTAACAGAGTTTTTTTAGATACAACACAGGGTAGTTAAAAAGAAGTATGATGTAATTGGGGTCATGGAGATTTGGCTTATGGAGGAGTCTGGTTAAGATACCAAACTGAAAAATAAAAGGAGACTCATAAGGATTGAAAGCAAATGCTGGAAAAAGGGAGTTTCAATACCTAAACTTCACATTGCAGATTTGGTAAGGGACTGAGAACACATTATCATTCTAATTACAGAGGTGT
This sequence comes from Acanthiza pusilla, assembly GCA_036630365.1. NCBI lineage: Eukaryota > Metazoa > Chordata > Aves > Passeriformes > Acanthizidae > Acanthiza > Acanthiza pusilla. The sequence continues at coordinate 11,657,688 of JAXCHO010000026.1, read as the reverse complement.
GGAAGTGAAGGAGAGAAGTATTAGAAGTTGTTAGAAGTTACCATAATAACCCTATGCCCTAAAAGGCAAAATATGCTATAAGATCCCATACACTCGACCAGGGTGGAACTTCTCTGTAGCCTGGGAACACCAACAGACTGTTTGGCCTTCTGGGAATGAAGAGGTGAACAAGAGAGCAGGGACCTGGCTGAGATATTGCAGTCAATGCTCCTTTGTGAACTGATACCCTGGATCAAGCTACAGCTGCTGTGTTTGGGGTTTTTTCCATTTCTGTTGAACCCCCTATGGCTTTTAAGACCTGATACAGAGCATATTTTAAAAGTTCTCCTCTTTCAACATATTCATGGACAAAATTATTAACTTATTTCTGCAATGATGATAAGAAGAGAGCAAAGAGGTGTGTGTGAGGAGGTGTTGCCAGCTGTCCAGCAGTTTCTGAAGGGAGCGTAAGTAGTGGGACAGCTAATCTCTGACAGATTGTTCATCCAGCAGGATGCTGAGAAAAGAGCCTGCCTCTGCAGAAATGAATGAACAGCAGAATATGGCAACAGTCTTGCATACAAATCTGAATTTGTGGCTTCAGAAAAGACTGAAATTCCTAAAGGCTGACATTCCAGATATAGTGAAATTGAAAAATAACACTACTATGACAGGCCAAACACAGGTAGAAATGAGGAGGTGAGGAGACTGTATTTTGGAAGACCTCTTCAAAGGCTAGAAGTGACCTGCCTTGGAAACACAACAGCTCTGAATCTCTGAACTTCTGCGCAAAACAATTCTGACGTTAGCACAAAGGTCTAAATGTCATGTTTGCATGAAGTCACACACCTTTCACTCTCTACTCTCAGAAGTATCCTCCTTCCATCTTTACTATTAATTACAATAGATTCATCAGTTACCAACCTCAGGCTGAACATCATTAATCAACAACTAAATATGATACAATGAGGTACCCACAGTGTCTCAGCATATTCCTTTCTTGTCCCTGAGTTAAAATCTTTATTAAATATTAATGAAGTTTCTTGAAACTGCTCCTGCAATGAGGCCTTTTCAAAGGAAACACACATCTGATAATGTGTTTCAGTTCAAGTATTTACAAGTGTCTTCTGCTTCCGTTGTTGAGAATCAGTTAAATAACTGCAATTTGTGCCACATCTTTCCCCATGCAAGCTATGGCTGATTCCAGCAAAGTACCTGAGTGTGCAGCACTGGTATATTTCTTTCAATTAAATAAATTAAAAGGGGAATTTATACCAGAGAGGTAATTAATACCTCTTTTTGGAAAAAATCCAAAACAAACCTCAGGTAAAACTCTGCAGACAATTCTGTTATTTCCTTCATTTTTGTCCCTTTTCCTTGAGCTTTGTCCTCCCCCCTGCTTAGTTGAGCAGATTGCACACTTTAAATTCAAGTTCATAATGGTGCTTTCAGAGTATGGACATTGAGCTTTTTCTAGCTCAGTGAATTATGTTTAAAGTTAACTTTCTGGTCATTTCTTCAAAGAGGTCCTTGTGGACCAATACCACAGGGGTCTAGGCCTTCAAATGCACTTGTCTCCACTCTTCTAAAGATCTCCAGAGCATTTTATCCTATTCCTGTCCTTTTCTTTCTTTAAATTTTTATATTTATAGCTGTGTTTAACTATGAATAATCTAGTAAATACCTTGAAATCCCTTGCCTTTATTTACTGTTAATCAAAGCTATCATCAAAATAAGTTACAATAGTTACGATGATTTAGAGAACCTTAGGCACCAAAACAGTTTAAATAAATTGACACAGCACTCAGAAATATGCTAGGGTGATGAATTATTTCTAATCCATTAATATTGCAAACTCCTTTTACCATTTCAAGGCTATTTTTATATGGATTCAGGGCTTATATTTTAATGTTATTTATTTGAAATAGCAAATAGAGGCAAACACTCATCTAGTGAACCTTTATGCTTCCTCTGGAGTTCCCTTTCTCCGCTCTGTCTGCCTGAGCTCTTTAAAGTGCAATATTTTGTTATACAATATTTATATTCTATCAACCAGCTACTTGGCACACACAGATCATCACATTTACTGATTCAACTGAGAGGTGACATTCTGTACCCATTGAGGTGCTGGGTACATATTTTGGAGGGATTGTTATGCAATTTTTGATTGCGTGATTCAACAGTATTTAAAACCCGGGTATTTAAAAATAGTTGGCTGCAATTTTTCAAATATATATTAAAGGAAAATATTAGTCTGATAGAGGTGCACAGAAATTCAGACCTTCACAGAAGGAAAAGCTTGGCTTATTTTGTCTGGGTTAACTGCCATGTGTATAGAGAGTGGGGATGGTAGGAAGAGAAGGAAAGACTAAAACCAGAAAAAAGGGAATAGGGAGAGTGATGAAGTTCTTAGCTCCTCTAAAGTGGAGACAGAAAATGACCATTCCTGGAATTCAGAAATGTTAAGCCTGATGGAAAATATGGAAAGCCATGATGCGCCATAAGAGCAGTACCTCTATGGAGTTCAAGACTTTTGTCATCCCGTTGGAGTTACAGTCCTTGGATCACCTTTTGGCAGTGTCTTGTAGCTCACCCTCTGGGCTGAGGGTTCCTGGTTTCCATCGTTTTGTTCCCATGCTCACCAGTTGCTCGCTTTCACAGGCACAGTATTGATGAGGGCAGGGCATTGTCCTCCCCAAAGTGTGTGTTTAGTGTCTGTGAAATCTGGGAGTTCTACTATGCAGGACAGTCAGTGAGAGGTGTTTCGTATTTGATGCTCAGAAATGTTAATAAAATAATACATGTTTGTTCAAATTCTTAGCATTGTATGTCCTTTTACTAGCACTTTATTTATTCAGTAGGCTCAATGATTAATACAGCATGAGTAAAAGACTTCTGGAATAATAACTCATGCTCCCACATTACTTTATTCTACACAAACTGTATATTTTAACTTGATCTCATTTTTGGTTTGGAAATTAGGGAGCAAGACATATTTAAAAATGCTGCACGTCTGCTAAATTTCCTTTCCCACAGTAAAGAGTGGCCATCTGAGAACAAATTTGAAAGACAGATAAAAGTCTGAAACTCTTACACACATTCTGGAAATCAGCAGCTGTACAGGAAAGAAACAAATTAGTGCTCTAACAGAGGGAGAGAGAGGATTCAGCCATTATACACTTCTCATTGGCAGCTGCATGTTAACTGCAGAAAGTGCTATTTCCTGCCAGAGTGATCATCACAGGAGACTTGGGACGGAACTGGGAGTAATGCAGTCAGAAGAGAGGATTTAGGACACAAAGGACATAAATCCACAGGAAGCCAGGCCTCATTAATTTCCCTGATTGTAACAAAATGTTCTCTTTCTTAACAACTACTTTTTGCACTATAATTGCAATTCTCACTCATCCTATATATGTAGTATACATTTACTACACACACACACAAGTAGTAAAAATAGCAGTTTACGGAAACATAAGAGGTGCATATTTTGCCTTTTTTTCCCTTCCTTGCTCTTCACAAAACTCAACTGCACACATACAACCCCACACCCCATCTCATTCACTAATGAGATGTTGAACCTATTCAGTGAGAGATTTATCAAAGAAAGATTGCATCAGGAAAACCAGCAGGTGAACAGCATATCAAGGAGAACACTGAGCAGTAAATATTTTTCAAGGTACAAGGGATAAACCACATGGATATTTCCTTTTTGAGAAGGGATAGCAGATTTTTGAGATTAGTTACAATAATGAGAAAAAGGGTATGGATTAATTTTGGGAGGGAGGGAGTGGGGCAGGGAGGAAAGAAGGGAAAGGAAAGGGAGGGAGCAAGAAAGGGAGGAAAAGAGAGAAAAAGAAAAGGAGGGAGGGAGGGAGGGAGGGAGGGAGGGAGGGAGGGAGGAAGGAAGGAAGGAAGGAAGGAAGGAAGGAAGGAAGGAAGGAAGGAAGGAAGGAAGGAAGGAAGGAAGGAAGGAAGGAAGGAAGGAAGGAAGGAAGGAAGGAAGGAAGGAAGGAAGGAAGGAAGGAAGGAAGGAAGGAAGGAAGGAAGGAAGGAAAAAAGTTTGAAGAATGTGATAGATGAACACTGACAAGCAAGAGTTTTGGTTTTGCTCTCAGTATTTTCTCTAGAAATCCTTAAAAAGAGGGAAGGGAAAAAAGTGTTTTCTTGTTTAGCTTTTCACTACTATTCTCAGGTTCTGGAATGGAGAAGATGGAAAGGGACATCACTGCTATGAGCCAGGCAGGGAAGATGTGCATGGAGGGGAGGAGTGCATTTTGATAATGAACATCTAGTTTAGCAGCAAATCATTGCTGGAAATTCAGAATAGTATCCAAAATAATTAAAAAGATATTGTGGGTAACAGATTATTTCAGTATTTCATGGCAACAGCAGCTCTTACCAACGGAAAGAAATTTTTAAACTGAAGTCACAGGATAAGTGTTAAGTCTTTAAAGGATCGGTAGTACAGCCTGAGCTATAAAATGCTGCCGTAACAGTGGGTTGTAAATCTCCTTGACAGTTGTGTCTGCAGCTCTAAAACCGAACTACTGAAACAGTGATACAATAATAATAAAAGCAATGCAACATAAGTCCTGGAGGTCCTAGATTTATGTATAGGATATTCTTTCTTGAAAAGGGCATAGAAACTCCAATTAGCTAGAAAAAAAAAGATTAATAGAATTTTGTCAGTATTCACCAATGTGGCTATCACCCAGACAATGAATTATGCATTCCTTAAACTAATCTGATTCTTCAGTAATGTCATGTTAAAAAAATTTACACTTACAATTTACACTTTGTTTCTGTATTTTGATGTAGCAAAGGAGATCACTATTAATATTTCACAGGAGTAAGGAAGAAATGGAGAGAGAAAAAATAGGAAGAGCTGTCTACAAACAGTCTGATCGATACCAAACATCAATAGGGCTTGTGCTTCTGTACCACCAGCTTAGCAGAATACAAGAATAGTGTTATAGTCATTTTCTGGCTTGATTTCTTCTGTAGAGCATTGTCCAGAAGCTTTTTTAAAAAGTTTTCCACAGAACCTCATTGTACCAGCAATTAGAATCTTTATATCACTAAAGAGATGCTTAGAAAGCTTGAAGCTTAAGAATATTGGATTGAGTCCTATTTACACAGACCTTAATGCTGCATTATGTATTTGCACACATGAACAATCCCATCAACTTAAATTAGATTTAAATCAGATTTAAGTTTAAATTAGGAGCTTGAAGTTAGACGGAGCCATAAATATTTTGAATACCTGCCTCTTTTTCTTCATTGATCTAGTGAAACAGACCAAAGCAATGGCAAATCTGAGTCAGAAATTGTTGATCTCATCCTCTTGCTGTAGTGACTTCAGCATCAGGCTGCACCTGGGGAAAGCACAGTCCTGTGGACTGCCTTTGAAGGCCTCATGACACTGGGTAATGCTGAGTGTGGCAAGAGCTTGTGTTTCCACTGGATGGCCACATGAAAAGGAAACATCTATGGGCCTATTTCATACCATTTAAATTATATTTGACAAGTCTGAATGTATAATTATATAAAAATTCTTCAAAAATTGAGCATAATAATACCTCAGCTTCCACGGTGCTTTGTATAGATGTGAGGTGCGTAAGGTAACCCCACAGCTCTATCAGTGCATCTCATTATCAGTTTCTCACAGCTGCTTCCTTGTACTCCATCCTGATAGAAGAGGCACACAACTAGTCCAGAATTCCAATTGTGTGTTGTCCAAGGGTGATTGTAGAGTTTGCATCAAAGATCCAGTCAAGAAATCTCAGTTCTGATTGATTGCAGCAGTGATATGAATCTTAACCACAAAGGGTTTTAGACTAATCCTGTTCCACTCAGATTAGAAGAGTCTTAGTCATGTCCTTCAATGGGACAACTCAGATGAAAGAGTGTCCAGGATTTGTCTGAGAGGGAGAAGTATAAATCCTTTACTTTTATAGCCAGTCTCACTCATTTAGGAACACGGATCACACTGTCCCACTGCTCATTAATATAAGAAAACCAATTAATGGAGAAAACTACTCATGTTGTTTAGTTTCCCAGCATAGCCTGCCTCAACACAGTCAGCATTAGGAGAACTGAATGGCTCAGAGAGACTGGAAATTCAGTACATGAGGTGTAGTTCAGGGAGCTGAGGGAAGATTTCAAAGATATACAAGGGCAGTAACTGCCCAAAAACTTAACAGTGCAAAAACAGGGATGGATACTGTCTTGACTGAACAAAATTATAGTTGTCTAAAATAAGTGTGAATACAATATCATGCCAAGTTTTCTTTGAAGTAGAGAGCAAAGAGCCACTTCAACAGAATTTCACTCAAACCTTCAGGAAAACTCCTATGCACAAATCTACTGTCACTCACCCACTGTCAGCAAGTGACACGTTTGGAAACATCCATCAAAACCTGCAGGGGAAGAACTTGTCCCACGTAGAGTGAATAGAAACCTTTCTTTTTCCCAGACTGACTGCAGCTGCCCCATGAAATTAAAGAGAAAGTGTATGAGAAACAGCAGTTCCATTTTGGTGACTGCTGTCACCCGTATAGCTCCAAAATAAAACTAACATAAATATCACCTAGCGCTCGGAGGATATACATCTCTGTCTGCATATGGATGTACGAGAGCTGGGGGAGGGCGTTGTTTGTTTTAGGTTTGGTACTTGCGAACAACATCCAGCTCATTTCAAAAGCACTAAAGCTCAGCAGAGAACACTACCCCCACTATCTCATCAAGGTTGCAGGAAATGACAGCTGATGAACAGACAGCCAATGTTTTACAAGTGGTGATAAGCCATCAGCCCAAATGTTTTATTAGTAACTTTTCTCAAACGATTATGTTTTCTTAGAGGAAAAAACCCTGCACCATACTGTACTGTAGAAAAAAGGATAAAAGTTAATTTCAAAACAAACTGTCAAGGGTTATGGTGCTAAAAGCATCATTTTCACAATAAAATTAAGCTTTTCCTCATATGAATTATGTTGCCACAGAAACCAGCAAGCATAGAGTCTGAAACCATTTTCTGTAGAATGGAATTCATGCGACCTTGAGTTTAACCAGCAGTGATGGTATTAATTTAAAAGCTGGAAAATAATGAAAAAAAAGTATTCTGCCATTTTCTGAGAGTTAATAATTTCACAGCTGTGGAAAAGGGCCATTCTTCTTCAATAGTGTAATTTTGTAATTTGAACTCCACTGCTGTGAACACTAGTGGACATAGTGGCATCTTATTAACTTCACTGGAGCTGCTCATAATTGCAAGCACAGCTGACACATCCAGCAGTAAGATTTTGGAAAGCAAAGCTTTTAGCTTAGGAGACTTCAAAAGAGATTTTATCTTCTTTTATTTTTCAGAAAAAAAAGAACCCTCCAAATATAGCTGTGACACTTCAGAAATTATTGTTAATATGCTTTGGAGAGGAAGATAGGGAGATCACTTGAGGGAGTTCTCCCTCAGTAGCTCCATATTCTCTCCCACGCCCTGTAATTTCCACCCTGGGGAAGCTGAGAGATTGGTTCTACCTATGAAATTTCCATACATACCAAACTAAGTGCTATTAAACCCATGGAAGAGAAATTTGATGTTAAATTGGACTCTCATGCTCTACAAATGGGAAAAATTAAGGGATAAAATGGAAATGCTTGAAGGTACGCATTCTGCTATAAATGCTCAATATGATATTAAAAAAAAAAAAATCTAAGGACTAATGTAAGAAATCTTTCTGCTCTGTTAAAAATAATGATATTTTATGCCATAAATTAGAGGCTCTAGAGAAGCAGCGTCAGAGCAGGTGTTTGAGCATAAGTGGTGTTTTCGAAGGAGACAGTGACATTGAAGGAGTTTCTGAGTATTCCACTTCCACAGCATGGCAAAAAGTGCCTCTGACCCAGAGAGCCGGCGAACAGTCCTTCAGAAATGGGAGCTGCCTCACAGGAGTCTGAGCTGCCTGCAAGAGTTTCTCTCCTCCAGCTAAGCATATTCCAATTTCACTGCTATTTCCTGAGTAGACTTAAACTTCTAAGAATCTTGCAATTGACTCAATGGGAAAAGAACTTCTATTTAAGAATGAGTTAAAAACACATCATATGCATATTTTTGTTTAAAGTAAAGCCATTTTTAAGTTTTGTCAAATATGTTCCTTTAGGGGAAAAGATAAATTTGTTTTTGTATGTATTTTGTGATATAAAAGCACTACTTTTCACACAAACAAAATGTAAATAGGATAGTTTTTTAATACAATGTATATTGACAAATATAATTTTTAATCTTATAAAAAGCAGAAGTAGCCTAGAAACATCTTTACAATACCCAAGTGGGGTAGGACAGCAAGAGTTTCAATGTTTACTGAATCAATGCAAGCCCTTAGTGATGAAATGGCTCTTCCTACAGTCCTTATCCAATTTTATTTCAACAGAAATTTTCCTCCTTTTGATAATGGTCAGTCAAAAAGCTGCACAGCTATCTACACACCTTTCTTAAGAGCAAGTAAACATAATATGTCCTTACTCTGATATGAAGGATAGGTGGTAGTAGTGAATGCACTATTTAGAAACCAGACATTTCCCAAGAGACATCCATTCTAAGCCCTCTCCTGAGATCCGTGTCAATCAGATTTTGCTGTCATTCCAGTACAGCTTCAAAACATGTGCTTCATGTCATCCTGGAAGTCAATAATACAGAGCTTTCAGGAAACAGTCCCTGTTTGAAGGAACCAGAGCCATTTCACTGATAGCTGATGCTTGCAACTTGTCAAAAATAGGCAACAGAAACCTATCTTGCACTTAAAAAGAGATCAGGGAGGATGTCTTTTATATCTCAGATATCTGTGATTGAGCATTTCTCTCCCCTCCGTGCTCATGCATTTGGAAAAACTTTTCAGGATATTTGCAGATTATTAAAACTATATATGATTTAGATTTTAAAAATGTAAAAACTCTCCATGTTGTGTTTTAGTTATAAGATCAATGGTTGGTAATTGTTTTTTCCCATGAGGTGCCTTATCTGTGTACTATGCAGTGCAGAATGTAGATACTCTCCAGGAGGTCCCTGAGGTAAGAAAACATCATATAAAATTGAACACTCTCCTCTGACACTTCAGTAACAACTAATGCCAGGAGCTGAAACTCGGCAAGAGGAAACAAAGCAAAACAAAGGAACAAAAAACCCACAACCAGGGGTTCTAACTCAATACATTTTAGCATAACAAATCCAACACGTTTTGAGACTACACAGAATCAGAGATTTCAGACAATACTTCAAACACATTTAACATACTGATTCCTGCAGTGTTCATTTTCTTTCCCAATCTTTATCAATTATCATTTGTGTTATGCTGAAGACACAAGAACTCTAGAGTTTTATAATTTTTTACTCTTGTTTTTTTTATTTTGGATGTCCAGTGAAATGTATTATTGCTTTTAAGCCCTGGTCTCCAAAGGATGCTGTAGCAAGAAGGTACTTTTTCTAATTAGTGTTGTTGTAAAGTAGCCAGATAAAGAGCTGTACACACAGAAATAAAGAGAGAGGTGGTGTTAAAAAAACAACCTTCTCATAGAAATCTGTGGTATTTAAAAAGATTTAGAACCAGGGCAGAGGCAAGACTACACAATAAAAGCACCTGAGTTAACCCGGAGCTCAAAAAGTAAATATGGAAGTATGGATTGGAGGTCAGGAAAATGTTATCTCTACACCAGCACGGCAGTGAGGCTTTTGGTGGGCTGTGGCATTCAGCTCTAGTGTCTGTGTTCAAAAAGACATTGAAACTCTTAGACCTTAGCAAAAGTGCTACAATAATTATTTTGCACTGTAAAACAGTCCGCATTTTGACAAAGAACGAAACAAATTCTAGTTCTGAACATATTTAGCTAAACAAGGAAATGATGGTACTGGACCAAGGACTCATGGCTGTATAAGATTCATCATCAGTTCAGCTTTTTAAATCCTGATAAGGTTTTTTAGAATTAGCAGGAGTTCAGAAATTGAAAGCTATTATTTGGCTACAAGCACCATTTACTGAAACTCAAGCTGTCTGTTATTTCTGTAGAAGTCACACCAGACAAGTTTAATGGTCTGTTCTGACAATAGCAATCAGTCTATAGATCTACCCAGAATTAACTGTTAAAAATGTTGTTACATCTTCTCAAAGTATTATCATTGAATTTCACCAATATCCTTTAGCTCTTAAAGAGAGCCTAAACAGCTTTCTCATTTTGCAAAAGCAGTGAAGTTGGATTGCTAGCTCTGGAGAGCCTGTTTTGAAGAGCTTCTGAAGTTCTCTCCAAATCCAACCACCCCACTCCTTTCAAAGACTTCATCTCCTAAAAATCTTTCTAAAATACTAAGTCACAACCACCCTTCCATATCCCCATTCTTCTTTTCTGTTGAATTATTTGTAAGAGGACATCTAGAACCAAATAGCAATTCCTAAGTCATGTAAGAGGTATTTTTGGCAATACTGTGTTTTCTTCTTTCTACATTACAGAAATTCTTTTTCCAATTACCCAACAAGATTGAGTTCTTGTTTAGCAGATAAACAGACTGCCTGCTGAACCTGAGCCCACCTTATTTTGTTTTGTTTATTTAGTGGGGGTTTTGGGGGTTTTTTTGGTTGTTTCGTTAATGGTTTTTGGTAGGTTGGTTGCAGGGTGGAGGGAGTTGAAAAAAGAAAAGGGTTTTCCTGGAGTCCAGTATGAACATGTGAATATCTGTTTCACCTTGCTGAGTCTACGTAACATTTGGGTGAATAACCTTCCAAACAATCAGAGTGTTAAATCTCGAGATATGAATTTTCAGTGTTACCAGAGATGATCAAAGGACTGTTGTCAATGCAACTGATGTAGTAAATTCACAATTACCTTAAAACATCCATCAGACTGAAAACATAGAAGAATGTCACCCCTACTATTACACTCAACAAGTCCAAGAACTTTTTTAAAATTATATATTAAGTTTTTGTGCAGAAATCCCATTTATTGAAATAATTTGAACTTGATATGAGGCCAGCAATACTGTACATGACTATAATATCCATGAAATTCTGACAGCTAAGAACACTCTGGACTCAGTTATAGATCCCTGTAAAGTATCAAGGGTGAGCTGATATTTTAGTGTAGTTATTGAATTCCCAGTGTGACTGAAAGGGGCTCCTCAAGCTTTTTTGTTCACCGTTTCGCCAGTTTGAATTTGGTTGTTTAAAATTAGTATTAAACCAAAAAACCTCACAGAAACTATCTGTAAATTCAGTTCTATTTTCCTTTCCCTTTTTTCTCAGTTCAATATATCGCAAATTTTGAAGAACAAAAACCTAAGTCAGAAGCTATTGTTTCCTGACTTGTGGAATTACACCATAAAAAGGGTATTTGCACCTCTCCACAAGATCCATGTGAATTTAACCTACATCCCTGTTTCTATGTCTCTGAAATGTTGTCTTTAAATATGGACAGATATCCTGGATTATTCTACAGGGGGAAATAGTTAGAAAGTTAACATCTTTATCCACACATAAAAATTATTTTTATACAAGATCCATTCACCCTGTTCCCTCCATGGCGCAGTGTGTGTGTAGAGGTTCACAGAGACAACCTCTCAGAACCTACCCCTTAGTCCATTTTCTTTTCAGAATAGTGCATTTGTCCTGTCATAAACAAAAGATAAAGCAAAATGAACGCAATAATTTTTTTGGCAAGCAGAGAAATAGAAACAGAAACAGAAAGATATACTTGAATTACTTGGCCTTTTGCAACAGGCAAACTGTCTAAAAATGTGGTTTGTACGTATGGGATAAAATGTTTTGACACTCAAAAGGACAATCAATGACTAGAATTTCTTTAAATACTGAACAGCTTTAATAGAAGTTGAGAAAAGGCTAACCTTGAAAAGATTTGTTGCCTTTTCACAGGCCCAAATCCTTAATGCTTGCAAGGGCAGCCAATCTGTCCATCAAGATCAACAGGAATAACAGTCTAGGCAATATCTCACAGGTGAAGGACAGAAGAAAATGGAAAGGAAGTGACAGTTATGTGCTTTAAAAAAAAAAAAAAATTTAAAAGTTTAGATCTGATCACTGAATCTTCTACTTCATCATCAACATTTACTAAAGAACAAAGACAAAGCACAGGATCTAACTTAAATCTTGCAAATGAGGAAACAAAGAAATCTTGTTTAGTTCAGAGCAGCAGACTATTTGGACCAATAAAAAGATATTAAAACAAAAAATCAATGGTGCTAAACCAGTTCTAACTATGAAAAATTGTCTAAACCACTAAATCACTCTAAATCTAAATCACTCTTACCTTTAGATAAATACACTAAATTATAGGTAGCATGTTTCAGAGGTAACACAATTTCAGTGGAATACAGGACTTTATCTTTCTGATTTCTTTAAAGATACTTTCCCCTGGCTTTGGGTTAAATTGTTCCTACAAGATCACAAAGCCATATTTCTAGCAGAAGAACAACATGTGAACGCATTTGATCACTTGGCAAACACACTTATCTTCATCCATACCAATGATGTGGAGTAATAACAACATATGAATAAATGCTATCAGAGAATATTTGGAGACTATTTTCTCAGTATATGTTATCAGTACAAATGTAATGTATGTCATGTGCATCCTGTTTTCCAAGGATGCTCACCTGAATGTTATCAAGATGGCATTTAGCAGCAAAGTCATTACAACTATCTATGTCTAAGCTCCTAACTCATCTAGATGTTATAGAAAATATTTTTGTTTAAGACTCAAACTGAAGATTAATGTGACATGTTTTAGCTCACAGCTGGTAAACCATAATGGGTGAAATATAATTTACAAAGTACAATGGTCAAGCTAACACGGAGTAATTTGTTCTGGAGCCACAACTAAACTGCATATGCCCCTTTTCTAAGGTTAGAGTCAAGCCTAAAGTCACCCAATGCTACTCAGGGAATGTGCCTGGAGGCTTCTAGAAATCCTGCAATGGATTTCTCTTCAGCTGTAAGCACATAAGTACACTCCAAAATTTGATTATAGGAGGCTGTCTGAAGCTGAGTATCCTCAAGTGAACCTACGGAGGTAACTTCCTTGAACAACAGGACTAATTAAAACTAGTTATGTATTAGTATGGAGCAAACTATTACCTAGTTATGTACTATTATCCAGAAAGCAAATCCAGAAAAATTCTGCATTTCACTTGCAAACACAAACCTATAAGAAGCCAAAGAACTTCACAGACACTATTTTTTGTAATCTTTATATCACCTTGAGGCAGTATTTTCAAAGCAAAAACCTGACGCTGCCTGCATGTGTCACTTTTACAGTTTTAGGCAGTCAGCCCCCAAACCCTCTGCAGGCACAGTTTCACACCTTTGCCATTATGCTACTTGCATACATCATAGATTAGGTAACTTTATTAAAAGGATCTCAGTTTGCTACTTTCAGGCAGGCAAATTACACTCTAATTTTGGAAATGAAAGGAAACTGAAGCACAGAGAAACTTTCCGAGTTATGTGAAAAAGACTCAGGCTAAACCAGAAAGGCTCACAGTGAAAAACATTATGGGTCAGAAGTCAATGCCTCATGACAGTGATTATTCACTAGAGCAAAACTTAAGAAAGGGCTGCACAATTCCTCCTCATTCAAAGCATTCACACAGCTCTCAGACAGCTGATCCAAAAAGATCTTTTCTGCTACACCTGTCAGAGAATCAAGCTCACCGCAGGAGCTCAGGTCCCATTCTTGCCAGCAAGCTTTCCTTGCTTACCCTGCCCAAAACCTCACCAGTCTTCTCTTGGTCGCCTTAATGGTACTGGGTGGCTCTGAGGTGCTTCTTTTTATTAAAACAATTTTCTGCCAACGGAGAGCCTGAAGGAATTAAGGCCAACTGAATGGAAAAGGGATCTGGTTTTGCTGGCCTTAAGAGGCAGAAAAGTGTTATTCTAAACTGAGTGTAAGAGGAATTCGAGGCTCAGAAGAGAGACATATATGTGGTGGCAAGACAAACACCTAATAACACAACTGGAATCTGCAAAAATGCAAAAAGACATGCCAGTGCTTTGCATTCCTTAGCACTCACAGCATTTCTTACTGAAGTTTATTCTTTGCAAGTCACATGTATGTAGAGCCATTTTCAATGAGACTGCGCAGAATCAGATTTTAAAACGTTAGAACTCAAAAAATAGGACTGGCAGATACTTTAGCGCTCTACCTGATCCCTCCATCTGCCCCATAACAGCATCAGATAATTTAGGAAAAGAGAAAATCACTTGCAGTATTTACAACCTTTGAATGTTCTGGGGATACAAGAGTATTTGAGTCACTTCAGGTCACCAGATTGTTGGATAGCTTCAAGTTTCAACTTCCCACTCAGTGAATTCAATGGAAGATATTGACTTTGATGCGATCACAGAATTCTGCAAAAATATCTATTGTCAAAAAAAAATTGGAAAGAAACACTAAAATTGTCTTCAATGCCATCTGCTCCCTCATTCCCCAAACCCAAACCATGACCAACTGTACTTAACCATTTTTGACAAATCTAAAAAAAAATTCCTCCAGTAATGGAAACTCCATAATCTTTGTTGGAAATTCATTCTAGTACTTAATTTTACTTATTATTAGAATGTTTTCACATTGTTTTTTAACTTACCATAGCAAAATCCAAGGTCTCTATACTCTGTGTATTAACTACAGTGAACAAAGAGAACAGTTGCTTCCAATTACTTAACTGAGTAATTGAATGCATACCTATCCTTACATATTTTTTCTGATAACTATTTTTATTCAAAAGTTGATTTTCAAAATGTTTATTAGTTTTAAGTTTCAATTTCAAAATGGCTATTAATTTTAGAAATAGATTTTTCTTTTTCAACTAAAAAATTGATAGCCCTCTACCATCAAATTACACTCTAAAAGAAAAACATCTATTAAATTCTTTTAAGTTATTCTCAAAGACTTATTGAGACTCCATAAGGTAAAGTTCAGAAAATTCTAAGAAGAGAATTTTCATCTGAAAAACATTTTCTTCATGATACACTTGATTGTGATTGGTATAGCTATAGAAAAGCACATGCAAAGAACAGTGATGGTTCTGCGGTATTAAGAACCCTTTACAGTAACCCTAAACAGTTCAACCTGATTGTTTTATCAGAAAAGATGAATGGTGCCCTGAACAGGATATATGAACACATTTGCAGGAAGAAAACCTACAGTAAGGCCTCTGTAGGGCAGAAGAAGAGCGGTGAATGAAAGAAAACTAAAATAAGCAGAGAGAGATAATTAGCCACTGCAACAGTGCATCACTAGCAATGGTGGGTTCCCATCTGTCAAAACCTAAAAGTCTGTTGGAATTCTATGATTTTGGCAACAAAACTGATGTATACAATTCTGGCAACAGGAGGAGGTAAATGGGGTAAAACTACTTGATATTCGGAGAAGGTCTTCTAGCCTAGAAATTCACTCTAGACAAGCTGCAAAAAAGTTAAACCATTACTAAAAAAAAGCAAGTAAAAAATTAAAAAAGGAGAAAAAAATTGTTTACAAAGAAACATATTCCTAACTCAAGCCTCCCACAATTTCTGGTTTATCTTGAGGGAGAGCAAGGGATAAGCCTAGCTGTAACTTAAAGTATTTGTCAATTGTTATTCATGCTTTAAAAAATGTGCAAATAATAAGAGTAATAAAGGAAAAAAACCATGCTTTGTCCATGATCAAGGACTTGTAATGCTGCTCTCTGAAGGAAGGAACTCTGATGTAAGGTTTTCATCTCTTGTTTGCTGTTCACAGAGCAACTGAGAAGTAAAACATGCAAACATCATAACCTTAGTCCGCAACATAAAGCCTTCTGGCAAAAGATCAAAGAAGATGGAACATAAAAGCTCCAGATAAGGCTTAAAACTATAAAGCTTGAACCAAAGGCGTGAGAATTCACAAGTCTGTTTGCAGAAGAAATATCTCTAATAACAAGCATTGCCTCCATGGAAACAAGGCCTTGAGTCTGGGCTGGATCCAAGGAGTGACAAAGGACAGCAGACAGTGAAGGTGCTGCAATTGTCTTTAGAATCTGAAATATCACAATCCTCATAAATACCAACTCTTTTAAGAAAAAAAAAAAAAAAAAAAAGGCATTGCAATGTGCTTCCCATTCTAATACTAAACAGCCTTGAAGGGAAACCAAGCAATTTGTTAATAACAAAGGAAAGAAAGAAAACTTTATTAGAGAACCAGACACAGGCCAAATGTCACAAAGAAAGGCTGAAGAATAGGTTTCCCACACACACCAAATGCTCAAAAGTGATCACTTCATAAACAAAACCTGAGCTCACAGAGCTCTGCCCCTGCACAGACATCTGCCTCCAACAGCTGTCCCCCAATAACTCACCCAAGAACGCTCTTCCTGCTCAGCAAGAGCACTGGAGCTGCTCTGAAGGATCTGCAGGATGATGGGTGGGCCAAGGACTCTGGTGCCTGAGCTCTAGATGTTTTACATTGTATTTACTAATATTTACTAATTTACCTTAAAAAAATTTTCTTTTCTCAAAGAAGATGTTCTAACTGATTCCCAGTCTAAAATAGGTAATAAATTGTTTCTGTTTCTTTATTCTTGTCCATCCTTTTCCTAGTGTAAGTAATTTTTTTAAACAACTGAGATGATAATTTTATTTATTACCTTGATAAAGCCAGTGCCTGTTTCATGTTAATGAATCAGGAAATTCTACAACCACTATGCTAATAGGAAGAAGGAACTAGAAAAAGTCTTGACTAAAATATTTTCTCACTTTTAGTACATGTACTCCAATCATTAATTTATACTACCCTGATCCTGCAATTTTCTCTTACCCATAAGGCAGTGTGTGAATTAATCACCCCTAAAACAAATACCTTTTACTTCAAATTATGGAAATAAATCTTTAAAATTTCATGCCAATGTGAATTTAAATTAGAGAGTATTTATAGATGAAGCCTTAATGATTTTCTTTATTCACTCATTCAATTTGTTTTTAAGCAAAAATTCCCAGCTCGCTGGCTTCCCTTTTCCCCAGGTACTCCCACTGCAAGCGTTCAGCCCTGTGCTTGTGACACTGCTGCTGCCTCCAGGAGGAAAATGCAATACCCCAGACGTTGTGTTATGATTTTTCTGCATTATTAATCAAGAGAACTAGCAGCGAAAGAGCAATTAAATTTTTTTACCACAAAGAAAAAGAAAACTAAATTAGGAAGTCAAACAACAAGCAATAAGTAGATTACAACTCTCATGGAAGAAATACAGCCCAATTTTCTATGACCAAACTCCAGATGGATGAGTTTAATGTTGGAGGGGTTTAGGCAGATGGAAGAAAGGAAGTCTTGCCCTGTGACTGATATTAGATAGAAAAGCTTCTTTCACCCTCTCTCAGCCTTCGCAGCACTGTCATTTGTCTCTGAGCCCCTGTGCTTGCCTGACTGGAAGAGGAGTTGGAGAAGGGAAGCAATAACTCCCTGGGATCCAGCAAGAACTTTTGAACTATGAGATTGAAGGCAGAACCCACTTATCCATTGCACTGAAGCTTCTTCATAAGGAAGGCTTTGTGAGAGGTGAACAAAGTTTCATGGAAAGCTAATATGAAGCTATTGCTTCCTTTTGCAAATCAGACTTGGTCACCAAGTCTAATGTCCAGTTATGAAAGCCATGGTGCAGCTCAGAGTCCACAAATCCTTTGTTCTGTTTCTCATGAACAAACTCCAGAATTTCTACTTTCAGCCCACTGCCCACAAACCTCAGCAGCCCCATCCATCATGTACCTATCATGTACCCCATCCATCAGGCACCTATTTACTTATTGGTAAACATCTTACAAAAACGGCAGATCCAAATGTAACACAAACAGCTCCCTTTATGCTAACAGACTCAAAAAGTTTTTCCATGGATTCAGCAAAAAAACAAGTTTTATATCAGCAGCTAATTCAGATTTTAGATTCATATTTTTTGAGCATGTTCTGAATCTGCAAAAAGTATTTGACTTGCATATGGAAAAAGTGCTACAACAATGCATTTTCTATTACAAATTTCTCATACTCAATGAACCAGCAAAACTCCTTCTCTGGCAGTCTGCAGACTTAGATGAGATATATTTGGTAAGAGGAGCCAACATAGATTCCACTATAAACTCTAATCAATTTAATTGACTAAGTCCTTATTGGCTAGGCAGGCTATTTGAATGTGGTAGAAGGGTAACAAAGTGCTTTAATTGCTTTAACCACAGACAGGCTACAGAGTCTGAAATGTTGGTTCTAGAGAGCAGCACACTCACCAGTCAGGGTCACAGGGAAAGGAAAAAAGGTCTGTATGTGCAGTTTGTGTCCCGTGCTGTGCAATCACCTTCTGCTGGAGCTGCTGGGTTCAAGAGCCCTCAAAGGCACAGCAGCACCTGCACCTGTCAGAGCAAGCTGAGCACTCTAATGAAAGAATGGTCTGGCAGCATGCAGCTGAAAGGCAAGAATCTAGAGCAGCATTTGGAGGTAGAGGCTTTAATAAAAAATACTGGTCATGGGTTTGCTTTCCAACACTCAGGAAAAATGAGTGTCTGGCTGAGACAGTCAGTTTAGCTGTATTATCTTGGCATCGGCCTGTTTTCAGTTTGCCAGCAATAAGTGAATAGTCCATTTCACATGTACTGCCAGCAATCAAAAAAATCAACTGAGTAGATACATTCTCTATTAGGTATGGTGCTGCCACTGCATTAGCTCTCAGCAATCTGTTAACTCTCCTAATAGGAGCTGGGTTCGTTTCAGAGTAATGCTGTCTTGGCTTCTCACTAAACTTAAAAAAAAAAAGGATTTAAAATCTGACATTAATCATTCAACAAAATCATAGCTGATAGTTGACCTGAACAAGATAGATTTTTTAATTATTGAACCAGCTTTCTCAGATCACATCTTTAATTTTATACACAGTTTAGAAGAATAAAACCCTACTGAAAGTTCCACTTAGGTTATGCTGGGCAAAAAGTCAAGGAAAATATTGCTGACATTTCTAGACAGGTTTCACTGGCCTTTATCAAATATACTGTTTATAAATTGTTGACTAATTTAAAACCGGAAAGTATACCACTACTCCCTAGAAACTGAGCGTGCTTTTTCCTGCGTAACATTCCTAATCCCCCTGGCAATACAAAATAAGATACTGGCATAAGAAATAACGTGAAAGCAGAAGAGGAGAATGGCTCTGAATTCCTTCCAGTACCCTTTTATGTTTTGAGAGATACGGATATGCTGATCCCTCTGTGTCTATGCAGATTCTTATCGTTGTTTCCATTAATATTAAAAGCACAGACACAATTCAGTTGATGCATATTTTCAGACTCATAAACAGAACTGAGAGTGTTTTGATCAAATTACTGTTCTTGAAGCTTCCCTCCAAAGGCCAGAAACTTAGTTGTCCAGATTTACAATTCTCTTTTCAATATGAAAGGATGTCATGGCAAGCTAGGTAGTATTCTTTTACAGAAATTCAAAGTGCAGTTTATAAACTAAAATTACATCTATAGAGTTATTTAAATTGGATTTTTTGTTCCACAGGAAAATTATGCTGAAGAACAAATCTCCCGAGGACCACACACTTCCCAAAGTACCAGCATCCTCCAAATCCCTCATCTGCTAAACTGAACAGACTTTGGCTTAGTTTTCATTTAATTTCTGCACAATGTCTGTCATTCAGACACATGAAGTTACAAAAAAGAGAGCCTCTGCAGCTCAGGTAAGTCTTCAGTCAATTCCCAATGTGATGGAATGGATTGCTCCCCTATTCATTCTTCATATTATTTCAATTTGGGGTTTTTTATTACTGCTGTTCTCAATTTTTTTTTCCATCTAGGAA
The DNA here is from genome assembly GCA_036630365.1 of Acanthiza pusilla. Taxonomy (NCBI): domain Eukaryota; kingdom Metazoa; phylum Chordata; class Aves; order Passeriformes; family Acanthizidae; genus Acanthiza; species Acanthiza pusilla. Next base: position 11,637,863 of record JAXCHO010000026.1, on the reverse strand, counting down.
CAAAAGCCCATGATTAGTAGGTATGGATGCAATTTTTTAATTCTATTTTAAGGAAAACTTTCAGATATTCAAGTTTGCAGCTGTTGTCTCAATATAAATTTTAGGGTTTTCCTTGCTTCCAAATTCAGTTCTGGATCAACAGAGAGGAGTCAATTTCTTTCTTTGACATTGCTAACTTGTCAGCTGAGATTACACTGAAAGACATGTAAACAAAAGTTGGCATAAAATTTCAATACAGAAGCTCATTTAAAAATCAATCCTGAAATTTGGTTTCTAATGTATTCATAACCTGAATCAAATCTGTTCAATTCTACTCTTACTTATTTGAGGGCAAAAAGCATATTAAACCAGCAATTTCAATATTATTCACTTCCATTTTTACATTAAAATTGCTATTCTTTCTATTTTCTTTCTTCTTTTAATATGATAGTGATAAAAACTGAGAAGAGTTTGTGAAGTCCTTATAATGAGTTATTTTTTGCTCAGTACAAATTGAAATGGCTGTAGCACTCAATAACAGCATAAGAAAAATGTGGATGACTCCCTGCTGCATTTTCAGACTTAATGTATTCTCTGGCTTAATTGCAATGCTTTATTTTAACACTCAGATCCAACATATCAAAAGAAAGATTCGGGTGGATGGTTGGCTGCTCTTAATCAATGGATTGAGAGCAGCCCTGAGGAGAAGCTCAACATGACCTGGCCGTGGCACTCCCAGCCCAGAGAGGCAAACATGCCCTGAGCTGCATCCCCAGAACTGTGGGGATCCCAGCAGGGCAGGGAGGGATTCTGTCCCTCTGCTCTGCCCTACTGAGACCCACCTGCAGTGCTGCATCAGCTCTGGGGTCCCCAGCACGAGAAGGACATGGAGCTGCCAGAGAAAGCCCAGAGGAGGCCATGTAGATGATGCAAGGGCTGGACCGCCTCTACAAAGACAGGCTGTGAGAGTTGGGGCTGTTAGCTTGGAGAAAAGAAGGTTCTGGGGAGACCTTATAGGACTTTCCAGTATCTGAAGGGTCAGTATTGATCAACAGAGATCAATAGAATCAAGTCCAATCCCATCTGCAGCTTACTAGACAGAAATCTAAGCTAGTTTGCTAGTTCACATGTAGGACACGTGGTTTGACTAAGCCCAAGGCATGGCAAACACCCACCGGCAGTCTATCCCTAAAGTGTATCCACATGTTCCTAGCGCTCTTTTGAAGAGTCAAATTCCAACTCGATTGCATCAGGTAGCTCAAATGTTGCTTAAATCTTAGCTCTAACTCTCCCATCCTCAGGTGAAAAGCTCCAAAAGATAAAAAAATTGCTTTTGGAAGTACTTGCATAATTGTATGGCACACCACAGTCTACTGCAGACTCTGCACTTTGAATGCTATCCCACATTTTCTAGCAGGAGTTGTGAATGTCAAGTAGTGCAGGTGGAGCTAATAAAAGGTTGCAATACTGTCAGAAGTGCCATTATTTTTGTTGATTCGTCTGTTGTAGAGCTACTCTAATCCAGGTTTGAGAAAGGATGAGGGGAAATCAATCAGCTTCCTGCTGCTCTGGAGCCAACAGTTTTGATGCCCTATTTTCTCTGCCGGTGTTAGTGTAAGATCCTCTGAGATATACACTGGCTCTGTTTCGAATCATGAATCAGTGTGGCAATGCAAAGGTTTTTGTCACCGTTTATTTGTTTAAATACAGTGCTGTCAAGTCAAAATTTAAGCTTCAACTCAACTCATTTCCCAAAGAATTCATGTGAGACACCATAACATATCCTGTGTTAGGTGTAGTATATTCTCTGCCAGCCAGAGACTCCACCATTACAACTCCCATTGCTCCATGCCTAAATTACACTCCCTGGAAAGTAGTCATGAGAGAGTGATAAAGAAGAAAACATGGGCTGTCATCTCAATTCACAGTAAATTGCAAGTTTCTCCCATTTCTTGAAAAAAATCAATAGAATAAAACCACCTCTGACGTCAAAGCAGGAGCTGGGTAAGCTGGTGCGGCTGCCGTGCTCACATCTGCTCCCACCTCCGGAGCAGCAGGCACCAAGCTCAGCTGTGCCCTGCCCTGCTGAAACCCTCTAGGGAGCAGGGGTCTGCTCTATCCCAGGGCATCCCTTTACATTTTTGTCTCTTGCCCTGATAAATTGTAGTGACCCTTCCAATTCTTCAGTATTTACAAGACTCAATTCTCACCTGACAGAATTCTTTGCAAACCTGCAAGGTCACATGGATTTACATGCCTGGGGAATGAGGGGCTGCCAGCCACGCCTATCATGTGGAAAAAGAAGTCTTAAAAGTATTCATTTCTTATTGTTTGCATTCTAACCTGATTAGAGAAAAACCCACACATTACTTCAGGACTAACACTACTGCCAAATCCAAGAAGAGAGCCTAGTTTAGGGGTGAATTACAAGTCTCTGGAAAGTGAGTTCATTATAAAAGTGCAGCATGAGTGGTTTCATCACTCCTCCTTGCAAGGCAGCAAACAGCTGCAAGTATCAGCTATTCCAGCTGCTTCATGCCAAGCTGCTCTTCCCAACCTACCCAGGAAGGCAGCAAAATACCCAGACATCAACTGAACAATTACTATTTATTGTGTTATCATTTTTACTACCTAAATGTTCTGCATAACCACCCAACATGTTTTGAACGAATCACTAAAATTAGGAACCTTTGCTTACCTGCTCTTAGATACTATTTTAGCTTTCACTAAAAATACAGTGTTCTCATTCCTTTAGTATCTTGTTCAAAATAATACCCACAAAGCTAAACTTTGCCTGGGAAATCACAGACAATAACTAAACCAGAGTCAACACTTCAGATGAGTCAGCATCTGCCAGATGTTATCAGGACCAAAATTAAAATTTAAAAAAAAAAAACAAAGGCAAGGGTAAATAATGAAATAAAACAGTAAACCAGGCAGTAAAACTCTAAGGAGATGCCATCTGGAATATCAACTTCTGTTCTTGTATCCAAGTACCTAATACTCAAGTAATTTCATGAATTATTATAATCAAAACCTTTCAGAAAATCAAAAAATTGACACCCAAAAAACAGCACTGAATTACTGCTTCCAGTGCTTCCAGTGACTGTGATCAAAACTGAAAATGGACAAGCAAAGAGAAGAGGAGGAGGAAGAGGTATAGGGAGAGGAGAGGAGGTGAGAGGAATGGGAAAAAAAAGATAAAAAAGAGATGGTCTGCGATTTTAGGTAAGGCAACTGTGAAAATGCTAAACATAGAAATATTTTCTGCCCTACTCTGATATTCCACCAGAACTCACTTATTTCCATTCAAAATGCTTGAACACTGGTTTATGTTTAAACAGAAATACGTATCATCTAAGCAGCAAAAATATAATCCAGGCCTGAACAAATTACTTGTTTCAATAGAATATCAATTACATTTTACTATTTGGTGTGAAGGTTTCTTGGTACTGCCAGCTATTTACCCATACAAAATTTTGGAAAGCAACTTGATAACTATGAAAACATTTATGCTGAAGAGCTACACACTGTGATGTAGTAGAAAGATTTTCCTTAATGTAGGTTTTAACTGCACATTAAAAGCTTTAGAACCACCCGTCACATTTTGCTGCTGTTGCTTGCACTTACTGTACAAACAGATTAAATTCGAGACAGAAACTAAGACCTTGACTTTTTCATAAGTTTTGTATGCAGTAAAGGTTTTCCAGCTAAGAGTGCAAATTGCACAATGGTGCAAGGTTAAACAAGATTAACACAGCTTAAAAGCTGTGCTTGAATTTCCATACCCATGGTGCATCTTTGCCTGATGGAGACAATTTTTTCACTGAGGCAATTACAGCTTCAAGAAAGCAGGCATTTCCCAGAGCCAGGTGGAGGTCCCAGTGCCCAGCACCCACCCTGTCACTGGTGCTGCCCGTGACATTCCTTCCTGTAGCACCCACAGGGTGGCAAATGGAATCTTTTCCGGACAGGATTAAAAAATTCACACCAGACTCCACATACCGACATGAGCTCCATCAAGTTGTCTTTCCAAAAGCACCAGTGAATAAAATTTGTGGGTACAGTTTAGAGCTAAAAGGATTGCAGTGTCAACACGAGCGTTCAACACAATGAATGACATCTCTCCCCAGCTCAGTGTTAGCCACGATGTTTTATTCACGCACACAAAACGAGCTGGCAGCTTTGGAAAGGGATACCTCAGGCATAGGCAAGGTACTTTCCCCAGGGAAATCACTCCTTATTTTAAGGCTATGCTTCACTTTCTGCAAACTCTAAGAGCCATTGCTGCTGCTGGGGAGTTCCACAAAGCAGCCATGAGCCTCTCTGCACTGGCACCATACCTGGGCGTGCCATCTTTAGCCAAGGGAAGCAGCCAAAGCAGTAGCCCTAGAGACTGTTCTGCCTTCTCCACAAAGAGAATTGCCAAGCCAGGCACATCTCACAGGAGCCCCAAGAGGGCCCCTTGATCCCAGTGATTTGTTACCTTTACTGGGCTGGAGTGAGTACCATTAACAGGCTGCAGATAACAGCTCCATTATCCCACAGTCACTCCTGAAGCTGCAAAGTCCTTAACTTAGTTTTCAAAAGAATCACCCAAGGTCTTTTTTATCCTGCTGATTTATTCCAGTGCTTTTCTTGAAGACCTCACAGTATTGGCCAATGGACTCCAGCTATGTATTTTTGTCTTTATCATTGTAGCTGACAGAAGTGTTTTGTCTTTTAAATCTAAAATATCTCTAAATCTTGAGAGAAGTGATTTAGAGCCATCTATGCAGGAACAAAACTAATGATAAAAACCACCTGAATAGAAACAGAAATGAATTGCTGTAATAATAGGTGATCTATAACTACAACACATCAATAAGATTAGATAAACAGACTGTTATCTTAATGAATTTGTCTATACCAGCAATTCCAGAGTCTTCCTTTATCATATCTTTCTTGTAAGCCACACATATCAGTTTACACACATGAAGCAGCTATTGATCTCTCTGGGAAAATGTGCTTAGACAGGACTTTCAGAAATAAAAAACAAAACAAAGCAAAACACACCCCCCCCCCAAAAAAAAAAAAAAAAAAAAAAGGAATATAGCAGAGCTGCCAAAATAGGAACTGCTGCATTGCATTCCCTGTTCATGCACACTGGGTATGTTTCGGTATTGGTTGTTGCTATCTCAAGTGTAAACACTGTTACCAGAGAGAAGGAAGCTGAAATGGCTTTGAGGAATAGAAAGAAAAATATTTCTCCTAAAATTTGCATCGCCTTACTTTTGTAAAATTAAACTAGCTCATTTGTAAAAAAAAAAAAAAATAAAACAACTATCTATTGAGAAAGATACCGAGTAGCCTTGCCAACAGCCTTTGTCCTTTCCAGGGCTAGTGGAGTTAGCTGTGCTACATTCTGGGATATCACCACTGCCTTTGGATTATGAGGGCTTAATTCACAGTTTGTGAATGTGTGAAAACAAGCTTCATCTTTACAGCTCCACTTGCAGACTAGTTCTACCCCAAGTCTTCATTGCTAGTGAGAAGAGACAGAGGAACAAGATGTAGCTAAATTTTTTTCCCATATATCTTTTTCCTTCCCCTTAGCATAAAGGAGCAGCAAGGATGACTCAGCTTGCTACTGAGCCTCCAAATCCTCTCAATCATGCTGGTGTCTTAAAACCTGTCCCTGTCACCACACCATTACCTTTGTTAAAGCTTGATTTAAATTATTATTTCACACTGCATACATTAAGCCCCAAACTACACCAGGCTGAACTGAAGAGCAGAACATACAAGATCCACCACCAGTCTGAGCTCTGCACCTCAGATCTCTACATCTGCAGAAAGCCACCTACACCCTCCCAACAGACGAGCCTCTAATCCTGATGGGAAGTTGGATCTCATCATTATGATTGTCATGCATTAAAAAGCCGCACTATGCAATATTCAGGGTTTGAAACATTTAATGTGTAGCTTCTGAAACTGTAAGTCAACACAACCCTAATAACAACTACCTTTTCAGGCAGCATAACAAACATATATTTGTAAAAAATATATTTAAAAAATCAAATATTTGATTGCACAGATCTCCTTGGGTGTTTTCTACACTCTTTAAATCAAAATCAAGTGAAAAAACCCAACACTCAAAGGATAGCTTTTCCTCTAAATCACTGCACAAAATGCAGATTCCACACATCTTATTGCTGGAAGCGTGGAATATTAGCAAAACTCAAAGCCAGCTCTCTGTTCAGCTCTACCCATGAGAGTCTGGGGGGAGGGCTGCATGCGTACATCTATTTCATTGCATATCCAGAGACCTTTATATAATTGTTTTATTAATTATTCTTAGTCATTAAAAGAAAGGGTCTTTCTAAAATCATTATTGCTTATTAATGTACAATTATCTTACCATTGCCCATTGTTTTCTCAAGTCAAGTTTTCATTAGAACAAAAATGCACGTGTGAAAGAGTTCCTGAAGCGCAGTCAGACCTTTTGCAGGGGTTTGTGCTAATTACCAGAGATTCTTTTGTTATCAGCCCGGACATTAATGACAAAAGAAGACAAGTGTAGAGTCTATTTTGCTTGAGCTAATTACTAACCATTCCCCATTCAATTTATGCTCGGAGGAGTACAATAATCATGACACAGTACATTAGCTCTGTCCCAGGCAGTATCTGCCATGCTGAGTGTTAATTGTCAGGACGGATTCCAGTCAGGAATAACAGTGTCTCAGGCATGTCTGCTCATGAGCAGTGCTCTAGCAATTTCTTCTCTGTGGTAAGACAGGCCCTTTTAATTTTTTATGTAGGGGAACACTGGAAAATTTCCTCTTTTGCAGAGGCAAGTGGCATTGCTCTCAGAGGCTCACAGTTTTTACGATTAACCACCGTACCTAGTTAGAAAAAATTAATGAGCCAGAACTAAGAACCAGAGAACATGACACAAACTGAACAACTCACCTATTTTTAGGTGAGTTTATTTTTAAAGTATATATTTTGTGAAAATATATCAATACAACTAACTGAGCTGTGTACCTTCACCAAATGCAGGGAGCTTAGAGGGCTAGTCATAGGTAGTAAGCCATTTCGTATTATCCAAAACCCACTGAATTTGAAAAGGTTTTAGTGGATTTAGAATTGCTTCAGGGTCTTTGCGATCTTGAAAATTAATGGATTTATGGTAAATCCTCCAAAAATCATTTCAGAGTGTAATGAATAGTGATAGATATTTCAAAGTCATTAGTCTCCTCTATCCTGTGCTTTGGTGATATCACACTCTAAACCAAAAGCACCTGTTCTATAACGATCTAATGCATCACCAAGTCTTGAGGGGTAAAAAGGAAAAGAAGGCTCATTTCTCCTCTGTGCTCACACATCTTTAACAAATAATCTTCAAAACCAAAGTGCAGCCACCCAAAGTCTGCTCATAAATTTCTTCAGAATGTCACATGGCAAGCAATGAACAACGGAAGAGCCAGTGCATCATGCCATCCTAAGAAAATTCATACCTAATCGTGAAACAAAAGTTTGGCAATCCTCAGTGTAATGGTTGTTTTTAGGATGATCATCTATAAGATACCATCAGTGCAGGCAGGAAGAGGCAAATGTGTGTGAAACAATCCACACTTACTCTCACAGCTCTATCCATTAATTTTCCTGGTCCAGTCTGCAGGATTATTTATTGCACTGATCAACCCAGAATAACACTGGTTTGAGGTGGGTAACAGAAAAACACCCTGATAAATAAATGAACACTGTTATTATTAAGCTATTAGAATTTAAAAGAGGTATGAAAGCTCTCTTATTATCTAAATGCTAATGGAGACATAACCAAAAGTGCCTCTTCCACCCACTGTTAACAAGGAAATCATCTCCTCCCGAGGCAAAATGTTTGAAGTCAGTATTTTGCCACATGCTAGTATCACAAAGCCATGTCATGCAAGATTAGATAGATTCCACAAATCGGCACAAACTTTCCCAAACCAGCAGGAGAACAGCAAGAGCACAAACTTCTGCAGTGTGATCCACAGCAAGGTGCCTGAAGGACTGGAGTTGTATCCTGCCTGAGCACTGCTCCCACAGCCTGCTGTGCATTGTAATAGTTCAAATATGGAGAGAGATGCATTCAAATATAGATCTCTGTAGAAAAGCATCTGCTGCCACTTGCAAGCCTCAGCACAACTTTCACAGACTGACATTTCACTTTCCAGTTTAGTGCAGAGGCTTTCTTTAATTTAGGAATAATATATTCAGTCCTGCCCCACAAAACAGAACCAGTGTCAGAAAAAAAACCATTATTTTGTTTCTTAAAATTCTTAACTTATTTGCACCTACAAAATTGAAATTAAAAGGACAACTGCTTTCCTAAGAAAACAATAATTTCCGTGGCTGACAGTTCAAAACCATAAGATTCATGTTTTCAGCAGTGTCTCACCAGCTCATTAGTAACAGCGGTCTCAGTCACACAGTATGACCACATGTTTGGGGTTACACAGGAATGGAGGTGTCATCTTAGAAGGCTGATATCTTTCACAATCATTTTCTGCTATCTCTCTGCTCTCCTCTCTGATACGGCGCTGGGAAGTTTCTCTGTACATTTACTTCTGCATTTAGAGTCATCAAACACCGAACTACTTTTAGTTCTCTTGCTGTAACAGGTGGGTTCATTGACATGCTCATTAATTTTTAACTTAAAAGCAGAGGGAAGAGAAACAGCTAATTGCTGTAGCTGACAGAGGTGGCATTTCCATAAACTGCAGCACACACACATCCCGGCAGCTTCATCTTTTCCATGTGGTACCTCCTCATTTGATGCAGCTGAGCTACGCAAGGCAGCCCCATAGCATGAGTTTCAGTAAGCACAGCAGGGAGGAACATCATCACAAATGAATCATCAAAGCTCTTCCAAGCGTCAAGACCTCCATTTTCCTAATTTACATTTCAAAAGGGTCTGCAGTTTGAAGTAGTAAAGAAATCATTTGCTTTTGCAAGACAAGTGGTTTTCCAAGTAGGAAACTCAGTGGCAATTCCAAAAAATGTTCTGATTATAACTTTTGTCTGTATTAGAACAGACACAAAAGACATTTAGAATCTCTCCATCAAAAGCTGCCCAGTATTCAGCATTTCTGCAATCTTTGACTATGTACTGCTCCTGTGGTTGACATGCTCAGCTGCCTTGAACACTTGGCAGAAACAAAATGTTCTTTAAATAGATGTTTGTAGACTACCATATAATTAACTGCACGGAATAAAAACACCTCCAAGGGCATTGTCAGAAGCAGCCAAGAATGAGAGGATTATATAAATCTTGTCTCTTGAGATTCTTCCTAGATATTTTTTGGGGAGCAATGCTTTTGGAGCAATTTGCAGCATTGTCCACTGGTGAGAATCTGGGTAGAACGAGGAGCTGGTGCCTCCAATTTACTGCTATCTATTTGTACAGTAAGTTTCTTAACTCTCCCTCTCTCATATTTCTGCAAGGCGTGATACTCTACGTATTATAACAGCCCATCAGTGGTCCTAAGGCGAGGTGAGGAAAAAGCAGAGCATGTTCTCACACTGCCTCTCTCTGCCTTGAACAGCCAATTCCCATAGCAGGAATGACAGTGAAGTGACAGTCACTACTCCAGCCTTTCTTGCTCTGTGTTCAGGCAGAATTACATGGATCCCATCACAGGCCCCACCACAATTTATATTTGTTTCTTATTCATCTGGATTACAAAAATTAAGCCTCATAAAACCAACTTCTAATCTCTCGCTCTTGAGTGTGACACTTCTTCATCACAGCATGCCAGGCTATTATTAGATGTTCTTCCTACAATTGGAATTCCAGTTAGAGGGAGCAAAGATGCCAAGGATTCCCTCAGTACAGCACACAGAACACTTCCTAGCAAGAGTCTGGCTTTCTTCATGCTCCCGTGTTCTTATGACAAAGCCTGTCATGGGAACAGGCAATTGCAAAACAAATTCATTTCCTTAATGCCCAGAGGGATCAAAAAGAAGGTGTTACACTTTAAATTGTTGCTACTAATTGTTAAATCTTCTGTTCTTTAGACACTGTAGCCGCCAAAACTTAGGCTTCTCATTAATGTATCCAGGTAATTACAGAACTTTTTGGATGGAGGAGACAAGAGAACAATCCTTTTAAAAACAAGGAAGCAGAAAATCAGAGTGGCTCAGTGATCTCCCTGTAGCCATCTTGTTGACTAATCTTAGAAAAAGAAAAATTTACAAAATGAGCTGATATTCTGTACCCCAGTTGTAACAGAAAGCAACTCAAAGTTGGCTCCCTCTGTCTGGATCCCATTATGCCTTCAGTCAAATTCATGTGTGTGGATTCCTCCTTTCATCACTGTTTACCTGGCACAGTAATACTCTAATTACTTCACAAATACATATTTGCATATAATAAAGCAATTATGTACATCATTTAGTCACTCTAATTGAAGTTATCAAATACAAAATTCTCTTGTAATTTCCAGGGTTTAGATCTTTAATGCCCTGAATGCCCAAGATAACTCTGTGACAACACACTGTTGAGAGGAAGCCAGTATCAAAATTAAAAATATTGAAAAATATCTAATAAGGTAAAGTTCTCGTGAAAGCAAGTCCAACTGAATAGTAAATTTTACATGACATGCAAATATATCACATTTAATACATCCAACGAAATCTATCACAGTATCTTTTTCCAATAGATAACTATTCCTTTTAGGTGTGCGCAAAGAAGTTCACTGAGACAAGAGTTATGTTCTTTATAATGTCATTATGGAACTCTCTTGGCCTGTGCAGTAGTGAATTCCAATACAGAGGAGCCTAAGTTCAGCATCCAAACACCTGTTTGGAGTTTAGGAAAACCCCTCCATGGAAAGCATCCTCTTGGGTGGCCTGATTTGAAAGCCTGAGACAGACTGCAAAGTACAGATTTGCACATACTTAATTTGGAATTTGCTTCAGATACAAGCTAACATCCTGAAAAACAGGGTTTATAAACACTTCTTTAGGATCTACAAAATCATCTGTGTCCCATTCTCATCCTCTCTACCTCTAGAGACAGTCTGTGTCTAAAGCAATGAGCTTTAGCACAGAGATGAGTTGATGCATGTGAACATTTCTGGCTATTGTTTCCTGGGAAACAATGGGAGCTCCTCTCAGCTCACAGCAGCAGCATCACCTCACACACCCTGCTCGAGCTTCACCTGGGCACCAAGTGCTCAATTCATTCTTGGTAATTAACTGATCCACTTCAGCCCGTCATTTTCACTTTCAAATACATTTCAAGGTTTGTTGAGTGTTTCCTTTCCAGTGCACCTGTACCTTTTACATCTGTATTCCAGCTAATCGTTAGTGCATTATCCCATCATTTTTGCATTTGATTGTGGTGGCACACAGGTGGCAAAACAGTACAAGTCAATCAGGAGAGTCTGTTTTCACAAGGAACTGCTTTGTTTCTCCACAAGAACACTAAACAAGTCTTCTTGGAAAATCCTGAAGTACATTTTAAAAGGTCACGTTTGAATTCGAGAACCAAAGAATGGCTATTCTCAATGTCAGAAAATAAATGAAAAGAAAAATTTTTAAAAAATTAAAAAAAAAAAAAAGAAACAGATTTAATAATTCCATCTCAAAGCTTTTTATATGCAGGGAAACCTGTACACTAATCTTTAGTTAATTGTGAAGAAGAATTAAACTGAAAAGCTGAAGTTTGGAAATTTGTTATGTCTAGAGAGACCTTTGTGCTGTTTATTTACCACCAACAGGAAATGCACAGTGCAGATCTCCTTGTACAGTGTCTTCTGCACACTGAAAGTGCACAGTACCTACACTGACATCCTTCCATTTAATAGGAATTGACAGGACACCACGAGGATTAGATACCTCAATGATCACAAATAAATTTTGTTGCTGTGTATGTAAACAGGAAAATACATTTCACGTTTCTGCAAAGCTGAAGCCTAGCTTTTGTTTTTATTCTAGCTAACAGTAAAACATGGAATTGGTGGGGGTGGTGGTGGTGATATTAAGCTTGACCTGGAATAATAAGATGTTGGCCCATCCTGGAGATGGAAACCTATGTTTAGCAAAGCTGGAAGTTAATGTATAATGGCAAATCCAGCCTTTGCTCTTTTGTTCTACCTCAGTCAGTGGAAAACATTGAAGAAGCAGTTTATGCACACACAATACTCTTAAATCACATCCCAGAGCAGATTTGGACTTGAAATGATTGCACATTTTGCTTTGCATCTACAAATGTGGAAGCTTAAAATAAGTCTTGGCAATTAACAATTCAGTGTGTTCCAAGGTTACAGCTGGTGGAACTGCTTTCAAGTGATTTATCAGCCTTTTAGTGATACACCCAGAGTTTTATGAGTATGAACCCCACTGCAGTCACACACTGTCTGGTGATCCATTCTCCTTATCATGGCAATATTGTCTTGAGATTTAAAGGAAAGAAAATGGACTTGGAATGACGTGCATATCAGAAACAGCAAAATGCTTCTGAACTCAGTAAAACACAAGCCCCATTGATCTAGCTCCAGTTTTTCTTTGTATCTCTGAAGTCCCCTTTTCTTAGAAAACAAAGTAGTTTTCTTATTTAAAGCTGGCTTCTGCTGTCCATCATGTAGTTCACAAATACTATATCAATTTCATTGATATGAAAACTAAGCTCAACACAATTAGACCTGACTTGCTTTAAATTCAAAATACAAACCCAAATGTACAGATTTCCTTGTGTTTAGCAAATAGAAAATTTCATTTTAAAACAGTGAGGAAATTATAACTTCTTGGTCTTCACTATTGCAACATTGTCAAAGCCAATAATGATATGAGAATTCCAACTACCAAATATTTTCAGTAGAAAAGCTCTGCAGAAAATACTAATTGAGCACATTCAAGTAACGTAAACTGAAAAAATCTCAGCAGCCATGAACTTTTGATAGGTCCCCAGTTCCTTACAGGGAAGGACACAAGGATTTATGGAGCAATGCCTCACAACTGAACATCCATGGCTTCACAGCCAAGCTGCCAGGCTGAGTGCCCCATCAGCAGGGAGCTGCGATTCCTGGGGCAGTGCGTCCCAGGCAAGCTCCTGCCTGTGCCAGCAGGGTCCCAGGGCCAGGAGCCACAGCTCCCCTGCCCCTCTTGAACCAGATGAATTCAGCAAGAACCCAACCAGGAAGCATATTTAATACAGAGCATTTTGGAACAGAGTATTTTGGCATTGCCAAGGCAATCCGAGTTGAGACAAAATAAACTACGGAAAAAATTCTTCATTTTTGAAGAAATTCCAGAGCTCAGAAAAGCTGAAATAAATCTCCAGTTTATGGACCTGGGAACACTGAGATGAAGTGACCATGCAGCAGCCAGTCCACACCCAGATCAGCATGATACCTTTCCTCCCTTGGAACAATCAGGCAACAGGGAAAAATCAGCAAATCCTCATGGAAATGCAGACATGAGACTGTTTTGGCTGTCCTCAATTACCTGCCAGCTGGTTTATCGGCCTAACCGACACAGGTCACTCAAGTGCCCTCCTCTAAATGTACATGAGAACAACATCCTTCTCCCTCGCCTTTTCCAAATTAAATCCAAGAGGACAAAGAAATTCATTTTCTTCTAGTTTAGCACTGCCTGACTCTGCCTCTTACCACATGATAGGAGAACATATTCATTGATAAAAAAAGACCAAGAATCACAACACGGTCCCTGGTCTCAGTCTGCATTCCTGTCTCCAAGAGAAGTTATAACTGCAATGTCATTTCAGTTTGAGGCAGCAGACAAAATAAATAGTTTGTTAACAAATGCTGGCATTTTTCTCTGTTTCACAATGCTTAAGTCAATAAAGGTAAGCACTTTAGTCTCTGCAGAAGGGAATTTGGATTTTTTTTTTGTTGGAAATCTAGCTAAAAGGTTTTCCTCACTTTAGATCATGTTGGAGCTATAAACTTGGGCTTGCTTACAACAGCTGTAACTCAGCGGAGCCCAGGAGAAGGGGGCAGGGGAAGAGAATGTTCAATTGTTTCTCAACAAACTGTTCCATAGCATTATTATAAAAAAATCAAAGCTGTTCTTACAGAAAGAGGAAGCTTTCATTTTAAATAATGACAATTTGAGCTTCAAGAACCAAGGTCCTCAGAAACTGCAGTCTCAAACCTCAGCCACAGTACCTCTGATCTTTTCAAAAGCCCTAAGGATATTTATTCTGTGCTGCTCAAGGATTCCTCAGATAGTTTGGCAGAGACAGCAAAGCAACTTGGTTTTGCCCTCCAAAGCCGTATAATAAAGTGCTAATAAGAATTCCCCAAGTGTGATATCGAGATGCCAGTGTTTCTCTGGGAAAGCTTTTATCTTTGTAGGCCACAATTTTTTTCCTGTATAGACAAGCAGAATGGGATTTTCAAAAGAATTCACTTCAGCCTGACTCAGGGAGGAAAGTCAAATTCTGATGATTTCAGAGGGAAGAGATGAACAGCTACTTCTGAAAATGCTTCCTGTACCCTACATAGTGTATGAAACCACCACTGATGGAGGAATGCACTAAATATAGCAAAAATATAGCAATCTCTCCTCAGGCAGGAGACTCAAGCCACCTATTACTATCCAATGCACAGGAACAAGAAATCATGAGCAGAGAGAAAAGCTGGCAGCTCTCATAATTGCACCTGATATCACTGTTCAGGTGAAATCTTAATAGATAACTTACAGAAGTATGAGAAAATAGGACACCATTTTACATTTTGGACATATTCCCTATGCAAAAAACCAAGATCATAGAACAGAGCATATCTAGGAGGTACATGGCATTCACTTTCAATCTAATCACAGCAGAATGCATTGCAGTTTTGACAAATTTATTAAGCATAAATTAAAGTGTTCATTAATAAAAACCAAACAGTTGATTTCTGAGGTAAAACCATCATGCATTACACTGTGGAAATAGAAAATTTATGCTAAGCACTAAAGACAGAATAAAAAATACGGAGACTGCTTTATTTCTCTTTTCTAAAACTGTCAACTGTTAATGATCTTTCAGAGGCAGAATTACTTCATACATCAAGCAGAAATCTGCCTTAGATTACTGCTTCAAAATGGGGCTTGTAGACTAAATTCTACCTTTTTAAGCATTATATGATAGACCAAGGTAAATGTTTTACAGTGAAGAAACTGCGTAAAAGAAAATGACAAGGTAGACAGTTTCTATTTCTAATAAATATTAATCATTAAATAAACTGTTAAAGTATTTCAGCTATAAGTTGCTCCAGGCCATAGCTAAAGATATCAATGATCTTCGCAATGTGGCAAGATGCTAAAGATGAGAATGGCCAAGTCTGGGATTACATTTCTATGGCAGGATATATGGGTGAACATTCCAAACTTTGCTCAGAGAAATTAGAAAAACCAAAAATAGAACCTTCCTGCTTCTGGGAGAATAGTTCATAACAAATCATTCATTCAATTAATTTCACTTTACCTATTCACAAATTGCCTAAAAAACACTTATAATTTTCTCCAAGGTGCTACTTCAATTAATTCACTGTATAATTTCAGTGAATAACTTTTCAGCTGAAGATTGTGACAAGTGTTCAGTATTCATAACTTGAAAAGTGTTGATTAGCTCTGACTGATCTGGGGATGATTGATGTCAGAACAGGAGTCTGCCCTGCCCATAGCCCTCTGCATTGATTCCTCCCGTGTAGCCTGGCATTTGCAAGCTACCCAAGGGCTGAGCTACATCTGCTATTTACATGTGGGAGTTCAAATGCAGCTTTACACTGAGCATAAACCCCTTTCTGTTTAAACTTGATTGCAGGAACTCAGCTCTGCTTTGATGTTGCAGACAGATAACCACACATGGCTAGCTTACACCTAAATTACTGTTTTTTCTGGATGGAAGCGTGAAAGAGTAGAATCTCACTCTAGCAAGGTTTGATGAAACCAGCGTAACTGATTTCAGTAAATGGCATCTCTTACTGGGAATGGCCAATAGCCCAGGCAGATTCCAGAACTGAACAGGGTGTCTGTCTTGCTTCTACTGACAGCTCCCAGAAACCAGACCATAAAAACCATAAAGCCAATCAGCAATTTGTGTAGAAATCTCATGACTATGCCTTGCCAGAAAAAATAAACACAAAGCAAATATTTCAAAGTGAAAGCCTTCAGCTATTTAGTGGTAAGGGCTGAGTCACACAGCTGCTGTTTAACTGCTTGCACGTATAGGTCTGGGTAACTAACACTAGTTATGTCTTTAATAAATTAAGCATTTGTTATACTGTGCCATCAGCTAACGTCTTTTCCCATTTACTAAGCAGCAATCTCGAGTTATCTTTGAGAGCCGAAAACCAGGGGATTCCACAAAAAAGGTTTCAGGAAGAAAATCAAAATTAAAACTCCTGCCTGCAGAGCCAACACCACGGCACCAGCGGCACCCTGGATCCAGTGACACAGAGCTGTGCTGTCACTGAGCTCCTCAGCCACCACCTCAATTTGCCACCTCCGCTGCTGGGTTACCCTCTCTGTGAGCTCATAATAATGATCTGTTAGGTGTCTTCTCTTTGGCACATGACACACCAGCTACACCTTTTAACAACTGACCTTTTGTTCCCCAGCCATCTTTGCTCTTTCAGGACTAGATCTGAGTTTCACTATCATTACCTTGTGTTGTTCTGTGTTACTTTTCCTGACAGTCCATTTCCCCACATATCTCTCATCTGACAGCCTCAGTGCTCACCATCTTTAACTCTTACCAGTCGCCCCCTCCCTCCTGCAGCTCTGCTGGTCTCCCTTGCCACAGCTCCTGCCTCTTCATCCTCCTCACACACAACACCCAGCCCAAAATGAGCCTTCACCTGCTGGCTGTCACACAGCACCAACCTCTCCTCCTCTGGAGAGGAGCTCAGCCTCTAACAAGCAAGCTGAATTCCATACATTTTATATACACCTTCTTCTACTTACTGCACATCTCCACATAAAATATTTAGTAGATCTCCAAGTCAGAGGGCACCATACGATCATTTACCTATATCTTAATGATTTCCCTTATGGTTTCACCTTTAGATTTCCCCATGTATCAAATAATTTTCCCATATATTTGTCCATAGATTGCTTTCAGATAAACTACAACATCAACAAGATAACAGACTGAAGCCCCTGAGGCAAATACACAAGTTTAGCTGGTGAAAATTCCCACCTTGCCTTGAGCCTGGAGAGCAGTGTGACCCTGACAGTGTGAATGTGACAGCTCCACCAGGCCTGGCGGAGTCTGGCTCTGTGCACCAGTAAGGCTGGTTAGACATGAGGGTGGCCACTCACAGGCACTTCTGAAGAAACTGGACTAACCAAACCAGCAGGTGCTGCTGTGCTGAGTGCCTGGGAGGGGAATCCTCAGCTGGGCACTCAAAGGAAAGGTTTGGCTCACGCTCCCTGTGTTTGGAGCCTACGGAAGGTGACGCAGGCGGGTTTGCAGAACATGGCTCCCTGGTGGGCCATCCCTGCACACAGCTGTCCTCCTGCCGTTTGCCATGGACAGATAAAATGTCCTTGGAGATATTCTCCTTTCAGTTGATATGCAATAAAATGCCACAGTGATGCAAGAAACACCACTTTTGTATATGTCACTGCAAAGATATGAGCCAATGCTGGCAAACACAATGGATCTGAAGCAAGAGGCATCTGCACATTGTTTTCAAGACACTGACAGACTTCAAAAATCATCAGTCAAAATAAGATGCTTGAGCAAAAGAGCTCAGTTACAGAACAATGTTCCTCTGCATTCCAAAATGTGGCTCACTCACAATAACATTCCACTGGAATTAGTGTGACTGGTTGCCAACTGGAGTTACCATCAGGGTTGGCAATGGCATGACATCACATAATATTCTGGCCCAAATAATCTGCTGTGCAAGTGCTCCAGGACCTGGATTATCTTTGGAGTTGCACAGGAGCAAGTTATCATGGAAAGTATTCAAATTATTTCATAAACTTAATTTTAACACATTAAAAAAACAAAAAACCTCCACTAAATGTTTTCAAAGAGTTGCTGCCTAATGTTTTCTGACTATTAGGTGCTCTACAAAGTCTCTGACTGGATAGCCTGACATATTCAGCCCAGACTGAGAGAGAAAAAAATCGCAATTTTTAAAATTTTTTTTTTCTCATTAAATCCTCTGACTAATCTTCAGAGGGTGAAGGATTTTATGTATACAGCTCCCATTAAAGGCTATGGAGCACCAGTAATTAAATCAACATACCTTTTTAAGTCTTAGGCTAAAAAGTTGAAGCTGAAATTGGCAATAGATTTTAGCTCTTTTTTCCCTCCCTGGTTTGGTCAGTAGAAAATCTGAGATTATTTTTAAGAATCTTTTAGACTGTAGCTTATTCTGAGAACTGGTGACTTTCTTTAAACATATAAGTCAATTTGCAGATTTAATAGGGATGAAAAATAAATCTCAGTGGAGTGTTAGGAATGATCTCAGACTTGGAACATGTCACTGGCATATAGATATCTAGAAACATCACAGTTAAACTGACACCACTTTTGAGAAAAAGTTCCTATGTAATCACCTAGGCTACATTAAAGAAAGTATTTCATCACATTGCTGGACTATGCACAACAAAAACCCAGTAAAAAGGCTGCTATATATAAGATCTTCGTTCCTTTCCTAGAGTCTAAATGAAGAATGTGATTAAGAATTTAAAGCTACAGCATGAGAGATTATTCATTTTGTAACAGCAATATAAAATACATTGGCTTTGCCACAGAATATTTCATTAAAAGCTGTTTTATAATTAGTTCTACCACAAACTAAAAAACCCAAATGCAATTGCTTTAATGAAATTAGTCCATCTTATATTTCAATGATGCAAAGTCTCGTCGAGCCATAATAAGATCAAAATAGATTTTTCTCAGCATTCCCTTTACATTAGTAATTTTAAATCCAGAACTTAGTATCTAACTTCTGATGACCTACTCTCATAAGAGCTGAGAATTCCCATCTCTTACTGTACCAGTCTGAAGTTGCTATGCAGTTTTAAGAGTGAAAATAATACACAGAAATCTGCAATGCTTGTGTTACACTTAGTTTTTCAAATCTAATAGGTGGTATTAGAACTCAAAGAAATGAAGGCTGCTGCCTATTTAATGGAAATTAAATAGGAAATCCAAGATGTGATTCACCTTAGAAGATGCTTGAGCTGCTCTCCTTGCAGTGTTTCTTTGAATATTGCATGTGACCATGTCAAAACATTGAATTTTGAAACTCTAAGATCCATTTATTTCCCAGTTTATATGTACTTCCATTTCTAATTTTATTCAATGAAATATAAATAGCTTATTGATATTCAAAAGCAAAGCACCTGGAAGGGACCCTGTGAATTACAAAACTATTTAACTGAATACTTCTTCAGGATAGTAACCTTATAAGGCTTATTTTCAAGATACTAAGTTCCATACTTTCACTTACATTAAAACTGAGGAAAAAAGTCTTTTCATTGCACCTGTATTATGGTTTATTTCCTCTGCTTTGCTTTGGAATCTGCAGTACCTCATAGGCATAGAAGATTATGCTCCCCATCCTCAAAGGCATTATTTTAGCTTTAGAGTAGGCCACTTGTCTCCTGACAGGTCCCTATTTTTAGTGTTAAATATTTGACAATATCTCTAAATAAACATCTATTTATTTACTTATTTGCTTGGGCCTAAAACATCCATTTCTCTGCAAAGGCAAATTGAAGTTTGATTATAATCCCTATTTTTTTATTCCTTTCAAGGAGAAAAAATTGGCTTTCCTCCTGTATTTTTCTTGTTGAGAGGTGGATTTAAAACAATTTTAGAATGTTTTTTATACTCCACAGCATCAGCTAA
Organism: Acanthiza pusilla; assembly: GCA_036630365.1. Lineage (NCBI taxonomy): Eukaryota > Metazoa > Chordata > Aves > Passeriformes > Acanthizidae > Acanthiza > Acanthiza pusilla. Next base: position 11,618,032 of record JAXCHO010000026.1, on the reverse strand, counting down.
ACTCCATCTCTGCTTTCAGCAGCCCCACTAATTAGAGATATTCAGATTATTCCTCTCCAATGCAGAGTTTATAGGCCATATCCTGCCATCAGTCACACCCATGCAGCCCATCTTTACCTTCACTGATTTCTAAAGGACTTTCAATGATATAACTGGAAATACAATTTATCCATTGTGGTACTTGGCTTCACGACTTATTTAGGTCTCTGGATATCAGTTAGCCAAATGCATTAATTCAGATGTAAAATTGTTTATACTGTTCTGTGTAAGACAGCTAGAGTAAGGAGGACCACATATGGATTTTTCTCTCTCCAGCAGTGGCAGAAAATTAAAATTATCTTGAAATTAATGAAATAGTATTCTTTTATAAAGACGTTCTGCTCTGACTACACAGAACTGTAGATAAGCAGCTATCACCAAACAATTTTTCTGTTTTTTCCCTGAGCATATAATATCCTGTCACTGAAAATAACCCTCTGAAAGGGCAAGAATAAATGTGTATGAAAACGATGGGTTTTAATAATATTTCTCAGACTCCTGGCAAATGGGAGAGTCACATGAAGTGACCTGGGACTTCCTTCATCCCTCTCTCATGTGAGCACGTGCATCCTGCAGTGCAGGCGCAGTAAGGTCAGTGCATCACACCCGAATCTCATTTAGCAAATATGAGCCCATAAGTGCTCAGTATGGGAGTAAAAGTCTAAAAATCCATAAGGCCTTTGCCTGGGATTCCAGACAGACTCACTGCTTTTATCAGATCATCAGATGTCTATAAATATTAAACAAATATGTTGCATGGAAGAAGAAATGAGACATGAAGACACATTGGCTTCATCAGTAAGTCAAACTACAGGGATTGCCTTGTTTAAACAGTTCCTTATCTTCAGGGAAAGGTAGGAAGAAACATCATAATAAAGTGTTTCTTTCAAGCCTAAGTAGAACAGAGCAGCTAGAAAGAGGAAGGCACTATCTGTGTACGTGCAGGATACAGGATTTCGAAGGTGATGCTTCTCTTGTCATACCTAACTACACTGCTCAGTCACTTTCCTTTAACAAAGAGTAATTCTGTACAAAAATATAATTTGGAACTACTGTCAAAGATAACCACAGAAACTGTCTCAAACATCTTCAAGCAGCTGCATGTTATAAGTTTGAATGTCCTGCATGCTCCATAAAGCTTCCTCACTGCATCAGGCCAGTCTCTCATTTAATAAGTTGCTATCAACATGAAAACAAACTCTGGGCATCTTAGAAGAATTGCATGCAGATAACAACAGCTATCTTCACATCTTACTATAGATATTTTAGAAAGACAAATGTGATACAGACAGGAGTCGAGTTGCATGTGTATTTTCACCAGTACAATTTGAATGTTGTTTTCACACTGTTACAGGATGAACAGAATCTGGGCCTTGATTCAGTGGCTGGTGTTCTTTGCAAGTCACTGGATGGGTCACCTTAATCTAAAAAGAGCAATCTCTCTGTTTCTAATGAATTTAGGATAATGGCCTAAATTGTCTTTAAATGATGACAGAGATCTGGATTAATCCAAGTCCTTATTACACGACTCTTACTTTACCACATTTAGGGAAAAATCTGTTTATCAGTGTTTCAACCTTAAAAGCAAAAGCTCTGGAGATTACCTGGGAAGAAATATGTCCTGCTTAAATCTAGTGCATTATTCTATAATCCTTGCTCTGAGAAATTCCAACTGTTTTCCAACACTTGAGATAAAAATTCTAGAGATAAAATAAATTTTCAGGAAACTATATTATTCTAGGCTAGCCGTAAATTTGGACCAGTGGGAGTTCTCTCTTTATAAGGATTTTGCAGTGAGATGCTTAATTAATTTCTAATGAGTTGCACTGTGGTTTTGCTGAGTACGTGTGTTAATTTTTTTCCTGTAATTGTGACTTTTCTAGGTTGAGAGCACAACTGTCACGACCCTTTGATGTATAATAGATATATAAAGTCATAAAGGCAAGCCTGGAGCTCTCTGGTTTAACTGTATTTAGGTATGCAACCAAATTGGTTCTCCTAATGTTCATTATGACACTTGCACTATATATGTAATCTGAAGCCTATAAAGTAAAACATGAAATTTCTTACAGACTTTCCAAACTACATTCTAAACTTCATCAAAGCATTGCCTTAAGGAACTAATCAGTTTGAGAGTTATAATCAAGTGAGTTATAATGACTGTTCACAATGGAAGCCATATCAGAATTAAAACCCATTTTGCTCTCAAAAAGATACAAACCCCACCCCACCCTACGCCCCCCTAAAAAACCCAACCAAAGACAAAATCCCCTGGGCCCTAGGTCTTTGTCCCATCACAAAGTGCAATTCAAATCATTTTTTGGCAATTTCTCATTGCTTTACTTCACCCTTCTTATCTTCTACCCTGCTCTGACAATGCAGCAACTTCCTTATGAGTTTTTGTACAACGAATTAATTTCTCTTCTGAATCTTTAAAAAGCCTGTTGACTGTAATTTGATGCTACACTCTATAGGGGACAGCACAGGCTTGTCTTTCCTCTTCCTTGCAAATATTTGCCTTCTCTAGTGCAAAGTAAAAGAAACATAATTTCTTTCCAATCAAATATTTTTACCACGAGAAATCAGCTTCCAACCTCTGTTCTGTTGTTCATGATGACTTAGAAGTACATCAATCAGTGATACTGATGTCATTTACACCACTCAGAATTTTACACAGTGTTCTTGAGCAACAGAATTTGGCCAGTTGTGATTATTTGCAAGGCCAGTAGTCAGACAATTTTGAATCTGCCTAGGGGTGTTTTAGTAAAATAATTGTCAAAAACCAGTCCTGCCACTGAGACTAAAACTCAGCAATGGGTTTGTGAGCTGTAGCCATTCTGTTGTTTTGGCACTTACTACTACTATAAACCTGTGAGAAGAGGAAAGTGGTTCCATGCTTTGGCTGGTAAATTACACTAACACAGAAGACTAAAAATAACCCCAGCCATTCCTGTTGGTTGTAAGTCATTTCATCCCTGATATGCTAGAAAAACATGATTATTTTCACATTTCACTCATATAACAGATGAGATGTGAAATGAGTGTCATGGTTGATAAACACCACAGTGGCTGCTAAGTCTCGTGCTATGTAAACAAAACTTCTCTGTTCACTGTACACAAAATTAACAATAAAAACTACCGTGGAATCTGGGTATAAAAACAAGCACAACTTCAGAGAGAAAAGGGTCATTACAGAGGAAATGAGTCGGTGACAGCAGCTCTCACAGCCAGCTTCAGCTGTAGGAAGTTACCCATTGACTTTGATGGCAAATCCAGCCTGTGCATAAAATATTGCTTCAAATATTCTAATTCCTACTCATTTCTAGGGTTTAGTGGAACAAAAAGAGGAAGTAAGAAAGCACAGAGCTCAGTTTTGTGCAATGCACCTACACGTAAGCCACCTCACAGTGACTTCAGTGTGGCCCAAGAGGTCTCTGACACAGAAGGCCTTTCATCCAGAGCAGAACAGCTCTCACTAAATGCCATCTACTGCTTTATACTCTAAACTTTCTGAAATTAAAATCTCTCAGAAATGCATTAGCTATGCTGTACTCCTACATGACTATAATTCAGATTGACTAACACACCTGGAAGAATGAAAAAAGACCAAACCAGAACAATTGCAAGCACAGGAAAGTGCTTTGTTAACTGCAACTTCCCCCACACACCTCCCTGCTGTAATACAGAACATCTGCTATGAACAAGAACTAACCTGTCACTAACCAAATTCCAGTAGTGATGTAGGCATGATTAATACATTCCCTCAATCATGGCATTATCCCCTTAAATGGGGCTGAAATAATAACTCAAAATGCCCAGGTATGCTCTACAACAGGTGGATATTGTTTCAGCTTTCACTAAAAGCAATGTAGCACTGCATTACAGGTTTATTTGGGCTTGACTCTCCCTTAGTTCTTGCTCCTGAACAGGGAAGATAAGTAGGGCACTCTTCAGATTACCTCAGCACCAGCTGATGCTGGGTGACTCCAGGTGTGTGCTGGGCTCTGCCACACCACTTATGAGCAGAGTTGAGTTTGCAGAAGGTTGCAGGAAAACAGAGCGAGCCTACTGCACTTCTGCAGCTCATGACTGCAGCAGCAGCAAGGGCAGAGCAGCCTGACTGCTGAACCATTGTCTGTGACAGAGTGCTCTGCGGGGGCCATGCTGAGAGTCAACATTAAATCTTTTCCTTTTTCACATGTGGGCCTGCATGTGCACTTCCATAACATCATGCTACTAAACTTTCTACTTATATAGAAGGAGTCCCTACAGGTTCTTTAAACTTATTAGGCTTAAATTTCCATATTCCAAAACTGAACCAGTAAGAATATGGAAATAGCTTACTCTTAAACAAACAGCCCCCACAACCTTTGCTTTTCCACTGCAAATCAGACACCACAGTGACGTACAACTGTGGATATAGATAAGTGCAATGATTTAGGAACTACAGAACCAAATAGGAACAGAGACACTTTTTAGAAGACACACTTAAAAACAGATATTGGAAAGATTGGGGGGGGGAGTACAACTTTCCACTCAAAAAATTCCAGCCCTTCAAACTTCCAGCAACTTCTAAACTCTGCCTGAAATGTGAGCGACCGTACATGGAAAAAGCTCTGCAGGAGGAAAGATCGCATATCTTTGCCACTCCCATGCACAGAATTCTCATCATCCATAAATGGGAAGTCAGCAGAGAACAAGTGCAGCACAGGGCACAGATGCTATTTGCTGTGCACAGGACACGGGTTTATGTATGGACAGTGCCTCTATGTAAAGCTGTAAGGGTAAAATCTTTGAGGAGCTTTCTGCTCGAATAAAAAGCAGCCAAGTGTGGAAGCAGGTGCTTTTTAAAACATTTTCACTGAAGTACACTGCAACCAGAGAATAGCTCCCATTAAACAGAACAGAAAGAGATATTGGGTGAAGTAATGAATGGGTACCATTGTTGGCTTGCAAGATGGAGATCAAGCGATTGGTGTCAGGTTTTTTGTCTGCTTGGTACAACAGTTTCTTACACTGCATAAATGCGAAGGAAGAAGTGCTTTTTTATACCTTGGATTAGCTTCAGGTTTTCTGGGATGAGAAAAATTGTTTTCTTAGATGTGCTGCCTGAATTCACTGGCTTGAGCCGTATTAAAACTTAGTTTCAAAGTACGAAAAGTTTTCTGAAAAAAATAGGCAGCTTAACTAAGTGGATCATTTTCCTCTGCAGCCTGTACAGAATAAACATGAAAATTCTTGAAACTCCCAGGAAAGTTCTTTGAAATACCTTCCTTTTCAATATGTTCTTCTTTCTCTCTAACTTTTGAAACAAGCACAATTTACTTGCAAGCAGGAATCTACCTGTTGTACGCTGAACCTGCTAAACCTGAATTTCACAATAGATAATTATGATAGGTGGATAGATAATGTAAGTAGAAACACTTATTTCAATGCAGCCATTTTTCAGCATCCTAATGAAAGAACATTTAAAGTTGTGAAAAACTGGTGTCTGATGGGATCTGTCCTCAGCGGCAGCAGTGTTTAGTTAGGCTTGTTAACACTGTTCATGGTAAACATTTAATTTCTTTCTAGTCTTTAATTTTTTTGTGGTTAGTCAGTCCATAAAGGGAAAGATGACCTCTCTCCCTCTGGTCTGTGAAGTGCAGACATTTGCCATGCTGGATATTGTGACTTAAAACAGCTCCCAAGGATCGCTAGCATTAGCAGAAAGTCAAGCCAGCTCTTACAGACTTCTGATATTTAACTTCTCCTCCAAGGGAGTCACTGGCTGCAAGAACACAAAGTTGTGGTCTGTCCTTTCCCTACTACAACCACCTCTGTACTCAGCAGATGATAAGCACCAAAAAAATTAGCTGTGGGGTTTCCAAAAGGAGCTAGGTGATCTACAAACACATATCCAATGAAATGTACCATCTCTTGGGAGTCTTTGACACTTCCTTTTTGGAATTTCAACACTTTGGCATCTAGTGGTATCACTACAATACACAAATAACCAATGACATAGGTGGCACAAGAAACACCTTTAAATGCCTATTTTTTCTTTCTCCCAAGAAGCAGGACGAGCTATTTGTGCCAATAGTGTGAAACAGTTCAGAAAAAAGCAATTACTCAAACAAAAGGATCCTTTTGGTAATAAGTGGATCCGTGTGAATTTTAGAGCTGAAATGTACACTGTTGTCTTGAGATACATGAGAGCTCTATATGGCTGAGAGTCAACAATTGTGTGATCTAAATTAGTTTTTTCAGTGCACCCCAAGTGATTTATAAGAAGCTGAGACATTCACACTTCCATTGACATCAGCAGGGCTGGAGCATGTAGCCCTTTAAAAAAATCAGGACACTGCTCTGCTGTCTGCAGAAATGTTTGTCACAACATTTGGGCCCTATTAAACCCACACAGACTACTTAGAGATAAGAGGCTCTGTATCTTATTAAGCAGTCCTTCCAGCCATGCAATTTTACATTACTTTCCTGTCATTTGTTCAGGCCCCAGAAACTGAGCTGCACAGCAGAAACCAAAAAATATACGGTAGCCATTACTGGCCAATATAATACAAGAGTCTTTGTTTCCCTGCAAATTGCTTCTAGGGCTGAAGAACTTGTTTCACTGCAGTACAATTCACCAGTGTAAATCCACCCAGGATTCAATAGAGCGCGGCACTCCTCCAAAGGCACGGCCAGTTATGAAAGCCTTGTTCCACCTTTGTTTATCAGATCTCTATTCATCATCCTTCCAGACACTCCTGCTTTCCCCTGTTTTCCCAGGGAGGGGTGGGGTGCTTGATGGGCTGTGGGACAGATGATAAGACATACCTGATCTGGGAGTTTGAGGAGTTTGTTTAAAGAAACTCTATTCAGTTTTGCAGACATCCTGTCCTCTGACTGCTGCTGGCAACGTTGCCTGTGAAACAACTGGAATTTTCAAAGCCGCTCTTTATCTAAAATAAATAGATGAATGTATCCAAAACAGATTTCATATGCACCCTGAATATATTTAGATAAAATACCTTGATCCAAATAATTTTTGGTAGAGAAAAACCAGCTGGCAAGCACTATATTCCTGCTTCCCCTACCAGTCATAGCTTACTCTACAGCACTAGTAAAAGCAAGATTCAAACAACCTTTTTACACAACCACGTTTTCATAACATCCCAAGAAAACTTGCCATAATTTTTGGGTGTATTAAATTGCTTGGTTGATGTTACATTCAAAGTAGAGCAGTACATTTGCCTTCATGTGACAGTGAGAAAAGTATTGATAGGTCTGCAATCAAGTGCGTAACTTTTTAAGTCAGTTCTAACTATTCAGGGGGAAAAAAAAAAACTAGTAAAAAATAAGAAAAAAAAAATAAAAGAAAAAGAGAAAAAAAACTCCACCCAGCAGAAACCTTCTGATTAAAATTATTGGTCAGAAGCAGTACCACCTATTATGCCATAGTTTGCATCTATTCTCAGATACACCCAGTTCATGGAAGACGTATTACTTCTTATTAAACCTGTGTGAGCCAAGGGCCGCTGTAGCATCTGAAATTCAAATCTTATAGGGAAGACATTATTTACCTGTGACATTAACTGATGCTTAGTTTTGTCTTTACTAAAATTTCTCAAGTCAAAGACTTACAGAAGTTAAACTTTTATTCACTTCTTTTTTAAAAACAACTAATGCTAGGAGCTTCAATTTATCTCAGCAGGTGCCAACTGCAAAACCAAGTGGCAGTGCTTAAATACCTTCACTTTAACTGTTTCACTATTAATCACTTCGGCAGCCACGCCAAACCAGTGATTATCAAAAGCATACACTATTATTTTATGCATGCAGAGATGTTGAGATAAGAGCTAATTTTGCTCTGTTTACAGCACCAAGATATGATCGGGTGTGGCCTTTCTAACGAACCTATGATCCAGACTTCCCCAACAGAGGAGAGAGGGGAATTATGTCCTTTCCCAGGTACAGATTTGCCTTTGTCACCTGCATGTCAAACCTGCAAACTGATTACTCCAATCTTTTTACACCAAAAGGCTCCTTGAATAAGCTCTCAAAGCCTGCAGCTTTTCTCCCTTCTTTTTCTGCCACAATCATTTGCCTTTCCTATTTTCCCTTTAAAAATCTGCAGGACCCAAACAACCTGTGCATTTCCTCAATTACACAAGTAAATACACCAGATATCCAAGTTGAGAAACAGGAAATAGAGCCATGCTAACTACAATGAACATTGATTGTCTTGGGGAGGCAATTTAAGGGAGCAGCACAGCACAATCCTGGGGCACATACAGAATCCAACTGTTGTAAAAAATATGGACCCTGTCCTTTTTTCCAAGGATATCTGAGAAAGGTATTGTCCTTCCTCCTCTGACACCACAGTCATGCATTCTCTGTGTTCACAGAGCAAAACCACTGCCCTGTCTTATGCAAGAGTGGAGAAGGAGAGCTTGATTTTAAGCATGTAGGAAAAGGAACAACTGTTAAATGAAACAGCCTGCAGTGACCTAATTCAAGAAAGCTTTGTCAGGTGATAATCTTTCTCACCCTTTCTCTGTCATTCCCTGAAGTACATAAGTGTTCAAAACAGTTTTAAAATGTTCAGAAATGTGAGAGAAGTAGCTGTCCTCCTGTGCAGCTCTGACGAAGATTAGAATTCCCAATATAGCCACTGGTTGCAAAAGTGCTCTTAAGCTGCTGTTTCACTGGGTTCATGTCTGAGTGCCACTAATCAAATTAACTGTGATGGCTGCAGTAAGCTGTTTATAGAGATGAAAGACCTACCAAAAGAAGTTTCTGTTACAGCTTATGAAGCTGAATACTGCTAAGTACATAAACACCCACTGCACAGAAAATCTTGACTTTTTCTTTCTGCAGTTCCTCGCTAGAGGGTCAAGAGTACGTACGTGTTCTTGTTAAGTCTTCCACAAGCCCAAAAATCCCTCTTCCCATCATATAACTCTTTTTTATTTTTCCCAAGGGGAAAAAAAAGAAACAGCATTTATTTTTGTTGTCACTCTTAGAAAAAATAAAATGAAAGGTAATAGAAGCAGTAAACAAGGATTTAATAGAATATATTATTACAGTATGATGGCTGTGTCAAGCTGCAAGCTCTTCCCCATGGTGCAGTTAAAAAATCAAAAAGCAGTCAGGAGTCTGCTCCAAACCAGGAAACTGCCAACCAGGCACTTTTAGCCTGTCAGATTGTTGTGACTCTGAAAAGGAATATCAGGCTGCTGATGTTTGTGGAAAGCATCACTATGCCACAGGAAAAAGAGATAAGAGAGCAGCTACTGAGATGGCACAGGAGGCCCCTCACACACCTGTAGCTACAGCAGCCCAGGAAGACAAAGGAAGGCAGCAGACACACTGTGTGCACAGGGAAGGATGGTGGCCTCACCGCCTCACCGGGACCTGCAGCACATGCCTGAGGACTCGAGATCTGGGAGCTCTCTGCAGCACTACAGATCTCAAGAGCCACTCACACAGGATCTGCAGTGGGCTTTCTCTCAGTTCACATCAGCCCATTTATTTCACTTCACCATCACAATAACCACCTCCAGTGTCGGCTGAGGAAAGTAATGCAAAATAAAAGTGCTGAAAAGATGACTAAGTTATTAAGCATACAGATGTTGTCTGGGAAGTCTTATTAAAAGTTTAAAAAATTGTCTTCTCCCACCATTTTCTCATTAACATATAAGAAAGTCATAAAAACTGTACTTTTTAAATATTTGATACTAAAATATCTGTTCTTAATTTGTGCAGGCTAAGTAGAAAGAAGGAAAATGAAGCCTCGGACTGCTTTGCACCTGCAGCCCTTGCTGAAGGAGAACAAGGTAACTCTGCCACTAATGAGTGCCCACTCTGGAACAGCTACACAGTGGGCACAGCGCTGGCAAATCACAGAGGTCCTTCTAAATTAGGTTTGAGAGCCTTCCTGACAGGAAGAATTAATTAGTGGTATTAATAATGTCAGAGGTCTCTTCCTTTGATAGTATTACAATTCTCCTAAATAAATATGCAGCATAAATTTCCTCTGTATTTCAAAGCAGAGAAAATCCTGTTTTCAAGTATTTTTGGCATTAGTAACCATTTATGAATCCACTGAATGTACAGTCATTATATCTAATTATAAGATCATCCAGTCAGTCAAATGACTGCCAAGATTCTCTTTTATAATCCAACAATGAAAAAAACATTTCATCTTCTCACCACTCTGACATCCTGATATCTTCAATTTTTTTCTCTCCAATTTTAGCTTTTAAGACAGGCAGTGCGAGATTAATACACGTTTAAAAGTGGTTCTCTGTAGGCTTCACCAATGTGGAGATTTTTTTTTTGCTCAATACAAATTTGTAGCAACTGATATTTTACCAGAAACTTATTTTTGATTTTGCTTCATAAAATAAATCTGTTCCCATCATTAATCTCAGTACCCTACACCTTTTCTATACTGAAAAATTTTCTTTGTGGTTTCTGGGTGAATTTATCTGTGATTAGAAATATTACAATTGGTTACATTAAGAGATTAGGGTAACTTCTAAATACAGAGTTCCAAATTGTACTTAGAAAATACAGAAATACTAACTAGCCATCATCTTACCAGTTCAACAGCTATTTTGGAATGCAAATTAGGATAAAAATGGATAACAAGAAAATATTTTCCCTTTATATGTGATGCACCAGATTAGCCCTCAGTGGTCAAGTACTAAACATTACAAAAGTATAAATACACAAAATGGGACTAAAGGCTATTAAAGCTTAGCATGGAGAAACATGAAATAACCCAACATCTCCTGATACAGCTTCCTAGAAACTGCCAGTATTAATTTGGCCAGATAACTTTCAGAGGCAGTATCATTTTTCTGTAGTGTAAATAGTCTCTGATGTTAGAGAGAAAACCTTTTCTCTCACATAAAAGCTGGCTTTAACAAAGCACATCTTAAGCTTCACACTAGCAACATATGATAATCTGCTTTGAAACATGGTGTGCTGCTGGCATCGAATGTATCACCCTCACAGTACATCAAGCCAGGGAATTCTGCAGTGGGGAACACATTAGGAAAAATTACCTTCAAAGACCAGTGTTTGCATTCATATACACAGCTGATGATGTAAAGCAGATGTCTTCCTACTTGAGCACCTATTTTAATTCCAGGCACAAAGCATTCTGTGCCTGTGCAATGAGATGAGTTGCAGCACCAGTCCCACGTGTGCAGAACTCTGCAGACCTGGCTGCTGTGATGCTCTGCTGCTCTGCCGTGGGGATGGCTCTGCTCCCTGCCTGAGAGCACCCCGTCCCGAGCTGGGGTGAGGGGACTGTGCACATGCCCCAGGGAGAGCAGGGATGGGAACAGAGTGTACAGGGCTCCCCCAGGCTGGAGCTGATGAGCACAGATACACCAGAGCTGATGGTGATTCCTTCTGTCTTGTGGTGGGGACTGACGTGATCTATCATGAGAAAACACTTTCTTATCTTTACCTACAAAAAATGAAGTCTTAGTGGGATTTTAAGGAAGAAAGCGACTAGGCCACCAAAGATGCTATTAATACCTGATTTCTTGCCAAGGAGATATGCAAAGCCTTACCAGGCAAAGCTGCAGCAACAGCTGCAACAGAAACACCTTGGAGAGGACTCAGTTCTCACACATTTTCTAAGGCCTGTAAAAGGCCCAGAGAAACCTCTGAAGTTGAGGTACCACCTTGTCGTTACCCCAGCAGGACGATGGAGCAGGATGGAGGCAGGAGGAGGCAGCTACACTGCTCAGAGAGCTGGCACTGCCTCTGAGCAGGGTAAGCAGCACCCATCAGTGCCTGGCAGACCGTGACCACGCTGCCAAGGCACAAATAGAGGATGCTCAGAGCACAGAGAGGAGCTGCCCCCTCTTCTTGATCTCCTCGCTTCTGCCACATATGACAGCAACAGACCACATGGCTGCAGGTATTTCACCCACGACAGCTGTGATTTTCGCCCATCATCACTCAAAATTACACGTCTGGTGGTTCCTTTCCCCCAGGAGAGCCTGCACACCTAAAAGACAACAGGATCAACCAAGGCCCTGCTGAAGTCAGGTAGCCTCTTTCCTTTTCCATGAGGCTTTGGATCTGCTCCTTAATGTACTGCTGATGAAGTGTATTAAAATCTATACACTCAGCTTTCTCCAGCTTATTCAGTACAAGTGATGTTGCTTCTTATCTACAAATATAAATTGTTTTGTTGTTTACATGTCTCTGTAAAGTGAGTCCTTGCAGCACAGTGAAAAGCTGCTCTCTCTATCAAAAGGCAGGAGCATAGTTATCTATTGCCAGAGACACCAGTTTCATTTTTTGATTAGGGAAACATGCACCAGTGCTGTTACAGTTAATACAGCAGTTTTACTACACAAGTCACACGGGAGGCAATAGATCAGCTGTCCTACTGAGGAATGCAAACAGCACAGAGTGTTTGGATTTCCAGCATCCTTGAGAAGTGACTTTGCTATTATACTAACGATGCCCCAGTGAGTAATGATTTTCAGGTAGTAACAACTCTCGAAAATAACTCTTTCAGTCTAATTACACTGCCGGATTAGAGAAAGCCTTTCAGGCAAGTTTATGGGCCAGATTCTTAGTCACTTAGCCATAGCGACTTACAGTCTTAGCTACAACTCCACAGGTTCCAGGAGGAATAATCCAATTTATACGCTGGACCTACCTCTCTCTTCTGTAAACCCTGCATTAAAGGTTATGTAATAATTAAGGATGAAGGAATAAAAAAGCCAAACAGCCTGACTTGATTCAGGCAATGACTTTGCACTTACTGAAATGAGGATGAAGAGAACCAGGCTTGAAGAGATTAGTTATAACTAGGAGATTAGTTCAATGCAATAAAGCCCATTTAGCATAACATGGAGAACTCTCCGCCGCATTTTGGAATAATGCATTTTAAATCTGTCAGTTGCCTCTGAAGGCAACCAATCCTGCAAAGCTCACTCATGATTTACCTTTATGTGGTTTAAATAATCCCACTGAAATCAGACCATTCACAGTGCAGGCAAACAAGCAAAGTTAAACTACCGGATAGATTAGGGGTTAGGCCAGGGGAAAGTTCCCTGGATTCTATGTCTCCTTGAGACTTGACCTATAAACAAACAGGGAAATATTTGGCATTTTGCTTAGTAGAAATAGCCCTGGTTTTCAGAGGTTTTGGTTCTACTTCAAAGAAAATCGTCTATTCTTTCTCAAACAAATGTGAATTTCACAAGAAACCACATAAAGGTCTAATTCTCTATGGACATGTTTTTAATGCTTCCCCAAGATGGAAAAAAAATATTCAAACAAAATTGCCAAAATAAGTAAGCATATATAATTAATTTTCATTAATCCTGCTACAGTTCTCTAAACTCATTTGAAGCCTGTGCTCTAGATCAGCAGCACAATGTTAAAGCTGGTTTGAGCCACAGAGCTGTTAGTTGTCACATACCAAATGACAAAATATTCAATAAAGTTGCTGCCTTGCTCCAGCAAAAAAATATTTTTCTCAACATGAACACAGAGGACTAAGCAAGACGGGTGCTTTCAGCTCAAGTGTGTTTTAGAAGAAACACACTAACCAGAGCAAAGGCAGAAAGCCAACAACCACTAGATCAAGAACCTGAAATTTACATTTAATCAACCTCAATTAGGGACAAGAAATCAATTTAACACCCTGTTTGCAGAACATTTGCTCTGGAAGCATCTTGTATGACACAGCACTGCTAAAATTACCCCCACAGAAATCAGATGTTATTAAGGAAAGTACAATGGCCAAAGAAAATATGCCACAGAAGTCACTGAAATAGAACAAGAAATTTCTTTATTTGGTTTCCCAAAACTTCAAACGTAACCTTTGATAAGTTGAATGTTTGATCTTTTAGCTACCAGCACAATTTCCTAGTTACTTTTATAAACTGGAGCTTTCAAACTCCTACCTACTCCCAGTGATCTCTGCATACTGGCTTATTTAATATTCCCTCAGCTTATCTCAAGTCTCAGTGCAGCAAGGCTTTTTAGTTGCTATGGCCCTAAGCATGGAACATGAAAGAAAAGGATATCTGGGAGCCTCATTCTATATTTTTCATTTAAAAACAAGGTCTGGGAGCCTGAAGCATGTCCCCAGTCATTTTCAGTTGTTTTGGAGCTCCCACTAACACTTGGGGCATTCCATCTTCACAGGGTTCTTCTTCAAATATTCACTGAGACACGCAGAAATATCAAAGCTGTATCAGATCTGTGACTCTGTTTCAGTGTGAAATGGGATGCCTGCTTGCATAATTAGCAAAAGGGACTAAAGCGTTAAATTGGTCAAAGGGGTCTTGTCCAAAATCTCATGGCCTAGTTTCCTACTAGTCATTGTGGTACAGTCTTCCTAATCCCAGCACTCATACAAGAAGCATTTACTTTCCACAACCCAAATAACTCACAGCTCCTTCAGTACAGCACCATTGCACTAATCTGGTTGTTGTCACAAGCCCAACAGGAGCTGATAAGCACAATATGTTACATAAAGTATGAACAGACAGCGAGAGAGCACTACGTTCACACTGTTTGCTTTTGTTATTCTTAGCAAAAAGACACCATATCTTTGTGAGCACCTTTGAATTAATGTGCTTGTATCATCGTAGGCTTGCAGAAATGGTAAAGCACGTGTAAGAGGTAAGGAATTTGGAATATCTGAGCACAGCTGTTGTGTCCTCTCAGTTGTGCCGCTGAGAGACAAGCACTCTTAGCTTGGGAGCTGCACTGACACCAGCTCTGAAACCTTTTGGAAGTGGAGGCTGGGATATTGCAGGAAATGCAGTAACTCTCACACGGTAAAGGCAGCACCAGGTGGATCAGCAATGCAGTGACAAAACACACAGACTACTCTAGACTGAGGCGCTGACATCTCTTCAGAGAAGAGGCAGCAGAAGCAAATTAAACCTTTCATCCTATATCCCTTCTCCAGGTAGAGGGGTGCGTGACCACAGTGCACTGGATTCTGCCAGCTCAAACTCATCATCACAACTGTCTGGAGCTGGGGAGGGCTGGACTCATTGATGGTCAGGCCTGAAGAACACAACAGTGATGGAAATTACCTTTTCATTTTTGCCAGCGCTCACATCCTAAAAGTATATTGAGCTTGGTCCCTTGGACTTCTTGCTTGAAGCAGCAGCAATTCTCGGTTAGCTCAGCCAGAACGATCATGACTTGCTAACCCCTGCTAGTGAGAGAACAGCTCCACTGACTTTGGAGACCCCACTGAAACTTTAGGCTCTAACGCAGCCTACACCTCAAGCTTCATTCTGCTTGAAGTTTCTCTGTTATTTTTTAATCTGGCTCAGCTCTCCCTGTGTTGCTCTGCAATGTGCTTGAGCTCAGCTTGCCCTGGCAGGACAGCACAACCTGAGGAAAATTCCCTGCCAAGGTCAAAGGGATGGGATCTAGAAATGCGAGGATTTGCTGTTCCCTTCAGAGCTACTCTGACACCAGCAAAAATTAGACCCCACATCTTTCTCTAAATCTCCTCTCCTTCAGCAAAGAATGTTGTATACATGAAGTAATCCAAACACTTAAGACAGTATTTCACATCCAAGTTCTGGAGTATTTCAACTTTTCCTGAGAGTCTGAAAATAGCACTAGCTATAGAGGTGTAAATATGGGTCCAAAGGAATCTACTAGATATTATACATATGATGAAGGAAAATTATTTCTACTGAATTTAAAATAAGCTGTAGACTCACATTTCCATTTTGTCCTTTACTGTAAAGACTGGCAGAGAGATAAACTGATATAGCAGAGAAATTGGGAACATTTTACTACTGGGGAGAATGCAGAGGTGGTGGATAAGGGTAAAAGACGAATATTCTCTGCTGTTTTCTGCCTCCCAGAGAAAAAATGCTGTGCATTCAAAAACATGGGAAGGCTGGCACATAAAGGTAAAGACTAAGGCCACCTGAGATAAAAATTTCCCGAGTAACAGAACATTTCCAGCTAATAAAGATACAAAAGTTGAAAAACTTATGTACAGAGAAAGCATGGCTTAAATACATCTTTTCCACTTCCAATTTCTGATTATTTGAAAATCTTTGATTTCTGCTCTTTGAAGTTAACTGAATACTATGCACAATATCTGTAACTTAAAGCCTGCTAGTTTTAAATCATTGCTTTCACAAGCAATTTTATTGACTTTAGCATCCAGTGATAATTATTTTTAATCATATTTTCGTAAAGTTCAACTAAGAAAGAAAAATCCTGTCCTTGGAAGTCCGCAACATTTTAGATGAGTACAGAAAAAGACATTACAATTCCTACCTTTTTCTGTGAACTCAGTTATGATTTATATGTGCTTGCTGTTGTTCATTAAAGTTTCATATAAAATAATGACTCATCAGTAGAAACTGAAACTTTGCTACAGTGCAAATCTTTTGGAGCTTTTCACCTGAATTTCTCAAAGAAACTTACCTAAGTATTACTGGTTTGAACTCAGCAATAACTGTGACATAGATACGAAGCATATGACAGATATTGCTGAGTGCTGTGGAACACAATTCAAAAATTATATAGACCATAACTCAGCAGATATTACTACTATGTCAAGTATACTGCAGCACTCAGGGAACTTCAGCTTCTTCTCCACTGAGAGTTCCTAGCAGTCACGTGCCTGAGCAGTTTAATGAAACAGGTATATTATTAATGCTGCCAGAAGAAGGAAGATTTCTGTGAGAAGGAAAATATATAGTTGGGGTGTTAAATGCAATTTAAATTTATAATAAACTCCAGATGTTGCAAATTGGGCTCTGTTGTGGGGTAGTGCCATTCCCAAGCTTGAGATTCTGTAGGGATGTTTAGAGACATTTTAGGGGCTCACTTTCTAATCCCAGTTTTTCCTCCACCAGTACATATTTGACCCCAGCACAGGGAACACCTGTGCATGGAGATGAACAAAACCCAAACTCACAGCTCTTGCTGGGTTTGTTCTCCCTGGCACTTACACACGAATCTCACCACAGCATATGGAGACCGAGCAGGGCTCAGTCCTGTGGGGTTTTAAAGCAAGGTCAGAGCACTGGACCCCAGAATGCTTGCAGAGGTCTATTCCGCTGCTCATCCCTGTCTCCCAGCTCAGGGGGCTGTTTGCCCTGAGGATAACTCCTTTCTGTTGAGCTCCGAGGCAAAGGTATTAAGTGCCCCTGTTAAGTCAACATAACACAATTAACCTGCATAGTTCACATTAGCAAGCTATGTGATTTTAAATTGTCTTAAAACCAAATTTACTGCTCAACATAGCGTTTTTGTCAATCAGACCTGTATTTCTGTGAAATGGATAACAGATTTGTTTACCAAAAAATATTTGTCCTGAAGCCATGTTGATAGACATCTCCCTTTTTTTTTCTTAAATTGTGTGTTTACAGTCTCTATTTAACTATTGTATTTCTTACACCTCTGTGTGACCTGTAGCTAACCAGCTTAGAGTTTCCTATTCTTCAAAAACCAAATTTCCCCTCTTTTTTATTACATCAGTGAAAAAAATAACACTGTTGATCATCTGTCTTTTATGTCCCTAAAAATTTTCTGAATCTGTGGTTTAAAAAAATTTTACTTTCAGTGAGTGCTACCACCTTTTTTTTCCCCTAACTGGTGAATATTCTATTCTCTCAAAATCTGCCTCCTGCATACATGTTCCTGCTTCATTCCAAATATAGGACACAAACTGTTGTTGACATTTCTTGCCTCTTTTGCATGACTATTCAGGATTTCACCATCTGTATCAAGCAAAAAATCCAATAAAGGTTTCTTTTGATCCCAATTATATTCTAGAATGCTTTTTAAAAATGTTTTACCCGTAGCCATTGACATATTTCCATTAGTGTCCTTTATCAGATAAAGTTTTTTCAGTACTGTGTTGTAACAAGGATGGCTTCTGACCACTGTAATATATTATTTAGGCAAGACTGCTTTATCTAACTGTGGGCTTGATTAAGATTTTTCACTTTAAATGTATGATCTAGGCAGAAAGTTTCAGTGGTTTTGAGTCAGACAGTTATCACACTCAAGCTATAGTCTGTTGTGAAAAGAAAGGGGAGTGAATTGTAATTAGGGAATGTACTAATTGTTTTTCTGAAGGAAATCCAACTGACTTACTCCATGCTGGTCTCAAAACAAAGCTTTACTAAGAAGTTACATTTCAATTTTAAAATACCTGATGAAATTGTTTAGTATCCCTGCCAGCATTCACCAACTATATATACTTATAGATGTTATAAAAAAGATTTTCTTCATGCATGGTGCTTACAGCTCAGATTGCTCCCCAGTGAGGCTTGCCTGGGAAAATATAACTTCGGAAGGCAGACACAGTATGTTTGCATGTATATGAGTCTTACACATACACCTAAGAGCAACGTTGACAGGAACATTCTATTTCTAAAAAGGGCTAAGAGGGTGACAGCCAGCAGGTGACCTAACTTTAGGCCACAGCATCTATGGACACAAAAGTAAAATGGAGTTAGATGGCAGGGACTAACCAAAACATACTCTGAAGGATAGAGAATTGAGGCTTATGAGAAACACACATTTGGATATTTGTTGCCATGTAATAAAAGCAGTGGAAACATCAAAAATTATCTTTATTCTCTTAAAAGAGAATAAGATTATTTGTCCCGTAAGATTATTTCTTCCTTCATTTTGTCCTCAGTAACTCAAATGGAGATACAAGAAAAAAAAAAAAAAAAAGGAATGTTACAATGGAACAGATTGCCTTAAATGATAAACTTTAGGTATTTTGAAGGCTAGAAAAATATTCAATTTGTAGTGATGCGTATCTAACAATTGTCACATTCTTCTTCCGATTTTTTTATGGAAAACTTAGCACTTGCCTGATCCAATAACACTATACATGAGAAATTTGTAGAATTTAGAAATGCATTGATGACTTTTCATCTGTAAAACTATTTGATACTATGTTTCACTTTAAAACATATTCAATCTAACAGGATTATCATGTCTTTGTGTGAAGAGAAACCACCCCAACCTGAATCATCCAACATGACATTTGCCAACTAAAAAAGAAAGCAAATGAAGAGGAAAATAGCTCATATTCACTACACATTGTATGCAAAACTCCATTTACTTGCTTTATGAGGGATTTTTGGAAGGTTTAAAGAAGCTGGAGTGATAGGTTAGTTTTGTATGCCAAATTAACCTAAAATTTGCAATAGGCAAATGGAGCATGTAGCAAGATGAAATACTTTAGTAGTAGTTAAGGAGCAAATGTGGTTTACCTATGGAGAGTTTTTCCACACTAAAAACACAGTGGAAAGACATTAATCACTGCTTGCTTTCTGCATTCGGTTTGATCTAATGCTTACATGAAAGAAATATGCTGGCAGCTTGGAGAAAATAATAGGTATTACAGAAAAGGAGATGCTTACCTAGAAGAGTATTTCTTTTAGAGTCTAGTGAAAGAATTGTCTATGCAGTGCGAATGGGACATTGCCAAAAACTACACATACTATTACTCCTAATAGTTATTACTCTGCACTCATTTAGGTTCCTACAATCTCATTTTTCATCAGTGTAGGGGGACCTTGTTCTAAAATTCAATCAAACTTTAAAAGACAAAGTCCATTTGCAAAGCTACTCATCCCTTGCCATCTATTTGAGCATTCTCAGAATGGGAATTCCTAAAACACTAAGTAATTTTTTCTTATATGGTGACTGGAAAAAATAGACAGAATCACTTAGAGTTTCTTTTAAGAGAGAACACAAATTCATTTTGTTAATAAAATAGTCTTTCATGCAAAAACTTCAAATGAAGTTGCCCAAGGACCAACTTGAACTTTTGGCACCCACAGTGTTCCTTGTCAAGATCACAGGCCTGCCTGCTACCCCTTAATCCTGCTCATCTCGTTTGTTTTGATCCCCACCCACCCTGGCTTCATTCAATGCCCTGCAGTTACTATTGCTGGAAAAAAACAGCAACAGCCAGTCCTCATCCACACTTTGCATGTTGCTAATGATTTATAGACTGCAATCATATGGCTGTTTATCGAGCTGAGAGAGCCTGGCCTCTTCGCTCAGACACCAAAGCTAAGCATGCTAATTTTGGTGCTTTAACTATATCTTGCCTCACCTCTTTCATTGTTTTAATCTGAATGTGTGGCACCAAAAAAAAAAAAAATCAACTTTCCCAAAACCAGTATTTGCCTCTTACAAAAATTCTAAAATTTCTAGTAAGTGAAAAGTATCAAGAAAAAAAGATGAAAAGGAATTTTTTTCTAATGCATATGGGCTGTGAACAGACAACAGCCGCTCTACTTTCTTGATGTAATTTCCACAGAACTTTCCAATAGTTTCAGCCATCACTAGCGCCATAATGCAGCAAACTCAGTAGAGAGGGCTACTTCTAGATTTTATATTCGATTTTCCTTCCTTCCTCTCTTGAGCATCCTATGTTTATCGTTATTCCTTCCTCTCATTCCCAGTTGTTTCATGCCTTCTGAAGACTATAAATGATCTTTCACTGGGGCTGCTAATTAAAATAACTTGCTTTCAAAAAGCAAGGGGAAAGAGATGATGAACACCGATATGATCCACCTGGCATTACATGGAAGAAAAATTCTTAAAAGGTAGAGATCATAGGTAGCAAATTTGCTAATTTGACTGCACTTATTCTTTCAGTCATAAACCAGCTTTCAATTTCTAGATTATCCTTAGTTGCTTGTGCAAGCTGACAGCCAAAGGACAGACACCATCCCAAGAGCAAGATAATTATCCCTGTGGCCAAAATTTCAAAACTTGAAAGGAAAACAGGACGAAAAGAAATCAGAAAAGTGAGAGACTGGCTGTTCATCTATTCTTAGTGTATATTTGATGAGATGGTTTAAACACTTTGAAGTGAAAGGATCTTGATCACCACAATGGCTGATGCAGTTTAACTGTTTATGAGGGAGGGAGACTCCACAGACAATTCCTATTCACAAGACTGAAATCAAGTCTTCTAAAAAATTATTCCTTTTATTCTTATGAGCATACCAATCACTGACTCTCAGATAATTGACAAAATGGTTTATAACATTTCTATAACAAAGAACATGATTCTGTAGTGAAAGGCATAGTCAGACAGAGAATGACTTTTAAAAAAACCCTGTACTTACCATCTACAGAAAAATGAAAGAAAGTCAAGGTTTCTGCTAAAAGTCTGAAAAGCACTAAGTTAATAACATGAAGTCCCTTGAGTAATTCCTAATTTGACTATAAGCATAACTCAAATATAAGATTTGCATGATGCCCTGAAGTGTCATTATCACTGCTTGATTGCATTAATTAATACATTGCCAGCATCAGCTTGATAATCACTGGTTCCTGCTTTGTGAGTGATTCCTTAAATTGTAAGTCAGTGCAGGATTTTGTGAAAACAAGTTATTGTTATTTTTACTCCAGTGAGCTTATAGTTCACTGCAATTATGTAGTAATATAAAATTTTATATGCAAAAAAAATTTGCATTTCTAATTACTTGGGTTTTTTTCCCTTCAGAATTTCTGCTGCTACATTTCCAACTGCCATAACCAGTCAGAGAGGATTCTCTCAAGGATAAGAAGGCAGAATGGAAAATTCAAACCAACCTCCATAGACAGCAAGATGTCTTTCATTAGATTTGGTAGCATACAGCTGCACTTTGTTCTTTCAACCACACAGATAAATACTTTCATTGTGTATGTTAATCAGACTGGGAAAAGATACAGAAAATGGAAGAGTCAGATTTAAACTACATTTCTGAATAATTACATCAAGATGTGCCACTTACTGAGGGTTTCTTTTTTTCCTAAGTGAAAAACATTATAGAAAATGCACAATAATTATTTCTCTTAGAGGATGCAAATCTTTATCCTGACATGGAAAAGAAATGGAACGGTATATCTACTATAATAGATTTTAATAGGCACCCCAAGGACAGTGGTACACACTGTCTCACAACACATCAGAAAGGAAGGCAAATCAAAGCAGTTCAGTATATAGCAAACAAGGTTTTTAAGAAGCTCCTTCTATACTACAGGCTTGGGTAAAATGGCTCAGAGACCTTGCAAGACAGGGAAGGCACCAGGGCACACAATTCCCCTTGGACACAGAGGTTACAGCCACAGTCCCATTGATTTTGATGAGACTATTGTGTACTGAAATGAATGCTGTTTGATTCAATCGGACTTTTTATAGATACAAATTGCTTTCCTTAATTGTAATGGGTAGAATGGAGGTAAGAGAACAGTATTGGATCCTCAGTCTTGTTGTGTAGAGGAAAAAGCAATTTCCTAAGCTGCAGGACTGAAATGTTCCACCCCCTCAGGGAGGTAGAGAAGGTGCTCTTTCATCTTTGATTTTAGGGTGGTTTTGTCCTAATATTATTTCTGAACAAAAAATCCTTCATCTATGTTAAAAAAAACCCCAAAAAAATCCAAAAAACCACATGCAACTGTCATCTTCTAATGTCTTTTAGTTATTACTGCAACAGTATTTAATTATCCTTATCACCTGACCTGAGCCCATTACAGTTGATGAAAAAATTTAGTTGGCTTTTGACTAAGCCTATTGTAATACAAACTTCATTTCTGTTCCTAAATCTCACTTTGATATAGAACTACAGCGCAATTATAGCAAGTTCTATCCAAGAAAAGAGAATTTACTGAGATTAAATTGCATCATACTCATCATATGAATTCTAGATGCACTGACTACCCAAAATCTCAGCTGAAATCTATTTAAAGTAAAAAACATGCAAACAAAATGAACAATTATTCAAATTATAAATTCAAAAATGTACCAGTATTTAACCTCTGCCTGTCTAGTATGAAATGGATTGAAAAGACAAGCGTTAAGCAATAATTGGTGCAGAATAGCCATGTAGAACATGGTGGGTTTCTGTCCATGCTCTAAGCATGAGCAGCAACCTGGGAGTGGACTGGAGCTCACAGGGCTATGGAGATGATCCAAAGAACAAACAAGTCTAACACATCCTTCTCTCGACACAGCTTACCTCATCACCAATAAATAGTACTGCATATTAGCAGTCAATCTTTTCTTATCCAGGTTCACAGCTCCTTCTCTCTGAAACACAGTGTCATGACAGACATGATAACTTACACTGAAGTATTTTACCAGAATTCCATCAATGTAAGAGATGTCCATCCATTCCTACTGCAATTAAAGTTCATTCAGTGATTGTTAGCAGTGGCCCTCAAACTCACGGTAAAAGTAACATATCTTCTGTGCTGGCATATAAAAAAAACCCTAAACAAATCCCACCCCAACGTCCATTCTTAACACTGAATTCTTTGAATAAACAGATATAAAATATTAGTTAATTGACTTATTTAAAGTGCAATAAGAATCATGGAATCCAATCTTATTTGGCATCTGAAATTGGCCACACTTGTTGAAACACCCAAGGCAAACCACTAATTTTTACCATTGCTATAGGGCTTCTGCAAAGGAAATTCATTCTGACAGACAAATTACAACCTCAGCTTCTATCAGCTTCTTTCGGGTACAGCAGTTGAGATTATGAAATGTTTAAATAACTAGAGGACTCAAACCACTCAGTATGTAACATTCTGACTTGGTCAGAACATAAACATAAAATTCAAGTGAAAATATTCCTCTTCTCCCCCTAGAATGGTCTAGTCCAAGAAATCTCATTTCTCATTAAGTAAAGAATATAGGATATGCTACATATGTTTTCAACAGTTCCTAACTCAAGGGAATTGGTGAGTAATAGATCATTTAAATTCAGAAAGACAGAATTTCCCTTTTCAGCCAGCACTCCACACAGAATTATTTGAAATGGCAAGAGGAGAGGGAATTGTTTCAATCCTTTTCACTAACTAGATAAGCTCTAACAGGTAAAAGACTAATTACACCTTTGGTGGGTACTAACCAAAGCTCTCCCTGGCAACAATTACAGCAACTGCCTGAGACCTGGACTTGTGCCACTGGAAAATGGAAAAACACCCATGGCATGAAAGAAAACCTGACTTCCTTCTAGGAAGAGAGATTTTTGCTGCCTCTCTGGAGCCTGAGCAGCTGCACTGCCCTCAGGTGCCCTGAGATTTTGTGCCATAGCCAGGGCAGGGCACTGCATTCCCTAACAGACCCTGCCATATCCACACCCCAGAGGGATGAAGTGTCAGGCGACGAGAAGGAGAAAGACATTGGTGGCAAAATCCACTAACTGCTGCTCTCACAGGCTGGAGAAAAAGCTGTCATCAGCCATGGTCTCTGCTGGGAGAATTTCCCACTTTGTCTCTCTTACTGTGTATTTCTGCATTTGCTATTTTGCTTAACACAAGCCAAGTTCGAGCATCACCTGTGTTTTAGCGCTTTCTTCTCAGCTGGGAGGACCTGTAATTGTATGTGTTTCTATTCATATGAAGGATTTAATGAGCTACCAATAAAAGCTGCTATCAAAGGCAAATATGCAAGCCATAAGGACAAAAATTCGTGTGCACCTCAGTTAAGTTTCAAATACCCTGAGGATCTATATGAACTTTCATTATGTCCTGCCTTGTGTCTGACATAGCATAATACATAAAAACGCACCAATTAAAATCCAAGCCTTTTACTTGCTAAAATCTCCATGTTCATCCAACGGAAGAGTTTTTACACTGCCATGCTAATGTGTTCCACATAGTGATGGGGCATAGGAACAGAACACTCCTTAAAGCTTCTGACTATAATAAACAGAGTATTGCAGGAACAATACCTGATGCAGAAAAAAACCCCTACCCTAATGCTTTATACTAAATAAAAATTAAGAGCATAAACAAAAGTTTGTCAAAACAAGCACACAAAAATCCAAACCCCACAAACAGCAAACGTATATTAAAAACTCTGAAAGGTGAAGTTCCCAACTATTTTTATGGCATTTGCTCATCTTTTTCAACCTTTTGGTTTTTACATTCTTCAAGAATATGCATTTTCACAGTTCAAAAATTATCAAAAAGGAATATGTTTCTAAGTCCAGTCAATTTTACAAAATTAGGACTAAAAGCAGCTGAAGAATGTTCTTACTAAAAGAGTAAGCAGCAGAAAACTGTACTGTGGGCAGTCTCATACCTGTGTATGCTGCTCTGTGATCAGAAGGAAGGGGTGAACATGGCAGAACAAACGATCTACGCAGAGACTGGCTCTGCTTTGGGAGGTTTAACTGCTGTGCAGTGAAGGGTTCTTAGAAATTATGATCTGTTTACTTAAGTAGCTCATTTAACAGTGAAATTCCCTTTAAAAGCTGTAGCTGAAATAGTATTACAGATATGCAAAAATTAACTCCTCAGCTTGCTTTGGTTTCCAGTAATATCAGAACTTGGAAGCATTTGAGGTGTGGAGAAACAGCAGTCCTCCCTTAATAAGTGGCAAACATGGCCAGCACTGAGCAGATTCCCCAGGGATGTGGTCACAGCCCCAAGCCTGACAGAGTCCAAGTACCTGGACAATGTTCTCAGGCACATGGTGCGACTTTTGGGGTGTCCTGGGCAGGGCCAGGACTTGGACTCGATGATCCTGACGGGTCCCTTCCAACTCACCTTATTCTCTGGTCCTATGATTAATATATCTGCTAAATAACCTTCCTGTCTTTCACGCTATTTCACACTCACAGCATTTCAGGTAGTTTAGCCTCCAGCTCACCCATAAATATCCTTGATAAGTCCGTGGCAGTCTAACCAATAACAATGAGAAATATTTGACAAAGGAAGGGAAAATTTTGCAAAACACATAGTACAGTTCAATGCAATTTGGTTGTCATACTGTGACCAGTCAGCTGTGTTTTACATGACATGTACATTCATTTCCACGTGGGCTCTATTCATGCTCTGTATCTGTGCTCCAACAACATGGAAAGGTTCTTCTGCTTGGAAGATCTACCTTTAAAAATAGAGCAGAATGTGATGAAAACAACATGTTTTGCTCTTACTTCTAATATATTTTAAAATAAGGAAAAAATCAATAATAAAGTAATTTCCTTGACTCCTAGGGGAAGAAGTATGCAAGCTCCACATAATTATCTGGATGACCTCAAATTCTTCTTTTATAGTTTTTCATTTATGATCAGGCTAAAATGTGACAGTTAAGATTGATGATATATACCCTTTTTTGGTGGCTGCTGCTATACTGATTTTCTTTACTTTCCCATATTGCATAGTACAGAAGAGAAACATATTTCAAATTTTGCAGGATTCCAGTTTCACTGGCAGCAAAACTGTGATTTGACAAACATGAATTGGATGATATTCCACCATTCACCAGGCCTTCAAGAGTCTGGGATAAACACATTAGAAGGGCATTGCCATTAATTGCACAGTCCCACCTATAACGTGACAGTACTTCTAGAAAGTGTAAAGACATAAACTGAGGCACTTCATAAAAATCCAATGAGAATGGAATTCTGTAACGGTCAATGAAACAACTAATAAAACACATGCTCCTTAGATGTCATATCAGTATCTATACTCCTTTATAATTTTAAAGGGAAAAAACACCTAACTATGAACCTGCATGGCTTCACACGTCTTTGCTAATTCAGGGACTCTGTTGATTTACAAATTACCAGCTATAGGTCATAAAGTTTCTTGTCTAATACAGGCTGGTAACTCTCATTGTGTGCAAATGAATACATCAGCCCCCTTTTAGGTGAGGAGGAAAGTTTTGCCACTAATCATCTTCCGAGCATTCTGTCACAAAAGAAGTCACAGAATTGTCATATAATGGAAAACTCATAATGACTTTTTCACTCTATGACAGGCACACACTTGTCGGTGTGCATGGGGGTCCTTTATTTGAATGGATGCAACATAGACAAATAAGCTGTAAAACTGAGGTTTTTTGGTATCTATAATGCTCCTTACAGGTGGCATAAGAGAAAGAAAGAACATTTCATACATGTAACCTTATATTTAAGGGATATTCAAATAAATGCAGAATAAGTAACTCATTAGAGCTTTGAAACTGTAAAAGGCTAGGTATACATATATCAAAATATTAAAAAATACACTCTCTGCTCCAGAAACTTAAATTACCTCTCTGACAAAAGTCAAGAAAGAAATAGACTAATTAGAAGAAATATCTATAATCAGTTTGCTGAAGAACCTTAGCTATCCAATTTTTTAAAAGGAAATCTACAGCACCACATTCCAAATTTTTATACCTTTTTCTCCTTACAAAGGTATTCTACTTTTGAGACAAATTTGGGAGAGGAGAGCCCCTTACCCTAAGAAAGACAAATAACAGAACAGATTAACTCGTAAGAGTGAACACTTTGAGTGTTATTCAGCAGCTCACTGACTCTCCATATTTTTGTCATGTACAACAGTGGCTTTATTCTAGAAGATGAAATCCCCATGCAAGGTACTCTAGGTAGTTTTACAGAGCTGCACTTCCCCAAGAATATTTTATTGTAACCATAAATAAGTATTTGTAGAGTACCAGAGATAATTGATGTTGGCTGTGAGTAACTCTGTTAATAACAGCTCCCTCCGATGCTCTAAATAAAATTTATTTATGGCCACTCAGGAACCATATAAAACACAGTATACACACTACTACAGACATCAAAAACTGGCTAAATAAATGATGTTTCATTTGCATGTGAAGGTAATAAACATTCCTGCATTTGCTAAATTTATTTGTGCCTTACATCACACTCTGGCTCCTCAGCAGTACATAAGTCTCTGCATCCACATGAGACTTCTAGCATTTCCTGACTCTTCAGCACTCTTTATATCCCCAGGATTCTTCTTCTCCCATACTATGCCTACATTAGTTACCAGCATTCCTGTATCTATTTTCACTCCTGTCTCTTTAGACTAACACAATTTCTGTTATCAGCCTTTAAGCCTTTCTAAAACCCTAACTACAACATATAAATATTGACTCTCTTTAAATTAGGATCAGTAAAGCCACTGGCTTAGTCCTGCTTTCCATCAAATATACATTCACATAGGGTTTACCAAGTTGAGAGATAAGCATTAGATATTTTTATAGATGCCAGTACAATGTGCAGCAGCATGTCATTAGCAAGGATTTTCAGATCTCTGTGTGCAAGCACTGCACACCAGCACCTTACACAGCCCAAGGCATTAACTGTTACCTGCAGAGTTAAAGCTCTGCAACTAAAAAAGTGGCGGTAACTGTGTAGGTAAAGCACGTGCTTAAAATTTTATAAATTGTCTTCAAATATAATACTAATTACATGAAATTTTAAGTGAGCATCCTCAGGAGGTAGTGCAGGTCCTAGGTTTCTTGATAAGTTGATCATACTTTCTGGGTGGCTCATTTTTCAACCAAATCCTCTAGATCAAATACTTCGGAGGAGCAGACCACATTAAACAGAACCCCAGCAGACAAGGCCACTCACTGACGGAGCACAGCTTCTTGTCAGATTTTCTCGAGCATCACAGCCAGCACGAGAGGTGCTGAGCCTTCCCCTCTGCCGGTCCCTCACTCATCACCCACTCAGCAGTGCAGCTCTGAGGTTTGCAAGGCTGTGTCCAAATCTGGATCAGAGTTCTCCTTGTGTAAAGATGCCTACAAAAGGGAGCCTAGACAGGAGAAACCGCTCAGGCTTCTTATCAAGTGACAGCCTCACCACCTAATCTGTGAGGCCCCCAATGTGATGTCTTCTCCAAAATTCACCAAAACAAATTAATTTCTTTTCACACCCTCTAAGAGTGTAGTTATTTTTATTAATCTTCATTAATAAGCATTTAGAATCCATTCTTGGCTATAATAATTTTTTGGGCGGTCCTTTCCTTTAGACCCACAAAACAGCCAAGTCTTTAAACACCATAGATATTCACATAAATACAGTAATTGGTTCTAATACTCCAGATTGTCCTTTCCCAAATCAGAGATGGAGGGAGACCTTCACAGGCAGGAAAAATTGCTGAAGCAGTCACTAAAAGGCCTAGTGAGGAAGACTAGGAAAATGTTTGACTTTCAATTTCTCGTTGTGGTTTAAGACTAGAATATTTCAGACCCTCTTAGACTATTATAGTCTAAGAGTTTTTTACTCTTTTTTTTAACCGAATTTTTTGCTATTCATAAATGCATTCATCTAAGCTGCCTGAGTGGGATCTTTTCTCTCTATAGCTTCAAACATTAAACCATTTTTTTTGCTAAATATGCCTTTCTACTGTCATTTTCTCTGATGTTCGGTTTTTAAGAAGGCTTAAGCAAATTTATATTTTTGGTCTAATATGCTAAACAGTTTCTTCTTTCATCTGCTCTTTCTCTGTACCCCATATGCTTTAGATACAAAGATCCCTAACAGGCTAAGGCATGAATTTGATGTGTGTTTCCAAGATACAATTAAGCTAACAGCCTCCAAGAAATCAAATAACATAGGGCCTAAGGGCTTAGTATATTTTTTTTTAAAATACACAACAGATTTTTCATATTTGCAAGTGTATTCTCCTGTTATTTTTGGAAAGGTATCTATTTATTGTGCATAATCTATAATTTGTGTTATGAATAGAATGAAATGTGGAAAAATATATAAAATATATCCAAAAATCAAGGGGAAAAAAACCCCTGAAAACAACAACAACCTCTTCTAAGAGCTATGAAAGAGCTGAGTCCAAGCTCTTCTTATCTCAGGCTTGGTATCAGCCACAGAAGCACCTTTCCTAAAAAGATAGATTTTTGGCAGACACAGCAGTGTCAAAGCAGCAAACAGGAAGGTCAGCACAATACACTGCTGAACATTTTATAAGAATTTGGAAAAACATGAATTTTATTTTAAAAACTGTAAACTTTCACAGGAAACATAAATGTTCGTCAGCTCCAGGTATTCATGACAATGTTTCCTAAACCTTGCTGAAAGACTGCAAAATATTCATTCTTAAAAAGACTTGTGAGGGATATGGAGCACAACATGTGAGGAACCCAAACCTGCTCAGTGAGTGTTGCAGGGGGAAAGAAAAGCTGAGTAGTTTCAAATGGAAATTTTTACAATTAA
Organism: Acanthiza pusilla; assembly: GCA_036630365.1. Taxonomy (NCBI): domain Eukaryota; kingdom Metazoa; phylum Chordata; class Aves; order Passeriformes; family Acanthizidae; genus Acanthiza; species Acanthiza pusilla. Next base: position 11,588,009 of record JAXCHO010000026.1, on the reverse strand, counting down.
AAATACTCCGTTCATTGAAGTAGAGATTTGATTTTTAAATTTGGCATTCTAGTGTTACAAAAAAAAAAAAAGACATTTTTGTAATTTAAAGTCCCATAATCCTACCTTGCAGATTCTTTTTTTTGTCATTCCACTTGGATTTTTATTATGTTTTTGTATTTATGTTTTGTTCCTATTAAACATACAGCTATAACGCAAGCATTTGATATTCCCCTCCTTTCCCAATCACTTTAGATGATTTTCCTTCCAAACAAACAATAAGTATAAAAAAAATAATTTCTTCTTCACAAGTGCCACTCATGTGGAACTAAACTAAATCATACAACAATTAACAATATGTTAATGAACTAAGCCAGAAGTTTAATGGAGATGAAAAAAGCATTTCTAGCAGTTATAGTTAGGAGATTATTTTAAACAAAAGCTTCCTGAAGCTAAATACATCACATAAACAATAAATTCCAGTTTGTGATTACAAAAATTGATTTTTATTTGCAATAATTTGCAAATTTAGCAAAAGGCAGCGACTAGAAACAAAGCATTTCCTGCTACAGATAAAATGGAAATTTTATCATCTCATAAAGAGTAAAGCATGGCAACCATAAAACACAAGGGTTTTGGCAAGTGATCACCACACCTGGTATTGTTTAATAGGCAAAATCCTAGCAGAAGCTCTTGTTGTTTCAAACTGAAATTAATGAAATATTGGATTCAGAGAGACTAGAGTTTATGTTAAACTGATCTTAATATAGCAAGAAATGAGTTCTTGAGTTACGAGATGAAAATATACTGGATATTATGAAAACCACATGGTTTATACCTCTAAAGCAGATAAATATCTTGTTAGCATAAATCCTGTTAACATTAATCTCCATTTTCATATGCATATTTTACCTCTCCCTCACTTGCTGAATTGAATTCTACAATTATTTGCGAGGAGAAATACTAGGCAAAGAAAGGTTAGGTCAGAAACCTCCAGAAATATTTATGAATATTTTTTCATCCTCCCCAAATTCTTTTAATAGGATTTAATAGGATTTAATACTAAAACTTTTTAAAAAATCAAAACACAATAAGTTATTAAGCTAAGAAATCTTTTAGCTCAGAAAATTACTGCATTGGTTATTGTTTTGAACTATTCATTCCTGTTTCTCACCATTCATTCTCTATAAATCTCTATAAATCTCAAAAAGAACCAGCCATGGTATCCCCAGAACAAAAATGGTGGGTGACATCTGACTGAGCAGGTCTGTGTGTGGAATTCAGAGGAGAAATTAAATTCGCCCTTGTTCAAATGGCAGCTGCACCCACTGCTGCAAGATGCAGACTCCATGTGTGCCACACATGGGGAAAGGACTTTAACAACATTTGTGACCATTCCTGGCCACCAAAAACACTCTGCATTTCACTACCAGATACATACAAGCTCATCTGGGTACATCAGTTTCTCCACATTCCTAAAATGTCTTTTTTGCCTAAATAACATTTTTTTAATTTTTGCTAAAGACAGGAGAATTTCAGCCATTTTAGAATTGCCATTAATATAACTTGTCTTCTTCATTAATGGCCATAATTCTGTTTAGAACTCTTTGTAAATGTTTTTCTTACTGTAGTCAACTCATTTGTCTGGCATGGACTTTGTTGTTTGTCTATTGTCCATATGCTCATCAAACCCAAAATATAATTGACTGCATAAGCTTATTTGCATGGCTTCCCATCTGTCCCTGTCAGGTAAACTTTGTTTTTTTGTTTACTAATGGAAAATTAACCTTCTGTGCTCTTGAAAAATGAATCAGTCACCTCCATTAGGTAATTTATTGTCCTATTGAATTTGTAAGATACCCCTTTGCAAAGGAGGGCCCTGTTATCAGCAAATATTAAGGGAGAAGAACAAGCACAGAGGCTCCACCACTTCCCAGCAGGAGCAGCACTGGGCTGCATAACAGCTTCTGCTTCCTTACATTTGATTAAGCTTTGTCACTAGAGCCGCCACAAGATACTCCATCATCATTCTGTAATTCAAACTATTAAAAAAAATTAAAATTGTATAGCACATACAAAAACTGTAACTTCTTGGTGTTATAAAGTCATTCCTGGAAAGATGCCAAAGTACATCCGGTTAATGAGTACTGAAATATGATTCCCTTCTTTACAGATACATTTAATAGATAAACTCTTATTACTGCAAACACTTAACACATATCAAAACCAGAAATAAAAATGAAAAGTGAAATAAACTTCAGATTGCTTTATAATTATGCAGCAAGTAGACTTTGCTTAATTTGGACCATGCACACCAATTACAGCCACAACCCTGACTCCACAGCCTCTGAGTGCCTCCAAGACCACAGCTGTGCCACACACAGAAGGATACATTTCCCCCAAAGGGAACAGCAAGATCCATAATTTATCTTTGCACACAAAGGGGAAATATCCCTGTAAGAGTGAGGCAAACCTATAGTAACAAACAAGGTGAGGAGGTAAGTAAAAGAGGTGTGAGCAGCCCCCACTCACTCAGCTGGCAGGGAGCAGCTTTCATCAGCAACAAAGGCTGATAAGTTAGATTTCAACATTCTTGTACAACTCTGATTTGGGCCAAAATTGAACATAAAAAAGAAACTGGAGGAGTGCCTGGGAATAAAAATTCTCTTCCCTAAGGTTCCTGAGAACTACCATGGTGTAGAGGTGTGATCTCCATTACAGTACAGATGCTGCCACACACAGTCATTTAAGAAGCAGCATCACAGAAGCAATGCAGTGTGAGGTGTAACACACCATGTCCCTGGCAGCAGGGTCAGGTCTAAACACTGCAAAACTGCTCTGGCGATGAGATTGCAAAGCACATGAACGTTGTCTAAAAGTATGCACATATATTTTATTCTATCTACATTAATGGGATCAGTAACCTTTACATTTGAAGGATATTTCTTTACACCAAGCAGAAATAATCAATTAAGCTTTTAATTAATTCCCAAACAGCAAGACTTACTGGTGCATTTGCTTAGCTCAGAAGGAGATGATGGCTAGGTGCTGTTACCTGCCCTCATATGATACTATGCGTAAAAAACAGAAGTTCCCCCCAAAGGCTGATTTGCACTTCAGGGATATCTCCAAGCAAAGTTAGAAAAATTTATTACCTGCTTCAGCTGAGAAAAAGACCCACGAAAAATGCTTGCATACAAACACCCCCCACACAGCAGCGATGCACATTTTCCTACTATAAATTCAACCCAAGCTTGTTACGACACAGGAGCTGACTGGCATTGCTTTTGACTGATTTTGTGGCTTGGGTCAGACTCCCAAGCAATATGGCTCTGTTTCCAGAGTTTTCCAGTCAAGACCTTTGGGCATATCTAAATAAAAACACAAATGCATTCAGATATCAACAGGAAAAGGAAATTGATACATAATAAATATATATATACATAAATATACACAGGCACCAGTTTGACTCACTGCTGTTAGAAGTCCTTGGGTCTCACAGTGTGCCTGAGAGCATGCTGAGTATTCAGATGCAGGCTTTCCTCATTAACAGAAATTAAAAACTAATTTATCCCCTCATCTCTCCTTTTGTGTACCACAGGGGAGGGGACGAGCACTCTCCCACCATTTTAGGCTTGTTCTTGCACAACTAGGCTGGGATGCAAACACCAACGTGGCTTACTTGGAAAACCTAAGGAGTCAGTTACTTGGCCATGCTTTGTGAAGTGACATGGGAAGAGGAAGACAGAATAGGGCCCTGGGAAGAGGAAGACAGAATTGGTGGCCTGGCTTCACCACTTTGCACCCCAGGAGGAGAAGCAGGAGGGGCAGGGCCTTGGGAGTGACGCTGCTTTGCACAGAAAAGCTCAGCTTACCAGTGTGTTTTGCACAGTGTATTTCCTCAGTTTTCTAAAAGTTAGGATTTGAATTTAGCTAAATATTCCTTGGGTTTCAGTGTATATTTATAATGTGTGGTGTAGGAAATAAATGTGAAATGAAATAAAGAAATTAATGTAGGCACCTTAGACAGGTATACCTTCTACTTTCAAATAAACACACAGTTCTCATGGATTTCCGTGGGAGTCCTGCGTGAATAACAACCAAATAAAAACTTTGCAATCTACCTTTATGTGTTTTTATATATCACAATTCATAAATATGCAATATGAACACAAAATATCCTCAGAGAGACTACACCCATCCTATAAAAAGAAAACAGAAATATTATAGCTTCTCTTACTTAATTTTTAAAAACTGCAGTGTTGTTGGCATACTTGTCTAACATTTCAGAAATTCAATTAAAATACACCTTTTGCATTGTTCCCAGATTTCATAAACCTACTCCTTTGAAATATTGGGTTTTGCAAATTTTTTTATGGATACTGAGCACACACCTGAGCGCAATTTAAAATAAAGGCATTCTATGACCAGTGGTACCCAGGCAGTGCTCTTGCTTCCAGCAGCATCTTGTGCTCCTCTGCCAAGACTGTACAAAAACCCTCAAAGAGCTGATTTCCATAATCCAGATCATTCCCATCTCCAGTGTATTGTTGTGTGATTTGACAGGCTGCCTGGAGGCTGATCTGTGCTCTCACCCAGGGCAGCACAGTCCACGCTCAGTCCGTGTCTGGCCGGTGACTTGTGGCTGAAAGGTCTCAGGCTGCAGGTCTGGGCACAGGGTGCAGCTCTGGGGCTGCTGCTGCTCCCAGGTGCTGTCAGAGCCCAAGCAGTAAATCCCAGCTGATAATCTAACCCTGACAGCTGCACCCCAGAGCAATTAGCAGCTTGTAAACTCGAAGTGCTGCTCTAAAGCTGGAGGTGCTAAAGCCAGTGTGAAAGAGTCTGGAGGATTAGATGTGCAGACTGCTTAGCAAGCTTTACTCTGCCACAACACACTGAAGCTAAAAATCGTGAAGTGATAAATTCCTCAGGATGCTGCTCTAATCAAGGCGGTTTACATAAGCATGTCCCACCTGTGAACTGCACTCAAACATGGAATTATTTAATCAAAAGGAAATTTAAGTGCTTGAAAGGAAATAAAGGTTTTATTATCTGCAGGCATTTGTTCAGTTGTAGCATTCTCATTTCATTGTCTGGGGGAACTGAGGTGATTCGTGAATATATTCTGCTGTCACATCCACTACAGATGCAAGTTAACTGCTGAAATATCAGAACAATTTTTATTTTGGTCCTACTTAGCTGCACTGTCCTCTCTCATTGGAAAACGTATTAACCAAGCAGAATCAATTAAAAACTAAATCAAAATCAGACATCAAAATTTCCATGTGACAGGGTCATTTTCCTTATGCTAAAGGTGATGGAAGTTCTTTGAAGTCCAACAGTAAGGTGAGGAAAATTAGGCCCTGCAGAAATGGTGACTGAGAAAGTTTAGGAAATATGTGGGGTTTATTTAGCATTGCAGCACGGGGAGCTCAAGAATCAGCTGAATGTATTCTACAACAATAACCAAAAAACCAACCAACGAACCAACAACAACAAAAAAGTCCATTTAAAAATAAATAAATAAAAGGCATTAGTGTAAGATTTAATGGAGGATTATTTTAAACATCACTTTAACAGAAGTTTAGTGGAGTTTTTTTGTTGGCTTTTCTTTTAATTATAAATTCATTTTTGTTGCCAAGCTCTTGCTTTAGAGTGGGAAAGTCCACTATGTCAGTTGCTCGGGACTGACAAAAAGACAATTTATGATCTTTTGCTCAGCACATCCAATTACAGTATGAAGCAGGAAGAGTAAAGAAATTATCTCAAATTTTCCACATCCTCAGGTAGAAAAATAATGAATAGAACACCAGCCTGCAAAGCCTCATCTTACTGAATTACTACTGACTCAAAGGCAAATTCACTGTACTCCATATTTTATTTCTGTATAGATTACATTTATGCTGTATTTGCATCATCATGATTTCCATCAAAAGTCATTGCTTGCTGACACACTTGATTTAGGTGTGATTTTGACTCTTAAGTGATCATATAAACATTGGCCTCCTTTCACAGTCCATTATGTTAACCCAAAGCTGCAAAACCAGGATAATTTCAGTCTCAGAGCAGTTCGGAGACATTAAATATTTAAAAAGTTTTTCCTTTTAGCTGCTGAGTGACTTCTGAATAACCATTTAAAAAAAAAAAAAAAAGCCACCACACCACCACCTAACAGATGCAATTGTAAAAAAAAAAAAATAAAAAAAATCCCTGGTTTATTTCACACTCAGTTGTTACCCTCTTTTGGCAGCAATGAAGTGACAAAATGAAGGGAAAAGTGCAACACCTGAACTGTGGTATCATAACGCAGATGTTGGCTCCAGTGAACTATGCAGATCAGGTCAAGTGTACGCTGTCTGCGCTGCCCCCAGAGAGGACGCCTGGCAGATCCGCAGCTGCAAGGGCAGAGGCTCTCGTGTGGAGCACTGTGACCTACACTGAAGGTGCACATACCCTTTGCATTTGCAGTAAACCAGTAACCTGCAATTAACATTTCAAACGCAAAATGTACTGCAGAAGGGCGGTGCTGTTCAACCTACTCTGTCACAAGTAATCATCATTCCCCATTCCTTACACCACCGAGGCACATGCATAAAACATATTTCTTTATCTGTTAGCATTCTCAGATTTCTGCCACCTTGCTACATCTAACATCACACTGACAAACTGAGACTCCTTTGACCACACAAGCATAAGCAAACAGAACAGAAAAAAACAACTCTATGAACACAAAGGCCTTGTGGAGAAAAAAGAAAATATACAGGTGTAAACAAGAGAAAGCTTACAGAGTGTGCACAGAGAGGGCAAGGCTGAAATCTCAGACCACTGGGAACACTCCCCATATTCCACCTGCAGCACTGAGAGATCACACACTGGACAGATAATTCCCCTCTGTCAAGTAGGGTAGTGTTTTTTGGAGTAAAGCTGACAAAAGTGCTTTACCTGATTCATGGGCCAGCTCCCCAACTTTGACTTCTGGCAGACCCAGAAGAGGAGGCAAATCAGAGACACCTCAAAATTAGTCAGGAAACAATTCCTGAGCCAGACTCCTGACTCCCGAATAGTTCCTGTTCTCATCTCCTCCTGGCATCAGAGAGCTTAATCTGTTTGGGCAGAACTCTGTTTATTCGCTGTTGATGAAGAAATGGTTTCCTGCCTGCCTACAGGACTGTAAAGAGCTAAGCAGACTTCCAGGTGAGGTTTGCCATCTCCTCATCACACAGCTGCTTCCCTCTCTCACCTGACTGCTGGGTGTTCACAGGGACTCAGCCACTTCTCTCCAGATATTTGGATGTCTGGGAAGTGCCAGGTGCTTCCACTGTCTCAGGCCTGACAGCCTGGGGCCAGTCCCTGGGACACCTCAGGTGGGTAGGGAGCAGGCGTGGGAGCACAAGATGAAAACTACTGATGTAACATATCAGTAAAAAGGAACACAACAATAAAGTCTAATTGAAAATCCTAAAATCCCTTGAAAAGCATTTAAAGTGTTATTTAAAGAAGCCAAAGGTGAAGACAGCTTGAAAGTAGTCACCAATGCTAGCAATAAAAGAAACAAAATCACTATTTGTTTTCTTGAAGACATCAGGAAGCAGTGATACCAGCACTGAATGCTCCTGTATGGAGTGTGTTAAACTTGGGCTGTTAGACATTTGGATGGTCACATTGATATAGCATTCTGTGAAGATCCTAGGAAGGCTGGAGAAATTACATACTTTAAAGAGAACACATTAAAAAATTGATAACCAAGAAGTTCAACAAAGGCTGGGCAGCTAAGAAGAAAAAATAAAGAAACAAACCAACAAAACCAAACACCAAAATCAACCAGATGAGTACAAGTAGGCCTAGTTCAAACATTACCCAGAGGATCTGTGCTATTTTGTTATGTGATTTCTGTGACATCACAAATGAGCAATGCTCCGAAACAAAACAGGACACTGGGTCAGATCCTAATTTTAGTGAGGAACACTGACTGCAGCCCCAAAGGTAAGACACTGAGGTGAAATACTTTGTGTTTCCCAGTATTTTTTCTTGGAGAATCAGTGAGTCACTGACCAAGACACACAGATTTAACAGTTTTCAGTCCTGAAGCAATTTTCTGCATCATCTGAATTACCAGATGTACACAAGAGCAAAAGAAAAGTTGCGTCAAAACCAAACATTGACTAGTTATCACAGGTAAATAGGAAATTTGGAAATCATAATGAAAATTGTAAGTGCAGTGTATGATCCAGGAAACCAAGCAGGCATAAAATTTAAATATGGGAAAAGGCTTATTATACTTTTATGGTCTGCTCATGTGCCTAAAATAATATTTTTCTGAAACTAGGTCGGGAAGCTCAGAATCTTGCAGGATCAAATGCAGAAAAAAAACAATATTAGGACTGAAAAGAGAACTGGAGAAATAGGGTCCAGTTTTTGCATAGTGTTCTTAACACATTTCCACTGTATCCAGTCTCTCAACTGCTCAACTAATTCTACAGACATCTTACGCTTTTAAAAATAAAACTGTTACTGGCTTTTTCCCTTTGAGGTATATAGATATAAATCCATAAGATTGTCCAGGCATGAAGTTATGGTGTTTGGAAAGCAGAAGCTCACTGGAGTTGAGACTTAATTACCAAGAGCAGAGAGAGCTTCTATAGCTACATGAGTAGTAAAATATTCACCTTGGAGTTCTCCCTGCTTTCAGCTGTGACTGAGGTTCCTTCCAACCTGAATCATCCTATAATATTAATACTACTTTTAATACTGACTATTTCATTAAGTTATATTAGCATTTAGTAACTTACTTATATTAATTTATATTAGTTGGAATTACATAGAAGAAAAACTCACAAGATTATGTAAATAAAGCAGAGAATATATGCATGATTCAGAAATAAATTGTGTGGGAATACAAGTCTAAAATTTGCTTTTCATAAATGTCCTCCAGTATTTGGTTGAAGTCCATAGCTACAAAGTTTGCAGTCATTTGTTTTCCATGAATACCCTAATGATCAATTCATCCAAAATTCATGTGTCATTTTTGCATGTACTCATACAATGCTCATTACAAACACATAAATCCACCGAGGTCCTTTAGAATGCCAGAAATTGGTGCAAATTTCTAGCATGTTCCTGAACTTTACAGTGTCTGCTCACAGCTCAAGAGGACACATCAAAAGACATTTTGATATATGGGGTAAAACTTTTGGCCTATTTTATTCTGTGGTAAAAATTCTGTTCACATCAATGTACCTGCATATTATTGAATATTATTCCAAGTCAATGGCCAGACAGATACAGAGAGTGGAGAGCACCACTCTCCTGCAAAGCAGCCAGCTTCAGCTGAGGGGGAAGGTAGGAGGAATACATTGGGAAAAAAGAATTAAAATCAAAGTGTTAACCTTCTATTTGCCCCACTGTTCCCTTAACCCATCATGTAATTCTGTCCTTGTAACAACCTTCTGTTTTCTCCCCCACCATACCAATTTTTCTAGAATAGGAATTATTATGCAACAGCAATTAATTTATCTGCTATCTTAAATTTACAAGGCTGTAAATCATGTAGAAACTTCTATTTTATGATTATAATCAATGTCTCTGTGACATTCTGCCAAGGGAAAAATATCCTCTTTGCTTGAAAATGGTCAAAGCACTCATGATAACCAACAAAAGCCCTTCAAAAATATAAACTCCTCACCAACCACAGAGTTAGAAAAGCCAATATCTCTATGTTGAAATTGTTTTAAAAGGGAAATATTAATACATTATCAGAGAAATGTTAGGAATGAAAACTCCTGATAATTATTTTCCAGGGTTTGAAAGCCACACCAACACATGTATGGCACTGTCAGATGATCATTCCATTTTTTTCTTTCTGGAGCATCCTACTGGAATTATTCTTAAGATTAAAGAACCCTTCTGTTTAAAGTGAGCTTCATCTAAAGTTCACTCTTGTTTTATTTTAAAATATATACTTTTTTTTTAATGAAACAAAAAGACAATATTTCACCAGTCCTAACTGCAGGAGGCTTGGCTCCTGAGGTAAAAAGTTTTAGAAAGTCCAAAGCCCATAATCAGCACTCCATGTTCTCACAAGGTCAGGGCCCAGGAGTGAGTGAGGTAAAAAAACTTCTTGTCAGAATTCAGCAAATTAGAAGTTAATCGTCTAAATGTGTCTCTTTTTTCTTCTATAAATGCTTAAATATGCAATGAACTTTTTTATTTATTAAAAACTGAATCTTTGGAGTCAAATTTATCGGGAATGCACTAGAAAGACTTCAAACTGGGAATCTTCAGTTAATTGGTAACAGTGTACTCTAACTCACTTTATGCCAAAAACTTTTATAAAAAGTTCATATGCAGTTGACTTTCATTTCCTCACAGAATACTTGGGGCAGTAGCCATGAGACCCTCAAATCCTCATTAGCTGCACACAAAACAGAGGCACAGGCAGTTACACACCAACAATAGCAAAATAATTCTGCATGCAAATTCTAAAAACCTTTCAATTAGTACCATGAAGCACAAACTTTATTTTCTTCAGACTGCTATTTATGAGCAGGAAGCAGCTTTTCCTGTTAATTGTTAATTCTGATCCCACCACAGTCCCTGGCTGGTTTTCTGTTGAAGATGCTGCACAGTTTTGGGCAGAACACAAACTTTCTGGTGTTCACAGGAGGGTGAATTGTGACCTCACCATCCTCGGCTGGCCTGAGACACAGCAGCCTTTTCCTCTGAACTGCAGTTACAGCCCAAGAGTGTCAAAAGGAGTTCAAAACAGAAATTCACTGATACCATATGCACCACCCTAGTGTGCAGTACATGGAACTGCAAGCCACAACCTAAGCACCAGCTGACAATCACTAATTTTCAGTATCTGGAATTCTGCTGACAACACCTTTGTTCTGCTCCCAGTGCATTCTGTCAAACAAAAAAGCCGATGACTCAAGCAGCGAAGTCCAAAGACAAAGGCAACAAAAACAACCTCTTGCATCTATATTTGGGGACAGATCAGTCGCTGAACTTTTTTCTTCCTCATCTTGCTCAGGGCAAGAGACCACAAAAGTAGAGCTATTATAGATCTTCCTTTATTCTAACTGAATTATTTGAGTCCAAATCTGACTTGCACTTGAGCAGAGGATTACAATGCAGAATGTACCAGCAGCTTCACTGGTATTAGCAAGAAAGAGAAAGAGCGTGACCCTAAATAATTTAGATCTAGTGTCAGATTTCAGTTTTCTAATGCATTTCTACGTATCTAAGTGAAGCCTTCTTTATACAATTTTTCTAAAATTCATATATATTGTCGAGAAAAAAATAATTGTTTGCAGAAGTCCATCACTACAGACTTGTCCTTGTTGGCAAAAGTTGATGATTCTACGACCGACACATAAACACTGAGCTAAACTGAACCAGAAGCTGCCTGAACCAAGAGCAGTATGAAATAATCCTACAAGATGGGAACTCTAAACATTGTTTCTGACCCTGATACAATAAACAGTGCACAAACAGATAGACACCTTATTTAGACACACATTAACACATTTTTAGGAGAAAATGTATGTTTTCTGACAGTTGTATTCAGATCTCTTCAAGTGAATGATGAATTGCTTGTGCTTTTATATACATTGAACTGGGAAGCTAAACTAAATAGAAGAGATGTAGTGTGCCTGCCATACCTTCTCAAGCATAGTTTGATGTCATTTAGAAAGAAAACATTGGAAGGAACAGAGCAATATGTAAACAGCTTTTCATTGCTAGAACTGCCTGTTTCCTGCAGGCACCTCTGTGCAACAGCAGCTCATAAGCAGCAAGATCCTCAGAAAGGAGAAAAAGGGGTTGAAATCCAAACACTATTTCTTTAAAATTTCAGCAAGATGTAGAAAGGTAGAAAAACCTGGGCTCTGAAGTGAGACAGACCCACACAAAGCAGATCAGCTCTGAATCCTCTTGACCCAGTCAAGAGAAGACTGTAACAACATGAGAATATCTATACAGAAGATGGAGCAGGTAGAAGTAATGAGATCTTGGCCCTCTAGCCCAAGTACTTAAAAACTTTTAATTGCCACTCACAAAACCTGTGATTTCAGCTTCTTCCTATGGCTTACTGCAGTTCTTCAGACTATTATTTCTACATCACTTATATATAACTCTATGGGACTATATGGTAACTCTTCAGGGACTGTACAGTAAGACCACAAAAACTTCATAACAGGATTGTTTTAAATCTGTTGAAACTCCAGTGTACATTGTATACAAGCAATAATTCATAAATCATCTTTCATATTTGCCCTTGCAGGAGAGTTATGGAAACTTCTGTGCTTGACCCTGATACTAAGCCAATTCAAAAAGATTATTTTATGTAGGATGATTTTGCTTTCCCTTGGAAGCAAAATTTCAGGCTTTCTATTTACTTCATTTAAATGCATATATTCATTCTTCAAGTCACAGCAGCAGTTCTGGGCTCCAAATTTAAAGTACTGTTTCCTACCAGAAATATATGAAGTGAAAGCAGAATTATATAAATATTTAATTCCTATGTTACATTATTCTTCTAAGCTCATGGCTTCCTGACCCTGAGACCTTTAAGAATGGTCACATTTTTTTGGGTCCCCTGGGCCACACAAAACACACCTGAACTGAAGAGGCATCAAACATTAAAAGGTTTGTTTGTTTCTCTAATATCCCTCTCTCTGAAATCAGGAGTGAAAATTATTTTCAATGACACAATGACTCAGGCACAAAAAACTGAGCCTGTGCAATGGGAATTTAGCTGGGACTTACTCCATAACAGCAGTGTACATCATGCATTTCCTAAAGAACACCAGGACAGGGAAGAGCCATCATTTCACCCAGCCTCTATTCTCAAGAACAGCAATGTTTTCTTTTCAGTCCTCCTGGTCAATGCTGGTGACCCCAAAGACTGGAAACAATTAAAAAAGCTTAAGAGCAGGAACAGAAAACAAAGATCAGAACACTTAACAAGACAAGGATTGAATGCCTGGAGAGCAGTACAGCAAGGACAGCCATGGCAGCAGATTAAACAGAGGCACAAGCCTCAATTTAATCACAGACTTTCACAGGTTTATATGCTATGACTGTCTCTATCCAACCAGTAGAACTGTAGTCATTAGTTTTTTGGTTTTCTTCCCTGTTATTTTGATCTCAACATGGTTCCAACTTGTCAGGTATTAGGGATGTAAACCTTAATTAGTTATGAACAGGAATAAGTTTGAATTCACTCTACAGAATTTCACACTTACTTGACTCTAATCACAGCAAAATGAAACAAATCTAAAGTCTGATCCTAGAGTGACAATACTGGAAATTATTCTAATGATTTTTCCAAAGTCTAACTACAGATTCATTGGAAACTGTAGCTTCCAAACAACTACTTGTAGTTTGTGGGCTAGCCATCAGACTAGACCAGGAAACCTGGATTCAATTCCCAATCATATGTTAATCTGGAGAGTCATTTTCCTAAGAAAAAGCAACTGCTTCTCTAACAGGCACTGTTCCTCATTTCCCAGCCTTGCCTTCTCAATCCTGCTTGGTTTTATTCTAAGCTTGGTGAAGAGCACAGGCTTGAGAACCTCTCCAGGTGGTGTTTGGTACTTCAAGCATACACCAAACAGCTGCTGTTTCCTCCCTTTCTGTTTACCTTCTCTTTTTATTTCTTTTCTGGTAGTCCTCCACATTTCTGTTTCAAATTGTCAAGCATTCTATTGCTTTGCATAGACAAAATATTCTTTAAAAACTGAAAGAAAATCCTGCAGTACAGCCTCCTTCCCCAAACTATTTGCTATCCAAATCTCCAGCTAATAAGATGCTTTTTACCAAGAGGCTGCTAAATCACACCTTCAAAAGTGACATGCAGCTGAGTGAGTGCTGCAAGAGAATATGCTCTCAGCCTGAGACAGAAATTGTGGATAAGAGTAAGCAGTATATTTAACTAGCCATTAATCTGGGCTAAGAACACAGTCAGGAAAATTGCCTCCCCCTACCACCTTTTGCAGTTACAGCTACATTTTATAAATGTAACCATTAGCATGTTCTGCTCCAGGCTGTGCAAAGGGAGATAACCACAACCAGAACACAAACTCTGGTGTGTGCCACATTTCAACAGAAAATGCTGTATTTTTTACCTCAGGAGGTAAAACAAAAGGTGAAATTCATTTGACTCATGCATTCTGATATTGACTCTGCCTTGAGTGAGTTGCATGCAGCATCCATGAAAGTTGAGTGTGAGGAGAAAATAATGAATATATGGACTCATGTACAATGAACAATTCTTAGGTTTTATAGCTCTGTGGCCACTATGGGAGGCATTTGGGCAGAAGGGAACATGCTAGTTACTACAGAATAGAGATACAACTTAATGATGGTTTGCAAAGCAGAGGCTTTTCAGTTGATAGGAAAAAAGACTAGTAGTGGGTAAAGACAGAACACCTGCTTTCACAAAGAGAGAAAGGTCTTTAACAGTGGTCAACCTGTACATAAGGAGACAAGAATTGGGTTTCCAGTACTCTCTCTTTCCCAAACTAGCTTTAACAGTAATTTCAAAGTCCACTGAAAGAATTTAAGTTCTTCTTAACTGTGTCACTCTTTGCACAGCTGCAGCATCGTAGAGAAATATTTGGCTCCATGTGCTCTAAACTCATGTTTTCGTTTCCCTGTCATAACTGTTGCACTTCCATAGCAGAAGTTTAGACTTCTGCTTCACTGCAATATGTCTGCATGTTATTTTTCATGTCTTCAGTTTGTTTGGTATCAAAGGCAAATCTGGGACAAGACGACAAATCACAGCTGCATTTGCTTGTGCAACAGCCAGGGTTGGCTCACAGAAAATCTCTTGGAGTTTGCAACCTACCATGGAAACTCCGGGTTGGGGACTATCTCCTGCCAAGTTTCCATAGTCACATTTGTGGCTGATATTGCTGAGCTTCACGTCAATGAACTTGCAGAAAGGGGGAGGTGGCAGAAAGAGAAGCCACAATTTTAAGAAGCCCTCACTCCTCAGAGCCAGCCCAACTCACCAGCAGTGTCAGTCTGGGTGGAGCAGACAACTGACTTCTACGTGCTCCAGGAGACCACACTATTGTCACAGCTGCTACATTGGTGTGGGAGGCAAACTGCAACCTGCCCAAGCTGCCTTTATTGTTACTCACTGACAAGTCTCTGGAGAAACTGGAGTAATCCTTGAAGAATTGGAAGCAAGCTGCTACATGCATGATAATGTGTTAATCAGGAGTAAAGGGAATGAATGACTTCACTTTGTTCGTTTACAACTTACTGAAACCAGTTCTTATGGTTAAATCCTACAAATTTTACTCTCATCAAATTAATGACAAAATTAATTTATGACTCCCTATATGCACAGATCTGCACTTGATTACAAAGGGATTTTTTCCCAAATTATCTGTACACAAGACTATTGAAGCTTCCTTTTGCATTCCCTTTTCACTACCCCATCCACTAGCCAGCATCACATCAGTGGAAAAAAAAACAAAGATGAAATTTTCCATGCTGTGCAACAACACTGTCAAACAGGCCATGGAGTTCATAGCTGAGAAAAGTACAGGAAAACAGACTAACAGTATTCACAGAATAGCAAGCTATTTTGCTAGTGAATTTCCATAGGTCACTCAGTGTCAGCTAGGAGGTAATGATGACTGTGATTAGCACCACAACACACACCTGTTCCCTCTGCACATAATTCCTGCTTTTGATGGACTGATGGCTTTAGCAGCTCTATCCAAAGATTGTGAGTCTGGCCCCGTACGCTCAGGACACAGCAATACCAACAGAAGGCACTGCTCTTCACACTCAGTTGAACAAAAGCAGGCAGACTGTTCAGCTGTTTCTAATGCTCACACAGGGAAATGGTTATGTCCAGACCTGGGGCACTTTTACTGACAGTGAGAAAAGGAGACTGAGAGGGACAGGAATTGTATCTGAAGGCAGGCTTGCAGGGGAGGGACAGACAGCACCAGTCACACCAGTAACAGCAGAACATATTGATATAATTCAGGATATTACATGTAAATAGCCCTGGAAATCCTCCATTGCAGTTCTTTAATACAGACCAAGGCTTCCCAAGGTAGAGAAACATTTGTACTCGAGTGTTAAGAGACCTGTTTTGGGCACAAAACAAGTCTGCTTGTGACACCTGTTCAGAACACAGCAGTTCCTTGGGAGACATGGCTGAGGGAGCTACACAAATACAGGAGCGTTTGTCCCAAAAAGGTTACACCGCTTGATGGCTGTGTAGGAGTCTCAGAAGTGACCACATGGTGTCAAACCACCTTCAGGAAGAAAAACTTCTATGTCCAATCAACAATCCCAGTGATCCCCCTTCCCCCATTCTCCCTTGAGTTTCATGATTGCCAAGGTTATAATTAACCCAGGAAGCTGATTAGAACATTGTTGCTCCCTGCTACACAGTTGACTATTGTAGTACAGATGGAATTATTTCCTGTGTATACTAAAACACTTAAATAAACTATAACCAGCTCAGGTGACAGCTGTGTGTTTGACTGGGTTCAATTCACAATGTTGACACAGATAACAGACACCCCATTGACGGAGACAAGCCTAAATTCTGGGGCTTATGGATATGGCTCATTTAGAAAAGGTCTAAAAAGTCAAGGTCAGCACCTTTGGGGAAGAAAGGTCTAAGTAGCAAACACACAGACTTACCCCATGTCTTGCCAAAGAATGCCTGTGCTGTCTCATTTAAAGTTTTTATAGAGAATAAGAATGAATAACTTTTAATAATTATATGAATATTGAAATTTCAGTTGATGAGAGTAATTTTAATGATTGTATATTAAAAAGTGACTCTATTTAAGTTCTAATAAAATGTTGTTATAATTTAAATTTTCTGACTATATACTCAGTGGTACAGTACCATGAAGATCCTGTACATGGTAGAACACACAGAGCAGCTCTGTATGGGCAATAGCTCTGTGAGACAGGATAATCTTAAACCAGACACATAGAGAAAATTATTTAATACAATGCTGGTTTGGATTTGGCCGCACAGGCATGACTATTTAGGTTCTGGACACTTACTTATTGCTGAAAACAAAGCATGTTTATAAAACTCCAAGACAGCATTTTCTAGCCACCATGAGGCAGGAGGGAATGAAATTAATTTTTTCCACTTTTTTTGCACAAATTATATCACACCCTGACAATGAGATCCAGACCATTCAAAGAGGTAAGCAGCCCCATACATTTTATCTATATGTCTAAGCTTTTGTTTGATCTCATGTATCAGGACAGATGCTATTTCTGCTTCCTAAAATGGGAGGAGCAGCATGGCAGTATTAACAAAGCCCTACTTCAATCCAAGTATATTAACAGACATATGTTTTCAACACACTCAGTGGATAACAAGACAGGATCCTCCTGTTGAGATTCAGATCATGCTTTTGTGCATAGTGTCTGCCATCATCATCCTCATCTAGAGAACAACATAAGCTAACTGGATTCCCTGGTCTAAAATGAACCTACATAAAATCCCTCTCCTTCCCCACACCACTCCCTTCCAACTCACTTTATAGATGTTTGTTTCCAGCCAACCAAAAAAAAAAAAAAAAAAAAAAAAAGTTTAGTTAGTTTTTCTTGATAACACCTATCTCATGTGAGTGGGAGGCATTGTATGTGCTTCTGTCAGCTTTTTGCATACTTTGCAAAGTGTGAACACAAAATGGTTATCCAGGCTAATCAGCTGCATGGAGTTATTTTCATATGGTCAGCCATGGCTTTGCGAGAGATACTGCACCAAGTCCTTCAATGTTAGTGTGAAAAAACAGCATCACTATAAAGTGAAATAATTCTCTTTTTGGATGTATTTATCTCTTTGCAACCTCTGAGCAAATGCTTCAGCATTTTTCAGATCAACTTCAATTTTTTCCAAGGTCAGAAAAGAGGCCAAGTAAAATTCAGAAGGAACTAAAGTTCTGAAAGCTAAAATACCTTCAAACGCAAAGAAAATTGTGCAAAATTATGCCTTTTAATTCAGGGAGCAGCAAATACATAACTCATTGTAACCTTAAATACCAGCCAGTATTTATTTATACTTGAGAAGTTCTACACCCTTCTGGAATAAAAGAATTTCTGTGCTGGTTCACGCTGACATGTTAATTTTGCCTACAATTATCTTGTTCCTTGCAGTGAATGGATAAATACCCTGTGCTGTAACAGCCATGTCAGGCACCTCCAGAAGAACAAAGCTGTTCCCAGATGGTGCAAAACACTATTTTATGATACTTGTAGTGGGCTGTGCTACCAATATATTCTCAATTTGCCATCAGATACTTCACATGTCAAGTCTACCTCAGCTGCAGTTACAGTATGCTGTTCTTTGAGGAACACACCAAAGCCAGGGCACCACTTCAATAATATGTTCTGCAGGTACAGAAGTACCACAGCAAAGCAGCTCAGATATTGTTCAGTTGTGTGAAGGTTTTTGTCACCATGGGGAATAAATTAGTAGATAGAATAACCATGCTTTAAAGAAGAGAAGTGACCAGAGCGCTGTATTTTTCATGCATTAGTTCAACATTTTCCAGTTTATACAAGTGATGCCTCCTTTGTCACTTTTTTCTAGCACATGAACAAAAAATGTGCATTTAAAAAGTGTGGCTCATCAGACATTTGAAGCCAAGAGATTAAATAATTCCCGAAAAAAGAACTTCTCTAGATTCCCAAAATATTACAAAGTTTCATTTTATTAAAAGATAAATTACCTATACTTCTGAAAAATGTTTGCTTAATCCCATGGCCATAAGACAATTAGACTCTCCAGAACAAATGAGGTCTAAATTATACATGTATAAACACATGTATTTTAAATTGAATGAATATAAAAGGTCAGTGAGCTATACAGTAAGAAAGAACCCTAAATCTAAAGAAACTAAGTAAAGTTAAGGTTTCATTTTTGTTGAAAAAGTCTATTTTAATTGACTTCTCCAAACTGGTTTCATTTATGTTTGGAAATGCATCTTTTAAAAATGTTTTTCCTACTGTTGCTCTTAGTGTGTCTTGTCCCCTCAATCAATTTCTGAATGTAGTTTCAAGAGCAAAATGAGTACTTGTAGGCTGACTGATCAGCCTCAAGACAGTAAAAGGGGTTGTGTTAGTTTTCACTAGCATGGAGCAGGGAGGAGGTCTTCTCTAAGTAACTGGAAAACCTGCTGAGTAGGATGACCTTCTTTTTATACTGCATAATGTTCTGGGCATGGGCCAGTTTTCCATGGACAGCTATTCATCTGTAAACTTGAGTGCATTAAAATTCCCTGCTCCCCTATCATCAATTTCCTTGCTCTCACACCTACATTCTGACCAAAGAACATCACAAAATCAGCTAAAGCAGTAATTGTTTCAAGTGCTTCTCGGTGGTTGGAAAGAGACCCACAGCTTTTCCAAGCAGCAGCAAATCAGCCAGGGAATATCATGCCAATTGCTAAAAGCAGACAGAATAGAAAAGTTCAGAATTAAAAGTGGTTGAGAGCATTTTAATGTTTTCCAAAAGCAGAGAAAACCCTCCCTTCCCTTCTGCAGCTGCTCGGGGAAGCATGTGCCGTGCCCTTCTTGAAAGCCTCAGAGAAGGAATTTAAGACAGTAAATCTAACACTACCCAGAAGAAATAACCTCCCTAAAGTTTCTCAGATTGATCAGCTGGAGAAAGAAAGGGAAGCAGTGCGGGAAGACTTTTTTTGTCTATCATTCTTCTGTCCAGATATAAACAGCCAGTTCTCTAAAGTTCCCAACTCTTGTACAGCTCTACATTCACAAATATCCCTTACTGAGCACTTAGGGCATCCTGACCTTCTCCATGTCTACTTTGAGATGAAAGTCATAAACAACATCAACCCCAAAGATGTTATTGCAGCTCTTTCAGTTCTGAGGAACCACTCCTTGAACCCAGTTTTCAGCTTCACTTTCTAAATGAAATTTTATTGAAGGGATCAGCTTTAGCTGTCAAACTTTCTGATCTTCAGTCCTATATGAGCAGTTCGTAGTAATATTATTTTCAGAAGAAATGGAGATGAATTATCATAGAAGATATTCTGAGATCTTTCCAAACAGATACTGTACTGTCCCTGATTATAATGGATGAGAACCATTTGATCAGCTATGAAAACTGGGATACATCAGCACTTAAATGATTCCTAGTAATTTCCAGAAAAAGCAGACCTCTGTTTCTGGGAAGTATTACCATTTCCCAAACACATGGGCTAACTAACACTTGAGCTTTCCATTAGGAATTATGTAAAACAAAAGAAAAATTAAAAAGACCACTTAAGTCAATTATTACATGTGAAAAAATAAAATCTCAGACCCTTGTTAGAGAGGAAAGTGGGAAGCAACAGGCCATCTTCTACAAGACAGAAAAAAAATATATAACTTGTGAATAATCTGAACTGTAGTTATTGCATCCACAAGCAAAAAAAACCCAAACATTTTCTTCAAAAAACAAACAAAGAAAAAAGCAGCTCATTAAATCTTCATTAAGTCAATCCTGCAGTTCTAGTGTTCACAAATCCCTCTATTCCCAAAGTATTCTGAAAACCCTTGTTCAGCCTCAAGGGAAAAATCTCTACCCCAAATGTGGTTTTTGGACACACTTCAGTTCCAATCATTGGCACAGATGATCCTATAATAACTACCAAAGTTTTATCTTATAGATTTCTTTTTATGGATACATTTCCCAGAATATTCATGTTGCTTTTCCTATTTTGGAGCAATTAGAGGACAAGGCCACATACATGCTGCTGCTTTTCCTCTGACACAGACGTAGGAGAACCCCTATGGATGATGATCTTATTGTATATAACCATACAATGATGATAACAGGTATCATCTGTAACTAGAAATGTTAAAAGTCATTGAGCAGAAGTGTTCCAAGGGGGCTGCAGGAGATGCCTGCTGAATGCAGGGTTCTCTGTACACTTAAACAGATGTTCATCCTGCTTATTCATTTTAATCTGCTAAAAGTATCTTAGCTAGAAACATCTTAAGAACAATTTTATCAGCTTAACTGTACAGTAAGGAATAGAACCTTGGACATGATTAGAGCACAAAGAATTATAAAAGCCTTGAATATGTGCCACATATAAATTGGCATTAAGCCGACCCAAAAAAATAACCATTTTTCTTTTCAGGAGGATGCATCTT
Organism: Acanthiza pusilla; assembly: GCA_036630365.1. Classification (NCBI taxonomy): domain Eukaryota; kingdom Metazoa; phylum Chordata; class Aves; order Passeriformes; family Acanthizidae; genus Acanthiza; species Acanthiza pusilla. Next base: position 11,566,859 of record JAXCHO010000026.1, on the reverse strand, counting down.
CACAGAATTGCAACATGTAAGTTAATGGCTCTTATAAATCTTCAGTAAGTACATAAAAAACATAATGAAACTTAATGAGACTTAACTATGATGTAAATCTTAATTCATCTTACTCCAACCAGTGATTTTCAGGGATTTTTTATGGCAGTATTTTTAAAGCTGTTTTCTAATGATCAAGAGATTTTCTCTCACAGTGTCTCCTTAGGTTGCCTTATGAAATAAGTTTTCCAGCAGTGAAACACCCCTTGCACTCTAGAATTCTATATGTCACAAATAGAAGCAGACAGCTGCTTTGATTTACCTTCTTATATTCAGCTGTCTTGCCCCCCATTTAATGCAGAGACTATTAAGAAGATTAGGTAAATAGATTCAATTTGCTGTGTGCCAATCAATATTACCAAATCAGTGTGCTTTTTGTGATCATAAATAGAAAACAGCACAAGTTAATTGCAGAACCACATATCACAGATGACTACAAATGTGCTTTAACTATCTCCATTTTTCTTTATTTCACAATGGCTTTAGTAACCTTCACGCTCATCTCACTGAACTGTAAACCCTGATTAGGGGCACTAAATTACTGGAATGTTCCTGGGAGCTGATTACCTGCATTTTGCTTATAGCTTATCAAGTCTTATCTACTGATAAGGTCTTCCTCATCTCCCTTCTTCAGAATGCCAGCTGGGGGATGTGGGAAATATTCCATTGGTTTTATCTGAGACATAAATGAATGGGATCTTCACTGATATAATTCTCTGTGGTCTAAGGAAACAACAATTCTTTGCCAGTTTACCCACCCTGACACTGTGTTTACAAAGCAGGCATTGTAGATTCTACTGATCGATATTTATTTGGGTTTAAATATAGCATGATATATTTGTTTCAGGATCTTTTATTAAAATATTTTTCATGGCTTTAAATATGTAGTTTTGAACAGGACTTTTCCACAGAAGTCTCATCACCAAAGCCAACAAATAACCTCCAAACAAAACAGAACAAAAGCCCAACAAAAACAAAGACAGCCCCGTGCCTCTGCCCAAAAAAAACCTAGTAAAATTAAACCAAGCAAAAAGAAGCACTTGTGTTACCAAGCTAAACAATTGAACTCTATGGGGCACAAAGATGTAGAAATTAAATAGTTGACAAGGAAGACTGATCTTCCCAGCTGTACAGTTTTCCATGAAAACAGTCATAGAGCAACAATTTTTTCCCACATAGGCAGAAGGAACGAAAAGAGTACAACAGGTGCACTTTATAACTGTAAATTTCTTGCACAGCTGATGGACATGACTCTCCACTGCATCAGTATTTAGACAGGAATTCAAAGCAGATCAGATCAGAATGAAAACTGGCAAGCACTTATTCCTTGTTCATTGTTTTGAGGATTTCTTATATGAATTCAGTAACAAATTGAAGCAAACCAAGGCTTTCCCATTTCTGTATCACAATACACTATGAAAGAGCCTTAAGCTAAGGGTGGGAAAAGTTTCTGTCCAATGAAATGTTACCAAGCCCAGCTCCACAAAACAATTACAGAATTAACTTGCAAAAGGGTATAGATGTCTCAGGAATGACATCTGCCTGTCCAGATCCTCTACCTACATCTCTTTTGGAAATAAAAATAATATACAGAAATTAAATTATTTTTATATACTTATTTGTAAATAAGATTTTTATATATAAATTTATTGAGTTTTTTTTAAAAGAATTTTTAATAATCTCAATGCTTCTTGATGCATAAAAACCCAATTTAAATCATCTGGCTTCATTTTGCCCCTACTAACATAAGTCTTAAGTACATGATTATTCATATCTGATTTAAGTAATAATGCTAACAACCACAGATGACTTGACTCTGCTCACCCTAAAGGCCAAAGACTTGCCTGTATTATATTGACTACTCCCATTACTTGTAGATAAAAATTTAAATACCTGCATGATTAGAGGTTCAAAGCCTGTTTTGAATATTATAATCCCATGGATGTTACTTTTTTCTGAATTAGTTGTATAAACACCAAGGACTGACAAGCCAAACCAATCAGAGAATGAATGATTTTGTTGGTCCTTTCATAGTAATTAATCAGTATCTTGTATCCAGATAATTGAGTCCTTTTATTTCCCCACATTATCTATTGTTCTTTTATCTCATTTGTCCTGAAATATAAATATTTTGTGTCTTTTAATGTAATAAGCCTAATACAGATAGCAAAGCAGTTTAAGATTATAGGTACTTTCTAGTAAATTATTCCTTATTAGTTCATTCTTCATTATAGTTCTAATTTTAAAGAAGCATAACCAAATTAAAAGAAAAATAATATGAAAATAAATAATTTTTTTCATCTGCACCATAGTTTTGAAACTGAAAACCTTTCCCCTGGTATTTTCATATAGTTAATTTTTACCAAAATACTTCCTGGAACATTATGGGATTGCTGGGAGGGAGGAGGAAGTGGTAGAGAGATCACTGTTAGTGTGAAACTCTTGGATATCAAAGTGACACAGAAAATAGGTGAGTTTTTAAAGGAACTGTGTTTGCAAAGCTGGGCAAGTATGAACATCCACAGAGCTCCTCAGACCCACCAACTCCACTGAGATGGGAGATTGTGAAGGCTTTTAACAGTATTTTCAATAATCATTTAGTCACAAAACACTTGGGCAGTGAACTGACCTTGAACCATTTTTTCATTAACATATTCTTCCTCTTATCTTTCAACACAGAAACACTCTCATGTTCTAAAATGACTGTCCAAATATCACAATCAGAACCATTCCTCTCATGAATGGAGTCTGCCTACATTTTGCTGTGAAATACAACAATATTCCTGTTCTGCTACTTTCTGCATATTCCTGGGGCACTCCCTGGCAGGAATAATGGATCTGTACTGAAAGCACCAAATTCAGGCAAGTCAGAATGCCAGTATGTGAACCAACAAACCGGTGTTAGCCCTCCTGGGGAAGATATTCCAGCCCTGTCTGTGACAATAGGGGGAAAGGGGAGATGAAATCATTGGTTCTATGAGCTTTAATTAAACATATTTTAGATGCATTTTTTAGACCTTAAAGAATGAGTCCAGAAGTTATTCTTGGTTGGTAAGTGGCTGCAGTCTGGAAAGCAATACACTCAATACAACTCTGAGATCCTCACTTCACAGGCAAAGGCCCTCTAGGAGACATACAAATTGTCATCAACTGACAAATCCTGTGAATACTTGCTGCAATTACAAAGATGATTTCTGGCCACCTCTTTGAGCAGCCCCTGAAGGATGCTACTTCCTACATTTCTGTGGTTCCCCATGACAGTCATGCTTCCTTTCACAGTCACCACCTCCTCCAGAAACAACTCAAGCCAGGCTTTTGTGGTAGGAACTCCGAAAAATGCAGAGACACAGAGTAAGTGAGAAATGACAGAAGATGAAGGGATGAGAAGAACATAGGATAGAGAGGAATTAAAAGCAAAAGAGAAATCAAAGCTGAAACTTTTAAAACATGTACCAAGGAAAGTGTAGTAGAAGTGATTTTTTTAGGCTTATATTGTTTGAATGCTTATGACTTACAACTCTTCAACACTGCAGAAATACATATAAGGCACAAGATTTTCTGGATTTGGACGGGATAGAAATCTTTGCAGGATCCTCATAATAACATTAAGAAGAATTTAAATTATTGCATCATATACATACTATAGATTTTAGGACATTTTAAGGCATTTATAGTTTTTAACTGTCTATTGCAGTATTCATTAACAATACTTCTAAAAATTCTACTACTTAGCATTCATGGAACCAGTGTGCATTAAGCAAAAGCTGATGAATAAAAATAAAGTTATTAATGTTTAGCAATCCCTCCTTTTTCAGCAATTAAATTACAAGCACCTGCATGCTTTGGTATCTAATTAAATTTCCTAAAATACCTTTCATACTGATGCAATTTAGATGTTTCCTAGAACATTTAAAAGTTGCTGGAATTGTTTCAGTTATCATGCTATTCAACAACTGAATGACAGATGTGTCAGGGAAAGCAGTCTGTTTACTTTACACAGATTCCAACATTACTGACTTATGTTAGCAATAACAAATAGCTGATATGATTCTCTAGATTGTACAAATTACACTGATTTATGACTTTCCAAACACATGTTACAATAAGCAGAGTATTCTTGCAGTACATAAGTGAAAGCTTTATCTGAGGTCCCTCTACCTACCTGTAGATTACTGATATTTATTTGCATTTATTTGCCCTGGTTTCTGTGGCCACAAGTGTAATATTGACATACTCCCACACAAGCATGCTCATTGAAAAACCCAGCTTCAGAAGTGTGTTTACATTTGAACATTATTAAGATGGGCATGTTAAGACCTAGAACTTTTTTCCTCGACGTTTTTCCACTCCCACCCATCCCACATAATTCCCATTGATTAAAACTGAGCTACCTCAATCCTGCCCACCCAACACACATCATTAGGGGCAGCACCTCAAGCAGGTCTTTACATCCTTTAATTTCTTGCAAACTTTTAAGCCACAAGCCCTGTGGACAGGGATAGGTATTCACCACGTTTTCTTCAGACATAGTTGAGGTTTTTTGAATCCGTGGCAATATTTGACCACAAACTACATCAATCAGCAGCACAGTCCTCTTGACTCCTTAGTCAAGGCTGGCGATTCCAAGCCTGCAATTAATGCTTCCAAAAGCAAAAAATGGCACATCTTAGACTCATACAACTGTTTCCTACATCATGAACAGCAGTAATGTAGGGCACATTTTTTACTTTCCTCTTTTTATTTCCCTTTCCTCAATCTCTTTTAGAACAACAGAAATTAATATCTAGAATTTCACTTACTTACAACATTCTTTATTCTTTTATTTGTCTTGTCAGACTTACTGCATCTATACAATTCCCCTAGTAGATTAAAAAGCCTCAGAGGCTATTGCTCAGATTAAGCAGTAGCTCTTACTGTAATCTTCTTATTCTCAATGTTTCTATCTTCTGCTCTATCCACATGATTAAACAATAAGTATATTATATCTTTCAGTACATCTGTCAGTTCAGGTCCCATCACTCAGCCTATTTCTGACACAGCCCCTTGGTATCTGTCCTTCATAGACAGTGCATTTAGTCCAATTTTAAGCATTCTAGAAAATTGTCTTATTCAGTGATGCCTATGTTATTTCATATGTTGCCATTTTCTGCCATCTTTCCATACAAGAGGTCTTTAATGAGGTACCAGGCAGGCCCATTACTTAAATTACTAGTGATGCTGTGTGGGTCTAAACAGAATATTCTACCTTTAAAAAAGTGGTATCAATCTTCTTCTGAAGTATAATGTAACCATTAATTTTAGCCAATTTGCTGTCATGGGAAATAGACATGGTCCCACTCACAAGCTTTCAATAGTTTCCAAAAAATGCTAGACTGATGGAACATTATTACAAATTCTACTGAAAGATAGTTCAGCACCTTGGATAATGAAGGATATACAATGCTCTAAGAGTGATGCATTTCTGTTTTCCCACTTTCTGGTTGGATCCTCAGCAGATCAGACAATTAAATACAGACTAATGCAAAGAGATTTACTGAGAAAACATTTTATCAAATTTGTCAGTAGGCTAGGAAGAATATTTGTGTTTCTCTTGGAACATATTTATCTGACAACAATAAAGATTTATTTCCTATTATTAGCTACTAATTGAGGGTATTTTATATTGTTTGAGTTCACTAAAATATTAAAAGAAACATGAGATATTAGGATCCACCAGAATCCTAAAACTTGCAGCAACTTAATAACATTCTTCTAGTCAAAATATACCAAGTTCAGGCTCAGTCCTCCAGAATATGGAGGGTTCTTTTGGCCTGGCGATTAGGATTAGTTTGCCAGTAAATAAAATCCTGACCTTTTGATGAGGGGACCCAAATATATTTTTTACAGCCAATAAAGCTCCAGTGAGAAACATCTGACTACAATCCATCGTTCTTCTGGCTCTGGAAAGGCTTCCTTGCTCCACTGCTGGCAGTGACTGAGTAAAGCCAGGAGCTAGGCAGCACTTCCCAAGAGAGGGAATAAAGGGAGTGGGAGAGTGGGAGAAAAACCTAAAACAAAATGGAAAAAAAACCCCACAAAACCAGACCTTAATGCTTGGGTTTGATCTGTTGCACGCTATGAGTTAAGTACTTCACTAAATAAATTCAATATTACCCAAAGCAGAAACAGCAACTTCCGTTATCAAGAGTTGTGCCAGGACAGTCTATAAACTTCCCTGTGCAGAAAAGTGCTAAATGAACCCTAACCAGAAATTGCTAGAGCTACAAACAGAGTTCCTGTTTCAGGAAGGGGGAAGGAAGGTACTATTTGCACGCAAAGCATTTGGAGGTGAGCAGAAGAGGATGTAGCATCTGTGCTTTTGCTCCATGGTTATTATACCTAAGAAGTAGAATCCTAGGTCATGTTTAGAGCTCCTAAACAAACTGTAACAATGAAACTTCACCTCTTGTCAACTCTACAGAGACTAAAAGATCTAACAAAACAATAATCTCATTAGAAAAGCCAAGAAAATAAGCCTTAAGCAGCTGTTCATTATCTCACAGAAAACATTAACATTCCAGACTTCCTTGACACAATGAACAAAAATAAAACACAGAGACAAACAGAAAAAAATTAGAAACATGCTTCTGCAAGACACCATCCAAACAATACAAGTATTCCTGTCAGCCATATTCCTTACATTTTGTATATTAGTTTTTGAGTCTCACATTTCTTCCTGTGTCACATAGGTACCCAAGAAACATCCTTTATTTCTATCTAAACTTCTCATCATTTAAACCAAAAGCTCGAATATGCTTTTCCTTTCCAACTCCTCCTCCTGCTTGCTTTTCTAGAAGCAGGGTAGCAGCCACTGCCTGGTCTTTTATCTCAGGCACTTCAAAACAGTAGAAAAATGCAATCATAAAAGCCCTGAATTAATCAGAATAATTCTATTCTAGTGACCTTTTATAACTCTGCACGTAGTCTTTTTCTGAGTTCTGGAAAGTCTGTGATATGTTCATCTTCCATCCAGCATCTCTTAAAACCTACTGGAGCAGGAGCTCAGACAAAAGACTGCAGCAAAACACCAATAAGAGCAATTGGAAGGACCAACAGTAGGAGCCCAGGCAAACCAGTATATGGAGACTGGACTAATGCAAGATGAAATTTCTCTAGTTATAACAGATTGTGAAAAGTGAGGAAATTCTACTGTGACAAATGAAAACAAGGACAGCGTTTTGGGAAAAGGACATGATGCAAAAATAGAGGCACAGCCACTTCTTCAGTATTCCTAAACCATGAATCCCACACAAGTCTACAAGTCTGGGGGTGGGATTGCATCTCCCAGTTGCACCAGGCACAGGCTCCTCACAGCGCACAGTCCCCATTGTCACTACCCCAGATCATTGTCCCTCAACCCATCCCATCCCATCTCTGGGCAGCCCTCCACTGCTGCTCTCAGCCCCAGGCACAGCCTGGGCACTCAGGCTGCTGGAACCTGGGCTTGTGGGATGGGGGCAGACACAAGGGGGATTTGTCACTGCTTTAAAGGAAGCGCCATAACAGGGCAGCTCTTGGGAGTGAACCATCCTCCTCTCAAAGGGAGCTAAACATGAGCCTTTCTGGAGAATCACTGAGCAAAGTTATTGGTCCAATTTGCTCCAGGATTTGAACTACAGAGAAGGCAGAAGGACATCCAGCTACAAAAGAGCATTGACCTAAGATATGTAGGAGTGCTAACCTTCAATATTATCTCCAAATATTATCTCTGTGGGAAGGGAGTCATTCCAAGAAATTACAAACAGCTTTTACACACTGAAAGGTGGCAGGGTCACTTTCCTCCAGTTACTCACAGTACAGAGATTTTATCTAATTCTAGTGCATTGGCTTCCAGCATTTGTAAGATTAAAGCACAGTCATTTGGCTTCTCGCTGAGGAAATATGTTGTTAGGCTAAGACCTGATGTTAGAGATCATGTCATATATGCAAATGCTGGTGCATATTCATTAATATGCAAATTAGAACACAAAATCAGATTAATCCCAAAGCCTAAAATCTCCAGCTCCCATGACCTACAGGCTTAAATTGTGCATGTACAACTGCTTGTTCATCAGTGTGACTTTGGCTTGCTTCATGATTAAATACAAATCAGCCACATACACATAATTTTTTTGATGCTATCTTAAAACTGAAATATTTATTGTAGAGACTTACTCTTCCAAATCCCTTTCAAAGACGATTCAAACATCTTTGGGTTTGCCTATTTATTCCAGCTGGTTCAAGCAGGTGTTCAAGGGCACCAGCTTTTCTTTTTATCCCCTCATTTAACGAAATTAGTTGCCAATGCAACAAGCCCATTTATTTAGCTTTTGATTGATTTTCTAAGAGTTACATAGCAAAAAAACTCCGCTGAGGTCTGATCAGCTGCATGGGGACAGTAAGTATACAAAAATCTTTGACAACCAAGAATAAATTGAAAACTTCTTTCAAAACGCTGTTGAAGGTCTTCACCACACTGGGTATGCCCATACAGTGACTGGATAACTGAGTTATGATAGTCTGCATTAATTAAGCAATTTCAAATTTGTGAACTTCTATACTTAAGTCCAGATGCTGCCCTCTACTCTGATGGAACCTCTGAAAAAAAGGACACAAAGTCACTCTCATCAAAAGCAATCATCAGCTACACTTTCCTCCAAACTATGTCAAACTATCATCTTCATGATTTCAGGAGTGGGAGAAATTAATTTTGTTTTAACTACATTGACAAAGTTTTACTTCTGATATGGTAACTAAATCCTGCACAGCACAAATAGTCAAAATAGTTTGGATTCACCATGTATGTTTTCAGCAGCTACACAAGGCTTGTGTATGATTGTGTATGATTGAAAGATTCTCATTTAATCATGCATGTATCATTTCCTTCATAAATGTTGATTTTAGTATGAAACAAATTTTCACCATGCCATTAATTTCGATAACAAACTTCCCCTGTTTTAAGGTACCATAAATGAAAAGGTACCCCCTTCAGATCTGTCTTAAATTAACAACCAGTCATGGAGTAATACTTTACATTCCTTAGATTAAGCACTTTTAAGAAAACTATGGCAGGAGGTTAAAAAGACAAGTTTTAGTCAGAAATTTATAAATATAAGCTTAGGAAAAAATGTAAGCTTGACATTTTTCATCTCTGAAGAGCTCTTTCCTTATTTGAGTTCTGCAATTCATTCTTTTTTCTGTGTTTTAGACACTTAAACACTTCCTGCAGACAGATCTTAGTCACTGGGGGGTCATAGTTCTCTCCAACAGGGACATCATGGGAAAAATTGTAATGGCAAACTAGATACTTATTCATTCTCATCCCATGATAATTTAGGAGTGAGTTTGATTAAAAATATTGATACTTTAGTTTTCACACTTATACGTGCTTGTTAGCAACTCCTGACAACACATTCACAGTTACAGACAGATACTCTGAAATCTGTGAGGTAACTAGTGAAAATCAGAAATTGGGATAAAGTTAACAACACCGACTAAATTTAAAATTATTATCTTCCCATTCCTGTGTTAGCCCAGGATAAAGGTCTGAAGGGAAAATATGTTAAAGTCAGTATTCCCCCAGAAAGTAACATTCAGTTTAGGTTTTCTGCCTGAATATTTTATATTTTCAGAATGAGAAATGTAACCGGGATCTAAAAGGGGGTGGTGACAACACAGAGTACAGACACACAAAACAAAAAGAGGCATAACTATAATGAAGCCAAAGGGCCCATCCTTGCCATTCCACAGAGAATAATCAAAGCCAACACAAGTTACCTCCAAGCATTCTAACAATCTTTTGTTTTTTGGATATTTTGCTTGAGGGACTTGGTAAAATTCAATAAGAGGGGATCTGAGCTAATCCTTTCCTGATATTAATTTATAGGAACAACGAAAGAGATGGATTTTATCTGAAGGGATGCAGAGTGCATTAGAGAGCACTAGATCCAGATGTTTGCATCATAACCCTCTTGCCATAGGGCTGAACGACAGATAAGAGACAAGTACAGACTCCTCATCTAAGGGCTAGAAAGTCCAAGTCAGCTATTGGACAGCACCAGAGTTTCAGAGGTAGAGTTTGAGAGGTATTTCAGTTGTATCCTTCTCAAACCCATTTCTCCTTTATAAAAAAAGTATCACATCATGTTGTCACCCTCTGCTCCCCCCCCTAGATTTTTGCCCACTTAAAAGGGCAGAGCTCTTGACCCCAGCTACAGCAGAGCTCCTCCTCTCTCTGCAATAAAACTCCCTGATCTCTAAATATGCCAATACAAGCAGATAAACATGTCAAAACAGCCACAATCTTCCCCATAAAAAAGCACGGACAAAAGCCTACTGATTGGATGTACACTGCAGTAATCATCCAGATTTGCCTAGTAACAATATGGGATTGACTTCCTGTAACCTATGGTTTCAGCAGGGGCTTATTAAACATGTTTAGCCCACATAAGTGAATATTTGAAACTGATGCAAGTTGCTGCAGCCCCAACAAAAGAACAGATGGCTGTGAAAGCTGCTGTTCATACACCAGAGATCTCATAAGTATGCAAATTTGCGTTGCAGTATATACTGAGTCTGTTCCCTCCCTCTTCCCCTCCACCATTTTACATCAATGTACAATTAAAATATCAAAAAGTCCTGGTTTTTCCCTTTTGCCACCAGAAGGAATTAGCATTGAACCTGTGACCTTTCCAGCCACCTCGCTGCTAACATCCTCTCCAAAAGTGAAATCTAGAAGACCATAAGCTAGAATCCAAACATGCCTCAAGAGTTTTTCCCTTGTTGCACCCCAGTATGTATTTTTAATTGGATTTTTAATGCAAAAATAAAGATAAAATAATAGAAAAAAGGAATCTGGAAAAAAAAGAGCAAAAATATTTTTCTGGCCAGATTTATGAAGCTAGAATAGTGAGTTTTTATTCTTGCATTACCATATAGGCATATTTGGGATTTTTTTTTTACTCTTTATTTGAGACTTCACTAATTTTAACTATTAAAGTGAAAATCATGCAAATTCACATTTAGGTCAGTATATTATTCCATATTTCTTGTGTACCATTACAATACAGTACTTCTAACACTGCCTTAGTTACTATCGTGTCCCACGCAAAGATGGTTTCGAATCATTTATTGACACTGTTTTAAGCTCCCACACAAACATAACCACAACTTGAAGCACAAGCAAATATTGACTTCATCTGCAGCCCAATAGCTGTTCTAGTGATTACTCAGGCATTCTGGCAGCGTTTCCAATCACCAAGAAAGGCAACGGAAACTTTTACAAGCATGACATTAGTCAACTATTCGTCACATTATCAACACTAAATATGTTATCATACTTCAGAAATGTTAAAGGGTTCAAAAATATTTGATGCAGGGCCTTAACTTGTTTGGGCTTACCAAATAATAAAGAAAAATATTGTTTTTCTTTCTGTGAGAGAAGGAAGAGAACAGAGAAGACAGAGGAGGCATTACTGTTATTCTTGGCTCTGGGTCAGATGGGTCTGGTTTATTCTGCTGTGTAAAAAGGAGAGTGGAAAACTACTTAAAGCTGAACAAAATAACATTAACAGAGATTTTGACTACTTTTTATCTGATCCAATGGCAAAAACAAAAAAAAAAACCAACCAAAAACCCCACACACATTAACATGCTATTATTTTGCTCTCAGAGAATATGAAAAATAATTGTTTGCATAAAACTGTGCAACCATTTCCTTTTAAAATCAGCCCAATTGAAAAGAAGTAGCAAATAAAAGGTTACATTCCTCATTAAAATAAGAAAAGAATGTTAAAGATCAGTACAGCCAAAAGCAGATGGTTAAAACTAGACTGCTGAATCCACACGCAGCCACATAAATTAGATCCCGTAGATTTAGGTGATTAGCCATGTGAAGAAACATTCCTAATTCCCATCTCAGAGTCCACAAGCAAAAGAAACAGTGATATGTCAAATAATTAATATTCACACACACATTTATCTGTGATGATTTGGAGTGAAGTATTCATATTTAGTGTAATATATTATTTCTATTATACAAAATTGCAAAATTTGTAATAAAAATATACTTGAAGACTCTGTCCTCTGTTAGTTATACATATAAGTCATTGCCTTTTCAAATGGATTCAGCTAAGTTCTTAAAACCTCTGGTGAAAATACATTAATCTAATAAAGATGTATCACCACCTTATATACACCACTCGGTGATATCAGTTCCTGCTCACACAAGCATGCATGCAGGATGCATATAAAGAGAGTGAAAAAAGAAAAAACAGAGAAATATAAAAATAAAGAGAGCAAGGAGGCTAATTTTGAGATAGTTCCTAGAACTATCATGAGAAACAGTAGTAATACAGACAAAGTGCAATTACACAGTGAGAGTGAGGCTCGAGAATCCTGTAGGAAAACCTCAAAATTCTATCGCTATGGCTGGAGTGATTAACAGGTGATAAAACTCACAGAGGTTTCAGAATTAAAGCATTTAAACCCCAGATTTTGCACCATCGCCTTTCCCATGCAGAGCGCTCACGCAGCTCCAGGCTGTAGGCAGCTGCCTGTGAGATTACAGAGATGGGAGAGGAGGAGAGAAACAAAAGTTCAGCTGGGGTGAGCAGTCCTGAGCTTTGCCGAGGGAAGATTTGCCAGTGTAAGCATGATACCATAGAACAGGGCACATTATGAGACTTTTAAGGACCAATCCATTGCTGGTTACCATAGTTATAAACCAGCCCCACTCTTGCATATCCCTTGACAGGAAGAGTTTGCTCAGCTCTGTACAAATCAGAAATCCTCGTTCTTCAGGTCTGTACTAAAAGGTGCCAGCTCTTTAGCTCTGCTGCTATGAAGCCATTAGTACTTAAATGCTCTGCAAGAACAAAATTAGAAATCTCTGATTTGGCAGGATTAGGATGTCAGTGCACATAAAGCAAAGATATAGATGAGAAAGAATAATGCTTCAAGAACAAAAGACTCCAGAGATTATCCAGAGACTGAAAAACCTTTCAAAATACATCCAATGAAAATGAAGCACGATATTCACAAGATGATGTGGATAAAAATTAGCTCACATAAAGCTTTCCATGAACAGGAAAAGAATGAGGGTTTTTTATAAGGGAGTGTTTTTTCATCACTGTCATTGATAAAGAAAAAATCATGTGCAACAAAATTTACACTAAATACTTCACTTAAGAAAGAAATTCTACAGCACTAGAATCATTGGTAAAAGAATTAATTTGAAATACTGAACACTACTTCTTCATGTAAAAAAAAAAAAGTTTGCTCTCTCTGTTACTTTGCTGCATCCTATTTTCAAGGGCAGACTGAAAGAGGCAAATGTTAAAGCAAACAAAGCCAGGACTATCAGAGATAAAACCAAGTGATACTGAGGTAGTTGCAGATATTAGTGTCTGCAGGTCCCACCCCAGCAGCTGCACTGCCAGCCAGAGCCTGGCCTGGCCACACACTGCAGCCAAGGAGCAGAGTGAGGGGGTCTTGCCTGCAGACACAGTGTGAGCTGCCAGCTGTGCGCAGGCTTAGCCCCAGCTCACAGGGCACAGGGACAGGCGGCTGGAGGAGCAGTGTCTAACAGTTCATCCGTAATATAGATCCTTGCTGGACCTTATTGGTTCAAGTCCTTTAACTATTTCTCCCAAAGAACACAAAAATTAAAAAACAAAAAGTTGAATTCAGCCTTGGTGAAAATGGGTGTGAGCACAAGGACATCAGAGGAATCTTTCAATTAAGCTGAGGCCACACTTATGCATAAAAAGTTATTAACCCTATGGCCAAGGAGGAGAGGAGTTACAAATAAAGTTCTCCCCAAACTCATCCATATTTTGCTTGTTTTTAAAGTGCAATTATGTAACAAAAACATTATTTCAGACAAAATCATATATATGAGGGCCATGGACAAAGTAAACAAAGGCTTAAGAATTCAAAAGCAAGCAGAAGAAATATTTAGGTTTCTAAATTGCCCTCAGAACTAAATGTTTGGCGTTTTGCACAACTAGAGTGACTTCAAAGGTCACATTAGAGAAGTGAAAGAGGGAAGGAAAAAAAAAAAAGACTCCGTGCTCTCTCACCCCAATCATAAAACATTAAATACAAATAAAGGTTTGTGGCTTTGCATCTGCAAACAAGCATATCTTGTACTCAGTCAGTGCTCATCCATAAAGTCCAAAAGCACAGCTACCATTAAAAGCTTCTAAGAAACAGCTCCTTTTTATGGCTTCCAACTGCTGTACCACAGTGTAATTAGTCTCAGTGCAGTATGATCAAACACACTGATGACTTGGTGACACAGTCACATTGACAGAGCCCAGGTAATGAGGGTAAACACCACTGTAATCTTGTTAAGCAATATGGTTTTTAACTTCAATCCCACCCATATTGTAGGGATTTAAAGAGATTGAAATAAACTTGATAAAACCAGCACTTGGAACAAAAAATGTAGACAGAAGTTTTTGTTCACATCTTTCATACCAAAACAGTTATTTGCTGTCTTTTATCTCATTTTAACTGACATCAGTGCAGTGCTTTACAGGACGACATAACATCATAGAACAAACTCTGAAGTAAGCTGGCTACCTGTGTCCTTTTTGTAGGTGACAATTCCCATTGATTTCCTTAAAATTTCCCACAGCTGCTTTCAAGGAGGAGTGCTTTTCATCAGCCTCATCAGGATAGCCTATACAAGCCTCTAAACAAAACACAGAAGTCTCAAAAGGGTGTTGCTATACTTAGGCACACACCAGAGCATTGCCTGGAGCAACACATACCAGGGCTATTATTCAGGCAAGGAAGGGAGACTCAGTCTCACAACATGGACCTACCCCTACTCCCAAACAGCACTTTTAGAACAGTAAAACTGAAAGGAAGATCAACTTCAATGGAAAGTCAAACTTCCAAACTTCACTAGTCAAAAGTGATCAATTTTGTTATTTTATGTTAAGCATTCTAAGGAGTTATTCATTTAAAACAACTTCAAAAACAGAATTCCTGGGGAGGCCAAGTAGGCCCAGAAAGAAACACCTACAAGTGTCGTTCTAAGAGCACGTCTTGCAGTGGGGCAGTGCCAGTTTGAGTGCTGCCCTTCTACCTTCTTATTACCCCCTCAGCTGTGCCATGCATTACAGAAATTAACCTGCACGTGTTCACCATGCCACATGCGAACAAGGCATCATCCCATGCCATGATGATTCCCCAGTGCCACCAGCACGGAGGAGGAGGATGCTTAAATCAACAGTGGCACTGATGGAAATTTCCGGAGCGTATGGCACAACTGCAAACAAGTCAAGTGCAGTGCTGTGGTGATATTTAAGGAAGTTTCACTCAGACTGGAACATGGTGTTGAAGAAAATGAAGAAAGTCCTGCAAGCTCTGTAAAGCAAGGTTTGGTTCTTCTGGTTTGATTTGTGGGGGGGTTTTGTTTGCTTATTTGAAGGTTGGTTGATGGGGGGGAGCAGAGGGCTTAGCATTAAACCATGTGAAAACACATGAAAAAGCACCAAGCTCTGGGATGCCTCCCCTTGGAAGTTCTGAAGAAAACAGAGCATAAGGACTTCTCCCCTTTAGCAGCAGGGGTAGCTCAGGTCTTTTCTTTCCCCCTTCCCTGCTAGCCTTGAGCTCCTGTCCACCCACCCCCTTGCTGCCACCTTTGCCACCTTGTGCCAAAGTAACCATTTGTGGGGCTGTTCCATGAAGCTGAACAATTAATTAATTGCTTGGTGTTTAAAAAAGGCAGGAGAGGTTCCTTTGACTTACACGAATCTGCTTACAATGTGCTACAGCAGTGAGAACAAGTGGTGGGAAGCAGGAAGAACAAGCACAGGAACTGCTCAAGAGAAAAAGAACTGCCAAGAAAAGGTTCCTCAGTATCACTGCCTGCAAGACCATGATTTAACCTAATTAAGTTAATTAACTGGAAAATTTGAGAGAAAGAGTAGTTGGCATTTGAGAAAGGGAAAAAAAACCCCATGGAACAGAGAAGGCTGTTAGCAGGAATGTGGATAACAGATCATCGGCATCTGCAGAACAGAGAATAACTCTGTAAACAGTGAGATCTGAAAAATTTTCAGGAACTGATTGACAAGAAAATATGTTCACCCAAACTGAATTAGAAATTAAATATGCAGGAAAAGCCATATCTTCTTGCTTGTGATTTCAAATAATTTCAAATCTGCTGAGCTCCAGAGCTCATGGTCCAAATCTGAGCTTTAAACCGATACATCAACCTCTGCACCAGTCACATGAAATTTGAGCATCAAAATAAATCTATTATATATATGTAAAATTTGAATGGTTATAAAGATGATGATCTTAGTGTAGTATAAAGAGAGTTTTTGAATCATTTTCTCAATGCACAAGTTTTCAGTCATGATAGCCAAAATAGCATAGAATAGAATAGAATTCATTTTTAAAATACCAATTTGTGAAACACAAGTAATACCAGGTTTTGAGGCTAATAAGCTACTCATAAAATTATAACCATCTCAGAAAAGGACTTGAAAGGAAGGGACTTTATCACCCCAATTGCAGTAGACTAACAGTTCAGCCATCTCCACGCCTATATGAAACTGCAATGCTATAATTACAAATCTAGAATCAAAAAACATTGAACTAGTAAGAAAATTCTTCAGAGACAACACGGCACAAACAGGCAGGATTAATGCCTTAAGAGCAATGGCAAGCAGCATCAAAGAATATCTACTCAATGATGGCTTGTTCCCCTAAGTTTCATTGCTTGTCACTAGGTAAGACAAGTTATTTCAGTAAGCTCTTTCTCTCCTCCCTCTCCACAGATGGAGTAGTTTTATATTTTAGGTTTGATGGATTGGAAAAAATAAGTTGGATCATTATAACACCTCACAGAGAAAAGCAAATTGACAAGGTATAGACATCACCAAGACCAGTAACAAAGTTTAGAAAAACAAAAATGTGCCTCATCTTGAAGCAGGATAAAGAGTCTAGTAAGTTTGGGAAAATAGGTCCAAATCCTTTACCTTGGGTAAGTCACCAGATTAAAACTTTGAAATCTATTGATACCTAGGCACTGCAGGAGTGTGTATGTCTCCCACCAACGCCAGCAGAGTTATAACCACCTGCACTCTGATAGCTGCAATGCAGGCATAATACATTAAATACTGAGCATGCCATTCCTCGAGGATCATTTATAAATATCCTAAGAGAGCAAAGCAGGACTTGATACAGAGCAACCAAAATTAACAAGCCCATTCAGGAGATTTTCACAACTTAAAATAGCAGAATTTTTCTTGGTGTATCATGAATATTGCAGGAAAGAGTCTATTGTCACTACTATTTATCAGTGTTTATAGATTCTCTTTGGCCTGAGTTGACCACATAGAATCTGACTCCTGGCAAAACAAAAAAATCCTTGATTTACTCTATTTATTTCCTTTCAGACATAGTTTTAAGTCATGACAAATACAGACAGGAAAAAATGTGGCCAAGAAAAATAAGCCCACAAATATCACTCTGTTTAATTTCTCTTTTCTCTACACAAGCAGTACTTAGTGGTACAGTCAAACTGCCTGTGTTTGGTGACAGAAGATGAAAATTCTTCCTCTACTGGGTTTCCAAAACAGTAAGATATGCTCTGCTTTAAGGGTCATTCTAGTTTGAGCTGTATAAAGCTGGGATTCACACTCAACTGAAGCTCATTAAAAACACTTTTGATTGCTTTTATAATGTATGGTGACAAGCCTAACTCCATTAACCTACTGAGGCTTAAAATTATTATTGTGTTCACTGTCCTCATCACTAAAGGATAATAAAGATGTCACAGCATATTATTTAAAGAAAGCTACCATTAAATAGACAAAGAAAGAGGCAATTGATCTAGTACAAGGTTTCAAATGTACTCTATCTATACTTATGAAAACTTTCAAGGGATGCTTGTATTTTAAAACAGAAAACTTCATCGATTCTTGCTACACATTTCAGAGGTTAAATAAGAAGTGGAGCCTTAAGCTTTTCTACAGAGAAGCATCAGCCACCTGGGGCAGAGCCTGAACACAAAGCAAGAACACAGACATTGCTTGCAGAAAAACAAAAAAAATCCCAAAAAGCATGAATGTGTAAGGAGTGGAAGGGAGCCAGTTTGCAAGCAGTGGGGAGAGAAACCACACTATCACTCAACTCCTCTCTACTGCAAAGGCAAGTCAGGATTCTGAGGTCCTTAGGTCCTCACACCTTCTTCAGGTCAGCATTAACTCCTGTTATACAGTTATATACAGTTATATAGCAGCTCAGCTGCTTCAGTTTGGTACTTCCTTCTTTTACACTAACACTGAAATCCTTTCTGCATTATTTTCTAATTTCAGCATCATGCCCTGCTGTCCAGTTTCCATTCTTCACTCATTACATGAAGGAAAGCTAAAACAGTTTCAGTACAGCCTTTTCCTTTCTCTCTATTACTTATGACCTTAACAGGCATCTGAAGACCCAGAAAAACATGCAGCGCTCAAATCAGACTACAAACAACTTATGCACCAGCAAGTACTTGATTTCTACAGGGCTGTTGTTTTGCTCTTTGCATTTTGATTCATTTGTGGAGGGTTTTTAAAAATTTTTCTTCTGCAGAGAGTGTGTGCCATAAAAATTAAGGCCTGAGAGAAATTAGAGCCAGAAACCACTGACAGTCTTCTTCCTAAGCCTGTAACATTTTTTGTCTCCAAGACTGACAATTAAAAAAATAAGACAAACCCACCTGACTTTGCATAAAATTTTTTTAAACCAAACAAAAAGACCAACCAAGCACAAAATCAAGCCCCAAACAAACAAAATAAAACAAACAAAAATCAAAACCAAAGTGTTCTTCAAGTATTTCTAGACCCCCCCACCAGGTGGAGGGGCCCACCTCACTGCCTGCCTCCATGCAAAACAATACATTTGTGTCCAGGTAGAAAACAGGTGAGCATCTCTCACTAACAACAATAAGGAGCATATTTAAACAGGGAGGGCAGTAGGACTCTTAAACTAGCAATAGGTAGCATAGAGTAGCTTAATAAGTGGCATTTTAAATAGCATCTAGACATGCCATATCTGGTATGCGCAATTTTAGCTAAGAGTGAGTCACTTCTGTATGCTTGGATGCTATGAACTTGAATTTGGCCATGCCAATTAAAGCTCAGCATTTGAAGCTACTGAACTAAAAATGTATTTTGAAATCTCTCCTTCTAAATATTCTTCACTTCCCGGAGGAGGGGGGAGTATGGGCACTGAATGCAGGCTTTGGAAATACCGCTGAGTCATGAGCTAGAATAAGAAAAAAGCTGTTTCCAAAAGAATACAGCTACTTATTAAACTCAATTCAACCAAAACCCAGGAGGAATTAAAAAAAAAAATGCAGAAAAAAACCCCAATTATTTTATCTTTTATTTGCATAGAAAGCAGCAAAGCTATAGATACCTTAAGAATAAAAAGAAATATAAGTAATGGTGGAACTTAATTGTGTTACGATGTTCAAATATAACTTAATACCTGTAGTTATCAAATCTAAATAACAAGCTTGGAATTCTGATGGACTTTAAACAGAAAGGTCAGACAAATGTCTCCAACAGCAAATCTATGCCAATAATAGAAACCACAGATTTCTAAAAAACTATTGCAAAACTGGACTAATTTCACCAGATCTAGACGGGAAAGCAAAACATCTGCCCTTTTCCTTTTTTTTTTCATTTTAATGGCTAAGTTTCTGCTGCAGCTAGACATAAACAGTAGCCAGAAGAAGATGGGCTTTAAAGTGAATCACTGTATTATTACTGAACCATTTCTCTAAATTGTGCCATACACACATTTGTAACAAACACAGAAACAAAAGAAAGGAAAGCTTATACAAATCATGCCGTGTCTCCATCACGAATCCTGTCATTCCAAGACTGGAGTACATGAATAAATATGTTCTTTACAAAAGGAATGAGAGCCAGTGCCTGGTGGCCTAGCACAGCTGCAGTGCTAGCACAGAACAGCTGGTTTCATAAGCCACAGCCCTGGCCTGTCACACATGTTCAGCTGAAATTAGAAACAGCAGAGTTCAGGGGTTAAGAGAGAAGTTTACATGACGCACCAGCTACCCAGAGCATTACTGGAATTTGCTGGTGAACTCTCACTCAGGGGAAGAATTTGTCAGGGAGGTGGTTTTCAGCAGAGGAACAATGGATGGGAGCTTTCAATTTGTAATATACTGTCCTGGCAGTGAGCAGGCTGGGGAATAAGAGACAATGTTTAATCAAGCAGAAGTTTTACAGTACATTTCAATGGTTTCTGTTTTTAATTTGATCATTGCAGCCCACGCTAACATACTCTTTCTAAATTGAAATGCAGTGTTGTGTGCATAACCAGCGTGAGAGCAGTGAGACATCCACTACTTCCTCTACATTTCGTGTTCAAGTTTCTCTCAAGCTGCTCCTCCCACATGGAAAATCATCTTCTACTCCAATGCCTTTTCCCAATCCTCTGCCACTTTCTACAGTCAGGGGGGTTGTACTGTCCTCTCAGCAGGCAGGAAACTACAAAAAAGTCTATAATATCACATGCAACACAGGTTGTATTTTAAGTTTAAAGTCACGGTATTTTAATGCAATGGAGCTTCACCAGTTTCCGCAAGCAAAACTTTTATGCCATTCAGCACAGATTTTCCACACGTACGGAGTCTCAAGATCTGTTAATTTATTCTTGGAATGGCATTGCAGTCTCCTATTTAGTGTTTGATTTATCCACTTTACCAAAAGACAGTTGCAGAAGGATAAGAAGTTACTCATTTTAAAGGCTATACCATCAACGCAAACACTGCAGCCTTTGAAGAGCTCACACCACACCAATTCTCCCAGTCTAGACCCTCTTGGTCACCTGGGGAAGAACAAGGACCTCCCCACTGCTGGGAACTTCTGGCACAGTCCTGCTGCAAAGAGCAAATGTCATTGCCAACACCACAAACCAATGCTTATTCCTCAGGATATCCTTACTGCCAGTATTGTCTCATGCCACTTGCTGCACCACTTAAGTGAATCCTCATCATTTATGGATTCCCTCCCCTGACAATGGATACACTATCTGACCTTTAACACTTCCATTTCAAAGATGGAATAAAGGGGAATGAGTTGCATTGTTTAAAAATCAGCTCTATAATGTGGATCTGACCAAAAGTTATTGGAACATCACTCATGCAGCCACTCATCCTCAGAAAAAGAACCCTGCATTCCAGCCTTCCTCATTCATTGTCATAAAGTGGGTAATTGGCATCATTAACATTCATCCCAGCTGGAAAGAATGTCCTTCTACATCGCAGCTAAAATAATATGTTGTTCAGAAATGCCTGTTCTTCCACAGACATTCAATGACAATTTAAATTTTCCATTTACTCCTTTTATGTAGTAGTGCTTTAATAAAGAAAGTATTCCTTGAACTCTTAAGGAAGCTAAAATAAATCATTCAAAGAACAAATTCTGCAACAACTATAAACCAGCAATGACTATTTTGGCATTTTCAGACTATATCATATCCATTCCTATGACTGGAAAAAACAGAACTATAACTACTAAAAACTCTAGCTGTATGAAACCAAAACCATAAATCCCTTTCACACAGAAAGTATACAGTGGAAATTAACACCAAGTGACAGAAACTTAGTTTCTTTCATATGAAAGTTTATGCATGCTGTGATTTGTATGTCTATTTATATGAAAAGCCAGTTCTCTTTGTATAATTAGAACAGCTCTTGAGGCAGGAAGAATATAATAGGCAGTAATGACTTCGAAGGGAGAAAGCCTCTCTGGAGTTAGCACTACGTCACAGCCAAAGCACGTTGCATGAGGAGAGTACTCAAAACAAGAGACAAAAGCAATCCGGGGGAGGAGCAGCATTCAGCTGCAGACATTTTTCCTGCTCCTTGGCTGTGAACATGAATGGCTGGAAAACTGACAAGTTTTCACAGGCATGACTGAGCCCAGTCTTGCCTCAGAATTAAATGGGACATAAGGCTTTGGCTGGCCAAGATCACTAATCATGAACAAAAATTAAAACTAAAATTACCTTCACTGTTTATATCAGTGTAAGAAAAGGAAATAAGCCCAAAAGTAATTTGGAATGGCACCGTTTATTGCTTGGCAGGAATCCATCATTACTATGGGCTAATGAGAACTGAAAAGAAAGCAAATTAACCTAAGTGTTGTTCCAACCTGGACAATAAAAAGTAGTAAATTCTTTGTTGTCCAAAATGAAAAATAAATTAATTTTGTTTACACCTATGATTACCATAGATTATGGTTTAATTTTTGTGAGCTAACATGATCCTGCTTTGGGCATTTCATACTTCATCTGCGCTCGTATTTCCAGCTCCTGCAAGGCCCTGCTGGGATGCACAGAGCGTGTGAACATCTTCACTGTGCTGCTGAGTGAATGAGCAGGAAGGGCCCATGGTAAAGCCAAACCAAGAGTTTCCATGTTAATGACACTGCCCCACAGCAATACTGATGTGAGGCAGGTGTTACTCCAGCTCTTCCTTCAGGACAGTGAAGATCAGCACCAACAGAGTCACCACAGCAGTGACGGCAGCTCTCATCCCCAGCCCAGGCAGGTACTCAAGGCAGGCTGTCAGAGGTAACTCAGCACTACTTTCGTGCCCCATCTAGAACTGTGCAGCTCAGAGCTCTTCCCTTCCCACTTAATGACTTCATAAAGCTCTGGGTTACAGACTAAACTGAACTTTTCCATTTGCTCATGTCAGAAAATAAAAGGCTTTGTAGCACTTTGTACTTCTTAGTAATGAGGCTGAGCTGACAGGCTTTCTGGCACTCATGACACTTGAAACCACGCTGACTGGACAAAAAACCTGATGAGCAAGTTCCCTGCTGGAGTCTGGCAAGCAGCTTCCAAACATGGTTATCTCTTTACAATCAAACAGAAAACTGCTACAGCCACATTAAAAAATATGAGCTGGAAGAAAAATAAAAAATTATCAATGAAGTTCTCAATTTCTCTTAAAAATCTCTAAAAACCTGAGTCCATTTACATCATCTGGGTCACAAAATTATCCCTTACCACCGGTATTCCAGTCAATATAAGCTAACTATTTATTCACCCAAAAAAATAAAAAACTTCAGTCCACTCAGTATTAACTGACACAAAAACAAAAGTTTAAAATAATCTTAGGTTTCAGTCTTGCAAAAAATTAAGTGGATGAATAATTCTGCATCCAAGAGTTATCCCCATCGACTTCAATATATGCAGAGTCATCTTTAATATCATATTCCAACTATGTTATTTACATACACCTGAGGGGATCCTACAAACACAGAGTAAGAAACATTGGTTTAGAGGGATAGGAATTACATAAAAAAGAGACAGGGAAAAATATTAAATTTACAGTTCTACAAGTTATGTCTACACAGAAACATACTCCTGGAACCAGTAAGAGGAAAGCATGGTTAGAAAACAGGGAATCATAATTCATTTAAAATGACAAGCTAGTAAAACAGCAGAACTATGAGCAACTTCTTGGTAAAATTTGGGCCAATGTTGAAAGATGGGAAAGGTGGAAATCTGCAAGTTTAAAACCAAATTGCAGATAAAAACAGTGTTGAACAACAGGGAAGTAATTGCAGAGCAAACATGTAAAACCTCACAGTAATACTGATTAGCCTTCATCAAATATTAGTATTCTATTTTTGAAGACTGCTCATAAGAGATACGATTCCTTTTCCCTGTTTATTTGGGTTCATATTCTCCGCTACACATGTGCTGCTGTGCATCAAAACAACTCACAAAATATGCAAAAAGAAGGTTCAGTATGACTTTGATCTTGCCATCTTTCACAGCACCAGATTTTTGTGAAGCAGTTTAGAAGTTTTACGTTTATAGAAACAAAAGTGCTCCTACTGGAGCTGTGGTCCTATGAGATCATGGAAGACAGTGGCAAGGACACTGGAAATGCATGCTATTATATAAAAAGTACAGCAACTCATAATGATGTCATTGTACCTTGTGTGGCTGTGGTTTGGGTGGGTAACCAAAAGAGTGTTGAAGATGACAGGAATGTTTGAGCTGCTGCTGGTCCATGCTTGCACAGGGTCAAGGCCTTTTCCATTTGTCATGCTGCCCTGCAAGCAAGGAGCCTGGGGCTGCAGGAAAAGCTGGGATGGGGACACAGCCAGGACAGCTGACCTCAGCTGACCACAGGGATGCTCCCTACCATACAGCATCATATTCAGCACATGAAGGCGGTGGAAAGACGAGCGAGATGTTTGGAATTACAGACTTAGGATTCCCAAGCAACCATTACATATGGTGGAGGTCAGCTTCACTGAAGATGGCTAAATATCTGCCTTTGTAGAGGATGCAGAGAATGAATTCCTTATTTTGCTTTGCTTGTGCATTCAGCTTTTGCTGTACCTAATGAACTGCCTTTATCTAATCCCCTGAGTGTTCTCACATGTATGACACAGCTCAGACAGCTCTATAGAGCTTCTAGCTCAGGTATCCAATCAGAGAAATAAGAGGTGGATAATACCAGCGAACTGCTATCACATACTTCACTTCTGTTCTCCCTGCCAAAGTAGGGCGGTTTTTTGATGTAGATGACAGTATCCCTTCCCATCTCATTTATACTCTTTCAACTGCTCCCACTCCCCTAAGGAATCTCTTGTGCAATAGTCTAATCTCACTGAGCTAAACTGTAATGTAGAGTATCCTCCTTTCCTAGGTAATAAGTACAAGGTACAATTTCCCTTTCATTTGGTGCTGTACTCAGACCTCGAGTTGTAACACACAAAATTCAGCAGGGTACCTATGAAAGGACTGAAAGCGACAGGTGAGCACTAGAGAGAGGCTTGGCTCCAGTCTTGCTTCTCAAGAAAGGCAGCTGAAACAGCACAGAAGTGAAATACCACTGGCATGTAAATCACCATAGCCCCAAACAAGGGTAGAAAAGATACTTGTGACTGTTTCTGAACCAATGCTTCCTGAATTTCTCCTGAAGTACTTGCAACTTGCTCAGTGTTTTGCTCCAACAAAACCAAAAATTATGAAAAATTTCCATCACACCAAAAAAAAAGTATTTCCTTGAACTACTGAAAAATCAAAATTCTTAGAAACACAAATTAAATCAGCTGTAGTATATGAATACTACACTCAATCATTTAAGTTCCTTTAAGGCTGTTAGTCTTAAAATTTTAAGCTGCCTTCATAAGCTTTTGGTCCAAAATTTCCATCCGTTTCCACATGCTCTTAATCTTAACCCAAGTGTGTAAGATCATATTAGCCACACAGCTTCTACTTGTCCCTTTCCTTTACTCTAACCTCAACAAGAATAAAAACATGAAAAATTTTCAAAGACATTTTACAGAGAGAATTAAGCATTTTTCAGACATTTTGGTAAATCATCTCCATCATTCTCTATTCACAGGTGAGCCTTTGCTTCGGAATAACTGGGAAATGCTCTTCCCTTGTGAGCCAGCACATCCATGTCTCTGGATGTGACATGACTGACACCCTGTGTGTCCCCTTGCTCTGGGAACAGTTGGGTTCATGGCAGGGAGATCAGTGCGTGGGCAAGGTAATAACAAATAATAGAGAATAGTTAAATCTCACTGCTTGGAGATTAGTCTTTAAATTGCATCACAAAACTCTGAATTCAAGAGAGAGTCCCAGTCTTGGATAATAGCTAATGGTATGATGTTGTTCTTTCAGCTTTTCATTTAGTTGAGAAATTTCACTTCCTTCTCCCTCTATATTAAAAAAATCAGACCTTACACAGATCCAACTGTTTACCCAACAATTTACCATCTTTCACAATATCTTCAACAGCATCTTTTAGCTGATCAGAGCCAAGGCTAATATCCAGACATAAAATCCATTCTCTGTCCTCCAATACTGCAAAAGGCCAAAACGACATTTCACAAACAGCAAGATTTTTTGTAAGTAGGCATCCATCAAAAAATGCATTTTTTTCCTCAGTACCTTGGCCTTGAAAATACTGCATTTTCCAATTTCCTACATGCTGCTTAATGTTATGCAGTGTCAGTCACACCACTTTGGGTCATTTTATATAGCAGGTCAGCAGGAGCTACCATGTTCAGAGGTATCTGATATTTTGCCAAATCATTTGGCACATCTCACATTCTCATCAATTTGAATTACTTGTAGATCATTTCAAAAGAGGGAGATAATTATTGGCAATCCTTCAGAAAATGGCAGACAGTCTGAGTGCTTTGCTGGACTTTTCCTCCATCTAGAAATTGCAAGATAGACAGATTCCCCTAAAACAATGTAACTCTTTGTCAGATTAATACCTGGGCAATTCTTGCTTACATTTACTATCTTGGAGAAATGTTCTATGATTCTTCCTCACAGTGAATAGGATTTCATTCTACAGCTTCCCTAAAGGCAGCTCACAAACAGTGTTGTTAGGAATACCAGATTCTGACCCTGAGGCAGAGATTAAATAATACTTCATTCAATTATAATTGAATACCATACACTTTATAAAGTAAGTATATATCTTTCATTCTTTCAAGCATTTAATTTTTACAGTAATTCTACACCAGTTAGAATAATTAAAGCATTCTTTACATCAAACTCTAGGTGATAAATCTCCTCATTATTATGCACATCTGTTTTTGTGTCACTTAACACATTGCATATAGGAGCACAACAGGTAAATAGTGCCAAACTGATGGTTAAGTTCTGCTTACACAAACAAGAACATTCTTGAAAAGGCCACAAATGGTGAAAGGAAAACAAAAACCAGACTATATGTATATTATAACAGTGAGATATTTTTCCACAGATGAACGCAAAACAAAACAAAGATCTTCTTTCTATGCAGAAAAACCTTGCCATCGGAAATTACAGGGAACTGTACTGCAGCCACAAGTGACTGCAGGTCAGCAACAAGAAAGCAAAGGAAATGAAACTGGAAAAGCATTCATTTTAAAGTAAAACAACATAAGCTCTACACCTAGTTGCAAAACAGGCTCCTATACATAGAGAAAAGACTGCAGAGCAGCAAACAGACCAGAGGCTAAAGAGCTGTAGTGAGTTTGCACAGATAAAAAATGTGGGCCAAGAAGATCGACCAACAACTGAAGACTGATGGATCTGACAGACGATGTGTTTGGGGGATATGCCAAGAGCCTGCAGCCTCACCCAAGGGCAGCAGGGAGATCCTAGACTGAAATGTCAACACACTAGAGCCCATTTATGAAACACAAGCCCCCAAGCAGAGAAGACTTGACATTTTCATAGGTCCCTTGGCATAACTGCTTTCCTCAAGCATCGTTTTCTAATTTAAAAGCCTTTATTTCAGTAAATAATTTTAAAGGGGGAAAAATAGATGATTTCTATAGCTAGCAAGCCAAATTTACGGAATATACTCCAAATGAAAACCAAATCCAAAGGCTCGCTGAACTGAATTATAAGAGTATCTGCATCCTACAAGCATATGAAAAAAATGTTTGTGGTGGTTCATCATGACAACAAAAGGTGGCCATTCAGTGTATGTTTGTAGAGATAACAAGGAAGATGGAGGCTGTAAACCTCACTCCCACCTTGAAGAAGGTGTGGCAAATAGCTCCTCACAGGCAGAGAATGAGAGCAGTTCAAGACCGAACAAGCAGCTTCCCTTGTAATCTGCCAAATAGTGACAACCATTTCAAGTGAGAATATTTCAGCTTGTGCAGGGGATAAAATAATCTTTAAGTGTTGCAAGGCAGCTAAAGATTACTCAAAATCATATTTAATTTCCACTTACAGTTTTACCAAACCAAACAATTCAAACGTAAGGAGTTTGAAAGCAAACCCAAAACCTACGTGACCTCCTGGACTGCTGAGAAGGCGTTTTGCTGTCAGATACAGCTGTAACCTGTTTAAAATAAAGGAGCAGTCCATAAAGTGGAAGGAGAAAGAGAAGAGAAGTGAGAGGAAAGAAAAGGTTGTGTCTATCAGAGGTGCCACTGCAAACCTTACAAATCTTGTAACAAACTGGTTTAATTTTTTTATAGTTAAATGAAATCCATTGTCAAAATAATTTAGTTTTGCAAATTTTCAGTACAAAAGACTTGCTTAAGATGTGGTGAAAGTGAGGAGAAAATTAATTTTTTATATTGCATTCTATATTGAACAATAACACTTGTCTAAAATGGGCTTAGACTCATACTACTTGTAATTTCATTTTCCTTTCAATCACCTTCTTCTCCCCCAGTGAAATTCCCTATAAGTGAAAGTTCCCTTTTCTCGGCTGTCTATTAAAGCAGCTGTGCAGCAAATGTAAATAAGACACAGGAATGTGCCACCAACATTTCTTTACTAACTTCTCCTGTTCTATAGGCACTTCAGTCAGGCTTCTATCGGCAATTTGAAGTCTGTCCCAAAAAAAAGCAGTACAATAAATTTTCTGATCAGAGGTGACACAAAACAGAAGGTTCATTACAGAAGAATGTGTGTGTTTTCAAATTTAGTTTCCACAAAATATTTTTTTAAAAAATCAAGTGATTGTTTTCAGTCAAGCTAAATATTTTATTTTCTCCCCAAAAAGTAATTTTTCCTCCTTTCCTAGAATTTAAAGAACAGCAGTAAAATCTTTGGACATAAATAATCAACATGAGATACTACCACCTACAGTGCTTGTGTCCAGATGTTCATTTGTTCATAAGCTTGAGCATTAAAAGTTCCAAAGAGCAGAAATTTGAAAAGCAGAAGTGCACAGTGAGAAAGACAAATCCCTTCAGAGTCCCTCTAGTAACTACAAACTACATTAGACAGATAAGGAAACATCAGCATATGTCCTCCTAACCCCCTCCATAAATTACTGCAAATTCTGCATTTAAAAGAAGTGACACATTTCTCTTCATCAAAAAGGAATATCAGTACAGACATGAGTTAAACAACCAGGGCAGGACAGGGGTTACAGTCTTCCAAAAACAAGCATGTATTTACCTCATTTCAAATTGGTTCCCCCTTTCAACATTATGGTTCATCTTTAAAGGCCTTAGAATCTGACTTGTACCTCTACTTTTTGTTTATTAGAGCTCCTACAAACCAAATCATCTGTTTCCTTGTGTTTTACCCAGATTTGGAAAGGTTTTACGGAACACAGAGCTTCAGTCAGTCATTAGCTTTGTCAGAGCACATAAGAGCCCAGCCAGGGTCTGCTCTGGAACAACAAGGAACTTTGGAAGGAGCCTTTGGCCCAAGGAGGTTCAAGTTTTGAACTAACGCTGAAAGCTGTTCTGCATGGCTTAAGCCAGGGTTAACTGCACTGCAAACACAAGTGTCAGGCTTCACAAGTGTGAGATTTGAACAGATAATTATGGAAAAAGAAAGGATCAAGCTGAAAATGAGATCACTTAATTATACAGCTGGGTATTATATAAGTACAGTACAGGCTGATGGCACCTGAAAGTATTAATTATCATTACTATTTCAAGCAATATCTTCTGTGCAGATGTAAGCCACCGCTTGTTCATACATTTTACCAGTTACAGGTATCTCACTGGAATTATTTTCTTCTTTTTTTTAAATTTATTTTGAAATAACAATAAAAGTTTAATCTAGTAATCAATTTTGTTCCATCCTGATATTCATTTGGACAGGACCATTTTTTGTGCTTGAAATTGAAAACATATTTTAGCACTTTTCAGAACTAAGCAAAAACATATAATCCATAGGCAGTCCCACAACACATGGTCCAACAAACACAGGCAGCATCCCTGCAGTCCATTGAAAGAAGCTCAATAAGAATCTCTAGGGAATATTAACTAACAATAAAGCTCTTCTCAAATAATGGGCACACCGAGGACTTTGCAGTGCTATGGCAAAAGAAGTCCAGATAAAAAGGTTGTTTCCAAGGTGCCGTGTGAACAGATCTTGTTCTCGCAAATGAGCTGGTTGCACAGGACTGATAACTCGGTTCTGAAGGGGATGCTGTGCTGGGGAGTTAATAAGACAACACTGCAATGCCCCCTGCATGGGGAGAGGCAGATGGACACAGCATGTTTTCATGCTTGGTCAGGTGTTATTAATCTATGACCAAGAGAGCAGGTGGCTGTCATAAATTGCAAGAATTTTTTAAAAATCATTCAGCTCTCCAAAGCCTGAATATGCTTTTAGAAAGAGAGAGAGAAAGAGAGAAAGAAAGGGAAAAAAAAAAAAAGGAAGAGATTGCAACCAAGTGCTGTTTCAGTAATTGCTAAGTTTAGACAATGGTGCATAGTGAACATAGCATGACATTTTTTCCCCTCTAAAACTTAGCCCAGAATAGTGCTTGCTCAGCACATCCATGACAAAAAAACATTTCAAAATATTCTGTTTTTTTTTAAAAACCACAAACCACATTTCCTCTTGACAGTAGGTTCCTCTGAAGGATTACCATGGTAAACTGTAACCCAAACCCCAATTGCAATGTTCCCTGAAAGAACATATACAAAATTTCATGTAAGGACAACGCAGAGGTCAGGTTATTGTCTCTTGAGGGTGTCTGTCACATAGTAAGCAGGACAATTTTTCACCAGGACAGTATAGGAGAGAACTCACCCAGTAGGGATTTTATAAACTCATGTATTTAGAAGTCACCAGCTTTTATCTTCATAATAAAAGTAAAATTGCAAAATATTTTCCCCTTTTCATAAATTAATGCATCTGGTTACACTTTGCTCAGCCTCAACAACAAAACTAATTTAGAATGAGGATAGAAAGTCAGTTTCAGTGTTTCATGGGCAAAAACTGTCTCTGAAACCTTCTTATCAGTGCCGACTACAGTATCCCCATCCAATATAAACTTTAACATTTTATCCATTTACATTTCAAGGAAAAAAACCCCACATTATCTACAAGGGTACATAATAAAAAGTTTAGAAAAGGCAGTTTCATTCACACACAATGAAAAACAGATGTTTTCCTCAAAAACTCCTAATACTGCTACTCTTCTATTTAACTTGGATCTGGTGAACTAAACATAACCCTGCAATGCTGATATTTGAAATAATTTTTTAATTATTTTTCTATACTCTCTACACTTCACACTATTAATATTTCCTTGGAGTACTCTTGCTCGCTTCCTCAATGTTTTGGGGATTGGATGGTTCAGTTAGGAGGACAAATAAAAAAAGGGCTAATCTATCTTGTGTTTCAGTCTAGGCAATGTCACTGGACATAATGACTCCATTTGCCATCTGTAGGAAGACAATGCAAAATTATCTGCTGCAATACAGGCATATTTAAGCAAAGTATCCTTCCATTACAGAACCTTTTGGACTAACACAACCTTTCTCCTAGCAAGGAAGTAAAAGGCTGTTTTTAGCTCAAACGAGTTCTTCACCCTTGTCACCAAACCGACTGCTCAAAAAATAGGAACTGAGAAGGCAGGGCAGGGAAGAGAACTGACTAAGCCCATACCACAACTGAAAAATTACTCCTGGATATGCATCTTCAGTGTCAGTGCCCCAAGACAGATTGTGTTAGAAAATGAACTCTAGATTTGCTGGCTAAGTACTGACTAAAAATCCTTTTGAGAACATCAGCAAATGTATATTGTCTGCTAATAAACACAAAGCAGCAGTGATGTTTCAAAGTAAAGGAGATGCACT
Source organism: Acanthiza pusilla (assembly GCA_036630365.1). Classification (NCBI taxonomy): domain Eukaryota; kingdom Metazoa; phylum Chordata; class Aves; order Passeriformes; family Acanthizidae; genus Acanthiza; species Acanthiza pusilla. Next base: position 11,535,204 of record JAXCHO010000026.1, on the reverse strand, counting down.
ATTTCGTTTATAATTCAGTTGAAATCTGATTATTATTTCCTTCCTAAAACCAAAGGCACTTTTCTTTTGAAGAAGGAACAGTTAAAAAAAAACAAACAGAAGAACAACCTTGCTATGTTTAATTATAATAATTGTTTCTGTCAGCAAGGTCATTCATTAACGGCAGCACTGCGATAATTGCCTCTTTTTATTGCAGGGGTTGCCCAAGACTTGATATTCTGTTACAGCACTGTTGAATAGTAGAAATTGGACACAGGTTCAGGCAAACAATGTGGTCATTTAACCACCACAAATATGAATTGCTGTTTCCTCCCTGCTTGCAATAACTGATTATCTCAGTAGGCATTTTCTATATAGAGACTAGTGGCTTTAATTTTACATGTAATCATTAAAATCTAATTGGTGTGATCTTTCCTTGGAGCAGACAGGATATCTAATATAGTAGTAATTACTGCTTAAAACTTACATTATCCCAGGCTATTTTAAATGCAAAGAAAGAAGTACTGTTATGACAGTCACAGTCTTAAAAGATAAGAAGTTACAAAATATGACCATTGCAGAGGTGCAGAATTCCCATGCAAAATATTCTCAGTAGTGCTGAGGAACTGGGGATGGATCTCTCTGCAATGCACAGGTCTGCAGAGCTTGATAATCTTAACCTCAACATGTGAGGCAGTACTGTCACAAGGATACAGTGATGCCTGCGAGCAAATAACCCTGGCAGACCCTATCCAACACTGTCCATGACACAGTCAATCTGGAAATAAATGCAAGTTGACTACCTTCCTTCCTAAAAAAGCCGGTTTGGAATACTGCTTGCCAAAGTAGTTGAGAAGTCATGCTGATGTACTGAGGCAAATATGTTTCAAAAAGTATGAGTTTCTTCAACTGTTTAGCAAAAGAGATTAGGTTACGCTTTTAAAAGCAAAAAGTTTACATTCCAAAATGTCTTTACATTTGCAGAATTTAACACTAAAAATCAAAAGGATTTAAGTTTTTACACTACTATCTAGACTGAGTGGTGAAGAATTCATAGAAATTCTTTACATAAATGTCATTAATAGATATGAGGCATAAGACAACCACCAACATCAGAACAACAAATAGCTTTAGGGAATATGTATAAATGGCAGAACAGCTTAAATTAGACTCTAGGTGGATGCAAGGATCCAAAACTGCAAGATGAGATTGGTTTCCTATAACCAAGCATTTAATATTAAAGAAAAATGAGCAGTCTTTCTATAAAAACAGAGGCTGGGAATTTATTTTTCTCTAGTTTTCATCTCTTATTGCTGTTGTAGGCCTAGATTAGTATTTGCAACAATCAAAATCTGTATGCAAAAGTATTACACTCTTTCTCTTTGCAAATTACTTTGGCTGCCCTGTTCTCTGAACACTGTCATTTTTAGCATGCTTTTAACACATACTTTTCCACTGAAAGCTGTTAAAAGGCCTCAGCTCTGTTAACGCAGGCATCCCTTTATCTGACACCAATGATTTTTACCAGGTCACTGCTTTAATGCCTTTAAGCCCTTTATAAATTAATCATCAGTGCGGCCAAATGATTTTGTCAACTTCCTAACAGTATCTGCAGTTCTGACTAACTGGCTTCCAGTGGAAGATCTGCAAGGAAAACCCCTCAGCAATTTTTAAAATCTCCTTCTGTCCATGAGAGCTGCAAGGAGCGTGCTGCTACAATTACAGCGCCATATCCCACCCTTACAGATGGCAAGGCTTGACAAAGGAAGGGAGCGAGGATGGAATTACATCAGCGCAACTGAGGCACTGTTATTTCCTAGGAGTTAAACACACACCCCTGTCTGCCCCCCTGGACCAAATCCAGGAAACCATTTCAGCTGGAGACAGTCCTTGCTGATCTCAACTGGCCATGTGCATTGTTAGCATTGGGCGTTGTTTCAATGCTTGTTGGATCAAGGTACAGCACTAGTTCCTGGATGAAAAGGTAAAAGTACAGTATAGAAATCTTTCACATGTGTAAATACGCTTATAGCTCAACATTATAAATCTTTGCCTATTTAATGCTCATTCAAAAAAAAAAAAAAAAATAAAATAAAGGTGGCATTATGTAACAGAATTTCAGTCTCCCTTCCAGAAATCAAATTCCTTCCTAAAAAAATTAGAACTCTTAATCCTGTTACAAAAGCAGTTCACGTGGGCCTAAAATCACTGATAAAAGAGTGCTTAAATGAAGCAAATTTATATTATTTCATGAGTTCTCCTCATGACCTGTGAAGGACTTCTGAAGGGAAGGACAATTCCCATTATTAAACCTTTCAGCAATCCAACAGGACCTGCTTTCCTCTTCAGAGTGCTATAGGATTTTGGGAGCCAGCCTTAAACAACGCCTGCAAAACGCATCCATGGGGGAGACGTTCAGAACGCACTGATCTGAAAGCACATCTGTCTGGGTCAGGAATCACCATCAGTGAGTGGCAGATTTCCAGTCCTCGGCAATGCTGCCTCTCCCCAAGGAGGACAGGGTGTGTGCAGGGTGGCTCAGTGACCTTGGTACACTGAGAGGGTCACAAGCCAGCATCTCAACACCACGCTCCAGGGAAGTTGCGATGTTATCAAAGCAAGACAACAGGAGAAATATTGCCAGAGGCACTGCTACTACAATCAGAATTTGTGAGAAGGGGGAAATGAAAGAAACAGGACTTGTTGGGAAAGAGAATTCTGACAGAGGATGAGCAACCAGCAGGCCAAAGGGAAAGAAATATTCAGATGTATACAAACCTACTTTATAAAAATAGCTACTTGCTCTGTATTTTCACAACATTCTTGGAAGTCAGGCATGATGCAGTTAAGGTACCAAGGAGTTGTGCACAGGTAAAACTGTATCCTGAGTTTTACAGTTGGGCTGAACAAATAGTGAATTAACTTCGTCCTTACAGCAACTAGAAATCACTGGAGGTAGAACTGTCTGTAAAACAGATTCTACCCAGAGAGAGGCTGTATTTATTTCTCAAGATGAAATGTAATGTCTGAGGTTATATGCAAATGTCTAAGGCAATTCTTATGATACATATTCCTTTTTCCCCCCTCACTCATTAGTAGTCTTCTATTAGTTTGAAAAGCTGGTAGAGTTACAGCATGAGCTGTCATTTAAAATACCTAAGCATGTTTAAAATTGCCATTGCCATTCCTGTACCAACACAATTCCAAAATAAATGGGAAACTGAACGCATTCACAATTAACATCAGCAAGCAAATAGTTTTCTATTCTGGACACTTTTGCTGAAACCTCAGAATTGGAGAGGGAAAAGGGACAGAGGAAGGGAGACAGGGTTAAGTCTCATTGCTTTGACTTGCCTTAGAGTAGTTGTAGCCCTCATTCTTTGCTGGAAACATGAACCCCACAATACCTATCACCAGGCTAAACAGAAAATGTTTGCTTCACAGGACTGTAATTTCAGCATTAAAATTGCTTGCTGGCGATTTCTAGCAATTTGTAGCTGTTGTTGCCAGCAAGTGCTAACAATCACCAGGAGCCAGATTCCAGTTCAACCTGTCAGCACTTCAGTTTTTGGCAAACATTTCACAGATAATGTTTTGACGCCTCTGTGCTCACTCGCAGTCCGGTTAGATTAGAGATCACAGGTTGAAGTACACTGTGCTATTGTGCTCTTTACAACAATTACCCTCTGTTGCTCTTAGACATGAAGGAGACCAGCACTGGCTTCTTAACAGATGTTTCAAAAGTAGCAAACATTCTGTATAACCTTATAGGTGAATTGCACCCATCTCCATGCTAGTTTCCACGAAACAGTCACAGAGAGGGATTGAACTAGATGGCCTTTGAGTTCCCTTCCAACTCAAACTGTATTAGGATACGAGAAGAAATGGGTTTTTCATTGGAACGTGGGGAAATTTTAGTACACAACCTTAAGATTCAGAAATCTTCCTCATCAAGAAATGCAATGGCAGAAGTGGCACCTTTGCATTGCCAGGGCACCTTGCAGTTGAATGCTTGTACTTAGTTTAAACTTAAATTTCAAAACAAACATCAGTGAGGCAGCCACCCAGTGAGGCATCTGCAGATATACACAGTAGTAATTCAAATCAAATTAAAACGGAGGCATATCCTAAAAAGGGCTTATCCTAAGTCTTGTCTCTTACTCTCCCTCCTCACCTCCAATCTTGGTCTTTCATATTCTTGTGGCCTTGTCAGATTCACATTACCTATTGCAAGCCTCTCACATATTTCCTGCCTGACTTCACCTTAGAGGAAAGGCATTAATATATTGAACTCTGGCCCCATAAATGTTCCCACTGGAGCATGTTTTGTACAGGAATATGCCCCATTGTGACAGCAGCTGGAAATTTCAAGCCAGAAAATGAAATAGATGTTCAAGAAAGTAAAATAATGTGTAATTAACCTTTATAACAGCTTATCAAGGTATATGGCAAGCTTCCAACACTCACCATGTCTCAAATCAAAAACTGAAGATTAAAGATCAGCAATCGTTTGAGCTAGTGGGCATAATATTGGAGTTATCTGTGAAATATTCCCACATATTATATATGTTATATAAGGTCAGGCAGTAAAATTCCCCTTAAACACACAGAGAAGAATATCAGCCTGTAATAACAAAGAGAGCTTCAAATACAGCAGCATGGCTTTATAGATTTCCATGGGAGAAGACTACCACATGTTTTGGCTGCTCAGAGCTCTATGATCTTTTTCAATAAAAGGACAGAATTTTGTTGCTTCAGCAATATTCTTTGGACAAATTCTGTCCATGACTGCCTTAGGAAAAAGCAACAAAAATCTAAGACTAGAGTCTACATAGATTACTGACAAGATCTTCCCAGGATAGGAAGTACAAAAGGCATCTTGTTTGCAAACCAGCAACCACAATCAAAATAGAAGCACAACAAGGTGGTTGGAGTTAATACAAAGTAATAAAATTCGTTGTCTCTTTAGTGATCCCAGCAGTATCATGCAGGCAGAAAATAATTATCTCTTACTTCACCTGGTTATACTTGATAGCAGTTCTAACATTTTGGGTCACACAGTTACATCCAAACAAATAAAATGTCTTAAACAGTTTTACCTGGTACAAAAAATAATTTCATGTAACCTCATTCAACATACTATATGTTCTGATATTTTTTTAAACAAACAGACAAGACAAGGTTGCAAACAAATCTCAGACTAGAAACACTACAGATATACTTGACCAGGGAATAAATCAGTTAAATACACTAACATATTGACACAATATCAAAACAAACTACTGCTGTCACTTGAAACTAATAATAAAAGTCATCTTGCCTTTGGCATCACTCAGGCTTATTCACGTTGTGATAATACGTAAAAAACTGAATCTTATTAAAGCATTTAAGAGTTAAGCTTAAATTATCTACATAATCTGAAATGGTGCCTGAAGAGTGTATTACTCTCCAGAGCACCTTTGTTTTCTGACAGCTGCTTAGGCAGCCAAGCTGTGTACTGAATACACTGATGATGAAGCATTCATGAGCTTAAACTGAAGCACCACTTCACCATGTACTTGTGCATCACTTTCAGTATGTACTGCTTTTCTTTTTTTTTAGAAAGTTTGTAGACAAAAATTTTCAAAATTTGCACGTTTTTGGTTGAAAAGAACAGAGGTACTCGGGTGGTTTGTACCTCACCCGAGGCTGGGACTCAGGCCAGGGCAGAGAGGTTTGGATGTCAGCGCCGCTGTCACCTACACAGTGTGTGTGTTCTGCACACTCCAACAGGAACAAACCCAAAGCACAAAGGACACCTCCAGGGCAGAGCCAGGACAAACCTGCACCAACAGTGCTCTCACAGGGGTCCAGCCTGTCACCCTCCTCGGCCGTGGCTGTCACAGCGGTGACAAGGAGCACCCCGCGCAGCAGCCGTGCCCTCCATCGAAGCTCCCGGCGCTTGTGCCCCCAGAGCTGTGCTGCCAGACCGAGCTCTGCTCGCCCTCACAAATGTCACAGGAGCCATGGAACACACGGACAGTTTCCACAGCAACAGAACCTTCCACAGGGGAGCGCAGAGCGTGGCCTCTCACTGGGGCTCTCCGGATGAGGCACTCGAGTGTGGAAGGGCTGCCAAACGCCAGCAGGATGGTCACCCCATTTTCCTCTCCCTTTCCACCTTGTCCCAGCCGTGCCACCCGTCAGAGCGCTGGGTTTGGCTCTCTGGGGGTGCCCACACTGGACTCTTCTGGGCAAGGGAATCATGGCACCGCCACAGGCCAGGGCCTGGCCCAGCAGGATTCCAAGGAGGAACACACAGCACAAACAAAACCAGAAACACAGATAAAAAGAGGAGAAGGGTGTGAAAAGCAAGGCTTTAACACTCAGAACACTCAGTAAGTGCTGACCACGGTGCAGCGCAAGTGACAGGATAGAGAAAACAAGTGGTGCCCTTTAGGGATAGGCCCAAAAGCTGCAGAGAGACTAAGCTCTGTAAACAGCCACCTTGCTTTAAAAATAATTGTTCCTACAGGTGGCTGGCAATCAAATGGATGCACGAACTACAAGGTTTTACACTAACATATCCTTAACCAAGAATTTACTGCAATATTAATTTTTCCTAGTCAGCCAGAGAGTTACCAAATTCTGAGAAGTCAAAATTAGTACTGGGAAACTCACCAGCCATCCCCAGAATCTCACTGACAGTACTTTTTTTTTTAATTGGAATGATGTCAAGGACCATCCCGTGCTGGTACAGAGCTACACCAGCACAGCACAGATGTGGAGCTGGCACACAGTGCCAGTCTCCACAACACACCTACACTAAGTGTGACAGAGGAAAGAGCGAGGCAAAAAGGGCTAATTGAGTTGGACAAATAATTCTGAGAAGATCATGATGTTTCTTCAAAGTTTGTTTATGTTGATGAAAATATGCTGAACTGTTCACTCTGCCTTCCAAGCTAGCAGCTGCTGACTCAGCTCTTACTGCAAATTTTAAGTGATGTGTCTTCAGGGTATTTTGCCAAAGAAGAAACTAGTAAAGTCATTGCACAATTAGCTTGTGAGATTAAGCTGTCACAGATTATAAAGAGGGTCAATCATCAAAGTATTTAAATAAATATTTACTCTGTCATGCATTAAGTTAACTTGATATGCAGGAGGCCCATTTCCTTATTTCCTCCTTCAATTCTGTTACCTAAAATAAACCAGAAACTTGGTACCTCATACAAAACAAACCTGAAGCCTGAAGGAAAAATGGAGCATTGCATTCTCCAATAACACCATCCCAGGGGATTCCTGTAAGCTTCATTAGGCATATGTTTGAAGAAAAGGTGGATTAATAGGAAAATGTGAAATAACTTGTAAGATGAATAGGCAAGGTAAAGCTATCTCTTTTTATAGGCAAAAGTTATCTCTTTTTCCAGGTTAATAGTAAAAAGAGTTTCAGTTAAATTGTCATACTGATTTTTTTCTTTTAATATCAAAAATTCTGTATTCATATGGCACTATGAGTTGACCTCAGTCGCACAGAATAGTACACAATCCCTGCAATACCAATGAAGAAAAGATCACACAACCCAAATTTTCCTTATATTTCATAATTTAACCTATAAATAGTTCCATACACAATGTGTCCATCTAGTTGATCAACCAACACACAGGCAGCACAGGCAGAACAGTAACCAGGCGAGATCAGATCTCAGGAAGGAGAAATAGACAGGCAAAGCAAAAAGCACATATGCATTTTGGATTTAGTGATCCATGTTTTTCTATACAGCCTATAAAATATGCTTGCTGGTAGACCTTTTAAACTGGTGGAATGAGATCAATCTTCTTTAATGTAAAACAGAACTGCATCTATTGTGCATTTTAAATAGTAATTGACTTTGAGATCATTTTGAAGAAATGAACTAAATTTCATTAAAGATGATAGTACCTTTAACCAAGAGGCCCCAGAAATGATGGGCTGACAAGGGCAGTAAGTATGCACACCAGAGATAACAACCATCCTCGCAGGAGGCAAATTGATTTTCTGCTTCTGTGAAGCCTAACAAATGCTACCACATGCTTTGTTCCCAACTCACTCTCAAACCAACTACCATGTTTGTCAGATTTACTTGATCCCTTAAAAATTCTTTTAATTTTTTTTTTAAATTATCTGTTTATCTTTCAAACCTAGTATCATCTTATTAGACCTCTAAAAGCACAGCAGCTGGTCACTACTGTGCTAGGAAGTTTCCCTTCATCCCCATCATAATAGAAGCAGTTTCTAAAGATATTGCCAAGCATAATGAGACAATTAGAAATGACTGACTGGCTTTCTGCCTTCGTACAATTTACCTGCTCCTGATTTATTATTTACACAACCTTACACATATAATAAGGGTAGACAGATCCAGTACAGGATTGACAAAGATCATTTCTTTCCTATTTGCTGAGCTAGCTTTTTGGTAAGAACTATCCCACTAATATATAGCTGAAGCACGCTGGCATAAGCTCCTGCTTGTGTTTTCATGTGCTGTGTAGGTACTTGCTATATTTAAAGCAGATTACTGTCCATAGGAAAAATAATTCATTTGGATCCAGTAGAAACGCACTGAGGTGTACAGCACACTTGTCAGAGAGATTAATGTAGACCTCCGTAATAAGATTCACCTCAGCGCTAGGGTTAAGCTCTATCTCAGCCTCCCTGCACACAGACCACGGAAGCCACAGCAGCAGAACGCACCCACAACATTTCCCCACACCGGGGCCAGCAAACGCCAAACACCACCCACAGCCCAGACAAAGCCAGCTAGTCCCTTGGGTGACCCCAGCAGCTACCTCTGCCAAGGTTTAGGCAACACCTCTGAGTGGCTATGAGGACTGCTCGGCCAGGTAATGCCCAGGAGGAGCCAGGGACCAACATACTTTCCTATCCCTGGGCTGAATCTCAAAAGAATGGGAGAGAGACGCAGGCAGACACCAACTGGGAGCTGGGGAGGCCCAGACCAGCATGCTTCCAGTGTTTTCTGCCAACTGGTTGTAGCTCCAGGGATTTTACCCCAAAACATTAAATATGCACATATATGAATCACCTCTTACAATAGCAAAAGACAAAAAATCATTCTTTGTCTCACCTGCAGCACTGACTTCTGATTCATCCAATGTATTGTTAAACAACAAATTTTAGATACTGATTAATACTGATTTATCTAATGTATTATTCTTAAACAACACAAGAGAATTAGAGGTAGGGCATGGCAGAAATGGATTCCTTATAGGCAGCCACCTAGAAGAGCTTCTTAACTAGGCAGGCAGAATTTAAACCTACCTGATTAGAAACACCACCCCCCAGCTCACAGGAATCAGCTACACAGCTGCCACAGTCACAAAGGTGGTAACCCCTCCTCTAGCACTGCTGATTCTGCAAGCACAAATTACCACTGTCTTCCTCTCCCATCAAAACCTGCAGCCCTCAAATAGTAACTGTATTTGAAACAGTCTTTATTTCCTGGGTATGAATTCAGTCACCTACAGCATAATTGCATCTCTTGAGATAACTCCAAACACATCCCAAGCTGTCTGATTAGGCAGTGCCAAAAGCTGCTAAGCCAGTCTTGGATCAAAAGCCAGTTTCTAGCCAGATGTGCTCTAAGTGAATACACTAAATGGGATTACAGAGAATGAAACACAGACAAACACATTCTGTAAGTGCTCTATACCTCTTAAAGACTCTTGATTCCTATGAGCACCCAGGAACACCAAACTGCTGTGCTTTAACAGTAATTGGAACTGAGAACAGAGAAGGAAGTTTCTTTAGCTCATTACTCCCTGAGACAAGACCAGGTTTTGCTAACGTAAAGTTAAAAAAACAGGGAAGCTGCAAATTTCTCCTAGTAGCAGCTACTGAAACAAGATAGTCTTTATATAGCAACAATGGATCTCCTGTTGCTTGGAGAATTTAAAACTGCACTAGCCAAAACACCAAAGTTGGTACATAGCAGGAAATTGATACATTAGAGGAAGAGAATCTTTTTGGTTACAGTGAATTAATATTTATTCCATTTGTATAAAAACAATGCAATTGTGCTGAAGCAGTAACAAGTGTTTCATTTCGTAAGACTTAAAAGGCACGGTAAAAGACAGAGCTGTTCAGGTCATGTGTTGGTTATGTGTGCTGTCATGTGCTGTCACCTGCAGAGCCCAAACTGCTGCAGGCCAGACTGTCCTCGGTTACACCTCTGCAAATCCTGCTGAAAGCTAATAGATTTGGACAAGTTTATTCAAAGTTGTCTTTTAAGAAAGAAATAAATGGGGGCAAAAAAAATTTTAATGATGGCCTCATTTAGCCTTGGTGCTCCTGCAAACAGCAGTGGGCTTGGAAAGGAAAGTATCCACTCTGTCTTTTAGCTCTTAGGTGAGGTTTACAGAGCTAAAAGGGATCAGAGAAAATCTTTTATGCATAATTAGAGCACAGCTGATAAAATTCCATGACAAAAGAAAAAGTCTTCTTGAGTCATTGACACCTTTACAGACCTAGCATAACCAGTTTTGATTTTGGCTCGAGAGATTTTTTTTCTCAAGAGACCTACCTTCTAGAAGACAAAATAATACTCTTGTCATCCCCTGTCCACAATGGCACACCCCATTCTCTTTCTAGAAAATACATTTATTGAGAACATGAACATTAAAAAACTGAAAATTGTTCATGCCACAGAAGTAATAATTACAGGCATCTACATAAAAAGTTTTACAAATTAATTAACTAACCTTAATAATGATGCTACCTAATCCAAAGTGAAGCAATAAGGATAAGGCATGACTTGCATGGAGAGACAGCTCAAAATGAACAATGAAAAGAAGGTAATGAAGATTATTATGTCATCTATCATCAAGGAAGCCATGGAATTCCTGAGGGATTACTGTAACTAGGGAGGAACATGACTTAGATTAAGGTCAATCAATACAGAGCTAATCAGAAAACCATTGGCTCATATTGATCTCATGCAGCAGAGCTGAGGTTAAGAACACCACAGTGCTTGATCTATTGGCACTTGAAGATGAACTGAGTAACGTTAACATTTCCATAAGAATAAATTCTTTAAAGCAAACTAGTAGTAAACTGGCCTCTGCACCACAGCATAGTAACTATGCCCTTGTCCTTCCAGAAAAAAACAAACTTTCTCCAGCTTTATTATGGATTTTTTTTTTTTTTTTGCCTTCATATTTGATTTAAGAGTGAACCCTCTGATCTAACCAAGCACTTGTGCCTGCCACTGGCAAATCACCAGACTATGAACTCCAAAGGAGGTGGTGATGACCAGCTGGAGACAGTAATCTCTGGGATCTGTAAGGAGGATACAAACCACAGTCTCACTCTAACATTTTTGCTTATTGCTCTGAGAGAAAGGGGCGGCAGAGCCAGTTTTTCAATCCTGTCCTGGCTTGCGGAGTAGCATTTACTCCACTTTCTGTTTGGAAACCTGCCCAGAAACAGTGTATGTGAACTGCCTCAGGAGATGAGCAGGTCTTTGCCAAAGTACCTCTAAAGAAAGCCAGGATCTCTGTTCTGTCTCTTACATGTGGAGCTGACAGTACCTCTTACAGTCAGCACATTCAAAGCTTTCCATGATAAGACCTATTTTTAGTTGTTTATAACTTTGCCAGTGTTGACCATTCTGAGGAATTTCCTGTGCTGCCGGGTGTTTGCCTCAAGCTGAAAGATTTTGGAAAGCATCAGCTTAAACAAATGAGCCAATTTCAAGAAAGATGCAAGTGAATAATGATCTACCATTCAAAAAAAAAAAAAAAAAAAAAGGGAAAAAAAGAACTTTTCTTTTAAAAATTTTGATACCTTCAAGCTAGAGAGTAAGAAATTGAAATTTGGCAGAAGGAAAATATCACTGCAGTGTCATGGTGTGAAAATCCTCCCAAACTTGTTTAAAATATAAGCTTCCAGAATTCCAGTTCCCACGTGAACAGTTGAGACTTTTGGTACAGCCTGACAGTAAAATGCTTTGAATATGCAATTTCTGGCCTGAATTAAAGAAAGGGGTTTTTTCTGTAATTGCACAATTGCCATGGTTAATTTAACACCATACTTGAGAAGCAAGAAAAGAGAAACTCCTCTTATGTTTTTGTAGTTTTGGCTCTGAAGACAAGAATGAGCTGTGTAATTTAGAAGAAAAGAGTAGGGACAATTTGGAAATACAAGAAGTTAAAAAGATATGACAGTGACAGGGAGAAGTAAAAAGAGTTAATAAGAAAGACTGAAGAAAATAAAAAGGATACAATTTAGAAGAGAAGGCATGAAAACAAGTGGGATATGGTGTAGGGACAGAATAGGTACAAACACCAAACAGGAGAGGCACCAGGAAAGGGCAGGGAAGGTGCTGCCAAGGTCCCTGTGGACAGCTCAAGCAGTTGTCTCAGAACAGGTGACATTCCAGACAGACATGTGCTAACATGGACATTTTTGGACCTCCATTATTTATGTGAGGATCTGTGATGTTCACATCTTTTTTCCTCTGGCACAGCTGGCAGGATCTGGGACCAGTATGGTTTGTCTAAAGCCTTTCACTGTGTTCAGCCTCACCTGAAAGGAAGTGATCTGCTGAAAGGAGGAGATCAACAGTTCATCCACATCTCCTTTTACCTAACTCACAGTCATAAAAGTGGAGTATTTTGTGGGGTTTTTAAGGGATTATAGAAGCAAGCAATCCCTTGGCAGTTATTTAGTCCCAGTAAGGGCATTAAACTGCATAATAGCACTCTTCTGTTCTCTTTTTCTCAGCAGGGTTCAGTTTCTCCCTTCTCATGCCAATTCACCCTTTGCTGGTGAATATGGCCATGACCTGCTAAGACTGGAGACCAGTTGTTAGTTTTTAAATAAAACAACAATATGTTCTCTAGTTTGCAGGTTTCAGAAATTTGAAGTGGTTGACCCAGGTCACACCACCTCAGAAGGGCTGTTTTTCTTTCCTGTTTTCTGCTAGAATGTGTAGGACTGAAGGCTTTCCAACAGTATACTGAAAACCTCAATCTTCTAATCAGAAATCAGGGGCAATGTAATGCAGGAGATGATAAATTAACTCATGAGTTATATGTGGAAAGTGATTATTTTGTATAGTATGATGGAGGAACAGAAGGGTAAAACTTACCAGTTGCAGTTATCAAGGCAATGCAGACTTCACTAGAACCATAATATAATTAAGGAGATGTCTCTGATCAAAGCAAGTTGTGCTTTTGCTTTTGAACTCCTTCTGTGAAAAACCTCAGTCAGCACTTTGCTACTGTAAAACTGAAGCCCTCAACCTTTGAAGTTATTACAGATTTTAGAGCTTTTTTTAAAATGAAAAAGCAAAGTTTAGCTAAGTCTCTAAGTACATTATATTTGAAGTAAGCATTTCTTCTAAAATCTTAACTAAATATTTCACTCACTGTTCTAAAGCATTTTTGTGATGTTGCTTCACACAGCTAAGCAATAACTGCATCACGTTTTAGCTTTTAGTGGTTCAGTCAACATAGTTCAATTTACATAGAGAAGAACATTTTGGAAGGAACAAATTTACTCCCTTCAGCTGCCTGCAGAATTAGATAATACGTGTGATTATTTTATTCAGAGACACCCAGTTCTAGCCTACCCTTAAGGAGAGGATGTCTGAGATATTAGGTAGGTCATTTCTGCAACAAAGTCTAAAGATAACTGCAGTGCAGGCACAAGCTGCAATGCTGCCAGCCACTGCTAAAGATAAATATTGTGTTTGTTCTTGTGCCCTAGATAGGAAAGAGGTGCATTAGAGGAGCTGAATCCTCCAGCCTGCGTTGAACAAGTGACAGTGGAGATCACCATGCTTTAATTGCAAATCCATCTCCAGAGTCAGACTGGCCCTCCTCACTTTCCTCATGGATAACGGATACAGAAAGGCAAAAGACACATATATTTCTACCATTTGATCACGAATAAAAATCAGATACATGTCAGATTAAATTACAGATTTGGTGTTTAGATTCTGTGTGAGTAAAACCTTTCCATTTTCACAGGCAAAATGCTCTCAAACTATGAGTAACTTTCCACCACTTCGCCATTCCTCAAGTAGAAATGTCCACAAAGGTTACTGGCACCTACATGAGGCTCTGGTAACCTCCACAGCTATCTCTGGGCATTCTTCACTGTTTGCTTCGATGTTAATAAAGACTTGGATGTTTATGTTTCTCCATACCTTGTCATTTTTTAGCCAGTTCTTAACCCAAGCCATTTTCTCTTCATCACAGAGCTTCCAGCCACCAGCCAATGGCTGTTCAGCTGCTAAGAAATAAATGATCAAGATTTCAGCAGGATCCTTTAAGATTAATTTAAGATTCTGCATAAGAGAAACAGAAGGTTTATGTGAGGCTTTAAACCTATTTTTAATGAACTTGACCAGATAGTTTTTCTACTGCCAACAGTAAAATATCTTGTACACACAGTGCAAGGCCAGAATTGATTGAGTTTTACAACTAAACAGTCCCTGCTTATTTAGTTCCACATTTACTGAATGTTGTCTTCATATTCCCTTCCTCAAAGGAAAGAAAAAAGACAAAAGAGAAGTGAGCATAAATTAGTTCTGTTCCTTACCTCTGAGCTCCAGAAATAAGCCTTCCCTAGCGGAGGTGATTTGTACTCACTTTCACAGTCACTCTGCTTTGTTTAGACACAGCTATTGCTGACGAATGTTAACAGGTAATGTCAGGACTCTGTACAGAATTCAACCTTTTAACTAGTCTTTCAAGCAGACAAGCTGCCACTTTATGGGCAGCTGGGGCTTGCAGTGCTTTCCTAGCTCTCGCTCCCTTTCAGGTGATATGTTTGAGATAGTGGCAAGAGAGCCCCTGCGTCACTGATCACCTTTTCCAGTGAATTACTGTACTTCCACTGACATCTGAGAACAATAAAATGAGTGTAAAACTTCACACCTCCACCATAGGACTGACAGTGTATTAGTGCATCAACTTTGTAAGCTACATCGCATTAGTTATGTTAAATTTACTAAATACACACAGCTAGATTCAGATACTGGGAAATGAGGCTTCCATTGTAAAACAGTTTCTCCTGAGAATAAAGTCATTTCAGAAAGCTTAAATACATACCTTTGCTTACTAATAATAGTGTTCTTGATATACACAACCTTCTAATTCTACAGAGTCTTTAATGTTCCCTGAGTCATTAATTTGACTAGTAAATTCCACACACTGCCTACCAGTTGCATAGGTCCAAAATGAAAGATAAAGACAATTGGACGGCATCTCAAATTATGGGTTTAAGACAGCATCCAAAAGTCTTAGAATAGGCCTGAAAATTACTATGAAAAGGGACCTGCATTTTTCTTGGCCATTTGACAGCTTTTGTTCCTTATTCCACAGTTTTAAACATAAAATTGCTTTTGCATTGACTCTCTATTTAACTTCTAACTTTATAGCCAGGAGCCTTTTGGGAATATCTGATAACACACAAACTGAGTTCCCACAAATGGTAGCATTGTATTACACACTCTGGCTTCACATTTTCCAAATTTTCAGCTCTTGGGTAATGAGGCACCTCTGAAAACATTCAAATACCACCCCAGAAATGTTATCTTTTTTGGTTTCTTCTTAATTTAGAATTTTATGATTTAAACTTTTCCCAGGACAATTTCCAAGTCAAGTTAGAGTTTGAATTTATATAACTTCTAAGCTGTACTTTGTAGATGTTTCCATTACCATCAGTATCATGAGTCAAAACTATTGTGAGGAAAAACAATTTATTCTGCTTCAAGTATCAAGTAGCAAGTTTTCTATTTTCTCATAGCACTAGCATCTTTCTTCTCAATATTTTCTGCAGTCTTTTTCCAAGTCCTTTTAAAATATTTAATCTATTTCTTAAAGCATAATTCATTCAGGATAATAATCGTATTTAACAAAATAAAAGAAACAATTTCTGCTTGGCATGATTTATAAGTCATATTACTTTATAGTCATATATTCCAGAATCATTGCTGACCACTCGTAACTGAGACAGGGTCCTGGTCTGACTGAAATTTGCATATTGCATTTACTGATAATCTAAAAATATTCTAGAATGAGAATTTGCTTTCCTGGGTAGCATTTGCAATGGCACCTCGGTGATTTTAAGGCCTAAACATTCTTTCTAAAACCAAATTGGCGTTTATGTAGGAGCCCAGTTTTGAGTGCACCACCAGCATTCGATGCACAGATCTGCAGCCCATTGGAGCACGCAGGAAAGCATTTGCATGATTTGGAAAAGCCCAGTGGGTCCTTTAGCTGGTTTTAGGCATCTAAATCCATTCAAACTCTGGCCTTAAGTCATAACTGAGAGTGAGGCTTGGTTTATAAACTGCTTTGATTCTTACTCTGACTTACAAATATTCACCTGCTATTTGACATGGTAGAGCAAACCAATACAGCAACCTCCTTGCAGCACACTCGTGCTTCTAAGGGCTGAAGGAAAACCAGCTTAAACCACTGTAAGGCCTTTTCTTGACTGCAACAGGTTTAGGATCCGGCCACAACTGACAAAAATCCCTGTTGATTATTTTTAATAACACCGCTTTTCATCTATTTAATTATTCCTCACAAGATCCTTTAAAAGGTTTTATTTTCTATATAATGCATAGCTAAATTATGCTGCTAAAGCATAATGTGACACCATTATTTCCCATAAAAATGGTCATGGCTTTTGTTTTATTTTCTCAATGTTTAATGCACTTAATCCTCTATTTTCTCTGAACAGAGAAACCTCTGTATATGGTGGTTTCCAGCAAAGATCAAAGAAGAGCTTAATTTCATGGCTTATCAATAAAAAAATCTTTCATTTTCCCAACTAATGTTTTTATTCATAGGTTGGAAACGGAGATAAACTCCCACAGAAGAATAAAAAGGCATTTACTCTCCTCTGAAGGCTGCAGTCTGCTTGCAGTTAGAAGGAAAGCAGCTCCTGCCAGACTGGTAATTCCCTGACTAAATGGTGGGCAGAAAACAAGGACAGTTTTAGTGCTGCTTCTTTTGCAGCACTGCACCAATTAGCACAGGGAATTCCTCCACCAAATAAAGGGGGAACAAGGACTAAGTGTGACTTCCCAGCTTGAGAGAGCCAGAAAAGTGCTACTTTTTTGTAAATGGCATTGCTGCTGTTCTTCAATTTTTCCCAAAAGGTGAGGAGAATATTTGCCTTATGCAATATGTAGGGATTTGAGGATAAAAAGCACAGAAAGCATGGATATTATACACTGCTGAGCAGTTCTCTCAGATAATTTCCCATTAGTCCAGGAGGTGACAAGGCTCCTAACCTTTAATCTTCAAAGAATTCTGCCATGAATATCAGACTACTAGAGATAATCATGTATGTTTGACTAAGGTATGAGAACAGCATGTGATATAAGAATATATATTAATATGTCCTGAACCTGAATTCAGTAACAAAGTCAGAGCATAATTAATCAATAGCCAAGGTTAGGCATCCAAAAATAAGTATTTAGTTATTAGTAATTATTATTTAGTTAATAGTATTTATTAGACTAGCAGGACTGCTCTTATTAAACCAATGTCCATCCTAAAAGCAAAAGAGCTGTGAGAAATAAGGAACACACAGAATCCCAGGGAGAAAGAAGCACATTCATCTTGTCTGTACTTGCAGAACCATCAGCCTTGAGTAAGAAAAAACATATGACTGCAGTCTTCTAATAAAAGCCTGCTTTATATGAGAATGAGATTCATTATATTGATAAGGATTTTAAAGTATTCATTTTGGTTACCAGGGAAAAGTCAGAGTGAGAAGTAGAGCTGTTTAGTAGTAATTTTTTAGCACAAAAGGCAAGTATTGGGATGGGATGGGCCTTGACTGGCAACACTGCCAGGTGTGTGCTCAATCCCAAACCTGTGCTGTGCTCACAACTCACAGCTCATCACCCAGACAAGTACAGAGCCCCCAGAGCCTGCTGCAAGCAGAGAAACTTCCACGAATGTCATTTTGACTTCAAATCCACTTCCATCCTGGGTAAAAAGCCTAATGTGAAAGTACATTTCCTCAGCCTACAAGAGGCAAAAGGGATGGGTTCAGGTCTCCTGGCCTGCAGCCATGTGCCATTCCACCACAAGGTTTAAAAGTTTTCCGATGGGGAGTGTGAATTCCAACTTCCTCAAATCACCAAGATGAAGTTAGAGAAAAATGAAATATATATATACCTGAACTCACCACAGGGTTTTTTATTGGAAGAGGAAGGTTTGGCTGCAATAGAATCCTGTGCTTAAAATGTAGAAAGGGATTGTGGGTTTTCTTCCCTGTGGGATTTTGTCTTGTTTATTTTACAAGGCTAACATCTCAAAAAGGTGACTTGTATTCTAAAGCCATGTGTGAGTAATTTATATAATTTGGTATAATTTAAAAAAAAAAACAACCAGATCACTGAAACTCTGACTCAGTAAAGCACTGAAATATGTGCTTGAATGCCACTATGAACAGATGGTTTTTCCTAAAGCTGAGCTGAGCACATGAGCAGGCAGTGGCATGAAGAAGTAACTTGTATTAAACCTACTTACTCATTCGGCAGCCCCACAGAATATCCCCTATGCATCCCCTGAGTACCCCTTGTTGCATCAGCACATGCCATCAAAGGCAGAGAAGTGCAGGACAGCTCGGGACAGCCCCTTCCAGGCAGCCCTGCTGATTTTTCTTTCATGGAAGTGTCCAAGTGTGAAAGAGAGTCAGGACATGAGAAAAGGAACAGTTACAGAAAACTGGTGCAGTGGCCCAGAGGGTAAAATGGTAGATTAAATCACGAGGTAAGAGATAGAAAGGAGCTTCCAGTACTTAATATTTTAACTAAGAGTCGACAAGAAAACCAGAAAAGTTGTGCTGACAACCATTTTCACATGATGCTTTCCTACATTTCTTATTTTATCTTAATGTGTCAATGTAACAATATTGCCTATCTTGTCAAGGCTTAGAAGGAAAGGCAGAAAAAAGGAAAAGCTGAAGAGACAACAGTGAAAGAGTAAACATCAGTAAGAGAAATGTGACTTGACAGGAATGTTTCAGGCTTTTTTCCCCTCCTTTCTCCTAAATATAACTGCACTTTCCTAGGGTGCAGTAGTGCTCAGATTTTGACCCACTAGTGTTTATCAAACAGGAGTCAGTGTCACTCAGCCTTCATCTTGATTTCATTAGTCATTACAACAACTCCATGTTACAGACTTCTCACCCTTCACTTCACGTTTCTGCTTATTTCTATCAAAACTGGCAGTCTCTCACCACCAGCAAATTCTGATGAACATAAGGGAATTTAGCAATTAGGAGGAGCCAAAGGCAGCAATATCTGAACTCCCCCTGCCCTGCAGAGGTCTCTTACATCACTGTAGCCAAACATGAAGTCTAACACCTTGTTGTGTCTTCTTTTCCAAGATCTTACTTTAGAAAGACTTTGTTTCCCCAGACTACTTCTTCCTCCAAACAAGATGGATGTGACCTGACCTCTTTTCTGCAAGGGAGTCACGTGTGGCTCACATTTTCTGAGGACATTCACACTTCTGTATGAAACTGAAAAAAAAACCAGAAGCCCCGGAACCACAGCAAGGCTACACAGCTAAACTGTACCAGGGAAGAAAATGGGAGAAGGGCAACTAGAGCAGGACGAGTTCTTCAAGGTGTGAGGTTTATACAAGTCTATTAATAGTGAGGAAAAGATGTCTCTAGAAATTACTGTCTGCCATAAGCATCAGTATTCCACTGTGGCCTAAAGATTTGCTTTCCTATCTATCATTTAAAAGCATGTGGACACACAAAGCAAGCCAATTTCCAGCCAGCTGCAGCAACACAATTTTCAAAGGTAAATTGAGATCTTATGTAAACACTAGTCCCAACTCCACATCTCCTTGTGCTCAGAAACAGCAACTTACTTTTAAAGCAAAGTGCACTGGTGATCTTTGTTTCTCCAACCCTCCCTAAATATATTTTTTTCCTCTCTCAATAGAAACACCAGTTTTGTGTTTCTGCTTCAAAATACTTTAAAATTCATTCTGTCATTTCACATAGTACTAGAGAGGCAAACAACAGGGACTTCTAAAATTATGTCAAAATTTCATTGCAGTAATTTTTACATAAAAACTGTAAATAATTATTGTCATTTCAGCTTCCAGTGTATCCATTGTTCACAGCACAGTTTACAGTCCTTACATGGTGCTGGAAGCGTTCTCTCAGAGTCACTGTCATTATGCTAAAACGTGTGGACCTGAACCTGGATCCATACAAATGCATTTTCCAAGTTAGCCAAAGCAGCAATTCTGAAATTCAGGCTGCCTTACACTTTTATGGAACATTACTCTGGCTACAAAAGACAAATAATACCTGTTCAGCATAAATGAACTGGTACAATGTTAACTTGTCAATAATTCAAAAACTTATCAGAACATGCACAGGTTTTACACAGAGTCAGCATTTTTGCCATGTGCCCATAGCAATTCTTCAGTACTAAGAGGGAGAACTAAATTGGGATTTATGATATCATTAAGACACAGCTCAACTCTGCAAGCTGAGTGTCTGGACAGAAGTACAGTATCCTGAGTGGGAAGGCCTTAAAAACCATTGACAAATTTAAGAATTATCATAAAGCGAATGCATAAGGTGATAATGGAGACACTGGAATGGAACAGAGTGAAGCTTAACACAATGCCTGTCAAGGTTTAATAGCACTAGAATTATAAAAAGCCCAAATACTCCCAATGTACCAAATGCTCCAAAGTCCAAGTAAGCACTGTGGGGAATTGCAGCAGAGCACTGAATCCAAGTAGCAACAGAGGGCTTTGTGATACACACCCCCATCATTCTACCTTCATTCTACACGTCAAAAACACCTCTGAATCCATCGGAATCCACTGAAGTTACCCACAGCCAACACCCCAAGCCTAAAGCCTGCTGCTCCCTTTTAAGATTCAACAAGACTTGGCAGCATTGCCAAGAGGCATCGACCTCTACGAGCAGCTTTAAATTAAGTAAGAGCCTCTAAACTTCATTACATGTGGAACCCTGGAAGGCTCAGCGGAATGAAGAGTTCACAACAATAGCTCAGCACAATCATTACACCAGCCCCAGATCTGATGGTTTGAAGCCCATCCATAACCTTCAATTTGGGTTTCACACACATTGAACACACACATTCACGTACATTCTACCATTGTAGAATTGTCATTTTAGTTCTGGTTTTCATGGATTTTTGTTTAACAGTCTCAATTTCAGGTACCACTTGTGCTACATCACATCTTTGTGACAACTTTCTCTCAAGCTCTCAGTTCTTGGCAGCACAGTAGATTAAAATAATTGTTATTAATATTTTACCATACTGTTTCTTTTGCAATGCAGCTTTGTAATTTCATCTGTTTCTCAGCACTGGTGTGTTTTCCTGAGCTCAAAATCAACTTACACTAATTCTTTTTAAAATTATGTCAGTGTAGTACCCTAGATGCACACTGGGGCATTGCCTGATATTGGAGTGGAGAATGTCCTGCAAATAACCCTTGGGAAGCACTCCCCTTTAGGCATCCCAAATTGAGCCTGTGCAGCCTGTGCTGCTGTGACAGGTCTGTGCTGTTGTTTGGGGCTGGCTGTCATGGTGATGATGGCTCTGTCATTGTGATGCCGAAAAACAAACTCAGAATCTCAAATGTCATTTATTGTTCCAAAAGCCACAAGCATGGAGGAGAGCCTTGGCTGCTACAATGCTAGGATGGGTTTCAGCTACAGCCTAAATGATTTTATGGTGCCAGGGGCACCTCTGTACCTCTTAGGCAACACACAGGGCATGTCCTCTGTGGGTGACCCCATATGCTTAGAATGTCATGAATATTTTTGGTGAGCAGAATAACACCTCTTCTTCACATGCCTTATTAACTGCGATTTGCATTACCTCCTGCAGTGTCTGGTCAGCTTCTACAAGCCTCAAGACAGGGCACATATCCATCTTCAGCATGAAATAGGATGAGACAGCAACTCAGAGGGAATTTCTGCAGAGCCCAAGTGAGCGAGTGACATGAACACATTCAATGGGTGTTTCACAGCAAGCAGGAGGGACCTGTAGTTTCCCAAGGTGTACTTTCTGACCTAAGCCCTGTCAGATCTGCCACCTGCAGTGCTGAGAGGATGCCTCTGGCCCACAAACACACGAAGGCAGCTGAAATCAGCTAATGCCCCAAAGCCAGCCCTGCTCTGCAAAAAGAAGCTGCTTCAGCACCCTGACTGTACCTCTGCCTGACTGACTGGAAACAGCCTCGTGCCTGACCCAAGGATGTGCTGGGAGGGATTTGGGTATTGTGCTTTAAAAGTGCTGAAGGGCAATTGTGCCACAGGGACAGATCATTACTGTTAATCATTGGCTCTGCACAGTTATTCCGTGAGATATTGGGTGATTGCTGCTTGTTTTCTTTCTACTCTGATTGTAGTGTTTATTCACCAGTTTTCTGTGCTTTAATTTGGTTGATTGACACACCCAGAGAACAGAGAGTTCTGCTCCTTTAATAAATTCAGAAGAAAAACGACCACAAAATAAATCTGCTCTGGCATTAACCTACATTCCAAAAAAGTGAACTACTTAGCTGATGTGCAGTTTTAATTGTGCTTTTCCTGATGCAGTGTAAAATCCTATCCTCAGTGTAAAATCCTACCCTCAGTGGCAGAAGCCGTGCTGTGGACAGGGAAGAGTGCCAACCACGTGTTGTCTCCAGAGCCATGGTGCCACCCCAGTTCAGCAGCCACTCCGGGCACAGAGGCACACACTGCTGCTGCTGGCTTTAGGAATCACAGTCACTAACACACCCTCCAGCACAGATAACCTCAGGCTAGCTGGGGAGAGGAGACCTGACGATGCCTCCAGCTGACCATCAGTGCACACCAGGCCAGCTCCAGGAGTGTCCTGTGCCCTACCCCAGCCCCACCCAACCCCTCCCAGCGTTTTCCCCAGCAATGGAAAAAAAAAACTAGAATGCAGCTGCCAAGTGAACTGGTTCATGGAGCTGATTCAGAAATCCTGGAGCTGGAAAGGTTGTTTTTCCTCATGAGTTTTCAGTTCAGCTGCATGGAGTGGCTGCCCAAACAACTGCAGGGCTGCCAGTGCCTGAGTGAGGACGATGGCAGGACTGCAGAGCTAAGGGTGAGGCAGGGGAGAGCTGAACCTGCAGGCTCAGCTGCTTTCTGGAAAATTTCTCCTGTCTTTGGTTGGCTTTTCACAGCCACAAAGGCAGGGAAGGAGCAAAAGGTACCTATCCCAGTAACATATGTGCAGACCAAAGTGGATTCTTTTCCTTACGCTTATTTCCTGAACCAGTGTTTTAAATCTGTCTCTAAAACATAAACCTAAATTTAATATCAGTAGTATCAGAAGTATTTGGACATGAATTAAAATCTTCCTCTCCAAAGTCTCATCTCCATCCTGCTCATATGAATGCTGCAGCTAGCTTGTCTTTTTCTGTCCCATCTAGGCTAGACTAACAGTACCTGAATATTTAGTTATTCTAGATTCATATCAATACAATTGAAAGCAGAATTTCTCTCTTAACTAACCAAGTAGGGACAAAAAAATCCCAGCCCAAACAAGTGCTCTCTCCAGGAAAAACAAAATAAAACAAGACTCCAACCTAACATCATTTACAAAGAACAAGAGAAAGGAAAACCTAAACTCTCACCTCTCATTGCACCGAAAAAGCGTGCCATTTTTTGCCCCACCCTCTTACTGTTAAAAATTTTCTCTTGCAACCTTTTAAAAATATTTTCCACATTGCTTATGCATTGCATAAATTCAAATGAAAAGGTAACACAAATATCTAAAGCAATCTAATAAGCTTTGATTATGAAACTTAAATCACTCAATAAACCTTCCTGTGCAGTAAAATCTGCCAACTTCATAACCTTAGAAAGCCCTGAGATCCTGAATTTCTAAAAAAGACAGTAAAAAGTGAAGAAGTTATTATTTTAGATAACTTGGAAAGGTTTCTGAAAGTTAGGTACAGTGCCTGAGGTCACTACACTTGAAATCTTAATCATCAGTGTTTCCAACACTTTAGATATGAAGGTTTTATTAGAACAGAGCTAATAGACATTTTTAAGAGTCTCTAGCCTTTAAAAGTAGTAGGTGCAGAAATAATGTGCCATCTCCTAAGGAATTATTGGCACAGATTTGATACGACCTACAAAATTAAGCCATGGCTTCACCCTTCAAACCTGTACTCATGAAACCTCTGAACTCACTCCATTTCTACTCTGTTCTGCAGATACAGAACTGAACTTCAAATCAACACATAATCAAATTATTAACCTTGTGAGCAGCAGAGAGATCTTTCTCAATATTCTTGCCCCCCTACTCTAAACGCACACATAGCCTAACAGACTTTTTGAATGTTTCATTGTTTATAGCTTGTTTCATGATTGTGAAAGGAATGCAATTCTGATGATTCTCAAATCAGAAATCTGATTAGAAAGCATTCACCACCCAAAAATGAGCAACATCTAAACAAAACCTCCTCAAAACATCTGAAATGGGGCATCCACATCACCACCATGGGAAAATAAAGCTCTGGGTACATACCAGAAGGACACATCCCATAAGCTAAAGCCTAGGTGGTGTGCACAGCACATGAGCTCTTGAGGGGAGCAATCCTTTGATTCTCTTTGGTTTGAGCAGCATGTGTATTGCCATGCTAGACTTACCAGTCTGGCCTTCTTTGATGTACTGGAGCTCTCAACTGGTAGTTCAGAATGGCGATTTTTCCCCACTTCTCTGAACAATTATGCAATTTCCAAGGCAGGGATAACTCACAGTGTGGCTCGAGGCGAAAGCCCCCTGCAGAGTCCCTGCTAGAAATGCCATTAGCACAGCTGACACCAAGGTCACCCTCAAAGCCTCTCAACAGCAGCTGCACAAGTTCCCCACCTTTTTGCACTTGCTTGAGCTCTAAGATTGATTACATTAACAGATGCACATAATATCTGATTTTACCGATGAGGTGTAACATTTGTTGCCAATTTATTTAATTGCTTGGGAAGCAGAAGCTGCAGACATAAATGTATCTCCAGCAGAATCATTAATATACATCCTCATTTAAAAGTTTGCAAAGTCACTATGTCTTGGTACCCTGACCTATACAGTATTTTGGGGATTTTAGGGAGTTGAAACTGCGACCTCTGTATATTTTCTTACATTCTGGTAAAATAAACTAAAAACTTAAAACAGCCCATTACTTCAATTGCTTGTAAGTTTTAGGCAGTTGGCAGTAAATTTACTTTTATATAAATAAATGTTATCTCATTACCAACAATCTCCATTAGGATCTAGCAGACCATGAAATAGACTTTGCAAGATCAAGCAGTGTGCTAAGGCCCAGAAAACCATTACTTTAGCTCCCAGCTCCAGAAATTATGAGGGAAATGAAGCACTATATTACAGTGTGAAGCACACACACTAAACAAACCTTTTTAGTCAAGGCACTAGGAAAAGAAGCACAGATTACTCATTACTGTGAAAAGTACAGTTGGGTTATTTGGCACCTGCCTCTTAGTTTAATTTCCTACTGTTATTAGCTTCTTACAGAATGTGCTTTTTGCAGAGGAGAGGCTGTAACACTTCTAATACAGGATCATGAAGAATTTTAGGCACTAGGGGAGGCAAATCTATTCTAAGATATTACCCAAAACTACCGACCTGTTCAGAGAAAAGAAATATTTACATATCTAGGGTAAGAAAAAAATCAAAGTACCACAAGAAAAGGCAAAAATATTGCTCCAAATGCTAACTAAAATATTTGAGCTTCCACTCTGAATGGAAATAATGGACAGTTTCTAGAACACACAGAGCTTTGATCTCCCCATGAGGCTAAAAGGATACACTTTAAGCCAGTTCACTAAAATAACAGAGGATCACATTTGGTTCTTTAGGTGCCATAAGACACCTGAAGCTAAGGCAAAATGTAAACTGTCAGCCAAATACAGCGCTGAGCCATCCATCCAGGCTTGGCGGGAGGACAGGGATTTTTATTTTGTAAAGGAGCTGTGGCTTCAAACTTAACTGTACTTCTCAAGCTTTCTTGTCAGCTTGTGTTTGTTGAGAGACTCAAATTAGTAAATCCCAAGAGGTAAGATCAGCAGAATTCAAAAACCTAAAGATAACTGCTTGTCAGCAACCATTGGAGGGTCAGCAGCCTTCCCTCCAAAGCCCAGCACTGCTGTTCTTGCCCCGTGGTTGGATGGAAAGCAAGGGAAACCAACTTTGGGGGGCTCAGGGTACAGCAAAGTCCAGAGCAAACATGTTTAATTCCCTTAAGACCTTAAGAAACAACTGGTTTCTCTTAGCTAAAGAAAATATATTTTCCAATCCATGAATATTAAAAAAAAATGAGAAAGATTAAATATTGTGATCCACAATAAGAATGCTTTTGAAATTCTGTATTTAGCACTTCTTCCAGTCTTACTTCTCCTGAGTCCATATTTGAAAATATCAGAACTGATTTTTAAATTGCCATTTAATTTAATATGATCTTAAATAGGGAACAATTGAAACCTAAGTTTTGTGACACAGAAATCAAGCCATCACTATAACATTATAATAATCATAATGGTAATACAGTAGCTTCTAGAAATGCATTCAAATACAGGTCTATAGGAGCCTTTAAATAATTGATAAATTAAACACCTTTTTGTGAGAATTTACAGTGCAGCTGTCCAGAAACTCCAGCTTTTGCTTTTCAAAATATTAACAATTATCAAAATTCTTTTTAGAATCCACAGTCATTCTGTGCAATAGGTTTCATTATAGCTATACCATTATTATAAAATCAGAACAAAAAGGGGTTTTTTCTGCCATGATAGTGATGTTTACAGTAATAGTAATTCTCCAGGTTAAAAGTCAAGGTATTATGAACACTGTATTCTTAAAAAAATAAAGGAAGCGGACATTCGCAACCAATTTCACTCTATTCTCTCCCCCAAATGACTCCAAAATTATAGTCTCCTACGTATTATAATATTTCTTCCAGTCACACTCTTGAAATCAGTTGAAAAGCTTCTAAACCAAGAGATCTTAGAGCTTAAGACTAAGACTGTAATTCCTTTGGGCGATTATAGGTTTTTCAGCTTTAGCTGATAAACAATAGAGGCCAGAAAAGCCAAGCAACACTTTTGCTGCCATTGCCTCATGCTCTATTCCTGCAGCTCCTCAGCCGTGTTCCACCCTGGGCCAGCCTCAGACGTGGCACAAAAGGAACCCCAAAACAGCCCCTGCTTTTCACTCCTCCCTTGGTCCAGCTTCCAGGGTTTGGGGGCCACTTACCATCAGTTTTATTGTCATGGAACCAGCAGGAAATGTTCATCATGTGTGGGACTCAGTGGAAGATCACATCCTCCACTGCTGATTGCTGGCTATTTCAGGGTGTTTGAAATGAGCGCTGACCTGCGCAGCCCATGGAACCTTGTGTTTGAAAACAGAGCACAGTCCTTTGGGGCTGCTGAGGCAATGGGTGATTGTTCATTTCTGTGGAGGGAATTTCAACTGCTACAAACTCAAATCCACCCGAGAAAACTACAGTGGGCACTAATTTATCTGTCTGAGAGACAGAAACACACTCACCGCAGGGCACTCCAAAGGAACTCTACTCAAAACCATGCTGCTGCTCTGAAGGGATTTAGTCCTTCGGTGACTTCACACACTCCTGAACTGTTTTATTTAGGTTCCAGTACAGCACCCATTATCCAAATGCCCAAGTGCCTGAACAAGTCTCTCAAAAGTTAACTTCCATTCGCCCCTCCTGCCATGCCAAGACAACCTAGGGTAGCTCTTTCCCACTGAGCTTTTCCGAGCCTGTCAGATAATATTTCCCATTCCCCTCATTATAAGTAGGTCATGTTCAATAAACCACTCATCATCTGAGTTCACCTCATCAGCCCTCCTAACAGGACATCACCCCCAGAGTCCAAGAGACTTAAACCAAGCATAAACTGTTGAAATAAACATATTTTCCCTTGTAACAGCCTTTGTGAGTCTCTCTTCTGCAGTCCCACCTGCATGAATTCAGCAGGGGCTGTGGCCAGGCCTGGGTGAATGTTTGCTGGCAGCCCATGCTGTGCTGAGGCGTGGGCCTGTAGCCAAGCCTGCAGAGGCTATCCAGGCTGGATAACACACCTGTGCCCTGGCTGCTGCCTGGCACTGCTGGCAGCCTGGCCTGGCTTTGGCATTGCCCGCTCTGTCCCCCAGGAAGCAGCGTGGGCGTGGGCAGGAGGAGGGCAGGGGACAGTGGGGGACACCCCAGAGCCCCAGCAGCCACTGTGGCACAGGAGAGGGTTGGGGTTGCCTTGCCAAGGCAGGTGCTGCTCCGGGACTGGCTGTGGGACATGGTGGGTGACTCCCTTTGTGTCACTGAGGCTTTTCCTCCACCTATGAAAATGTCCTTATGGCAACTCAGGAGTTTTCTCGCTTTTGCTCGCCCTGCTCTCTTTGCCAGCCAGGGCCTACTCGTATGATGAGACTTCTCTGCTCAGGTGCCAAAGCCACTGGACGTTTAGCACAGATGTTTCAGCATTCAGCTTCCTTCCTCCCTCAGAAATGATTGTCGCAATTTAGAGAATAAGAGTCACAGGGGCACAGGGAATCAACTGCTGTTAAATTTCAGCCTCTGAACAATTTGTCTTTGTTCCGTTAAAAATATTTCTGGAAATGCTTCTTTCCCCCCCAAAGCAATACAGCTTCAGTGCCATGTTATGCAATGACCTATATATGCACAAAGAACACTTGGCAAATAACAAACTCATCAGAAAAGCCACTCTTCCAAAATACTGAGAAACATTGGGGGTGTGCAGGCTAGCATATATTATGCAGGAATTTTCAAACCAACATAGAAAGTAGCTTTCTTGGCCTAATCTCCTCATTTTTAAACAGCCAGGTTGAAAGATGGACAGTTCCAGATGGCACTTGGGTGAAAACATGCAGCTTCACTGACAACTGTTTACCAAAGATGTTTAAAGAAACACAAACAAATAAAGGCAAAGTTTTATGATGGCATTGTAAAAATGGTTTCTTAGCTCTTGAAAGTTTAACAGAAACAAGAGGGTAGCAGTGCAGATTGTATGGAGCTGGTTTTTTGGGTTTTATTTGAGGACAGATTTTTCTCAGTTTCCTTAGGGGGAAAAAAAGAAAATCTGTGTTTACCTGCTAAAAGGCAGCGTGCCTCTGTGGAACAGGCCCAAGGAAACCCCAGTGACCATATATGAATGCTTGGAGAAAATGACAGGTCTGCACATCTCTCATCAAGGATTAGTGTGTTGAATCTGAAATACATTTTGGTTTACTGTAACCACATTTAAAGGTTATGAGCCATATGTAATGGAACTGTGACATTTCAGGAAACATTCATCTTCGAAGTTCAAAATACTGAAGAACCTTTTTCAATTTTAGCCAGGTCTCCTGTGCACACATTACGAGAACAATCACTTATAACTTTTAACTTTTCAATTTCATTCGGGAAATATTAAATGACAGTCCTGCATTCATATATATCTCTTATCTCAGACAATCCGTGGCATTAAATCTTTCTTTTAATGTTTGTTTGATTATAGACTTAAGTTAGAAGAGAAGCAAAACTGAATGGTGCTACCAGCTTCTGGATCTTTAACAGCTGAAAATGTAACATACAGACTCTAAAATTTACAGAGCATATTCTTCTTGCTATTATTAAAACTTTTTATTTGCATGATTAGCTTGATGTAGTCATAATAATAGTTTCCTAAATATTTCACTTCTTTTTAATTTTCTATTCTGATCATTAAACCCAAAAACTACTGGACAGCCATCCCAGTGCATGTCAAGGTTACATCAAAACTAGATGTAATCAATATCCTCTGGTGTTTAATATAGGTTTTCTGAAAGGATGAATGTGCTAATGGTCCTCAAATGCATTTTAAATAAGCACAAACGTAAACTGCATTCTGTGCAACTTCATTTAAACTTCAATTTAAAGTGTGTGTTTAAGTGCTTTGCCAAATCCACTCAGCACTGTGGTATAGGGAAGATTACAGTGTTCAAATCTCAATTTTTCAAAACCAGTTCTAGTAGGACAGAAGTCTTCTGGTCCTTTCAAGCTGACAGGAAAGCACTGAGTAAATGGAATCAAGAGCACAAATGTTTATCTTTTTCCCAAAACAGAACAAGGAAACGTTCCTGCTGGAACTCCTGAGTCACCTTTTCCCACAGAGGTTTGCATTATGAAACTCTGTACAGGCAAATATTATCATGTTATGGCACAGCATGTAAATGCATTCACTTCACAGCATTGTACATCCGGATCTAAAAGCTGAAGAAAAACTATGAAGAAAAATGTGTACACATAACCTGGGAGAAAGGTGGGGAAGAAGCAAAACATTTTCTGAAAATCAGAATCATAGCATGGATTTTTTGTGTGCTTTACATTTCAGGATTAACCAATTCTTTGTCACCTCCCAGTGTCTCCTGCACTGCAACTTACTTGCTACAATAAACCAAAAGGTATTTTCAAGCCCTCTTCTCAGAGGACTCCTGGATTCCTCTGAGCCCACACACCTGTATTTTCCTTCTGTGAAACCCAGAATATGCGAAGGAAACCAGACGGAAGATTATTATGCCTCTCCTACCGGGCTTGGAAACATTTCCTGCTTCATTCTTCAAAAAGAAAGAAGTATATAGATGTTGTAGCACAAACCTTGAACATTCACTCCTCTGTGAGATATTTTCACAGCTGAGCCACACTTTAAAGCCCCGAGTGTGGCACTTTACTCACCCAAAAGGATTGCTTAGCAGCCTGACACAGCTTCAGCAACTCCCAAGAGTTCCCTCCAGGGAAAGACTTGGCCTAGAACAGTCTACTTAAAATCCCGACGTTGTACAACAACTGCAGTGATTTCTTTTGTGTCCTTCACTGCTGGAAGCTCACCCTTTCCTTGCTGAATTGAGGAGGGGTAAGAGATTCCCTGGTTCCCTATGGCCAGGAGGGACAGGACAGCATGGCAGCAGCTCAGCAGCAGCTTCCAGTTTGGTTTTACCAGGTTTGTTTCACTGTCACCTCCTCCCACATCGTTTGCTGATCCAGCCACAGCCACATCAATACTCAAGCAGATTCTTTTTTCTTTATCTTTTTTCCTTTTTAATTTCTCCAGGCACTGTTTCGTCCCACCAAAAACCAAGGTGGTATCGAGATCTCTTTTTTTACAGAAATCTTACTGTTGTACATAGGTTAACTGTAATGAAAAAATTCTCAATCACACAGTATTGTAGAGTATCTAGTGTACTCTATACAAATAGCACAGCAAATAGGGGAAGAGAGAGTTTATCACAGCCTTTCGTAGAATTTAACCAGCAGTTAATGCACATGTTCTTTTATTCTATCTTTTTTCACTAGGAAAACAAGTTGGCAGTTAAGAGGATATAGTCTAGAATTTACATTATCAAAGCAGTTAAACATTACTGGATTTTTAGCATATTCAGCAAGTAAGGTAAATGCTACCAGCTTCCATTCAGCTTTGAAATGTGGCAAGTATTAAAACGTTCCCAAACACGCTGGGAAAAATACCTGCAGATGTACAGCCAGGATGAATACAAAACGGTATCTGTGAACATTTTGACCCCAAAAGTGCACTCAATATATAAAATAAATAAATTTTAGAAACACTGCTTGGTTTTGAAGCCCCTGAATGCATGAAACATTTTTCTTAGGAGATCAAATTACTTCAAAGCACTTCTGACACCTTGGACCTCTATCAAAATTACAAAAGGCATTGGTAGGCTGTTGTTTTTGTTTTCCCCTGTGGTTTGCTGCAAACATCAAGGGCTACTTAGCTGTCTGTAAGTAGGACAACTAGCAAGAATCTAGAGGCCTTAACAAAAGCCTAGAGAAGAATAGGCTTCAATAAATATAACATTAAGTAACAGATATTTGAATGACAAACATATGGTCTGAATACTCTTAAGTGGTTTGCCTCTAGGGGAATCATCTGACCATGCCTTTCAGCCACTGTGAGTTACATCCTCTGATAATCAGATATTGCTGCAGAAAACATTCCCTGCAAACTGGGCTCCTCCAGCCAGAGGAATTGCAAAAGAATTTTCAAGACATATGGCTGTCCCCACAGTTAAACGCCATTTTCTTTTGAACTGGTACCAGACAAGGTGCCCTGGTACCTGCTGAGCTGCCCCATGGCTTCCTTTGGCAAGCTCCTATTCCAGGAGCTATTTAGGAGCTATTTAGCTACAATAGGAGAATTCCTATTCCGAGCTCCTATAAGCCTGAACCAGGAGACAGTTTCCCCCCAGGCCTTTGCAGTCTGGAGGGCTGTGGAGGTGAAGACCTCTGCCCCTTCCTGCGGGACACTGCACCAAGAGCCACCAGCGGCCACCAACGCTTGGCCTGAGGCTCCTGTGTCACTGGGTAAGGAAAAGCAGAAGTCACATTTATTCTGGCTCTTGAATGCAAAGCACCAAATAGCTAGCAAAATGAAATCAGTAGAACAAAAGATCAACACCCACGTGGAACACAGGATGATCGTGGGCTGCTGAACAGATTTCCTTCTGCAGACATCTGTCAGCTGCCTGGACTGAGGTGCTATGGCAGCAAACATCCTCCCTTCATTGTTTCTTCTTTGGAAGAAAAAACTCTTACCCTGGTTCATGGTCTTCTAATTATACTTCTTTTCTTTTTGCTAAATATTAAGCACAAATAAATCTTAAAAACAGATCGTGACGTCCCAATACCTGCTCTTCCTGCAATTCATATGCTGATATCATTGTATACCACATGCAAATTATCATGTGTAGCTCATGGGAACAAAAGCTCTTCTCTCTGGATGACTTTCCAATGTGTGGTTTATTTTAAACATAGTTTACTCTGCCTGCAATACATGTGAAGTGAGAGTTTAACCTAAAACCCATTGCTTTTCTATTTTGTTCATTAACCCACCTTCTCTAACCTTACCAGCTGCTTTCAATTCACACCAACATACCTCAGACTGTGGCTCCTGGACTGGGACCTAAACAATGCAGCACTTCGTTTATTTCTTTGTAGACTAGAGAAGTTCTGGTAATCTACCACTGAAGAGCAGTGCTAGAGACCAGGAACATACACTACTCCATGTGTAACTGCAGCTGTATCCATACTACACATCAATTTCAGTGATAGCAGACTGAAAAAAAAGAGTAAACAGTAAATCCAAGTGTGATACTAGTGATGGTGTTGGGGGGCAGCCAAAGTTCAGTGTACAGAATAAACTACTAGCCCAAATACAGCAAGAAGCATGTAGAAACAATCATTAATATAAAAAATGTGGTTACATTTGGCAATAATGTTTTTAATTACTGCTTATTTATGGAAATACATCACATTAAAATTAAAAAATTCTACTTAGAAGGCACCAATACAAATTGCTAAAAAGTGAATTTTGCAATATTTTAATGTTATAAAGGCAGCATATTTAGATTCATCTCACAAAATGTAAGCAGTTGAACTCCAGACAAATATGGAATAATGTATAACAAAAGATAGAACATAAAATCACCTATGAGAATATATTTTCTCCTTTTCAGAATGCTTTTGCCTTAAGGGAGATGGGTTACAGTTTCTCATGTCTCAAAAATCCAGGCATCAAAAGAAACAGTCTGCCTCAATTCTGCATCTAATGAATTACAAGAGGTAGGGTCCTTGTGGGAGCATTTCAGAATTCCTATGATGGACTCTGCTGAGGAATGCTGGACGTCCAAATGCTAGAGCTGCAATCTTTCTCTTATAGTACTAACAAAACACCCAAAAGTCTGTAAGAGTAGTAGTCCAAATCAAATACCTTTGTAACTATCAAAACAGTCAGAAACCACAGCTCCTTTTCAGTAAAGCACCAAAATATAAACACAGCAGTGGCATGTAAGCTCATTTATCACATTGAAAATCAAAAATTTCAACTTGAAAATAACTTAAAATAAGAACAGGAAGATCCTTAGTTTGTTCCAAATAATAGCTGGTTACAGATTAACACAGTAAAAGATCCAGTTTTAGGTCCTTAAGACATCAGATCTGATGAACAAAGCCACATAGATAAAGACAGGAAGGCAGGGAAATTAGATTATCAGACTTTCCACCAGTAAAACACTTCAATTGAGTAAAACATCATCAGTTGAGAATGTGAAGTCCAATCCAAATACTGCAATAGCAGGTTATGCTAAATACACATGTATGGTATATACATGTACATAGAATGTACATACAGATAAAATTTGGATATGACATTAGCACAAACTAACACATAAACTAAACTCTGAGGAAGCTCAGTCAAAATGCAGGGTCCTCATTCTGCCTAGTGAAGAAGACATTTAGCTCTTAGGGTCTGGGTTTGGGAGTAAAGCAGATTAGAAATTAAGCTCTCAACCCTATTCCTGCTTCCAGGTGTTGGTTTGGTTGCAGAGCAGTGTTGATGCACCTGGAACAGGTTCCTTGCCAGCAGCTCTTACCCACATGCTCACCAAATGTCTTCCAAGCCCTCACAGACACAAATTCCTATTGCTGATGGAGCATAAACACACTGCAGCTGTTCAGGGGGGGAGACAAGGCCCAGTTTAGGCTGAGGCAGGTCTGACATGCACACGCTGAAGTTGCAGGGCTTGTGCTGCTGCCCTGCACTGAAGGGCTCAGCAGGGCAACCACGGCCCCAAAGGAGCAGAGGGCAGTGCTGGGAGAGTGGCCCTGCTCAGGGCACAGACCTCCACAGCTTTGGTCTCCTTCCTCCTGTGCTTGCTGTCAAGCACCTGGATAATGCAGCTGTGACACAACAAACCTTCATCAATTCAGTCACCTGTGTGCACAAGCAAAGAACTCCTCCAAAATGGTAAAAACCGTTTCTGATTACATATTTGGTCCTAGCAAGTATGTGCCACGGAACAGTTGGGGCTGGGCTGTACTTCCACGGCGTTTTCATGTTCCAAACAAGGACCACCAGCACACTTCCACCAGCCAGCTTCTCACCCAAACCCCTCCTTCCTGAACGGAACGGGGAATGATACTAACAATGACACTAATGCTTCTATTTCAATTGCCAATTAACTGTTTAGAAAAAAAAACAATATTAGCAGAAAGCAAATCCAGTCTATTTATACTATAACAGTGCTGAATAATGCTGAAAATAAACAGGATCTATAAAGACCAAAGACAAACATAATTTAATAACATAGGTATACATCATTTTACTGTTCAGCAGAGATAAAATACCACCTCTTCTAGGAAGATGTTAACTAATAACCTTAATATGAAGTTTTCTATAATACCTTTGAGGAAAAGAAGTAATTAGAAAAATAATTAGGAAAATATTGTAATGGACTACTGACAGTCCCAAGAGACTGGGGAGAAGTACAGAAGTATGTACAGCTGAGAAGGACAGGAAGGCAAACAGCTGACAGGATAGCTATTAAATTGGTTTTATCTTCCCTGTCAAGTTCTCCTCCTTCATAAACTAGGATGTTTTTAAACAAAACATCACCAACAACAAAAATAAACACAACCAAGAACATCTAAGTCAAAGAAGGGGTCTGAGAAAGGAATGTGTTTTCCTAACCTTTGTCAAGTCACACCTTCCTCTACAACAAACTGAGAGCTGCCAGCTGTTTACATATTTTGATTTTATAAAATAGTAAGCAAATTAAATGAGACTTTCAAAAAAGTATGTTGATTCATATTAGAACTCAATAAAAAGCAGGATGTGAATTTCAAGACTAAAACCCTGAGTATACTTTGTGATATTCCTGTAACTGTGTGCACCCACTGTACAAACTCCACTCCTCACAAAGTGTGCTGGCTGTCGATAAAGAGAGCAACTCTTAAAAGTTGTTGACAACTAAATCTGCTTTTTGCCAGAGCTCTACATTTACCCTTAGGAAAGCAAGCATGAGGGTGCTAAGCTCAACCATCTCAACAGAAAGTTTCTCAAATGAGTGTGTCTAAATAAACAATTAGAACTGCTCCTGATATTCTACAAGAAGCGGAATAATTAAGCCCACTCTTGGTATACTAATATTCTACTGTGAGGCACTGAAGTCAGCACATTTCCCTTCATTCAATTCCCCAGCAATATTCCCCCAATTTCTTTTCCTCAGAATTCTGGTCATTACTTTTCCATGCTCTCTCCCGATGGAGGTAGGCCCTTCTTCTCACAGGGAAAATGAAAATTAATTTGTAACACTAAACCATTTTTTTTAATATGTGAAACTACCAAATTTATACAAACCTCAACAAGTAAATTTTAATTGCACTGGGAACAGTTAAACAGTTCAAGAAAAGGTACCTAGGGTGACTACAGCTTTCTGATAAACCAAAAGATGAATATTCAGTAAATTCCATTGGAATAGATCCTAAGAGACTTACTGATCTGAAAATAAATATCTGAGATGAGGTTCTTAAAGTATTCTTTATTAATATCATTAGAAGTTGCAGAAACAACTTTCTTGAAATATAAAGGCACAGGGAGACAGTTTTGATAAAATATTCCAAACAAACAGTAACTTACAGTACAAAAGGACAATTTTAATGCACATACAAACCCCAAACACCTCATTCAAAAATATTTCACCATGTTCATCAATAATAATGGGCAATGACTAAAAATATAAATTGTTATTGTACAATAAATATCTGACAGGTGCAAATGGAACAAGATTTATTGCTCTCCACAATGTTTTCCCTGTAGTGTTTTTGTTGTAGTGGGGGTTTTTAGGGTTTGTTTTAAATTCCAAGTTCCTTTTACAATCAGCTTTAGTAACTTGTTTCTGGAGGGACTAAACCCCAAACAAACTCTAATAGAACATTCTGACAGTTACAGAACTGTCTCAAGTAGTAACCAAAACTGGCAGTGTTTGTTTCTTTCACAACTTTAACAATCACACTCCACTCGCTCTCTGGGAAATGGGGCAGAATTACAAACATAGTAACTGTAGTGGTAAGTCAAGGCTCTTATGGTAGGGTGGTAGTACCTAGTCTGAGAGTTAGTCTATTTTCTTCAAATAAGTGGATTTTATGAAGAAAAATAACATGAAGCTTCTCCAACAGCTTGTGCCAGAACAAGCACATAAAACTGTTCAAATGAGAGGAGAAATTAAAATTAAAAGCTGCACTGGGTATTTTAACTTCAGAAAAAAAGACAAGGAACTGGGAACAAATTAAGACTACAGAGGCAATGATGACTTAAGAGTGAGAATTTCCAATTCTAAAATATCCTTAATCATAGAATCATTAAAGTTGGAAAAGACCTTCAAGATCATCAAGTCCAACCAGCAACCCAGCACCACCACCACGTTAACCACTAAACCATGTCCTCAAAACACAGTGACCTAAGAAATCAGAGAGCACTCTGCATCTCTATGTGGCTGCACTCTGAGCTTTGAGAAGGGCAAGGCAGTGAGTTTGCCATTTTCCTCACTTGCACTTGCAAAGTTTCCATCAGGCTTTCGACGCAGTACAGGAGACAGACCAGCTCTGCTCTTGGAAGTGGCACACATTACCTTGCTCAGAATTACGGTTAGCTTGTACAAAATCGTGTTTTATACACTTATTTAAGAAATACTAGCTTCCTTCATTACTGTTACAAGAAGTAATATGCATACATTTCCTAAGAGTGTCTTTGTACGAATAAGACTTCAGGAAAATGAAGCATAGTAGCTGAAAAAAAACCAAAACAAAACCAAAAACTGAGGAGCAAGCTTTCAAGTGAATTCTTGTAGCAGTAACTGAGGCTTTTACAAAAACTGTAATTTATGAGAACAACTCCATATTTACACAACCTCAACAAGTCAATTTTAACTGCACTGGAAATAGTCAAACTTAGTTCAAGAAAGGTACCTAGAGTGAGTACAGCTTACCAGTAAACCAAAAGGTGAATATTCAGTAAATTCCATTCAACAGAATTGCGAAGGATGTAAAACTACTAACTTGCTTGACATTATTATTCAAATTAGCATTTTCACTAGCCTAAGTACACAGTTTTAGAAGTTCTTCAGAAACTTCTGAAGGACCATCAAAGGACCATCAAAATCTGAATTCTGAAAATTATTAGCTTCACTACAGTATAGCATTTTTTTGTTTACTATATGTTCAAAACAAAACCATTTTCTTTGGCTTATGCTTAACTACACCAGACTAGTGAATTTTAATTTTCAGTCAATCTTCTATCCCCAATTTAAATTAATACAGATCTTTTTATTGTAGTGTCTTTCCAACTTTCAAATTATCTCTGTTAAAAGTTTTGCTCATACCATGATTTCCTGTTGAACAGCCATGTGTATATATTGTCATGAAGGGTAAGTTTTGTACAATAGTTACATTAAGTGATATTTCCAATGGCAGAACCACAGAAGACATTAAAAGAACGTTAGTTCAAGTGAGATTTGAGTTCATGATGATCTTAAAAAAACAAACCGCAATGCCTAAGCATAGTAAAATACAGTGTAAAACCCCCTAAAATTAGACAGGAAACTTGGGAATCCTGCACTCACAGTAGGAATGTTCTGCACAGCATTAACATGAAAGCCTGTTCAGTTTGAAACAATGCAGACAGCTAGGTTTACCTGGATGTAAATGCCACTTCAAGGTGTTTAAACAAACACAAAAATGAGACAATGAAGTCAGGAAAAAGGCCTTTAAAACAGGCCACCAGTCTAACTTGACTTTCCAAGTAAGAACATCAGTTTCACAAAACTGTGACACTAATGCAGTTTTATGTAAAGTACCCTTTGACACACAAGCTGTCAATTAAGCTATCACAGTCTTTTGTGACCTACTCCCTTTTAAACAGTTAGGGAGGACAGTCAATAGTAGCTCAAGTTTTAATTCAGTAAGTACCTTGTTTGTTTGCAAAGGAACATTTTAACACCATAAAATTCTATTTTTACAGTATTTAGAAAACTGATAAACTAGGGTTTTTTATTCTCTCTTTTTTACACACAAGTCCAAAATTTCTTTTTTGTATGTGTCTTTGCAATAGTGTTTTAGCCAGTGTTGCAAAAGAATTTCACTGTGGACTACCTCACGTTGTTACTCAGTTGTGCAAGGTATTCCCGGAGCTCCTTGGCAGCTTGGAACCGACCGTATCTCTTCTTTGGGTTGGCACACTCATCCAGCAGGGCCTCCAAGCGCCCGTCTTTGGCAATCTCAGCCGGGGGGTCGTGCAGGAGCCCCCCCGAAGTGCCACGCCACGTGGCATGTCTGGATAAAAGGTTCTGACAAATGGCGTAGTAGTTGTGGTCCACAGTGACACGAGCACAAAGAATCTCTTTAGAGAAGGACAGACAAGCTTCTTTATCACAGTCATCAAACTTGCTTTCGTACCACACATCCCAGTTCTCAGGTTTATCTGTGAAATGTAAGCAGGCAGTAAAAATGTGAGAGAGGGGAAGAAAGAGCATATGTGTG
Organism: Acanthiza pusilla; assembly: GCA_036630365.1. NCBI lineage: Eukaryota > Metazoa > Chordata > Aves > Passeriformes > Acanthizidae > Acanthiza > Acanthiza pusilla. The sequence continues at coordinate 11,495,796 of JAXCHO010000026.1, read as the reverse complement.
TCTGAATACAATCAGAAGCTCAATACACAGCAAACTGGTAATATTTAAACTACAAATCAATTTTGTTTAGATAAATTCTGAAATGTTCTAGCCTAAAACTGCATCTGACAGTCTGATACATCCTTCTGCTGAAATGGTCCTGGCAAAACAAAAAATAAGGGAAAGAAAGAAAGAAAGAGGGAAAAATAGATAGCAAAGAAAGGAAAGCAAAAAAAGCAGCAGAGTAAACACATGAAATCTACATTCACACATACCCAGAGGGAAAAACATAGCATGAGCAAGTTCAAGCGAACCATCCACAGCCAAAGTCGAGAGAAAAAACAAACAAGCAACATGATTTATTTTAGCAACATAGATTTGGTTTCTCCAGTTGCCCTGGAAACTACTGCTGCCAAGTGGTCTACCAAAGACTAAAACAACATTGCAAAGTAATTGCCATGAACTTCTGAAACTTTATCTTCTATCTTACTTTTGACATGGCAGTAACCAGAAAGAATTTAAAAGAGAAGATGCGTTACTTATAATCTTTGAAGAAAGCAAAATTCAGCAAAGCAAATGGCATTTACATACATGTCCATGTATAAACCCTTCTTGTCACAGCTTTCTTTAACGTAAAACCTGATTTACATAAAATACCTTATGCAGCAGTAATACTTAGAGGGTTAGTAAGTGTGAGATCTCCTGAGTTCCTACTACTTTTTGTTAGGAAACATTCATCTTAAGACTACTGCCAACTTTGAGAAGAGGTTCTTATAATGGAGCCCCATAGTTTTGCAGATCTCTCTTAGCAGTGTGAGACAGAAAGAAAAATTAATCTGTGCTTGGCTAGTCTCTGAGCTGACTATTGCTCTTCTCATTCATGGCACACTGAGAGTCAGTTTAGGAAAAAAAGTGTACTGAAGCATGACTGCTAAAACTATAAAAATATGATGTAAGATCTGTAGAATTAACAGCAAATTCAATGTGGAAAAAAAAGCCAGCAAAGGAGAATATGAAAAAAGGGCTTCGGCAATCTCAAATATAACATCTCACACAGAACACAATTCAGTATTACTGTACAGCACAACTGGACAGAAGGTACATATTGAAATATCTAAACAGGCATATTGATCACTCTGGACAGAGATTGTTTAATGGAACTTTCCAAAAGATTCATTACATCAGTATTAAATATTGAATTTATACAAAGACTAAGAATTTTCTCGTGTCCTCATTTGTTTTGTGTGTTCTTGATTGTTAGCTCACAAATCACACACCAAAACCTTGGTTGAGACAAGAGATGTGTGACACTTCCAGCATTCAGCTTCTGCAAGGACCTACTTGCTTGCTTCTATTCCACGTACGTGTCAACATTTTCAGAGTTCATTTGGACATATTTCTGCCTGAGCAATTCGGGCATGTTCCAAAAATGAAAGCCTTCAGTAACATTATTTTGAGAAGGAAGGAAAGGAACAGAGCAGAAAGGAATGGAATGGAAAGGAAAGAGTTCTAAAATAAATGTACTGAACATCCAATACATTAAAAGGTTTTCTTGGTAGGCTCATATAGTTTTAATCTAAGCTGCTTGAGAAGGTATAATAAATCTAATAAAAAAACCCAACCAAACAATCCCAAAACACACTTCCTTGTAGAAAAGTGTGTGGATAGAAAAACTCAGTCTAAAAGTTAATTCTGCAGCACAACATATGAAGCCTATGTGCAAAGCTTAAAAAAATCCATTCACCCAAAGCAAACTGGAATCACAAGGCCTGCTGCCATGAACTTCTGCAGAATCTAGGGTTTCATGTTCAATGTCTCCAGCCCTCAGCTCAGTAAGTTTTCCTTATAAGCTCAAAAAGAATATAAACCTATGTGATGCCACTTTGTCAAACACCTCTCCTCTTGCCACTGCTTTGAGCTTTTACAGCTGACAGAAAGAAAATTAATCTGGAAACAGCACTAGTATTACCATTCCTTCAGTTCCATTATTACAAAGAACCAACTGGAAGCACCGAACCAAAGTCAGCCTATGGGACTAAGGCAAAGCAGGCACTAACACTGTTTTGTCATTCACAGAAAGCAGAATTCCAGGACTTCCATTGTTACATAGGTGCCTGGAAAGACAAAAGGAGCCTCTCTCTCTTAGCTAAGGTAGACAAGACAGCCAGGCTGCTTATCTGTCCAGCCACCTCTACAAACACACCCAACACCCACACCCTCTCCTCCCACCCCACCTATTTCCTTATGCAGGTTTACAGCATTTAAAAGTGTCCAGGTATGCTCAACACTTCATGAAATAGACAAATTGGTCAAGCTAATTAGTAGTCTAATTGCAGAAGAAGGCTAATTCGTTTGTTAATTAGTACTCTGGTTGTAAACCCAACAAAATATGTATTTAGCAACCACATATACTTTAGATATTGCAGAGAAAGAAGTGAGACACGTTGGGGTGAGGGGAGAGAAAGAAGACACTTACTCTGTCTGATCAACCGTTTGTCTGCTACCAGAACGTTTTCTGCATCTACAATGATAACTTTCCCATCTCTTGGTCCCACTGCAAAGTTGTCAAAGCTGACATCAAGGAGGTAGAGTGCAAATTCAAAGTCATTATTCGTCAGCTGCTCAGCTATTTCCATTAATTGCCAGGCCAGATCCACTCGTTTCTCCCATGGTGCATTAAAGTAACTCCACAGCTCTTCTCCCACGTAGTTGACAGCCACCATCCTTCCACATGCTCCCAAGTACTTTGCGAATGGCCAACCCTCGTCAGATGGAAAACTCTGTAGATTAAAAATGTTTTAAACTTTAATTAATAAAAAACAGCTTAGATTTTAAAAAGCTTTTCAAAAAAACTTAGAAAAAAAGCTGTAAATACCCATCAACACTATAATCTATATATTTTTAAGTTTTGAAGGGAAAGGAAAAACAATACAAAATGAATTTATGTGAGCAAGATGCCTTGCTGGACTAGTGAAGGGCAAAAGTTGGATGACCTGAAACAATATATAAGCCATATCTAGCTTTCCATATATACACATACACTCACATATATTCACATCCACAATTCCACCAACCATCTTTTTCTCTTGGCATTTTATTACACATTTGTTGTAGTAATGCAAATATATTTCTCATCAAGATATTTCTGCATTTGATCTTTTAATTAAAACAAGTTATTTTAATAACCTAAAGAAAAAAACTTTACAAAGTGATACCTCCTCTCTAACCACGACCCCTTCCATTTTCCCAGTTGATGGGATTCCTTTAAGGTTTCTAATTTTTCTAGTATACCTCACCAGTCTATCTCTTGATTAATTGCTACATATACACTGTGTGTTTATTACACACAGCCACATAACATTTTTTATCACAGTAAAATCTGTCTCCACCAGTACCTTTCTTGGAAGTTTACATAAGAGACTGAATATTAATGACACACTAGAAGCAATTAAGAAACAACTATTAGGAGATACCATCATGTGCCCTTGCTCCCTGCTCGTAGTACCTTGCTATGGTGTCACCAGACACAACTCATGATCAGTTCTGCAACAATGATGTAGCAAAGGTTTTACCACAGCTGGGTGAACAGCATGGTGGGTTTCAGGGTGAATGAAAGCTTTATACTCCTGGAATCCATGATGGCAGAAAACATTTATGGTTAATTGGGGAAACACTGGAAGGGAACACATCATGCAGAACACAACTGAACTACAAGACCAGACAGGGAAGAGGTGCCTAACATAACAAGCCTTGTCTATGTAGTACATGCAAAGAAATTAAAATAATAATTAATTTATATAATTGACATAGTTTGCCATTTTTATGGCAAAAGCCATGAAGCTGCTCTCTAAGGCGGCAAAGTGTAGAAGACAATTTTTGGGTAAGTAACCATGTTTACCATTGCAAAGAACCACCCTTCTTGGTTGGTCAAAAGAACATCAAAGCCATATTAATACCAGAACAGGTTCAAAGTTTTTGACATGTCTGCATGTCTGAACTTTTATCACATGATCTACTCACATAGGCAAAACAGGTTGTGATAAATCCTGAGGATAATACAGAACTAATTTGACAGGGTTGAGACCAGCATGGTATTTTCAAGCTGTGATACCACATAACTCAGCAGAACTAAATCTCTCACTAAATCTACAATGCAATAGGGAAGACATTATCCAGCCTCCAGGCTTATTTACCTGCAGGATTCAGGGCAATTAATGAAGGTAGTAACTACAGCCAAATATACACCAGTTCAAGTCAAGTCAAGTGTCACATTCCACAGTTAAGAGGGTTTTGGAGGTTTTTTTCACTTGTTTTGTAATTAACAAAATAACCTTCCAACAACTCAAGTGTGTGCTAATTCAGTTCCTTACTTATTCTAAACAGAATATTATAAAAGCAAGGCTGTGGCATCAATAAATGTCAACCAAGGGGCATTTCATGCACATTTATTGTGACTGTATTCAGTCCTGGACCAAAATAAAACAAGAAGTAAATGGCTGTTGTCCATCAAATCAAATCAGTTATTTTACCCACATCACATAAACTCCTCTTTGTATTTTAAACTGGAGAAAATATACCTGATTACATTTCCTGATAAACACAGGCTCAACTAATCTCACCAACTGTCCATGACATTTTCATATTGCTGCATTTTATCAGCACTCAATTCAATGATGCCTAAATATTTTTATTTAAATACTACTCTGGACCACTCCACTCCTTTTCCACCCTTCTCTTTTCCTATATTCCAATCCGGCCCTGCTTATGACTTTGCCTCCCTTTTCAAACACAAATTCAACCATGAACAGTTGAACCTGGCGAAGGATGCGCTACCATTGGAAGCAAAAGGCGTCCCTCCCTCCCAAAACACCAGGAACACTCACTTCAATGCCCTGCACATCATTAGGAAAGCAATGCAGCTGGTACTTGCCAGGCTGGTGCTCCATCGGATTGGAGCCTGATCCATATCATCACCACCTCATGCTAGGACTGCACTGGAGAGAGGAAGAGAGAAAGCCTCAACAGCAGGGTGCAGAAGAGGGAAGGAGCTAAGAGGACTTCTCCCTTCCAGCAGCAGCAGGGATTTATGTAATGCATTGAACTGATTTTCAAAGTACAGCATTAGTCACTGATCTTCCAAACACATCTATGATGCTTCCTGCCTGTTTACACCGAATTTCATTTCAGACAACAAATCCTAGGAGCAGTCTGGTTTATTCCGAAGTGCACACCTTCACATTACCAGCAGAGTATCTGCATGCCATGCTGTAACAGATACATTTATAACACTGTGGCAATAAAAAGATCTCCTGACAACAGGAGTGCGGGGAATCCTGCCAACATCTGCACATGTACAAACAACATCTCTGCTTTGGCTCCTTTCCAACTGGCATGTAACAGCCACATCTACACTTCATTACCCAAGTCAGTAGCCGGAGAAGGGGATAAAAATATGTACAAGTGCCTCATTCAGCAGTTTTTATATTCACTTGGTGAATTTGACAAGAATATTAATTGAAGTGCAGATCTCTTGTCTTTGCAAGCAGCGATTTGTAACTTTTTGTACTATTCTATTTTGAAAGCTGCTTTCTAAGAGGATACTGCAGTTAACTGAACACAAGGATTTTTCTGTTCATATATTAAAATTTTGAAAGCCAGTAAGAAATGAACACAAATTTGTATGATTAATAAACATGTTTTCCATGAACAAGTTGTACTTAGAAGCAAAAACCAGGTTTTATTTTAGTTCTCAAATTATTAGTAGTCTATATATAATTTTGTACTTGAGTGTGCTATTTGCACACTTGAAAATGTCCATTTGACAATTCAGGTAAAAACTAAGCTCTTGCTCAAAACCAGAAACAGATATCTGACAAAAGAATCTGATTCTGACGCACCCACTCACACTTTATGTGCGAACATACACATAAATGCCATGGAAACCACAGACAATTAAAAAATTTTAGGTATTTTAAAAGAAAATAATGTGTACCAAAAACTACAAACAGGTAGCTTTAATTAATGTTTAATTAATCATTAATGTTGTTGTCTTTCTGTATTCAGAGAAATATGTATAATCTTCTAACAGAAGGATAGAAAATAGTAAAGATGCCAAAAACTTCTGCTACCTCCATTCCCAGTGACACATCCCCACAACATACTTTGTTTGGTCTAATTAGTGTAGTTCCAAGATATCTCTCTAAGCAAGGCTTAAAAACCTAAACAAACCCTGTCAAAGGGACAATGGACATGCTGTACCTGAAAGAATAATACTGCATTTATGCCTTTAAAAAATACACTGTAGTCTCAGAATAAATATTAAGAATTAACAGAGCGAATTTATCACTTCACTGAAGCACAAAACACACTATCAGTGCATTTGTCTTCCTCACTTCCATCTGTCTAAACCTGAGAAGATACACAAATCTGCCAGTGGTTTTTGTTCAGAGCTGTAAATTAGATCAGGCAGTGAAGACTCACCAGCTTGAAGCTGATAAGGCCTATTGTATTCTGCAATAACACAAATCCCCTTTGAATTAAACACTTAAAAGAATATTAGTTTATCATAATGAAGCATATAATTCATCCTAACGATCAAGACCAAAAAGCCAAACCAGTTTAAGTAACAACTGACATTTCTGTTCTACTGCACCACTAAAAACCACGCTTTTCATTTTCAAAACCATTCCATGCTCTGTATGTCACCTCCAGTGTTTGCATAAAGTGAGTTCCAGCTCAGAAAAAACACCCCAGACAAAACGTGCCCAGACAAAGACCTTATATGTGATGAAACTTCAAAAAACACACACAAAACAGAATGCAGACTTCTCTCCGTAGGACCCTGAAGAACTTCACGGCAAAATTATCCTTTTCTGACGTCTCCACTAAAACCATCCTGCTAAACTGTCAGGCACAAACAGGCATGGCAAGTGGAGTTTAAATAACATGTTCTTCCTCAAAAGGAAAATTAGTTCTCTCTCAGAGTACTGTTGATTCTGCAGTGTAAACAAAAGTAGCACTTGTATTAGTCACCAAGGCAAATAAGTAAAGCTCTGGAACCATGAAGAGCTGGAGAGCAGATTTTACAATGATGCTTTTTGCATCAAAGAAGGTTAAAAAGCACTGCCGAAATGCAGATGCCTCCTTTTGTCAGGAATTGATCTGCATTCTGGAAGATATGAATTCAAATGGTTTTTGAATGCTGGGAGTACATGAAAACCATTTAATTCTCAACTATATGCCACACCATTTGACATTTACCTAGAACTCCCACAGAAGCTGTACATATATAGCCTACACACACAGAGGGAAGAGTGGATTTCATTGAGTACTCCAAATATTGGTGTTCTCATTGAAACAATGTTTCTTTCATTTATGTGACTTTTTTTCAGTTTGACTACATTTCAACCAGTTATTACATACAATTCTTGTCAACAAGAGGTACATATCAGGCTTAATTGACACACTATAGGACTAAAATACGCAAAACTCTAAATACTCAATTATTAAGTCGAACACTTCAAACTGTAGAAGTTGTATTTCACAGAATCAGTAGAGGTATGCCTCCTTTCCAAATAAATTAATGAACAATGATTAAACTCAAGAACCATAGTAAAGTAAATTTAATGTCATTATTGGTTGTCATCTGTTCAAATTAGTTCATAGTTCATAAAAGTTTGCTCAGATTAAATTTGCAACAGATAAAAATAATCACTGCATATTTATTTCTCATCAGTTATGAGCCTGGAATAGATCACTATAAAGGAGGCCTAGTAGAGATGGCCTTATTTTTAGTGACTTTGCAAAATTAGAGACTAAAACAAAGCCTCAGTTACTTAATTCAGGGAAGTAAAACACAACTCCCCCTATACATCTGACATACCAGAACAACATGGGTATTACAAGGTTTCAAATGTGAGGTAACAAACATTTTTCTGCTACTGAAAGCTGCAAGAGTGAGAATTTCTCAGGCGAATTTCTGTTTAAGTCTGTATAGTGACTTTCCAGCAGCCTTTTAATTCAGAGAGCCATTCATCATAATATATACCCCACAATAAATTCAAGAATTTCTAGACTGTTTTAAAATATCCCTTATAATTTACCCCACACATTTTCACACTAGGGAACTTCCACCAGAAAGAAGGATGAAAATAGTTTTGATAATTTAAGGAACATAATTAAATATGACAGTTAACATGACAAGTACAAGCCAGTTCTGGTCTAATATGTACAGTCATATGTCACTGCAAAAAATGATTCTTCAGTTTTCAATACAACCAAATCAGTGGAACATTCTTGTAACATGAGGCCATTCAATTTTAATTCAACAGAGCAATTTTCCGTTCCTTTTAAAAAGATTCACAATGGAAATTCAGTCTATTAAAGTATCTGTATGAGTCAGTATTTAAATAACTCAAGTCCACTCAAGGACAAGTCAGGTAGTGCAGATAACCACCTTAAATCCACTACTTGGTTTATGGCATTGGAATTAAGGATCAAAAACATCAACTTGAGCAATAAAGAGTTTAAAAGGTACCAAGTATTAAAACTGAATTGCCATTCTACATTCTACCACTGTATTTAGAATAGAACTACAGAAAATAACTTATGATTAGAACAGTGCGTATGAAAAACTAGAAAAGAGAAATCCCAAGCAAGAACATTTGCCCATTTACTTCTTATGTATGGATCAGCAAAAAGATTCTGTGGAACATTTGGCTAAATTGCTACTTTGAGTGAATTCTGTGCAAGAAATTGTTTCAAATTGATCTGTTAAAGTTTTAATATATGTTTACCAGATGTCAACTATTGCTCTTCCCATAGCAAAACCAAACAGAAAGCCCAATGATGACATGTAGAAAAACCAGAAGAATTTTAGGTTATGTGGCAACAGACTGTTCATGGAGAGTAATTATGCTAGGAATAGAGATACAGCTGTTGGGTTTGTTTTGTTTTGCTTTTTCCCCACAAGGAATAAGAATGATCAGAAGCTGTAAGAAGAAGAAAGTCATCAAGCCTAAGCATTTAGAAAGCTAAAACCGTATCTGAGGGAGGGGGAATGATTTACACAGTCTACTAAAAATGCAGAAATTCTGCTATTTGGCACATACAGACTGGCATTTTTCTTAGTCAGAGAAATAAAAGTCCTTGAGACTTGTAATTTACATATAAGCCACAAATGTTCACCATTGTTCTTTGAAGAAACTTCATTTAAACAGATTGTTAAAAGCTACAGCTCGAGACAAAGTTACATTAACATATTCTGGATTTAATTGACAAATACCTTGTGTAGTTAGAAAAAATCTTTGTTACATGCAAGCATTTTCTGTTAGTAGCAAAGTTTGTGTGCAAATTTCAAGTTTACTTTGTGTGCTAGTCTAATTTTTTCCATAGTAACTGGTATGGGGCTACATGTCGGATTTGTGCTGGAGATGGCACTGATAATTCAGGGATGTTTCTGTTATTGCTGAGCAGTGATTACACAGAGCCAAGGCCTTCTCTGCCCCAACCCCACCAGCGAGGGGAATGGGGGAGCACAAGAAGCTGGGAGGGGACACAGCCAGGACAGCTGACCCCAACTGGTCCAAGGGATATTCCATTCCATTCCATATGGCATCGTGATCAGCATGTGAACCTGGGGGAAGGAGAAGGTGGGGGGAGGGGGACACACATCCAGAGTTACAGCATTTGTCCTCCCAAGTCACCATTCCATGTGATGGCGCCCTGCTGTCCCGGTGACAGCTGAGCACCTGCCTGCCCATGGGAATTGCTGAATGAATCCCTTGTCTGGCTTTGCTTTCCTCACTAAACTGTCTTCATCTCAACCCACAAGTTTTCTCACTTTCACTCTCCCAATTCTCTCCCCCACCACAGTGTGAGGGGAGGGAGCTGTGCAGGGCTGAGTTCCCAGCTGGGGTTAAACCACGACACTCTGAGAACGAAGTAAATGCACTGACATTTTCATAGGGCACCTGGCAATACTGTAAACCTGCACCACAGCCAGCACAAAGGCCAAGGGTCAGTGTTGCAAGACCAGCTCTAGGTGCACTTTTGCCACAGAAATTTATAGATCCTGTGTTTCAGTTTTGCCAGGACAGACGTAAACTGTCCTTTCAGCAAAGTGTAAGACCTTAGGAGAAATACAACCACTTTACTGAAGAACAGCTTTCTTATCTAGAAACAATTTCTTACTTCAGCAGTCTTGAGTCACATTGTAGTTTCCCCAACTCTGAGAACAAGGAATTCTCCACTTTACCCTGGCTTTGGGGCATTGTTGTTTTTCCACGTTTAAGTACAAAACTTAAAACTTTGCCACTGGCAAAATGTGTTGGACACTGTGTGGTTGCACGCCATGGCTCACAGCACAGCAGATATGACAGCAGCAGCTCAAGAACTGTTATCCAAAACTGTTACAAGACTGCCACAGTGCCCCCAAAGAGGAAATCTGGAGCCTGACAGGGATCAGTGCAAGAGCTCTACAGAAAATAAGAGGTATGTCTGGAGAAGAATTTCTGTAAGAGTCAAAAACTGAACAACAACCTTGGCCTCTACAGAAATTAACAACAGGTATCACACATGTTTTGGTTCTATCAACACTAAATTTATGTTGCAACTTGCAGGTGAAGATAAAAATCAATCAAGTTACTTGATAAAGTTGAATAACACACACTATTTAAGCAGACATCACTGCTGAAAAAAATTCAGAAAGCTTTCTCCACTACATCTATTTTACAAGAAAAACTAGAAGCTGGGTGGTCTATAGAAAGTCACAGAACAAGGACAAATCTGCTTACATCCACAGTGGTTCCATGAATTCCACAAAGAGTAAACAGTCACACTGCACTCAGTCTGTAATCAAAATAATTTTTAAAATTTCTCTATTTCTTCCCAAGGCAATTTTGGCCAACCTATCTTTGTAAGTGTTTGATGCACACCATCATCATACACAGTTACAAATAGGATGCCATGTGTAGATTCCCATTTAAAACATTTAATTGAATCTATCATTGAATGAATTGAAACACCTGCAAGTTTTGTTGTTTTTGCCCAAATAAGCTGTTCATACCTATATAAAATATTGGTTTAGATGTAGCATTTTGATTACACATCTGACCTTATTTTACTAAAAAGGATTCACCTTTATTGCAGAAAACAATTATTAGGAGGAGAAAGGAAAAAACCCAAGCCTATCAGAAGTTAAATCTTTAGCGTGTAAGTTATTTCGTTCAAATGTGAATTCAGATGAAAAGTGCGGGAGGATTTAATTAGGGGGTAGTTTAACAAGATTCTACAGAAGAAAAATTAGTAATTGAATACCCAAAAAAACATGTAAACTGTACTTGAACAATACTGCAGCTGTTGTTCCATTTGCTTAATATCGTAAAATGGCAAAAAAGGCTGAGTTCTTCCCTGTGTACACCTACACAATAAATAAATGTGAATGAAGAAGGTAAACAAGAAAGTAATAAAAAAATACAAATACTGAGTTAGGATTACAATAAATATGCAATCTATACTGAACTGTCCAGTGTTATGCTTTTGATAAAAATCCCTGAACAGTAATATAATGCTATGGGTTAAAGCCCCACCTGAAAAATTCCCATATCAGAAGCTGTAAATCAGTTGTGACAAGATGCAGTTCATAAACACCACTTCAGGAATAATCCATACTCTGGATAGGCTTCAAGCTAAAATCCCAGTCTCTGATGAAAAGCTTCATACTCCACAAATTGCTGGCTCTTGTAGACAACTACAGTGAATTTTCTATTATAAATGAAAGATCAAGCTTTGAATTCAGTGCCTATTCACATGTGGCTATAACACAATTAAGCAACACACAACTTGAATGCACTGTACACCAAGAGTTTAGACATTGTCTCCACGTCTAAACCAAAACTGCTATGAATAATAGTGCTCAGTCACTGTAGTGTTCCATTAAAGGCTTGAGGCAAAAACAAGCAATATTTTTCCTTGTGGCCTCTGGTGACAGACAGAATGAGTTAAATGCATCAATTTATTGATTGATTTATTTTAAATTAAAACCTGATTCTTCATGTGACATCATGCAGGTTTCTTTTCTTGGGAGCAGCTGTTTTTAAAACAAGCCACCAAGTCTCACTCCCATACCACTACCTGCCTTCATCAATACTGCAGAAACTACACCATAAAATGTTTTACACGTCATGTACAAATACAAACAACGTTCTCAGTAGTCAGTTATCAATTCTAGAAGTAATCACCTCTCAGAGTGTCTCGCATCTTGCTGTTGCAAGAGCACTAGAACACAGAATTAACCATTCTTTATGTGTTTCTCAGGTAGAAACTGAGTCTGAAGCACTATGGAATAGGAAGAGTTCATACAGATTCAAGTATTTTAGATATTTCATTCTTAATTGAGGGAAGGTATTCAAAGCTTGAGCACCCATTCCCAAAGTCAATTAAAACTCTTCTGGAGGAACCACTAAGTGTGTTTACGCACACAAAGCTGGCCTGAAGCTTCCTAGAAATATCATCCAAGATATGCCTAAACATCAAAATTTACAAGACTCTACGGAACACTTTTGATCTGTTAAAAGGTGACAGACTTGCTTTACCACACTCTGAACTGCTAAAGGCTGCCTCCCTTCCCACCAATTTGACCTGCTCTGCTGTCAGCGGCACCTTTGCTAAGATAAATGTCGAGCAGAATGCTTAAGTCCACCCAAGATTTTCTTCTCTTCAGCAAATTTGCTGGACCATCTCAGGACTCATCTACAGTTCATGAAGAAGCTGAGAGGAATCAAGGCTCTTAATCAACCCACTGCCCATTGCTTATGACGCAGCTGATAACAGTAAATGCTGCAAGCGTGCCATACCCTTTATCTGTAAAGAATACAGTGCCCCTGTGAATTATGAAGAAACACAAAGCTGTTTCTGACCATCGAGGTCTATGCTCAGTATGTTGGAACCACTGTTCAAAGCCAGCAAAGTAAGTTGTATGAAATGCAGCCAAAACAAATCACTTCTCAAGGAATTTCCGAATATACTCAGCAGAGCAAAGCAGTTTGGATTTTCTAACTTAAGTAGAGTTTCCTTTCTCACTGTGCTCAGGAGCAACTTCACAGCAAAATGGAAGAGACTTACTGTACCCTCAAGTCTCCTGAGAAGCAAAGTGGAAACACAGCTTGAAAACAAAACTGAAGAGATGTACTCGGAGAGACTGAAGGGCAGAAGACATACTACCCAAAAACATACTTGTAATTAAGTTCATAAATTGATTTTCTAGAAATTATTCAGTAGGTGAACTTTCTGGAGGGTAAAGCCTGCAGCACTGCTTTTTGAGCATTTCTTGGCCTCTCACTAGAAAAACAGCAGATGTTAACAGTAATCATGAAGTGATGTTTTCAAAACATATTTGCAAATATTATGTTAATCATACATTGGATAAAGGCAAGGACAGTTCAGTAGTTAGACAAAACAGTTCTGATTCCAAACCTACATACTAAAGGCACACTTTGGAGTCCCCTTGATAATGTTAAGAGCCAAAATGCAAAGCTCCCCATCTAAATAGATATGGAATAGAAGCAACCTAGTGATGCCTCAGAATAAAAGTTTCCTACGCATTTTTCATCTACAAATTTACATAACATATTAAAGCACAAATTTCAGGTGTGTGCACATAACCCATCCCTGTAATTAAAGACTACAAAATATATAACCGCTGAAAAGAGAACACTGCTCATTTATTTGTTGGTCTATTTCCAGGCTACAAATATCTATTTCTAATTTTTTCCAGCAGTAACTATATTTAGTCCACATTAAGAACATGACACAGCACATGAGTCAGTTTCTGACACAGAAAACACAACAGCATCGCAGCACAGTCTCCTCACACTTTCTCTTAAACTAAACCCTAACAAATGAATCACGGGCACCCACAGCTGCCTGGGAATATTCGAACTGCAGAACACGCTGACACCGAACTGTGCGAAAGGCGCAAGTCAGCAAAGAGCATCAGCCCCCAGCACTGACCCGGGGCGCTCCTGCGGGACCGCGGCTGCCGCTCGGTACCTGACGGCACAGCCAGGCAGCACGGAGAGGGACGGAGCTCAAACCCCGAGGAGGACGGCAAATCGGGAAAACACACGCAGTCTTTGAGGGAGGAAGGAAGGAGGAGAGCTGATCAGGCTGGGTGAGCTAAAGAAACCCCTCCAGCCCGGAGGCACGGACCGGAGACCCTCAGCTCAGCCCGCCCCGCTGGTACCGCTGCAGGAGAATCAGAACACAGAGCCAGCGGCGGCCCCGCGATCCGGCAGGGTTTGGGGCCAGTGTCCGGGAGCCCTCGGCCCCCGCCCGCGGGCAGGAAGGGCCATCCCGGCGAGGGTCCCTCCGCACCGGGCGGCACCGGGAGCGCCGGCGGGAGCGGGCGGGCACCCAGCCGGGCACTGCCGGCCGCGCTTACCTGCAGCACCAGCGGCTCGGGGTTGAAGGCGAGAGTGATGAGGAGCTGCATGCGCTCCGAGTCCTTCAGGTTGCGCAGCAGGAAGCTGCCCGAGTCCTTGGTCTCGGCGTAGCGGCGCACCAGGCGGTCGAGCAGGCGCTGCGAGGGGCAGTGCACCAGGTCGGACCAGCCCTCCACCGCACCGGGGGTGAGCAGCCGCACGTCGCCGTTCAGGCTGGCGAACTCGGTGGCGGGCAGCGCCTGCAGCAGGTCGCAGCGGCCCCTGCCGGTGGCGCGGCGGCAGATCTTGGTGTCGATGTCGGCGAGCTCCTGCGCCGAGCCCAGGCGCTTCAGCACGACGCGGCGGGAGCCCTCGCGGGGCTCTCCGTACCGCGCGAAGTACACGTTCTTCACGTTGAAGAAGTCCAGCAGGCGCAGGCGGCCCCAGCTCTCCAGCCGCAGCTGCCCGTTGAGGAACTTGCGGCACCAGCTGGTGCCCCAGCAGGCCGGGCACTTATTGAGCTGCAGGAAGCGCCGCTCCGACAGCTCGTTGCGCTGCAGCGAGGCCAGCAGCGAGTGCGTGTTCAGCACCAGCGCCGCCGCCAGGCTGCCCAGCACCGCCAGCTTCACGTAGCGGTACAGCCGCCCCAACTTCAGCGACACCAGCCGCAGCATCGTCCCGGGCCGCGCCGGGCCCCCCGCCCTCCGCCGCGCTCGCTGCCCGCCCCGGCCGCGCCGCGGCTCCGGCTCCAATAAACTCCCCGCCTCGCCGCCCGCCCGATAAAAGGCGGCCAAGTTACTGAGGGGCCGGCGGGGAGGGGGAGGGCAGGGGAGGGGGGGCGGCGCCTGCAGCGCGCGGGCCCGGGCGGACCCGCCCCCGGGGAGGGGCTCGGGCTCGGCCGCCGCCGCCGCTCCCGCCGCCGCCGAGCCCCCCCGCCCCAGGGGGCTCCTCCCCATCGCGCCGCTGGGCACGCCCCGATGGGCGGGGCCTCGCGCGAGCGCCGCCGGCGGCCAGCGGTTGGCTGCGCGTGACGCGGCGCGGTCGCGTGCGGCTCCGCCCCCTTTCCGCCCCGCCCCGGAGCCGGGGGCGGGGCCGCCACGCGCGCGGGGGGGCGTGGCTCGGGGGCGGGGCGGGCGCGCGCGGACGGGGCGGGGCGTGGCGTCCTTCCCGCCCCCTCAGCCCCCGGCCCCGCCGGACTCTCGGGCCGCTGTGGGAGGGGGCGCGGGGCCGGCGGCGGCTGCCGCCATGTTGTGCGCGTCTGTGTATGTCTGTGTGTGTCCGTGTCTCTGCGTCCCTGTCTGCCCGCCGTGTCCGTCCCGGCCCCGCCCGGGGCAGCAGCGCTCGCCCGCTGCCGGCGGAAGCCGCCCTGCCCGAGGTCGGCCCGGGACGCCCGCGCTGCCCCAGCGGTTTCCGCCACCCCGCATCTCCCTGCCCGCCCCTCGCGCCCGCCGCAGCCCCCGAGCGCTGCGGGCGCGCGCCGCCCTCCCTCACGGGTCCCGCCGCGGTCCCGGCTGTGTCGCCGCGTCCCAGCTTGGCTTGCTGGTGCCACAGCACAGGTTTTCTGTTTCCCAGTGCTGGCGAGGGGCAGTTCATGTGTCTCGTTTTGTTGCTGGAACGCTGCACCTGATCCTGTGAAGTGCATTCATCCCATTCCCAGTCCGGGCGGAGAGCCGTCCGGTCACCCTGACGAGCAGTGTACCGTGCTGCGAGGCTGTCTCCACAGCGTCCCTGTCAGCGGTGTGCCCGTCCCTGCCTCAGGCTGAGAACCATTGTGTAAAAGCAACACAGAACCGAGTAACAGATTAAGAAAAACAAAAAACGTGAAATTCTTAATCTATTCTGACACTGTGCTCTCACAAGTTAAAGACAACCTTCACATTACCTGTTCAGTCCCAAAAGTGCAGTAGCGATATGGTCGTTGGGAAAGAAGTGTAGCAGACTGCATAATTTCTGGTTATTTCATTTGCATTATACAGAAAATTAAGTGCTTAGTATCTAGAATCTTGGACATACATTTGTCTTCTTATATTAGCATACTGATATCCCTATGTACTGTATTTTAACATTTCTATGTCTAGCCTAAAGTATCATGCTGAGATTTTGTCACTAATCAT
This sequence comes from Acanthiza pusilla, assembly GCA_036630365.1. Classification (NCBI taxonomy): domain Eukaryota; kingdom Metazoa; phylum Chordata; class Aves; order Passeriformes; family Acanthizidae; genus Acanthiza; species Acanthiza pusilla. The sequence continues at coordinate 11,479,283 of JAXCHO010000026.1, read as the reverse complement.
ATCTGATTCAGCATGCCTTGTTAAATACTGCTGGTAGGGTCAAATCATCCTGTCAGCAAATTCTAGTCTACAAATCAGTGGGTTTATTACAAAGCAAGTATACACATAAATAAATATATTATAGTCTCCCTTAAGTCTTCATTAGGGGATGCACTGCTTGATGCCATATTTCAAATAATCATAATTGATCCTGAAGGATTTTTTTTTTTTTTTTTTTTTTTTTTTTTTTTTTTTTTTGGTAAAATCCAAACTCACTACCTAAACATGTTTGGTCTTTACATGTTGGTAGTGGTTTTTTTAATCTAAAAGTATCTGGTCTGTAAGATATTAAATCACTAATAAATCCAAATTTAAACAAATATACTGAATTAATGTTTGTTTTCTGCATTGCTTATCTCTCAAGCTTTCTCATTTGCTGATTTATAGGGAAACAGCTTGATCCTTCTGAACATGAACAGAATATTTTAATCTTTACTAGATGAAAACATTTTAAAGTACAAAGAATCATTTAAATAGTTTAATATGCTCTTTCAACAGCAATGTAGCATTCTTAAAGCATTGACACTGCAAATTCATAAACAAATAAATCTGTTTCTAAACAGATCAGAAAACTCGTTCTGTAGCTCTTTCTGGTTTCACTGGCATTCACTGGAGACTGGGGGTTGTTTGTGACCGATAAGGGAAGGTGGAGGCTGCTTTGTTATACAGTGTGTCTGTAACTTGGTTTCACAGATTTACAAATTTTGGGTAAGGAAAACAAGGAGACTGAAGGAAAATGCAACCATTTGGAAGACTAAAATGTGTGAAAAAGAAGGTCGAGGAAGAGTTGGAAAGAAAAAGCAAAAGAGCGGGAGCAACTGAGTAAAAAGTGGTTAATTCTGAAAGAATGACGGATATATCTTGTAGCTTTTAAAAAGCATGATTTGTGAGTAATCCCTTTCAAAGTGCAGGGGAATGCAAAATAAACTTGATAATGTGTTATAATGCATGCATTTCCTGTCTTTCTAGAGTTGCCACCTTCTGACTAGCCTTCAAAATAAACTACAGTAGTTTTCCTGTGAACACTTCATTATATATGACAGTGTAATTCATCAAAGATTGCAGTGACTGAGATGCAAACACAGGCCATGGGTGGAGTGCCACCGCATGACATCCTCTGATGTGCAGCAGGTTCTTACAAAGGGCTGGGCCGTAGCACAGCAACAGTTTGCTTTGTGCTATGAAGTGCCATTCCAACAATTACCTATTATTGCTGCCTCCATCCGGGGATTTTTTACATCTCCCATAACAATGGTGTGTTGGAGTTATGCATAGACCTTTTATACAAGTGGACATAATATATTCCCACTGTTTTCAGAGACATCAAGAGGCTTCATGGTGATCACAAACTTTACAGCTGCAGAGATGTCTTACACAACATTAAATTATCTAGTATATTGATTTGAAAGAAGACTTGAATAGATCCAGGCCTCCATAACGAGAAAGCAAACAACCACCCAGAATTTAAATAGTTTAGAATGAAAGATAATCCAGCAGCTCTATTGAAAAGTCTGATAACAGACTCTGCCTTACCAGGGCACTTCACTCGGAGCTCTTATTCCAAATTACAGAATAAGTAGCTCTTCAAAATGGCAGCAATCGCGAAATCCTTGCTGATACTGCAAAACAGTTTGGTGTATCTTTTTTTTTCTTAATTGTCTAGACACTCATTCGCACACTCAATCACTAAATCACCTTGCCACTTTCAAAATAGGGATCTTTGTCACTTTAACCAGGCAGGCCTGATAGATGTTCTGGGAAGAACTATTCCAAGTTCTGCACCTTTACGACCCAGAATTTACATATTTATGTTCATATGCATCAGACTGACTGCATAGCCATAGTTCAGAAGCCTGTGTCCCAGCAAGGGCTGCTGAGATTTCTGAATAGTTTACCTTTTCATGTTTGGAGGATATCCACACGTAGGGACAAACGTTCAATGTCTCAGACATATTTCAAATTCCATCCTCGAGCAGAAAGTAGAACACACCTGAAGGAATCTGGATATATGGCTGGACTGTGTAAAAGATCGATCCCACCAACCATCCATCACACTCATTTCAGAGATCAAGAGGCAGGGACACTGATTGCAGTTGTCTGAGGATGTGTAGCACTGCCTCTGTTCTGTGCTCTGCCTTCTGCAGGCTGAAAATCTGCTTTGTTATGTTGTACAACTTGCTGATGGCAAAATGAAATTAGTATTGTTGTTCTGGAAAAGTAACACCTAAAAAGTGAGTTAGGTTAGTCTGTTAATCTGACAAGTGGAATGGAGTATCCTTCTTTAACCAATAAAAGACTGCACTAAATTGAAGTTTTGTCTATGTACAGTATCAATTCTTGCTTAGAGTGCAAGCAAAAATTTTAAAAAAGCAACGAGATGACAATTTTTATAAATAATCATAAAAATTTTAGTTGTGTTGAATTTTATGAACGTAACACACTATATTTGCTGCAGCATAACACAGAAGTACTAGCACTCTAGAATTTTTGCCTTTAGTAATCTGGCATTTTTCCTCAATTTCTTCTTCCTTTTAATTGCTGCCTGACTATTACAGCCTTTGAGCAGCTGAACAACATTACAGATTATTTTGCTGAATCAACATCCTAGCAAATGTGCTTTATCATCATGAATTGGGCATTGCCTGGTTATTGCACTGAAATTTAATATCAAAAGCTGCAAAAGTATTTTCAAGTTCTCCTTTCTCTTTCCTTACATCTTCAAGTATAGCTTAAGGATGGTCTTTGTTCTTTAAAATCAACATCTATTTTTATCCTGATTTCATGCGGTATATTCTTTATATTGGTTAAGAATAGGGTGACAGTGCTTACGTCCTTCTGTGAAGTCTAATTATTTTGCTTCTGATGGAAATTTTGAGATTGTCAATGAAATATTTGTTTTCATCTTCAAGCTTCACACAATAGTTTTACCATAAACACATAATACCTTTACTTTCAGTACAGAACTTTGCTGCTTTTATGTGTAAGTTTTTTTGTTCAATTGTGTATGCATCTGACACAACTGTTTATTTAAATGTAACATTGCTTAACATGGATTTTCAGGTTTGTCTGCTAGGATGGTTTAGTTTGGATCATTTCTTTCTTCCTGTATACCACTCAATGATCAGATTTTTGTATTATACGAATCAGATTTTCATGGCATGGAAATTGTGGGCTTGTGAAGTTTATTCTTCTTTTTTTGTAAAAGTATGAACCTGGAAGACTGCACCAAATTCAATATATCATTGTTTAGACATTGGTTTGGACTTCTATTGAGTTGTCCTGTATCTGAAGTAACTGATTCATAATAATTTACTTTATCATGTTCCTTCAGTGGGGACTGTCCATCTGTTAATGAAGTTATTTTATTGCAAAGAGCTAAAATCCATAATACAGGAAACCACATGAATGCTTTCAGCAACTTTGCATTCTTGTTTACTAAAGGCGCTGTTATTATAAATGAATTTGAAAATGTCTATGGGAATGCATTGCTATGGTAACTGGGATCCACAACAGCAGCTGCTTGCTCTTCATTGCTGTTGCATATATACATTAAAGCTGACAATGCCTCTTCATTCAATTTTAACATGTGTAGCCTGAAAAAAAGACATCAGCATTTCAAAAGCTACACATCTGATGTCAAATGCAGCCAATTAGTCAGGTTTATTTAGTTTTTTGGTTTCAGTCTTAGAGTTGTTGAAAACTAGTTAAAACCTTTACTTTAGTGTGATTTTGAGCCATGAGAAGTTACTCTTCTATACTGTTCTGTCAAATTCAAAACATTAGATTTTCCAGTAATTCCATTTCAGAAAATCCCTTTGTTATCCATACTTCTTGATTTTTGTAGCAATTGTAGTAAACAGTTATGAAGAAGTTTTTATCCCTTGCCAGCATTTCTGTAAGGAATCTATAACTGTGGCTTCTTTTTCATTTTGTAATGTCCCATACTCTAAGAACTAAAATCCAGTCAGTTGTCTTCCATCTCTAAACCATGTTCTGTTTTACATTTCAGAGATGTCTTTAGGTCAAAGCTATGCCATTCTGCTGTGCCATTAAGATACTTCCTAAACAGTGTGTCTTTTGGTCCAGTGGGCAGAGGAAATACGGAGTGTCTTCCTCATGTCAGTAAGAGTGAAATAATCACAATAATCTTCTTAAAAATCTTGTCAGAGAAGTATTTTGTGTTATCCCTTCCTTAAAGATGAGGAAAATATAACACAGAGAGATTGAAATCTCTAATATTACTTGTAGAAGTAGAATATTACATTGCATAGGAAAGGGTTGAAAGAATTCAAATCCAAACTTACGGTTTGTCGTGCTGGTCCTGTTAAAAAAAATAAATCAAAAACTAGGACTGGAAAAGGTTCAGAGAAAAGGTGAAAGTTGTCCAAATATGTTACTTCCTCACTAGGACCTATGAAATAAAGTAGGACTGTTCAGTTTGAGAAAAAGATACCATGGAAGGATGTGATAAAAAACGAGATGGTGAGTGTGATGGAAAGGCTGGATATGTCTCAGACATTCTTCAGCTTCTCTACCACCAGAACTACAAGAACCAATTAGCCCCACCCGCCCAAATTAAGCTCGTAGGATCCTGTTTCAGAGCAAGGAGTGCTGCAATGGATAACAACTGTGGAACTCCTGGCCAAAGGACATTGCAGATACCCAGAGTTTCTATAGGTTCTAAGAAAGAAGGGACAGTTCACTGAAGAGAGGCACCAGTGGGGCTGACCAAGTACATGGAAACCAACTTTGGAAGTCGCGGAGCTGAAAAGGATTGCTCAGGTGCAAAAAGTCTGGAGAAGTATTAGGCAAAAGTATATGTACACCCTATTCCTGCTGCTTCCTAGACATCCAGTTCCTGGACACATTTAATGACAGGCTATCGTCTACATGGATATTTGGTTTGACCCACTAGGCTCGTCCCTAAGCGTCCATACCCTGCAAACAGCATCACCTTTCAAAGTATAAAACAACTATAAGATATTTAGTTTTACTCTATTTGGTTTTCACACATGAAACAAATGCAAATATTTGAACATTGTTGGCAGATCAACTGTTTGACAGTAGGTCCATTATTATTCTGTTTATAAAACATTGCATCTTCAAACGCTTCAACTTCAGTGTAAACTGAAGAGCTTAAACACTTGCTTTCATGTCCATTTATTGATATATTTTTTAAAATCTAATTGAAAGTTTTCTGCCACTGGGATGAAACTTCTAAAGGATGTAGAAGTTCTCTTAACTGCATTTTGATAACTTCCAAGAGTAGGGAACATAATGCGGAGTCACAGTGCTCATTAAAATTAAGTCATACTGGAAGAAACAAAGAAACAGTTGGTGACTGAAAGTACTTCCCACAGTAATGAAACTCAGAACTTGACTTAGAAATAGCTGCCACAAAGGACACTGCTTTTTTAATAGTTGAGGTTTTTTCTATTCCTTTATGAATATCACTTAAGTTACATTCTTACCACCCCTGCAGCTCACACACACCATGCCCCTGCTAGCAAAACCTTGCCACAAAAACCCAATACAGAAACCTTTGACAAAATTAAATATTTCGATATGCTATACTTGCCAAACAATCTTAAAGCTTCACCTAGCAGATAAATAATTAAAGTAAAAGAGAAATTAAATAAATTTTACTGTGGTATGAAGTATGTGCTAGAACTGTTTATGACAGCTAATGAGAATAATAGTAATGAAAAATATAAAACTAAATTTTAAACTGTGATAATGGGAGTGAAGTTTTTGTAAAGAGGGTAAAATTCAAAGAATAAAAACAGAATATGCTACATGGCGATAAATATGTTTAAAAATTAAGATTTGAGGTAGAAAAGAGAGAACACAGATAGGAATTGGTAGATAAGTTCAGGCCTTAGCATAGGGCTGCCAATATAACTGTGTCTTTAAGTACAGCTTCTGAAAACACTGCAAACTATTGTAAATAATTATAGTCAAGGGACTGCACCATTTTAAGAATATTTGCTTAGGAAGGAAAGATCTGAAATTAGCTTCTAATTCGACAACATTGCAGTGAAGATCAGATTTCCAAAGTAAAGAATTAAACTCTGAAAGTGTTACCAAGATCCACTAATACCTGGCCCTCCTTAACTAAGGATACATTTTTCCTGTGGGGACTCTTCCCACATTGTTTTCTCCTGCGTAGGTCACAACTGAAGTCACAGACATCTCAGTTGTCAGCACTACTCAGTGTTCTGGAGGCACCAGTCCTAATTCCTTACAGGTTCAAGTGTCAGTGATAAATGAATCACTCATTTTAAACACAATTACATCTGATAAGTGAGAGCATCAAGGAAGTATGTGGTAAAGCAACAAAACGCAGAGGGTTTTTGAAAAGGCATGGAAGGCTGAGTCACTGAAAACAGCACTATTAAAGGGCATTGAGGTATTTCTGCTTTAATGCTAAGTGTTGGATAAAGCTTTGATTTCTACAGAATGGAGAAAATCCACAAAAGGTGAAATGAGGCTTTTACCTCTTACAATAGTGGATGAAACCAAACGTTTGTTACTCATATATGAAAGAGAGCACAGAGACACAACCTGGAGAGTAATAAACCACATCAGGATACAGAGATTTTAAAAAATTGTAAGGGCCATGCTTTCAAAGAAAAGTCTGACCACATGATAATTTAGCCCACCTCTTCCCCAAAAAACTCAGCTCAAAAAAGAATGTGAATTTTTTTCTTAACTGTTAAAAATGTTATTAAGTCCAGAATCACCACTATTACTATATAGGAGCTATGAAAAGTTCCACATTGTCCAGTGAAAAGGATTAGCTTAGTCTAGGAAAAAATCTTTCCAAAGTGTTTATCAAATAAAAGAGAAACTAATCTCCAGCAAGGAAATAATGCTCTAGAACAATTTTGCCTTGGCTTATGCAGGCAGATTTTTCCTTCTTCTTAGTCAAGCAACCAGTGAGGATTCTTAAAAATTCGATAAAACAACCAAAATGTGTTGGAAGCAGAATTCTCTTTCAATGTTGCAGGCAGTTTTACAAATTTGGAAAAAATAATTTTGCTGAGCTGTGGAATCCACTGTGTCAGTCAGCACCTGCTGCAGCCAATGCCTGTGGTTCAGAGCTGACACCAGCTCTCGGCATGCAGGCACAGCTCATTCCCATCTACCTGTAAAGTCCCCAGAGCCATTCCACTGCTGTCCCAAGGTCTCATAACAAATTGATAACGAGCCTAGAAGGGCAGGACTGGGGCCTTGTGGAATCAGCTGGAAGCAACTCACACAGGGCATACGTTCATCTGGGAAATGGCCTACATGATCTTCTGACTTCCTGTGCATTCTAAATTAGTCTGTGGTTCTGTGATTTTTCCAATTCACATTGAAGAATAAACTGTTGGTCAGTTAAGCAATGAATTTAGCTTAAGGGGTAACTTTCTTAAATTTAATTGTATGCAGTATGTAAGACAGCAAACTGTATTATTTAGTAGTCCTTTCTGGTCTAGGAAACTATGAACCTCATGAAAATGCAACCCAACTTAATATGTTATAATAGTAGATATACCAGAAGGAGAAAAATGTATTTGATATATACAATCATCTGCTTAACACTCTATGAGGCTTTGCTGAGAAATAAATAACAAATTGCTGACAAGTTGGCGTAACTTGAAAGCCAGTTCTAGCTAGTTTTTGCTTCAGCCAACAGTTTCACATATGGAAAAACATATAGTGCTTTCCCAGCTTTGCAGATGGACACAGTAACAAGGCCTACATGTTTCTAGACCTCATGATAAGGATGACAAGAATGAAGAGTATCATAGGTACTCATGCCTCAGACTTTCCTGAAAGTTGGTTATGTCCACACAAGTGGGTTTAGGTGGATCACAACCATAGCAAATTCAGCTGAAAGGTTGGTGCTCACTGGCCCCTTTATGTAGCATCACAAGGTTCTTTGGGTCTTCAGACTGAAGTGATTTATCCAGTAAAGCTTGCAAATGAATTACAAAGCAGCCTGATTTTGTGTCTGAAGTTTGACTTAATGATCACAATCTGAAAATACAGTATTTCTAGCACGCACCCATGAAAATGAATAGATCTGCATTTCGTAATTTGCAACCCAAAGAAACTTACTTTTAGGGACCTGAGGTCATAGGATTGAGCAGCAGTATTATAGAGTGCTATTTTATTAAAATGGCATGTCTTTCAAGTTCACAAATCATTCACATTTCAGAGCAAGTTTTGCAGCAGTCCTTATCAATCACTGATACATCTTGTATGAGAGAGAGAAGAAAAAAGAAACAGCCTCACCAAGGAAAAACATTAATAGTCTCATCTTCTGATTCTGAAAATTCCTACAGAGACAAGGTCAGTTAAATTACATCGTTTCTGTACTTTACTCCAGCTGACAATCTGCTGGTTATAATGCAAGAACACAAGGGCTCAAATAGATTTTTCTGCCACGGTGTGCCATCTGGCACAGAGCAGCCTCACAAATGCTGCTTCCCTGCTCTGCTTCTGCAGATCCAGTGACGGCATAATTGTAAGCCCTGTCAGTTTTCAGCAGCAAAGTCAGCTTAATGCAGTCTATCTGGAGATATCAAAGTCACTCATGCCAGATGCAAATGTTTCATGGCCCAAACTTTAAGATGTAATTATATTTCCATGCAGAAAAAAATCTCCAACATTGGAAGTACATTTGAAAGTGCAGCAGGATTAAAACAAAAAGTAGGGGATTATATCTGGGACTGGTTGGTATATTGGTGCTTAACAGAATAATGCATTAGGCAGCAAATGAGTTATTTCACTGTTACGGGGCCAAATTGTGATCTTGTTTTCCTCAGATGCAAGAGATGAGGGTCTGCTTTTAATAAGTGAAGCAGTAACAGAATGAACCATCATACATTTGCTGCTTAAGTGTTCCCAAGCAGCACTGTCAGTGCCTCTCACTACAGGGGCGAGGATGCGTGTCCTTGGAACTTTGATTTCAGAGCATTCGGAATGCTGCTCGAATGTGTGGTAGTGCTGGGATGCTGCACAGATGGTGACTGGAATAAAAGTACTCTTTCATTTGTGACTCAACTCAGAATCCAACCTTGTGTCTCCAGCAGGGACAGGACACAAAACCAACTCACTGCAACAGCTTTTATTCTTTCAATGAAATTTAAGTATCTGTCTAAATGCTGCTGTTGCAGATGAAAATCTTGCTTCCTAAACATTAATGCTACAGGGAAAAAAACCAGTGCAGAGTTTATAGTAAAAGCATTGTGTATTAAGACATGCTAAACATCCAGGTCTGCTGTTGTGAAAAATACCTTTTAATACAAAGATTCCATCCGAATTTTTCCCCACACTGATTTATGTGTGGCACTAACTGATGTTGACTTCATCTTCCTCAGCACATTATTCAGTATTCAAGTGAATAGAAGGCTCTCCTTCAACCCATTTATGATACTATATTGTTCAGTGGAGTTAATATACATCTCAGAGGTACACAAAGAAAATTGTGTATGCTCACATTTGACAACCATAATTTTGTACTCCTCCAGGCAAGTCTCCAGCTTTTTGTGATTCTGCAGTTTTTGAAATGCCACTCTTCCACAGAAACATCTGTACACTGCACAAGTAACTTAAAAACAGAGGCTTCTGAGTAACACTCCACAGTTAAATGCTGAGAGAAAAAAGACACCTTAGATTTCTGTAAAGGGGAATGAAGCAGAGGGCAGTTGGAAGGAAAGCCTTCTGTATAGTTATTGGCAGCATTTCCAAAATAACATATCCAAATACAGGTCCAAACACATGGTGACATCAAAATACTACCCTCCCCCCATATAGTGGATGTGTTACTTTAGCAAAATGTTGGATTGCTTGGCAATTCTTCAATTACACTTTTGAACACTTGTACTGTAACTACTCAGGAATCCCAAAATCATTTGTAAACATAAGTAAATTTTATCTCACAACAAGACATAAATGATAACTACCATATGGAAAGTACGTGGCAAAGTCAGGCAAGGAATTCAGATGTCTCATCTCTCATATCTGGGCTTTAGAAGAAGTAGACTTCATTAGTTCTACATTTATTATTAGCATTTTTCAGTTTGAGTTTGTCCAACCAAGAAGATCAGTTTCTGGAAAAGAAGCACCACAGCCCCCAAAATAGCCATGCTGTGTTCAAAGAAAAAACAAAACCACTCAGTTATTAAGAATTGGCTTCCTAACACCTCTGTTCTTTTGGGACAGTTTTTCTCTTGGTTTACAGGATCAATATTTTGAATGATGCTGCATTCTTCCAATTCCATCTCAACACTAGACTTAGTATGGAGGAGTCAGAGTGTTTCCTTGATTCTACATATTAGCTGAATTTCCCTGTCCTTCCTGTATGAATTTTCTTACAAGACAGTGTGACTGTCCCATAGGAAATGGTTTCTGCTTCTTCCTGAAAGAGAAATGGAGCCAACTCCCACTTTCGTTGTAGATGTACTACCATGAGCTGTAACAGTTGTCCAACATCACAAGAAGAGCAAGATGGAAAAATACATGGTGACTTGTTGTGAAGAGTAGTTAAATTCCAGAAGCCCTTTTTTGTTGTTGTTTTTTGTTTTGTTGGGGTTTTGTAAGAAAAGCGTATTATGTGAGGAGTAGGAGGAAAAATGCTATTTATAAAGCCCCAAGTTTTTACTATTATTTAAGAAATAAATATATTTTTCCCCATTAAGTAGCACTATATTGACTTCTATTTGCTTGGCAATGGAAGCTCAGAAAGCAACTTTTGCTTACAGCTATAAATGCTGGAAACAAAATCCATTATTTAATGTACTTTTAAAAATGTTATCTCACAGGAAGACTCTCAAATTATTTAAAGTAATTTTACTGCTTCTTTAGGACAAAGCATATACTCTATTTAACCATGTTAGGTGGTATTAAAAAAAAAAAAAAGGTAGCCTAAAGTAGCTAAATTTATATGGAAGAATATCAAATGGGATTTATTTTTATAATTAATTGAGGTAGAATAACAGAACACAAGTAACAAGTAGTGATTGTTTGTTTTCATGGCAATATCACCTTTATGAACTGCAAAACAATTGTGTCTGGTTTAGATTTAGATTGCATGGAAAGAAAGAGCCAAGCTGAAAACAACAATAATTTATGGCTGAGCAGATGGCAGATCAGGCTAACTCTAGATTTAATTCCTGAGCAAAAGTTCTGTTTAAAATACATTGTTTATCTGGCTAGCTATTCTCATGGTCGCCTCCCATCCATTGCAAATGAGTGATAAATTTGAGGATTGTCTCAGGGGGTTCTTGCAATATCAAACCCCTAAAATTAAATCAGTATGCAAGATGTAAATGGAACTCAAGGAATTGCTTTCTTTCAGAGGCAATAAGTGACCATTTGCTCACCCATGTTGAAATGTATCTTTCAACAAAAGGCCGTATTCAAAACCAGAGAACAGATAAACATAATAATCTGTGTTTTGCTGGCAGAGTCTTCCAGAGTCACAAAGAGAACCTTTAAGCCTGCACAGGAATGTGGCAAACATGTTTTATGATGTAATATAACCCATTTAACACCCCAAAAGTACCCTGGTTTGTTTTGGTTTTTTTCACGGGGAATACTGTGAAATATGTGAAGAACTACATACAAAGACTATTTCTCTATACATTTAGAAGGTGGGAAGAAGATCTAAGTAACAAGAGGGAAGCTCAATCTTTATGACTGTTCTGCCTTCACATTCAGTAAAAGGCAACTGGTCAGTTAGTTCCAATTTTTCCTCTTTTCCAAGACCAGTTCAATTGATTCCTCTTTGAAGTAACAGAATATGTGGATGCAAAAAAGTTCTGGGGTTTACTGCTACCAAAACAAATTTTAAAACGACTGCTGTGAGACTTTGATCCAATAATCCCTTATTTATGGCTCTTCCCATTATAGAGACTCTTGTTTCTGGCAGCTGAGGCCCTACCCTCTGCACACCTGCAGGCTGTGCTCAGCAGGTAGAATGTTCCCAGGCTTAGACTGTCAGACATGGTGGAAAGAACATTTGTGGAAGAGTTCAAGCTGTGCTCCAGAGAAGCCATGGCAAGCAACAACAGTAGGTAAATCTAAGTCCAACACCCTTTTCCCTTTTTTCTTGCTAGAGCTGCTTTATAAGGTTTCTCCTGACCTGCAATGGAGGCAGAAGACTGGCAAGAGAAAGGACAAGGTGGATAAAGAATATTATTAACAGCAAATCTGAGAGCAAAGCAGGAATGCCACAAGTGCTGGCTCAGCTTGAATAACTTCCTACCACTTTCTGTCTGGGATTCTTAGCTGATTTATCCTAAAATTATTTTCTTGTACTTTTAAGGATGTTGAGCAGATCTGCTGTTTCTTCCTAAACAGTGTCTAACCTGTGAGAGACATGAGCATCCACAGAAGTCTCGGTGTCCTGGGAGTGCAGTGTTTAATCAGTCAAGCATTTATTAAGGAGCACTTGTCAGAAAACAAGTGTGGTTTGAAGACACACAAATCTAGCTGTTTTCCAAGCCTTTTAAACCTTGGGATGGTGAGCCCTTGCAGTTCCTCTCCCTACCAGGTCCAGAGAACTGCTGCAAGTTTTGACATGGGGCATAGATGGAAAGAACATCCTCAAACAGGGAATTAGTATCTGCTTGCTCTCTGACAGCAACAAACACAGCCTTGAGTTTATTTGTTGCTCATGTCAGATAATGTACTCTTACTAGAAGGACAAGGGAAATAATCTCTCTCTTTCAAATACCAGAACATAGTTTGTCTATAAATCATACAAGAATGCACTAGACATCCAAGCAGACTATATGAATAATCCAAAATACATTGTGTATGCATGTTAGAAGACAGGACAAAAAAAAACACAGCAAGACATTGAGCATCTTGGATCCTGATCTAAGCTGGTTCAGACTTTGGACCAGATGACCCCAGAAGTCCCTTCAAATCTGAATTATTCTTTCATGCTGATTTTGTAGTGCCAAATTGATCAGAAATTCAAAAAGATAATTGCACAGGACTCACAATAGGCCATTGTTGATAATTCATGAGCCTCTACTCACAGAAAGCCTGGCATTCATAAACAGTAAGAACAACCACTTTGGCCAACAGGCTTATGTCAAAACAAAGAAATGCCTAAATGGCCTTTGATCACCAGATGAGACTGATCACCAGAGGAGAGCAGAATTCGTAAGAGAGGATTTTTTTCATTATTCATCTTAGGAGTCTTCCACAGCTTATCTTTGGAGAGCAGAAGAAAGAGAAATAAAAATGACTGCTGCAGCAAGAAGAAAGGCTAAGTTTTGAGGAAATTGTATAAAGTGAAGGGAGAGATAAGTGAGTCTGGATTCCTTCTGTATCTTGGTCTGGGTACAAAAAAATGCCACAGAGCTGTAAGCACACCAAAAGCATGGGAGTACACACAGAGTTCTGATGTTCTGCATTATCTGACAGTATCTGGGGAGCGACTCTTGCAGAAATGTATACACAATATGAGCTGATACAAGGTGTCACTCGAATTTTTCAGTTGTAATGCCAATGTTTCTCCATTTCCTTCTTTTCCCTTAGCAAATTAAAAACTCTGTTCATTCTGGCCTAGCTCTTTCTGAAGAGATCAGTGGCAGTTATTTCAGGTATTTTTCTTTCATCTAGTCATGACTGCTTAAAATGAGTAAATTTTCATAAAAAATATGCATGGTAGAAGTCTGTAAGAGGACTTTAGCCAGGGTCAAAGCACGACAACTTCTTAGGTTTTTAATTTTGCAGCAGCTGTTGAAGTGGGCATGTCAGAATTGTTATTCTGGACATGCTGAAAATCAGACATTTTGTAATCTTGCCTGTAACTTAACCCTTATAGAGGGGATCAACAGAAAGAACTTTTCTTCTGATGCAAATTCGTAGCAAATTTCCCCATAATTTCACAGACACAGAGGATAAAGAGGAGAATAATGAGTTCCTGAAAAGGCTGCAAGAAGAGAAGGCACAAATGACTAGGACAGTCATAATATGTGATAATTTGGGTATGACCTAACAAAACAAACATATGTGGATGGACACAGCAAATATAGCACTTTCCAGCCTCAACTTCTACTTGAATTGCATTCCCGTGACTTTAAAAGTATCTCCAGGATACCTTAAATAGAATAGAAATAGCTCAAAGACAAAGTTGACTTTAAGACATTCTTCAGAGGTCATTCCCCTAGTGTCAAAAAAAAATCAGGGAGACTGCCAAGAAGTAATGTCCTTTGGAAGAACAGCATTATAGCTACCTTTTCAGTAGAGATACCTCTTCTGTGATGATATCTCCTTGAAAACATTTACTTTCTTGTCATTATTCCCACAAAGAAACAAAAGGGAAGCATTTCTCCTGGAAGAAAAACAAATGATCTAAGTATTTTAAAGATTACATTTTTGATTTACAATTCCCTTATTTAAAACAATACACATAGGTCCCCGCAAGGACCACGATATGTTTGATCTGAGAATTGACTATTTAGTCCCAGAATTTCTATAATATTCAAAAGAAAAGGATTGTCATTTAAGTCAGACTTTACTGAAATACAGTCAAAGACATCAAAGCTTTGTCCCCAGGTTCAGCTGTTACTGACTGAATGAAGCCATACTCTGTTGGCCACAGTGCTGAAAGTGGATTCCTTTTGTTATTTATGGACAGACGAGTTTAGGATCAAACTGTGGTCTCACTGAAGTTAATGGCAAAACTCCCACTGACTTCAATTAGAGCAGAATTTGGCTCACAATCTCATTACTGAGCATAACAATTAAAAGAAACTTTTACAAGCTGTATTGCTGTGTAAAAGGGCATGAACCATGTAGCAGATTTCATTGAACCCACAGCCAACAGTCATTGCTATAGCAACTGAGGTTCTAACAAAGGTAGTCACTGTCTCTGTAATCATCAGGTGTCTCTATAGCAACTAGAGTTTCCAGAGAACAAGAGAAAAATATTTGAAAACTGTCAGTTGGAAGAAAAGAGGTTTGTGAATATGGAGGTTGGAACCAAAAGCAACGTAAGGGTAAAACATGGCTCAGAGTAAAGAGAAATGATTGTCCTGAGCATACACAGAGAAGGGCAAAGGAAGAGAGACCACAGGCCAAGGGCTCAGCTGAGACGAGAGAAGGCTTTCCCTTGGGTAAGGAAAGCAACATGGCACTCCAAAGAGATATTCCCAGATCTAAATTAATTATGTTTCAGGCAAAATTCCCTTAAAGATAAATTGGTTACTGCAAAAGAGAAGCAGGGCCAAACTTTTTCTGCAATAGGAGTTACAGTCCACCGGGATTTTCAAAAGCACCTGCCTGCACTTCTTGTGCCCAAATCCCTTTACAAACATAGCCCCACTTCTCTTCAAAATGGAAGAGCACAACCTGTTCTCTTGAAAGGCTGCTGCTGATAGCACAGTACAATTATGCAGAAATGATGATTAACTGTTCTTAATGTTACTTATTTACAAGTTTTTAAACAGTGTTGAAATGAAAAAAGGAACAGCTGCTGTTTGGATACTGATAGGGATGAAAACAGCATTGTTAATTATAGGTCTGTTTCTGTAAAATATGCTTTTAGGCTCTGAGGTAGGAAGATAGCAGGGTTATCTGCACATAAGAAAGGCTAGCATATGTAAACTTAAGTCCCCACAAAAATAATAATTTAGTGATATTGGTGGAACCTATAAAATAACAACATCAAATTAATCTGATTCCTACTAATCTAATGGAAATAAGAATTTGGGCAAGATGTTTAATTTAATTAGGAATTATCCAAAATGTTCATGTTCACAAACTAAAAATAATTCAGTTGAATCAGCACCATTCCTCTGAAAATGAAGTCACAAAAGTAATTATGTATTCCAAATGGGATCCAGTGTGCTGATGCACTACAGTGCTTTGTTTAAATAAACCAAAACCTATCTTTAATCTGAAAAATTGATAAAAGACTCAGTAGTGCTACAGTCAGGTTTCCATTTCGTGTGTAACGAGAGCCCTCTAGTGGGATGCACTTCAGATTCGACTCACGAAAAAGAGAAGCCCTTGTCATTAAGGCAGTTAAATCAGGTATTCCTTACAAGCATTTTGGTACAACACAATACAATGTAATATCATTTTTGTCTGAAACAGAAGTCACCCAGTGACACACTGATGAGAAATGGACCTGAGTAAAACAAAAAGCACTGTACTAAAATACTTTATCAGGCAGCCTTTGGTTTTTTGGTTTTAGGTTCAGGTTTTTTTGGTTGTTTTAGTTTGGTGGGGTTTTTTTAAGGCTTAAATAGCAACGACAGTGAGGATGTTTGCTGCTGTGGAGTGACAATCCTGAATTCAGCTGTATTTCTGTAGTTGCTGTTTACCCAACACAATTGAGTTGGTGATGTGATATCACTGTCAATATGGATGTGTGGGGTGTTAATATCGACAGCCCAGGAGAGATTGATCTCAATGAGAGCTGCTTCAAACCACAAAGACCTCCCAACATGCAGAAAACCGAGCAAACACGGCAGAAGGCTGGTGTGGATGAAGAAGGAACACCTGGCTGAGCTCAAATGGGAAAAGGAAGTAGAGAAATGGAAGCAGAAATGGGTAACCCAGGAGAAATGTAGAGACAGTTCCTGAGCATACAGAGAAATGCTGAAACAGAGGTGTAACTCAGTGGGGATAGAAGGAAAAGGGCAGCAAAAGTGGCTCCTGCAAAAGTAGACCCGGGCTCAGTGGGGCAGAGAAACTAGTGACAAAGGACATGGAAAAGACAAAGGAATTCAATTACCTTTTTGCCTCAGTTTTTGCTGCACACCTTCCAGCCTGTAGCACAGTCTGTGAGACTGATGCATTGCCTGATTTTATAGGAAACTAGGCTTAAACCAGTGGATATGCACAAGTCCACAGTTCTGAGTTGAACATGAGTCAGTTCCCCAAAGCAGTCTACCTCTAGGAAACTGTAATTTATAAAGATTTAACTTAAAACTGTAAAGATAAAAATTCTCTGGATTGTTTTTCAGTTTATTAAAATATAAAAATAAAACCCACAGGGCAGCACTCCAAGCTGAAAATGAACATTAAATCCACAGAAGTAAATTTGGAAATACTTCCTTCATAATCCTGACGTTCAATGATGTGGATTAATTTAAAGTGCATGAACAGGTAATGTCAGTTTCCCACAATTTTGCAAGAATTCATCTTAGTTCTGAACCTATTGGCTAAAACTGTCTAAACAGGAAAAGATTACTGTAACAACTCATAGAACCAAAGTGCTTTCTGTCTTTCATTTCTTCAGATGGGCTGGCATTTCTCTCTTCTCAGCGAGAAAAGCACACATGAGATTTTCAGCTCTGTCTGAACTGAGTTTGGTCTGTGGAGGAAGATTCCAGCATGATGATTACAGTGTGTGTTGAGCTGGTTGTTACATCACAGGGTGCATCAAATTCGTTCATGTTCAAAAGGGAGAAAAGATTTTCATGTGTTGATACAATGCCTGGAGATAGTGACATATGTAGAAGTATCACAAGTCCGGGGAGATTAAAAGTCCAGTTCTGCTCAATTCAATGTACATTCATCATAATTAGTACTGTATTTTAATAAGTCAGTAATTCAGGCTCTGAACCAATGAGGGGGAAAAAAAGCAAAACAGACTTTACCTTCTGGATAGAAAGCTGTATTCCAGTTAGTGTAAATTATTTTTAAAGCTATTTTTCAGCTATGTGTAATAGCTGTAACATAAAAGATATATACATTACGTGGATTTATTTCTGTCACCAGTGGCTCTGTGACCCATGTAGATTGAACACCAGCAATATAAAATAAGCAATAGTAAAGCCAGAGTCTGACCTCAGAAAAAAAAGAGAGAACAAGATCAAGATCAATAGCAACCAAGCAAATAATCTGATTTCATAGGAAGACTATTCTAAGCAGCAGAAGAGATTTTAAAACACACAGAGGCCTGGCAGTTATAAATGACACTTAGCCCACCACTGTGGGCTTAGTGGCCTTAAGTGGCCTTAGCCCACAGTATTTCCTGGGCAGTTGTGTATCAGAACAGGAGCTAGCAAGGCAGATCTTCTTGGCTGGAATGGATTAGAGAAGGATAACCACTTGTGATCCCACTAATCCTGTTCCAGTCTGTCTGGGGATTTTAGGCAAGCGAGCTGTGACAGAACATTTGTTATCTGTGTACTCACCATGTGGTTGATTTCTCAGTTTCAGAGTTGGTTTTGCATGGTCCTTTAATTATATATACAGATGCACTTGTTTTCAGTGTTTGCTTTTACTCTTGTCTGTACTTTTCCTATGCTTGCAGAGTTGCCAGTGGTGCTAAAGCATCGTGTCTTTGCTTGGAATTCCCACTAACTAAAATTAATTACAATTTTTACATTATGCTCCATGTCTGACTATATCTTCCAAGGTGAGAATCCCTCTAGTGATTTACAAGCCTCCTCTTGCTTTCTATTCCATCTTGACAGTTTCCATAAGAGCAGATTTCTACATCTGCCAAGCTAAGTGAGGAAAGGATTATTGTTCTCTGAAATCTGTAAAGTAGACTTGATAAGGTGAACATAGAATATAAGTAAGGCTACTACCTCTTGTTCATTAAAATTACATGCCAGAGGAGATGAACGAAATACTCTTTGTAGTAAGAACATGGTATTATGAGAATTACTCAGCATACTGCCCCCCACTTCCTTCATTCACCTGGTAGCCTGTTCTGAAAGCCTAAATGTAACTTTGTATTTTATCAAGTTCCTTTACTTCTTAATTTATCATCTATTATCAATATTAGAAATATGATGCAGCTATTGCAACACATTGTCTTATCTAATCTGAAAACCAACCGAAACTTGGAGAGAAGTTATTCCATTTAGGAAGGGAAATTGCAGAAAGGCCTGGATAGCACTGAAAATGGGGTTACCTGTAAGAATGTAGATAGACTTGAGCGCAAAAAAAGAGTTTGTTTGGAATTCTCTATATATACATGCATTACAGCCTTGAGCTCAGACAGAAAAGTGCAGAAGTATTTGCTATACATATAGTATTTCTACTGTTTTTCTGATTTGAATAGTGAATTAAGTAAATCAAAACATGCAAACAAAAATTATGGAAAGTTAATTCCATTTTTTATTCAGTTCAATAGGGGGGCTTAAGTATTTCTAATTCTAGGTAATTGGACCCTTGCTTTTACAGAGATCTCAGTCTCCTGGCAGGATCAATACAAGTGCTTAAATCTTGAAATCCTTATTCATTGATTTGTTTTCTTCTTCTGCCTTTGCACCATGGTAAAGTGCCACCTTTATTCTATGTCACTTACATTTAAACATTGGAAAGGGGGAAAGAGGAAAGGTTCTTAAACTTCCAAGATGTAGTAAAGGTTGCTATGCCGTTTTTTTAACATAATTTTTTCCATCTTAAACTGTGAAGACAAAATATGATGTTTATGATTCAGATTGTGCTGTAAACTACAGGAAAAAAACATTATGAACACATGCCAAGTTTAGCAACAGAATTTTAGAAATTGAGAGTGTGAGCCTTGGAAGCAATTTGTGCATCCACAGCCAGAGCAAGCGCAGCCCAGCGACACAATCGTAACATTAAAAATGAGACAGGGCAGCTTTAAGAGAGAAACAGGAAGCTGTAACTAGAATCCAGCTGAATTCTGAGCTGGGGCACTTTACCATGAGGCTGCAAATGAAACAGATGTGCTTGCTGTGAATTTCTGTAGTGTTGGGACTTTTTGTACCAAAGGTGACAACACTTTCCTTCCTGTGATTTTTTTTTTTCTCCTTTTATTTTTCACATACTTTCTATAAAGGGAATGAAATGGAGAAGTTGAAGAATTATGTATCAGTGAAAGATGAAGATCACTTTTATCATCAGGGAGCTGTGGAGCTGCTAATCTTTAACTTTCTACTCATTCTTACAATATTGACAATTTGGTTGTTTAAAAACCATCGATTCCGCTTTCTGCATGAAACTGGAGGAGCTATGCTTTATGGTGAGTATAAATTCAAGTGCCAGCATAACATCAGGCTAGTTGCATATTTATGATCAGGCACTTGAGATCAAGTGCTGACAAAGCTCAGAAAATGGGCTGAATTAAATGTCACCAGCTCCATAAGTGTACGGTAAAATAATGATGTAACAGCATCTCTCCTGAGTAGCCAGAGGCTGCCTGGGCAAGGGAGAGACTGTCCTGAGCTGGTTATCCTCAGCATGAGCATGTTCTGCTCCTCTGTGGTCAGACAGCACAGAGGTGGGGAGTTTACTGTTTACTGAAATGCCCTCGGTGACAGAGGTTATTTCATTTGCTTGGGTTTTTATGACACTCAGAGCTGTTGGTCTAAGGAGCCTTGTGGATACAGACATGTTGTCTAATAAAGTTTAAATTATCTTGAGAGCTTTCTTTTGGCTTTGCTCTGTGCCTTTGAAAAACACACTGAAGAATGTGTCTCAAGGTTGCTCTCAATGCTGTCATTGTAGGGTAACTTCAGTCTGCCTGTCTAGTTCTAATCTTTCGTGATGTTTTGCCATGTTGCATTTCACTTTCATGCAGAACTTTCCGCATTGTCCCCTAAGTACTCTCGAGTTTAAGGCACATGCTTACATGTGTAATGATTTCTCTTGTCATTCTCCTACTGCTGTTTCACTCTGAGAGTGAAGTAATGTTTCACTCTGCTGCCATTTCTGCCACCACAGAGTATACACAGGAGGGTAAACTGTCAAAATGGAAGATAGAAATCAACAGCTCAGTCACTACCTAGCTGAGTTCCCGCCTGTTCTGACACATCCTGTGCACACCACACACTCCAGCAGTGTAGTACCCAAAACTGATTTTGTTAAATTGCATATTCTGAAGAATATTTGTTTATTAAGGCACACCACATGCAAAAAACTACATGTGGAGGTTCATCGACAGCCCTGCAATAGCAAAGGTAACTGACACCTACATTTCAAGGTAAAAGTTTGATTTTCTGTCAATTTTAAGACAATCTCAGTTCCATTGGAAGACTGAAGCAGATCCCAGTCTTCCTAGTATCCCCTACAAACTACTTTGTTTGATAAATTAACTGTATGAAATTTCAAGAACATGCTAATTCCTCTTGGCTCACTGTCTTCACAAGTAACTTAATACTTCAAAGGAAAGCAAGCAAAAAAAGAAACTCTTGTATTAATCCAGTCCCTGAGCCTCTGTCACCTGAGTCTGTGGGATCTCTTATTTCTCATCTGCCTTGTCTCTTTTAAAGTTCTGAAAGAGTATTTATTGAATAATCTACCCTTTTCCTAATCTTTAACTCTGTTACATATGGAAAACACACCAACTGAATCAGTTAAGACTGAAATACACATCACATGGTACTTAAATGCAATAGTTTTCACTGTCAGACCTGGATTGTTGTTTAACAATTTTGTGGGGTACAAGTTCCATAATACTGAGAATACATTTGCTTGTTGCCTTTCTTTTAACATTTCTCAAAAGGAAAATCATGAGACATTGAGCAATATATTATGATCAACCTGTGAATTGTTTTTCTAAATACATGGGTGCCTCTGCTGCAGTAGCTTCCTTTTCACTATTGTGCTGTTTGCCATGTGCAGCTGATGACATTTGCTGAAGACTTAGACAAAATCTTGCCAAAACAGAAATGAAATATGGGAAAATACAACAAAACAAAACAAAAATAAATAAGATTGAATTAGAGTTTTTATCTGTCATTTGGCTCTGTTTGCTGCCTGCCCAGAACATACTCTGCACATCATGAGGATAACCTGCTCATATTCTCCTAATTGGTTAAGAGATTAGTGCTGCAGCAGGACAGAGCTTTTGAATTATTAAAGCATTCCTCATGATTGTAAATAAACTATCTGTTTAGTCTTGCATTATTTATGGCAACCTTCAAACAGGGAAAAAAGCCTATCTGTAGGATCCAAAAAGCTAATGTCCTTGTTATCCTTCAAAATTTTGGATATGGGTTTAGTCATCTTTAGCATTGTGACATGGCAATAATGAAAAGAAAGTGAAATTTCAGAGGTCATAAGAGAGGTGTCTGATCAACAGGCAGCAGCTTTGGGAGAAAATCTTCATGGCACCAAGCACTGGCAGTGTGACAAGTCCTGCCCTCACTCAATTTTGCCTTCCCTATCCAAACAATTCTGATTTCTACCTTTTCTGTACAAAAAGAGGTCTCATTCCTACAGTTTGCTTTGCTCCAGCCCTTTGAGCTATTTATTAGAAATGTGAATAGCAATACAATGATACTAATAATTTGGCTTCAAGGGACAGACAAACATGAGCACTTATTGCAGAGCGTGTCCCACAGGATGGCGGGTGGGTCCACCTTCCTCAACTGTGCCCACAGGGGAGTAGCAGTGGAGGGGACAGGGAAGGGAAAGTGTGAGGAAAACCAGGGGGTGCAAACAAACATAGAAATACAGAAACAGGAAGAGGTTTTAGTTACTGCAAAGTGCTGAACAGCCACAAATTGAACACAGCCTGATAAAAAGTTCTATTTAAAGTACAGAACAAAAAAAAAGAGTGGGTCAGCTCTTTTTCTTTTTTTTTTTTTCCTGCATAATCTTTGTATGAACATTCCGGTTTAGGCTGATTAGGTCCAGCTAGAAAAGAACAAAAGGCAACCATACTGTCCATTTAGAAGCTTGAACAACTGAGGTGTATTAATTTTTTTATCAAAGCAATGGTTCAACACTAAGTATAGCTATATTTAATTTAAAGATTTTTCTACAAAGTAAAAAACCTGAAAGCATTTCAAATAACAATGAATTAACTCACACGGATTAATTCAACAGGAATTCAACATTATTTCACAAATTTTATATATGTATACACATTGCAAGGCATTTATCTTAAAAGTATTTAAAGACTCAAATTTTACTGTTTGTTTTGAGATCAAACTGAAAAATCACTCACAAACAATGAGGAAGAATACAGACTTACCTGTTTACTCATTCCTTCCTTGGTTTTCTCGGCTCTCAGTGAGCAAGTTTCTCTGCACATCATAGTTGGGTTTGATCAACAGACCACAAATAGTAAAGTCAACTTAATTCCTGATTTCTGTATACCAGGGAGGCAGGTAGATGTGAGAGTTTCCTGTACAGGAGCACACTCAGGAATAGCATGGGAGATGATCTCCCCCAGCACTGATGAAAACAAAGCTACTTGTCTGGGACCAGAGTAGGTGACCCCTCTCGTAGCACCTCTTAGTGCTGGAGAAGAGACAATAAGCCAATAAAGCACCAAAGTGCCTCTAGCCACCTCCTGCAGGGCCAGGTGTCTTTGGATTCCTCAGCCATAAACCATTAGGTAGCAAATTCCCCATGTAAGATGTAAGTCATGGCCCTTCGCTTTTACGCAGCAGTAGTGCAGAGCTGCATAGTGACATACTGAGTGCAAGTACCCAAATTGCTCACTGTCCCCAGAGCCCAGGTGCCAGGCTCACACAGAGGTTCCGCCACTGAGCAAGAGGCAAAAACACTCTCGCATGTAGGCAGCCAGAACTGAACTTCAACAACAAAAAAACCCCTCACAAACAAAAAAACCCCAAACCAGCAGCAAGCCAGTCTGTGCCTTTTATGAGAGGTTAATAACCAAACCTAATTGACATTATTCTCAGCTTGAGTAATTGTCCCTAGGGAGTGGGTGGTACCCCCTAGGTGCAGGTGGATCTGATTGCAGATGTCCCAGCCTTCAAAGCTGTTCTCCATGGGATAAGCTGATCAGACTGGAAGGAAAACATAAAAAGGCTGAATGACAGAAGAGCCACTGCAGTGCTGACATAAAATGGCTTTGTGTTGCAGTGGTTAGAGGTGTTTCCCCAGGTTTTGAGGGGACAGTTTTGACAGGAGTGCAATGGCAAAGCTGACTCGCTGCAGCCCCTTTCAAACCCTTCTGAGGATCCCATTTAGTGCATTTGGAACTGAGGCACGATCAGTTCTGCATTCAGCTCTGTGGAGGTGTCTAGTGATTAAGCACCATGATTCTTATACCTTCTAAATCCAGTATGCCTCTTGAGTGAAACAACTGTAGTTGCCTTCTGATGGTGTGTTCTGAGTATCCCTATTTCTCACAGGCAGAAATGGATGTAAAAAGTCCCAGAAATAGGAATCTCTGGACCTCAATAAAAAATAATATTTCATTGTCTTGCTGCTTAGAAGATTCACAATGAAGAGAGGTTGTGAGGACTCAGAGGACAGTATGGGAAAATCACAATTAAGGCAGAAACGGACATTTTGTAGTGGTGAGGTAAAGAGAGGAATATAATTCTTGAGGGAAACAAAAAATTTTGAAAGGAAATCTAAAATATTTGGGAAAATCAAGGAATCACTCAAACTGCATCCCTGAGTGTCATTACTAAGGAAAGTATTAACAGCTGACTGTATAAAATCCTGGGGAAAGAACAGTCCTGTTTAGCTCAGGAGTTTGGCACAATGACTTAAAAAATCCCTTCCAATGGTCACATCTATGATTAAGGACTTTATCCTGCTTCCACTGAAGAAGCTGGAAAACCTGCATTGCCCTCAGTTGGAACATGACTGAGCTGTAGTTAAGAGTGAGGTTTTGCTGCAAGATCTGACTTTGAAAGGCAGTTGAGTCTTTTTTAAAGAAATCTCTAACATTAGTGACACCCTTTTCTGTTTCAATGCTGCATTTAAATAAATGTGCTTAAAACACTTTTTGAATAGTCTTTTTCTGCCAGTGTCCTTGCACAGGCCATGGTGAATGTCTGCAAAACATTTCTGTTACATGGGCAGATTAAGTAATACCTGGTAATAGAAGTGCATCAGAGGCTATAGGTTAAAACATTGAGTCATAGGGACCAAAAAGGATAAAGGAAAACCTGTAAGCTTTCTGCCCCTGAGAATGAAAAACATCAAGTCTTGTTCAAGCATCAAATTAAGTTGAATTTTTAATGTATTTGAAATTGAATTTAAAAATTAAATATGTGGTTCCTCTAGATGAAATCTAATAAAAATAAGCTGAAAACCCTGACAGTTTTAACTAATTAATAATTTCCTGGTTTCTGACTTGTGATTTTGGACATCTGGACTGAGCACTGTGGAAGTCATATTTCACAGTAGCACATGCAGTGCTTGCTCCCCTGTACATATAAATGCTTTCCCTTAATGTTTTGAGGAATTCTGTCTTTTACTACAGCTAAATTTATAATCTGATTTATTGCACAAATGCTTGTAACTTATGAAAGTTGTCTTGGGATTTTCTACATCTTATTGAAATCCTCTATCACTTAAAGAAAGCAACCATCCTAAACAATAGATTCTAAACAAGCACAAATGCATGCACATTCTGAAACAGGCAAGAGAGCTCGTACTCAGCATCATTCCAAGAAGCTACAAACTTGACTTACTTATACCAGGAATCTGCAGTTCCAGGAGTCTCTGTTAGGAGAAGATGTGGCAATAACAAGGACTCTCGAGGTCCTTATGATCACTTGTATCACCATCTGATTATGGGGTCAAGCTGAAACTGTAACATCATATTTTGCAGACGCTTCTCTAGTATTTCCTGTCATTTAATTTCTTTCTTATCTTTCAGTAGAAAGTATATGTCTAATTGTTTAGGTGTCTTCCATCAATATTTAATCTGAGCATTCTTAGCATTTTCTGAATCTGCTAATAATTACTAACTGTAAAGCTGTTCATCTTGTACATGGGACTTAAACATGCAGGACATAAAAGAAGTATGAAAATTAAATTTGAAACCAAATCAAAATCTCTGAGGGTGGAAATAATCTCAATAATGTTATCTCGCTAAATATTATTCACCTCTCCCAAAGTAAACATGCAGCCTCCCACTAGAGCCAACAGACAGAGCCATACCATCCAGAGGATGGCTGCAGAAGTACATTTTCCTTTCTGTTAAATGTAAAGGGAGACAAAATATCTGTCTTGAGTAAGAGCCCTAAACTGAGATAGTCTTATTATTCCTTCCCTTCTTCCTGGTTTTATTTTTCTATGTTTATACAGTCTCAAAAATGCAGTCTTCTACAGAAAGCAGAATGTGCCTGAGGATGTGTCAGAGTTTTGTCCCCACAAATGAAGTGTGTAAAATCCCCAACAGCACAGCTGATGTTTATATGCTCAGTGCAGCACACGAGCTGTGCAGGCATCTCTCTGCTCTAAATAACTATTGAAAATGCAGTGGATGAGAAACTCAGTTAATTATTATGCCAGCAACTAAATCACAACAATAGGAGTATGACTGCGCATATGTCAAACCAGCATCTGCACTATAATGAGATTACCATTTTGGAAGAATATTTTGGGGTCATCCATGAAGTGTTGAGAGAGGTTCTGTGAATGTAGAAACACTGAGAAGGTGTCCTAGCTTTGGCAGAGTTAATTTTTCTCTAAATCAGTACATGCATAGCATCAAATACTTAAAAGCACTTGAATCTCTTTTCATTTTTCCTTTTTTCTTTACTCTCCAGGCCTTGTAATGGGATTAATTATACGATATGTGACAAAATCATCAGATGTTGAAAGTGGGATTGTTTATGAATGTGAAAAGCTGAAATCTGGGCCATCCACTCTGCTTATTAATATAACTAATCAGGTCTACGAATATCAATACAAAAGAGAGATCAGCCACCACAATGTCAATGGTCACCAGGGCAATGCAATGCTTCAAAAGGTAAAACCTATCTTATTTTTGTTCTAAACTCTGTAAGAT
The DNA here is from genome assembly GCA_036630365.1 of Acanthiza pusilla. NCBI lineage: Eukaryota > Metazoa > Chordata > Aves > Passeriformes > Acanthizidae > Acanthiza > Acanthiza pusilla. The sequence continues at coordinate 11,452,564 of JAXCHO010000026.1, read as the reverse complement.
ATTTATTTTATTTTCATCCTTGAGAGAGGAAAACAAGCTTCAAGTTAAAATGAGACAGAGAGTCTATTCTGAATTAAGGGCGGGCAAGGTAAGTGAGGAAGAAGAACAGTAAGGGAAATAAGATGTGGTAAAACCCTGGCCCCATCTTTCAGCTCCCAGCTGACTGTGTGCTTGTGGAATTGTTGCCTGAACTGTTTCAGATGACAGCCCCAGCTCCTGCAGGCATTGAGTTCATTGTAGACACAGCTGTTAATTTGGAGTCATTGCCACTAAACCTTTATAAACCCCACTGATATCTTCATTTTTTTCCTGTCTTCAAAGTGACTTGCTCCGGCAGGATAATGCAAGGGGTGGTTACCTCCTGTGGACAGCACAGGAAACTGCAAACTCTAACATCAAAATATGAAGTTAGATGGTAAATATGGACTTAGTGTATGCTTAAATTCATCACAGCATTCTCATACATTCTTCCACTCCTGCCGTGGTTCTCAGCACTGCCTTGGGAGACAGCACTGCGGCAATTCAGGCCGGATGCAAAAAGGGAAGTGTAGGAAAAAATTGCAGTCTTTCCCAATGTCACAGCCTTCTCTGTTTTCCAGTATATAACAAAATATTTTACTTTTTTAGTGCAGTCTTTTTCTGCCCATGCAATATTTGCTTCTTATAACATTCACTTTTTTAAAAAATTGAAGCCATTTGAAGAACACTGGAGTGTAAAGGCACTTTTTAAAACCTGGATTTTGTGCTCAAAGACATTGTATATTCACATGAAGCTTCAAAGCCTTTACCATTGGCTTTTTACAATATTTCCATGTATTATTTTGCTATTTTTGAAGTATTATTGTTTGTGTAGCACAGTCATACATGATCCTGTGTACTACACTGATATCGTTATAAAATCTTTTAAGTTATGCTTAGAAGGTACACTGAGGAGCTCAGCAGAATTAGGATTTAACCATCTGCTCAAATTTCTTGCTGATGCAGCACCGTTGTGTGCCTGTCTGCTGTTCCTGCCAGACTTGCCCTTCTCAGAAAGAACTGGACTGTCAAGGACCATTACAGTTGTGGTGGGTGGAGACAGGAAAATGCTGTGGCAGTCAGACTAATGAGGTTTTGCTGAATCTTCATCCTTTTTCCTGCTGGTTGGTTGCAGTTGCAGCTTTATCTTAGTCCAAGTGTGTGTTTGGTTTCCAGGGCATATGTGCTAATCCATTGCATTTGATCATCTTCATCAGACCTGGTACTGAAGCTGACTTACAAGGAAGGAGGAGCTCTGACTTTCACAGAAGTTTCTGTTGCCCTTACAGAGAACTGCCTGATCTTGTTTCCATAGTCTCACTTTGCTGGAAGGCTGTTAAATGTCTCAGCTGTGAATTGTAGTTCCTCTAAATTATTGGAGGGACCTCCAGATTGTCACTTCTTTTTCCTTTAAAATTACCTGGCAGATGCCCTCTTGAAAAGAAAATAAATAAAAAAGGAAAAGGGGGTGAATTCAGCTGTATTTAGGAGACAATAACAATGCCTGGCAGCCCTCGTGACTGGCAAAAGCACTAATGTAAAAAACAGAAAGCATGATCACACCATGCTCTGGGTTTTGTACAACTGCAATTCCCTTTTGACCGCAGCAAAACTGTTTACTTAGTGTCTTTTATCAGAGAGAATAGATTGTGCCATGACTTATAAACATGTATTCTTTAGAACATGGTTTTGAATAATAAAACATGCAGTCAGGATTTCTGATGCCCACAAAAAAGATCTTTTAACATATTTGCTGAATTAATTCCGAAATTAACATTTGAGACTGTTAGTTCATAAGTGAAGAAAATCCTTTTCCCATCATGTTTTCAGTGATGCTGCCAGCACAGCTAATGTTGCTGGCAGGTCATTTGCCAGCTCGCTTTTTTCAGCTTTATAATTCAAAGTGAGCAGGATGGAAAAAGGTCTCAGCTCTCACTTCCTGTTTATCGAATCAAGCTGTCTGTTAGTAAGAAGGCAGAAGTAATTTTGTAGGCAGGTCTTACTCTTTTGAAGAAAAATAATCGAGAATACTGTAGCCTTAAAATATCACTTCATTTGAACAAGGGAACTGCAAGCCTTTGCACTAATTACCTCCTGTCTCTTTTAAAAGTATTACTATAGCCCACTGACAGAACAGTAAGCAGTACACAGGCTTATTTAAGTTTTTGGGTTTTTTCTCCAGCAATGCTGTCATTTTAAAGAGAATTTTTATTTTATTGAAAGCTACTTGAAATGAATTGCAATGGCTGAGCAATGTCCTTGGTCTTTCTCTGTGCCAGAAGTTGAAGGCCAATATGAACAGAGCACTTTTCACACCAGTGAAACATTGTGAACAGTGCACAATTCTAGCATCACTTTAAAACTTTTAATGGCTATTTTATAAACCATTTCCTTCTAAGGAAACATTACATTGGTTTTGGTAGTGTAAGCCTTTTATCACCATTCTGTACAGAAGGAATTGAGGTATAACACTGTAGACGTGGCTTTCCTGAAAGTGAGCAGGAGATCCATGTCTGAAGCAGGAGTTCTGTCAGGGACTGTCAAGCTGCATGTGTGGTAGTGCAGCTGCTCTCACAGGTAACGCTGCTTTCATGTGTTCCCTGTAATGCAGCACATGACTGATGTCCTTCTTGAAGGAATGCTTTTTAAGTAGTATTCTGCACCTATAAGCTGTAAGGAGCTGTACATTTACACTTGCAAGAAACCAACTCAGAATAATCCCCCAGACAGTGGAGGTGAGCCTGAGATCAGTCCTGATAAGAAATACAATTAAAACATATAATATCAGATTAAATGCTACTTTACTTGTCCTTACCCTCTCCTCTGTCCTTTCTGGCAGATGACCTTTGATCCTTCCATCTTCTTCAATATTTTGCTGCCACCCATTATCTTTCATGCTGGATATAGTTTGAAGAAGGTATGTGTTTTTTCCTTATGTGACAAAAGGGACTGTGTGACTGCTGCTCTGTAGACCCAACAGAGCAGTGACCCAGGACAGAGTCAGCTAACAATTATATTGCCTGGGAAGAGCTTGGAATGGATTAAAATAATGATTCACGGCCCTCACTCTGCTGCCTTCCTTGTGGAAGGATCTGATTGTGCAGTTTAAAACACTTAGGCCTCCCTGTTTTCAGAAGAGACCACTTTGAATGCCATGAGCTGCAATTAGAGCAGCCTGTCTGAGTTCCATATCCTGCCTGAGCAGGACTTTGTTCAAGGGATGGGCTTATGACACCATTTGCATCTGGTACTTCCAATGTGAACTTCTGCTATGATCCTGAAGCATTTGGCCAGATACATAAAAAAGAGGGAACTTTGATGGCATTCCACCAGTGGAAAAACAAAATATTAAACATCTTTAAATTGTATTTTCCAAGACATCTGAAGTAGCCATTATTGTTCCAGCTTCTAGATGAGATATGTGTTGTAACAAATGACACTTCTAGATGCTGTGTTTCTACTTGGTCTGAATGCTCTTTAATTTACTATATTACAAAGGACTTTCTTTCAAACTTTCCTCCCCAGAGACATTTTTTTCGTAACTTAGGATCAATTTTAACCTACGCCTTTTTGGGAACTGCCATCTCCTGCATTGTCATAGGGTAAGTGAGTGCCTTCTGCTATTATCACATGCTTGGTATCTTTTTCAATTAAAAACTAAACTGTAAAAAGAATTACAGACTCTGCATCATCAATATACTTTGCAACTTGTGTAACAGATAAAGTAATTCCTTCTCAGGCAATGCTGAGATTGAAAAGGCAAAACTCTTGGATAGCCAAGAACTCTCCCAGGTATTCAGAAAATTGTGTCCTTCATTTTTGGTCTATGACTGGACCCATTCTCTCAGTTGAAATCCCATGCTTCTAACTGGAATTTCTTTTAGAGAAGAGCAGATCTCTAACAGTAAAGGAAGGACTTTAAATTTCAGGACTTTAATTTTCATACCTCATGGCATGTATGTAAAATAACTGGAGTAATTTCAAAGGCTGAGAGAAACTTTTTAGTTGATGATCACATGAAAAGCCTCAGTCTGGAATTATGTGTGAATTTTGCCTGGGTGTGACTAAATAGCTTCTACAGAAAAAGAGGAAGGAAAAAAAGCAGAGGGGGGAAATATCCTGTTTTATTTTCAGATTTGCTTAGGGAAAAGTTTCTAATTCTGTTTCAAAATTTGCTGAACTAAAGAAAATATTTGCTAGTCAGAAATGGATTATATATTTCCAGGCTGGCATGGTGTGAAAATTCTGTCTGTCTGTGTGACTAGCTCAATCAAAATTAAACAAAACATTTAAAAATCCTTTTGCATCTTAACATTTCAAGTGTTTCGTAATATTTATGAATATCACACAGACACTTCAGCTCTCATGTTCTGGGAAAATTCCTGATGCAGGTGAAAATGAATGAGCAGAGTTGGACTCTGCAGTGAGAGAGTCTCTGTGCCTGCCCAGAGCCTTACTGGGAGGAGCAGTGCACTGCTCCCAGTTTAGCTTGATCATCACTGCCATCCCCTGCTGTTCCTGTATTCCAAATACTTTCATTCCTCTATCCATGCCATTTTATCTGAAACAGAATAAATGCACGTAGGATCTACCACAAAAAGTTCCAAATAGGAACAATTCCTACCAGCAATTCAAAGTTCAAGCCCAAAGTCAGGGATAAAGATCCAAAGGAAAGCTGAAGGTAGAGAGTAGTAAGAACTGGGCCTTGCACTGTGTTCTTGTACAAACCCACAGCCCCCGCTGGAATCACTGCAGAGAAGGCAGTAATCTATTCAGAGCAGCGCTTGTGTGAATGTGAGGCATGTTTGCATAATGTACGTGTCAGGATAAGAAGAAGATAATGGCTCCATGAAGAAGAAAGATGATATGAAAACTTTACTGAAGGGAATGACAAATAAGTCCTAAAAGAAAAATATCTCCTAAGAGAGAAAGGGTGAAGAGCTACACTTGCTGTTACAAAAGACAGAACCCTGAGGCACTTCTAGGTTACATTGCTGTAGACAATATTTTGTGCACAGGTATGATAAAGCATGTGCTTAGTTTTCATTATGTAAGCACAGCACAGACATTTACAGCACATCAATGTCTATGGAGTCAAGCTCTGTGTGTCTGCAGCCTCTCACTGGGGCTGAGTTACTCCTGCAGCCTGAGTTACAGAGCTCTGTCAGTGTGTGAACCTCCCGGAGCTCGCTGCACTGGCAGGGCACAGTCTGTGACAAAGAAGGACCAGACCTCTCTTTGTCAACCAGAAACAGCTGGGAAATATCATTAATAAAGAACAGAAACTTCATTTGGATTGCTACAAACTCTTAGAGGGCTAAAACGTTGCCATGGAACACACGGACACAATGGTGCCTGTCTCCTCTTTGTGAGTCTTTGCTTTTGTGTGAAAGCCCTCAAGAAAGAGGAGCTGTGTGGAATTTGAGTGAAAAGGCTATAATCAGATATTCCCACTGAGGGTGGGGGAAGGAGGTGTAAGAGGGATTGGGTATTTCTAGGGAAGATGGTGCCAAATGTACTTGCTTTCAGCTGTTCTAAGGAATGCCTGCCCATGTTAGCTGTAACGCTGTCCTCAGCCACTTAACACACGTGAAAGATATAAAGCTTTCCCAGCAAAGCAAAATTATGCCCTTCACATTAAATCTGACTAGCAAAGATCCATGAAGAGAGATCCCATGAGGGAAAGGGGAAATTCCTCCTCTCCAAGCCCTATCGACTGCAGAATTGCTGAAGTTGTCCCCTTCAAGGTGAACAGACTCTGCTGACTCTGGGGCTGCATGACATAAGATCATATAAGATCCAGTCTTTCAACAGATCTTCTCTCTGCCAGCGATTCCAGGTTCCTATCTTCTGAAGAGTAGAGTGGAATAAAGCACTGAAACAGCTCTTTCTTCCTAAGAAAAGCCATACAGGCCAAGTGTCTGAGGCTCACTCTGATAAAGGGCAGACAGCCTCTTGCTGTAGGAGACTTCCTGAGTTTCACAGACTCGGAGAATAACTTAGGTTGGAAGCAATCTCTGGATGTCTGCAGTCATCCAGAGCTCTGGGAAATCTGTTCCACTCTTAACCACCCTCACTACAAAGACTGTCTTTCTGTTTATCCAGTCGGAATTTCCCTTGCTTCACCTTGTAACCTCTGCCTCCCATCCTTTCCCTCACAGCCCTCAGAAGGAGGCTTCATGTTCTCTGTTCCCACCTGAAGACAGCATGCAGCTCTGCTCAGCTGCTGGTCCTGCTCATACGTCACAGCCTTCAGATTATCTTGGTGGTTCTCTGCTGAGCTGTCTCCTATCTGTGCTCCCTGTACTGGAGTCCAAAACGAGATACTCTGTTCCAGATGTCACCTCCCAAGTGCCGACAAAAGACTTAATGGCTGTCCCTGGTTTGCTCACTGTGCCTCCATGAACACCATGGGTTTGCAGTCACCCTTCACAGCTGCTCTTGTGAAGTCCCATTCTGATTTGTGCTCCATTTGATATCCTCCACGACTCCAGGGGCTTTCTGCTTGTGCAGCCAGCCATGCTTCTGTGGGACTCATAGGGTTGTTCTGCTTTTCCAAATGTACCTCCATATGAGCTGTGTGTTATGACCATTGCAAGCTGAAGCACCACTGAGCTGATGCTACTCAGTGAGTGAACAAAAACTGGGCTGCTGAAGTATGAAATGAACATCTGCCCCCTTGTGCCTTCTTTTAATTTATTTTCTACATCTTAGGAAGAAGCAGGGACAAGGACCTAATTTCAACTTCTGCAAGGAATAGCGTTCTCTTCCCTTAGATTCTATTTTTAATAAACTGTGCTGGGGTGCATCTTCCAGAATTGATATCTGTCATAGATATTTTCTATTTTGATAATGGAAGAGTGCTTAAGTATTTGGAAAAATCTTAACACTATGGTAACAACCTATCAGAGCAACAGATTGAGTGGCAGAGGGTGTAGAACTATTTGCATTTTTCTCCCTCTTGAAATCCTTTTGGCTTCTTTGATCAGCATTCTCCGTGGCAGCCAGGGCCAAGATGCCTATGCACAGGAGCACTGACATCATTAAGTTGGTCTTATCTGTGATTTTTTATTTGGTTTCACTCGGGTTCTCTCGAATTGCAATGCCAAAACCACATTTTCAGTATTCAGAATGCAGCATGTTTGCAGTCACTTACTCATGTTTTTCCAGGCTGTCTAGTACGTTTGGCAAGGCCTGATTTTTCTGGAATTTAAAGCTCTCTGAGTGTGCAACTCAAATAACAAATGTATTTGCAGAAAATGTAGGCCAAGTTTGATCTGTCTTTGTGGCTGCAATGAGAATTTTGCTTGAATAAAGCTGAGATAAAAAAAATGGAGTTTGGATCAGAAAAAGTAGAATAATTGTGGTTTTGAGCAAGTGAAGTTACAAAACGCAAACAACTGATAATAGTGGTGTTAGGAAAAATCATTCCAGGATGATCCCTGTTTTAAGAGGAAATATGTTGGTGTTTTTATTAGCTGCTCAGTTTGCATAACCTTCTCTGGCTGGGGAGACAGGATTTCTCCATATTTCAGCTGGAGCCACAGGTAGTTAGTTTGGCTCGATTCATTCCACATGGATGCTGGATTTACAGTAACCCTGTCAGATCACTTCATGGCAAGCAGTGCTTAAAATTCAATTTCTAATTAAAAACCCACATAGAATCAGTGTATTTCTTTTGCGCATCTGCGTTTAACTGCAGTGACTAACATTTTGGACAAAGTCTCTTCTGACATTTAAATTCAAGTGTGAGGAATAAGTCATCATATTTGATTCTCACAGGCAGTCAAGAATCCTTTCCTTTGCCATTCCTCCCCACACTGCAAGTGAATATTCAAATGCTGTCTGCATATGATCACTAAATGCTGAGACTAATATAATATAATATCACATAACATAACATAACATAACATAACATAACATAACATAACATAACATAACATAACATAACATAATTTCTCTAAATTCTTTCTTTTAAGAACTGAATCTTAAATGGTTTTATTTGAAAACCAGAACATTTTTTTTAATCTGTATATATAGACATACACATATATAAGTAAAAATTTTTAAAAGAGAAAAAGAAAAGAGTATCAAGAAATATCAAATAGCAATCCAGATATTTTTGTTGGGGGGAAAGAGTTTAAAAAGCATGAGATTAGATTTTTCAGCATAAACTTTCTATGAAAGTAGACATTCTCCATTCAAATGTCTCTGGTATCAAGATTCCACCATAGCATGAAATTTTTTTCTTCGCTCTTTACTCTTTTCGCACTCCTTCTCTGTGCCTCCTAAAGAAGGCTGGGTTGGGCTGAATGCTCAAATGCAGCACTAGCAAGAAATGTTCAACTTTTGTGTACAGAGTTTACCTGGGTAAGATGCATCCTGACATAACTCTACAGTCAGAGGTTTAGTTCTCTCAGTGCTCTACCTACCCAAACATTATTCTAAAAGTTGGGAGACATGCACCCAAGAGCTTCAGGAGGCACTAGTTGTGGTTACTGAGCTCTGCAAGACTGGGGATATTTTTTTATTTTCATAGGTATTTAGGTAGTTTGGCAAAGGCTAGATGGCAGTTTAGTGAGGTTGTGGCTGTGTTTATTATTTTCTGTCGGAAGTGTAATGGAATATACAAATGGGGTCTGCTGATAGGGAACAGTACTGAGTTTATAATCTGGCTGTTCTTCCTCACTGGAGGGCTATGGAGAGAGTTTACAGCTTGGAAATTAAACACTTGTAGCTATGTGCTCCAGCAGAGCAAAGCCAAATGTTGTTTGGCTTGAATTTACTGTGCGGTGCTGTGGGATTCTTCTGGATTTTGGAACTGTTTCTGCAAGGGAAAATGGGGCCAGGTTAAGGGCAACAAAAACCAAAATCTTCTCTGTTACAGAGCTCTCCATAAACTAAGCAAATACCTTTACAAGGATTATCTGCTGCTGCACCCGCTAAGCTCTTTCCTTCCCAGGTGATAACTTTTGAATTAATTTAGGCTTAATTCAAGTACAAGGAAAGTAATTTTTTTTTCTAATTAAAATATTGTTTTCTACTGCATGTTCCCATCAAATGACACATAAAAAAACCCCAGGTCCATCTTTGCTCCACACGCCACTTGTAAACAGCAAATGTTTAATCTCCCCAAAAGCAAGAATAAAAGCTTTATTTTTGGTATAAACAGAAATGGGTGAGGGGGAGTGTTAAAGTATCTTGGTGCTGTAGAAATTAACTTTAGAAAGAGGGAAAAAACTATATACAGACCACTTGCCCTCCTCAGTGGTAAAACCCCCTGAACCTCAGATGTCAGGCTTCAATAATTTCTAACAATCTTTTGAAGCCACATATTCAGCCTATGAGTGAAAATAAAGACAAAGTTAGTAAGCAGACATTCATTGAATATATTATAACTTGTGTAAGAGTACAGTGCCTGTGCTGATACCCTTTTTTGAGGTTTCAGCAACTTCCATGCTCCATCTTGGAGTGAACGCAGGCATTTTCTTTCAGTCATAAGACATTATTGCCCCAGTTTTGCAATGACTTGAGGAAACTCAACAGAGATGACTTTGCTGAAAAATCAGGCTAAGTCCCTCCAGATTTCTCCAAAGAAGGCAGCTGAACACTGAGCCCCAGCAGGAAAGGACTGGTGTTTAGTTGTTAATGTGCAGCTCAGCTGTCCAAAGCAGCAGCTTTGATTCTTTGGTCAGTCCAAGTCTAAGGGAATTCCACTGCTGTCTGTGGAGTCGCCACCTGCAACTCAGAGCTGCAGTTGAAAGGAGTAGTTGCTGCTTCTCACTTTTGTTTAAAGATGTGTGGTGAATCCAAAAGGGGTTTGTAAAGCATAAACTTAGAGAAGCTTGAAAATATACACCGACTGTGATACCTGGGTTGGGGAATTCTGCACAGGGAGTAAAGAGAGAAGAGGCTTCCTCATAGCCGTAACCCAGAGAGTTCTGGCAGGTCTAAAAGTTATAAAGTATTAAAAAAGCGCCTCCTATTTGTATGACTTGTGAAAATATGGAGAAGAAGCTGGATTAAATCAAGGCATTGATATAAAATAGTGTTTCCCAGACCACTGACACCCACACAGGGTGGAAAGTTCTTCCAAGAGTACTTTGAAGCCTTCAAGTAGTGTTGCTGCAAGTTCAGTCAGAATTTGTAGTTATTTCACAAGAAGCATCTGACATTGTTTACTGCAGCAGAGTTGATCATGCAGAAAACAGTTTTTCTTCTCATAAACAGATGTGCCAAGCAGCAGGGTGTAATCATTTGTATCATCCAGAACCCCTCAGCATACTAAGGATATTGAAAGAAATGTATGATAGGGAACACCAGAGGTGTGAGGTTGCAGAGACAAACAGAACCTGGAATAGCAGGAGATTAATCTAAAATAAAAAGGATATTTAATTTGGTGTTTGATACCCAGCAGTTTCTCCGTGCTACTGCTAGGAGTCCATCAAAAAATTTAAATCATGCACTCTTCTGAAAAACATGCAGATGACATTTGTTGTGAAACAGGCAAAACACTCAAGTCCAGATATTTCCCAAGGAGAAACCCTGCCCTGGAAGGAAGAGTTTGTTTGTGTGGGTTTTGTTTGGTTTTGTAGGTTTTGGGTTTTTTTATTTACAAAGTGTCTTCCCAGCTTTGGAAGACACTTGGAAGTCAAAGCTTTAACTGCAGAAATGAACACTTTTGGGTAGAGCTCCTAGTGCCTTCTTCCCTGATACTCATGGATCCTTTAAGAATTGACACACAGCGTGGCTTCCAAAGATGCCAGTCCCCTATTTCTCCGGCTATAGATCATCCATACACCTGGGCAAAAATTCTTCCTTGGCTGCAGCATCATTCGCAGTCTCAAGTTTGCAAGTCTTCTCTTGCTGAATCTATACTGACTTTCAGGGAAGACATCTTTACAGAACTGGTGAAATGTAAGATATGCATCTCTTATGGCCCCTTATCCTGAACTCCAGTGCCTTTCTCAGCACTACCTTTCCACAACAATTCCAGGCTACAGAGATGAAAGCAGAAGGAGATATATTGACTCTGCTGCATTAGTTCATTTTCCACCTCTTACAGATACTTTTCCACGCTGCATGAGAAACCTGCACAGCAAGCCCATAACTGGGGAAGGCATCTCCACTTCAGCACAAGCTCCAGGTCATACATACTTGTATAGCTTTGCTGGGTAGTGAGCCAGGCCACGTCTCCTTCTGAGTCAAAATGGGCAACAGTGTGACCTCTGTCAGGTACACAAGGACTTGTGAATTGGTTGCAAAGTGCCTCCAGCCACTTCATGGTGAAAGGAGTAACAGAAATCTAAAACAGAGGAGGAAGAACCTATTCCACTTCAGTAGCATGGAGCTACCTGCAGCCTTTAGTCTCTTCAAAGTGACACATTTACTCTTAGACAGATCAAGTGCTGAGCAACATTTGGAAGTGTACAAGCAGTAAGTAGCTCATTGGAGCAGCAAGAGAGTGGGTGACTGAGATCTCCTACCTGTTACCTTGAAAAATTCATGATATGCCAGCTCAAAGGATGCTTTGTTCTCCCACCCACCACCATTTTATATATCCCACTTCTGAACCAGTTGATCAAATGGTGCTTTGTATCTTGTATCTGACGAGTCTTTTATGGAGCAGAACTGGTTTGGGGCTGAAATGTTCTGTAAACACACCAGCTTTCATGATGGCCCTGGGACAGATGCTGCACTCAGTGGAGACACCTACAAGGTGTAGATGACATTTAAATAGGATACAGAGCTTTTCTTCTGAGTACTAAGGTGACAATGAATCATCTAAGGTGTGACCCTAGTCTTGGCTCTCTTTTAAATACTGATTGTCTAAGAACTCCATTCCATTTGACTCCATAGTCCATACATTCGACTATGATGACAAATTGCAAGAATTTCAGTGGATGGTCACCAAGATGGACAGGGGCTGAGACATTTGCCCCATAAAGAAGAAACTGAAGAAACTGAGCTTGTTTAGCCTAAGTAAGTGGGGCTTTGAGGGGAGAGTACCAAGAAAGAAAAGCCAGGCTCTTCACAGCAGTGCATGGTGAGAGGACAAAATTGAGAGACATAAACAGTAATTTTGAAAGGTCTGACTTAGTCTAAGCAAAAACTTTTTCTTCATGAGGAGAGTTGAGCAGGAACAGGTTGTCCAGAGATGCTGGATGTGCAATCTCCATCCCTGGACGTTTTCAAGACCTAAGTGGCTAAAGCCCTGAATACTCCAATTTGATATCACAACTGACCCTGCTTTGAGTAGGAATTTCGACAAGAGACATCTGCCACTAGTCCATCACTTTCAGCATTTTTCTACTTTCAATTTTCTACCACTTTTTCTGATTCAATCATCTTGGTCCCCATCAGCCCATACCCAACAGTTATCTTCCAGACAGTTTGTCTTTCTCCTCACCTTTTGTTGAAATATGGACTCTACAATAAAATTTTTTTCTGAAGAAAAATTGGGATTATTTCACTTCCTGCTGAAGCAAGGATTTTATGCATGAAAATGGCTCTTGAAATGCTAACTAGCCTCGATTCTTAGTCATCTCCTTACCTAAAAAAGGAAAAAAATCACTTTCCTCTCTGTAATACACTGATTTGGCACTTCCTTGCTCTTTACAACACCACTTCTCCCCAGCTAACCACTCTGTAGCTGAAGCTTAGCAGCAACCAAAATTGAAATGTGAAAAGACCACAATTTCCACTCATTTTTGACCTCTCTGTTGTCGAGAGCATGGCTGCTTTTACCTCTTATATGGTATTTATGTGCACACTGCAAATTTTGTGCAGGATGATGTCACTGGTAAAAAAAAACACTTGATCTGTAAAAAGGCAATGACTAACAGTAAAATCTCTGCAACAAGAATTTCATGTCACATCCAGGCACAATGACTGACCCAGAGACTGTACCAGTGATGCCTTTTTGTAGCCTGCTGATCTATGGGAGAGTTGCTATTCTTCAGACTTTAAAATAATTTTTTTTTAATTGCGCGCCTTCCTTTCTCCTATCCCTACTACCCACTCTTGTTGAAAACAAGACTCATTTTGCTGAGGAATTATTTTCAGAGTTTTGTTTGCCTATTTTATTTTACCCAAATGGAACTGCACATGAAAACATTAGCTGTGTTCCCTGAGAATGATATTTTATTTGATTTTGGGAGGGGAAAGAGTGTGTGTTTTTTTAACCTCAATGAAAAATAAGTATCATAAAATGAATGTAGGAAGCAGGGGAACCTACCTGAAGTTGTTCTCTTGTAAATCATGTGATGTGGTTTATGCAGTTGCCTCTGTTGTTCATCTGGATGTGAATGCAGCTGGTTTCAGTTTCTTGCCCCTTGAATAACATTCAGAGTGTGATTGCTCTTCACACTTTTGTCACAGTCACCAAATACTTTAGGAAGAAATTGACCTTGCATCCAATTCCCTGACACAAACAAGGCTTACTTCAAAAGCTGGAGCACGACTCCAAAATATGGAGTCTGCTGGTCACATTTTGGGTGCACCTCAGTGTCCATGTCTGAGGAGCAGCATTAGAGCTGATTGGGTTTCAAACCGGTGCTCATTAATTTCTCAGCCCAGCAGGAGAATGGCAGTGCCACCTCCCAAGTCCTTCCAGGAGCAGTGACTTACCCAGCTTTCAGTAATCTTCCTACCCAAATTGTCTTGTCTGGCCCATACAGAAATCCACGGCTTGTGCTAAAGCAAAACCCATCACCTGTCTAACCTGCCTGCTACAGACATTCTCATTCAAAGGTGTTAAAATACCTTTTAAGCCTGGCTTGATTTCTCGGGAGCAGAATATTGATCTCACTCTAGACATGGCAAAACGCACTTGGTGACACTGTTCACACGGTGTCAGCGACAGCTGGGACACAGCTCACAGCCCCCTGCCCTGCCCTGCCCTGCCCTGCTCTGCCCTGCCCTGCCCTGCCCTGGCTGTGCGACACTGTTCGCAGGTGTCACAGAGGGACAGCAGCCCCAGCGAGGCTGGCAGCGGCGAGCGCTGCCGGAGCCACAAGCCTTATCGGTGGAGCTGGGACACTCAGGATCCGCCCTCCTGTCCAAATCCCGTTTCGGCACCTTTCCAAAGCCCCTCAGCTGTGGCCAAAGGATCGTTTGTGTGCGATCCCCCACCAGAGCGGTCCAGCAGCCTCACTGCTGGTTCCCTTCAGGCTCGGAGCGCTCCCGTGCCCATCGCAGTTCAACACACAGCGCGCCTGGCTGGGGCTGCACAGTTTTAACTCCTTCCGCTCATCGGCTTTGCTTCCCACGCGCCAGAGAGGGGAGGAAAAACGCGTCCTGACTACTTTTACAATCCAAAGGAAGGAGGAGAGGAGGAGCACGCACAGCGCTCGGCAGCAGCGGCGCCGCGGGCGCAGGGCCGGGCCCGGCTCGCCGCAGTGCCCGCGGGCGGCAGCAGGGGGCGCGCGCGCTCCGCCCGGCCTGGGCACGGCGGGGAGAGCAATCGCAGCTCATCGCCGGCAAAACTGCGCCTAAAGCCCCTGGAGCCTGCTCACAGCTTCTCTGCCTGCTCCTGGGGACACCGGGCCGCATGGGGCATCCGGATTCAGCATATGCGCCAGTTCCAAATCAGGAGCAGCCCGCGCCAGCTCGCTTGTTTATCCTGTGACGGACCCGTTCCAAAGTCTGCAGCAGCAGGACTCCCACTTCTCCCTTCTCAGACTTATTACAAGTCACTAAACAAGCATCATCCTTTGCACACCACTCTACAAACACTGATCTACCCAGGGGTGCCGAATAACATGGTTAATGAAACAATTCTCATGACCAGTTATTAGAAAACAAGGGATGTCTTGGGGATATGAGAGAGTCTTTTAGCTAAAATTGTTGTCCAGTCTGCAAAAATGCCACAATATTAATAATCAGTCTGATTTTCAAATGTTTTCACCTAGTTTTCTAAGTATGGACTTAGTTACCGGAGTTGTGACACAGCGATTTAAGGACATCACTAACAAAGTTACACAATTTGTGGGAACACTTGGAAGACTGGGAATGACTCAGAAGCCTGAAGGAGTTGTTACAATGCCCTCCTAGTAAAAGGAATAGACTGCAAAACCCATTACAGTTGCAACCTCTCACTGGCAAATTGCAGCCTCATTAGTAATCTTGGCAAGATGACGGGGGTTTTACATTACTGATCCTCTTGTTAGCCCCTCAAGTGTGCCACTGAAGCGCTCTTTCGGGAGCAGTTTGTGGAAGTGAATGTTGTAAATATATTGCCTTTATAGGCAAACAGACGCTCTCTGTCTTTGGGGCCATCAAACTGGCGCATTCACAAACTCACAACTCACTTAAAAATAAATGGGAAGAGAAGGTAGTAGTTAAACCTGCCAAAAATTAGGATCTAATGATAATTGTAAGCACATAAATTTTGTTGTATTCTCCCAGTGAGCCAAGACACATAAAGTAACATAAAATAGCTTCCTTTCCCCACAAAACTGTCTCTTTAGTGGTGGGATGTTCTAGATAATTTATAATTCTTCTATGTGCATGGATGACATACATATATGCATATATATGCACACACACATATATACATATTATATGTCCTTTTTTTTTTAATTGAAAACCAGAATTATCTATCAACATAGTGACTTGCAGCGCACTGACATTACTGTAGGGCAATAGCAGCTGCTCTCAGGCAGGCAGTAGGGGGTCCTGTTCAGGTACTCCACTAAGACAAGAAATTTATATAATTAGGAATCCGTCTGTCACAAGTGTCCCCAAGCACTCCCTCGGTGTCCCTCACACCACACTCTGGCTGACAGCATGTGGTGATGCATGTAGTGAAGGAACATCATTATGTCTCCTCTGTGCCTCAGTTTTTCTTGTAGATCCTTTAAACCAGGCTGTTCTTCCATTAAGCTGACCTGGGAGCTGCAGAGCATCCAAGCAGACTCTTTCCACTTCAGCAGAGCACACTGGTAGCAGCTTAACACATTTCCCAATAATTGCCCACAAATGCTCCATGAAGGACAAACAGTTCCACAAAGCTTCTCAGATAATATTCTCCCTGATTCCAGGGTCTCAGGAGGACTTTTCTTCGGAGGAGAAAAAAATGCCACACCTTGAGGTTGGCGTGTCATGGGTTGTAAACAAGGTGACTGTAGCTACACTGTTAGAAACCTTTTCTCATCAGTGTTCTTCCTCTGTTCATTAGGTACTGGCCCCTGTGTGGCTTCTGCTTTGAAGGAATTAATTATTCAAGCTGCCCACATATCTCTTCTCAACAACTAGCCCCATTGTGTTACAAGGACAAAACCCTTCCATAACAGCCAGGACAGATGGCTGAAGCCTGGCAACACATTTCAGAGGAGTGCCACACCTCTGTGTTATCAAACCTGGGTTTATTTGCAAACCTCCTTATCTTTGATAATTTAATTACAGTGCTACTCTTGAGGATATTCTTGTCACATAAAATCATCATATTGAATTATTTTTAGTGCCTCATAATGACAAAAAACTAGGAAACATGATCCAAATGCAAACTAAAAGCTGAACAATCTGAAGAATACAAACTACGTCATTTAATAAAAATCTCGTTTAAGGATTTATTATTTATCTTTTGCTGGATTTTTAACATGTTGGGGATGAAAACACTACTGTATTATTCAGCAAATATCTGCTGGAATACTTTCTTCTTGCCATAGTGATACTATATAAGCTGTGCTGTCTCTAGGGAATGTGTAACAGTGTGGTGCCAAGATGCTGTGCTGAGGTATTTGTGCCTTCATACTTCCTTTCCTGCGGGGTTTTCTGCCTCTAAAAAGATGTCTGAGTTGCTTTCTCGCATTTCTTTGATCTGTTTGATCATTATAGTCTAACCCATTCTCAATTTCCTCTCACTGGCCCATTTTGCGAGCCTCATGTATGATTTCCAGTTGATAAAATTGCCATTGGGATACCCTTCCTCCCCCTTTAGCGTTGATCGCCATCAGTCATGAACAGATGCTGGGGAGGCAGATCTTTCAAATGTAGCAAGGAAAACTAGGAGGAGAGCGCCTGGAGGCAGATCCAAGCACTTAGAGGGTGTAGTCACACACAGTGGTGTTGGCTTGCTTCAGGGAAGGAGGGGAGCAAGAGTTGAACATCAAAGTGCAATGGAAATGTAAAATCCTTAGTGCTGTGTTTCCTCCTTTCATCTGTGCTTTTTCTCCTGGCAAGGTGTTGCAGGCAGTTCTGCTTTCTATGCCACCGAATAGACTCAAGCTTCAGTAAATGTAAATGGAGCCCCTGGACCTGTTTTTTTAATCCTTCAGAAGCTCTAACACTGTCTGAAATTAATTCGAGATTGGATATTTTCAATCAGCAAAAGCAGGTACAAACAGTCTTTCTAGAACAAACAACGCACAGGTATTCATCAGGCTCGAGTTGCAACAAGATGGGGAAGAGCAGGAAAATTGGGAATGATCCATCCTAGGGGATGCCTTGGGCCAGCTCAAGCCTTACATTGCATGATGGTGACAGACCAGCATCTGGGCCAGGAGCTTTGGTGCAGGATCCTGCCTGTCCCATCATGCTGTGTGTCACCCCAGGCACAGGATGGCTGAGCACAGCCACACAGGCTTGGTGTGCCAGGGGCTCTCCCCAGCCTGGGTTCCACAGCCAGGCTGGAACCCACAGGCACTGCCCACCCCGGGGCTCCCTCAGCCTGTGTGTGGGGTCGAGATGTGTCCCCTGCCCTCAGCTGCTGGTGCCATGCTGGGTGCAGCCAGCTCTGCTGTGCTCACTGCAGTACCAGAGCAAACATCAGAATCGCTGTCCCTTTGTTCAGCACAAGAGAGCGGTGCCTTCAGTCTGGGGTGTGAGTAAATCTGTGACAGCTCTCTCAGTGCTCCCACAGACCAGTGATTTTGTACAGGAGAGATCACCAGGAAAAAAAAGGCTGCATGTATTAAAAAACCCTGAAATGTAATATAAAAAGTAGAGTAAAAAGTTAACACAGCAAGAACCCCAAACTAAAGGAAGTAGAGATTTTAAGATCAGTTATTATAGTTTTGTCAAGAAATTCCAGAAATACTTGCTAACTTAATTACCTGGAGCTATACCCACAGGCAGCCTAAAACAATAATGCTTACTTATTTCTGAAGCAGTCTTAAGTTTTGTGAATACTCCCAAATTTTTTTCCATCTGTGAAAGCCCGGCCTGATTTAAGAAGAATTTCTCTAATGTGACACAAGTAGTATCTGATGAACTGTGGCTTAACCTATAGAAAAAAATGCTACTTGCAAGCACTTTGAGTAATCAGTTTTCCATATGAGATTAAAGGGGGAAAAATATTTCTGCAACTTACAGCTTACAGTGAGGTCTAAATAGGCACTCTGTTAAACTGTTCTTGTGTCAGGCTGACCCTGCTGACCCACCAAATCTGCTCCATCCCTGCCCTCCTCAGCTGGACAGGGGACACAAAATACAATGAAAAACTCTTGGGTCAAGATAAGGGCAAGGAGAGATCACTCACCAGTTACCTTTGCGGGCAAAAGAGACACAACTGGAGGAAATTAGTTAAATTTATTACCAATTAAATCAGACTAGAATAATGAGAAATAAATACCTATCTTAAAAAACCCTTCTCTTTTTGCCCAGCTTAGCCAGTCACACATTCACTCCCTCCTCCCCATGGCTACACAGGGGGACAGGGAATGGGGCAGTGGTCAGTTCCTCACACCTTATCTCTGCCCCTCTTTCCCCCTCGGGGCCAGGACTCCTCACACTCTTCCCCTGCTCCAGCACAGGCTTCCCATGAGGTCACACCCTCCTTTGGGCACAGCCACCTGCTCTGCCATGGGCTCCTCCAGGGGCTGCAGGTGCATCTCTGCTCCTCCATGAACAGCATTCTCACCATGGGCTGCAGGAGCACAGCATTCTCACCATGGGCTGCAGGAGCACAGCATTCTCACCATGGGCTGCAGGAGCACAGCATTCTCACCGTGGGCTGCAGGACAATCTCAGCTCCCGTGCCTGAAGCACCTCCTGCGCCTCTTTCCTTGACCCTGCTGTCTGCAGGGCCCTTTCTCTCACTCCAGTCTCCATCTGTGCAGGTTCTATTCTCTTTCCGAAATACCTCATCCCAAGGTCCTGCCACCATTGCCAATGGGCTCAGCCTTGGCCAGCAGTGGGTCCATCGTGGAGCCTCTTGGCATTGCCTCCATCAGACACAGGAGAAGCTTCCAGCAGCTTCTCACAGCAGCCACTGCTTTAAGCGACCCCTTTAGCCCCCCTGGCTACCAAAACCCCACCACACAAGCCCAATAGTGTTAAGCAGATTTGGCCACAGCTTCTGTATGAAATCAATCCCAAAAGTTACTGTAGTTCATAGTGAGGAATGCTCAGTGATGTAGTATCAGTTAATTTGACTCAGTGCCCTCCCAATGAGAGAATGTACTTCAGTCTTGCTCATTTAAGAATATAATCTTCCTGTGATCTTTGAAGTGATGAAATGAAGGAGTAGATCACGGAGGCACAGAAATTAGAGCAATAAAAGAGCTATTAGAGTGCAGAGCTCATTATTCTGCCCCTAAAAGGCTACTCTGCAGTTCATTCTTGGGTGCTTTGTCCAGTATACCGAAAAACCTGGGAGCATGGGAAGAATGAAGGAGCAATTCTAGTGTGTAGAAATGTCAGTCCTTTTCTCTCTGCTTTGATCCAGCTATAGGATGAAGCAAAGCAGTAATTGCTGCCATTATAGAGAACAAATCTATTTGCATTTCTACAGTGCTTCAGCTCTAGCTGTGAATGCCTAATCAGTCCTATCACTGGAAAAATATTTTCCAGCCTCTTGTCAAATCTGTGTCTGATTGCAGCGCATTACTGCAAAGCCACTTCATCCATGTCCTGGCCCACATCACAGCAGGGCTGTGTGAGAATTTTTGAAGCCAATGCTGATGTGTAGGAAACAATATAGCAGTGTCTGTCAGGGCTTCAGTAACTGGGCCTCTGACAGGATCCTGCCCAGCATAACATGCAAAGGTGTTGGTGTTTCTAGATCTGTAAAACTCTAAACAATGGCTGTGTAAAGATCCCCTTACACACTTTTGCAGGAATAGTAACATTTACCCCAATATTCTCGCGAGCCTCAGCCATAATAATTACAGTGCATTTTCCTCAGCCAGACTTCCCCAGCAGTTTTGGCTGAAGGCTGTTTCTCGTTCCCTGTTCTGCATGCTTTATCGGAGTGATAAGCGCTATCGAGCTACTGCTACATCCTGATGCGAACGTAGCTGCACAGTGTGACACGTATTTGTGTATTTACCCTGAATCCCAATGAGTTGCACCTGCTTGTCTCCTAATCAGTAGTTTTGTTCTGCCTTCACAAACCATGGAAATTTAAGGACAGTTTAAGCTTAGTATGCAGTTCTCAGGACTGATAGAGCCATTTGTTTCCATCACCCAGCACAGAAGTGTTGTAATCTGGCCAAGACCCATATGCTTGTCTTATTTACACTTCTATTTCACTTGATATGTAATGCACGTGAGTCAGACAAAAATAATTTGTCCCATGATGTTTTTACATATGCATTTAAGAATTTTATCTCCTGTAATCCACTGTCACTACGTTAGAGCTGTTCCAAAGTCAAAATCATTTATAGAAATATCTCAATCTTTTCTCATCAAAACCATTCATTTCTCATGTATTTACAAAGTAAATTTTCCATGAGAAAGCAGCCAGTACCTCACAACTGCATTTCCATTTCATGAATTTAATTATCATTCTTTCGCCTCACCAGGAAACATTTAACACAATTTTCCACTTAATCATTTTAACTAAAAGCTACTGCGTTAGCTTTGGATTTTAAAGATTGTCAAACCTCATCCTGTAGAAGGGAAATTTTGTTTGTTAGACAAGACACAACAATTATGAAAGACCCTGTAATGGGAACAGCGTGTCCTGTAACTGGGCATGTGCACTCCTCAGTTAGACAAGTGCCCTTCATGAGATGCACCAAATCTGTCCTAGAGATATTACTTCCACAAACTGTTCAGGAATGCTGTAGTAAAACTCTCTTTTATACATCCAGTCTGTGCCTGTGTAAGCCTTTTTATCAGATCCCAGTGCTGGAAAAATAAAACACGTTTGTTTAGAAGGTCATTCTGCCTTCAAGGGAAAGGAAATGAAAACCTGGACAGGGAGTGAAGTAGATCTTGACACATCTGTAGATTTACGCTAGAGGTTCACTCATATATCCTACAAGATCCTATAGGTTTATATCCTAAGCCCCAGAAGGAATAAGAAATAACATCCACCTGCTGCCTTCTGCTAGCAATAACTAACCAAATTTTTTGGCAATTCCTAAGCTTAAACGGGGTCTATCCTTGGCTGTTGTCAGTGAGGAGCATGGATACAGGATAGAGCCACAGAGCATTCGTGAGCTGCTGTGTGTTTGGGCACTGTGCAGTGTGAACTATAGTAAAAGAAGGGGAAAAAAGAATTCTGCACAGGGATTTTCCCACGGTTAAACACTCCAAGGATCTCCCTGGTATGTCCAGATCTGTCAGAAGGCAGCTTGCACTCTGAATGTCTAGAACCTTCTTGGTACTGGGGACAGGACCTTTCATTGGCATTGCCATTCACTGCCTTGAACTTGTCAAGTTGCTTGGAGCATCCTCAAAAGCAGGGGGTTAGGGAATGACTCCTCTTGTCCCACCCCTCACACTCTCCACACACAGCAGTTGCCTAACATTCCATGTGTTTGGTTATTGCTAGTTTTTGCCCCAAGGGATTTACTGTGAAAATGCTGCACCTGCTGAGGCTGAAGGTAGATATTTCTTGCAACCAATGTGGCAGAAATTTTTGTGGCCAGTCACTGGCATAAACCCTGAGGCTGCCTGGGGAGCAGGGGCTGGACTAGACAGGGAACACAGAAACATAAGCTGTCTTACTTCCATCTTGTTGCCCAAATTCACTCTTCCCCCATTCCCACTGCTGCCCAGGTGGGATAATTAGCTGTGCTTTGTCATTGTAGTTTTGGGACATCACAGAGAAAACAGTCGAATCTTCTGCACATCATTCTCATTGAGCTACTTGTACCACTATTTGACTGAGCTAATCCAACAAAAATGCTAAAACTGTTTCAAACATGTTTCTGTATAGTTCATTTCATGCCCTATTTTACAGCAGGTTATTCTCTAATCTAATTTACATTATTCTGAAATCACAAACTGATCCTAATTACCTTTTAATGATAATACAAGCTCATTTAAAAGGAACATCAGATGCTCCAGTGAAAATCTGCTGTAGCAGTTTCTTGCAAATAAGATCATGGGGCTTATGTATTTTGATATGAAATATTAAGTGAAAATATGTATTTGTTTTATATGTTAAATTCAATATTTACACTGTATTTTCAAATGTGGGGCAAAAGTATTGCTGTTTCAGAATCTTTGGGGGGATTCATTCTGAAATTTAGAGGATAGCTGAATTATTCATTAATTAGTTCAGCATGAATAATAACCAGAAGCATGAATCTGTCTTCAACATAGATGGATAGCAGGTTCGGATCCAAAACTGTTTCTATACTTGGAGAGGGAATTCAAAACATTATTAGTTCTCACTTTCTTGACTCGAAATACTTTTCTTCTGAATTTCTGCTGAATTAGATTTGTTTTTTCCTTTAATCACTCAGATCTGAGAAGTCTGAGGACTCTGCATAGACAGGTCTTTTATGCTAACATTCTTGACTGTCCTGACAACTATTTCTGAAAGTTGGATTTTCTGTTATATGGAGTTCTGAAGAAAACTCATATAGAAGCTTTTTTGACACATGGAATGTTCCTGAGGTTGAAAAGACAAAATTATCCTCATGTATCCCTCTGTCAATATAATATTAAGGTGATACACAGTGATATTAAATGTTGGCATACTGGAAGTTTCAAAGGTGAAGAAAACAGATACAAAGTTTTGTTCTTGGTCCTTAGCTAATCTGTGACACTTAATGCTATCAGATGTGGCTAAAGCCATGGATTTAGCAGAGTCTTTAATATTAAAGTCAGACATTTATATTGATAATGGGATGGGATTAGCAGTCTTAACGTTTCAGAATACAAAGCACTCACTCAACTGAGAACTAGAGAGAAATTTCTCCTATTGGAGGCAATTTTATGAGCTGCAACAGGTTTTCTTCAACTTACAAAACCCCTCAATATTTAGACCAGACTAAATTATTTAGAATATTGACTTCTTGTAGGTAAAGAAGGAGCCTTGCATGTTATGATTGCTAGAATTATGATAATCACTGAACTATCTCGCTGGTGAAGTGAATTCATTGCTGACTGACTGCACCAATTAACCACTGAATGCAATTTACCTGACCCCTGGCTGACTTCGTGTGTTAGTTCAGGATGAGACAACAGTTGTGTAATCTCAGAACTCCGAGTTATTGACATTTAATTGCAGTGGTTTTAGATAATACAGTCACTGTCTTATTTTCTCTCAGTAAGCTGGGTATTTTCAGTCCTTTTTTCATAATGAAAATATCTTGGTGTTACTAATATTTTTCTTGGAATTCCACCACCTTCTGTGGAACAGTGATTTAGGAATTCCTAAAATAATTTTCATTATTGTATCTGGAAAATCTTATATCTGATTTTTCTAGATTTAATTTTTACTGTCAGGAGGGTATCTGCCTCAAAATATATGTGTAAGACTGAGTAATTCATTAACTTTCAAAGGTTCTCTCAATTTATAACACTGAGTAAAGTAAATCTTGAGGTAATGTTTAAATCTGTGTAGTGCAATAAAATATTAAGTGGCACTATGACTTGGACACAGTACAGTTGACAGTGTTTCATGGCTCATTTACCCAAGTAATTATTACATTTTACTCAGCACTCAAAGATCAAGTGCAGGTTTTTCATGGCAGAGGTTCAGGCTGTTATTTATATCATGCAAAATGGCTCTAATTTAAGTAGAGCTCAGGAACACAAGGATCCTGAAGCTGTGTAATACTCATTAGAGAAATATTAAAAATACGTTAAGTTACGTTGTGCAGTTTTGAGTGGTGGTGAATCAGTTTGTGTGTCTTTGATGCAAAATGTTGTAAAACTGTAATACAGTAAGGGCTATTTAAAAGTCTGTCCATAAAAAGAGACATGAAATTACAAAAAAAAAAAAAAAAAAAAACCAAACAAACAAAAAAAAAAACTAAAACAAACCATGAAATACCATTTATTGACAGTTTCCAGCAAAGATTGGTGACCTCAACTAACTTTTCAGCTCATGTATGTTCACAGTTTAACCCCTTTTTTCCACTCCTCACTTTTGCTACACTGTTAGCATTTACCAGCAAAATCAACAATTGTATCTTGAAATTTTGAACCTGGGCAAAATGGGTTTTCTTCCTTTTTAAAGGAAAACATCTCTATATTTCAATAGCTATTTCCCATGGTTGAATGTACTACAAAAGACTAACCAAAATAAAATTCATACTGACATGTCGCTATTCTTACTTTCATGAGCATAAATCCATAAGAAGATATTTTTAATTTACTAAAGACTCAGACACTGAGGCTCTCTGAGCACTCGGGCATTCTGCATAGCCTTGTTCAAGCCAGTCCAAAAGCCTCAAACACAAATATGGTTGGTCTTCCCTAAAGTGAAACAACTTGGGCATGACAGACCTGCAATTGTAAAGCCTCTTTTAGATCACTTTTTCTATTACCAGTGGCCCCCAAATTGACTGATACAGAAACCTGGGCTGGATATTTTATTTGCATTCAATACCTGTTTGTTTCATTGAGTAACTCTGAACAGCCTTCACTTTCCCAAAACTCCAGTAGCACAGGACTAAGGAGCCAAGCTGCCTTTGGACCCATGGTTACTGAAACACAGCCTTTCTTTCCCTGTCTGAGCTGTAAAGTGTTCAGCCTTCCCATCACAACTCCTGATTTAAGAAGCAAACAGAAGATGATCTGTGCCCATTGACAAAACCTTGGTGACAGATCTTTTGCACTGCTCATTGGTAAAACCCGAGCCAAGGCCCTCTGCACCTTCCCGAGCTCCCTGGAGCTGTTTGTCAGGCCTGGTGATGCTGAAGCTTTGTAAGGACTAAAGCTGCGCAGCTCTGACACTCAGCTGTGGGACAGTCACTGTGCCCCAGGTGATGGGGATGCCGTGGGTCTGTAAAGGCAGGTTCTTCTCTGATCTCTGTCATTTCTATAGCCAGAGGGGTTTTCTTCCTGCGTGATTTATACAGAATAACTGTGGGTAATGTTACTGTTGCTTTATTATTACCTGACACACTTCAGTGAGGTTTTCTCCTGCTTTGATTAGTGAGAAACGATTTTTTGGAGGAAAGCCCATGGTAGTACCCTTTTTAGTGACAAAACTGATTTAAAAGATGACTAAAGGAACATATTAGTACATAGAGCATAATTTGAAATAACAGATCACTGCAGCCAGAACATTTGATATGAAGAATTCTATTGTATGGAAAAAGTTATAGAAATATATTGGTATGGTAGCAATAGAAAGATCAAAATAAATGGATGAGTTTTTAATTTTCATCTCTACTATTTATGGCTTTTCAGCATATATTTTAAATTCTGACAAGTGACTTCTTTATTTCTATTATGGTATCAGTCAATCATATGTTACTTCATATGCAAGCAAGAATAAAATCATCTAGTTTTCCTATTGTTGGCTAATTAATATCGCTATTCCATGTGAAAAAGAAGAAATGTGAGGGAAGAAATATTTTTTCCTCTTTTACTTTCATGATTACAATCTGTAGCTATGTTCAACTGGCTTCAAGCTACAAGATAATCGTGTCTAGATAGGATAAGATCCTTTAGGGAGTTAGACTATGAGATAAAAAATTCTCTGCAGACTAAAAAACATATTTGGCAAGAAAGGTTTATATTACAAGTCTCCTCCATGCTACATAGCATAGCTGCACAAACACTTTAAATCTGGAATTATGCTTTTAAAACCTTTAACACAATAAATGCCCATAGTGAGATTCAGCAGCGATTATGCAATGAATAACAAAGCTGAAGAAAATACAACTGCTGATAAAATCATCAGGCAGATGGGGCTATCGGTACTGAGGATAAAGGACGTGTGTGTGTGCTGTATATCTTCACTTGCAGGTTCTGTTATATTCTATTTATGTCCTCTACAGCTTTAAATTAAGAGCAGATTCTTTTAGAACTGGTAAGTTTGCCCACTTTAGTTTGCATGAGAGGGTGCAGTTACTTTTCAAAGAAGCAGCATCCTGTAAACCAACCTGCCAATATGTGTTTATTGCCATAAATTTTTCAGCTTGCTCTGCTGTAGAGGGATACATGCTGTGATGCCAGGTCCTGCAAGCTGAGGATGTGGCTGGGATTTTTAGGAGGCAAAGCTCAGCACAGACTTCTTACCTGACCACACCACTGAGACATATTTTTACTGCAAAAGATTTGAAGGATTTTTTTCAATTTGCATTTGTCTCATCTCACATGTAGCTGAGGTACCTCATGCACTGTCATCTTGCCCCCCTTGTGCACTGTTCATGCACACACAGCTCCTCTCTCCAGTTCTTTTGGACACCCCTGTGTCTCACATTCCCAGAAGTGCTGGTCCAGGCTGGTTTTTAGAGCTGCCTTTAGGGATGTACAGCCTTTGGCTGGATAATTACATGTCGGCTGTGCTGCTTACTACATGTTACTTATATGGCCTTTTAGCCACCCATGTGACTAAAACTCTTGCCAGGCTTTCAACTCGCCTGTCTTGATGACCCTGGTATCCTTTCCCATCCCAGTGTGGTCTGATCCCATTTGTGACTATTTACAATGCCTCTGTCCTTGGCATCTTTCCTGCAGCCTCCCCATTCTGCAGCAGACATACCCCGCTTGCCTCTGCTCTAAAACTACAAATTATCTCTCTTCTCCTAGCAGTATGCTGGATAGAGGTTTTGCTATTTAGAGCTTTCTGACAAGAGCTTCCCAAAAACCCCCAAAGCAATTTTGCTGTCTCTTTTCAGATCCCTTAAAACCAGATGCTGCTAAAGGAAGCTTGCAAAAAAATAAAGCTTCCGCTGAGCTGCATCTAAAGCTCTTCCTGAGCAGTTGGAAAGTTTTGTGTGTAGTAATTACTCTGTAAAAGCCTTAGGAGATGGCTCTCTTTTTTTCCTTCTACATGTAAACAGCAGCTAGTTCAAGAATGTCCCAACCCCAGAGTAGCCTTCCTAGAGAGCAGCTTTATAAACAAACTCACTGGAACCTTCCAGCAGAGCACAGACAGCAATGTGCTTTCCAAACTCTTTCCCTCAATGACAGCAGAACTGTGGGAGTTAAAAAAACTGGACCCTGCACAAATGGAGATTCTTCCACCTCACTTTTGAGTACTAACAAGCTTCAAAATTCAGTCCAGCTTCAAAAATATAAGGACAACCTAATGCTCAGAGTAATTAAAACCTTGAAGCATTTTTGTTCTGGTTGTTCAGTGTCTGTTATTTACTTTGATTTCTCTCAGGTTTGTCAGTTTAAATGGTTTTTTGTGGTGGTGTGCTGAGAATTTGTGTGGTTTGTGTGGTTTACTTGCCAGTTCATACTGGAAATTATGGTAGTTAAAGTTCAGTTTCCCAGAAGATTCTTACTTCAGCAAGTCAAATATTTATATGGTGTTTCATCTACTGTGTAATGAGCATTCTATGCAGCATTTTTTAGAGATGAGGCACTTTTTAAGCGCCAGATTGCATAATCTGGAAAATTCTGAATTCTCATGTGTTTAATTACATTACTGTTTTTCTCTTTTCCTGCTGAATTTGTAAAATACTTTCTCTAGCTTGATGGGTCCCTCCCCAGACTTTTAAAAAAAAAGATTGGGTGTAGAAAATGTCAGGTCTCCTGCAGCAAAGCTAATCTGAATTTTATTCTTCTATTTTCTTCCTTTATTAGTGTTCCAAATCTATAACAAATCAGTTATTCACTAATATTTTTTGAAGTATCAAAACATCATTAAATCCACAGAAAATAGCTTTTACTCTGTATTATCAGAGAAGAATTATTTAGAACACAGAGATAAAGGTCCCATAGTTTAAGAGGCAACAACTTTACCAAGGCATTTCAATATAGATTGAAAAAAAAATTATATAAAATAAAATTACTTTGCAGTATTATTTTAAAATTAAGATTTTCAAAGCCACATTGAAAATCAGAGTTACATTGATTTGCAATTCGGATTCTGTTTCCTTTATATTGCCCTGAATATCTCAGCTCTGAAATTCTAAAACAATGAAAAATAAAATTTAGCATTCTCTATTAGTAAAAAAAGTCAAAAAATATGATCTCACAGACAGGAATTGGAAATAGAAGCACTATCCTACTCAACAGATTCAGAGTTTCTTATGTTAACTCCATTGGTGTCAATAGTCTGCTCTGTTTCAGCAGTGGGCACTGGGCTGGGAATGTGTTCCAGTGGGACAGGAGCATTCTGCAGGAAATTCAGAGTCACTGATGTTTTGATTTATTTACAACCTATTAATAGGCATTTTAATAAAATTCTTAACATATATTAAATGGATTTTTGAAAACGTATAAAGCAATCAAATTTACTGCAATTTGGTGTAAACTTGCTAAAAATATATGTATGTATCAAATGAAATTACAGCAATCTTAAAAATAAATAAACTATTTTTTTCCAATTCTACTTTATAATAGCAATAGGGCATCAGTGCAAAACATTTCCTTGGGATTAATATGCTATTGTCAGTGCTGCACACTTTCCTTGGATTTCCAAGAACAGCTGTGTTGGGTAGCACTGGATGCTGTGTGATATCACTGCCATTGGGAGCTCAGGTATTCAGCTGGGATCCAACTCTTCAGTATGTGGAATTACCATTACTAAATTTGCCAAATAGCTAAAACTTAATTTTATTTACTATTTTTAAATATTTTTTTAGATTAGGAAGAAGAGTATCTCTGGTCAAAGCTGCAGGCAGGTTTGGGCAATTATTTCTAAAAGACATGGCTGTGCTCACTTCCATTACTGTGGCTTTTGAGACAACCGAAAACTGGGAGAGCCACACCACAGTCAGTTTTTGAAGGACTCATTCCTTAAAGCTGACAAATTCTGCTGGGGATGAAAAGACTAAGCTCACTGCAGGGTCGTGAGTCGTTATTCTTTGGGAAGGGAGAGAAAGTGAGCTCCTCCATCAAGGAGAGCCACAGCTGGAGACAGTGTTTAGGGCAAGTGGTGGTGAACTGTTTGCTACAGAGCTTTTGTAAATATGTACACAAGTCCTCAGGGCCACTGGGGACTGCTGTGGTGACCTATCTGCTTCCCTCCTTGTGCAATGCAGTGAGCTCGGTGAAGTATCTGAAAGCGATTCCTAATTAACTCTCAGGCTGTTTGTTAATTACACTTTATCTGTCCCTCAGCTCTTCTGTGTTTGTGACTCTGGGAGCACCTCAGGAGGATAGCTGAGGGCGAAACTGAGCTCAGGATGAGCACGCATGGAACTTGGTGAAATGATTGGTTCAGAGTCTGTAGTTACAAGAGCGCAGTTGTCGATTTATGTGTATATGGAACAGCTATTGAATGCAATGGGGTTTATTATTAACTAGACTGAAAACGTACAAAATTGTAAAAATCTGCAACAGGTTCTAACAACAAGTAAATCTTTTTCTCAAGTTATTTCAACATTGTTATTGGAATGCACATCTCAGAGAGCACTGCCTAGTTATATAAACCAGTGATAACATTTCCTGTGAGACTGGTGAGGCTGTAGCAGTGCATTTTGAAGTGTGATTTGTTGCCTCACTGTCACTGCAAGTTGTTAAATATGCCCATTTAGAGACCTTCTGTGGAACTTTGAGTGCCACTAACATTTAAAAGCTGATAGAATAAAACAATTCATTTAGAAATACAGAGCAAGCCACAGAGCTGATAGTAGAACTGCCTTTGTTAAATGTTCTACATTAGACAAATTAGTCTTAATAATGTCTTCTTAAGCTTACCTTATCTTTCCTTTTGAAAAATAAACAGACCAATCCATTGTTCTCTGCTACCAGCAGATTACAATTATTCAGAAAACTTTTGATTTGGAATCATCTCTGACATTTCAATATAATATTTGACAGTTGAACAGGAAATAGAATTTTTATTATACTAGTTTATGTTCAGTATTCATGTGATACATTCATTGAAAAGAAGCTGAAGAGAATAAGAGCCTATTTAATACTGTAAATTAAACATAAGTATTAAATACTCTGTCTGAATACCAGTCTTGTCTTTGTCCTGACAGGTTGATAATGTATGGCTTTGTGAAGGCCATGGTACACATTGGCCAATTACAGCAATGGGAATTCCACTTCACTGACTGTTTATTTTTTGGATCGCTGATGTCTGCCACAGATCCAGGTAACCATTTCAAATAAATTACTTTTTCAAAAGTCAGAAGAGTAAATAAGAACTGTATATGCTGTAGAAGTGTTCAAAGTCTCTGTTCTTGATTTTTTTCTTTCCTTAGCTGTTAAATATCTGATATTCTGATAATCATAAGTCAAATCAGCTGCAGAGGCCCCTTGTGGGTTTTTTAGTAACTGATTTTCCTAGGTTTAGCTCACAAACTTTGTAATTGAGGTTGCTGAAAAGATGGGGAAAATGTTGTTCTCTGACCTTCAGGACACCACCTGTTGATTGCTGATAGCAGAGCTGCTGTGACCTGGAGCCTCAGAGCTGATAATCACAACCTCACACCCACGGGTGATCTCAC
This sequence comes from Acanthiza pusilla, assembly GCA_036630365.1. Classification (NCBI taxonomy): domain Eukaryota; kingdom Metazoa; phylum Chordata; class Aves; order Passeriformes; family Acanthizidae; genus Acanthiza; species Acanthiza pusilla. The sequence continues at coordinate 11,421,830 of JAXCHO010000026.1, read as the reverse complement.
CCCGTCTGGAGATACAGGGAATGGAGCTTTCATGTTTGGCAATATAAATACTGTTTATAAGGTATCAGTTACAGCTTGAACACATGAGAAATACAACTCTAAAAAATCAGACACCAAAAGATTGACTTGAATTTGCAGATGTGAGATTTAAAACCTGAAGTTACAGTAAATGGCAAAGTCTGTAAAGCAGACTGAGTCAATTTTGAAATCACAGAATTACAGAATCATTTAGATTTGGAGGGATGTCTGGAGGTCTTCTAGTCCAATCTTCTAATTAAACAGGCTAATCTCAAAGTTAGCCTAGGTTTCATAGATTTGCCCAGGGTTTATTATACTGAAAAAGTTAATAAGAGTACTCAGATAGTAAAAGGAAAGTATTGCTATTTGCAACAGTGGGAGCACAGTAAAGGAGATGGTGAACAGATTTTTTTCTATGTTATCTACTAAGACAAAGTACAAATTCTGCAAGGGTACATTGGATTTTTGCAAAATTTTCAGCTGAGCTGTTAAAGGAAATGGAACAGAAAACATTTTGTGATGCATGTGAAATGCTGCATTAGTGTAAAAAACTACCCTTGAGAAGCTTCTCTGAGAAACTTAGGAATAAAGCTTTTGAATTCCTGGCTTTTAAAAGAAATGAGAAAAAGGAAATGAGTTGTCAATATTTAACAAAAGATTTTGGGCTTGTGATTTCTCATTCTGATGGCTTAAAATGATGGTACAAAACAATTTATTTCCACAAAACCAGTTGTTGCAAGATTACTGTAAAAGCTGCATCAAAATGTTTTTCTCAAATTAATCCAAACATCCAATATGCTGCCACTTCTAAGATCACCCAGCTACATTAATAAGATTCAGCTCATGATGGGAGCCTTTCCTCAGAACAAGAGAAAAACATTGAAGTTGGAAGCACAAGGAAAACCTAAGAAAATAAACTGCTTCTGGAATAAAAGCATCCTTACAATTTCCAAGTTTTTTCTTGATAGTGCTATGAATAGGGTTTTGCAGCTGGCTTGGTTTCTTCTCCCATTTTTCAGTCCAAGACTGTTTCGTTTCACAAATGTTGACTTATGACGAGTAATGTATAAGACAAAAGCACTGATTTTGATTGTAAGAGTATTAAATCACCACTGATTAATCTGGAACAATCAAGAGGGAAAAAAAAAACCAAAACAGAAGCTCCTCTTACACTGTAAGGAATAAGTGAAAAGGATTACTTTTCCCAGAGTTTTAAACAGGCTTAAACTAAAGCTGCAATTGAGAAAAGTATTTTTAGTGTGACAAACTGTCATTGATTAATATAGTTTGTAATTACTCCTCTGCTTATATAGTGCACCTCCAAGAGTTTTTTAATGTTCAGTCTTGCTCCCTCTGCTATCAATTCACAATATTCTAAGCTGTTTCATGTGTTCACTAGTCTTATCCATAAATTTCAAACCCTCAAAGACTTATGAGAATTTTGAATTAGGTTTTTCATTAATTAAATGGCCAACACTGCTGAAAATATTTAATTGTGTTGTAGGACTTGCTAGTAAATTATCATCTCAAGTATGTAAAGAGTTCACTGGCATTCCAAATCAGTGAAAATATGGTGCCCTAGAGGACTGATACATATTAGGGCATAAAATAATCAATATAAAGATTTTATATGTGATGTCTAGGGTTCATTTTGGGTTTTTTTAAAGAAAACTTTAGCAAAATATTGTTAGTGTTATCAACAATAAATTAGTCTTAAGATGATAAATTCCTGTCAGATTTGCTACATGATTTTTCATTTCATTCTTCACTGTGTAGGATTATAAACTCATTTCAAAAAGAGATTTAATTTCCCTTGGCTGTGGAAAGCAATTAAGTCTCAAAAGATGCTAAAAACTGATCTGTTGACTTGACAGAAGTTGGTTTGATTGAGCTCCATATTTGTAATAATAAAGATGACTGATAGATGTTTACATGTTAAATAAAGACTTTTACTGTCAGGGCAGTAAACAAATGTACGCCAGCTAAAATTTTCTAATATTGTTAAGAAGAAGGAAATAATGTCATAGCACTCTGTAGGTTTTAGTTCTGAAGGTTATCTGAAGATTTTTAATCTAGATATTTTTGCATTAAAATAATTCAGAAAAATTTCCCTTACAGGCTGTGTGTTCCCTTACATAGAAACATAGCACTTGAGCTAAGATTAAGAAATTAATTTATGACTGGATATACTTGGGACTGTGTTTTGCATTATAGACTGTGATCCTTAAATATCAACAGTACTTTGTGATGCCTCAAAAAACTTTGATGTCTCTAGAAAGGAATGTTAGAAACTTTGGGGACAAAATAAGGTTACTCTCAACCAAGTAGTTTGTCTTACACAGAACATTTCCTTCCAATAATTTATTATTTTCAGTAGAGAAAGTTTCTCATTTTAAGACTTCAGGTGAGAGGTTAGATTTTAAGAAATAGAATTTTAAAATTCCCAAATTATCCCTTTGTTATTCTTTGATTTAAAACATGGGACCGGTATCTACATTTTTCTTTATTCTGATCAATAGGCATAATTTATCACATTGTCAGGGAAATCATATCTTCTTGTTATTTCATCTGCATAAAACAGCACAGATCTCAGAGTTTCACTGTTGAAAGGGTTTCCTTGTGTTAGTGTTAGGGTTTGATTTCTACTGTACCCTGACTCTTGGAGTGGTTTGCTGTGATCCCTTCGAGGGGACAGAGAAATTCTACCCTGTGTCTGTGTGTGTCACTGCTCAAGGACAGCCACGTGAGTGAGGAGAAGGTGAGATGTGGAGCCCCAGCCCTTGGTCCCTGCCCATCAGGGACCTGCAAAGTGAAACCAGGACTGGGGACTGGTGGCACAGCTGGGCTCTGACTGACAGGCAGCCTCAGAGCCCAGGCTCAGCGCATTCAGGGTGCCTGTGGCTGCAGTGGAATCATGAACAGAGCACACCTGGCACAGGGATGGAAACACAGGACCTCTGCCTCAGCCACCAAAATAAACCAGTAGTACAACTGTGGCCATTTCCACAGCTGCTGCTGCTAACATGCTCTGGGCAGTGACCTTCCCATCCAAAGACATTTCACATACCTTTAGCCCTTCTGTTTTGTTTGTTTGTTTGTTTGTTTTTAATTTTTGACATTTCAAGTATAAAAAACAGATTCACCTTCACAGGGTTTGCCGAAGCACAGCTTTTTCTAAGCGATATAAACTCCCTTACCTTTGGTCACATTGGCAATCACAAGGTTCTTCCCTATTTGAAGTTACTATGGTTACAGCTGAACTGGAGCTGTGGGTTTCACTGCTCTTGTTATTGATAAAATTGGATATTTATCAGAAAGAGCAGTTTCTGTTTCTCACTAAATCAAAGGATTTTGCATTAAGAAGCATAATGTATAAATACAACAGGGTAATGCATTTCAAACACTGATTATGTAAGACTGTTTATAAATGTGTTTTTAATTAAAATATATGTCTGCTTTCTTCTTATTCACCACTGAACTAATCTGTGAGTGCTGTGACTTATTAATAGAGAAAGGAGTTTATAATTCAAATTGGAATCTTTATTTTTAGACAAAGTTAATAGGAAATAAAAGTTAGATTCCTCTCATCTTATTTTCTTCCCATTTGATACTGCCCTCCTAAAAGAATTTGGGCCCATGAGCCTTGAAAGATAATAATAGTTCTGGTGAGAAGACTAAGGTGCAATAATAACAATACTTTATATAATGGTGTAATTTATTTTCTGAGTTTCCTTATTCTTTTAAAACTAACAGCAAAGCAGCATTGGGTACAGTTAGCACAGGGATTGTTGCAGTTTGATAATTCAGTTATATACACTTTTTACAGGAATTTATAACTAGACAATTAGTTTTACATATGTCAAAAGATTCCTTTCACAAACCAGCTCCACAGACACTTCTTATGACTTGGGTACAATTAAAATGATGTTGAGCTTAGCATGTGACAGATGTTACCTCAGTCCATGAAGTCAAGGAAGAAGTGAATCAGTTATGTTGGCATAAATACTGTGAAAATCTTAGATGCCTCACTGTTTCCTGCTTCCCATCACTGAATTTTTAACTGAAGTTCACAACCCTTTCTGAGTCAGCAGCTCTGCTACATGTTACTTCTATTTGTGTCAGTTTTCTACTGCCACAAAAGGTGTTTGTACTCCCCCAATGACCTGTCCTTCCAGCCACTATTTCTGTCCTCATATGCTTACATTGAAATAAGAGATTTAATTTAATTTAATGAAAGGTAGTTTGGTATTTTTATAATACATAATGTGTCTAACGAATTTTACAAGTCTTTGAGTAGTTACCACACACAGAAAACATGCCCTGATTTTCCTGTTCCTCAGCAATGCCTTCAGAAAGCAAGAGGCCAAGCTGACTGAAGTGCAGCATGTACAATCTTTATTTAGATATCGAAGTTCTCACAGACTAGATGTCTTACTGTGGTATAGGATTATTTTAAAATTACTCCCCTTGAGTTTTAAAGTCATCCATTAAACAAAACATCATGTGACTTCACTGGAGATGATGACTATTCCTAGAGCATTGTTCTATCCAGAGGTAACTTAAATTGAGTTTCTTCCACAGCAGAGTATCACGTCCCTTTTAATGTGTCCATTCTGACCTGTGCCCATAGATTCTCATAATTAATGAAGGCAAATGTGATCATGGGCAAATGACTAGACAGTGGTGGTCAAGACAAGGTGAAAATGTTTCCCTGGGCTCCTAAATGGGGTGGAGGCACTAAAGATCCTGCAGTTCTCTGTTCTTAGGCAGAAACTCTTTATAATTTTCATTCATGGGTTGGCTAACGCAACAGAGCGTGTTTCTTTATTGTACAATATTATGCTGAAAGGAGATTGCAAACACTTCGAAAGACATGATTAGAATTCAATATGATTCCTGTAATGATTTAAAATAGACAAGGATAAGTGCTACGCTGAAAAATAAAGCATCTTCATAGATAGCAGATAAGAAGTGAGCATTCACTTCTGAAGAGGATTTCAAGTTTGCAGTCTATGAAACTGAGTCATAAGTACCAATACATAACAAAAAAAAGGAAAACAGGAATTATTAACATGTTCTACAGCATCTTTTCATTCTATTTCTTGACAGCCAGTGTCAACTACATTACTGGGATCTGGTTTTTGGTACTGTGTTTCAGGAAAGATATGAGCTGATTAGAGGGCAAGAAAACATTACTAAAAGGAGGAGATCGAAAGAAGTGAGTCATTTTAGGGAGGAGATGTCTGAAATTAGTCTTTGAATAGACAAAATGCTGCTGGAAAGAAAATCAGAATAAATATGACAAATTATTCGTCTCTTATTAGGCTAGGAATGGAAATTACAGACTTGAAGAGCAGGAGGGGAGATTTGGGTTAGACATGATTCAGGAATAACTGCATTTATAAATTGTATGAATACTGAAGAGTGAGTTAGTCTCCCTTGGGATTTGTGTTACCAGCATCATTTCAGTTCTTTAAAAACCAATCAGATATTTATTTATCTGTCAGCAGTGGCAGGGCTGAGGTTTTCTCTGTCTTGGGCCGGAGAGGCAGAGGGACAGAGCAGAGACCAGAACCCTTCAGTCAGGGACAGGTAAAGATTCAATAACCTCCACTGGAAATGGGAGAATATTTGAAATGGAGGATACTTTCTGAGAACTGGGTGAACTGGGAAGTTTCTCCCAGAACAGGCAATTGATGCATTACTGTCCTGCTTGCTTTATTATTTTGCTTTCATTTGAAAAGATTTTTAGTCATCTTGCTGGGAGAGACAGCAAGAAGAGAAAGTTGTTTACTTAGGAGGTGAGAGGAATGTGTAGGCATCTGTCTAATTGGCTTGGCCTGCTACACACACACCCCAGCAGCACATTGGACTTTGATTACTGTTTTCTTTTCCTTCTATCATTATCACAGGGACTATTAATGAGAGCACAAACTAATTAGCTAATAAGCAAAAGCTGAAAGTGGCAAATAGTTCTAGAAAACGAGCCTGTTTTCATGCCAATGACATTAGAGAGCAGGAGACTAAACTCAGTCCACATTTAGCACATTAAGTCAGCATTGCTAATGAGACAAAAACCTGAATATAGATGTTGGTGAACCAAGAAAATATCTTTTGTCAATAAAGCTTCTGCCTACACCTTTGAGCTATTCTGGGCAAAGAACTCTTTTCCCAGTTTAAATTATAGCTGCGGTGGGAGTAGATGGGTGAGGTTACCAGGCTGGTTAAATATAACAATCTAATTTAAATATAGCTACATCAGCAAATGTTCAGCTACACACATCTCCTAAATTGTCTTCTGTAGAATAACACTTCCAAAATTCTTCAGAGATAACACATCAACAGAGATCATTTTGACATAAAATCTCACAGTAGAACTGTGAATCTATTTTGGGTTTATAAACTGATTTTGAGTTTACATAGATATTTAAGTGCCATTTAGAAAATCTTAGCAGTAATGCTTTCAAAGTTCCAAGAAATGTTATTAAGACAAAGCATAATCAGCTGGCCATGTTTTTGTGTGAACTATCAGAAGTCATGTGAATGTAAAAATATATAATTTTCATTTCTGAAATGTCAGATGTGAACATGGCATCCCAGAGGCACTCCTAAGCTTTGGGATTCCTGGGCGATGAGGACTGGGCCAATTGCACAATTATGTACTAGAAAGAGCACCAGTAAAGCAGGGAGCTACCATGTAATTTTTAACCAGGCAGGTAATCGGGGGTCTTTACATTAAATTCTGTTTGAAAAGAGAAACCTCTGCTTTGTCCGTGAAAAAGAGAAAATAATAAGAATAATCAGAACAATACATAAAGAGAACATAGCCTTCTTCAGCTGGAGATTATGAAGTGTGAGATAGACCCTAGGAAGGATTGTGATTCCCTGTCTGCAGGGAAGGAAACTGAGGCATAAAATAGATAAGGCCTAAGTTAATATTTACAGAACTTAATTACCTGAATATGAATCAAACGTCTAAATGCTCCTGAGGATGCGTGTCTAAATGATTTGCTCACCTTAAATTTAAATTCAACACACTCTATTCTTTCTATTGCACTGGCAAACTGAAAATCAAATCCAGGGTATAACTCAGGGGGAAGGAAGGAGCTTGAACTACTGATATGCTGAAGGATCCTTAGAACAGGCTGCAGGTGTCAGATATCCTGGTTTGGGTCAGAGGCTCCACGGGTACAGATGTGCTCCATCCGAGCTGAGTGTGGGTCAGGGCAGGGCAGTGAGGATGGATGTTCCTTAGTGAACACGTGGAATAGATGGATAGTGTTATTATCTCCCCTGAAAACAGGTAAACCACTACTCATCACACGCAAAATCCACAGCAAAACCCACATTTTTTCAGCATCCTTATTTCTCTGTGGTCACAAGATCACAGTGCTTTATGCACAGTGAAATATGCCGTGACATTTTCATTTATGCAAGATTCTCTGTGTGAGAGGGAAAGCTTCTTTCTAACTCAGCTGAAGCACCAAAACTCATAGACTTAATGAATTTAAGGATCTTCTGTTTTCCAGTGGATCCTTTTTAACTCATTTTTATCCACTTAGGCAGTATATAGGATTGGGCTATTCAAAACCAATATTCTAACATTGCTTTATTTCTCGAACTGCCAGAGGAATATGAAAATAACAACTCTCTTTGCTTTGTTTCCACACAGTGACAGTCCTTGCTATTTTCCATGAGCTGAATGTGGATACAGATTTATACACACTCCTCTTTGGAGAGAGTGTCCTGAATGATGCTGTGGCGATCGTGCTGACACAGTGAGTTACACCCACCTCCATTCCTTACGTGGTGACATAATGCGAGCTTTAATCACTGATACCATTGTCACTGATATGGTTTGTTCAAGTATAGCTGTAGTATTTGAAGGTTTTCTTACGAAGATGTAGATTTAGAATTTTTCTTGGTTTGTTAAACACTAGAATTCCAATTATATTATTAATAGTAACTATATATCCAGCACGCAATTTTAGTTCATGGTCTGTAACCCAGAAAGCAGTATATTCTGTAAAATGGTAAACATAATTTATTATGATTTCTCATCTAAACAAGGTACCTTGAAAAAATAATGCTAAATGAGCACCAAGGACATAGGGCAATTTTAACATTTGAGACAGGTTCTTTTTAATTTTTGATAGTTTCTATTGATTTTAGACAGGTTCTATTTATTTTTATATTGGAAAATCTATTATTTTCCAAGCTTAAAACCAAAAAGTGGTACACAGTATCTCAGTTTGTCTACTTCTGTCTGTGGAAGCTGGCACAGCTTCAGCTGATAATATTATCTTAAATTTATATATAGCTTTTTTATTCTCAGGAATCCTCAAACAGATCACAAATGATGGGCCAAAATCACACAAGTATGTGCTGTCCTAAAAACACAGATGCTAAGTACATGATTAATGGGATCTCAAGTTTACTCCACTCTACATGTATTATATGCTTCCTGGAGCTTTGCTAGAAATACAAATAATCCTCTCAGATAATCTTAAAAGTAACGGAACTGCAAAATCAAATTCAGTTCTCCACGATATTTGAAGATGCTTCACAGTAAGCCTCAATTCAGTGCCAACTTTCTCCTTAAAAAGTGGTCCCTTGAACTAGGATTTATCCTGTCCTTCAGAAAAAAACTTAAAGAGTTTACAGTAGTTAAAAAATGAGCTTAATATTTTGTCTGAAGCCCCATGGAGTTTCAACTTACAGTAACTGAATTGCAAAAAACCCTATAATTTGTTTCACAATACAAAAAGGAAATAGTATTCTTATTTATCATTCTCCAATTATCAGTCTAGTAGCATTCCCCTACACTGAACTCCTCACACTGTTTTCAGAGCAAGAGCAATCTTTTCAAACACTGTCAAGTGTCTGAGCACAGCAGTTCAGGATTAGGTACAGCGTGGCTGTCACATGCAGGGACCAGGGTTGGAATGTGTCACTTAGGAGAGCCTGGTACATCAGATAATAAAATGCACTAAAGGAAAACTAAGCAAAGACCTGACAACTCCAGAGAGAGAACAGACAGAAAAGCACTGGAGTAGCTATTAGAATTAGAAAGAAGCATGTAGGTTACAATAAGTCTGAGATTTTTATCTCTCTCCCTTGGCATTGTTTAATAACAGCCTAGACATTTTCAGCTCATTTAGACTCTTCCTCTGTTAGTGCAAGGCTCCCAGACTGAGAATAGCAAGGCTCCAAGCAAGTCAAGGGAGCCCAGAATGTTTTAAGTCTCTCTAGTTTTCAGTCACCCTGATGCCAAAGCACAGGGATCTCCCAAAGGTGCAACTCAAGGGCAGAACAAATCTAAAAACAAAAGTCCCATCAGACAGTAAATGATTCATGAATTTCTAAACTCTATTCTTCCCAGAGTTCAAGTCTAGGTTATGCACCTCAGCCTATCTCCTTCTCATGTTTTCTTTGCTGTACATAGGAGATTACAAATCTTTACTATAGAATCTCTTGTCGCTGGAAAACTGATGTATTTTGTTGTATACTGATTTTCTTGTGACTGATACTTTGATTTCTACAGTCATTTGTAGAGGCTGAAGAGAATATATGGCACCATCAGTTTCACATTTCATTACTCTCTGGCTTAAATAATCAGCTTCTGCACAAATACGATGTTTCTGCAACCCAATATGCTCTTCCTGTAGCATTTTAAGTAAAGATATACTGTTAACCACATCAGCTTCAGGTCATTAACACCCCACTAAACCAACCTGAGTTTAAATGAAGAATATTGTTTTTCTGTCACAGCAAAAGAACAGCTATTTTTTTTCCTGTAACCCATACCAGTCTTGTGTGCAAACACAACATGTTCATAATTACAGCAATAGAAGTCTATTTTAAAAGGTGTGAGAATAATGTTTACAAATCTGGAAAAGCAATAGTAAGTCATTTAGTACACTATATAATGACAGCCAGAAAAAATAGAATATGAACATACACATTGTCTTTCATTATCTAACAGAATAAATAAACTAATGTCTGCAGGAGTGACTCACTGCAGGAAAGGCAGGAAGAGAAAAAAGAGAAGGCCCTCATGGCTGGAGGTGGCAATTTGGCAAGGTGAAGGTAGTATGGCTGTCTGCCAACAAGGGCTTAGATTGATCTCTCTCCTTTCCTCTGCTTCTCCCTCCAATCTCTGTTTTCCTGTGCTGTTTCCATTTCCTTTCAGCAGGACAGCAGCAGGACCAGCTACCCTGCATTTTTCCTATGGATTTAGCAAGTCACATGAGCTGTGTGCTGCTGTAAGAGTGTGTCCAGACAGTGGCCAATTGCCCTCAGAAAATACTAACCAAGGACACGAGTTCTCCGGGCCGATTGAACAACTCTCCTCTGGCCGTGCTGCTACACCAAACACCTGGGTGTTTGTGATAATTGCAGGAATTCGTTTATACTGTGCTATTTTAAGATAATCTGTGCAGGAGGGATCGCTGTGACTCAAACTGACAGCAGTGGCTGCAGGAAGGCTGACAAGCTGTTGTGCATCTGGGAGAGCTCACACACACAAGGGCCTCTCCAAGCAAGGGCATTGGGGATGTAACAAGGATTTTCTCCTACAGAAATAACTTCCAGAGTTCCTTGCAACTTTTCTTTATGAAGATCGAATTCTCCTTTAAATAAAAAGTTTGTGAGAATTCTCACAGAAAATAAACATCAAGAATTCAAAGTATTTAATAAAAATGAGAGCAGAGCCTGACAACACAATATTTGTTAGATTACTAAACATGTCTGCTTTTATCCAGAACAACCCACGTGACTAATTATGCCACAAAGATTTCCTACATACTTTGTTTTCCAGAATACTGACTGAGGAAAATCCTGGTAAAAGTAGTTTCATGGTTCCACTAAAATATTTCCAGGATGAACATATACCAACTCAGGTCATAACCTACCTCTTTTCCACTCGAAAAATACTTTCATCTAGTCCAGTAATACCATATACAAGTTAATATCATGCTCAAAGCATTCTTTTGGCAGAAGGTGCCCTGGAAGCTTGTATAGGGCTGTCCAAAATAACATGGCAAAGGTAACTGATTTATTGAAACGGTAACAAATTTCTTGAAAAACAGTATCAATTTCCAAGGGAAATAACTCAGAAGCCAGAGTTCAGCTCAGTTTGTGCTGAGCACCCTCTAAGGTTGGCTTTTCTCAGACAGTGATCCCTATAATTATCTTAGGCAGACAAGAAAATTCCTTCTTACACACTGGTGATTCTTACTGGTAGGCACAGTCATCATATCACTGATTTTAGTACAGTTTAGATCTTTTCAAAATATAAGAAACTCTTGTGATACAATGGACCATAAAAAGGAAAATTAATAAGAATCTTTAAACCTTTCCGGTTCTAGGTGTTTGTTTACCTGTATTGTTAGTATTTCAGTGGTTTTAATTCTGTTATTATGTCACTGAACTTGAAGGTAGCATAGACAGGAGAGAAATGTAATCAGAGACTGAAGAAACAGACATTTGACAAACATCAAATATAGTTACAAATATTCAGTCTATGTTTCATGTTGTCATTGGCTCGGTGAGGTAACTGCCCATTGTCTGCAAGTGTTATTTTCCTATTTCTCACAATTTCCAATTGTTATTCCTTGTGCATTATGTATTAAAATCAGCAGTTCTGCAAAGGACAAGAACAGATATTGTAACTATGCTGCTGAATAATTAAGTTGGGAGCTGGGAGCTGCAGGAAATAATATTGGCTTTGAAAGCTATGATGGGTGTCTCCTTGATGCATATCTCAGTAGATGTGAAGCTCCCTTTATGATTATACTTTTCTTTTTTCTTTTGTCATGGACTGTCTCTAATTTGGATCTTTTGCCCTTCCATTTTTAGAGCATTTTCCTGTATAGTTTTTGCCACACTTTGATCCCTGAGTACATTGAATAACAAATTTTGCAGAGGAAAGACAGCTGAATGTTCTCACAACATATTTTTCCCTCAAACTGCAGTTATATTCAGAAAGTGGCCTGTAAAAGTGACATCATGGGCTTCCATATATGCTGTGTCAAAACATTTTGTTTTATGTGTATAAATTAAGAAACAAAGACTTTTCTCTTAGCCAATCCTTTGTTTCAATTTTCTCCTCACCTGTAGGTACCTGGGAGTTTGTTCAGTCTAAGAGCACAGTAGATTCTTCAGCCTGAAGCCCCTGCCTCATGCTGAGATTTGTTAGGCACTATTAGCAAATGGCAAAAAGTGTGATGGCATCAGTATTGAGTCATCACAAAAGAAAAAAAAGAATGTTGGTTTCTCTATAGCCCCTATATTTTTAGACACTTTTTAAACCCTGTATTCATGCAAATTCTTGGTGTCTTTTACTGTACTATCTCAGCCACTGGAGCGAAAAAGAAACTCATTTAAGTTCTACTTATTTTCAACATGTATCTGAGTGCAGAGGAGATGTTATTCCCACATTCTAGGTATATCATTACACAAGAAATCGTGTAAAAAACCACTTCTATCCATAAGTGGGCCCTTATGTACACACAGTTAATAGCTTTAGTGTACCTACACGTAAAACTCTTCAGCCTAGGAAATTCCTTTTCAAAATTATAAAAGCCTCATTCCTTGCCAATTTCTGTACAAAGCATGCACAGAGCCTTTGCAGGAAGGAAAATAAAAGCACCTGTGCCATCGGACAGGTGACAGAAAGGTAAAAAGTATCAACACATGCAACATTTTCCTGCTTAAAGAAAATAGATTTCTAAGTGTGAGAAGAGACGGTGAAATAAAGATGTAAGAAAATGCTGGGGAAAGCAACAAATGGGCATTGTGAAGGCATGGCTAGGAAAAAGAACAAAGATAAGGCACATTGTGTAACTACAGATCATGGCAGTGATACATAAACCTGCAGCTAGGACTCTTTAGAGGAAAGAAAATCTTGTTTGCTCATAGGATGCAGAAGAAAACATGATTATCTTTCTCTGATGCAATTTTGCAGTTTTATAGTGTTTTGTTATGAATGTCTATGTTGAAATCCTTAAGCAGTACATCAAAATCTACTCCTGAACTGTAGAAAACTGGCAACAGAATAGGAATTGGGACAGCCAGTTCTAAAGAGTGATGTGCTGCAATCAGGCAGTGAATATGAATTCAGAAAAGGAATGAGATTTTGACAGAAGTACAGGGGATTGTTCCCAGACCCTTTCTTTCTAGCTCTCTTTACATTAACAGGTTGGGCAGACCTGGAGGCACAGAGGCCTGGATGAGCTCGGTTTGAGCAGGTTTAGACTGAGGGGCTGCCTTTGCAAAGCCTGACCCAGAAATCACAGCTCAGAGTAAGACCAGCCCTGGAACCCAACACGCACAGGGACTGTTGCTCTATGGTACTGATTTGCATGACCTTGAATCCTTGGCAAATATTTAGGGATTTCAATGCCTGCGAGCTACAATTCTGGACAAATGACTATCTGGATCTTTGGATACAGGTCTTGCCTCAATCCAGATAAATACTATTTTTGATTTTATTCCCACAAAGATTCCTGAGGAGGGATGTCTGTAACGTTGTGGAGTAGAATAAAATAAAATTCCCTGAAAACCTGAAAGCAAATGAAAAGCTGGATGGAAGCTCAACCCAATGATTTCACTTACTGGTTCCCTTTAGACAAGATGAATTTGGCTACTATTCCCAATATTGTTGGAAAGACTTATATATCAAGCAGCCATTCATCCAAATAACAGAGTAATTTATAAATTAATAGGGCGAGGAGTTAATTGTGTAACAAGTTAGTGAGTGATTTTAAAAGGTAGATAAGGAGTCTTTTTTCTCTATTATTTCTATAATAATGAAATTATGGTTGTCCATCTGCTCTTTTTACCTTTGAGGAAGGGTTTAGTCCCAGCTTATTTTGTTGATGATAATTAGAGTTTCACGTCACTGACCATCTGGAATAGGAGATGTGAGCACTGGGAAGCTAACCAAACTTGCTATTAACAGGAACTTTAAAAGAGCTTCTTTCCCAGAATAGAGGAAATCCCACATAAAATGTTTGTGTCCTTGTGTAATAAAACTTCATTTCTCTTTTCCTCCATGAACTTGACTGTACAGACCAGTGTTATGCTTAAATCAGAGGAAAAACGCCGTTGAATTTCTGTAATGTTTGTTAAAGCTGGGATTTCAGTATGAAAATGGGCACTCAGAATAGAATGTTTTTAGGAGGTAATTCCCATTACTCAATTTTTTCATTTTTCAGTATTTCGTACTCCTTTTTTCAGTATTAGTGGCATATTAAAATTTTTCTTAGGGTCTAGTTAATATATGCTAAAGGTCTTACTCACTGTGGTGCTGGGTCTGTCTGAGCTGAGTTCATTTCCCCACAGCAGCCCTGGCAGAGCTGTGCTTTGCACTGGGAGCTGGAAAGGTGTTGATAACTCAGCAGTGTTTGGGCTGCAGCTGAGCAGCTCTGGCACAGCATCAGCACTGCCTCTCCAGCGTCCCAATGGTAGGAAGTGGGCAAAGCCTTGGGAGAGGCCACAGCCAGGACAACTGACCTAAACTGACCAGAGGATATTCCATACCGTTTGACCTGCTCAGCAATAAAAGCTAAGAGAAAGGAAGAAGGGGCAGATAAATGTTACTGCATTTATCTTCCAGAGAAACTGCTACACGCTCTTGGCTGGGCATCACCCACTGATGGGGTGAATAAAACTTTTGTTTTCCTTTGCTTTCACATACAGCTTTTGCTTTATTAATGTGCCTTTATCTACACTCCTGAGCTGTTTTCCATCTTATCTTCTTCCCCCCACCCCATCCCACAGAGAAGGGTGTGATGGAGTGGCTGGGTGGGCACCTGTCATCCAGCCAGGGTCAGCCCAGTTCTCTAATTGGCACTGCTTTGTCTCTGCAAGTTATTTGAACAGGCAGCCTTCAGTGGCAGACTGCTAAACTAGAGTAGATTTCAGTGAGCAATGTTATGGAGGTTGCCCTCAGGGATGTATGAAGATACAGCTTAGCTCAAATCAGCTGGGAATGTCTGTACTTGTCAGACCCAATCAAATCAGAGCAGCTGCAGGTACCTCTGCCCATTTATACACAAAGTGACGGGTAAGTTTTAAGCTCAGAATTAAGAATGCTGCGTGCAGTCCTTGAAAATCACACCTAAGTGGCAATTATTTAGCTACACTTCCCCTACAAATGACCAAACTGGCATAAAAGCTTCTTCATTTCAAAGATTTCTATTGGGAACTCTTCAGAACTGAAGTACACCCTGGTACAAGTCAGCCTGGGTTTTGAGCTCTTCCAGATGTTTCTTCTTGTCCAAATAACCTTTCTGTAGTGAATACGACAGATTTTTCTGAAAGCAAGATAATTACATGCAGAGTCTAATTCTACTTACAGAGACAACTCCCTTTTAGTTTAAAATGACAGTATTGATATTATAGAAAACTCATTTCATCCTCTATAGATGAAATACTGTACATAAGAGTCTGTCTGGTTCTTGAAATAAATCAACGCATGTTTCATGTTTCCTGGCAGAGAAGACAGAGGAGGAGTGTGTGTCAGAAAGATGAGGGAGACCTTTCCACCATTTCATTTGTGGTGCAGTCACCAATACTTATTCACTGCCCAAATCCTTCCCAGAAACACAGTGCTGGAGAGCACAGCTATCTCAAAGAGACAGAGAGTGTGTCACAACAGGATACTCCATAAAAATTCTGTTATTCTTTGGCGATCAGGTAATGATTAAATAAAAGAAGAACCCTTTTCTGCTGTGGGAGAATGGACTATTTCCAGTGGCTACTCAGGAGCACTAGGAAAGACTGATGTCTCTTGTGATCCCTCTGAGCCCCTCCAGAAGCTCTGTGCTGCAGTTCAATTTGAATTTCATTATGACCTGCTTTAAGCCTTTTTTTTTTTTTACCAACAATGTCAGGTAAACTGCTTCCTGGTGCAACTCAACCCTTGATCTTTTAAGACTCAAATCCTTAAGCTAGTGAGGCTGTTAGAACTGACATAATTTTCCGTGCAATTCTTTTGCATGTGCATATGTGCAAATATATATATATATATTTCAGCATGCATGGGGAACTGCCCATAAAGCACATCAAAATAATGCAAGCGTTATCAAGTACTAAAAATTTACATAATGCCCAAAAATTTTATATCTTACAAAGGGAGAATGGAGAAGCACATTTTGTAAACATTTTAATCTAATGTAATTTATAAGTTCGTGTTTTCATACACAGAAACCTCCCACTCCCCATACCCAAGACATTATTTCAGTGTGCATGTTTCACCTTTTGGATTAGGAGCTTGGATGGTTTCAGGATATACTTTTGTCACTTGAGCAAAGAGAATAATTGATAACAGTGGCATCAGCTGCCTTCCTTCAGTGCCAGGCACAGCAGGATTGACTGCAAACCTCTAGTTACTGCACTTCACAGCACTTAAATGAGGAGACTCAGCAAATTTCTATTCTTAGAATTTATTCCAATGGCTAGAGAGCTCCCCTCTCTCCTTGTTTCCACCTGGTTTTTTATTGGTCTCAGTCTTATTCCTTCTCTCTCCTTTATGTTCACACAAGACAATGGTCACCATATCTGTCTTGCTCTACCCATTCCCCTCAATTGCCTGACCTACTCCACCACTTCTGTTGCACTCCAGTCCCTAGGTCTCCCATCCGAGATAGAAAGAAATTCTTTCTGGAGCTAATTTATGACTGTAAACTCTTAACCCAACCTCCTTCCCTGAAGCCAAGAGAGACCCTGACTTCACTTTTGGTGCAAGCACCTCTTCTCTATCCTTCTTGTTGACTTGTGACAAACAGAGAAGGCAATGAGGACAAGAGGGGGTAATGTGATGGTCAGTGCTGAAGGCTGGGGACAGCAGCTGCCTGCGTTTGGGGGTCAGCAGTCGCAGGGAAAATAAACATATTTAAGTTTAAATGGTACATGCCTACAAGAATTAGATCTTGGAAGATTTTTAGTTGATGAAGTTTATCAGATCTCCACTGAGATTTGTCAACTAAACATTGCAGAAACCTTTAAAAATTTGCATAATTTTGTCACATTTTCACAAGGGCGAAAGATATGTAGGAAACAGATGGGTAATTTCCTCTTTCCGCCCCTTAGAAATGACAAGTCTGAATTTCAAAGTGGTACAGTGGGAAAGCTTTGTGATTGTGTGGTTGTAAGGTTTGTGTCCAAGATAAGCACAAAGGTATTCTCTCTATACTGGCTCTGCAGAATGCCAATTAATTTTAAAGAAAAAAAAAATTTAAAAAAAAGGAAAGAGAAAAATGTCTTCATGGAAATTGCAAATGCAACATGGCAATATGTAGTCTCAATGGTGGCATTTTGGTGAAATCACAAGCCGTGACAGAGACAGGAGACACTCAGGACAGCAGTTGTGCAAGTGGCCCTGAGAGAGCTCAGTGTGACAGAGCTGCTTTGTTTCCACTGTGTTTAGGGCAATGGGACTTGTGAACATTCCCTGCAAAGACACTTGTGCCAAGGAAAGACATCCAGTCTTTTTATCAGTTTGCTCTTAATGCATTTGGAACGTTGATGTTCCCTAACTAATTGCTAATTATAATGATCTACATATTCTGAATGCAATATGCATATGTGGATGTTATTCAGATTCCTAATGAAATTTCAGCACCTTTCTGGGGAGATATAGCGACATTAGGTTTTGGATTTTAAAAAGGAAGGCTTAAATATAATTAAAACTTTGAACAAAGCAGCATCTCAACAATGCATTGAATAAACAGATATTCACGTTTTCCCTTAGTAATTTATCCATTACAAGGTCTCACAAAAGTGATATAATTTTTAAACTTTAAAGCATTTTCATTTTCTATCCCCCTTCACTTAATGTTTACTTTATTTTCACTTAAAAGAAATCAAACCTTTCTTTCCACATTGTTCTACTTATCTGTAGCAGGCACAGCCAGAAATGATAGTGAGAGAAATGAGAATAATAGAGTGCCTAGCAGGCTGCTGTTCCCTGCCTCAGACACACTAGGAGAGGGTTACAGCTAGATGAAAATATTCCTGAAGAAAAATTTCAGCCTCCTGAACCATTTAACTGTGCACGTCTTCTTTCTTAGAGTATTTTTATTCCTAGAGAGTAGGTTAAAGGCATTTCTAAACTCTCATTATAGGATGTTCACAGTTTTGCATTCTATCTCTAGAATTATCAAAACTTAGTCCATAGCTTGCAGAGTGTTTTCATTGTGCATTGTTAGAGTGAGGCCAATGCAAAAGTTTCTGAGACAAGACTCCTACATTCTGGTAATTATGAGGGTAATGAAGCTAGGCAGAATTATTTTCCTGTTATTAATGGCTGTGTTTAAGCCTCATAGAACTCCCTGTCTAGGGAAAGTATTTATTTTTAAACTAAGTGGTGGAAATTAATGTTATACTACATGTTTATCCATAAATCAATGGAGTTTTTACAAAGCCAGAAAGAAAAATTGTTTGGCTGCCTATCATTTCTGTGAGATTTTTCACAGTGCATTGGATAGGGCAATAGCTTATACTTTAATTTTAACAAAGGAAGGTGTTCTTTAACTCTTTCGATCTTAACACTGAGGAATAATTCATGATCAGCTGACAGCTGTGTGTCCAAAAGCCTTAGCATGTGTATTTATGAATAATGCATTCTTACCAAAGCAAAAACTCATCCACTATATTTGGTATTAGGTCTCTTTCATCAAGTGATTTATATTTAGGAAATGGGAGGGGTAGGATTTTATTATCCAGGTTATTTTCAAGATTCCCATTAACTTTTAGATTATTCTTCAAGTGGCATGTGTTTATGTAGCAAGGCTTAAAGTTGATCTATCATTTGAAACTCCTGTACAAAGGATAAAGAAATACAGACTTATAATTGTTTTGAGTAAAATACCTCCCAAGGTGGAAGTCAGTGTGTGGTTTCTTGTTTTCTCTTCTTGTTGTAACCTTTAAGGATAAAAAAATGCTTTACTATTTTAGTTGCCTTAGAGTTTGGGACTGAAATTCTATCCACATCAACTTCCCTGCCAAAGTGGTGATTCCCTATCTTTGTTTAATTTTACCATGAGTGAAGTTCAGTAATCCTCCAGATTGCCAAGAGATATTGGCAGGTGTCATAATCAGCACTGACTGAACGCTTGAGCAAACCAATTTCCACAAGGTCCAGCAGCCCCAAGCTGCTGAAATGAGCCCCCGAGGCTGTGCAGAGCCAGCTACAGTTCAGAAGGCCTTCAGACAGAGCAGCCTTTCGCAGTTCCAAGCAAGGAGAAAAGGTACAAGACAAATGCACAGCCACCTCCCAGCCCATCTGCCATCCTGCCCAAGTCCCATTCCCTGTCACACTGTGCGCTCTGCTTCTAAACACCTCTCTGCTCGAGCCTTCTGAAAATGCTTTTCTGTCAGCATTTATCAGACAGAACTCAAGCTCTTTTTTTCACTTTCAAGTAAGTCTGGACCTATTCTTCTATCACCTCCTCAGAAATTCTATCTTTAAATATTTTTTTCCCAGAAGAGACTTAAATGGACTATATACCTTCCCAGCACAGTGGATTTTTCCAGTGGATGACTATTAGTGTATGTATTGGGACTTGTTGGATTACACTTTCTTCGTAGAGCACTGTCCAATAATTTTGTTTTAATGCTCTAACATTAAAGGTATAACAGGTTAAAGAACTTATACCTTATCACTATAGAGTGATAAGGTAGTAAACAATAGGTAATATTGCAATTTTAAAATTTCTACCATGGTTGGGATTTTTCTATTTACAAGCTGTAAAAAATAAAATGTTAGCATATTAGCAGAAAGGTAAATGAGGAGAGCCTGAGGCCCACCTTTCTCCTACAAGAATATTAATGCCATTCCCTATGCAAGGCTGACCAGCTTTTCTAGCAAGTGAAGTGCCTTTCCCTGATGTGAAATTTCATTCTGTTTATTTGCTATATTTGGATCAGGAACAGAGACACACAAATCAGAATATCCCTCAGTCCCTATCCTTGGCTCTGGTATATCAAGAAAACAAAACATGTAATATGTTTTGTTTCTGACGTTTTTACTGCCAACACTAGATCATACAATTCACATCTGGATTTATTTTAGACTTTCTCATAACAACAGCTGCATTTCTTGTCTTCAGTTGGATACTTTTTAAAAATTAAAATTGCCATGGCAACAGCTGCAACCATTTATTATAAAGCAATAGAAGTGGAACTAATATTTGTGAGAGAAGCTTTGTTATCAGGATAGCATTTCATTCAGACAATGCCTGAGCCATTTTTCCCTAGCTGTTCCATTTTTTAAGAGAAAAATATAGAAAATATTTTCAATAATGAAATGTAGGTGGGATTGAACAGCTCAAGAGATTAAAAAGATTTTCTTCGTTAGATTACTGGCTCATCGCAAATCCAGATTAGCAAGAGGCAAAAATTATCATCTGTTCGGTGGGCAATGGAAAAATCGATAGGGGTATGGAGCTCTGAAAATCCCATTCCCAAAGCTGTTATGTTCTCAACTGCAGCACAGAGAAAGAGAACTGAGTACACAGGGTGTGTCTTCATTGGGGAAAAAATGATGTGACCCATCCTTGAGGAGTGCTAGTGACTAATGCAAAGGAAAGCGCCATGGGCAGCTTGCAGTGCTGACACAGAGCAGTTCCAAGAGAGGTGTCCTGCCCTTCACATCACTCACACTGTCCTGTGTTACCTGAGAGAAGGGAACTGTTTTCCTGACTAAAATGTGGCTGAAGAGAGATGTTTGGCACCAAGCTCAAGGTTATGTTGTTACAGGTCAGGACTGAGGTAGGGTCATCTAATGTATGGTCTAAGCACATTAGAAATCATGTGGACCATTTTGTTTGCATCTATTTACAATATTTCTTGGAGCATTATTTTTTTTTTTTACAAAAAAATCTCTCTAAGAATCTGGGTAGAAGATAGACAAATTGTACTCCAGATATTAAAAAGTGATATAGATTTTACAAAATTACACCTCATGCCTGAGAAAAAACTATGAAAGCATATAATTCATACATTATATTTGAATATATGACTGGTAGAATATAAAACTGACATCTGGTAGAAATCACAAAGATAGTTTTCTTTCTCCTGCTTTCTTACTTAACCCTTCAATTCTCTGTAGCATATTCCCAGTATCACACTTCCAGTCCTGTCCTTCCTC
This sequence comes from Acanthiza pusilla, assembly GCA_036630365.1. Lineage (NCBI taxonomy): Eukaryota > Metazoa > Chordata > Aves > Passeriformes > Acanthizidae > Acanthiza > Acanthiza pusilla. The sequence goes on along the minus strand of JAXCHO010000026.1, from coordinate 11,400,655 downwards.
TTCAGCATCCCTAGGTAAGCTTTGCCCCACTGTTACCCTTCAAACAGGGCAGGTACACTGCACAGCTGAGGCTTGGCAGAGCAGGGCTGAGAAGGAGGTTCTTTCCTGCCTCCCTGACAAGAGCAGAGAAGCAGAGAGAGAATGCTCTGTTTCCTCGAGACAAGGAGGACTGTGCTCTTGGAGCTTCCCCACGCTGTCTCTGGGAGCACTGGGCAGTGCACAGATGGGATTCCCCTCAGTTTGGAATGTTGTCTGTGAAGACATGAGGTGCACCACCCTTGAACACTTCAGTCTCAGGATTTTCATAAGCAGAGGTCACAAAAGAAGAAAGTCCTTTGAATATTAAATAAGAAACTGCTGTATATGTTCTTCCATTGATCAGCTAAGCATTTTGGTATTGGCCCCACTCCTTTGTTCATATTCATTCAAGGGGATTTCAGAGAAGATTACACTGTATTATAGTACTGTTTAAGCAGCCAAATCTCAGGGACAAGTTGGTTTAAGCCCTGGAGGAGAGTGAGGTGAGTAGGACAATGAATTTGTGAAGGATAAGAAGCAGCTATTATTACAAAGGAAATGCTCTATTCATCCCTGGGTATTTCACAGTGCACATGGGTCTAGTGGGTTCTCCTGCAGTGTTATGAGTCAAATCCTAAATGAAGGGAATACTATCTGGCATAAAATATGCATCATTTTCTGTTGTTTCAATCTTAAACTGCTCCTGAACAAAATCATGGGCTGTGTGATTCTAAGAAAATCACTATTTAATAAAGTTTTAGTGGAAACTGTTTCCATTTAATCTCTGCTAGTTGCACATAAGAGTAAAGGATTTTTCATGGCTAACCAAGCCTCCTAAAACCTTCCTTAAAGTTTTTGGGTCATATCCTGCTTTTTTTGAAACACCAGTGTACATCTAGAACAACTGCACTGAATCAGTGGAGTTACTTCAGATACTCACTAAGGGTAAGGGTAATTTAAGGCAGTTTCTCCTCTAGAGGAGGATGACAGCAAATCACAGTGATTTCCTGGTAATCTGCTGCAGTGTTCTAACGCTGTGTGCAGGCAACCATCAGCCTGCATCATTTTATCAACAGGGAGGTAGACTTCAACTCATGCAGATAAATGTAAAATTTGTTTGCAGGGGGGAAGTCACTCTAAAAGACAAGGGTAGTTGAAATGCTTTGTAATCTCATCCTTGAGTTATCCCAAAAATTTTAGTACAAAAAGGGGGAGGTTAATTAAGACCACCCATCCTTCCAGTAATCCCCTTCCCTACCCCTTATCGACACATCAGCCAAAGTGTTGTTAATGTGCTCTGATGTTGTACTCTTTGCACTCTGTAGAGTAAATGAAGTCTCACAGTGTCATGTTTTGCCACTTTTGTACAAATAAGCCCAAGGTGTGCATTGGATTAAGCCTCCAGAAGCACATTATACTCTTTCCTATGCTGACAGAACACTTGCAATTGCACATTAATTGAATTTTTGACTTTCAAGAGAGATATATCATTTTCACAGAAAATCCTTATTCCAGGATATCACCACCCTGCACTAATGGGAAGAACTGTCACATAAAGGGAAGGTTGTGTAAATATTCCTGATAAATATTTTTCAGCTCTTCTCTAAGTAATTTTGGAGACTAGTGGCTCGCAAGTAAAAACTTGAAAGATAACACAAGGGTAAAGAATGCTATAATGAAGAATAATGTGAAGTTAGTAGTAGATAAAGATGTAGCTGCAGACGAATTGTGCTGCCCACAATTATCTGAGAAATACAAATCGTTAGATCATGTTGCAGGTTTGGATGATGGGTCTAGCAGTGCGAGAGCTGGGAGTGGACGATGGCTCCCAGCTCAGGTGTCAGGGCTAGGGAGGCAAAATGGTTGTTGAGGCTCATGGAGCACCATTAGCAATAGTGTTAGCACATACAGCACATCTAATTCCCCTTATGGCACCATTAGTGTCATGCAGCAGATTTGGTTCAAATAACACAGAAACTATTGCACTTTCCCTTCGAGATATTGACCAAAAAATTTTTACCTTGTTCATTGTTTCTCATTAAGTCAGAGTGTTGATGGTTTGTAACTTCCACAGTCATGTTTTCTTTGCAGAAAATAGCATATTTTTACAGTACTGTTCTACCTTGTAAGTTGTATTTCACATAAGCATAAGTGATTACAAAGAGATGCAAGGCTGAAGAGAAATTCAGCTCTTTGTATTAATACAATAATATTTTACTTATATATTTATCTCTTCTTTGGTTGTTTCTACTTTCTTAGCACTATGTGCATCTTCACAGTTGCTGAAGCAACTAAAATCTCCCTAACTAGGAGGACAGACTTCAAGCTGCTCTTGATACACACAGGCCTTTCCTTTTCATGCAAGGCTTAAAAAGAATGGAAATTAAACAGTGAGTTGGATTACAGTTCTGATATCCAAATGAGAAAGGATCATATTTGCAGGCACAGAAATGTGTAAATTATGTGCCTTTTGATATCATCAGCTCATAAGTAAGGACAGTCAGACACATTACACAGAATGCAGCACATGCTGTCACAGACGACCCACTATCAGCCATCTGTTTTCTGCTGATGTGCTTCATTCCTCTCAGAGATATGGGACAGGAAAAGAGTTGTCACTGTGACTGTGATATTTTCAAATAGATTTATGAAAATTAGACATTTAGAAGCAATAGCAATCATTTCAGAACGAAACATTCCTACGCCGAGCCTCAGAGATATGCAGGCATATTTTACTATTAAAGCCTTCATTTTCTTTTACATAGGTTTTAAGCCCATGTTGCTGTTCATCAGGATTTCTTTCTGTCAAAGATAAAAACGGGCTAGAACAAGCTAATGAGCAGCTAAGATACTTGTACAGATGACAGTGCACACCATTTCTCAGAGGCACTGGGGTAGGGAAGCTCCACATCAGATCAGAGACGATGTCAGACTTGAAATGGCTCTGCCTGCAGTCCCATCAGGTCATTACTCATTGTCAAAACTATCATTTCACAGCTCCTTTCTGTGAGTCTGTAGTGACTGCAGCCCTGTAGAGAGCAGGCTCTGAGCAGGATCAGAAGGATGCAGTGTGTCCAGCACCTCTCGCAGCAGGGACTTGCAAAGTTTCTCCTGGGCACCAGAGAGGCTGAGTTCACCCCACCCAGGTGGGTGAGAGACCAGGCCCTTTGATGGCAAAGGAGGTGGAATTTTCAGGGCAAGGATGGGATAGATGTCTCCAAGGTTCCCTAAGGAGGCAGAGCAGACTTCCTAAGGATAATGGGTTGGGAGGCAGAGGAGGAGGAGGGAGAATGACAGATATTCTGCAGTCCCCAAGGCTGGGAAGGAGATGAGAACTGAGATCCGCATTAGGAAAGGTCTGCCTGTCCTTTCACAAAAACACAAGCTATTTGTTGTTTTCTCTGACAAGCTGCTGCTCCTGTGTGCCAGCTCAGGCCTGGCCATAGAAGAAAACTAAGAATGTAAAAAGAGTAACAGCTCATATACAACAACAGTAAGTGTTAGCTTGGTTTAAAGTCATCAAGATAAAATGTCCTTTACTACTTTAGAAATTCTGGAAAAGCCTACAAAGGAACAAAGTAAGATCAAAAAACAGATGAAGAAAATAAGCCATGACACAAAGAAACAGAGTGTAAGCCCAGATAGAAAATAGTTTCTAAAACAACTGCTAGAACTTTTTCTATAATTAAAAGCAATAATACTAGTAGCAATGTGATTAAACCAGGCTATAAGTGGAATAAAACCATGATATTAAAACCATGATAATAAAACCATGAATAAAGTTTTGGGTATCCATAATGAAGGTTCAAATGCTGGCCACTGGGGCAGTAATTCAACTACCAGTACCTTTTTTTTCCCTTTCCCAGCTCTTATATAAAAGCTCTATGCGAATAGAAAGCTTAATACCTATATTTCTGTGAAGTCTCTGTTTCAGGAACCTTAAATATCTTAAAATTTGCAAATATTGTCAGGAGTAAACTCCATGGAGACAGATTCCTTTATACAGAAGGATGTACAAAAGACTCCTCTGTGTTCTTTTAATGTGCTGATCACTGTTTTAGCACATCTGAAAAACACAGTAAGTTTGTTTGTTGTTTGAGATTTTTATCTAGAAGATATCCATATATTTGATTCAAAACTGCTAAAATTGGCTGCTTCTGCTAGTCCTTAAGCCTTCTTGCATTGGTGTGTCTCTGCTTTGCCCCAATTCCTGCAAACTTTCTCTGCTTCATACATGCTTTTATTGGCTTGAAATAGTCACATCCCAAACTTCCTCATTTGTTTTAATATTTACAGTTCATGTCCTCGCTCTTGCTGTGTGAGAAGATCTTTAGTGAGGAAGCCTAAGAAGGCTCTACCAACCTAAGGCTTGCCAAGAGGAGGTGTAGGTGTCTGGTGCCATGCAAGGGCTTTCACTTCGAGCTGCTTGTTCAAACACAAATTGTGGGTAATTTACAGCGCTGAACCACATGGTGTGGTTCAATACACTTCTCCGAAAAATCCAAGTTCTCTAAGATGCTATACTGACCTACCTTTTCCCATATAATTATAATCTCAGGAAAAATAACCTTCTTTGTCTCTTAAAAACAACCTTGAACTCTAGAGTACTTTTTCTGGCCTATTTTCTTAATTAGCAGCTGATGAAATCACCATGTAGTTCCATAATTATTTATCACCTAAGGGAGATCCCACTTTATTCAATGAAGGTATTTTAAGAAACATCTGGCCTTCCTGTATTTTCAGGTAGTTTTTTCTTTTCTTCACATTGTTCCTGATTCTCTTCTGTGCAATATTACATGGCATATGATGAAGTGGCAAGAATGGAGAAGGCCACTTGGCTAAAGGAAGCCCTTTGGCTTAGCAAGTGGAAAGAAATCTTGCTCTCCAAAGCTGTTTATCTTCATGCTTGTCAAATAGACAGAAGGAAGAAAGGAATAAAACAGTCTGTTTTTCTCAAAATTGATTCTACATAATTCTATTAGAAATTTTCTGGTGTTTGCACACATTTTCCTTCTGATGCTTGCGTGTCTTCAGCATAATGCCTTTTTCTAAAATTCATCTGATACAGGTGTTGCATCACTTTGGCTTACATCAAAACAAAGAATCTTTATGCTATTCTGCTAGTTAAAGCTGATTAACATTACTTTATTTGATGCTGTCACATTAACTCTCTGGAGACAGGAACAAAAGTAGGGTACAAGATTTAACCTCAACAACAGATTTTTCCTCAAATAACTTGCATGAATTACTGGAAAATCTTTGCTGTAATGCTAAGTGCTTTCTATTTTATTTCTTTTTTCCAAGGAAAAGACGTTGTTCCGTACTCACAGGCTGGGAAAACTAACAGGAGGAAAAAGATCTTATGAATAAATGAGATTTTGCTTAAGAATAACTGAAGATGTAAAAAGTAATCAATTAAGATATAACTGGAAACGTGACTGGACACTTTCTACTGCAGTAACCATTCTGCCATGCAGACCTTTAGTATTAGATCCCTGTAAAGTGTGTGGAATGAAAGTGTTTGTCATGCTGAGCTTTCATCCTAAAGTGATCTTAACAGATGAGGGGGGGAAGTGGAATGATTAGCGTGGTACAGCTGACACAAACTGTTAATCCTTCCATCTGCTTCAAGCAAAAGCTCCCACCCTAGCTTCCAATATATTGCAGAAATAAATATTGCCTATATTTTCTCTTTTGAAAGCTGTGAAAGCACTTGACCTTGTCCGATGTTGTTTGGTCAGGGAAACACAGAAGAACTGGAAATAAAAAGAGATCTGTTAAATAGCTTTCTAATATAGAAAGTGCTGGCTAATCCTGATAGGAACCAGCCAGGAAGTGAAGTATTGTTTGTAAGTCCAAGCAGAAGGAGAGGCAGAGGTCATGAAGCTCACACATAGACAGGTAGTAGAGACTGTGACAGGTGTTTGTGAGATACACACATTGAGCTTTCACTCAACAAAAATCCTTCATCCCTATCCCTCCACTCCTTCTCATTATGGGTGGCAGATAAAGCAGGCCTTTGCCATAAAATCTGTTCATTTATCAGTCTCTGAAAACAGTTTTCTACTGCATTTATTTTGAGGACTCCCCTCATCCACCTCTGATACAAATTTACAGAAATAAACCATTTTTTTTTTCTTTAAACTAGTTCAGGGTTTAGAAAGCCTCTAAAAACTAAACACACTTTGAAATTTAGTATCAACCTCTCCGCACTGCTTATTAATGCACTGCAATCAATCCCTTTAGTACAGAGAGCACAGAGAGCAGCTAGAGAAAGGACGAGTCATGCCAGCAGGCCTCTTGAACTGCTCTCCAAGGAAAAGGAAGAGTAGAGGCACTATAATTTTAATTATGGTTCTCTCCAATGTTAAACTTTGCAATTTTGTTTTTAGGTCAAATAATTGGTTTGCCAGGAAGCACTGGAATAAACAGGATAAAATCCTGTTCTGTTAAATTGCAGCTTACATAGAAAAACTGTCAGGTAAATTAGTGTGTATTTTGGATGCTTGAAAGGATTTGAAGTAGGTGCTAAAAAGAAACATATCCAGAAAAATAAATAGCTCTACTACATAATAATGCAAAATGATAAGTAGAAGTAGATACCCTTTGAGCTGCAGGGAAACAGGAGTTCTGTAAAGATTTAGACCAGAAACCACAGTTAGCATAATGAGCATATGTTGTGTTATGGTGCTTTTAAAAAATCATGGGGGGCAATACTGAGAAGAAAAATTCCACAGTGAGAATGAGTCACTTCATATTTGTTCCTGAAATAACCACATTAAGAATAGGATGCTTTCTTCTAGTTTTCTTTATACCTGAAACCTGTTGGTAGATTGGAGGGCAAACCCAAATGTTGGAGGGATAACCCAAATCAGTCAATTAAGTCAACTTTTCTTGCCTTAAGATTAACATACTTAATAAAAAGCCATTTACTGACCATGGCTCACATTTGACTAACAAATTTTCACTCCATGTCAAAACCTTCTTTGTTTTACTTTTTTATTACTAAGTATCCCTTCCATGGTCAGAGCCCATCATTCTAATAGAACCATTTTCCCTGATTTTAGAACATCTGTGAATTCACCACTCAATGCTGGCCACAGCAGCAGTGGCACGAAAGATCATTTCCTGATTTATAAATCACTAAGTGGAACACAACAGCAGCTGCAGTCTCTGTGTGCTTGGTTGGGTCAAACATCAGAGAGCCAAGTGGCTGCTTTGCTGTCAAGACACACCTACAAGTTTTCGGGCAAGAGAAACAAAGAATTACAACTGATCCCCTGGTCTGAGAAATTCACACTTGAAAAAGGACTGAAAATTTAGATAGCAACACGTTGCTGATTAGCAGTTCCTCTGCTAGCAATATTTTGTGTTCTTGTATCAATAGCACTTCCCACTACAAATCATCTCAGTAGTTTTGTGTTATGCTCATCAGCATAATTGGAGATAGATTTTAGTGCTGAGTTACTTCTGTTGTAGTACATGAGCATTCACCCCTCATATTTAGTGGTGCTCCACCATATGCCTTGAGAATCCTTGTGCCATTTTTGCAGACTGAAAGCATGAGAACTGTTTTCACATCTTTCAATGCAACTGTTTATAAAATCCTTCATGCAGAACTTCTACTCCAAGCCTTATCTCCAAATTAAAAACATCAGACCGCAAGGATCGCATCCTTAATATCCAAAAGCTTAAAATATTCACAACTCTTTGAAAATTCTTAATTTTTAATTTTTAAAATACTGATCATTTTCCAGCAATCCAAGGCAAATTCTGGAATCCAATGCCAAGCTCAGCACATTTTGGCAAGGATCATAAAAGACCTGCAGTACTCGAAGCAACAGAGCACAGATATCTAAAATGCTGCTTAATTAGTTTGTGAAGCACACAGCTATTTTGTATCTGTTAAATACAGCATTTCAACAGGAAACAAGATATACATACATGGAGTTATTGGTGTTCTGGGTAATAACTGACTGGTGGCAAATAACAACTCTGAGACTCTCAAATAATTATTTAGTTCACAGCCCCTTTGCTTTGGTGGCATCCTTTCCCATTCCAAAATACCTGTGGTGGCTGCACTCCAGGGTGGGACACAGGAGATGAATTTTGACAACTGCAGCAGGTTCCTTCTGTGGGACACCCTTCATTCTGTCCACAAGCTTTCCTATTGCTGAGCTCTTGCTGTGGCTCCAGCTCTGTTTATGAAGGGTTACACCAGGAAGGGAACCATGTGGGGGTTTGTGACAAAATTGCTGCTGCACGTGTGGTCTCTGCTGTGATTTGTGTCACCCTTTTGAACCTCAGCCACAAAGCTGCACTTTTTATCAAGGATATTTGTGAATATGTAACTGCTCTGAGGACATATGGCCAATAAATAATTCAAAGTTATCTATCTTCCCTGCAGTTTTCTTCTGCACCTACCACCTTTTAATGTTTTGTTGGCTGGGAAACAATATTGTTTATGGCACTTCTAGTATAAAAGTGTTGCTGACTGGCAGTAGACTATTTCCAGTGTGATATCTTGAAAATAAATTGGTTCTCCCCAGTCTCCATCTGCTTTGCTCTCATCTGCTGTTAGCCCAGAGAAGCTTTGTTTTGCATTTTGAGTGCCTAAAACTGTTTATTTTCAATTATTGATTCCAAAATTGTTGCAATGTGATTGAATTTGGTATTCCTTTTTTTTCTCTCTCTCCCCATCCCTTTGTTTTCTTTTCAGCTCAATATCCATTTACAGTCCTAAGGTGAATCCTAATGCTTTTGACGCTGCTGCTTTCTTTCAGTCAGTGGGAAATTTTCTGGGAATCTTTGCTGGATCGTTTGCCATGGGATCCTCTTATGGTGTTGTCACAGCTCTAATATCCTTTGTGGTTTGTTTTCAGGGAGCAAATCTATGTATGTTGGAAAAAACATGCAATATCTCAGAGTGACCATCTTTAGTTTGAGCCTGAAGCTTTTCACCCTAGGCTTGAGTCTTTGCAAACAAACAGACAAATCATAAATTGACAGGAAATGTTATTTGTCAGAATTCACAAATTTCTTTTTTATGTTTAACATTAGGCAGGACTCTGGCCTCTATCTTATTATTTGCAAATAATCGTATTTTAAGGAAAGTGTTTTGAACTATTTTGAGGTCAAACATGAATTTATTGAATACAGCAACTTATTTATGAACTCAGGCTAGCAGCAATTATATAAAAATACAAGGGAAATACTACACCATGTCAGCGTGACCAACAAGTCCCCCAGTTTAACTAAGCTAGAAATGAAAGGTCTGTCTGTTGCCCTGCATTTTTTTCTTGTGTTTTACTGTTCATATAAAATGCTACTATAGAAAGATCTTTCTTGCATTCACACAAATGTAAACAAATGTCTGTTTTTTAATAAAACTGTACAAAATTACTTCCTTTTCCTTTTTTCTGAGAAAAAGAGTATCAAATGCAACCGACTAGGTATTAATTCAAACTGCATAAAAGTACTTAAAATAGCTGACTTTAAAACCTGTTCTGGATTTTCCTCCTTGAGATAAGTAAGAAGCTGTGCAGGTTTTTTCCAAATTCAACTTGTATAGATGAGTATGGTGGGGGAGCTTTCTTTCTCTCTTTCATCCTTTATCAGGTTGGGGGTAATTTTAGCTTACAAAACAGTTGGGTTTTTATTTTTCCTTAGTAATCTTTCAGCACTTGACAAAATTTACAAAGCTGTGTGAGTTTCCTATGTTGGAGACAGGTCTGTTTTTCCTCCTGTCCTGGAGTGCCTTCTTATCAGCAGAAGCTGCTGGGCTTACAGGTGAGTGTTGTATTTAATTGAATAAAAGCAGTTTTATAATATGCCTCTAAGTGTGGGTAAAACGCATGGTTTATTTTAGGCATGACATCATCTATATAAAGCTTCTAAAAGCCTTTTGCTATATTAAAGATTGTTTCAAGAACAAATTTGTAGTGACATTGAACAGTTCTTCCAGACAAAGACATAATAGATCAGGCTCAAGTCCTCAGTCTTTCTTCCCTACATTATCCCATCCCTATTAGTCCCACTGTTAATCCCCCTATTTTCTGGCCAGCTATGGGACCAAAGATAGCAGTAAGTACAGGGAAGGAAATAGGCAGTGCCATGGATGAGCAGAGACTCTGTGCTCCTCTGCACACACTGCATGTCCTGGGCCCATTTTGTTTTACTCAATTATCGATAATTGAGACCAATTATCAATAATAAACAGAGAACAGGAGCCAGTGGGTGGCATCCACCTCCATACTTAGAAAAACAAAAGGTCGTCTTCTTCAGTGCACCTACATGAACATCTTTAGCAACAGGAGAGACACAGCTGTGTCCCAGTGACAGGTAGAAAGATGTGTGGTCTGATTGTTTTTTCATTAATGCCAGCAAAGAAATTGTACAATCACAGTCAATTAAGTACCTAGGGCCTCCATTAAAGTGTGCACAGAAGTTTAGGCAAAAATTGTAAATGGATATAGTTTACCTCCACGGCAATCCATTGTATAGTGTGATTCAAAAGAACAAAGTTTGTATGACCTTGATTGTTTTAATGCTCTTGAGGCGGTCACCCCTGAAATCTAGTGCTCTAATTAATGTCAGGGAAAATCAGGAGAAGAAAAATGCTTAATGGAGTGGTAATGCAGCCCATTCTGGTTTGTTTGCAAAATTGTTCAAAGCCTCTTGAAGTCAACAGTTATATTTTTACTGAGTTCTCTGGAGCCAGCACGTTACTTTTTTAATATCAGCCACACAATCAAACTATTTCTGAATGGGTATTAACATCTGCATCTTCTGGCGTCTTTGTCTTACTAATTATACAACTCTGCATCCTGTTTACTGCCAAATTCTTCAGGCCAGTGAATAAAAACAGAGGCAGATTAACTGAACAAAAGAGTGGTATTTCGTTGTATAATAAAATCAGATACTAGGTAGAATAAAAGTCCATTTTGTCTCTTAACAGCTCTGTACTGGTTTGGACAATGGTAGCATTAATTTTCTCTGTAGTAGCTAATGTGGTGCTGGAAACAGCAAACAGCGTTGATAATTCAGGGGTATTTCAGGTATCACTGAGAAGCACTCACACAGAGCCAAGGGATTTTCTGCTCCTCATCCCACCGCACCTAAAAAGGGGCTGAGGGTGCACGAGAAGTTGTGAGGGGATGCAGCCAGGACAGCTGGTCCCATTCCATGGCAATAAGGGCTGGAGGAAGGAGGCTCCTCACTCTTCCCCTTGTCACTCTCTCCCTCATCCCACCGGCAGGGAGGGAGGGAGGGACAAGCAGCTGTGGAAGCCTGAGCTGCTGCCTGGGTTAGCCTCAACAAGCTCTTAAAAATGTGCCATGAATGCTGCATAAAAATGGGAGCAAAGAAGGATGATTGTTGATCTCTTGCCTCCTACTGGAGGTACTGATTTCCTAATCCGGTGACTTCCAAGTGAAGACTGTTTTCAAACACCTTCCTCACCGAGCACAAGGATGCTGCGTTTCAGCAACTGAACAATTGATTATATATTACACACCAAAAGGAGATTTGTAAAGGAAACACTAATATCTTTCAGAGCCTCGGGTGATGCTCCAAAGGTAATTTCCATTTCTCTGCATAGGAACAGACTGTATGTCCAGACAAAAATAACTGGCATGTGTCTTTTCTGCATACTGCAAACGCAATGATGGACAGCACAGGCTCACCTGGTGGTTACCCTGAAGAGTGTTTCACTGCTCTTTTCTGCTGTAATATATAAAATATCTGAAATAAAAGACTTAATTATTGAACACCACAGATGGTGGCAGTAGCCATGTAAGGAATTTTAAGTGGACAGATGCAGAGACAGAGAGTGGAACAAAAGTAAAGTCTTGATTTAAGGGAGAAAATAGAAAATTGTTGGGAAATTTAGCTAATTCTTATCAAAAAAGGAACTGAGGGAGGAAAGATAATTACTTCATCAACACATATATTCCAATAAAAATTTTCAAGCCCTTTTAGGTCTGTCACTAGCACTTTTTTTCATGGGTATTTTTTCATGGGTTCTAAGTTTCAGGTGGAAATTGTTTAATTACACTGTTGTGAGAAGGCAAAGTTTAATCTCGAAACTTTTATCAGTTGAATCTTTGTCACTTTCTGTGAAAGGCTTTTGTCAGAAGCTGCTATGGAAAAAAATCATAGACCCTTTCTTGTGGCTTCAGAAGTTCAAAGCTGTGTTTTATAAATGCATTTACATTGTTAGTACTGTGCTGACATTACTCTTTAGTTGCCTGGCTTAACCAGTTTTGATGTTGCTTTGTCTCATCTCAATTTCCTCTGAAATAGTTCCAACTCCCCTCCTTTCGAAATATTATTTTAAACTCCCAGTTCAACAAGAGAAACACTCTATTGGTTAAGGAATGTTCAGCTGCCTTTGGTTCAGCTCTGATTTCTCCTGCCACGCTAAGGAAATCTGTGCGATCTGCAGTTGTGTGCAGTCCCCGCACAGGTGAGTTATGTACACAGCACGTGCTGCAGAAGGCACAGGGAGCCCAGGAAAGGTCACACATCCTTCAGAACACACTCAGCTCTCAATGTACTCTCTATCATTTCCAGTCTTTCCCAGCTTTCTTGCTGTGCCCTTGGTGTGTCCCAGTGCATGCAGGATCTGAGTTTACAGCCGAGTGCCTGTGCTCCAGAGCAGCTGTGATAATCCAGAGCCTCACTCCAGCAATGGCACAGCTGCGCCTCACTCCTGCTCTGGAGTCTCTGAATTCAGTTGACATGCTTCAAAAATTAACTTGTTCCACTAGACATTTATGCCTATATTCATCTTCATTTTCCTTGGATATTGTGCTTTTCTCTGTTCATTCCTTCTAAATTAACTTCAAAGGATTAACACTAGGCATCAGTACTTCCCTGTAGCTAGTAAGTAATGTAATTGCAAAATAATTTTATTCTTGTAATGCTTTCCACAGCAGTCCTTCAATCATTCTGAGCTTTTTGAAGTGTAATATTGAAGTATTTCATAATTTAGAAATAATGGGCTATACCGGGTTTTTGTGGGTATAGTAGGTGGTAGAGCTCACTTGTTTAGCTCACAGATTTTTTAAATAAAATTTTAATGGAAGGTAGTGCAGGTCAATATTTCAGAAAATATTTCATTCCTCTGCCTCAAGATATCTCATGATATATAACACACAATAGATGGGCCTGACCCTGGTTGAAAAATGGATGTGATCAAACCAGCAAATCAAAATAAAAATCTGGGATGACTACACAATCATTGTTATACTGGGAACTGGAAATTATAAATTGATGTTATGGTTATTAATCTTATAGCTATATCATCAAGCTGTGACATATGCATGATAAATTGATTCTTATAGAGTGGAATCTAATTTGTGCATTTTCTCATTTACCCTGAAGTATATTATTCCTGTCTGCTGAGCAAAGCTGTAATAACAGAATACTAGAGTAAGGTCAGTGTTAATAGAGTTGTTTTCATTTGCAAACTTCATTACATAGTATTTACTAGTAGGCTATGAAAAAAAATCATAAATAATTTAAATTAAACACTTGTTAAAACAAATGAGGAAAGTACATCTTGCATTTATTAATTGCTTGTTATCTTGTTTTATAATTAACAACATTTTCTAAATTTTAAATGAGCACTCAGTCTGGGAAAGGTTCCATGATGTACATAGGCATTTAATGGTCACCTCAGCCAGACCCTCTCTATATGCAGCTTCAAATAAATATTCAAATAAAAAGAGATCAACATACCTGCAGAAATACTCAAGCATATGTCTGGAAATTTACTTGCATGTATGTGTTCAATTGGTGCATACATCAAAGTCACATAGTGATTCCATGTAAAGGCATCAAAATTGCAGCCAAGCACCTCTGATTTTTACACAGAAAAGACAATAGACCTTGAAGGAAAAACTGTTGGAGAGCATCATTTTTGTTCCTTTACTGGTTTTCAGAGCCCTTTGATTTCTGATTATTATAAAGGAAAAAGCTTGTGATAATAAATTACTGCTGCTTCCTCACCTCCAGCAATTCTTGTCTGAACATTTTGTGATGTGTCTGCCTTTGTGACACCTGCCGTCTTATTCAGGGGCTCACAGGAGAGCAGAGTCTACCCAGCAGGAAAGCTTTTCCTGCAAAAATAAATAAGCAGCATATTATGAATGAGGTACCCAGAATGAGTCCAAAGATTTGGTCTCTCACTGGGGCAATTTTGTGCTACCTTTGTATTTAGGACATAGCAAGAATAAATGTCACCAACTTCCTATTTCTTTAATACAGCTGACAAAGTACATTTATCCTCATGCTGTTCACTGCTCCTATCTGTTTGCTGTCATTTGTCTAGAATCTGTCATCTACCTCATTGCTTTTTTAAAATGCTGTGACCAGTTCTTCTTGTGACACTCTCAGAAGGGATCTACCAAAACATTTCTGTCTGCAGTTCTGAGCACTGTGAGCCCAAGGCAATTTGGTGCCTGATGGGCTTTAGTTCACTGAGCTGACATTATTCTATGCAAGGAAGATATTCTGAGCTTTAAATTCTAGACTGTGTGGTTTTCTTTATTCATTAGTAATGTGCCAGGCTGTGTCATGCAGAGTGGGCAGACTCCTGCCAGTGAGGAGGGAGAAGGGACATCTTGGCTTCCAGGTCAAAAGGACAGAGAGCACAACTCTTGTAAGCTTAGTTTCACCACTCCCAGGAGCACAGGATGAACTAAGCCCAGTTAGGAACACAGGCTCTCCATAGGTAAGAAGATGGCATTTGCAACCACAGATGACAAGCGAGCTAGTGTGCTGCAAATCCTATCCCAGAGTCAGGGCTTGGGTCTGGCTAGTTTAGAGCCTGCTCTATGTCTAAGGCAGTGAGGGAAAAAGAGAAAGGTGGATGTTTTTTGAGATAAGTACATATTCTAGCAAGGCTTTAAGCTGAGACCAAAGATCAGTTGCACAAAATGTGGATAGTGGAGTCTTATTGCCAGCAGAGAGGTTCAGAATAAACAGGGTAAGCACACTTAGCGCGTCCAGAATAAAAGCTGTTATATGTCACCATAGGAGTTCCAATCTAAATTGAATTCTGCAATTCATTTGGGGTTACAAAAGTACAACACCGAAGCCCAGGTCTCACTTGAAGCAGCCAGGTGCAATACCAATGAACAGTCCTCAGATAAGGGCCTAAAAAATCCCCTCAGCTTCATCTTTTGTTGCTTTCTGTCACTTCAACATAAAATCAACCTCAGACAACTCCAGAGATAAAAGCCTCATGAACAAAGGATGAGCTTTGGTTCTGCGTTGGTGCAGGTCTGGTGAAAGAAGCCTTAAATCTTTTCTTTAGTATTAAGAAAATGATTAGTCACACTTCATCCCCTCAGTGAAAACAAGCTGAATAGGGATATTGTTGCCACGGTGTGTATGGCCTTATTACTGCAGCAATTTCAGGCAGACGACAGAGTCTCATTTCCTGCCACTCACACATTCAGTCTGCATCCCAATAGATGCTGTGGAGATTCTGACAGAAATATGATTCCAAAGTAAATGTTATCTGATTTAAATAATTTCTCTTTTACCGAGTCCTCATTGTTCCCTTTCCCATGTGTTTCACCCCCCTCGATGAAAGAACAGTTCCTGCTGCTTTACTGTGGGATTTCAGTATGTTGTGCATCTTTAGAGAGGCATCCCAGAAACTCTGGAAACTTTCAAAGTTGGCACGAAAACTGGCCAGTTTGCTTACAGATCTTTTAAAATGAAGCTATAGTTTTTATCTATTCCTATGCTTCCCCAGAAGGTAGAGGTTTAGGGGTTTTCTTTTTCTAAATTCCCTTTTTTACCACCAAAAGACCTGACAGCTGGAGATAAATGTCCGTTTCAGTGTCTCAAATTAGCAAATTCTCAAGTTTTGTTTGTGGCCACTCACTCCTAGGTTTGCATTAAAAGTACATTGTGCATGCTACTCTTCTCTGACATTCTTGTTTGCATGTTTGTGAAATGATGTAAAAAAAGATTCTTTTAGTGACTATGTTGGAGCTGTTTTCGGATTAGCACTTGTAAATTAATTCTCACACTATCATTTTAAGGTTCACACCTTCAGCAAAATACTATTAAATATACAATTTCCTATCCTATATTATGTTTTTATATTACTAGCTTTTGACTTAACAACCATTTCAACTACAAGTATTTGTAAAAAATAATATAAGAATAAGCTCTCTAACTGTATTAACAGATAACAAGCTGTCTCTATTTCTCTGTTATTAAAAAATACCAAAATGATAGAATTTTTATTTCTAATAAAACCTCTTCAAAAAGGTTGAGCAGCAGCTAAAAGTTTACCAGTGACTATAAGCATTTTTCTGTGAACTGTCTCATCTTTTATATTAAGAGAAAAAATTCAGCAATCTGTTAATAAACACAAGGAGCTGCATTGCACTTAACTGCCGATCACCTATTTGAACTCAAAACATTTCCTGCTTACTTTAAGTTAACATTTTGTTCTGCAATTGTAGTACTAAACTTCTCAAGAATTGCAAATTTTGCACCTCAAAAATGTAACAAGTGAGTGAGCTGAATCTCCAACAGTTTGAAATTGAGGACTAGTAAAAGGAGCATCTTGCTTTATCTGCCTCCCTACATCTAATGGAGACTTTCTGTTTACAGCTGCAGTATTGCCATATTTGCTCCAACCTGTTTCTCTGTGAAAGCAAGGCCACTAAAACAACCTCATTTCTGTGCTATATGCTGTTCATACAGTATTTTCCTACCTAGCTAATTTCAAAATCCAGCTTTGATAGTCCTACAAAGAAATCCAGATTGCCTTTTCCTTGTAACTAAAGAGTTCTGTGTTTGCCTCTTTAGGTACTTCTCTCTCCTTTGTAGTTAATGTGTAATTGGTCATTACTCTTAAGTAATCATTTTTATGGAAATTCATTACAAACAATTTTCTCCAAGCCTTTTAACGAACTATTCATTGTGAGAGGCATGGCTGGTACTTATTAAGCTTTCAGTTGTAGCAATTGAAATATTCCACTGCATTCCCCCAGCCTTCCCTGGAAACGTATCTGGTTTCTACACTTGCATAATTGCATGGTTCAGTTCATTTATTCTTATTGCAAAATCAGATTTAAGCCATTTTATTCCTCCTGACACTCTCTCAGTTCCCTCACTACTCATAATTAACAGTTTCTTAGCAGTCAAAACCAGTTTATAATCATAGTTGAATTTAATAGTCAATTTTTAAAATGCAAGACTTGACACCCTGGTGATTAATAGAGAAGAAACTGCATCAGAAACTCTTATCTCCATTTCAGTTACTGAGCCTGGAGCTAGTGATACTTAGCAACATTACTGATTGGCTGTATTTTTAACTGAAATGTCATTGTTTGAGCATCCCATTGCATATTATTAATGTCTTGAGAGTTTTTTAACTCCCCAGGTCAATTCTGCACAATCAAATACAGTTACTGAGAAAAAAGAATTAGACACATTTATGAAAGCAATTAGACCTCACCAAAATATAAACTCCCTGGAATGTATTTAAGCAGTGACAATCTCACCACTCCCCACATTATTTACTGTGAAGAAAAGTCTTAGTGTAGCTAGAAAAAAAACAAATATCAAGACAGACTTCAGGAAATAAATATTAAAAAGACAAAGACACACTAAAAGCTCAGTGGAATTTCTCTTAGCTAAAGAGTTGGTGTTCTGTAGAAGCAGTACAGGTAAATTTGCAATATAAAGAGAAGCCAGAAGCAAATAAAATGTCTGCAGTAGTTTGTGGGGAGAAAACTACATTTGTTTCCTCATTTTCTTTCTGATGACAGTTGTCCCTTGTGCCAAATCAACTCAGAAGTGTTTATTCCATACATTTTTCTTCCATCAAAGGCATATTAATGCCAGGCCTAATTTCTTCCTAGAAAAAAGGAGGGGCTTGCAAGTAAAGAAAATTGGATTTTTTTTGCCAATATTTTCTTGATTGGCAATCTAAGGAGAGTCTAAAGAAAGACAAAGTAAGGTAATGATTAGTTTAACTGGTGTGTCACAATTCCCAGATCCCACACACAATAGCCCCCAAATGAAATAGCTTCAGCATTGTCTAAATCATCACTTTGGTTTCTTTCCTCATCTGTGCTGTGGGTCAGGGCAGGAGGATATTTCACCTAACTCAGGGGCCCTCTTGCTGCTAAAAGTCAAACTTTTAGAGATTTGGATAAGCCTGTTGAAGAGCCTGTCGAGGCACCAGGGCTTGAGGCAGCTGACACTTGCTCAGTATTTTGGAATCCATTTTTCCTGGGACTCTGAAGCCAGGCCTGCTCCTATTAATTTGGAGCAGCAGATCATTTGTATTTGGTTTGCTGTGCTAAAGGGACAGTGCTGCAGGCGGTCCTGCCCCTCACTGAGCCCCTTCGTGCAGGCCTTCACAAAGTCAGGAGAGTCACCATCCTGGAGAAGATGGAGGAAGCTTGATCCAGTTTCAAGTCCAGGACTGAAGGAACAGAATGAGATTATTTCCACCATTGCACTTCATGCTCTTTGCTTCCAAGAGAAGTGGTTTATATGTTTCAGTTCATGCTTGTTTAACCCAATAAATGCCTAGAAAGCTGTAGCACAATCACATCACAAGGATGAATAGTGCCTAAAACTGGAGAGGTATCTTTCTGCTTGCTTTGCTGCCTCAGACTCGTCAGTATAATGTCAGTACATGCGAGCAGCCTGTGAGCTAAAAATTATCTAACAGAGTGCAGAGCAGCCCACGAGGAAGCAGAACTAAAAGGCTAATTAGGGCATTGCTGCTGCTCCTACACAGGAGGCAGCGAGGGGAAGGGCTGAAAGGCACAAGGACTGAAGCACTGTGGGGTGGATGGTGGGAAATGGTGTGTGAGAGAGCCCTGGAGATGCTGGGCATGCAGAGATCCCACTGCTGCTGGCTTTGCCCTCAGCCACTCCCTGTGCTGTGGGAAGTGTGGAGGGCTCCAGGGAATGGTGATCAGAATGGACAAAAGAAAGCCCTGAGCTGTTGAGTAAATAATTATCTGTGTAGACATGTCCTGAGTTTAAGGAAAACTCAGAGCTTTCTTCCTCTATGGGCATTTACATATGGCTACTGGACACTTTATTTTTGGTTTTCTGTTTTTCCCTGTGCGGGTTCCTCCTGCATTATCCGTGTCCAGACCTTACAATCTTATCAGCTGCATTAATTGCAATATTGCCTTAATGTGAGGTTACTCTGTGATTCTAGTGAGTTAGGACCGGGGCCAGGGCAGAAGCATTGAAAAATATCACTTTAAAACATATTTGTTATTATTATTCCTGACAAACCTGCTTCCCTGCTCCTCCAGACCGTCCACAAGCCAGGACAGAGCTGCTGCCATGTGCCTGCAGTCACTGCCCTGGTTGTTCTGGGCAGCACCGCCTGCACCTGCCCGAGCATCTCTTTAAAGCAATGTGTTGTTGTTCTCCCTGACATTGTTACACACCGCTTGTGATAAGGCTACAGTCAGGCACAGACTGAAATTATTTACCCTGTTGCAGTCATTCGGTACCAAGTGGTCTCAAACCATTTACATGTAACAAAATTATTTTTTCCTTTCCTATTCAGTCCCTGCCAATTTTTTCCAAATAATCCAAAGTCCTGCATATTACAATAATGTTACTCCTACATTTACAATTACTGTCAGTTAAATTGTGGTTGTATCATACCATGTATTAATTGAAGCAAATTTTCTACAGCCTTTGCATTTCCAAATACACAACAGTGGAAATACTATGGAGGCATGATTGCCCTTAGAACATATCTCAAATTTCTTTTGTTATAAAAAGCTGTTAACAGACTAATTTGCTTTTTTATGCAGCCTTTTGCAAGCCTAAGTAAGAAAATAGAAGCAGCTAACTCTGATTTTTCTTTGAATTTCAGGTATTGTTGCTGTCCTTTTCTGTGGAGTCACGCAGGCCCATTATACCTACAACAATCTGTCCCCAGATTCCAAAGTGAGAACCAAGCAGGTAGGGCATGGAAATCACTGACATCATGTCTTCAGTTGGTGTAAGGAATAACAGTTCCTGGAATCTAGTTGGATGAGATTTCATCTATGCAAAGCAAGAGGTTTAGGTCTCCATTAGGAGAAAGAGTGGAGAATTTGCCAGGAAAACAGTAACAATTATCTGGATAAGCAAAAAGTATAAGAATATAAGAATCTGTTCTTCCCAAGAGACCTGAAATGTGAGAGAGGTATAGAAATAACAGCTTACACCAACTTCCATACAAAAATGCTTCAAAATTAAGAAAATCAAAGGGCTCTGGTAAATAAGACAGAAGTGGTCTGAGAGATTGGATCCCTGTAGATTTTTGCAAAAGGATTGTATAAACTGCAGTCTGGCCCACAGACTTAGGAAATGACATAATTTAATTTCTGTTTCATTAAAAATTGTCGTAATTCAAAAGATAGAGATTTTCTCTTTCCATTGTGTTATTTAGAGTTTAGAAATGTGAAATTTGCTTTTTGTTTGAACAAGTGATTAGTACAATTGTAATTATTTTCTAAAACTTGTGGCTGTTCTCAGATCTGTGGTATTACAGTGTTCAAATACTTTTCAGCACAAGGAGTAATTTTAGACAACCCTGCCACTACCTAGATCCTGTAAAAAGTCATTTAAATGCTATTTTCTTCCCTTTTAATGTTGACTCATATGTGCCAAGAACACCAGGTTGTAGGAAATCTATCTCCTAGAACAAAATGGAAATACATGGTCCAATACTATAATTTTCACGATGCAATCTGGTACCTTTTTCAGCAATTCCTTTAAGCATTGGAAATTTTACATGGAAAATTTCATCACTTCTTGCACATCTCAATTTAATCAAAAATCCAATTTTCTATCAAAAAGAGCTTGATAGAAAAAAAATACTGGCTGCAATATTGGTTCAGCTGTTGGAGTCTCACAGATTTTAAATCACAAAAAAGTTTCTGGTCAGTACTCCCATAATAAAGTGTCAGCTATTGAACAGGATAAATCTTTTCAGTTGTATTTCTTCATACAAGCAGAGGCTGATGCTTTCAGAAAGTATTCCAGCAGAAAGTTAAACTTTCTCTGATAACTCTATTGTAAGGGAGCAACATTAAATCTACTATAGAACTGTTTCTGTTTTGCAGAAAGACTGAATTACATATGCCATTACTCCCCTTGCATATAACTTACAATTTGAATAGAAGGTTTTTCAAAGATTCATTGCATGGTTTAGTGATGCATACACTCAGAGATAGAGAAAAAGAAAGGTTATGATATTTCTAATTAGTTATGAAGCTTTTCAGCTGCAGAATTAACTAATACGTTGTTTAAATGCATCCTGGTTTTGTTCATGTTTACTCTGTTATTCCCTCCTATTCAACAAGTGCAAAACAAAATAGTGAAAATAAACCAGATTTTCCCTTGAACACACAGGAAAGGGATTATGGGTTTCTCTATGGAGCTATGAGTTTTGTGCACTCTTTCCTATTCTGTTTTTCTCTTCTCCATAAGCTCTTAATCCTCAGCCTCCTTTATGATATGGTTCAAACATTGTTGTTGAATTCCTTTGAATTCTTCTAATTTATTTTCTAATCCAAATATTACCCTTTCATATGCAGCTGTTTCTGTGAGACTTGCACTGCCTCTTTCTTTCTCTCCTCCCCAGAATTCTCTTCAAGCAAATTTAATAAGCCACACACTTGGCATTCTCATAATCATATATAACTTCAGTGCATTTTAAATGAATATTGTTGCTCAGACAGTTGGCTTTGCTCCCAATCTAAGTCATTTTATTACTCATTACTGGCCAAAATCAAGGGCTTTTCAGTTCTTTTATAGAATTATTCCAAATCAGTCTCTCTCTTTTGTTACAATATGACAGATCTTTCAGTAAGGAGTGCTGAACTGTAATGCACACTGACAAAACAGTGAGTTAAGGCTGAAGCTGAAGCTAACAAAAACCATGGAAATTAGATTTAAAACTGTAAATCAGATTGCAAAATTGTGTTAGCTGTTTTTAAACAAATTATTTTCCTTTACTGCTTTGCATAATTTTCTTTACATTTTTTACTTCCTTTTAAAATTTTATAGCTTGATGGTCAAATCCAGTATACAGAGGAGGTGTTTCTGACCCTGGTGCCAAGTTCTGCATTTCCATAATACCTCATCATTTGCTCTAAAAAAATAGAAAGATAAATATGTTTTTCTTCAGTCGTTGATATAAAGTGAGAACTCATCTACAGTTCTTAAATGAGAATTTAAAAGTATCTATTAAAAAGGCCTGTTAAAAGGTGTCATGTAATTATTAGTCCCCATGTATATTTTATTATTCCATCAATCACTGTTTAATATGCCATGAAAGAGAAATATTAAGTTTCAAGCATCTGAAACGTACAGAATCTGAAACTATAAAGCATCACTAATCTTTTCACCAAAAAACAGATTAATTTAACACTATCATAAGAAAAGTAAGATAAGAGATTTAGTGAAAATGGAGGTTTTAGATAGTTTTCATTCAATTCAGTTGTCCCAATTTTCAATTAAGTATTTATAAACATTCTCTCTATGTGTTTTTACTGTCGTTTTTTAACATGGATGATGTTTTATGGCTGTATTTTTAAGTCATCATCATTGACCTGACCATGGTCATCATGATTATAACATTGAAATTGACCCAGCCCTCCATGGCAGCAAGGTTAGGTCAATCAGAGTCCTCCCGAATTTCAGGCACTTCAAGTTTAATTTATCCAATATATCTTTAGTGAAGGAGAAGATGAAACTGCTAGGCTCTGATCGAAAGCTATTTGGTTCTGAGCAGCTTTCTCTAGAATTATTTACAGCTGCTATCTCACCTCACGTTATGCTGCAGCCAAACAGTTGCTTCTAAATCTTGGGACATTATAGCTCAGATTTTACATTAGACCTCAGATGTGCAGCTGGGCTGGATTGATTTGCTGTGCTATGAGTAAGGCAGTGGCTGGGCAGAGTGTTGTGAGATACACAGAAATCCCTGGTTTGTTAACAGTGGGCAGATGTAACCCTACACATCACCTCTAGAAAGCTATGCATGGGTATTACTGTGTTTCTACAGAAAGATAAGACATTCCTCGCTCTCTTTTTCTCTCTGACCTCTATCACTTTCACTCAAATGCCAGACTTAGACCAGCACATTTTCTAGTGGTGGAGTACTGACTAATGGCCATAAACATTATCCATCATACTTCTGAGTTGTATCATTTTCTGGTTACGTTCCTTTAACTGTGGAGAACTGCAATGATGAGAATGGGGCAGGGAAATACCTCTCCTTGGTTAACTGTGCAAGGGGATGGAGAATCCTCTTTGCAGACAAAATAGTGTCAGTAAGTTATAAATTCTGGAAAGGGAATTCTGAAAGGCATCAACTATGGAAGAAGAGCCAGGGAATTACAAGAAGACACAGGAAAGCATGTCCAGCCAACAGGGGAGTATGGCACACTCTGCCCTGCCTGTCTCCTTTCATTCCCCCAGTCTAAGCCTTGTTCACATGGTCACCTCTGAAAAGGTCATGTCTAACTGCTGGTGAAGGCATCTTTCTCGAAATGGCTGTAATAGCTTTTCTAATCACACCAGGAGTTAAACAGTTACTCACCTGTTGCTGCTCCTGATAGCAAAGCCATTAAGGGAGCGCCTGCCTTGGAGACACGAGCTCCTGGCCTGATTGTTCAGCTGTACCGGGCGTGCTGTGTGCGCGAGATGCCACGTTAAGATTTCTGTGGCCCTTCACCTCCAAGGTTTATCACAGGCAGGAGAATGAGGTAAAGAAAGACCAAGAGAGCTCAGTGCTGCTTAGATTCTGAGTAACTTTACCAAGACATGTAGTCTCACTAGGATGCTTCAGCTGATTAATTTACACTGGAGGACTGAAAGTTCAGACTGATCTTGGGCTTTGCTCCCTGGTAGACATAGTACTGATTGCTTCAAATTTTAATCTCCGCACTGTAAAGCAGACATGATTATCTCTGATTATTAAAAGTCGTCACATTGCAGGGCAGTAACTAATATTTCCTGGAAATCCCTGGAAAATACATGAAGCTTTCAAAACTTTCCTAGCTCATGGATGATACACCTGTATGTCTTCCAACAAGAACACTGGCTAGGGAGCAATCAGCTGATTGCTGGATCAGAAATTAAGCTGCATTCCAAACACACTTACATGTAAAGGGATTGTGTTTATAAGCATAAATTCTAATGAATCACATTAATCCAAATAGGTTGAAAAAAGCAGTCATAAAACATTTTTAAAAAATTTTTCAAAAACTGCAAATCAAATCACTGTAGTCCCTTGACCCTAATATGTGTAATATACTCTCGATATAGACTTTAGACTTAGAATAACAGAACCATTGAGTTGGGAAAAGGTCTTCAAGACCATCAAGTCCAATCATCAACCAAATTCCAGCATGCCACATTTTTTTGAACACTTCCAGGGATGACTCCACCACTTCCCTGGGGAGCTGTTCCATCCAAGATTATAGACTCACTTCAGAAGCAAAGCAAAACAGTAAAGCAAAAGTAAAGTATGATAATGGAGGTGTCCAAATCAACTGAAAGGGAAAAAATAAATCAATTAACCAAAGGAGTGTAACCTGAAGAGTTACAATATTTACTAAAAAGTGCACTGTAGGACTAAAGGCAAAGAGGCGACTGAAGTCACTGTATCCAAATGAAGCACCATCACTGGGATTTAGTCATTCTGCTGGTTTTCTGCTGGCCTATATATCTTATAAACCAGTTACAAGCAGACCTGCAGTTGGAACAACAATTTGGAACAACAAATCTCCTCTCTCTAGGTACATGGTATTGTCTTACAGGATTCTTCCATCAGCTGACTCTTCATAAGAAAATAAATAATGCACTGCAAATTCTGCTTTAGTAACAGAATGATTTCTCGTGAATTTGTTGTTAAAAGCACATGCCAGGAACTGCAGCTACTGTTGTTATCTTTCTGTGAGGGAAGGAGAGCAGCTGGGTAGATATGACAGTGCACTACCAGCACCAAACTCCATCGATCTGCATTGCAAGGGGTGCCACTCCAGATATGCAGCACCCATACTGTACTTGGGAGAAGTAACCCTCTAAATTCATAGGGAACTGCAGCACAAAACAAAATGGTTTGGTGCTTTTATCTTAAACCCTGCACAGACACACTGGACATGTGTGTGCCCTGGGGCTTTGATTCTGCTATTCGTATGAGTGTTTGAGAGACCAAAGAGAGCTGGGCTTGCTTTTATAGCACACAGGTTATACTAATTTATCTCTGATAATGCCTACTATTTTCTGTAATCAAACATTGGACTGTTTATAGATAATGAGTTTATACTTCTAGGAAGAAAAGTACATGCACAACTGTCAGGTTTTAATGGCTCATATAATTCAGACTCTGAATTTACAAAATATTTCTAGACTGAGGAAAACCCTACTTACAGCAAAATGTCCTAGATTATTAGCAGGGCAGAACTACCACAAAACATAATGATACACAGGATAATTCTCATCCATTTGAAATGAGCAGCCTAATTGACAGCTGTTGTGATTTGTTCAAAAACTCTTCTTGGGGAAAAATGACCTTTAAGGCACTGCAAGAGGTCAGGTATTTCCACACAAATGATTGGCAGAGAGAAAGACTGAAAGAAAAGTTATCTCTCAGAAAGGTTACCACCAGAACCAGATTCTAATCAGTCTTTGTGTCTGTGCTGTGCAGGAGGAACCTTTTTTCCCAGTGCACCACAATCGCAGTGCCTACAGGAAGATTTCACACCAGAATGGGGGGTTTTATTATCTTCCAAGGTATATAGCTGGCTGTCTGATATGAGAGCACATATTTGATGGCTAGTCCTCTGAGGGTAAACTGGAAATTCTTTTTAACTACTGCATGGCATTCAGGTCTGGCACTCTTCAAAAATACACAAGAGATCTTTGCCTAAACAATCCCATAAAGTCCAAATACTTGGTTAGCGTTAAATAGGTTGCAAGCATGAAGCACTTTTTTCCACTTTTTTAAGTGGACACTGAGCATAAGAGTTAACTCTGATGGGCACTGTCTTATGGTTCTCTTTCTGCAGCTGAACAAAAAAAAATCCCCAATTTCCAACTGCCTTGAACTTCTGCAAGTTCAAGAGTCAAAAGTGATAAAGACTGAGGCTTCAGACAGTGCTGCTCAGGAAACAGCACAGGTGACCAGCTAACAGGGGTCAATAACAAGGTCTGGGGAAGAAGCTCCTAAAATGGCATTTGGGAAGGTTTAGTTGTACTGGAATAGCATTAGTATAGTTTGCCCATGTTTTAGCCCATTTTGCTTAAAGCAAATAGTTTGGAAATTAGTAATATTAGGGAAAAATCTTGCTTTTGTCTTCTTGTATTTCACCCAGTTTTGGGGGTTTTTTTTTGAGACAAGGCCTATAGCAAAACCCTTCATTTTGCAGCTGTTCAAAACAATCAGGGAGTACACACAAATGTCCCTGTTGTTTTTCTTTTTGAGAGAAGAAAATGATACAAAAATAAAAAGGTTGCAAGCACAGTTTTTAAAGGAATGGTTTATACAGCATTTGTCTTATGGCTATTAGAAGCATACTTATCTTGTGGCTATTAGGAGCAGATACCTGAAATTGTAGGTAG
Source organism: Acanthiza pusilla (assembly GCA_036630365.1). Classification (NCBI taxonomy): domain Eukaryota; kingdom Metazoa; phylum Chordata; class Aves; order Passeriformes; family Acanthizidae; genus Acanthiza; species Acanthiza pusilla. The sequence continues at coordinate 11,373,997 of JAXCHO010000026.1, read as the reverse complement.
AAATTATGCTGATTTTGAGATAATTAACCTATACTGGAAACAACACAAGGCAGCATCTTCTACCCTTCTAAAAGTCCAAAGGCACACATCTCTAGACATTAGCTATCATTACAGCTCCAGCCTACGAACCCTGAAGAGAAGCAGCCCCTCATTCTTGCCCTGTGCTTTCCCTCGTAAGCTCCAGTTTTCCCTCCTGAGGCAGTGATGAGCTGCAGCAGGGCCATGGACATGCTGGCTGAGCCCTGTGTTCTGAGTGCAGAGCTCAGTGCATCCCTGCAGAGCCCCTGGGTCTGTCAGAAACAGCCTGCCCTCGTTCAGCAATTGCCTCCTTTTCTCTAATTCAATATGCGCCACATGCGTAGTGCTTGTAATAATTATTACCTTTAAAATGGATTGCAATTGACAGGAAGTGTACAATGAATTCCAGTCCTCTGCACAGCTATTTTCTGTGTTTAGCAGAAAAAGCTGAAGATTGGAAATGTGCCAGGTGTATTGTTTGACCAGATGTACCATAAGATCTTATGGAACCCTGTAGAACAGTGTAATGCTATAAAGAAAGCTAAAGCTGCTTACTGTATGGGTTTAGCAAGCAGAATCATAACAACACAAGAAAATCTTGATTTCTGCAAAAGGAATTACACTACCATGTCTTTCAATCTGAATGTCTTAACAAAGTCCCTCATTATCTGACTGATGTTCCTGATTACTTAACCATACTAAAAGAATGTTAATCTGCAGTCTCTTTACATGTGACTCCCCTTAAATTTATGTGAAAATGCTGTAATTATTTCCTCTCTTTCAGCTGTGAGCTACATGATGGATGGTAAACAGCAAAGAAACATTGTTATGAGTAAACCGATAACAGTAGACTTTATAACTGTGCTGTATTAGTAATTACCTGTGTAATTTATGGTTTATATCCTGAATTAGCTGCTGTCCTATTCATAATACTGAAAATATTGGGTATCCATATACAGAAATCTTGTTAGACTATTCAGTTCTATACTTCATTCTGTAGTTTCCATTTTCCCTCTGTTTTTGTACACCTGCATTAGTGACTCCTTAACAGAGAATGTGCAGATGTGCTCTGGCCTCATTAGTTCCCATAAAGCATGACACACACAGAGACAGAATTTTTTTTAAAAGTACTTTCGACCTATGAAGAAGATAAATTCTCTTGAGAAACAAAGAAAAAAATATTTTCCTTCATTTTACTTAAGCACAGAAACTGGAAAATAACATGCTCAAATGTAATTCATACCCTGAAGTAAGCCAGAACTGTAATGAAGCAGTATTTCTACAGAGAAGCTCATCTTGTTGAAAAATGATGTCAGTTTTTTATGCTGGTAGGCGAAGGAACATAATACCATATGCAAAGTAGTTTCCAAATGGCTTCATTAAAGTTTTTACAATCTGTTTAAACATTAAATATTTTCTTTAAATATTAATAAAGATCTTCAATTGTTAAGGTTATAGTTTACTCTTTACAGCACTGTATCAGATGCTAGCAGTTAGCTGACATATACCAGGTTGGAGTTATCACCTATAGGCCAAAATCTTACTGGCATATGGAGAAATGTCAAAAGTAAGGAACCGCTGAAGTGAGACACATGCCATAGTTTCTTTGAAACTGCCCTGAATCACAAATAAGGTTCTCATCCGTCTTGCTCTGTGCAGTGGAGTCCAGCTGCAGGGGCTGTGTAAGCTTCTGCAGAAGCCAAACGCTGCTCTATGGAACTCTGCAGATCATTCGTGGGCCACTGTCAGTCTTCTCACAAGAGGTTCAAAGAGTGACCTCTGAAATATTTCTCCCTACTTTGGGTAGTTAGCACTTCTCCCTAGTTTTTAAGTCTGCAACCATGCAATCATCCAGCCTCGTGCCCCACTTGTGTAAAGCACATCTAGTTTTGTGAAGAGAATTCCCTCGAAGTACCCAGGCTACAGCCTGTGACGTCAAGCCCATCCTATTTATTTCCACCCTCCTCATCACAGCAACTGCAGAAGGCATAAAGAGAAAAAGCCAACCAGAATCAGTCTGCTCCTAGCTAGAACATATTCTCCCATCAGCAGCATGTAGTGCTGAAACAGAGCAGGGTGCACTTTAACATCTCATATGTAAATATGGTTAACTTTAGCTGGAAGTATAACTTAGGCAATCTCATGTTTTGTAAAAGTTGACAATTAGAACAATTCCCTCAAACATATAGTCAGTCACAGCTCCCTCACCTGAGAATTTGTGACACGGATAAAAAATAAAGGTAAGATTCTTCTTTTAGGTCTTCCTTAAATTTCTATACAAGTAAACTAATTTAGTAGAGTTTTATATAGTGAACCAAAGCCCTTTGACTTTAATGACATTTGGCTCACGCTATAAATGAGCAGATTCTAAATATATATAATGATAATAGAGGTAAAACACTCAGTCTCTTACTTAAAATACACTTATGTCCTGAGGGTAATGATTTTCTCTAACTTGGAAACACTGACACTTCATATTATTGCGTTAGATGATTTTAGCACAGGATTTATCAATACATTCTCCAGTTATGGAATAAATCTCTAGAAAAAGGTCTGTCTTGTACTTCTGCATATAGTACATTATACTGCTAAATTGGAATGCAGTAAAATTATTCAGCACATAGGTTAAAATAGCTTTTAATGTTGAGGGTATTAGTAATAGGTTCTTTAATTAGAACCCTGTGCTGCCTTACGCTTGCATGAGTACGTGTCACCGTGTTCATAATTGCTCTTCCTGCGAGGACTGTGTTTGGAAACACAATTAAGATGCTATTTCTGGCGTGGTTGGAGAGGCTACACTGGGACCTTTACAGAGATCGAGTGTTCTGCTGCAAACGTGGACTGATCTCACCAAAAGAAGTCTGCGTGGTTTGGGAGCTTTGCTACTTTTTTAACTTTATATTTTTTTAAGCATCGATGCTTTTGCCTGCCCAGAGAGCCTTGGGGCAATGGGAGGCCTTAAGGAATCCTTAAGTTTGGTGACAACACCAAACTGCTGCTGACAAAGATCCATTCCTGCAGTCTGAAATACGTTTTAGACATTTCTCCTTTTTAACTTGCATGATTTTTGCATCGCTGCTGATTCCTCACAATTCTCTTTCAAGGGTTATTATCTGCAAAATTCCCTATCAGCTATAGGAGCTGCACAAAAGCTTTGGTCAAAACTTTTAGGAGTATGTAGCTAATACTAGAACTCTCACACAATAAGCTCCAAGAAGAAAATAAATACATGTAAATAAGGCATTATAATGTCTAAAGCCCTTGCCAGCATCCTGTCTTTTTAGTGACTGCACAGCTGTGTTTCCATTGCACAATTAATGGATTTCCTACCTTCAAAAGAGACATTTGTACCAAATGGTAGCACAGTACAAGACATACTAAACAGCTGACTACAGCTCATCTCTTTCTCATGGTACCGTCTGTGCACATAATTAAGGGCTAAAAAGCCCTTTGTCAAAACTTTTCAGACTAAATGTCTAAATCATGACTAGGATTCAAATAAGTGCCCTATGTTTGCACAAGTTTTGGTACTGTATACTTTCATTAACCTACAATAATGAAATAGGATATCAGTTTGAGGCTCTTTTTCAAGCTTTTGACTTTAAATTCTGCTTCAGTCACACAAACTAAGGGGAGTGTTGACCACTCTGCCTCCAGTGAATCTGAGAAGAGCTAGGAATGTTTGAAAATTCCAAACAGACATTCAGCACCCTCAGAAGTACACACTCAAGTAGTAACTAATATTTTTCTTGAAAAAGCATTTTTCTGAGGTACCCAATGATATGTCCCTAGTTCACCCATCTTCTGCTGTCCCACAGAATCTTACAGAAGGTATTTTTAAGGCACATTATTATCTTTTCACTACAGATTCTTAATTTTACGTAAAATAGTCTCCTGAGCTCTCAGATTTAAGTACAGTTAAAGATGTATCTTAGCTTAGGATTTTTAATTTGTTTATTTTACTGTGTCTTTTTTCCCCCGTGGTGATATCAGTAAAACATCACCAATGAGATAACAAGTAATTTAGTAGACCTGAAAACACGGGAAATCTTCGCAATACTTTTTCCAACAGCTCATCAGCTTCTGTTTCAGCTGGAGCCACATTAGGTCTCATTTATCACATCTCCATAGAGCACTCCAGTGTAAAGGACTGTTAGATGAGAAAAGTCATGTACTCTAATACTTAGGAAAAAAGTGTGATGCACAGAACATAATTGTTATTCACATTTCTCAGTCTTTTTGTCCAAATGAATCATCAATTCTTGAATTTTAGCCTCAATCAGGAGGCAGGGAAGCTGTTTAAAGATGACAGTAGAAATGAAACAAAAGAATTCCCCAAATTCCCACATATAAACAGATAGGAGCAGATCAGTGAACATGCTAATTCAGTATCCTACTTCAGATAGTGATACTAGAATTGCAAAGTAATTGCAAATAATTCTGCCCAGTCTAACTCCAGGGTAGCATTCTGCCAAGGAAATGTAGTTAAAAGTAAACTTATCAATAACAGATCCTTAAGAATAACAAAAGGAGTTTAACACCATCAGGATCTCACACTATTCAACACTGTTCAGAGCGAGAGCAATTCTCAGGAGTGAGGATGCCCTGCCTAGGTTAGCAACTGGCAAGGCCTTGGGTCCAGTGCCCTCGTGCCCCTATAAACAAAGCAGTGCCTAAATGGAAAACCCTGAACAAGGAAGAACTTGACTGACTAACTGTAGGAGCAACGGCACCATCCCCTCTCTTTCGGTGACATCTTCCATTCAGGTGTCATTCTAGGGTTATTTTTAAGTACAATTTAAGGTGAAGTATAGCAAAAGTTGGTTGTGCTGCAGAAAAAGGAGATAGTGATCTATAAACATTCCCCCTCTTACAAACGGAGCCATTTTTGAAAGAAACCCAACTTTGCAGAAATCCTCTTTCTTAAGCAACTTAGCAAGACGAATGATCTACAGCTAGATCCACATTTGATTGAAGGCAACATTTAATTTAAATGTTAAATTCTTATTTGGCTCTCTAATTTTCAGCATTTTGGTTTTGAACTTCTTTTTTTAAGCAAAGCCATTCAAGACCTATGATAATTTTAATAGTAAGATTTGCCTTTATATCTGAGGCCAACAGTTTTGCTTTGCTGTTGCTAGACAGAAGTGCATTCTTTGCCAGTAGTTTATCCAGCTTCTCCCAAGCTGAAACTTGGCGACAGTGCATAGATTATACCAGAAAGTGAAAGCTGTACCATGGAAGTGCAAAATATTGCTGGCCTTTCCTTCCTCTTGGTGCTACTGTTTTATTTTTATATCTTTTTCCCTTTCTAGTTCTTCCTCAGGCCTTATGAATCCTTTAAACCTCCCAGCTCTATAGGGAAATAGAAAGTTATTGTGTGCCTTCGATAAATCTGTTGGGGTGAAATTCATTTAATTCAGTAGCAAAGCCTCCTGATAAAAAAGGCCAGAATTTTTCCCCAGGACATGAAAGATTTTGTAAGAATTTCTCTCTACTACTATGTTTGTAAGTTTAGAGTCAGATATGTTTGCATATCAAAATTAACACCATAAACAAGTGTATATTTTGTCATGAATTTGAGTTACTTTTGCTGATTCTTTCATCTTAGCAGAAATGAGCATTATGTCACTATGCTGTGAAGATTCATTACAGCTATATAAGATTTCAAGCAAGAGGTTCAAATCCAAACCTTTTTCCAATTTTGAAACCTCTAATCAGAAGAGAAATTAAATAAAGCAATTAGGTTATAATAGAGGCTTCTATAATCTCAGGAAAATTATGGTAGTTTGAATTCTCACTGCATTTTAATTCAAAAGCGTTAGGGAAAAGCAATTTTCATCAATTATTAATTTATCAATATCCTTGACTTCATGGAATATTTTTGATGGCTGTGATCTAATTAAGTATCATTATACAAATATAATAAATTTTATAACCATCACTTAACATTGACTCCTTGGGTTTTTAATAGCTCTGCCACCTTTAGATCTCTCTTAAAATTATAATCAGTTTTACATCCTAGCTTCCCAGATGCTGTTGGGCTATGGGAACTGTCCCTGCTCTGATGCAAGAATGTTTCCCTGCAGGGTGCACCCCCAGACAGGTGGCATTTGCCATGTTTTTAGCTAAATCAGTGCAGCTACAAAAGGCCTGCAGGTACCTGCAAGAGGTGGATGACATTCCTTCAGCTGATATTAAATCAAGTGAACGAATGCAATATGGTCATCAATGATTAAAATTCACTAAGTTTTGCTGGAAGGAAGTTGTGGATGTAATTCAACTTTAACCCGATACCTCCATGCTAATGTTATTCCCTCAAGAGGAAAGAATGCTGTATGCCCTTCTGCTTTTACCCAGCCCTGTCACACTAACTTTATTCCCTTGAGATGAGAAATGTTCCTTAAAATATCAGTATTTGAAAATCATACATTTTCCATCTCCCCAACCACAAGGGGACCATGGCACAGATTATGTTCATTTTCTCCTTTTGATGCTCCTTTAAGGAATTCTATTTTTATTGCAGATGAGATTGGTACTTAGTGTGGTCTACCTTCTATATGCACTAATTACTTACCTAGAAAATGTCTCTAATACTCAGTGAAAATTTACATAGTTCTAGAAAATAAATCGAGTTGGAAAAGCCATTCTGGCATAGCTTATTGCTCTAATTGGCTGGAACTTAATTGTGGAGGTGGAGAGAAGGAAGGAGAGGAAAAAGGACCATGCTTTCCTTATCTCACTGAAAAGATAAAACTAATACAGTTTTTATATCATATAAATTTTTTTCACTTGAGTTAAAATAAAACGGTGCAAGATAAACTCAGTGGTTACAGCAAGGCTGGAGGTGCAGATAGCCTGGATTGATTCCTTCCTCTGCCAGTGTGAACTGAACTGCAAGCTGCATTTTCCACAAGAATGTCCCAGCTTAAAACCAAATTTTTGCACATCCCACTTAGTACTTACAACGGCTGAGAAAAGCTCAGAGAAGCTGAGCTTAATAGAAAAGAGAAGCATATTTAGTGAAGGATGTGTTTTTAAATGCATAAATATTATGCCAATTTTAATATAAATCTTTTGTAATAACCACTATTTACAGAGGAAATTACCAAAGAAAAGCAAATACCATTTTCAGTAACTCACTGAGCTAAACACCTAAACCAAGTGCCTGGATTAGTTCTGGACTGGTGTTTTTGTAATTAATACCCTACTCTGCAATGTGTTGACATTGTTGATTTATTACAGCTCTTACACTAAAAGTATAAGCAGATTTATAGGCTTTGTGGAGAGTTAGAAATGCCACATTACAAATGAGGTTTTTAGTTTTATAACAAAAAGATGTCTTATTGCTATGTGTATATTAAAATGGATTTCTGGTAGTCTTGGGAAAACTAATGGTGGTGTATATGCACTTAAATGCCAATTTCATTTAGAGTAGAAAGAGTCTGGTTGTCCGTGTGGGTGGCAAGGGAAGGGAATTTATGGTTATAGAAAAAAACTTCCAAACACTCAGTATCTAGGACTTCAATCCTAACTTTTCTTCCCACGAAAGTAATCCCACTTGCAAGTATATATATTCAAAATATTAAAAAAATTTTAGTGGTATTTGAGCAGACCATGCACCACAGCATGGAGCTGGCTTATGGCCCCCAGACCATAAGGAAAGGATGTCATCCCCAGGCTACTCTGTATGGTGCAACCCCTTGGGTGACCCAGGAATTTTTAAATTCCACTTGAAAGCCTATTTCTCCCATTTTTCTTCTCATCAAAAGGTCTTGACATCTTATCTTTAAAATAATGACAGAAACATTTGACTGAAAGGCATGACAATTTGGGAAAACGCTCCTATGGAGGCTGTTTCTTAACAGGGTTTTCAGAAGATCTCTTCAGAACAAATTGTTTTGCTCTGAAGGGATTTGTGCTGCACAGCACTGACAGTTAAGTGCTAAATGGAATCTCTCCACGGGCTCTGTATTACTGTTGAGCACACCACACCGGCTGAACACTAAATAAAACACTCTGCTTAAATACATGAATAAAAGTAAAGTCAGGAGAACAGTGGGTAATTTTTATATTATATCTGCAAATGTCATGTTCCAGGAAAAGGCGTTCAGATATCACTTTTTTCATGACAATAACTAGTTCTGAAGCAGTTGTTTTATTTAATTTTTTCTAACACACAGTGAGAAATTTGAGTAAGTTGCTCTCACTGAATAAATGTGTCATATGAGTGATAGACTTTTAAAAAGAGAGAGCAAGCTACGTGGGGAGCACAGAAGATTCTGAATGAAGCTAACAAGCTAGTTTTATCATTTTACGGAGCTGAATCTCTGATAAGAGACCATATCGTTGTTGTGCCTGGAATAGGAAGGAGTAAAGCCTGCTCTAAATTAGCTATTGAAATAGCACCTGGATTTTTGCCACACAAAGGAAGAAAAGTAGTCTGGATTTAATCTTCTAGCTAGTAAACAGTGTTCTGATAGTGAAAGATCAAAATATGGAGAAACTAGAGATAAGAGGAAAAAAGCCAGCACAGTTCAGCAAAGACACACACATACACAAAAAAAAAACAAAACCCAACCACTAAAAATTCACAGGAAAAAAAAAAGAGAGAAAGAATTTATGTCCAGCAATATGATTCTAGCATTGGAAGCATCTGTGGAACATGACATATTCACCCAGAGAGCAAAAAAAGAATGCATTGCTCATGTTGAGTGGAAATGCCCAGACAAGAATAAGGAATTTTTTTCTGTTTAACAATCATTTACCGAAATGAGCCCGGAGGTTTGATGTGGAAAGAATCAGGATGCATCTAGTGAGTAAAAGGAGGTCAAGTTACAGGGAAATTAAAAAGATACACTAAACTGGATTCACAAGAAATCCATAAAGGCTGCATCTTGATCGGATTGCTGAGAGACAAGGGGTAAAAAGTTTAAAATCAGCTATGCCATGAAAGTACTTCAGGCAAGAGTAAAAGCTTGAATTTTGTAAGATTACTGAGAAAAAGTATAGAGCAAAAGCAATGATATAGCAAAAATCTCTTTTCCTCAAAAAAATGTATGTTATCAGAAGTTTTGAAGACACAAGATAGGAAATTTAGTTTCAGAATCTCTATTTCTAAAATGTATCAATGGTACATCTACTTTAATTTTTTTGAGTCTTGAATGAGATTTTGTAAATGCAAAATGAAATATCATTCAGCTTTAAAATATGTGGAGCATTTTATCTCATACCAACGATTAAAGTATGCAGTTGTGGCTCCTCATGGGAGTATCCTTCCCTCAAAAGATTTTCATATAGATACAGATATCTATTTCATAGAGATCTAGATCCTGTCATGGCACTCCTGATACATTTTTCTATTGTGTTAAATAATGCATCAGATGACATTCCCACAAAGACATGGGATCATGTTTGCTTCCAAGTGGAAATGCAAGGATTTATCATAATTTCTAGGTGTTGCAAGATTCCATACTTTGAAGTTTTTACAGCTAGTTTCTCCCATTTAAATTTAATTCACATAATTTAAGACTGCTAATCTGCAAATATTTTTTGTGTTTGTTTTGATGTTGTTCAGTACTGCAGCACAAAATGAGGTCTGTGGAATGTGTGCTTCAGATAACTGATGGTGCTGCCATGGAGTCCGAAATATTCTCCCATATACTAATGGCTTTTATGCCATTTTGCCTCTCAAATTTGTTTTAATGATTGTGACAGCTCTCATTTTTCCTTTGTTAAATGCTAGTGACTCTTACTGGATATTTATTTTTAGAAGAACAAACATATTATCAAAAATACATAAGCCCAGTGAGAATGAATAAAACATCTCCATAGTAATATTCTGGACAGTGATGTATGGCTGGTTGCAGGCAGACAGACTGACAAACTTCAGTCCTAACTCTGCATCAGGATTTGTTAGCATAGAATCCTGAGCTCAAAAGTGACTTCAGAAGTGAAAAACCCCCTTTTTCTCTCCTTTGTAGTTATTTGGCAGCAATGATTGATTTTTTTTCCAGATGTGGATAAATAAGAAAAATTATTTTATTATTCTAATATAATCAGTTGCAAATACAATCAAGAACATCCCCACAAGGCAAATGAATATTTTGGCTTTGTTTTCTCACTGAAGAAATTCTACACTAATCATGTATTTTAAGCTCATTTTATAATACTTTTAAATGATATTTTAAATAGTCTCTTTTGAACTGAGTATTGATATTGCTGTCCATACAGTGCAAGAAGAGTTTCCATCTGCAGGATAATATTCATGGCAGTAAGAAAGACTGTGCTATTAAGGAAATTTTTTTTCTCTCTAGGCATTAGTGTAGCCATACCCAGGAGTGCATTGTGTACAGCCACTTGTATAACCAGGAGCCATTTCCCAGGCTCACCCCTGTAAACATCAGTGAAGCTAAATTCCCTCAGCTTCCCTGCAGTTTGCATTAAAGCTTGGATAACTTACTTGCTGTTTATGTATTTTACCAGTTGTCTATGTCAAACTTTCATATACAAATCAGAGAAAAACTTGCAAGCAACTATGATTTTTAAAGCTAAAAGATGTCTTGTATACTGTATAGCAAATTAGGTGGGTTTGAAATCCACCCTTGAAATAGCAGCAATTTCTGTTCCTTTCATCTAAACATTTCTGTATTCCAAGGGAACCTGCGATAATCAGTAGTTTGTTATAGACATGAGTCATAATTATGTTCTTTTTCTCTCATTTAAGTTGTTCGAGTTCATGAATTTTTTGGCTGAGAATGTCATCTTCTGTTACATGGGACTCGCACTATTTACATTTCAAAATCACATCTTCAATCCTCTTTTCATATTTGGTGCATTTGTATCCTTTGCTTTAAAGAAGTATGTATCTCTGTACCTGTGTGTATTTATATGAAAAGAATGCATGTTCCAGGTGAAAAAAGAAGTCAACAAGCAAACCAATCAACAATCAAACCAATATTAGCATTCCTTGAATACTAAAAACCAGTTTTTGTCAATTCCAAGTGCAATCATCTATTATCTATATCCTAATAACTGCCCCAATGCACATAATCACATGCTCTTTGGACAGTTGTTGGTTTGCTCCTCTGCTACAGGCAAATAGCTTTAAACCAGCTAGGGAGCTTTTGCCAGTGGTTTAACTGGGATGGGAAATTGGGATCAGTGTTGGGACACATCTGTAGGGACAGGTGCAGGCACACAAAACCTTTTCTCCTGCCTGGAGCCAGAGCAGATCCACAAACTGTAGAGCTGCCTCCAGACAGATGTGTACCATAAGCAGGACTTCCCCAAAACTATGTAAATTATATTAAGTCCTTAAAATTCACACAGTTCTGCTTTGCTCAAATCTTTCCTTCTTTATATTCTATATCTCTAGTATTCATGAAATTATTTACACCACCATGTGCCTAAGAGACCAGTAAGAAAAACTGTCTTTAATTCTGCCATGGTTTCTCAACAAATCTTACTTGTACAACGGTATAGATTCTTTTCACACCAACAATTTACACAACGAATTTTTTTTTTTGCTCAGAGCAGCAGCCCTATGCTTATCACTTTCAAACGAACTGTAATAGCTTTGGAAGTTGAGATCATTCTGTTTACATGCAGTAATTTTTATATGTAATTTCTAAATGAATAATCAGGACTGCACCAGAGCTCCCTTGGCTACAGCCTGGGTTGGATGGCAGTGCAGAGCCAAGCGCCCACTGTGCCCCAACAGGGCAGGACAGTAACCATGTCCTGCACTCCTGGAATGGGGAGCAGGAGCAGTGTCCTGCACTCCTGGATGGGGCAGCACTGCAGAGCAGCGCAGGGACCTGGCTCCATCCCCCTGTCCCTGAGAGCCAGCAGGCTGCAGAGGGGCTGGCTCTATCCCCCCTGTCCCTGAGAGCCAGCAGGCTGCAGAGGGGCTGGCTCTATCCCCCTGTCCCTGAGAACCAGCAGGCTGCAGAGGGGCTGGCTCTATCCCCCTGTCCCTGAGAACCAGCAGGCTGCAGAGGGGCTGGCTCTATCCCCCTGTCCCTGGGAGCCAGCAGGCTGCAGAGGGGCTGGCTCTATCCCCCCTGTCCCTGAGAACCAGCAGGCTGCAGAGGGGCTGGCTCTATCCCCCTGTCCTTGGGAGCCAGCAGGCTGCAGAGGGGCTGGCTCTATCCCCCTGTCCCTGAGAACCAGCAGGCTGCAGAGGGGCTGGCTCTATCCCCCCTGTCCCTGAGAGCCAGCAGGCTGCAGAGGGGCTGGCTCTATCCCCCTGTCCCTGGGAACCAGCAGGCTGCAGAGGGGCTGGCTCTATCCCCCTGTCCCTGAGAACCAGCAGGCTGCAGAGGGGCTGGCTCTATCCCCCTGTCCCTGAGAGCCAGCAGGCTGCAGAGGAGCTGGCTGAGCCCAGGGCAGGAGAAGCAGCCATTCCTAGTGCCAGATCTCCCAAGCCATGGAGCTGCAGGCAGCTCTTGATGTGTGTGTCCCCCAGCTGATGGGACACACACATCACCTGTCAAGCACTTGCTCTGTTCTCCAGTCCACAGCATGTCTCAGACTGGGAGTGCCATAATCGAGCCCTGAGAGCCACAAGACAAGGGGAGGGCAAAAATGTGCAAAATGTGCAAAAAGCACATATAAGGAGCTCTGATTGCCTTTCTTTAAATCTGATGATGGCCTCATGTTTCTAATTAAGGCAACTTTTGTGATAGTTCTACAGAGGAGTAATAAAGAACTTCATCAGAAGAATCTCCAGAGAGAAGGGGGAGAAAAAGCAAAAAGTGCTGGATATAGACAATATGAATCACCAGGAAATAAGGAAGTAATAATCAGGTCCAAAAGCACATTTATTCTCTGCAAATTGCTGCTCAAGGAGATAATGCTATCTCTGCAATTGATGATGGGCATTTTCTTGAAGGGGTGAAGTCACATGTGACACAAATGTGATGAGTAGAAGTAGAATGATTGAAGTGGGATATATTATGATGAATATAAAACTGGGATGTGTGGGGAAGGCAAATCTCTGCCACTGCACAGCTTTATCGGAAGCAGAAGGACATGGCATGTAAAACATGAAAGAAGGTAATATCATATGTTTAATTACACTTTTAAAATAACTTTATAGAAATATTTGGGTTAATTCTAGTTTTGTCAGTAGTTCTTCCACTATTTTCCTCAACATCTTACATTTTAGGTGGGAGTTTTTGTAGCAAGAGCTTCCAACATATACCCACTTTCTTTCCTTTTGAATTTGGGTCGAAAACAAAAGATTCCCAGAAACTTTCAGCACATGATGATGTTTTCAGGTAAGAGCTATTTTGGTATGTTTTGTATTTTTCCTGTTCACATTTAATGACTGATAAAAATAGTCATCTATCACTAGAAAAAGCCACATCTATCACAAAGAGTTCATTATGTTAAAACTCAAGGTCATCTCTTCAAAGCTACTGAAGCAAACGGCTGCATTCTCATCAACTTCCCTGTGCTCTTGACCTATTTTAATTAACATTTTGGAAACGCACTGCCCAAAAGCCATTGTCTTTCAATCCATTGTCCCCCCCATCTGTCTACACTTCCATGAAAATTTGGGAATACCATGGTTTTATGCTGTGTTGTTTTAGAGGCACCTGCAGTATATCTGAGAGTATTTTACATGGCAACAAATAAATATCCAGCTGGGACAATATTAGTACTGATACTCAGATCAGACATGGTCTTTGGCAATTCCTTAAACTTCAGGAATAGTTTTACTTTGAAATGCGAGACTAGAAGACTTTAATTCCACAGACTTTTTCATATGTATTCCAGCTTGATATTTAATTTTATTGCTTTTGTTGACCTTGTAGAACAATAATAATATAAAAAAATTAAAAATCCAGAAGAGGGAGCCATGTTCTAGTCTGATTTGCACATCATCCCCTGAGCTGTTAAAGCTCATCTGGATTCCGTATTTTTTTTTACTTCTACAAGCTAGAAATAATTCCACTTGACTTTCTGATGCTAGTTAGGAAAAACTCACTTACAAGCTAAGAATATCTGTTCAGCAAAAGACAGAAATGCAGATCCCTCAATGCTATTAATGATATAATTTCCTAAAATTAGAAACTCAGCACCTTTTTTGCTTCATCTTCCTGCTTTTTACACAAAAATTTCTTCCAAATTTTTATGGATAAAAGTTCTTGATTGACAGCCTTGATGTACATCGATCCATTTAGGCAGATAACAAGTGAAACACAATGTGCCGCATTTCAGGCTTCCTCATCAGGAGTACTCCACATCGGGGGACCTCATTTATGCCAATGTAATTCCAACTCTCTAGAGAGCACCACAGCAGTTCATTTCTATACCCATTCAATCCTTCTGCTAAAAGCTGCCACAGAAAATGTCAGCTAATTCCAGCGAGACTGGAGTGAGAGCTGATGACACATCCAGCAGGAGCTGCCTTTCAGCACCGCTGCTCCCCTGCGGTTGCTCGGTGGGTGACTTGGAGCTGCAGATCCCTCTAGGAAACCTAGCAGGTGGCCAGCTAGACAACAGCGTGAAAAATAGTTTCCTATCATTTGGCATCTCGTTTCTGGGCTCCATTGGGCTTTTGGTTTTCATCAGCTAAAGTATAGAATGAAAACCTTCTGAAACCTTATTCTTCAACTTTTCTGTCCTCGTTTTCTGCAGTCAGATTTCATTCTCCGTGGAACAGGAGCAGAAAGTAGCCTGCAACCAGCAACTGAACCTGAGAAACTCACACACATAAGCTTTCCAGGACAATCTGGCAGCTGAGAACTGAAACAGTAGTATTGCAGGCTTCTAAAATGTAAATGCTAAGATTCTCAGAAAAATAATTTTTAGCTGTTTTCAAAGAGAAAAACCCTCTATTTTGTAGAGAAAAACATCTTTACATTATAATAAAATAAATGGCATAACCTGCAACCATAATAATAAGGACTGTCTCTCAACACTGCCAGCAGCTGTATCCTTCACAGAACACAGGATATACGGATTTTCTGTGTAATTGTATTTTTTAATAGGCCAAGATTTTTGCTTAGTTACCAATAACATTCTTAGTGCTATAATCGGATCACACTGTCTACAGTGATAAACAGAGAGGACAATGACTGCCAGAAGAGAGAGAGATTTCTGATGAGGAAAGACATTAAATTTGAGTTTGAAGAAAAATACTATCTACAAAATGTCCATAGCAATAGTCATAAAACAGTTTGGGTTGGAGGGGACCTTTAAAGGTTATCCAGTCCAAACCCCTGGAGTGAGCAGGGACACCTTCAACTAGATCAGGTTGCTCAGAGCTTCACCCAACCTGACCTCAGGTGTTTCGAGAGATGGGGCATCCACCACCTCAGTGTGTGTTTTACCACCTTCATTGTTCTAGTGTAGCATGAGAGGGAAAAATGGGCTTCATTCACCACAGCGTCACACATTTAGATACAGAAAACAATGAATTTGGGGTTAGTTTTGTTTTCTATCTTATCATTACCAAATCCACCAAACATTTACTGCTTGTTTTACTGCCACAATCACCAAAGTGATTGCTGAGAAAAATTGCTGAGAAAAGCAATTAAGGTCAGGCAAGTACACTGTTGATTAGCATTTGATTATACCTTACTCTGCAAAGAACTCTCCTGAAGTCATTAAGTTCTGCTTTTTGATGAGTATTAATAGAGTTGAGAAAAGGTGGAAGAGTTAGGCTTGGACATAGATTATATAGCATTTTGATTTATCACATTATTCATCTGCTTCTGCCACTCCTCTAACAATACATTACAGAGGGTGGATTCACTTCCATAACTGTTTTTAATCATGATTCCTGATAACATTCCATTGTAAATGAAAACTTGATTAGTCCTTTATACAAGGACTAATTAAGCCTGAGCTTGTCAAATTAAGCTGAACATCAGCTAAAGTGAGCAGTCCAGCAGTCTCTGCTCATGTGAAAAAGAAATGGTCTAAAGTTTTAGACTTTATTGCACCTTCCACTTGCCTTCCAACATCTTTATTTACTTTTTGCTGTGCTTTCTTCTTCTCTACAACACATAAATCAGCAATAGAGAGGCTTGTGGGACAAAGTGCTACAGGGGTGGTTGCTGTTAATATGAGGCATTACAGCAGCAACAGTCTGGAAAGGAGGAACGCAAATGAAGTATTAAACCAAAAAATGCCAGTCTACAGGCAGCTGTTGTGCAGGCATTTACATCTGCACACTCATACAGACATGGAGGTGGGAAGTGTCAGTGTGAACTTTTCCAAGAGACGCAGATATGTAAAGAAATCAGCAAAGTAGAAAAGAAAGCAAGGAAGAAAAGAGCAGAGAACTACAGTTGAAAGCAAAACACCAGATCTACCCACAGAAAACCTTCTTTCCTGGCAGATTCTTTTCACACCAACAACAAACACTCCAGCCCTCACAGGCTGGGTTTGGAGAGGTGTGTGTGTGGAGTGTGGGCAAAGGATGGCTAACAACCCTACAGGGCTCAGGGGTTCTGTTCTGTGGAGCTGAACCCTGGGCTGGTTTTCTTTAAAGGCTCTGGCACATTAAAGAATATTGCTTAAAGATGAGTCCCTTATGGCAGGCACAAAAAAAAATGTTAGGAAATCTCTGGTACAGCCCAAGGATGAATGGAGTAACTCAGATGTGGAGCTGCTGTCTGCAGCATCTCTGAAAGATGAGGAGAGAGAATCTCTGCTAATGGTTCATCAGAGTTCTTCCTTCTGCTGCTCCACTCTCCCCAAGTGCAGCTGAGGTACCAGCATCCACCACATCCAGTCATTCCACTGGGCTTTGTTGGCATTTTTCCCTGAAGTTTTACAGAAAATCTGATCTAAACTTCAGTCTGTTTCAGTATCTCAGCATTTTCTGAGGT
Source organism: Acanthiza pusilla (assembly GCA_036630365.1). Taxonomy (NCBI): domain Eukaryota; kingdom Metazoa; phylum Chordata; class Aves; order Passeriformes; family Acanthizidae; genus Acanthiza; species Acanthiza pusilla. The sequence continues at coordinate 11,357,129 of JAXCHO010000026.1, read as the reverse complement.
TGTTAAAATTCCCTTCCTTCATTTGCATTATTACCTGGAAAGTATTTTGAAAGAAAGATACACACACGCACACTCACATATATATAGTAGTGTTCCTTGCTTCTCATTGAGTCTTTACATTTTTACGTGTATTCATCTGCTTCCTATTCCTCTAGCTGGAAGCAAATGCTTAGTTTGATTATTTATTTCACTTTAGACATGACTTTAGTTGAAACTGAATTATCTCTTATAGCCCATGTTGAGCCTTTTATAAATGAAAAATGCAATGAAGTCAATCACTATTTTTCTAAACTGAAGAAACAGCCAGTCCAATGCTCAAGAAGTAGAGACATACATATACATACATACATACATACATACATATATATATATATATATATGCCCTCTTACAGTGTTCTACGTGTTCTAGATGAAAAATTGAAGGCATGATGCAATTGCAGAAAGCAGCATTGTTTTCCACTGAAATGTAGCTGGGCTAATCATCCAGCTCACCACTATAACCACTGAAAAAAAGACCATTTCAATAGTGGTTAATTCCCTCCTCAGATATGTGTCTAAAATGAGCTGATATTTTTCCCTGTAAGAAAATAGTAAAGCATCTGCATACTCAGAGATGTCTTTTACACAAAAGCAAAGCCAAGGACAAGCCCAGTGTCTGCCTGCAGTGTTTTGAACCTGCTGCCACTGTCTTCAGATAGTGCAACTCCAGTCTGCCTCTTCCTTGCAGAAATGGCTTTGTGCTGTTTCCTGGATAAACTGCCCAGCTTCTGTACCAAATAATTCACATTCTAGCTATGTAATCTTGAAGAGCTTTGGAGTTCTAGGCCAAAAATAGTTGCATTTAGCAGTTAATTAAATGATTCTGCATATGTCATCAGTGCCTTACAAGAGGTTTGATTACTAGATTTAATCTCTCAATACTTGCAAAGTACTTTTGGATTCAGTGTATATTGTATACATGTAATGACTTCGCTCTCTACACTTATTTTTGTGAATTTTTTTTTTTAGAAAACAATAAAGTACATTTAAATAGACAAATGAAAGGCATTGGAAAATATAGAGTATTATTTGTATTATGCATCCTGAGGGCTGCAGGCACTAACAGGCTTTTGTCCCCCTCAATTTTTAAACATGGCATTCTGTGAACACCTATTTAGTCACTTCATTACTACCTTTGGGGCTTTTTTTTTAAACTCATTTAGCTGTTTTCACCACCTTTGTAATTTCTTGTTTATTCAGCCTCTGTAGGCATATAATTCTACAACTATTATAATATTTCAAGTACACTAATTTATTCTACATCCCCTTTTCGATATTTTAAATCATCTTTGAAAAACTGTTCATTGTTTTTAAGTAATGTTTTTTCTGACTAATCTTAGAACAATAAACTGTTTTAAAGAAATATCCTATATTTTCAAGGAATAAAGGAGTAGCTTATTTGAGTACAGATTTTAATGACAATCCTCTTTTTCACTTGCTCCTGACTTCATGAGCGGTCCCACTTAACACAGGATGCAGATTTCTTTTTCTACCTATTAAATTAAATTCAGATTAAATTAAATTAAATTCACATTACTGCTTAATTTGCAATGATTCAAGCAAAGAATTCAGTGGTCATAAAGCAAACATTATCATTATGTGAATATGAGAGTGCTTTCATTGCCCACTTTTGCAAAGCTGCTGCATTAATTCCCATCCTTTCAATTAGCATGATTCAGTATTTTATAAGCAGGATTATGATCTGAAAGTTTTCTCTGCCCTTGGAAGTGGGTTTGGACTGAAAAGACCAAAACTCTGTTTCTCCACCACGTTAAGTTCATCACCCTTGTCTTTTTTCAGGTTTGCGAGGTGCGATTGCATTTGCATTGGCCATTCGAGACACAGACTCGCAGCCCAAGCAAATGATGTTCACCACAGCACTGCTGGTCGTGTTCTTCACAGTCTGGGTGTTCGGGGGGGGCACAACACCAATGCTCACCTGGCTTCAGATCAGGTGAGTGCTCTGTACAGCATTAGCCAGCAACATGGAATGGGATCCAGATGGATCAATCACTGCACTCTTACAACTTTCTAATGCTTATATGTGTGCTTTTTATGAGCTTTAACATGCACAAAGGCAGTATTTCTCCACCTGGCAGATGCTCCAAACCACAAGGAATGGGTTCTTCCCAAGTTTGTTATGGGTTTAGATCTAGGCCAGACCCATCCTTGTTTCCTAAGAGTTTGTTTCACTACTGCTCCTTTTAAACACTGTGAATAAATGTTAGTAGTGTCCTCCTCACTGCTGAAGAAAGAGCTATAAAGGCAAACTTGGTCCTCATCTTAAAATGTGTATTTATTACATAAACATGTAATAAATTGCTTCTTTCTTTGAATATAATGAGAATATGCTGGCAAAATCTACCTCCACTGGTGCATTATTCAGGCATTAATTTATTATGCATTGTTTTATATATTCTTCTTCACTATATTATTTTTTAAATTACTTCCTAGTCACTTACATTCACAGAGAGCAATGAATGACAAGGGAGGTTAAATGACAAGAGAGAGAGAAATAGAAAACCAGAGTAAAAAGGATCTAATTTAAATGTAGTGTCCTTCAAAAAAGTATGCTTTTTTGAAACCTGACTTTTAATAATGAGTGTACTCATGCTGGTTACTGATTCTGGTTATTTCACAGTCCATTCAAAACTCCCTGCTGTGATTTGTAAGATCACCAGAGAAAACTTCAGTATCAAGATAGGCTTGCAAATCAGAATTCCTTATCATTTATTCTATAAATAGCATGTATTTTCCTTGTTTACAAAATGATGTCTGATTACAAGCCCTCGTGTCAGACTCTTGCTATAAAATAGCAGCTGAAGATAACCAAACTGGGGCTTTTACAGGAGGCACAGATAAATCTTGAAGACAAAATAAGGACCAGTGTATAAGTGTACTGTATAAACATAAAATGCAGGCACCCATACGCTGTGTGGAGGCTTCTTATTTCTGTGACAGTTTGATTCTTCTTCATGACATGTCTCATGTCCCATAATGTCAGTCAAGGCCATTACAGTTTGGATACACTCTGGCACTATCATCTTTCTGAGATTTGCCACTTTTTCACAGTCAGACAGCAACAGTTTTTCTCTGTGGCAAGGGAAGCATGGGTGAGGAGGAGCATTCTCAATAGATCCTGGGGACCACATCAGCCGGCTGTGAGCAGTAGTCACATGTGCAGTCTAAGAACTTGGGTCACTAGATGCCCGTCCTGGTTTGGCTCTCTAGATAATTTTTGAACGCAGATTGTCGTGTGCATTCACTAACAAGCAATTGAACTGGATACAATGGCATTTATTCTGCAACTTAGTGCTACCCAGAGGTGCAGAGCCCCCCAAAGAGCACAAGTGAGGGGCTGATTCTCATATGAACTGTTTATACTGTTCAATGCATCCTTCTTTATCCACTTGCACAGTAGATTTTACCAAAGACACTGAAAGTAGACAATCATTATTGATTGATATTCATTATTTGATCCTCATCTCTGAGGATTTCTTCTAAATCCCATCAGATCTGCCAGACATTTTAACCAATAAAATAAATTGGTTTTGTAATCAGGATATAGATTTTCTTGCTATAAAGCTATTAGGTTCATCATTTCCACTTAATTACTTGACATTGGAACATACATCTTCATAAACTATCAGGAGGTCAAACGGAAATAAAATTTTAAATAGACATCTTTAATTACAAATGTATCTTGAGGCTCTGATTTCTCCTTCTACTGAAGATAGTTAACTGTCTTTGTAATTTATTACACCTCACTATGGAATTTTGTCCTTAGATACCAGCATTTGTCTTTTTAGTCTTAAGTAATTTTGCTAAGTAATTGTATTTAAAGGTGGTGGTAATTCATGACAATTGACACTTGTATGGATTCTGGCAGATGAGTTTGCTGAGGAAAGTTATGGAGCTGTGGGAAATGGCACCAGCTTGCTTGGTGTAGTCCCCCACGATGCTGTCAGCTGTGCCTGAACAGCAATTCTGAGCTCTGTCTATCCCCATGATCCTTCAGAAGAAAAAGATTGCATTTTTCAAGCTAGTTTGGAGGGCTCAGCTCACAAAGCTGAGGGAAACTGCATTAGAAATATAAAAATCATATGAGTGTCTCTGAAGAGGTTTATTGGGATGGGCTGGTGTGTCATCAATTACAGCAGAAAAGGGGTGAAGCCAGGGAAATGAGGCAAGCATGGCTACAAGCACAGAAGAGGGAGCCTGGTCTCACAGTAACCCTCAGTGTCCAGCTGATACAAACATACCCCAGGCTCCATCCCAGGGCACTCTGAAACCCCTTCTGTGTGATTCCTTCAGAGATCCAGATCTACCATTATGGGTCCCATCTAAAGCACAGCACTGGATCTGTTATTCTAGACAACTCAAGTTATTCACCTTATCAAAATAAAGCTCTTACAGGAAATACATGAATGGTCACAGGGACTACACTGGCCTTCCCTACATAAACTGCAAGTTGCTGTAGGTACAGGTAAACCTTCTCAGGAGAGAATGGTCAAAAATACCAGGATCAAGCAAATAACAGTCCCAAGCTGAATGTGGGTTTTCGCCAATTTCTCATCATAAAATGATTATCCAGAAAATAATGTGTTTAATTGAACTGGAGGCATTCAGAGACTAATAGAGAGGAGCATGTGATTTCCAAATCTATTTGGATGAATTGAATCTTACTCACACTGTTTTGTATCCACTCTCCCTATGTGAAATAGGCTACAGTTCCTGTCATTAGTTCAGGAGATGCAACTTAAAACTCCTCAAGGTTGATCCACTCAGTCTTATCCTAGAGATAAATACTTGAATTTATATGGTACAGACCAAATTACCCACAGATTGGTTTTAAAACATAAATAAATCTATCATCAGTTCAGTTGAAGATATGTAAAAATGACATAAATCAGAAAGAACTCACACCAGTGTATTTACCATTTGCTCTACCATAATGCATTGAGTGTTAGTCACGGCAGAAGACAATATTCAAGATCTGTACAGCCTTCTTGCTGTATATTATTGCCTAATATTATATCATGTTTCAATTATTTATTACACTCTCCATAATTTATATTATGAAGTTCTCATAACCGTGACCAGAACTCTTGGTGTATAAAGGAATAGAACAACGACAATTTTAAAATAAGAGCAGGAATGAAACATCTTCTGAAAAATCAGTCTTTGTCCCCATAATAACTGGAATTTCCATAATTTTCCATCTCTCCTCGCAGCAATAGCATCATATCTGCACTCTTCTTTTTTAGTTAAAATTAAACATAATGTAAATATAATCTGTCGCTTTATTTTTAAAGATTAGGATGTGTCCTCAGAGATAACTACCAGTTGATTTATTTTAGGAATATGTAAGGCTTATACAACACTTGCAAATTGATGCTAAAACATATAGTAAGATGCACTATCAAAACTAACCATGTGCTACTGAAAAAGGCTCAACTTCCATCTCCCATTTAATGCAGTGATATCAAACAGCTATGTCACAAGAAATCAGCACTGCTAAGAGCTTTTGTAAAAAAAAGCTGAAATGGATCCCAGGAATTCACCAAGTTTATTAAAGATAAGAATTCTAGTTCCCTTTATTTAATAAATTAATTATATTAAAACATATTCCTACTTAAACTCTATCTTGAATCTAAGAAAAGTTCTTAAAGCCCTGGAAATATGACCTGCTAATGATAGAATTTATGTCTACATGTCTCTATGTGTCAAAACACAGTTTTAAAAGAAACCCATACCAATAATTCTCATTTACTCATACAGAGCAACCTTCAAAATGAGTCTTAAAATTCTTGGCAAAAGCTGAATATTTCTTAACTTTGTTCTAAAAGAATTAAGCATACACTTTTGGAAATGTCTTATTTATTTTAGCTGTCTCCTTTCTGAACACCCGAAATGCTTGCATTTCAGGGAGTGTTGAGTGCTCCCTTTCTGAAAATTAGGTCCCATTAAAAAGTTCCCATTTGACTGGTGCAGTAACTTAGCATTTCCTAGCACAGAGGCACGTGCACGGTGTTTACAGCATTATCAGCTGCCATGCTGAGAGGAGAACTGGCTGCACTTCGTTCCTAAATAATACATTGTCTTTTGACTTCTCTGAGAGTTGTAACAGGAAAAAAAATCACCTTTACTCCCTAGTGAAAGCACTACAATATTCAGTTCTTGACAGACAATTAATAAACCTGGATCAGTGTGTGATAATAATTTCATGATACATCAACGCCAAAACAGAGATAGCCATTTAAGTTCACAGTCAAATTGAAGTATTCAATAAATGTGCCTTCAGAGATGTTGAGTATTACCTGTTAATGCTTTTGGATATATGACTCCCTTCATTCCCCATACCCTGATTAAAAATAGAGAGATACATTTTGCAGTACATCTGCAATGAGAGGTTTGAGGATAAAGGATTCTCCTGACAGGCAGAGCAAAAATTCAAAGCTGTTAATAAAACATGTCCTATAAAAGCATTGTGCTAGGTATTAGGTCTTGTTTGTTTATCATCACCTCCTGTGTAAATGTTTGTCAAGGGATTTCCAGACCCTTTGTGCATCTCTTTGCAGCAGTTCTTCAATAGTGTTAATAGGAAGATTTTTATTCCATATTCTAAACAAATACTAAGCAGCATTGAATAGTAAGTTTTACTACTGTGCCTATCTGGCCATTGCTTTTGGTAAATGTATTTTAGTAAAGAGCTGTCTGTGTACCTGTCTGCCCTTAAAATCACACCATTTCTAGTTCACCTAAAACTTCAGTTCCAAACATCCAACTTTCTTTAAATATTGAGGCCTGGCATACCACATTTTTGAGGGATGACCAAGGCTGACCAAATTCACATTCTCAGCAAAAGCATCTCACTCAGCAGAAGCAGTCAAGATTTTGGTTCCTTCAGTATTCAATAGTTTGTTTCAATATCAAAGGCTAAGGCAGTGTGTATGTTTACCAGAATGTCTCATTTGGGATGTAAATGGGCCGTGGGATGAAATGCTGTGCCTTGACTGTGTGTGACTGTGACTGTCTACCACAAAAAAAAAGAAAAAACCTGGTTAGTAGAATATGATTCTGTGCTTATCTCAGCCCTTTAGTGACCAGTTATAGACTGCTGAAAGACAGAACTTTATGACAGAATAACCGCAGTAACATCATGACCTTGGCCAGGATTATAGAACTACTGTTTTGGTAATAAGAATACTCTTTTCATTATTCCCAAGCTCTATAGTAGCATTCCCTGTGTTCAGCTGTATTCAAAGGGATGCTGCAGAATAACACATCTTACAATGCAACAGTGGTAGTGCTTGTCACGACCAAGTGGCAAGCTTTGGATAGATTTCATTTGTGTTTTATGCCTCCAAAGTTGTTCTTTCTGCTTCCCAAAAGAGGCCCTTCAAATTAAGAAAAAAACCAACAAAGGCTTTGGAAAGAGTTCTGCCTTGTCTGGAAAGGCAACAGTTGTGGTAAGAAATCTCAAGGGCTGAAATGGCGATGAAAACGCAACTGAGTTCCAGGGCTCCAGAACAGGGGGTACTGAGCAGAAACCTTCCTTTTCCATAGCCTAAGAACAAAGACAGACATTCTTTAGATCAAAGGACTAACAGATTGCTTTAGACAAGGTAGATGGTGCTGCCTGCATTACTGGACATTTCCAGCTATACAGAAAGAGTGATGCTTCCTTTTTTTATAATGACATGCAAGTCTTCCTTATTAAAAATCTGCCTGAGTTCTGCCAGAGTTAAGATTCTGTTTACCATCATATGGTTATAGCATCTGGAAAGCTTTATTCACTCTTCTTTGTCAAATCAGTCAGAAGGCCAAATAATCTTCAAGAGCACATTTGTAGATATTTGTAAGAATGGAACCTATGGGAGAGGTGGTGATATAACTGGACTTTTATGCAACCATATTTAACCTTAGTGTTTGCTAAACAGAAGTCTTTGAATGATAACAAACTGTTTTAAGAGGACATAAGCGAAGTTAAAACTCGTGCTTTTCATACCAACCTCTATTTGCATCATCTGCTGCTCTGTGGGCACAATTGTGTATCACTCAACACAGTAGTCCACGACCAAGCCATTACCAGAAACTTCTCATATTTAATTTGTCAGGAAATTCCTCTCATATAATGCTTCTTCCCTCACTGTCCAGGTTGAACTTCTCTACATTTATCTGATAACGAGGAAGAAGCCTTTGAGGCACTGAGGACTGACACATCAATAGTCAGATGCATGGCTAGAGATCAGGCCACAAGCAACACTTGTCTCTGGTATTTGGAGTTTAGGATGGTCAAACACAACAAAATCAGGCAGAGATCACACAGGGCTCAGCCTTTAATGGACCTGTAAGCATTTACATATGTTTGACACCCTCCTGCCCCAGAGCTTGGTGAGTGAAATGCACTGGACCCTTTGTGTTGTTTTCCAATTGGTGACTGAGCCCTCTCAGCTCCAGAGACACTCTCACACTGTAAATACAAGTTGTGAGAATCTTAAGACTCTTCTAACTCTATTAAAACTTTCAGCGATACAGCAACTATTTCATGTAAATTCAAGCCACAAAACAAATAGTAAGATTAAACATGTGTTCTATACCATATTACAAACTCCTGTAGTCAAAAGTGGCCTAGAAACTTAGGTACATTTAAATTCAGTGGAGGTGAAGCTCCTAAGTCACTTTCAAAAGTTTGTTTTAGATGGTTTCATGTAATGATGAGTGAAGCAACGCCTTCTCTAATCCTACTGGGGTGAGACACAACTGCAGCACTGGAAAGGACAGTCTCCTGACAGGGGATTTGGGCAACAAGGCTGCAGGCAGCTGAGGCAAGGAGGAATGGTCCTGTTGCCTGTTAAGAGAATATTGTGCTGCATCCCTGAGTTCTGCCCCACTCACAGAGAAGAGCGTGAGGTTGCACATTTCCTTACAGCCATTTCTTATGAACAAGATTCAAACTAGAGTTTGATCTCTAGCGCTCCTCATTTATTCCTAAATTAAGGAAACACATCTTGGCTTTCCTTTTTCACCCTCACATGGGCACAGAAGGATTATGCATCCTGAAACATGGCTAGTCCTGAATGTACCAGCCAAGTGCATGTGTACATATATTCAGATGATCCATAATACAATACTTACAAATTATTATGAACCTTCTTAACTGCTTTGGTTGTAGGTGTTCCTTTGAACACACTTTCCTGTCACCGTATGTCAAGAGGAAAAGTCAGTTTAGAAAAGAAGCTTTAGCTAAATGTTTTTTCCTGGCCTTAACAGGTTGTCTCTTCTATAACCATGTTCCTTTGGGTCATATTTCCTCTAAAGTCCTGGAAAACAGTTTAGTTGAAGTGAAGCATCTGTTATTCACTGTTGAAAACAGAATGTCAGCCTCGGTATCTTCAACTGTAATTTGTGAGTGATCTCAACATAAAGACAAAGAGTGCAATTAAAGGCAGGATATTTTCAAACACAGATATATTTCTGTGCATTGTACTGGCTATTATTTTGTTTTGTGTTTAGAATAGTCATAATCAGCCTAACTGGTGTTCCCTCTCAGTAACAAATATAGCTCCAGTAAACAAAATTTTATCTGAATTGCAGGGTCATATTGCTCTTTAGCCATGGTACAGTATGTATTTAAAGTCACACTGCAATAAACACTCCTGTTGAGAGGCCAATTTCAGTCAAGTCTCTCAGCCCACTGAGGTTTTTTTCACCCTCAGACAGACTCTCAAGAGAGATCACACTGTCTTTGCCTGGAAAAAGCATATAATCCTAAAAAAACACAACCTCTCAAATCCAGAAACAGCTGTAATTTCACGTAACAATTCTAACGATTAATGCTGCAACTATTTTTAATATATGGTCCTTAGCTGGCCAACTATCTGCTCCTGTGAACATCTACAGGACAGCCTTTTGCTTAACATCTTTTCTACTGAGGATAGTTTGAATATTCCTGCATTACCACTAATTGCATATGCATGAAAAACATGTTGCTGACCCCATGGGTTCTCCTCAGCATTATGATATTACTGATTTATGTGCAAGACTCTCAGGTCACAAAATCTACATTGCTGTTTAAATGGTGATTTTAACAATTGTGAAGAACACCTTGAAAATTATTCAAGTAAAACTAAACTAAGAAGGAAGCTTTTGCGTGTTCATGGACAGCCCAAAACAAAGGCTCAGAGGAGACACTGTCCCAAAGTTATTGAAGGAGCATTATCTTCAAGACACATCATTTTGCTGATAGCTCCATCATTGTTTGCACACAATATTCTGGGTACAACAGCGAAACAGTAATTTAGGATTGACTTAGGAATCTGCATGCCTGCCAGTCACTCTCTGTCCACCCAGTAACCCACTTACCCAGTAGGGTGGGGAACAACTGATCCAGGAAAACAGTGGAAAAGGCAGAGTTTTGACTTCAGCTATAGGACATAAAGCCACTATAAATTAACTATCAGTAATTTCAAGTTTATCTAAGCCCGTCAGAGATTGTCGTGATTAAACATTTGAATAATTTGTATGGTAATGTATTGATTACTTGTGACTTGGGTCACAGAGAGCAGATCAGATTCTGGTTTATCACTTAGCTCCCCTTGATCCCCAGTAGTAGCACAGGCTAAATTATTGGGTTAGAACCTAGTCAAAGATCTTTTCATAATACAAAAGTATTGCTAGATGGGATACTTTGGTTGGTGATCTTTGCCACCAGCTCTGGTTTTGTGGGTATGCAAGCACTTCATCCGTATGTAGTAACGACAAGAAATAGCAAATGGTCTGGAGTTCCTGACTGCAATCATATTAGAAAGACATTCTGCTTCAAACCCAGAGGTGTTCAACACCACACATGAAATTATCTTTGAGCAAAGAAAGCATTTCTTGAGGCACACCCCCACTGAAAGGGTTAAGATGGTAGCTGCTTTTATAATGGTAGCTAGAGCACGATTTGCCTGGGAAATGCTATAAATCAAGAGGCAGTATGAAATTGGACATTAAATGTATTGGATGTTATTATAAAAAAAAAGAAATTGGATAATTTCCTTTCATTTCTATCTGAAAATGAGAAATCATCCAGGTAATGAATCTCAGTGATCTCCTGAAATGCCTGTCATTTATTTGCAAGGTACTTCTCTAGATAAGGTGTGCGTTTGATCTCTCACAGTTATTCACCACAGCATTTTGCCTGAATGGCACTAAACAAGATTTATAAATATTTGTGCTTGATAACAAAATACAGAGGACTTGGGCTTTCTGACTGCAACTGTGAAGGCAGCCCAGGGCAGATGTTGAATAGGAGATTTTGGATTACAATTGTGACTTGTGCATGACCTGTACATGAATCCAGCTATCAGTTCTATTGGTCTTTATTGGCCAGAGGGGTCTAATTCTCAGCACAGTCTCCTAACAGGGAAGACAGTTAAATCCCACCTCACAAAGCTTATATTTCTAGCTCCACATGGCTATTGAAAACAGAAAGAGAAAGATATAAAAGATACACTTTTATTGCTAGAATATTTGGTACAGGACAGAAGGAAAATCACACAACAATAAAAGATTCATGCCTTTCAGTCTACTAGCAACAAATGGTAAGATGAACTTTCCACAGGCCAAAAACCCTGAATAGTTTCTAGATATTTCCAGAAAACTATAAATAAACCTATAGGGAATAGAATCTATACAGTAGGATTTTTATCAGTTAAACTCTTTAGTTCATCATATTTTAAAACACTGTTGCTTTGATATGTCTGAGTATGCTAAAAAAAAGTTTTCTTCCACTTAATGCAATATTTTTTTCCTCCATTAAAACTTTTCTCCCTGTCATACAAAAGGTAGTTGAAATGCAGCAGTCAACATGATGTAGTTCTTCAAATTACAAATAAAGAATCAAACAAATCTATCTGGAAATAATGCTAGGGAACGTGTCAATTATTTGGAACTTTGGAATGAAACTGATGATTTATTGCTTTCTACCAAAATATCCCAAATTAATTTGGAGCTCTAACTAGTCTGTCAGAATTAAACTGGTACAAGCATAAACCCAGTTCATTTCACATGTATGCCAAAACTGTGTCATTTGAAGGTAAGCAGAAGGTACAGAAAGATAGTTTGAGTCTTTAAGAGCTTGAAATAAATATGTGGTATGAAACCAGACTCTAGAAAAAATAAGGAATACATTTACTAAGATGAGTCTTATATTCCTGGTCTGTAAGTATTGAACAAGATACTGCTTAATTCTTTCTGTTATTGGTCAGAAACCCTTGCTTTCTGCAAAATAACTGCTCTGGAAAATCAATGAACTTTCATATGTTAGGAACTCTGTGATACTGTCAGCTAGAATAAAAAATAGAAGAGCATGGAATTAATACTTCTCACATTTGTTAGTATGCATAATTTCCAAAGTGTGCACTTTCATTCTTCTCCCATTTTGCTTGACTGCGAATACTAGAATTTCTTAAGCAAGAAAATATGAAATGAGTGTTTCATTTAGAAGGAATGAAAGTTTTCAGCATGACCTAAAATATCATTTCAATGAAAAAAACCCCAAATTTTTTCAAACTTTCTCACGTTTTTTAAGCTTTCCTGTGGTTTTCCTTTCTGCTATCAAATATTCCACGAAGTGCAAAAACATTTCATTCTATTTTTAAACTCTACATGAAGGAAAAAAAACCCCAAAACATACCTTGTGTCTTCCAACAAGAATAAAGGTTCTAAATGGGAAGACTTAGGGTCTTATAGGCCCTAAGGGTCTTATGCAATATATGGACTGTGATATAAATATTCTAACCAAACTATAGTGAATCTAAACAATGAAAACATTACTGGGTACATCTGGGTTTGCAGAGGGACTTTGTGACAGAAGAGAACTGTGACTTCAACTTCCATGAAACTTGCACTTCTTGTGAAACATTCCTCTGGAAATTCTGAACTTTCTGTTCTGTTTTAAAATGTACAGTGGAAGGACAGGTCTGGCACCCTTGATAATAAGCCTATCAAATTGTTCCAGAATTAGTTGAATGTGAGAAGTTAATTAAAGCAGATATTAAGTAATCGAGGCTCTGTGTGGCAGTCTGGGCTTTTAGCTTTTAATAAACAGATAATTACAGTGTAATAGAAACTTTTATATAGTGAATTATCAGAAACAACCCAACAGTGACTGGCTGGTCAGTACATCAGTGAGCTTTAAACGAGAAAATTACCTCTTATCTCAGCAAGAAGTACTTGACTTCAATGCCCTTAAAAGTATATTCTGCTTCTGCATTGTTTTACTTCTCCAAATAATACACCATTTTGTTATAATGACAAATAATATACAAAGGAATCTTGAAAGCATACCTAAAATTGTGGTTTAAGAATCAAAAGTATTTTCTGTCCAAATGCATATGCAGAACAGATGTTTGTACAAAAGTTTATCTATAAGTACTGTTTATGTAAAACACCCAAACAGGAATCCTAAAAAATCACTCTTTGCTGATCTAATCTTAAATGTAAACAAGGTTTTGTATAAAGTGACCTGGAATCTACCCTGTTGCCTTTGCTGTTCACTGCTCATGAGCACTAAGCCTGGTCAGAAATCACCGTGCAGGTTCAGGGAGTCTGCCTACGTCTTGGCCTGAGTCTTAATTAGTGCCTGAGCTTTTCTAATCTCCACCCAAAAGGGTTCCTACAAATGCTGTGGCAGGCTGTTTGCCATCCCACACAGCAGGTGCAGCCCTGCTCTCCCTCTTACCTGCTGTATCCACAAGTGGCATAGCTTTGATGGTTTGCTTCCTCTGTCTCATTCAATTACTTCCACCTTTCTGGAAGAATTCTAGCCCAAACCTCACTGATTCTGCATGTGTATGCACATGCATTCGTGAGGTGAGGAGAACAGAGAAGTTAGAAAATAACTTTAATTGACCAGAAAATGAGATAAAATTATTCTGTAGAGTGGTGGCTAATGTACTCACAAGGGAGGTATCAGCTTCTGTCCAAGTGTTTCTGTTCCATTTAAAATGAGGTATCAACTAAAATACAGCCATCTCCTACACAGTAAAGTTCAGAATTCAGGTCTTCCAGTACCCTATTTGGTAGTCTACAGAAGAATGATTGCTCACGTGCTTTCTGATCTAGTGATGCTTACATATACATATATTTGAATTTGAATTCAATTTGCTCAAATTAATTCCAAATGATGGTTTACAGCCAATGTGCTTTCTTATTTATGCTCAATGCAATAGTGGGAAAAGAAACATTGAATTCTCTGTCAGAGCATTTCTTTGTACTGCCTTATCACTTTGAAATCTAAGTCGTAACGGATGTGTGCCACTTTGCTATCACTTACATTGAAAATCAGAATTATAAACAAGTGACAAGCTCCCCAAGTTAGATTAAGCAAAGTCAATAAAATTTATTACAAAGATCTCAACTTGCATGTCCCAGAAAGGAATAATGATACATTTTAAAAAGCAAAATTAATTAATCTTTTTCTTTCATTCATGAAAGAAGGGAAGAAGGCTCTTCCCTTTCCAAATGTAGATGTGGCACATGCTTTTGTCATGGACTTGGCAGTGCTCGGTTAATGGTTGAACTCAACAATCTTAAAGGTCTTTTCAAACTGAAATGATTCTGTGATTCTATGGGGAGCTTTAGGCATTAGACTTGTTTTAGGCATTAGATTTGCCTTTCAGCTCTCAAGTTTACTGGCTCTGTTCAGTAAGGCAGAAACCTAGAGTCAATGCCAAAGTATAACATATTTATGAATACACCAGCAGAAATAACACATTGCCTGAAGTCACTGGACACAGAGAAATATTTAGAGACCCAGGGAAGATGAGTGGCAGTGGATAAACGGGAACAGATCCTTAGTTGGTTCAGGGTGTCATAACGACATTCATTTGTTTTCTAGGACTGCAAGCAGAAGTATACTCTGCTTTTAGAATCCTTGACTGAAGGGATTTCTCACTCTCACATGGTCCATTCGTAATGTCATGCAAGCTCCTGCTATCATCGTCATGACTGCTAAAATTCAGATGTTGGTCAATGGCTGCTAAATACAGAAGTTTGTTCGAATTTTTACAAGAAGGCAATGGGAATGGAGACCCGTTCTTAACCATGGTGCGAACACCGCACACCACACCACAAAGCAACACAAGAAAATCAAATAAAACTATGAAACTATGCAGGACATCCCCTATCTCATCCGCCTAGCAATACGTTGCCCCAGCACTAACTATAAACATAAATGGATCCATAAAACATTTCGGTCAAGCCATACCGTTCAGATCTCTCAACGCTCACCCTAGGCATAACCCTAATCCTACCCCTAGTTAAGTACCCGAGCCCACTACCTGGGTTTTCCCGATCAGAAGGATGGAGGAGCAGCAATGTTGGGGTGCTGCTGCGATGGCCTTGGCAGACCCTTTCCAGCCCCAGTGTTCCCAGAGCTCGAGGCTCTTTATATCTCTCCAGCCTGACCCCAGCCCCTAAGGGCACCCTTGCACTGGGAGAGAGGGGCTTAGAACCATAGATGGCACAGATTAAAACATGTGCAGCTGGCAGTGGAGGCACTTGTTATGCTCTGGACACTCAGATCCAAGGGTTTAGCTCAAGGTTCTATTGCTCTCTTAGCCAAAGTACAAATCCCCACCAGGTATATTCAAGAGGTGAAAATCACACTAAAGTTCACTGGCAAAAGGATCAAAAGAACCAATCCAAAATCAAGCATCTTTGGCAAACCGTGGAATACAACACAGAATGCAACATAAAACCCCTTATCATAGCATTACTCGGTGTTAATTTAGCATTTACTTAGCATAAACTTAGCTTAACCCGGAGAAACCTTTACACTGAAAAGATGCTACGTTACGCAGAAGTTCCAGGAATAGACAAGTAGGAAAAGAAAGAGAGGCAGAGAGAAAGGCCCAAGGAGAGAAGAGATCTAGGAAAACACATAGAGACCTACCACCTCCTAGGATTCCTGCAGGGACAGCACGGGAAATGCGGACAGGGTTATATAGGGTGTGACCACATGCTGACCTCACGCTCTGTCGTTTTAAGCCCTGCATGGCCTTCACGTACCTGCTCCTGAGGTAGAACTGCTGGCCATTTGGCCGGTCAGGGCCCAAGTGAGCACCTGTTCCACCCCAAGACTCCAGGACTGACAGCTCAGCCAGGCCTTGGGGTGGCTCCAGGAACACAGAAGGGCGCTAGAGGCCTCACCTGCAGCAAAGCCCGGCCGGTCCCTCCCAGCAGATACAGGCAGCGGCATTCCAAGATGTTGCAAGACAGGCAACATGCAGTCTCTGGCAGCAATCTGCCATGATGCCTTTGCAATGCCTTGGCCAGTACCAGTGTCCGTGGAGCTGTAGGCTCCACAGCTCTCTAGAGCCTGACCCCAGCCCCAAGGGCAGCTTGTGGCTTGGGCTGAGGTGCCCACCCCTATAGGGGGTCCAGATCAGAAAGGTGAGGGAGCAGCAAGGTTGGGGCCTTGTCGCGTTTGCCTTGGCAGGCCCTTTCCAGCCCAGGTGTTCCCGGAGCTCGAGGCTCTTTCGATCTCTCCAGCCTGACCCCAGCCCACAGGGCAGCTTGTGCCTGGGGCCGAGGTGCCCACCCCTATAGGGGGTCCAGATCAGAAAGGTGTGGGAGCAGCAAGGTTGGGGCCTTGCCTCATTGGCCTTGGCAGGCTCTTTCCAGCGCCAGTGCTCCTGGAGCTCTAGGCCCTTTAGATCTCCTAACCCTAACCCTAGGTGTAACCCTAACCCTAGCCCTAGTTAATTACCTGAGCCCAGTGCCTGGGTTTTCCCTATCAAAAAGATGGAGGAGCAGCAATGTTGGGGCACTGCTGGGATGGCCTTGGCAGGCCCTTTGCAGCCCCAGTGTCCCTGGAGCTCTAGGCTCTTTGCCTCTCTCAACCCTAACTCTCGGCCAAATGGCAGCTTGTGGCCGCGGCCGAGGTGCCCATCCCTGTGGGGGCCCCAGAACAGAAAGGTGCGGGAGCAGCAAGGAGGGGGCCTTGTCGTGTTTGCCTTGGCTGGCCCTTTCCAGCCCCAGTGTTCCTGGAGCTCGAGGCTCTTTAGATCTCTCCAGCCTGACCCCAGCCCCTGACGCCAGGTTGGCACTGGGCCAGAGGCGCTCATCACCGGGAGTGGCGCAGATTATAAGGTCAGCACGTGGTCACAGCCTAGAACGCTTCATGGACTTCCTCTCCTGCCTCTGCTGCTATCCTTGGATGTGATAGCTCTCTGTGAGTTTTTCTAGATCTCTCCTCTCTTCTTCCCTGCTTCTCTTTTCCTGGAACTGTTGGCTAACACAGCATTTTATAAATCAGTTCTCTTTTTTCCTTGCTGGCAATATTTATTAGAAGCCTTTGTATGGCAGCAACAAAATGGCCTAATTCCTTAATTTTTTTTTTTTTAAAGCTATATCCCTCTCCTTAGAGTTCACAGAAGTAGCAATTAGCGTATTTGCTATATTCAGAAATGATACTTTTTGTAATGCATTCTTGTTTCTGTCTTTTTGCATTAACTGAAAATATATTTTTAGTAATATGCCAGGGATTTTTTGTTAATACATTTTCAATATTGTGTACAGAGCATTTGATCTGTAGACTTCCTCACAGCATGGGGAGAGGGGGAGAGGCATGGTAATAATAACAAAATTCTTAGAGCCTATGGAGGCTTATCAATATTTTGTTTTGTGTGCTTTCTCTTATTAAAACCGTGATACGCAGATGCAACTGTGTGTCTAAACTTCTCCATTTGCAACACTCTTAAGTTAAAGCAAAAAACGCCCCTGCCATCACCAGAAATTCCTTAACCCACCTAGGCTGGGATCAGTCCCAGTACATGCTATTGAAAATACAAGATCATTGACTTAAAGAAAGGGAAATCAAAATATACCTCCTCCCCCTTTTTTTATTCCCCCAAAATAGATAAAGGTTTTAGATAGGAAGCATCACATTCACCATGTGACAACCTTACCACACTGTGCTGGGATTCAGTATTTCAAAAGCACAACTTTGTTGGGATTAACTGGGTTGGCCCTCAAAAGAAATAATATCATTACTACCAAAAAAGGGACCCAATCCTATCCTTTCTTCCAAGTCAATGCTGCATCATTACTATAACATGATATCAAGGGATTCTCTTATTCTCTGAGTCCCAGTTCTCATCTGAGATATAAAACTCAGGTGAAAACTAAATTGCAAAATGACACCTCACTGAGAAAGTGATAATTACCCTGTATATCTCAGCTACTACCATGCACATTCCTAATATCTGAACTTCTGCAGTTTTATAAAATTACTGACGTCACATTATTATTCATGTGTTATTATTTTTCAGTTTCTCTAATTGGAACACAATATTCCTGAGTGATGTGACCCTCATGACCACATTTTTCTCCAGAAGTGTTTCCATCTCATTTAGGTCTGAACAGTTCTTTTCCAATTTAAACAAAGCAAATTTTTAAGAATTTTATAGATTTTTTTACATAAAATAATCTACTGTTAGCATGAGAGTTTCATTTTAGAAGTCTTCTGGTAGCAATTATCCTGTATTTTAGATTTACTGAGGGTTTGGGGTTTGGTTTTTTTCTGTAGCTAAGATTAAAATTAAAAATTCAGAAGGATTAGAGTCCTTTCAAGCTTTCCCATCCTTTGCCCATAAATCTATGTCTGATTGCCTACAAGCAATCACCTACCTTTCAGTAAGTACAGCGTAACTGTGAGGGGCAGTGCCTATTAACTGACTGTGGCTGTGCCACCTTAAAACCCTGTTCTGGACTTCCTGCTCTCCTTGCACTTCAAAACAAGAGGGAGATTATAGACAGAGTCTAAATGCTTGAAAAGGAGGCAGTAAAATGCTTACCTTGTTCTATAGATCTCAGGTATTACATAAAACTATCTCTTTCTTTCACTGAGTAAATGACAGAAATGCCAGTGAGTGCAAGTCTCCAGTTAATGTTAATGAAACCCAGGCTGATGTGTGATGCCAGCACAATCATAAGTGAAAGGTTAAAATGACCACCACACCCCAGTATAACTCAGAAACGCTGAGAGCTGGCAAATGCCAGTGAAACTCTCCCTGGAAAGATGCAGTACTGGTGGCACCGCGCTCCCTTTGAAGTCAGTGACACCAGTGACTGTGCTTGACTGGGAGCTGTCATGCCGAGAGCCTTGAGGAAACCTCCCCTCACACACTGCAGCTCACAGCCTGCTCAAAAAGCAGAGGGAGCATTTTAGGATCAGAATGGAGGAAAAAATCCTTCTTTTGGTGCAGGGAGAGTGGAATGGCTCACACACAAGTGCATGACAGACAGACCAGTCCCTACTGAGGAGGGGGGAACAGAACAAAGATTTGCCAGACTCTCAGAGGGATCTGAGCATTACCAGGTTCCTGAAAAAACAATATCTGAGATATGTTTTCCAAATAAGGAGATAAAAAAGAGGGGAAAGTGGTGGAGTTTTCCACATACTTTGGAACAGAAAGTTTATTAATCTAAATGTGGACTACTAAAAATACCATTTTATGACAGATTTTTCTTCTCCCTAAGGCAGAAGTAGAAAAATAAAACATGCAAGTGTGCTGGTACTCAGCAAAGCAGAGCTATAAACACCAAAGTAGAGGGTGATAGATGGATCACCTACTACAGTGCAATGAAAGGTACAGGAAGAACGTAATACTGTAAGTACATACAAGTAGGAGAACCAAAATTAAAAGGGTGGGAAAAAGGCAGGGGGAAAGTAAAAGATGTCAAATAGTGTTGATCAGCTGATATCCCAAGAGGAGGCTTAACATTGCTGTGAAGTGTTCATGGGTTTCACTAGCTGTCTGTGGGCCACATATTGAATATATTTAATTGTAAAATTCTTGTGAAATCCAAGAAAACAGTTCTAGAGAAAGCACAGAAATCAAATTTCTCACGCAGTCACTTTGTACCAGAGGCAGGAGGCAGCTGTGAGTTTGGATCCCTAAGGACACGTGCACATATATATACACACAAGAGCGTAAAACTTTTGTAAAGCCCTGCACTTTTCAACATCCCACTTTAAAACAGGAACCTCCTGCAGCCACTGCCTGTAGATGAAAAATTGTTGAGCTGACCTGCGGCTGTGTGCTATGAGTTAACCATCCAAGCTCACTATAAGTAGCATGGTATTGGGGCAGAGTGGGTTTGGCAGCGTCAATTGCTTCTATTTTTTCTCTTTGACATGGAATTCAGTATAATCTGTTAAATTATTGTGTCTGTGGACGTAAATATACAATTTGGCCATCCAGCTAGATTTGGTGATCTTTAATGCAACAAGCCTGAGTGTCATAACAAACAATAACACGTTTTATTCTGTCATAAAATCTACTACGACAATCTTTCCTAAAACCTGAAAACTCATCCCTGTTCTGACATTGTCACCAGAAGTTTGTTATTTTGGTTGCACCCAACTTTCATGCTAATTTTTTCCCAATTCTATTCACGTGCACTGATACTACTACAAATGATGATTTCTAAAAATTCCACAGAAGTTAAATTAAGTTGATTTTAGTCAGCTTAGGGTCATATTTGTAAGCAAGAGGCCTGATTCCTCACTGCAGCAATATTCACATAGCATAATGACATTGATAATCTACTGCATGTGCCAGAAGCATTGTAGGGATGTAAATCACTGTTGCTCAGGATGCTGCACTGGAGTGCCTTTCTCCCATGACTGCAAGACATCTGACTTTGCATTCTGCCATGCAGGTGTATCTTGTGACTTCAACAGGGCCATAGTATTTCGGTGCTCCTGCCCCAACGTTAGGATAAAATAGGATTATCAGAATGGGGAATCAGATACAAGCTATCTACAGATCCAGTTCATCATTCTGGCTGCTCTGCAAATGAGTGCATAATATAAATGCAAGCCATCATCTGTTTTCAAACTTCAGCATTTCCTTCACACAGCTGCACAGCTATAGGGAAGTGATTGGTAAAATTTTATGCAGTGACATTACCCACAATTTCACAATCTTTTTGATACTTAAGGTCACATCTAGAAACTATAATTTGTGGATCTCTTATAGAGCACTAAAGTTCCTTCTTCAGCTTTATCTGCTCTTTGCATTTACACATTATGCAATTGCACTTTTCATGCATTGCACCCCACCTCTATTTGGACAGCATTTATACAGGTATATTAATTGAACTGTCAACTCTGCAGTCAATTAGTTCTCCATATATCCACCAAAATTGGTGCATAGACTTTGACTACAGAGCAAATGTTTAGCATTTTAAAAAAATTATCTTACCAGTTTTATAAAATTCCAAGTTCAAAAGTCAAACTATGTCATATTTACCTCTTACATGATTTGACAGGTTTAAAATCATACTTTTTGTTCTATTTCAGCATGTTGTGTGTAGAAAGCATTAGCCACATGACAAACAGCTGTCATAACCATTTAAGAGGCATCATTTACCTGATGATTTCTTTTAACCCGCCTCATCATGAAATTAAACTGATTTGTTCTTTCTGCTGTGAGATGCAAGTGATTACTCTTGCCTTAAACTTAAATTGAAGTGTTTTCATTTATTAACAAAGTCAGCTTGAGCTGAATTCTGAAGATCTATACTCATGGCATAATTCTTCATGGGTTTATGCCAACTAAATACTGTGCTATAAAAAAGCAGATGTTTTTGACAGCATCAGTCCACAGCAAGAGCAGCATGTCACAGCAATAGAGCAATCTAGAAACAAAAGCAGATTTTAGGTATCAGTTTGTTAGGAATACACATCACACTTACTGCCACATGGACAAGAATAATGTCCTGAGGAATCATTATTTATCCTGAAGGTTTTTTAATTTCAATTACAATGATTTATTAGAGATCATGAAACAATCTATTTTTGGATTTTGCTCATGTTTCTAGTCTTTACAGTTAATAATTCTGTACTGAATGCAATATGCTGATGATGGATAGCTACAAGCTTGAGATTTATTCATGCAAAAATATTCAAGACTCCTGTTGCAAATGCTGTTTAATGGCCATCTTTGAAAATTGGGTTATAAATCACTTACTCAAAAAACCCTTCCTGGGACGTGTAGCTTTTGAGATGTAAGCTGAAGCTTAAAGACTGGTTTAGTTACAGTAAGACAGCCAGTAGAAGGCTAAGGTGATTATGCTGACAAGGTGAGTTCTTCCAGTGAAACCTTTGGCATGCAAAGAAGCCAATACTGTTATTAACTAATTTACAGCAGCACTCCTAGAGCTCTAAACAAAATCTGGTGTGCTAGGTTTTGTACAAACATAATAAAGGATGTGTACTTACAAGCTAAATACACAAAATAGGTGAGCAATAGGGTGAAGGAAGTATTGTTATCTCCATTTCATAGTATGAGGTCAGAAATGGATAGAGATACCAGACTTTTCACTTCTTGAACTGCCTTTGTTTCCCCATGGATGTAGAAAAGGTTATTGAGGACACTTGGCTAATCCTGACCATTATGGGACAGCTCTGTGATGTCATGTTCCATGAGGTACACATTTACCATCACACACTTAGATCAGGGGAAGATTGCCACTTGCCTTAGGAGATATTTCTCTTTCCCAAGCCGGATGTTTTGTTCATTAAATCATTCACTGCATAAAATAATACAGATGTAAATAACTGTTTCCAGGGGTTTCAACAAGATCGAATCAATTCCATGCTCTCAGAATGAGTTTTTAAATAAAAGCAGTCCTGGCTGCCTCAGCTGGAGCACAACTAACCTGTGTGAGTCCATGGTAGGTGCAAACTAGACTAGGTAGGACTGCAAGCAAGATTCAACTTGCATGAACCAGGCTGTGCTCTGCAAGTACAGAAAGCCTATACAGGCCCAGAAGGATCGTTTCAGCAATTAGAATTCACATTTCAGAGAAGTTCTCTATTTACAGATTTCCTGGCACTTAAAGTGAGGGAGGGCTGAGAATCACACTTGTAAGTATAGACACCAAAAGTTCTCCTCTGTGTGCCTGGATCCTCATGAAGATGTGAGTCTATATGTTATTTTGTGACTTTGTTGTAGAGAGCAGAGATTTTATCCGACACTGTTGATTCTGGTGATTTGAAGTGAGGGAATTAAAAGTTTGCAATGACTGAATAGTGATTTAGTACTCAGTATTCCTATGGATTGGGTGTGTATTTCTTACTCCTGGTTCCCCTGACAATTTGGGATTTATCTTTCAATGCATTTTCATTTCAAACCACATAAGAAGAGATGTTATCAACTGCTTTGTATTCAGTGACAAATTCCTTCTCTTATTACCAAATGCATTCTGACTCTTGCTAAAAAAGCGATGCACTTGATAGCACACGGGGATTTAAATCTCATCCACTGCAAAGGGTACTTGTGCAGATTAATGCACAGTTCCCAGCAATTCTTAGGCCTAATTGCTGAAGTCACAGAGTCCCCTTCTAGATTTTGAGCATAGCAACCTGAAGAATTCTCTGGATACAGGTTTTGATCCAGTCCTTATCTAAAAACAAAAAAAACACCATGGCACCCACCCTACCACAGCCCAATCCCCCACCCAAAAAAACCCCAAAAAACAAAAAGGACAATACAGAGAAGCTGTCAGGGTTTTGATTTCCTTCCTTATCTAGAGCATTTGGACCTAAGATATTACCAAAGCCTGTCTAAATACATAAACTTCACTGCAGTATAGAACTGATTAAAAAGTCCTTGCATTTGTCTTCATAGAAGAGAATGTAATGTTTAACGTATAGCATAAAAAGATGCAAAAATAGAAAGGACAAAATGAAAGTGTACAATATTTAGAAGACAAACAAGGAACAGAGAGCAACCAAGGAAATTGGGACAGAAAGATAGGCTGCAAGAAACAAAAGAAGTCAACAGGAGAAAAGAGACAAAAGTTGATAGCAAGAAAAAAAAAACAAAGAAAAAAAGAAAAAACACAAAGAAAATATTTTTCTGAGCATCCATTCGATCTTCTCACAGGAATGGAAAGCTGAGAATGTTAAAAGGGGAAAAGATGTCTGTAAAAATATTAGCAGGATATTTCTTAGAGGCAGTTATAGTAATTGATACGTATTTTAAGCTTGCAAATTCTACTGGCAATAGCATTAGATCTAGCAGGTCTTTTGAAGAAGTCAAGGCTGTGAACTTGAAGTACGTATCTATGATTAATTTCAGTCATCTTGACTGTCTCATATAATTTGTTATACTTTGTTTTTTCAATATTTGAAATTTAAAAATAGTATTCTATTTCAAATCAAGTGTATCAGAATTAATTATAGAAGACCATGATTTTCAATGTTTATTGCCTGATATTGGACTCCCAAACCTACGTTTGGATATGAAATAATTAGCCTCAATTTCAGAACTGGCTGGACTTAGTTTGCTTAGTTCATACTTAATAAAATTAGAGACATGTATTGCTATTTTAATGTGTTAAAAAAAACTCCCATCGAATGCAAAGAACAATTTGGTTCTTTTCCCACGGAACTTTAAATCATTTGGTAATATTTTTCTATCCACTCTAATTCCCAGTGGTGAGATACTATTCCATGAGAAAAACAGCAATTACACCTAACCATGTATTTTAAATGAGGGCAAAGAACAGACCAAAAAAAAGTGTTAGCTCAGGCTCTGTGAATTCATGGGGCATAGAAGCCTGGTTAACTTTTTCATATGTGAAAAATCTAAGTTTTACTTCCTCAGATATTTATTGTTGCTTTTTTCTAGATTTAAATGTAATACTCCTGTTAGCATGTCATGTAAGAATCTTCATTTATGCCATATTCTAATAATCTGTTGTCTGCAAAATAAACAAAGGAAAACGTCTAGCTATCTCTGTAGCTATAAGGATGAGAAATTATAGATGCAGAAAAACTTCAGTGCACCACAAATTCTGCAGAACTCAGGGGAAAAAAATGGATTTACAATACCAGTTAATTCCTGCTGTCAGTGGGATTAGCTATTAGTTACATCACTGCTACTGAGCCAATATCACAGCCAGAAACTCTGGCTCCTGTCTTCCCCATGGCCTATTCTTTTTCCCATTTGCTACTGCAGTCCTTTGAGCTCTGGGTGAAACATTTTCGGTTTTCTTAGCTCAGTCTCTAATAAGACATCACAGCTCCAACACACACAGCCAGCCAGAAGTGGTGGTTTCTCAGCTCCAGTAAGGTGAGAACTGCATGAAGGCTAAATTACTCCTGTCCCAGAACTGACCTTCTTTGAGGTCAAGTTAAGCTCATTAAGAAGAAAGTATTGGGAAGTCCGTGCTGTAGGTGTGGCTGAAAGGCAGCGCTATCACCTGTAAACAAATCGAATTTTTTTACTTCCAGAACTCTGCAGTTCTCTGCTCGTGGGTTTTGTCTTGGCCAAGTGCTGCTGCTGGCATCATCTAGCAAATCAGCACAGTCTAATAAAAGAAGGCCTGTGGCTGTGTGCAGGAGGCTGAGATTCTCTCTCTGGTTCTGTCCTGGTTTATGAGTTGGGGACCACGGCACTTGCATTTGTACCATTGCTTCAGCCTTCACTGCAGCCACAGCCCTTGCCCTGTGCACTCTGCAGGGCAGGGCTGTCTCACACTGCTCTGTTTGCCAGGGCAAGGCACAGATAAGGCCCTGGACACTTCTGTTCTGCACATGGCGATAATAAACCCACTGTCAGATAGATGGAAATGATTCTTTTCCTTTTCATATGTAAATGTTTCCATTTTAATGAAATGGAAATACCTTACTTGCTTTTACTGCAAACTAATGAATAGGGCTAGTGTCATCAGAAGCTTTTCCTTGCAATTTAAGGACCAAGAGGACAAAAAATGAAAAGAAAATAAAGAGAATCTTCTATTCATTCTATCTCTTTGTTGAGTCAGCATCAGGATGGTTATTTTTAATAAAAATATGGAAATATTTATGCCTAAAGGACTCAGGTTAGTTGAAGCTCAAGAGCTGTGATAGAAAGAAATGTCTTTTTTTTTTTTTTCTTCCATTCAGTATTTACATATAAAAAGCATCTATTTTGCATATGGTTCCTGTCATTGTCCCCAACTCAATAAGAGTGCACGCATAACATTTAGAGGAATTAATGTTGAGGTATGAAATTGTTAATATTAAATGTTAATATTAAATATTATTTTAAAATATAATGTGATGTGTTATTACCAAAAGCAAACTATACTCAAGAATGAAGACTACCAGAAAACTGGTGAAGTGGCCTTAAATTAATATCTAGTGAAAGACTACATTTTCTTTGCATCAGTAAATTCTGTTTTAGCTTGGTGGACCCGAAACTATGTGGAAACTTGTGAGGCATATGGGGGCTGTTGGTCACCTTAGCTGTGGGCTTCAGATTTGGTTGGTAAGAAGGTGCATTATTTACCATCCCTCACTGCTTTCCATACTTTCTTGTGTCTTTCATCAGCACGCCTTTGTTGTTCAAGTTCTGACATTTTTCAGTTGCATTTCTCCTGAGCTGTGAGTATCAGCCATACTCAAAAGATGTCAATTCTTCCATTGCACTCCTTTTAACAGACAATTTTATTTCTTTCCCATCCGTATCAGTAAAATGCCACCCAGGTAATCATCATCTTGCACATCGCCCACTGCAGTCTCCTCTCCCCTCTGGGTTGCTTCCCTGTGCCTGATGTGCCAAGTAAAGTCTTTTCCAAGCACTTCAAGAGATCCATAATGCAACACAGTCAAGAAACGTCGGAGTTCTGTAATCCCATCCTCCACATACCAACTGCAGTACCTCAGCACTGCTCTGCTGTCAGCAATTAAGGATTTCCTAGCACAGGTTAACAGCTTGATTGTCTCTCCCCAGAGATGGATCAGAGCCAGGGTAAAGATCTAATCTCAGGTGTTAGGAGTGGCAGTTACAGGGAATCTTAAGTTTCATAAAAAACTTCAGAACTTCCTTGATTAAAAAAGTTATCCTAATGTTTTCCCAGCTCTTCTCCTCATTTCTCACCTAGTAGGAAATGAGTGACACAAGAAACATTCTTACACTTAAAGCTCTCTAAGGTATATCAGATTATTACCATATGTGCTCAGGTTTGGGGTTTTGGTTTTTTTTTAACAGAGTTGGCGTAGATCCAGATGAAGATCTGAAAGCGAAAGCTGCAAGCCAGGTATGTCAGGCTTTTGGGCATACATGCTGAATTTAAAAGTGTTCAGTTTTTGGCAGATCATGGCTACATCTGTGGAAATGAGACATCTCAGAACAATGTTTAATCCCTCAGAATTAAAAAGGAGAATGTGAAATGTTCAATCCTAGTAGGTCAGGTTTATGAAAATATTTTTCAGTTTTCACATGGTAGTCTAAGTACATTGTGAACCTGAAACTTTTAAAAGGGGCTCCCAAACAAGCTGCAGCTGTTCATCTGTGCCCTTCCCTTTTTTGTCATACATGTATGGTGCAGTTTCGAATGCAGCACTGCCTGCAGCAGCAGGAGAAATGTGTAGAGAGCCAATGCACAGAGCCATAACCTGGGGCTCAGCATGGTTAGTGGAACAGCAGAAGGACTGCAGAAAGACACAATACAGGTGACAAGGTGCCAAAGCAAAAAACAAACAAGTGCCTAATGCTGCTAATACCATCCCATGCACCCTTTCAGACTACACAACTGGAACTGAAATTTGAATGATCCAATAATATAAATGTAGAAAATAAGCTGTGGAAGACATAAGATACTTTATTCATTTGAAAATACATTAGAGATATCATTAGGCAAAATTTTAATGTATCTTTTGTACTGAGTATTCCTAACATTTACATATTTGCACATATCTGAAGGCACGTAAGGTCTGTCTCAATTTTCATTGTAATGTGTAGAATTCAGGTACCTAACTATCCCAAAATGTTTCTTTAAAAAGAAGGAAACCCAATATTGCTGACCACATCCTTCATTTTACAACCCAGTCACCATTAAGAAAAGGTTAGCGTAACCCACTATTGCACCATGGCAAGGTACTGTTTTATTCTGAGTCTGAGGGGACTCATGGCTAAATTCACTTTCCTAAGCATCTTGGTAGGAATTCCTGCAATGCCTCTGATCGATTCCTGAACAACACGACACAGAACCATCGTCTATTCTTGATTGGAGTATAAAGATACATAATTTCAAAAATTTTCTACTTTTCAGCACTCATGAATTATCAAAGCTCAGGAAATGCATAATGCAGCATAATATCCACTGAATGCATATTTTGCAAAAACCTGGTTTCTTCAGAAGTCGATAGGCATCTAATTTTTTCATTCTTTTATTAAAAGTGAAAATAGTAATGTTTATTTACAACAGTAACACATCCAGTGTCCCAGCTGTGCTCTGTGAATTAACACCTATCTCTGCTGACAAAACTCAGCAATACAACACAGAAGGTGTAAATAAATAAAACACTTTTCATGCCCTATCATGTCCAGCTCAGCATTCCTTAGAGTAGTAAATTATACCTTGGAAAATAGTTTTGCTGTTCTGATTATTATCCCCCCACTTCCTGCTCCCATGGTATTTTATTTTCATTTGTCTGACTTTTTTTGTATTCGACATCTCAATCTTTTAGTCATTCAGACCGTTGCTGCATTCTCTGCAGCAGTCACTGTTTTAACTCAGTACCTATCATAGTTACTCAATTTAAGTCAGGTTGTTTCTTCTAGTCTCTCTCTCATTCCACTACTTCCCCTGTGTTTCTTTTATCTTTCCCTTTATTTCTAAAATAATATTTTTATTTAGTTTACCTTCCATTATTTTTTATTTTCTTCCTACGTTACTCTGTCTTCACAGTGACAGCAGTTATTTTCCTACGCATACATCTCTGCACAAATAACATGTCAGGTGCCAGTACTTCCCACTGCCAGTTAAAGCTCTTGCCCAGAAGAACTTTAAACCACGTGCCAACTCTCACTGCTGTTAATTGAATCTTCAGGGGAGATCGTACCAGAAATAAGAACTAAATATCTTCAAGAATAAGATGTAAAAAAGAGAGCAAAAATGAATGGAAAAGAAGCCTCTGGGCTTCTCCCTGCTTGGTCAGAGCACTCAGCCAGAATGGGAAAGCTACAAGGTCTGCTACAGAGATTTAAATTTCGCTCCTCCGTGACCACTCTAACTGCCAGGACACTGCTACCTTGCTGTGGGAACCTCTCACTCCATGGCTGTAGCCAGACCTAGAATTTTTTAGGGGCAGAATAAGCCTTAAAGACCTTCCACCTCATGGGTGCTATGTCAGATACAATACCAGTTATATGACCGTAAAACCCTTTTCTTTCCTTACCTCTTAATCTCCCTTCTTTCCTTCCTTTGCCTCCCACAAACTCAATTTTCTGTGAAGAGATTTGATTTATTCAAAAATTCCATGTACACAGTTATTTCTAGACTTCTGATTATGTTCTATTTTGGGCTACCTGAACCAATAATTTTGGCAGTCAGCTGGCAGCAAATTCCAGGTCAAATTATAAGACCTGGAATGCAGAGCTCCTTCCCTAGAAAAGGTGTAGAGCCTTTTAATGTATAACTAAAATCTGCACTTCACCATACCATGATCCATCAAAAGCATATCTCAGTTTCAATTCTGTCTTGCTGCTCCTTAAATTTGTTTATCATTAAATCATTATCAAAGCAGAAGCATAATCAAAAGGAAGAGGCTTATATTCACATCCATTTACTTATTGATGGACTGTTATAACTTAGTTCTGAAAGAAGTTGCATAATACATACTAAAATAATATATATTATTGTATAGAAAATAGTATGTAAAACCAAACCACTTTGCTGCATATCACATACATTCAGAGTATAAATACCAAAATCCATCCCTGAAAAGCATAATACAGGATACATAATCACTAAGCAGAGTTGCATAGCTGGTCTATTTTAAAAAGGCAAAAGCTTTATGACAGTGAGCTTTTTAACTAAATTCCTATAAACAAAGACAGTCAATAGCATATTTCATTCAGGTGGTTTACGTATCTCAGATTCTGCTTTGTAAATCTCAGTTGAGACAGGGTGGGAATATATTTTCTACAAGCACTTCAGAAAAAATATTGTAGGATATGCTATCGATCTCAGGAAAAAACTAAATAGCCTGGAAAGCACTGATGAATATCATCACTGTCAAACTAATCTGCATAGTTTATTTAACTATCCCTACATCTTTATAAGGATAATAAAGAATTTAGTTACACTGTTCTCATCACTTTCATCTGCCAGCTGGTCGGTAAATTTATTGCAAATGACTAATGAAAATAATCTCCATATGGGAAATTCCCACATGGAAGAAGAGATATGAGAAACATTGGCATTTTCGCTTCCCAAAGAGAAAATTATGTGGAAGCGGTAGAGCACTGTCTCTGAACTGTAGGGAAAGTGAAAAGTTACTTTTTAAAATCATGGGATCCAACATAGGATCCAAGGATCTGCAAGAGCCCAGAAACATTCACACCAACATCTCCTGTCGTCCCTTGACTGTACTGTTCATGCAGGAGCTGCACTCCAGGTAACCACCCAGATTGCCACTACTGCAACAGCTGATAACACAGCACAGATTTCACAGACAAAAGGAGGAAGGTGCAACACATGTCAAGCTAGAAATAAAAGAAGGTCCAGGCCAGGACCAGAAAACCCTTGGGGGATTATACACCTGTGTACACTTCTTTGTCCAGTGCTTTCATACCGGAACAATTCACTTTCCCGAATGAGGAAACCTGCTCCCTTAAGAGGAAGCTAGATGGACAATGAGTTTGGAAAGAGGAATTAGCCAGCAACACTGTGGCTTCTGAAAACATTACTATTCAAACAAAGGACACACAGGCCATTTACAGAGCTCCCTGTGCTTTTAACAAACCATCCTCTGCATCACACACAAATAGCCTGCTCCACAATGTGTTTATTTCCCTGCCCGTCCTTCTCTTCCTCATCTCTACCCCTGTGTACTCAAGTCCTTCACTCTCCTTTACTCAGTGTTCTTCTTGTTCTGACATAATACAGACTTTACCTACAATCACACTTCCTGCTTAAATGTTTCAACCCTTTTCCCAATCTTCATCTCTCTTGCCAAAATGTACTATTAGATGTTAAGAGTTTAGAAGAATATTCTGCTGCTCAATTAGGGATTAGTACCATCTTCTTCCCCCCCTCCACCTTCCCAAATTACTGGGAAGAGTTGCTAAAATACTGATTTCCGTTAACAAAGAAACCAATCCCAAGAATAATATTTGTTCTGTTTGATGTGTTTGCATGTTTAGTGTGACCACATTAGCAAAATCATAGCAGCTACAGCATGGATTCTGCCTAACCTTATTCAAATCTCAGTGATGTCAATGTTCCCATTGTTCCAAAGTTGCCATGCACAAGTTGCCTTGGAACTAGACAGTACACTTTTGAGGGTCAGACCACTGACATGATTATCATCAGCCAATTTACATGTATATTAGTTTATAACATTTTAATATATTATCAGATTGAAACATGAAAATTAACAGATTAATTGGTTTCAAACTGCATAAGAAAAATATTCTCATTAAAAATAACCTACCTTGCCACAAAACACAAACAAGACAATAGATGAGTATCCTTAGAGAACTGGCCATCCCATTCCTAATTTCATCCTGCTACTAATTCTTCCCCTAGTATTGATGGGATGCCTAGAGTATGGCCAAAATGGCTGTCTTTCTACGGGTAACTGCTCCTAATGTGTTCCAAATTATGACTGTAGAGAAAAGAACTGTCCACCTCTCTACCTGTGCAACGTGTCACAGAATTAGCTTGCCGATTGGAAAGGGTATTTTGAGCCTTGTCAATTCAACTCATGTTCCTTTCCCCTTGGAAAGAAGTATAGAAAGGACTCTCCTAGTTATTAGAATATCTCAATCCCTTTGGGAACGACATTTTGTTAGACATACACAGACAGTGTCTGATCTTGTAGGAGTAAACTGAAGTAATCCCACAACAGCAATTAAATCAAAACATCATTTTATTGATCTCAGAATATAGTGCTTCTCAACTGCTTAGAAAAATTGGAACCATTAATAAAAGTAAATGCTACAATCTTTCAATGAGAGCAGCAATGGGAAATGTGCTATATGGGCCAATTTTCTCCTGAACTGATTCACAGTGATGACATTTGTGTGACAACAAAGCTTTTTAAATTAAAAAAAGTGCAGTTAATTACCATTTGGTCTGACATGTATTTTTAATATTGGAATTCCATGTTTTATTTACTTTATAAAAACACTTCTCACTTCATTCGTTTGTTTTGCAGACTGCATCCAACTTGGATAAAAATACAACCAAAGCTGAGAGTGCATGGCTCTTCAGAATATGGTATGGCTTTGACCACAAGTATCCGTTTCTGTTATAAGCCATGAATGATAATTGCATTACCATTAGTCTTCAAAACATTTAAAAATCAAAAATTATTATACTTTAAAAACCAAAACAAAACTGTAATCTATTTTAATGTGTTTAGTAAGGAGAAGAAATTCTGTATGTCCAAGGCAGCAGAAGGTCCAGGCATGACTAAGGCTATGGGGAGAGGGAACTAAGAGGGAGAACTCTTTGCGCTGCAGCAGTATATAGACAATACACTTAAATAAATTAACCTTTTCTAATTCCTGGATTAAACTAATCCAACCATTATTTGATAGGGTGCAGATTCTGTGTTTGGGGAACCAGGAGGCTGGAGCCAGAAGCAGTCAAATGCCTGTTGCCTGCCCACATTCTCAGAAAAATATAAAACACTGATTTACCAACACCTCTAAAAAACAGACAAAGAGTTGTTAATTGTGGAAAGCTCCCAGGACTTTCCTGAAGCTCATACTTCCTATTCCTTGGATTCCTGAGCCTTTGTGCCTTTATTCACATTCCTACTGAGGCAGGTATAGGAGAGATCTTGAATATGAGTGTCTGATGCTCTATTCCAGAAAGTCTGGTTTCCATGTCTTTTGCATTTCAAGAAAATATTTTAAGTGATAAAAGAACATCCTCCCTAAGCCAAGGCAGAACATACAGTCTGACACTAATGCCTGTGCAAAAATTGTAAAATCTATCCCAAAAAATTCTAATTCTAATTTATTGTCATTTTAAACTGACTCTGCACAGGCTTTGCATAGCTGCCAGTGATATCCCACAGTAGCACTCAGCCCCTAAGCCTTTAGCAGAGATATAAGAGAAGCCCACCTGCTGATTTCCATGCATCCTGCCTCAGGAGCTGAACAGGAAAAGCCCTGCCAGTACTGTCTCCATTATCCAACAGCACATCTATTGGGCCATCACCCCGCACTACTGAGCAGAGATTTGTGTTCAAGCTGCATGTATGTTTTTCTGATACCAGCTGCAGCAAAATAGAATGAAATACTTCAGCTGATAAAATGTAATTCTTTGGGAATACAGCTTCCTTGGAGAGTTCAACTGAAGTTATCCTTCAAAGAGACTTTTGATGGAAAAAGCATCTTTTTGGTTAAAAATGAATGTATTGCCTTAATTCGTCTACTCGAGCAGTTTTAAAGGCCAAAAAGCACTTAGCATTAAAATGTTTCCCTCAGATAATTCTTCAAGAATACATAGAATTAGCAGGTGAATGCTATATGAAGTGAGAAAATATGTTTAAATGTTAATGCTGAGTACCAACATGACTGCCTTTAACCATCCCTTTTTCGGAAGAAGTAGCCTGTGTTTGTGGTATATCCTAGAAACTGTAAGTCAGAAGGAACAGATGAACAGGGAGGGGGAAAATTTTTTCCTCTGAAGAAAAAAAAGAAGAACAAGCAAAAATATGGAAGGCAGAAGCAGGACAGAAGCATGAGTTAAAGACATGAAAGAGAACAAGGGTAGAGCTAGAAAACAAGGGACAGAGGCAGAAGAGGGAAAGAGAAATCAATATGAAAAAGTCAAACAGCAGTACATGTAAAATTAAAAGTCTGTAGAAGGCACCAGAAACACCACTCCTCAGAAATTATCTGTATGGTAGAGATCTTGAAATATGGGTGTCTGATGCTTTGTTCTAGAAATTCTGGTTTCTATGTCCTTTGCATTCCAAGAAAATATTTTATGTGATTTTAGAAAATATTTTTTAAAGAACACGTTTATTCATGTCAGTCTCACTACCAGTCAATTCAATCTTTCTTTAGAATTCAGATGTTCAGAGATTATAGCTGTGCCAGTATCCTAAAATATATATTTATTACAAATAATACATCTACATTTCACTAATCGGGAAAATGTGTGCCCATATTCCTGCATGGAATGATGGTTCAACCCACTGATGCTGTGACTCACAGCTCTAAGCTTTTCTTTGGTATGACTATTCCTGAAAGACATTCTTTTCAAGGAGAGAAAAATTATCCACCCAAACTTTCTTTTGCCTTTCCCTGCCTAATATTATAAAGCTGTGTTGCTAAATTTAGAATAAGAAATTGTTATGTAGCATAGTACTTGTCCCCAGTACAAGATTGCAGAGAGGACTATGATAACGTTTTCAAAGAAAAAATACAGCAAACTAATAATCTATCTGTTCATATACTTCGAAAGCATACAAGACGCTGACATTTCTATAGTTTGACATTTGCTCTTAGGCATTAACACAAACCTACCCACTCTTCTGGCAATAACATCTCTTGTGCCTATTTATTTCACAGGAGGAAAGCAAGAGGGAGGAAAGATCACTAAGGAAATCAAAAAGTTGGGCTGTTCCTTGCTGTCCTTATGAATGGTTTCCTGTTAGTTCAGTGATCTTAGGCAATGGCAACATGCCATGCTAGGGTAGAACTATGCAAAAAATCCCTGCAATTCTGTTTGAGAATCAAATTTTATTCTTATTCTGAAAGAAACATCAGGAGCCTGATCCAGAGCCAAATTGTTTCAATGAGGATTGTTTTCTTTCAGCAAAAGTCTCTTTGAACCAGGTATTGACACCTAGGAAAAACATATCGTTCTCTAAAATCTAGGCTAAGACATGCTAATATTGAAATAATAAAAATGAACAACAGATCATTTTAGTACTTAGGGTTATCTTCTTGGATTTCCACCTCAATAATTTAAAGAAGGAAATGCAAAATCAAATACTTGCATCTGACAGGGTGTGATTTCCAGTGAGGCTATGCCAACTTTTGTTTTTACAGCCTACAATGCATTACACCATTTGAAGCCATCATATCCTACTGAAGGCTAGTGGGAAAGCAAGGGAATAAACAAAGGTATTTCAAGAATTTATCAGGAGAAAGAGACACCACAGATTTGTAATTCAGCACTATACATCTATCTTCAAACGTTTGTGTTTTTTCAAACCAGATGTAGGCACGTTTAGCTAACAAACGAATAAGCAGGTGGAAACTTCATCCTGCAAGGGCAAGAACCTGTGTGCATATGGGTATAGGTCAGAGAAACGGCAAGCAATATCGTCCCATTCTACAGCACTCCCAAAAAAGTTATGTCTATGCTCCCAGCTAAGAACAACTTGCTTTTAATTCTGCTCAATCCCAAACTCTCTACTCGCTTACTCTAGCAAATATTGCGTGGTTCTGCCTGCCTAGCCCTAAGACGCCATGTACCTGACTAGAGGTGGAATTCCTCCTCTGCATAGGCATGGAATCCCCCAGTTACAATTCTAAAAATGAAGGAAAATCGGTGTAATCAAAGCGTCTTGCGAACAACCTTCACCTTGTTTTCCATCTACTCTAGACTAAACTCTGCAATCATTTCTGGCTTAATATGATTTTATGCAAGGCTCTTCATCCACTAAGGATTCATTCTCTCCCAGAATTCATCTAATCCTTGCTTCCTCATGCGGGGGCGTTCTCGCTCTTGCCGGCTGTTCTGTAGTGTCCATCAGGAAGATGACTACACTTTTCTCCCAGCTTCTCATGCTCTATAGTGAGAAGAGAAAGAAGGACTTGGGATTGCTGCACTAAAACACAAAGGTGCCAAAATAATGGAAATTGAAGATGAGAAAAGGAGAGCGCAACACATGCACTAAGATATTTCTGGGTAGAAATGTTCACCATCTTCCTAAGGAGAAGCCTACATTGTGTTGTGGGACACATACTTTAACAGTACACACTGAAACTGGCATTGAGAAAAAAATAGTTACTGCATAACAGGAAAACATATGCACGATTAAAATAGAAGAAAGCAAGAAGGGAAGGAAGAGGGACAAAGACATCAAATGTATGGTAAGTTTCTTTAAATACTTTGTTAAATTGCAAGACAGGTTTTGGACCCACCTGCAGCAAAGTCTAATCATTTTTTTCTGGCAAAGGGTGAAAATTGCACATGACGTGTCCTTCCAAGACTAACATGACCAGAGCACTAAGGCTGCCTGTCTCTGGCATATGTGAGGGGCTAGAATGAGGCAGGAGAGGTGCCGGGATTGTTGTTAGCTGGCTGGGATGGCTTCCAGGACTATGGCAATGACAGCCCTACCACACCCTTGATACTGCCCCAAGCTACCAAAGAGCAATGTAGCTGTGTAACTTTGAACAAAACTCTGCTGTTTGAGTGGTTCACACACACTGATACCAGGAGAGTAAGGGCAGGAGAGCTCTCTCCTTCATTACAGATTTCTTTCAATCTGAGGAACTAACACTAAGTTACACTGAATTGAAGCAGGTGTCTGGGACAGAGTGAGACAATTCTCCAGAAAGCAGCTCCTAAAAGTGTTTCTGCTTAAACTTCAGTTATCCATCATTCAGTCATGCCTTTCAGTTTGTTGGGTTTTTTTTAAAAAAAAAAAGGTTGTTTATGTCCTTCGCACTTCCCTGGAATCAATCAGCCAAAAGGAATTGCATTATTCCTTGACTTCAAAAGTTTATCCTCCTCATCAGGGCACCTACCATTTTATTTTTCCTGTGCTTTGTACATGGATAAAACAGACATAATGGCTGCCTATTGAGCAAGATAAGTACTATTCTGTGCCTGTGAGAAAATGGAAAAGCTACTAAAAGCAAAAGTGCATTCTAGGGTGAACTGACAATCAAACACAAACTCAGCATTTTGTGGTCTTTTCAGTTGAATTTTCCTTCTGGGCTGCCTGGTCATTCTCATATCAGAGACAGACATCTTTGGAAGGAAAAGGCAAGGAAGAGCCTGTAAGCATGCATGTGCATGCCATTTTCTTTTACCTGCTGGAGAACTAAAAGTTCCTTAATTACCAATACTCTGATTTATTATTCTTTTAGCACTTTTAGAAAACAGCAAAATAGCATATAGGGTCCTAGTTTTGGACCAGAAGCTCATTTTTCTACACAATTTTCAAAGAGAGAATAGAATCTTATCTGAGAGACGATTCGGTCCAACCATGAACCAAAGCAGCATTAGATAACACAGCTCAAGCCAATCCAGGTACCATGGAAGCACTAATGAGAATGGGCTGGCAGGAAAGGCAGCCAGCATGGCACAGAAATGCCAAGAGTGCCCAATAATCAGTTTTGCAGGTATTAAAAGCAGAGCATCATAAAAGCTGAGAGGAAAGCAGAAACCACAGTAAATGAATTATAGTGGATCTCGTAAGATGAGCGCAACAAAAGCACTGACTGTATCAAAAGGCTTCCTCCAACAGTGCAAACTTAAGCAGTACTGAGAGGGTCCCCAGGAGGTATTTTATCATTAGAAACAATTGCCTGAACTTGGTTCAAAGCTCATTCCCAAAACACATTTTTAAGTACGTGATCTAGAAAAACTCGTTGTTCTTTCTGTAGCACAGATAATCAGTATAGCTGATTTGGTGCTATTTCCTGACCCTTTCAAGGACACAGGATTGTTGAAATTCTGCAAATTAACCTAATAAATAAACATGGCTAATAATTAACCAGAATAATAGGTGACCTCAGTTTGTCCTCCATTCACAGAAAGAAACCGAGATACATAATTCTGAAACAATTTCATGTTGAATAAGCAAGTAAAATCATTCTCATTTGTAAAGTTTTACTCATGTCAATTCTTTGAAAGTCTCATTCCTGTCCAGGTATTTTTTTTTACAGTGAAAAATTATTAAAGATGACTGAAATAACAAGTATGAATGCAAAATTAAATACAAAGTGTTAAATGAAAAATCTCTAGTTCTCTTACAATACTTGACATATGATCCTTTTCACACTTACATTGCATGGAGACACACAAAGATTATTTGTGATCATTTCTTGATATTTTTATCACAAAATACAAATCTTTAAGCCCACCCTGTCCTCACCACAGTCCTGGATTAAGGGAGCTTCAGATACTTTGTTTCCACAAAATATAATCAAAAGGAAATAAAGTTTGAATTTTCACTATTTACATCTTTCATCCTGACACTAGGATTTAATATATTGCAGAAAGATCTGTTTACATATTTAAAACAAATTCAAACAAACAAACAAAAAAAAAAGAGAGAGAGAGAAATTAAATTATGGAGAAAAGGAACAGAAAAGGGGAAACAATAGAAAAACCAGATTCTTTCTCATAGTTTAATTTTAGTTCTTTCAGTTACATAAAATAATACAAACACTAAGTCATAAGGAATAGGATTTTTTTTGCCAAAGGTGTTACTTCAGTGGTAACAAAGCCATTATATCAAATTTCTTGATTTCTTTAAAGCCTTCAAAGTAGTATGCAGTGCTTTTTCCTTTAAAGGAAGAAATAGTCACATGGGAGAAACATTATGGGATTTAAATTTTTTTTTAAAAATCAATTTTCAAAATAATTGTTAAGCAATACAGGGATGGGACAAGTGGAGAAGGAGAGCATGTCACTATTGTTGCAGTCTGAGGGGCAGGGAAGTGCTTTTCTCAAAGCTGTTATCGAATCCTTGTTGTCCTCTATTGGAGATGCTGGGCCTAAGTTTCTGTCCTTTGCATCAAATGCTCATTGATTTTTATAAGAGTTTTGCACAGCATCTAAGGCAGAACCCGACCTAGAGCTGATTGTGGACAATTGCATAGAATTACCAGCTTTTCTATTTAACATCCTGCCTCACATGACACATGATACCTTTTGTGTGTGCTGTTCTCTGAATTTCTGATAACAAGTACCTCAGGTGAATACAGAGACTTTTCTCAGATTCTAGTCGGCCCAATATAAGTACATGGGTCTTTATGCAACTGTATCACTTTCATGTCATATATTAAAATTATTAAAACCTGAAATAGATAGAAATCACAAATATCATCCCATATGGGGTTTTATAATTTAAAAATGAAACTGTTCATAGAGGAAATACACTTTAGTCTTTACAGTACAAAACCACCCCAAAAAAGCAAACAACCCCAAAACAAAACACAAAAACACCTTCCAGTTCTGCAGCTTACTTCTACCTGCACAGCTGCCTATTAGAGTACCTGTCAAATGAAAATACAGAACTTGAAGGAGTTGATCTAAAGCTTAGTGAAGTAAATGGACTCATAGTTTATTGACCTTAACAAATTATAGCTTAAACCATCATAGTATCTGATTTTACTGATAGGTATTATCATTCTGTGTCACAATTCTTTATTTCCCTCCCCTTCTCACTTTATCATTACAGCAAACTGAAGGCTGACTGTACAAAGAAACAGGAGCCTAGGCTTGTATTAGTCCACTCAAGCATGAAATTATAGTTTGTTGGCTGACAATACTTAATAGCACCCAAGAGACCTAAGTATGATATAAGAGTACCAGAAGCTTATAGCACAGATTTAATCAAGCATAACTTAAAACCTTCTTTCAAGTCTCTTATTATTTCATTTACACCTCTGTATGTGCGAAAAGTTATTTTGCAGTATATCTAAAGTGTTTTAAAGCGTTCTTCTGCATGTGTATCTTCCACTGTTGCGTTTCCAGAAA
This sequence comes from Acanthiza pusilla, assembly GCA_036630365.1. NCBI lineage: Eukaryota > Metazoa > Chordata > Aves > Passeriformes > Acanthizidae > Acanthiza > Acanthiza pusilla. Next base: position 11,317,334 of record JAXCHO010000026.1, on the reverse strand, counting down.
TTTAATGTATATTGGAATGCCTGGATGTGCACACAGCACATGCTGCATATGTAATACCATCTATAAATGGCACTTCTTTCACAGCAGCAATTGTCACAGCAAGATATTGCTAATTATAACATCACCTAGGCAAGAAATTGGTAATACTTCCTGGTAAGGGGCTGTTATTAATGTGAAATTACAGTCATATTCCGGTAAAAGTTGTGAGACTAAAGGAATCAGTATGATTAATATTATCAACCAGGAATGGCAAAGAGCACATTAATGACTTTCACTCACAAAATATTGTTCAGTTGAAGTCTTTTATGGAAAGTTAATACCTGGATGCAAACCCTTAAAGTCAATGATATGTTCCAGTGCCTTTAAGTGGTTGTGAATGAGATCCCCCCTCCCATACAAGTCTTATTTGGAAGCTTGGTCTGTGTTATTAGCATCCTTCCCACTTTAGGTGGTTGCTCTGGAAAAAGCACCATTGGTACCCTTAGTTTGTGTTGGCTATGATGGTTTCAAGTTGAGTTAAACCACTTTAGCACCCTAACACAGCACCACCAATAAGGCTGAAGAAAATGTGCAGATGTGAGAGGGAAAAAAATTGTTTTACCTCTAATTTTAAGAACACTCTGGCAATCAGCAATTCAAAATAAAGCAATTTTTGGCAGCACAGAAACTCAAGAGCCATATTCTATTTTCTGATACTGAAATAGGCACATGATTCACTAGAACATGAACATCATCCTGCATTCAGATAGACTGTGAATCAACCAATCTTAGTACCAGTTCTTAATTCAGCTCTCCTTCTCAAGGGGATGGTAAGGAAAGGTGGAAAGGATAGATCAGAGGAATGAACACACTGAGGCAGGGCTGACTAAAAGTTTGCATGAGACCTTCACATCTTGCTAGCTGACTAACTATTGTTAGAGGATGCAAAAGTCCCAAGACAAAGGCTGTCTTTCATCTTACACAACAATACAAGCTTCTTGAAATGCGTACTTAAATACACGAAGGAATGGAATAAGTATTCTGATCTGATTATTTTCTTCAAATTTTTTAACTTCTATTCTATTATGCCCAAAGGAAAAAACTTTTATTCTCTTAAATACTTAAAGTATTGCAAAGGATGTCCTATTTACGGGGACAATTTTACAGATTTTTTTTTTTATTTTGTTCTTCCATGTAATTATGTACTGAACACAGTTGTGCTATGAATAGTAAAATCTCACTCAAATTCTAAAACATTCCTAGTGCTGATGGACTTGGAATGCTTTGCTATTTGTTCGTTAGGAGTTTATAGGGAATGTTTTATCCAATTTGCCAAAAGCATACTGATGATTTTCTGAACTGATTCAGTAAATTGTTATTATATCATTAGTAAGCAAACCTCTGCTCAGTGCTATCTGTTTTAAAAGGCAGAAAGTCCCAGCTTTGCAACATCTTTTAGGTATTTCAAGAGGAGGTTCCCCCCTCGTTTAATTTTGCTGTTTGCTCTGCTAAGGACCTGTGGTCACAGCAATACAACATCACTGAGCACAGACCTTCAGCCTCACACGGGCACAGGAGAGCTGTCAGTGCACACCTGCAGGCCTTGCACTGCGCATGGCTCTGGCTTCAGCCTCAGATCCTCCAGGTAAAACAAAGCATCCCTACTCACATCTGCTGCTTCCCCATGCCAGTGGGAAAGGAAATTCCCTTCATTCTACATTGATTTAAATTGGATTCCTTGAGATGAAGTATGAGGGAAATGGGTTTTGCCTCAGCTATTGCACTAACCTTGGCCATAACACTGGTCATGCCATTTATTCGCTGGCGATCAGGTCAGGTGGGAAAGCCTTCAAGTGCAGAAACTTGATTTACACTTCTGCTGTTGATAGAACATCTAAAACCATTTTGAGGAATTTGAGCTGTAACAATAAGCCCTAATATTTCCAATATCATGAAGATAAGAAGTGATAGACAGTTCCTTAATGGGGAAGCACAGAAATGGTTTTTACTCATAGAAAAACCAGTATAATTTATTCAAAGGTTGAGTCCTCATTAAAGATACAGAATAGTGCATGTCACAAATGGTTAAGGCTTTGAAATTCTTTGTGGATTATTCACCGAAATTTGCATTGCTACACAGCATGAACTATTTTTGGATTCTGCATAAATAGAATATCTAATACAGAATTACATTATAATGAAATATGCAATAATGCAAGTACCCATAGAGTGCTTTTCATGTACTGCAGGCATCCAAAAGTTTCAAATGCATAAAAGATGGTTACACTTGCTGCACAAATGACTGCATATCAGGTTCATTCACATCTAATTAAAACTCAGAAGTAAAAAAATGCATACGTACAGTCTGCTATGACATAGTTAAATTGCTATTGATATTTTGTTTCATGGCAAGTATCAGTGGGAACTGGAGTGAGCAAAGATTGTGATTTGTCTTTAGGGCTTGGTCTTCCTAGCTAAACTGGAGACTTACACTTTGTGTGATGCAGAAAATGCTATTTGTTAATGATCCATGAAAACGCAGATAAGGCAACTCTGGATCTGATTGGTCCCTAAGCTGCTACACAAATTTAAAGGGGGAATATAAAAACACCATTATGTTTAGTTATCTTTGATAAACAATTTGATAATATCTAAAAATTTTAAAATATAAGGAAATAAAAAAAAGAATATTAAAATATACATATGTGTATATCCATATGCAGTCCACATTGAATATAATACTTTTCTACTGTGATTTCCCCAACTTTCATTCTCAGTTACACAACAGTGCAGCCTCAGCAGCAGGATTCGAGAGAAAGCATAGCCTCAACATAGGCTGGTCGTGCCTGCTAGAATATTTTTAGTAACTAGAAACAGTGGTTTCAAAGCTTCTTGGGCTAAGAGGAAGCAAAAATTCTGATCTTTCACTTCGCAGATCAGTGCTTTAACACCTAGGCTATTATGTAAAAAAGTGGCCAGTAACTCACCTGGCAGCAGGAGATTTTTTTTTTTGTTGAATTCACTGCTGTCTCAATGAGTTAGGGATGGTACAAGGACAACAAACTTAACACGTCACTTTAGGAAATCAGGCAGAAATGAAATATCTTCACAATCCTCTCCAAATTACAGAGATACTAAAGCATCTTCCCCTTTGATACCTCTCTTCCCAGCCCAGGTTGCTTCTTAGCATACACGTGGAGATGATTAGGAACCTAAGGAGATTAGTGGCTAATAATGCAGGAGACTTGTGTTTTATTCTTAACAGGGTAAAATGTCAACTGTGCTCATTTTACCATCTTGACCAATTTTTCCAAGCACAAAAAATATAGCTGAAAATTACATTTTTACTTTAACTTCTTACATAGCAATAAAAACACCTACTTCATGTTTTTACTTTAGGCTCTGTTGCTACAGATTTTAAAAAACAGCTATGTATTTATGGTGATAGCTTTACTTTTGCACACAGAAGAGGTAGATCCTATTTTTTAAGCATAAGTACGTGGATGCTTCCATCATGGTGCAACTGCAAAATGAACATTATGTCTTGGATTGCTTTCTCAGTCTTCCTCTCTTAACATATCTATCATCTTTACAGCACAGAATAATAATCTGCTACCTACTTCAATAATGACACACTTAAAATATTTTCCTAATATTAGACAGGTCTGATCAAAATAGACATCTCCTGGGTCAACCTCACAGTGCTCAGCAGTTCTGAGAGTGCACAAGACCCCTGCACACAGGGGGTGTACAGGAACATCCCTACAGAGCTGGGCAGATCAAACCTGACACAAGGCATAAAGTAAGTTTGGGGCACAATTTCATGCACAAAGTGGCAGGTCCACTCAGCACAAACGAGCCCGAATGGCTCCCATGCCTGCTGTGCCTCCATGTGCAAGGCAATTGCCATCTGAGCCTGCACGTGAGGGCAGCGCCAAGCCAGAGCTGCTGTCTCCTCAGTGCACATGTCAGGAGCAGACCGAGAGTTAGGCTATGAAATACAGCTAGAAGCTGTATTTCCGTAGCAAGAAGCTACGGATCAGATCAGGTTGGAAGCTCAAGGCAAATGCACCGCAAGTGCTTTCTCAGGAGCTCCTCATTAGATACATTGGGGATGCTCTCCCACACCCCTTTCCTGAAAGGTGTGCTGTTCTCTGGGGTGGGGAGGGAGTTCCTGCAGCAGAAGCTTCAGCAAGACTTTGCCTCACTCTCCACAGCTTGTCACTGCAGATAGATATTTTCTACTCAAAATTCTGTAGAGCAGTTGATCAGCTGCACAGCAGATAGCTATGACTCAGTTTATTACAATAACAGAATGGGAATTAACATTAACAAGCTAATGCTTCATCTGATTGTGAGGAGGTTTTTTAATTTTGTTTCTAATTAATTTTGACGGATTGAATTAAAATGCTTATTTGCTTTGCATTTGATGTGCATGGGGGTCTTCCTGGCTTCCTCTCATAAGATGTGCTGTCAGCACCAACCTTTGTGAGCCTTTTCTTTCCTAGGCACTGGACAAGAGGACTAAGTCCTTATTTCCACTTGTTAAGAAGCTTCCATTTTTCAGCAAGACTTTTCTTTTTATCTTGTTTTGCTCTTAATTTTTCAGATGTAGAAGTTTTATTTTAACTCTGATATTAATGCATAAGTTCCCATTTTGACTATGGAGCCCCCTCACTATATTCTTCTTTAAAAGCCTTCCTGTGTTAGTTCCAGCTGAAGTATCAGAGGAATAGATCTCTTATCCTTCTCTGTACTTTCTGTCAAAACACTTGGAAGAAGCCTTTTTGAACCATTTCAGCTGGAATTAACAAGAGAAGACTGATTTCCTAAGGTATGCATTCCTTCTCCTGACAGTCAAGGAGACAGGCTGCTTCAGGAGAAAAATTACTTTTCTTGCATTCTTTTCTCCTTCTGATGCATGAACAATTCTCATTATCATTAATTTGAATTCTGGTTGCTTGCAGGGGTGGGTGTAAGTTCCTCAGCAATGAGCATTTTTTAGAGCTACTGTGTGCAAAACTGTAGCTATCAAACAATGCTCAAGACTAATTCTCGAGAGCTACAATCTATCACAGTCAGGAGATTATTGGATTCCTGTGATTCTGTACCCTGTGCCTTAATACCTGCAGTTTTGATGGCTGCTGCTGGAGTGCACAAATTTCAGGGAAGGGGAAACAAAAGAGGTGAGTAAAGCCTTCTAGCAAAAAATTTCACAGTTAATGATAAAGAGCTTGCAAGGTCAGGAGGTATAATGATTCTGCAAAGAATTCCAGCTAGTCCCCTTAAAATATACATCAACTACATTTGTAAAAGGCATGGTATTGGAGCACACAGGTGACTTTTTTGTTCTGTGTTTTTAAAAAACCTACAGTTACACAAGTTGTCATAAAAATAGCATACAGGAAAAGTATATAGATGAATTACATGCAAAAATAACACCCACTCACTGCCTCCTTGTATTAGCATCAATAAAATAACAAACAGCCCAACAAATAAGTAAATCCAAAATAAGCCCTTTGGAATGAATGGAATTGATATGACTCCTGACATAACTTAGCTCTTGCTCCAAGTGCTAAACCCAGCACAGATGGAGTCGGTTACTCTGCATTGGAACTGCTGTAACTGAGGGCAGAATTTTCCGTGGTGACTCCGTCCTGTTGTTTCATTAGGGTGGTAAGAGTGATGCAATATCTTCACAAAAAATTAGAAATCTGTGAGATCCTGTCCTTTTGATCATCCTGCAGGGTTTTATTGGATCTAAACTATTGCATGTCATCATTATTTAATAACACCATCTGCACAGAAGAAACAGTGTTTTGATGACCTCTGATCTGTAAGTTAAAAGATCTCCATAAATCAACAGGTATTATTTTCATAGATTCACTACCTTTATTGGAATCATCCATTTTCTCAGTAATAGCATGGCATTTTCAGACTTCAAAGTTGCCTCATGACTGGTTTTAAGAACTACATGCAGATTTTATCATACATACGCACACAGTACAATTTTTTTAAGTTTCACCTATGTTAAATGACATGAATTAGATATATGTGAAAACTAAGAACAGCCCTTTTCATAAATATTAGTTAAGCCATATACAATATAATTCAACTGCAAACTGAGCCATTCAAAAGCTCTCTATTTACTGTGGAAGGCAACTTCCATAATTACACACAAAGCCTCCCACCAGTGTAATTATCACCACTCTTCCTCACTAGGACAAATCACAGTACTTTGAACCAATCCATAAGGGGAGAAATATAGGGTCACATATTTAAATGTAGCTCTCCTCCTTCAGCCTGAAAATTACAAGCCAGCAAACTTGTGATTCAGAAAAGCTTGCTGACGTATTTTCTCTAGTACCTGAAAAAATCTCCAAGGCAGAGAATTCTGTGCAAAGGATACAGCAAGAAAAGGTTCTGCCCACTACTCCATTAACAAAATTGTCTCCTAGTAATTTGTGAAACTCAAATAGCTGGATTTCTTCCCTACCCCAACCCCCAAGAGCACTGAGCTGTCCTCCATTTGAAAATCAGCCCTTTGTTGCTGCAACACATTTTAGCTTATATTTTGTTTAGAGACTTCTTCAAAACGTTGTTCTTTACAATTTGAGTGCAAGTCTCTCGAGGTTTCTCATTCTTCAGTTAAAAATACCCCAGCATGGCCACTGCTTAGCAAATTGTAAGCTCTAACACCAACAGACTGTGACTAACAGCCAGTGGAGAAGGCAAATTGATAACCTCGTGTGAATGGAAGCTTATTGTAGGATGTTCACAAGCATTTGATAATGCCCTGTTAATGAAACTTCAGTTGCTCTTTATTCCTGACAGATGAGAGCATGTTCTGTATCTTACTAGATTTAATGACTATGACAAGTCTTTCCTGTCTGCTCCTAGCCGTGCAGTGTCTGTCCTGACAACTGAGTCAATTCCCTAACAATTGATCCACACTAAGCCGTGCCTCTCCCGCTGCTGCGCTGCCAGAGCCCCCAGAGAAGCGCAGCAGCAGCAGGAGCAGCCTGTGGGAGCTGCAGCTGCACCTCTGACAGCAGTGCCAGGTATATCATTGGATCTAGCAGATTAGTGACAAATCAGAAAAATGAACTTCAGCAGGACATAAACCAAACAATGTCCTGGCGCACAGAGCTGACAGCTCCTCAGACATTGAGGTAAGGCTTGTCTCCAGTATCGGAGGCAAGGATGGGCAAAAGACTACCTGCTTTTTTTTAAGATGCACAACAAAATCTGTCATTGCTGAGGGCACAGAGGAACATTTGGGAAAGAGTAGAGCTCTGGCTCACCCAGTCCTTTTTCCACCCTCTCTGAGGGCAGCAGAGACAGCCACTGAACCCCAGCCGCTGTGTGTCCCCAGAGGCAGCACCAGCCTGCTTCCCAGGCAGGGCTTTAGGGAACCCCACCTACTCCAGCTGCCATCAAACAGGGTATGAACACCACTCAGACCACATCACTCCCATGGTGACTGTCTGTGCTGATTCTTTAATTTTTAACAAAATTAAAAATACGGGTATATAGATTATTTTTTCTCTTTCAGCAAATTCTTGTTCTTCTTTACTCCAGTGTTCCCCTAAAAAACAACTCTTCATTTTCTGTGTTTTTTCTTTCTATGGAAGTCCTATTTTGAAGGCTGAATTCTCTCCCAAATACTTCAAATATTGGTCATGACTGGTTCCCACAGCACTGATTCTATGCCATGTGGCACCAGTAGATATCATCCACTCCTGAGAATGAATCACTTTCTGTAATGATTGGCATTTTCACCAATTAGCAAACCTTCCATGAGATGCACATGTCAAAACAGTATGCAAGTTTGTTTTCATGCTGCTGCTATATGTCTTAATTTGTTAATACTGCTTAGGCATAAAAACCAAGAATATTGCCCAACTTCTTTGATTTTTTCCCCTTTAAAAATGGCTCTAATTTTAGGAGTCAAATTTCACAAAATATGCTAAATATTTGAGAACTGCTGAATTAGAAATACCCTGACTTTTAAGAAGAATCTTAAGGAAGCTTCTACTTAACCACAAATGTAAGCATATGACAGAAGTCTGCAAGGTAAAGGACCTTTGACTTCTGTGCCCAGATTCTCTACAGTTTCACTGCGTAACTTGAGGAAAGTTGCACAGGCTGTGATCAGCACCGGTAAAGTCAAGGGAAGCTTTTTTTATATCTCTTAATATGTGCAGATTTGGCCTATTTTGGCCCAGTTTTCAAAGCAAAGGTCTGTAATGCATGTATCAGTAAAGTCTGTCAACACAGGTCTAAGACACCTTACAGTATTTATTCTTTGAAAAGCACCTATGATATAAATGCTACTGTCCCTTTTTGCAGCTGAATAAACCACAGTACAGAGCCACTAAGTACCAGATATCCATTTCTACAGATGCAGTAACAATAAATTGCACCTGTAACTTTGCTTTCCACGAGGATTCACATGTTTTATGAGGATCTTTTTATTTTCACAAGTTGTGGATAGAAAAGTACTTGCCAATAGAAAGGAAAAGCATGTGTGCTATGGAAGGCAAGCTCGAGAAAAAAAAAAAAAACTAGAATGTTTTTAAATGGTGGAAAGAAAGAAAACATTAACTTCATAGATCTCTATTTTGCTTTTGTTCCAGCTCTTGTAAAAACTTTCTCATCAGATCTGCCACCGTGAGAGTAGCAAGTCACAAAACTGGCCAGTGAGCATTTCTCATGCTATCAGTGTGCTGCCTGCAGGCAGGGTCACTGTTCTTGCTACAGAAAAGTAGGTTGCTATTTAGAAGAAATAACAGAATGAGAAGCATGTTTGAGAATTCTGCTTTTGTGCACATGTTAAACAACTGAAGATAAGCAAAATACCTTCTTTCATAAAGATGGGAGTGATGGAAAATGCTACAGTTACAAAAACGTAACTGCCACAGCATAAATGCAAAACTGAATGCCTCTATATACACAAACACATATGATGCTCTATTGAAAAAATGGGGGTTTTTTTGTAATCCAGAGGAAAAAAACAGAAGGAAAAAAATATAAGGAAAGCAACTGACATAATCAAGTAGGTGGAAGAAATCTTAGTGCTATCAGAATAGGTGGAAACATTTCCACTGACATTCCTGAAGTCAGGATTCCACTGTACCTCTGTACTGGATTGAAAGCTCTTCCCTTTAAATACTGACTCATCTTGACAGTGAAGTATATTTTTAGTGACAACAAAAGGCAATTTTCTAGCAGAAGGGATTCTAAATAAAGGTCAAGTAAAACTGTACATAAGCTCAAGGTCAGGTTTAATATGCCCTTTTGGACATGAAAATGAGGAATAGTTTCCTATTTGCAGCTGAAAAGTAAAAATTTGGAAGAAGTCTTTCTTGACCTACTTATATGTGGAAGCCTGATGACTTCAGAGTACTTCCTACTGGGAAAAAAAATATAATAGCATCTGTCCTTTCCAAAGTGTGCGCACTTGCCAACATTAAAAAATGTGTATTCTTATTTTCCTGCTCACCACAAACACAAAATACATTTTAATATTCTAGAAACACCTTACAATAACTAAAAATGTATCATTTCCCAAAAATTAATATTATTTCATTTTCTATTTGAAAATTCATGTTAGACTTTTCCCATTTCCATGGATTATTGTCCATTTTTCTTCTCACCCTTCTTTCCCTGTAAGGAAGGAAAAATTGTGTTCATATTTTGTAAGGGAATGATTCAGTGATTTCTGCAGCTGGAGTGTCAGCCGTGGCCAGTCTTGGAAAACCCAGATGAGAGCATATTGTTACTTCAGAGGTGCTATGCATTTCTTTTACTTCAGCTCTTATCAGGTTGTTACTATTTTCTTTGCAGTAATCTAATTTGGGGAAAAAAACTTTAAAACTTTAAACTATTACAGGTAGTAAAAAAGGGAGTAAAATGCACCTCCTTTCACTGTTCAGGTAAATAAAAATGTTAATTATGTTTTGCCTTTACTAATTAACAACTTTTTAAGCAAAGTGAAGCTTATGTAAAATGCTGCTCTTTGAGAATCTGATTTATCTCACATATGAAGATGCCACATAGAGTCTTCATAGATTAACTGAATAGATGCAAGCCCTGGTTCTTAACTAGCACCCCCAAACTTAGAATAAATTCTAAAAAGTTTGGCACAGCCTTATATTGTGCTCCTGTTTATCTGCACTTAATGACATTTTCTCTGGTTTGCTATCTTTGAATCTGATCTCAAAAGCTATATGTTTACAGTAGGGTGATATACTTATGTGACCTTCAGGTGTCTCTATTGTATTCTAGATTTCCCTTATCTTGAAGTTCATGGCAGAGCTCCGAATTTCATCAAATACCATAATGAGAATCCCAGAGGAGTATCTTCCTCATCTGCCCTTTTATTAGTCATATTTCTGTAAAGAAGCCAATACTGTCTGTCGAACTAAAACCAAGCAGCCACATGGAGCCGTGTGAGGAGCGGCTGAGGGCACTTGGTCTGTCCAGCCTAGAGAAGAGGAGACCGAGGGGAGACCTCAGTGCAGTTACAAGTTCCTTGTGAGGGGAAGAGGAGAGGCAGGCACTGATCTCGGCTCTGTGGTGACAGTGACAGGAGCTGAGGGAATGGCCTGAAGGTGTGTCAGGGGAGGTTTAGGTTGGCTGTGAGACAAAGGTTCTTCACCCAGAGGGTGGCTGGGCTCTGAAGAGGCTCCCCAGGGAAGTGGTGACAGCACCAAGCCTGACAAAGTTCAAGAAGTGTTCGGATGAGGCTCTCAGGCACAGGATTTGATTCTTGGGGTGTCCTGTGCAGGGGCAGGAGTTGGACTCAATGATCCTGATGGGTCCCCTACAATGCAGAATATTCTGAGATTCCTGTCACACTGCCATTATCAATGTCAATCTAATAACATTTACCAACTAGATCAAGAAGACTTTCTTGAAGATAAATTTGTTTTTCTTTTGTTTCTTAAGGACACTTTGCACCACACTGTCATGGTGCATCTGTACCTGCAGTGATATCTGCCAAATACAGAAGAATTAGGTTCTGTTACTTTAGCAGGTGTGAAAGACATCTCATGAACTTCAGAACAGAGAACAGATAAGTAATATCATCATATATGAAGTACCAAGCAATCATTTTCCATTTTAAGCTCTCTAATTAAGATGTAAAACTACTGCACTAATTTAATTTCTGTCCTGAGTAGAATTATTTGAGTGTTCCTCATAAGAGAGACAGAATGTGTCTCAAATATCATTGAATTATACGATAAATGCATAATGCTAGATAAAAATTTTATACTGCCTAATGCACAAGCTGTTAAGTCCCTACTATTAAATCTGATGCCTGGTAGTAAATCCAAGCTAAAATGAAAAATAAAATAAATCTTTGTGTTTACTCATACTGTGGTAACTGTCAAACAACACTAAGGATTTTTTTTCTCAATGAAGAGTATGCTTTCAGAAAAGAAGGAGATTAATAAACGTTTCAGATTACAACTAAAAATATGTTTTGATTCAAGAGTAGAAACTTGAATGTTTCCTGGTGTTCTTTGGACAGATATCAAGCAGAGACATCAGTTCTTATGTTTCTGAAGCTAGAGTAAGTTATAACTAATCCACAAAACCAACATGTATTCAAAACAATACATTTGAAATGCAACACACAAACCTAATTCAATCATTATAATATTCAGTTGACATAGAAAAGCAAAATGCAAAACCATCAAAAACAAATTTCAGGTTTAGTAATTGCTAAGGTCAAACGTATTTTTAAAGTATTTGTGCGTTTAGATACAAAGAAATGTGAAAAAAAACAGTAAAACATATTACTGATCCTCAGTTACAAGGCAGTATATTAAATGCAGAAGTTTTTAATGTAATTCTGAATGTCAAGAAAACAAGATGAGTTATTACCTGTGCATTAAAAAGTAAATCATGGGGAAAGAGAAAAGGGAACAGAAGCCATAAAAAGGCAAAAAACTAGCAAGGGAAAAGGTTCACTGGAGATTACAGGATGTTTGTTTTGTCTGTGGCTGACCAAAATGGTGACCTGACCAGAGGGACCAGGGAAGGAAATTAGCCAGTCCTCCCCCTGCTCTGTGTGTTCCCATTGAAAGGCTCCAGTGCAACCAGCTGTCTTTCCTTTCCTGCTTTTCTCAATAGCTTGATCCATTTAGGATTACTGCCTTTCCGTAGTCCTGGCTACTGGGGAGCAGGGCTCTGAGCAGAGTAGGCAGACCTTTAGCTGGTAAAGGAATGGTCCAAGGGGACGTAAAGAAAGAGCATGTTGGGAGGACAGGAGGACATCTCTTTCGGATTAATTAGCAGAGCACTACTCCACTTGCTTAATGTTTTAAAGTGATACTAAGATGACACAAAAATAATCCTACAGCAGAACTGCCTCGTGGGCAAAATTCGATTTGTTAGGCTACTTTTTTTCCTCCAAAACACTCATTTAGCTATGGGGCTTTTCTATAAGTATTTGCTATGAACACCTTTCTTACTGACTCCAACAGCCTCTTTTCTTAGTATCCAACTTCAAATACACAAAGGATATGTCTATCTAGATATTAAAAGAAAAAAAGAAGTTAACACCTTGGAAAAGGGCCCGCTGTATTATGAAATACCATGCCACACACACCTGGCTTTCTCAGTACAAGAAATCCTTAGCGTGACTTGACAATAATCTTCTGGATAAGCATTTAAGCCTGCAAGAAATCACTGCATCTCAGCACTGGACCATGCTGCATTTGAAAGCAGAGAGGACCAACCCAAAGTAAAAGAATAACTGTCATTTTTGCACAGTGAATAGTCTTCTTGGCTAACTAATGTACATGAAATTCCATAAAATATTCTGCCATTTTGGAGGCAGAAATCCTAAGCATATTTTCTAATTCTAATAATACTTAGATTTATTATGTTATTTCTCACTTTTATATTTCCTCTTTAGCCTGTCACCCAAGGGTATCAATTACTTCTTGTTTTTTAGTATATACTGACTTGACTTGCATAGCCATCTCACACGATGTATTTGTTATATTATTGTGTTTCTCTATGTAAATGACTTTCTAAAATGGTTGCAGCACTGAGCTAAAATTATATATATAGATAGATTATGCTCCTGGTATATTTAGGGCTCTAATCATGTTGCATAAAACTATAGCATGATTCATAGGATAAACCCAAAGAAACAAAACCGTTGGATTCAAGAACATACTTTCAGTGTACACAACTAAAATTACAAACGCGTGAGAAGCAGTACACCAGAGAGCTCTGTAATTTCCAGAAAGTGTCCAAAACAAGTTAGAAGCTTCCAAGGTCTAACATGTGCTGATGGTTGTCAATCTAAATGGCAGACATGACACTCTTCATTTGTGAATTATTCCCAGAAGCGCCTGCGTTCAGTGGTGGTAAATTCCTGGCCCAGAAGTCTGTATTCTCACCAGCGGGCAGAGCCTTCAACCCAGCGATAAGTGCTGCCATCCTGGAGCATGCCTGAAGGCTGCCATCCCCTGCCTATGCTGCTCCTATCCTGGAGACATGCTCAGAAAAACACAAGACTCTTTGAAGGCAGCTTTCCCCCACCCCACCAGAGCTCGCTGATCATTTAAGGTACAAAGAGCCACATGTTTACATCAGAAAACAAACCTCAATTTTTAGAAAATTCTGAAAGTCCCTTCAAGTTCACAACTCTCTTGGTTTCTCCCATTAAAACAACTTTATCTTGTCTAAACAATTAATGAGGCAGAGAGAAGAATGGACTGTGAAGCCTATCTTTGCCTCAAGTGAGCAAATTAAGGCTTACATCCAAATGGATAAATAGTACTACTACTGTCACAGATGGGACCCACAGAGATCTATCACAGAATGCCGTGGAGTTCTCTGTGGTTCAGCTTGCAACTCTGGATCAGGCAAAGTAAATGTGAAACAAGGCTTTGGAATATGCTCCAGCTCCCAAGCCATGAGGTGTCTGAACTTATGGGAGGCAGCACTACTTTCCACAGAGAGTATCTAACACGAGATTCTAGTCCAAGATACCAAGACAGACATCCACTGATGTGAGTGCCTCCCAGGGCAGAGAGCTGAACAGGGAGAGGTACTTTATGCTTCCCACCCTCCCTCAGCATCTCATTTCGATGTAGCTTCGGTGGATTTGCACTCATCTGGACTCTAAAATCTCTTTATGACTAAGCCTTTTTATTACAGAACTCAAAGCTCATGTTTCCAGCAGGCACTTTGGGATCCTGGAGTTAGGTGTTCAGTGCTGAGTGCTACAGCACCCAAATATGTCAAAGAATCAGTTTCAGAAATATGTTTCATAAGGACCTTATAGAACCTCAGCAGATGCAATTCCATAACTCCTGTGCACACTACATAGTACCTACATAAATGAGAAAGTCAGGGGCTTGCTGAGAAAATGGTTTATCAACAAGGACTATAGAACTGCACCCCTGACCTATTATAACAAAACAATATCATAATTACATGTAAGTGTTCATGAATATTTTATAAATTATTATGTAACTAACACCACACTTGGTTCACTGCTGATCATAAAAATTAGTTACTTCCTTTTGTGTTTTTTAAAAGAGATGTTTGCAGTCCAGGCATTGGCACAGGGTATTCCTGTTTTGGGCAGCATTTCAGAACAAAATCCTGCCCAATTACACTGGCTAGACAAGACAAGGGAAAAGGGAAGCAATCCATCTTTGCAGGACTGTGTTGCATGAGCTTGCTATTTTCATCTGGCAGTCTGGTTTATCTGACTGCTGGTCTGCTAATGTTACTTGTGAAAAATCTCTCTTCCTCTGTTCTCAGCATTACCCCATTAGGCAGGGGGAGAACTTACACCCAATCTTTATTCAAAGTCACGCTGGCTCCATAGAGATATTTTAAAACTGACTTAAAGCAGAACCTTGAGTGGACACCTTTAGTACACTAGACACTCCATACCTAATTTATGATTGAATTACCTGATTTAAGTTGCAGTGGTACAGTCCTGAATATAAATGTGCCCAAAGCTAACAAAGTAGCAAAACACTGCAAAAAGTCTGAGCATTCTAGCAGTTCTTTGGAGAGATGCCAAAGTTTAATAGCACAAATCGAATAAATAAACTTTATGAACAAATCAATTTTTCAAAGGTAACATCTGTTCTGCACTGGCTCCTGGTGTGAATAGATTCATCTGTGCACACATACAAGTAGGCTAATAGGATTCAGTGTGCTCCAATACCCATCAGCACACTTTGTCTTCATCAAAAACTCTAATGTGGATGGGACTCCAAAAGTTTATTTCTGAAACCAGCCAAACTTATATCAAATTATTATTTGCACACTGTTTCATATGAATTGTTACATTAATTCCTTAGAATCAAAACCTGAGAACATTTACTCAAAAATGTAAACAGGGAAATGAGTATGAAAATCTCTGAGGCAAAAGCTTTCCCCTGGTTCCAATTTTTTAATCTTGCCCTTTTGATAACTTCCCAAGACTTCCTAAACACTGAAACTGTCCTGTGCTAAAAATCATGTGACTGCTTTGTCTTACAGTATGCTTCATCAATTTAAACCAAATTGTCCACTGAATATGTGACAGAACCTATTATATCAAATATAAAAGAGAAGGTAGATGAAACAAGTTGCAAAAACGATATTTTATCTTCATGAATTCTCTGAAGAAGCAGAAATCAATGCCTTAGTTGGACAGCAATAAGACTTAATATTATGCTTTGCATAAACACAGATTAAATTTTGAAACTATTCATTTTAAAATTATTACAATAAATCATGCCTTTACACCACTCCACCACACAGATAAGGAAAATGGTGGGTTTAGCGTGTTGAGTTCTCTCTCAGTACTTCAAAATCGCATGTTGGTTTAGTTTCTTTTCTACAACTTTATTTCCTACTATGACTTTATAAAAACCCCTTAATGCTTTCTTTTGGTTTTTTTTTGCAACATGATTTTCATTAAATTTTGCTCATGATGTAAAGCTATGGTGCCCTTGTAAGCACAACCCTTGCTAGCAAACAAAATTATTAATTATTAATATGAGGTGTTAGTTTAAGGACAGCTATCAGGACATCATGTTATTCTAATATCTCCTGGGAGCTGTGCAGGTAGAGGGGAAGCAAGGAGTATCCTGGCAAAAGCTAGGAAAAGAGGTTGGGTAGACTGGGTCAGAATCTTTATGTATTGTAGGGCAGCAACAGCTTCACCTTCCAGCAACCTCTGCACCAACAGCGCTGCTGCAGTGCAAAAGGAAAGTTAAAGAACTTGACTGGTTCCTAATCTCAGCTGACAGCTCCTGCCATTGCATCCCTTGCATTTCACAGGTGAAATGCACAGATCACCCCAAGACTTGGCATGAGATTGTTCCCATTGCAGCTGGTCACAGATGTGATGCATCTGGAGGGGCAAGGAGGGAGGGAACATGATCTGGCCATTTGAGAAAATAACGAACATCCAACACCACACTATTAAGGAATTTTCAATTTCAGTCCCAATAAGACTCAGATAAGCAGCTCTGATTGACAGGAACATTAATTCAACTGTAGCCAGTTTCAGGATCAGATAATATTCAGTAGCAGAAAGAAAATTGGCACATTAATGCCCAAAAGCCAAAGAGAAACTCATTTTGAGGAAATCACTTCTGCAATGGGTAAAAGGGTACTGAGACACAACAGCATGAAAACCAACAAAAACATATTGTTTATTATTTCTTACGGTTTGGGTTTTTACTTTTCAACTTTTAATTTTGACCTTTAACTAAACAACATAAAATCCTGACTGGTACCATTTTAATTGTAAATCTCTTTTTATACTTAACATTTGGGGGTGAGGTATGATGGAGAATGCGTGTATAAACATCATGATAGAAAACTCCTGCACAATATTAATGAAAAACCATCTGCTTATTTTTTTATTTTTATTTCTATACTATTTGTTTTCAGAACAATCAGTATCAAGCTATAAGCTCTGCTGTGCTCAACGCTGCACAGAAACCAAACTTTCCCACACCCTACAGGACAGCAACCTGCAAGATGTAATACCATACAGAAATACAGATAATTTCTTCCTATAACTATCTCTATCAGACTGCATATTTTTTATATAATATGATAATACTTTAAAGGAACTTAAACTAGTTAAAGCTAGTAAGTAGCTAGTTTTCTGAAGTATTTTTCTAAGAAAACTCAATGAAAGTATGAGGGACAACACAAAACACGCTGTCTGGAAAATTTAATACATAGATAAAATGTGCTAACACACTGACAGAGGTAGAAGGACAATTCTTAATCCTGAGTGAGAGATGAATTATGGGGTAAGAGTCATCTGTGAAAATTACGTTGAGCAAAAATCCCAGGGAAAAAGACAAGCAAGAGTCAAAAAGAAGAGGAAACAAAAAGGGAGGAGATATTGTGTACACAACCCCCCTGGGATTTAGAATGACTAATCAACAAGTCTGAAACCTAGAGGATAAGTCCACAACCCCTTAGCAGGATCTCACTCTTAATGACAGCAGCACACCAAAAGGCTTTTCTCTTCTTCTAAAGCTGCAGTGTTTCAGCTCCAAAAGTTAGAAAATATCTCTGTTTTCATTTGGCATGAAGTGTACACTGTGATACAAACCAATGTTAATCCACAAAACCCTATTTTTCCCTTCTAGACTGTTTTGCTCATGTTTGAGTGACCAGTGCCCATGCTAGTCCTGTTTCTATCCACCTTCCCATTGCGGGCTCTGCTCACCCCACAGCTCTCCATCCCAACATCAGGAGCGAGTATATATGATAAGTTAGTTGATGAGCCTCCTCTCCCAACCCCTTCATCTAGCTTTCTTGATAGGCACCCAAATGCAAAATTCATCCAATTATGCTGCTCCTTGCCCCTTATTACTACCTCCCAACTCCTCCAAGCTCACGCTCATTTTCATGGTGTACAAACACACACGTATAATAGCTCATCTTGGCATCTGAAAGACCAAGATCATTAGGGCAGGTCCAGAACTGGAGGAGGGAGGAAAGTGAATCACAAATGTATTCCAAAACAATCATCCCTTGGTTACTGAAAAAACATTCCAAATGGAAGTGTTTATAGGAGTTCAAATAGCCCTTTGCTAGGCCACCCCATAATGATATCCCACACACACAGAGGGATCAGCTGTGCCTTAACTAAAAGTCAAACCCTGCAGGTACAGACCATGCAATATTGAGTAAACCACAATGGCTTCCTACAGCAGAGGCACAGATACTACCTGGGAGTTGCCACCTGCCAGTCTCAATTCCTCAAGGAAACTGCAGAGAATTTTCTGTACATTGCTGATGCTGGGAACAGAACTTGAAGTGGATGTAGCTCAGCAGGTTATGCCAAGTATTGAATGAGTTCTCTCAGTTTCCTCAGTGACAGAATTGAGATGCAGGCAAATACAACTACCTGACACACAGGATCTCAACACGATGATAGCACTGTTCCAAGTTCCATCTCATCTTTACACAAACACAAAAGCCTGATTTAACCATTCAGACAATGTTACTGCAGCCATAAAAGATAATCCGCTGTCATCTTTTCTTTCAGGATGAAAAGCCTTCCGCTTGCCTCTTGCTATAATGTTTTAAGAGTTTCTTTGTCAAAAATGTGAGGTCAGAAGAGCGCTCTGCTATTAAACCTTTCTGCATCCTAAATTCTTTCTGCTTCATGTGTCACAGGCTCCTTTCAGTTTGTTCACCTGCGAAGGTTCACAGGACAACGCCTCAGTGCCCCAGAGTGACAGGAAAGGAAACATGCACGTCTCAGGCACCTCTCATATGTCAGAGTGCTTTACTGTAAGTGACAATCAGCATGATACTGAGAGAAACAACTAGAAATAAGAAAATCTAGCAGTGAAAGATACAGAAAGGGCATAACATATTTCATAGTAACTGATATTCACCAACACAGCAAAGGACAGCCATGGAACACCACTAGGTTCAAAGCTCTCTGCCAAGGCTGGGGCCTGAGGCCCACCCCATACACCTCTCTCCCTTCCTAAATGTCCTTTCTAAGATGACCCAAGCTGGCTAAACAGGAAATTAATTTCTTATCTGTCTTCAAATGCATACTAGTCCCTTTTGTCTCTCTCAAATAATAAAGTCCCATGAGGCAACATACCTTATGTGCCTTACTTAAAACTACGCATATATATATTTGATTTGCCACTTCAACCTTGTCTAGCCAAACAGTATCTTATCAAAGATAGATACTGGTCTAATCTGACACAACTGGCTTTTTTTAAAAACACAATGCACGTTATCCAATTTTCCATGTAACTCTGTGTCCTTGAATTACCGTTTTCCTTCAAAAGTGGTTCAAAGACTTTGTTTAGTACTGAGGTCAGACATACACAGCCATCCTCAATCCAAAATACTTACAAGCCTCTGTCCTTGACTACTGTCCTAACTCAGACAAAGCTGTATTTTTCTTAAATGTGATGGTCAAACTTATTTCAACAGAAAAATCAGCTTTCAACCAAATGAAAAAGCCCTTGGAAAAATTCTGACTTTTCATTGAAGTGTGAGCCATCTAAACCCAGAATTATTTTCAACTGAGAAATCAAAGATATATCTATTATAAATGTTAATTTAACATCTTGCAGAAATTTATTTCAAATCCCTCACTGATCAAACAGAGCTTTCCTGGGGGTGGATCAAGAACTACTATGAAAGAATCTGGAATAACATCCACCATCATACACAGATACATAAAATAATAATTTAGGAAGGGGCAGACTTCCTAAATTATTTGGCATATACACCTCTAGACTGTAGACAAGAGAGCTCTTTTCTGCTATCTAGACGTGTATATGCCGAAAATAGCGAAGGGAGCTGTTCCGATGGTGCTCTGGAAAAAAAAAAAATCACTACAGAGCGAAAAATATATATTTTTAGTAAAGGCATCAATCTCTCATCTAGATCATGGCAATGCCAATGATCCAAAAGAATGAAAGGAAATTGAGCCTTCAGAGTATTTCTGAAGGCTGAGGAAGTATAACTAAGGAGAGGCAACCTCATTTAAATCTGTCATGACATTGGCACTCACAAATGATCGCACACCAGACACCAGCTACTGCCGCACTATTAAACCTTCTGGACAAAAAGCAGATCAGATTTCTGGAGATCACACCCAGTATCTCTATGTTGGAGCTCACTTAACTCCTGAAAGGTTAGCATCTGCCCCAGCAGAGAAGCTGTGGCAGGCAGAGGCCCTGGGAACACCCTGCCCCACCACAGCTCCCTCCTTTCACTGCTGTTTCCCTGGGTGCAGACATCCACCGCTGGTCACACACAGCTTTGCCCTGCCTCCTTGGGAAGTGGAGGGAACAGCACCACTGGCCAGGCAGAAAGGAGGGAAAAGTAGTCCTTGTCCAGGAGAAGCGCAGACTGTGCAAAACACGGGGATAGGAATTGGATAGCACAGGAGTGAAGAAAGACACAGCATGGAAAGGGGATGTTCCCAGCTCTGCAGGGCAATATATGGCCTCGCACAAAACTATTTACTGTAGATACTGCCACAGCCTGGTGCTTTTACTGCTGTTCACCAGAGAAACATTCATCATCGTGATGTTCGTGAAGATTGAGTCTACTTAACTGAGCTTTAAGTCAGCTTCTGTGACAGTACTGAAGCTACCTATTGCCAGGGACACCTATTGTGTGCAACACCTGCACTAAAATAAACATCTGAGCCTCTGAAAGCTGTTTATCACTAATCGTGTTCTGGCTGGGATAGGGCTTTCCCTGTGCACCTTGCTTCAGTATCCCAACAGCAGTTCTGCAGAAATAGAGGAAGCTTTGAACTGGTGTCAATTTCCACAAGATCTAGAAGGCAACTTTGAGATTTTTTTCCCAGAATAACAGAGAATAGCCCGTTATTACATTACTGTAATTGTATTCTTATATGTTAGAAATAAGAGTTTAAAAAAAAACCCTACTTTAAGTCTAAAGACATTGCATAAAGCAACTCTAGATAGATAATCTAACCATAATGCCGCTCCAAATGCATTAACAAAGCTTATTAAATGCAGGTCATTTTTATCAAACTTGTAATTTCATCTCTGGATAAAATCAGATGGGTCTGACAACATCTATTTTCCATAAAAACATTCTGAACAGCTTTATATGTAGGTTAAATACATGTTATTGTCCCTGTGTTAAGTTCTCTTCTTCCTTAAAACTGCATGGAAAAATTTCTGAATACAGCCTAAAAGGGCAATGGTTATATTATAGAGGTTGTAGAAGGTTTCTAGTACCAAACACCAGGAAGTTTATTTTTTTAATTTTTATCATGTAATTTTAAACTAGTTATAATTCACAAATAAAAAAAGCAGCCCATTTACAGGCAGACAATTTATAATGTTAAGCCTATTTTATACTTGTTCCCCAGATTCCCTGTAAACTAGCTGATGATAAATATAGTCTACTCTAAAATAATTTCTTGAAAATTTAAATAATTTCTAGTGAGAGATAATGGCAATTTCTAATTTTGACAAAACCAAAACATTTATTTGAGCCTTTGCTCTTCCCCTTTTTGTTTTCTTTTTAAGAATTTGACTTGAACTTTCCAGGCAGCTCACTTCCTGGGACAGCACTGCAAGCTCTGCATCTTCTAAGGACGTACCTTGATGCCAGTAATTTCTATACTGCAGTGTTACATAAAAATCATTAAGCACTCAAAAATATGACTGCTACTGCTAAGATACCCAGTGAGCTTAGCAATGGGTTTTAAGTTTCCACACTTTCTACAGGTTTTTTGGAAGGCTGAAGTTTCTATTTTGAAGGAGGACAGCTGGTGTATTTGGGGTTTTTTTGCCTTTTAAGGGTGCCATCACAGATTTTGATTAAATAATTATTAGGAGCCATCATTCTCCTAATACATAATAAGTGACCTTCAACTTGAATTATTAATTAACAAGAGAAATCCAGATGTAGCGAGCCACAGCAGAGCACTGGAAAGCCTTGCTGAGTCAGGTGTCTCTGGCAGCCCTGCCCCTCATTTTGGCAGGAGCTTGGAGGACCCCATGACCTCAGTCACTGGTGGATGTGCCAAGGAATGCCTTCCCTGGGAGTTCTAAAGGTGAAGCTCTGGACAAGTGCTTATTAGAGCTCTCCATTAACAATTCAGGCCTCAGACCACACCAAACTGACACAACCTCAGTCTAAAGCACAAATCAAAGTAATGTGTATTGTATTTTGATTTTCACTTCCAACCATCTCACAGGACTTTTGCAGCTCACACCAAGAGTCTCCTCCACTGCTTTAGCTCATATAGAAAGCTGGAGCCATGTCAGAGCTGGAGCTGCTCAAAGCTCTTCCACTTGGTCCTGACAAGATTTCAGTTCTTCGCTTGATCTTCAGTTCCCTGCCCTGGAGTTTTTGGGTTGTTGCTGAGTTAGCCCTGCCGTGCCATGGCAGATCGGTTATTTATAGGACTAACCATGTTCCTCTCACAGGCTCAGAAGTCATTTTGGTGTCTGACAGGTCCTAGTCTTAGGCATTTGGGGAAACCAAAGCAAACAAGGCTGCTAAAATAAACCCTGAAAGCTGAAACCCCAGAGAAGAACCATGCTTTACTTCCCTGCCACTGCAGAGCTACATAAATGTGCTGCACTGCTCAGAGCAGGTCCCCTCTACAAGCAGCAACATTCTGTAAGAACTCCAAGGTGTAAAGCGTCTTCAAGTGACCAAATTACTTCTTATGCTCTCTCACAGGAAAAACAGATCAATAGGTTTATCTATCTGAATGTTGTCATCCAGCATCCAGTCCAGCTGTCAGCAGCAGCCGCCAACCAGTAATTTGCATAACTCCAAAAAAAAAAAAAAGTGACTTAGAGGGAAATCTGAGTGGCAAACAATGGTTTTGAAATCAGATCTGGATTAGCAGTTGAGCACAGGAGTTGTCAGAGATGGGAAAGAAAAAGAAAAACAGTGATCTCAATGAATGTGTTTCTTAGCCAAATCATATTCATAGAATAGCTACACCTGCTCATGCACAATATTGCTGGCTTTTGTATTATGAGCAGCTCATGACTGAAACCCCAATAAGTGACCTCTCCATCTGTAATAAAACACAGAATGATAAAACCTCATGCTCATTCATGCTGCACTGTACTTTTCCATACTCTGTCCCCATCTGTATTGGTGTCAGGGCCAGCACCAGTGCATGTGTGCCGCGCCCTGGTAATAAACAGAAGGGAGTGATGCCAGCCACAGAAGTCCCTTTGTCGCACTTGCAAAAATCTGTCTTTTCCTTTCCACATCCTGCCCCATGTCTCTCAAACTTAGCCCATCACAGCTCACTTTCCCCACTCACACTGTTTGTCAGCATTCACAGGCTCACAGGAAAGCTTCTCATGCCAAGACAGATATTCCGCTCCAGTGATAGGAGCAGGGAGATGAGCCATCCCAGCTGGAGATCCAGCATTTGCTTTTCCTATTTCTGATTTATATTTGATAAGCTGCTCTGCTGATCAAAAGGCAGTTTGATCTCTTAATATGTACCCTGTGTGCTGTTATTTTAATCTGCCACTGTTCGTAAACAAAATACTCTGGTTTACCTATTGAGAATTTTAAACTGATATTAGGATAAATACCTCATTTCTTTCCATGTCCAGTAATGTGGTTTTTTCTTCGGTATGTGCCATAATTAATTATCCTTAATTATTCTTTGCACAAGAATTTGCATTCTTCTTAGGGAACATTATTTTGTGAGGGTTTTCTAGCTGGTCTTTCTCTATATTAAAAAAATTCCTTACAACAACAAAGATCTGGCTTGCCAGAAGGCTGCTTTCTTTGGATTACAGCAGAACCTATTCCTGGGCAATGTGTCTTCACTTCTTCAACACTGAGCCCCCCACTTCTTAATGTGCTTTCTTCACAAACCTATTAGAGACTGCCAACTTCATCCAGCTAGCTAATTGTGTCTATAACATGGCTTACACATTGGAAAAAGCTGCTGGAGAATCTGAAGACAATTTTTGGACCAATCTGCTCACGGGAGCAGAGATTTTCAGAGGATATATTAAACTAAATAGGCTTTGTATTAGGAAGACTTTACAAAGGCTGTCGAGCTCTCAAACAGCTCAGCTCAGCACAGGGAGATGTAAACACTGCTTATTTTAAGCCAGTCCCAGCACCTCTCACTCATTACCAATCTGGCCAGAAGTACAGCATGGTACTGCGTGAAATACACTTCTGCAAAATACTAAACCATGTCCTGATCTTGCCACACAGCTTTTGAATCTACTTCAATGTCTGGCATGAGCATGGTTCCTCACAATCACAGCAAAAAGCAATGGTATATTTCCATGACTACACTGTGTGTTTTGCAGGTGCTGTCAGCTTGCTCAAGGGTTTCACCCAGCACAGGTCGTGTTGGTATCCTGCTTTTGCATTCTATAGGGACACACACATCCCTGATTACGAGCTCTGTTTGTACACTCATACTGGGCCAAGAGAACAGCACTCCAGTCTATCCTCACTACTGTACCAAATAGTCCTCAAAAATCTTTCTCAGAATTTTCATTTTCCATGGAGCTACTGTTCCTTTCTGGCATGGCACCAGTCTCCTTTTTTATTATTTATCCCACAGTCTTCTGACAAAGGAAGCGAGATTCTATTGCCTTGATACACATTTTCTTTCCTAAAAGATATAGTGAATTATCACTTTTGTTTCTGGGTTTTTTCAGTATCTTTACAAAAACAAGCAAGTATCAAAATAAAAGGCATTGTTCCTCTAAGCCTTCTTCCATGTTTGTAGCTTATCCTTCTACTAAATCCTGCAAGAAAATAAGTTTTTTACAGTATTTTTCTCATAAGGGATTGCATTTTCATTTCAAGTTGTACCCTTGAAACTGGGAGAGCATCCTTTGACTCTTGGCAATGCAGAAGCTGGAGATTTCTCAAAAACCACCTCCACAGATCCGTGAACTATTTTAACTATTATGGTACTGCTATATCTCATGTATTTGATTAACTATCTCATCTAACTTCCTGAAAAAATGCCAAATAATTATTTTTCTATTTAAACAATCTTAGTGCATTGGCTTGAGCTCTCCATCTGCATCGCCAGAGACCCATAGCAAGACTATTACTCCAGCTGTTGCTCACAAAGTTCTAGCAGCCATTTTCTTGCCTTGCTTTCACTGCAGTATTTTAGTTTCAGCAGAAAAATGCCCATTTGTTTGGAAATTCTTGTTCACATTACTCTCATCACCCTCAACTTCCACCACCCTCCTGGTCCTGAGGTTCTGCTGTTACAGGGTAGAGACACTACAACCATTGCTACCCTCAGGAGCTGTCTTGGTGCAATTCATTGTACCTGATATAATTTATTGATGAAAGGTTTCTGCAAGCTTTCACTTGATTTGAATCAGTCCTTCCCTCTCCTCCTCTGTGATATTGAAGTAATTCACTTGATCAAAAACAATTTGTACTTATACTTCGCTGCATTTAATTTTTAAGGTTTATTCTCCCTGCATCCTGCAAATGATTAGATTTGCTGTGCCACTGGTATTAAAGTGTCATTAGCGAGGGGTGTAACCACTGCCAGTACTCATTCTTCACACATCTGTTTTCTGGAATACTTCTCTGCCAGATGGTGATGCCAAGGACAATCTCATGAAACAATCTTCCACACAGAGTGCAGAAACCCCTGCTAACTTGCTTGTGCTTCTAAATTAGTTCCCTCTGCCAGCACCGGGCTTCAAGTGTTTTATACAAAAGCTGCACTGCATGTGAAGAGCTTCAAAGTGATCTCACCTGAGGCAGCTGGCACCAGAGACTTTTTCCAAGGCTTTAGGGCTCTGTGCACAGCCAGGTCACAAGAGTGTTCATCCTTTCTAATGCAATAATTTAGCTTACTCATACCAATGATACTCCAGTTCTGTAATCACGTTAAATGTACCATATGCAGGAGTTCTTTTTCAGCAGGAAAACAAACCCTATTGCCAAGCCATAGGTACAGCAGTTTTGCAATGTCCTGAGAAATTTCTATG
The DNA here is from genome assembly GCA_036630365.1 of Acanthiza pusilla. Taxonomy (NCBI): domain Eukaryota; kingdom Metazoa; phylum Chordata; class Aves; order Passeriformes; family Acanthizidae; genus Acanthiza; species Acanthiza pusilla. The sequence goes on along the minus strand of JAXCHO010000026.1, from coordinate 11,291,349 downwards.
CCTTAAAATATGCCAGGAAATATTTTTTAAGTTTTCTGAGGTCAAATTTCTTTTTTATTAATCCATGTTCTCTGAGGTTTTCACAAGCTTAACAATTCTGAAGTTTTTGCTGGGTTTGGTGCCATATTTATTACACAAAAATTTATATGTTTTTTCTCTTTCTTTTTCTTCTAAATGTATTTAATACAGCATTTTCTAATTATAAAAATGGATGCCTTTCATACACTCATAGTCTCCTTGATAAGGAGTCTGCTTGTGTTTTATTTCTTATATTTTGCCTTAGGGAATTTATTCTCATGTCCTAGAGTAAGATTCACTGCACCAGGTTTTAGATACTTAATTATTAGCCATCTAAGTCTAACTTAGTTGTTTAGACTCTTTTTTAGTCAATAAAGGGAAAGAAATTCATCTTAATCTGGATTCATTCCAATTAGTCTTATCCTGCAGTGCTGGAGTTAATGGTCTTGAGTTTGGCCATTTCTCTTTACTGATGAGAACGACTGGCAGGTTAGATGTCTGCCAGATATCCTCCTGTAAGGTGTCTGAAGACAGGGGATACCAATGATATCAACTTAAAAATCACACACATTTTTCAGAAAAGTCACAGGCCTGTCATCAACACTGATGTGATTAGTGCAATGGTCTTATCTCTTCATTGTGTGTAGAGCTGAGTCTTGTGCATCTCTGGTGGTGTTGTTTAGTTGGGTTTCATTTGTTTGAGGTTTTAATTTTGGTGGTGGTGGTTGTTTGGTTTGGGGAGGGTTGGGAGGCTATTTTGAGGGGCAGTTGCTGGTTTTTTGTTAGAGGAGGGGTCATTTCTTTGTTACTACAGAACTGATAGCGGAGAAGGTTTTTCTTCTACTCTCTATCTGCCTCACAGTCTGCATCTTCCAAACCTCTTTCTAATGTTAATTTGTCTCTTCATACATTCCTTTTGAATCTTATGAGTATTCTTCCATCCTTTGTGTGCCCCATCCTTCTATTTTCAAGAGTAGTTGCATTACCACTCATCAATTATATAAGCAGGTTTCCATTTAGGTCTCTGATTTTTACTTACATGGAGGCGTTATATTCAGGATATAATAGACTTCAAATAACTTGAGTAAGATGTCTCAATTTTCCTCTCTGCTTCAGTGAGCTCTCAACTAAGACTATGGTCTGCAAGTACTCCAGACATTTTACTCAGCACATATAGGAGAACAAGCCACTTCTCAGTCTGCAGCTACTTATAAATAAAAAGATGTGACTAAGATCAGTTCCACTAACTTCCTCCATTTTGCCGGCAACTCTGCAATGCTTCCAGTTTCAAAGTTGAAAGCAGCAAATGTTTAGTCATATTCTGCAAAAAAAGCCAGAGTTAATTCCTAGGGTTTAACATTATATCTGGGTCTGGAATTTAAGACTTCACTGTAAAGACACATTGAACCAGATCTTATTAATACTGATTTTCATTACTCTCTCTTCTTTCAGTCATGAGAAAGACAAAGACAGAAAGAATGAATCTTCAAAAAAAAAAAAAAAGACCTCATGATTTGACTTTGCAGAGCTACAATATTATTCCTTTTATCCTCAACTGTTTAGTATTTTAAGTTACAACACTAGCAGGACTTTTAAAATTTTTTTAAACCTCTCCATGAAAACATTTTAAAAAGTCACAAAGAACTAGAGCAGAATTTGCTAGTAACAGCTGTAAATTAAAATTAAAATGTAGTTTATACCAGATTTAGTGATTCCTTCTCCGCTTTCTCCACAGTGCAGATTAAGTTATCTTTATGTGTTAAATCACTGTAGCTCTCATGGGCCTCTCAAACATATATCTGTTGTTGTACCAAATCTAACATAATCATTGCCCAATTTTTTAACCAGTCTATCCTGATAACTCCCCATCCTCTAAAAAGTCCATGGTACATGAGAAAACAGCATCCTTTCTTGCAAGAGCCAGGAGAGCTCCCTCTAAAACACCTCTCCTTCCTTCTCTGGGTCATTTTAATCTGCTGTGCATGCACTCAGGAGCTGGCGATGTCTCTGTGCCTCTCCAGCTCAGTCATGCACACAAGCTGTGCTCTATAGCACCCGAATAATCTCAGTCAGCTGTTAGCAGGAGTCAGCCACGTGCACAACCCAGCCACAAAAAAGTTTCATGGTTTGCCTGCTCCCACTCAAACACTACCAAAATGGAAATGTTTGCACTTTAGGCTAACACATACCTTATACCAAATCCTTCTTTAAAAGAATAACACACGCGAACTAAACTCTAACAAAAAACAAAACATCAGAATTTTATTACAGAATTAATTACAGAAAACAGATTGAAAAAATAGAAGTGACACCTTTACTTTCATACCTTTCTTATTTTTTTCATAAATCCAACCAAAAAGTAATATTAAAATCTCATAAGTAATCTACAAATTGAGACTCAAAAATATTCACAAAAAATACCCTTAAAACAAAAGGCTGCAAACAACAAGAAATCTTAAAAACCTCGCACAAAGGATGGATATTGGGAGTGGTGAAATTAACTTCTAGAGACTCGTGCCTGCAGCAGAAATATAGCACCTAGCTGTAGAATATCAACACACGTAGCAAATGTGCATTCAAAACTGTTTGATATAAGACAAACACCCTCTGGAAAATTTGCTCTGTGTAACTTCGATTAGTATCACAAGAATTCTCCTACTTTGGGGCTTTTTAATAGTAAATATAGTGTGAGCATATTTGCCTTTGAGAAGGTTGGGATTTCCTTCAGTTACAGAGCCCCCATTATGCAATGAGGCAAAAGCCAAACCACCTTTGGGGCCAAATGCAGGGCTTCGCAGAGCTGCCACATGTATTTCCAACTGGGACCACACCTGCTGCTTTGTTGAGGGGCTGGCTGGGGTGCTTGGCTTTTTTGTTGCTGTGGTTGGTTTATGCCGAGGGGTTCCCCATCTCCCTCAAGCAAGTTGTTTCACTCCCACTGTGGTATTTTTCATAGCAGAGGCACAGCTGGGGGCTAGGATTCTGCTCCTCCAACAAAAGGAAAGTAAACCTCTTAAGTCTAAGTCAAAATAGCCATAACGTTTCTGCCAGAATATCTTTCCCTATTTGAACATGCTAATGCTATTTCATCAAAAAGATAGTGATTTTTGCCAACACACTCAAAATTTGGCAGAACATGTCAATGTAACATAGTGGGGTCAGAAATGTTTAGGTTCTGATTTTTCTTCTTAATATAAGATGAAAATATTTTTTTAATCTCATTTTTTCTGTATTTCTCAGATTTTATGAAAACCTAAACATCCTGCAATATGGCTAATGGCAGTAGTGTTTCTCCTCAAATTTAAGTGAGATTTCTCCCTTGAAAATGCTCTTTCAGGTTACCTGTATCTTTGTGAAGCAAGAGGTATATAGAGAGAAGATTTCCATAATAGATGTTTGTTTCAGACAATGTTTTAAAAAAAAAAAAAAAAAAAAAAAAAAAAAAATTCCATGGTTTAATTCCTGATAAATCCTCATAAGATTATTTTTAAATACATGGCACTTAGAGTAAAGATCTCATATTCCACCCTGGAGATGCCTTTTGCCATTTCTCCGATACTCCAACCTAAACTCACATTAGAAACTTGGGCCTTTTTGAAAGTGTTTGAATAACCAAACCATGTCTCAGTTTCAAAAGCTAAGTTCTGAAGGTTCTGTTGCTGTTGAGCACACTGTACCCTCCTGCAGTCCTTATTTGAATTGTTCAGCCATAGCAAACACCCTGCCTGTAGTGTAACTTTGGGCTAGAGTTCAGTTCAGATCAGTCCAACTCAGACGAGACAGAAACTGAATCAGGATTGGGGAAACAGATTTAGGTATTGAGCTTCAGTGTCAGTGAGACAGGGAGAGGAACTGTGCCTGGCAAGACTGAAAGTGCCTGAGCAAAGGGATGGTCAAACAGCAATGAGGCAAACCAGAGTAAACATTTCTAGGCGTCTGATCTGAGAGTGGAAGCCTGGAGGTCAATGGAAAAATGAGTGTTTGATTATAAAAGTGAGGCATGGTAATGTGCCAGTACCGTACATGGATTAAAATTCTATACACATGCCTATACAGGCATCCTTAATCCAGTTTCCCAATTAAGAAGTTGCCGCCTTCACAATATTAATAACCTTCTTTAACACAGGCTGGTGTATGGCAGAGACACACAGGTGGGCTGTTCTGCCCATGCAGGGCTGAAATGCCAAGCAGAGCTTCCCTGCTCTCTTCTCCCTGTCCCTGAATTGGGCAGGCATGAATTTGGTCCAACTGTAATTTCCAAAAGCCAAGAGGTTTGCACTTAGTTTCTTCCAATTTTTAAAGCAGCCTTAGTGCAAAATATACCTTTTTCTGTTACACTATTTAAATTACGTCTCCCTGGCGATGCAACCAGAGCAGCTGGAGTGTGATAAGACTTCTTGCCAGCCTTAAAATGCTGTAGGACCACGTCTGATATTCTTTTGAAATGCCAGCACTGCACATAGATTTTTCTTCCTCTTTTATGCTGCCCTAAATGATGTGATTATGTCTGTAATACTATAAAGCAACTGTGTCAACAATAAAGAGGAAACATTTATGGCATAGGTTATTAAAACAATGAAAAATAGGCCAGTGCAATTTAAGTTCCTTGAGTGGGCTGAATAATAACTAGTTAAATAAGGAACAAAGATAAATAATTTATTACAGAATCATCACAACAAGCACAAGAAAATTGCATTCACTTTAAACTGCATCTCAAGAGGCTTCAGAGCAGAAGCACGGACAATACACAATGAATGTGCCAGAGGAAAAGGAAAAGGAAGGGGATTTAGAGAACCTGTTGCAAACTGAAGTAATTGATCAGCTTCAGAATATCCACAAACACCAACCAGTTAAACACCTCAGACAAAAGTTAATGTTAAAAGCAGTGGTGGCTTAAAGGACTGAAGATTACTGTGGTGGCTGGGGGGATTGTCTGCTTCAGCACGCAGCCCCCACTATTCTGTGTAGTGCAAGCATGGGCAAAAACAGGACTCACTTTTACAGAGTGGGATAAAAGCTCATTATGAAGTCATAAGGCTACAAGTAAGGCCCAGCTCAGACATCATCAGATTAAGAAAGGTAGATGTTCAATTACTTATTCTGGAAGAGAATGAAAGAACAGAGCAGACGGAACTCACAATAATCAAATGCAATGTCCATTACAAGCCTGTATTTTTCTTGCTCAGTCTGACAACTCAGTTCAAAACAATTCAAGTTGTTTGTAATAACAAAGCAAATATTTCCAAAGATTAAAAACCTAGAATTAGGCTTGTACTTCCATTTTTGGCCTTTTAATTAGGTTTTTCTGAAGTGCTGAAAACAGAGCAACTCTAATTAATGGCTTTCATACTTTGCTTTTTAATAATAGCTCTTAACAGCCTGGCAGTTTGGAGGTTTTAGATAAAGTTGGGAATGGATCACAAAAGACTGTTTGGTTTGATTTCACTCTAACAGAAATGAGACAAATCTAAACTTTCCCTACACAACTTGGTCTCATGAGATTCTCACCTTGATCATGGTTCTGATAAGAATTTATATGAAAATCTCAGCATCTTTTTTGAAGTAGACTCAGTTTTTCATACTAACTCAGTATATGACCTTGGATGTAGAAATCACCCAATCTTCTGACAGGTGCAGCTTAACTTTTAAAAAATATACAGAAGCACACACACAATCACCACTATAGAACAATTTGTATGTCTGTAGTGTACAGGACAGAGCAAGTTACTTAGCCTTTCCATTTTTAACTGAGATCATAAGCATATTTTACATTTCTTAAGGATAAAGAATTTATATTTTGTGTGTAAAGTAGTGACACCAAAAGAGCCAATAATGAAAGAAAAGGAGGCGTTGATGTGGATAGGCCCAAGACCCAGGGTTCCTTCCTTGGTATTTCTGCAATATTGCTGCAGAACTTGAATCACTACTCAGTTCTACATTTGTTCCTTTCTTCTTTAAGGAGGCAGGGAAAAAAGTTGGGGAAGATGGCACAAGAAAGAAAGCAAGAGAAAGGAGCAGGGGAAAGTGGGATGACAAATCAATAAAGTAAATTTTTCCTAGCAGCAAAAATAGCTGACAGATCTGCTTCCCAAAGAACACTGAAAATTACTTTGTGAGTAAAAGTAGCAGAGAAGATAAGTCAAGTTGAAGGACTCATGGGAGAGCTGTTATTGACAGATACACTGATGATGTAATTGCTCAAGATGAGCAGGTTTTTCTTTTATCTCAATAAAGCACTTCTGAATGAAAAGATTGAAAAGACAGGTATGAGACAATAGCATAAAGCCTGTTCCTAACTTAGATAATTTTATATAAAGAAGCATTGATATATGAAGTGTAAAAGAAATGCATTGAATGTTGAAAATAAAGTATTACAGAGAAGAACTTATGTACAGTCCCAGCAATACAGGAACTTAATATCTGATGAAATACACGTCATCTGTTGAAGATGATTTTCCAAAAGGCTGAATATATGTGTTTAAGAAAACATTCACTACTGTTCTTTTAAAAATCAGCTGATAGAATGGGATCTTAAATGGTCCTGTTTATTCTTCTACATCTTGCTCCAACTGTGATTTCTTATGCAATTTGAACAGGAGACAATCTAGTATACACTTCCTGTGTTTCAGCTACAGCTACATTATGTATCCCATAATCTTCAGCCATTCTCGTACCCTTTCAAGCCAGGCTTTGAGCATCAAAAGTTTTGGGTTTTGTTTTGGAAGAGCTTTTTGTTTGTTTTTTTCTTGTTACTGAAAATCATTAGAGAAGACTGATGACATGTGAATGTATGCAGTAATGGGGGGGTAAAGTGATAGTATTTTCTGTATTTCCATTCAGTTAGATGATTTTCTTGTGCTTTAAAATGAAATTTCTTCATGTAATAGAGCAGCATATATTGGTACCAGCATCCCTATGGGAAATATTCTTTAACAGACCTCACAGATATCTAAAGCCTATCCTAACCCATGCTGGGCCACCTCTCACATCAACGTTACCTGAATGGTGTAACCCTGTCGCCAGGCTTCTGACCAGCCCCAGTGCATATGGGGTAAGTATCCAGCTCGGCTAATTGTGTTCAAGGTATTGTCCATAACTTGCCACTTTAGATTAAACACTTCAGTATAGTCTCTTTTCTAGAACTTTTTGCTTTTAATACTAAGAATTATACAATTGCTTCAGCTGTGAAGAAGACAACAAGGTGCATTTTCACGAATGGCCACTAAATACTGTGAGCTTCAAATATGAGTGACATATTCTAAATACTTCATCCAGATGCTGAAAGTATTTGCTACCCCTCAGCAGTATTTAAGCACTGAAATTATCTAAAGCATCTGAAGGGCAAATTGTATTTCTCAGCACTGCTTGAGAGCAGAACATGGTAAGCAACTATTGGCGTTAGTCAACAAGATAGTAAATGAACACCTGAGAAAATAACAAAGTAATGAAATAAAATGAAAGTGAAATGGCATCAGTGCTGTTGTTCATTAAAGCTTTAACAAAAATCCCCCTCAAGAGTCTCTCTCCCACAGATCTTTTTCTTTGTTTGAATACAGGATCCACTGAAGGATAGCGACACAGATTATATCATCAATAATGATGAATTGACCGAAAACTATGAACCGTCTGCTCACATACCAGTGCCAGCACAGGACAGCACAGACTCCATCCAGACTACAGGCAAGGAAGATATTCAGGAAGGAGACCTAGGATTAGGAGGGTACAAACTCCAGCTTCAACACACTGCAGGTCAGCCCCAGAAGAATTCATTGGCATGAGCAGTATAATGTCAATCACAAGAAAGAAGACTAAAACAAGGGAAAAAAGATCCTCTTATGTGAACAAGAGCTCAGAAAAAATATACTAAGCACAAAAAAATCAAAGAAAACTTAGATTTCACCAACTAAATGCCTGCTCCTCCCAGGAAAGGAGTTTGCTAATGCATCCAAATATCTACAACCATATGCAGGTTTTCTGACTGTAGCAGTTTTTAATATAAAGACATAGAACAGTAGCAGCCCAATGTAAATCCATTACAGTCATGTGTTATCTCAAGCACTTGACTGTACCATGCCCTTCACACGTACATAGGCCTTTGAATGTTGACTAAAGTCTTCAGTAAGTTCGAATGGAGAGAAATATCTTCCTAACATTCATGCTCCAGTGATTACAGCTCTTTTCTATAGCTGGTCCTGACAAGATCCACAGATAACTACTCAGTAGCTTTTACATTTATGAGGAAGAAACAGAAGATTCCTTGTCCCAGGAGTATGTGAAAACGCTTAAAACATGCATTGCAGCACCTCAGCCTTGATAGATAAAGCTCCTTCATGCTCACAGTATAGACTTTTCCTGACACCCAGCCAAACATCTGCTTTCTAAATGCACCTTACAGCCTAGTCCACAGAGGGCTTCACGAGGCTGCCACAGACTGAACACTGATAGTAGGAGACATCAAAGTGTACGAAATCAGCAACAAACACCCTCTGTGGCAGCACTGAATGGGCACAACCACTATTTAAACACAGCAATTATTCCACAAGGCATTTGTCGTTACAGCTTGGCAACATGTAATGCTTAAATGGGGGTAAAGTTTTTCTTGTTTTGAAAGCTCTTTCTAAATATATGCTTTGATTTAAGAAATAAAATGTTTCCTTTTTTTACTGTTTATTGTTTCTAATAAAATATTTCTGCAAAACAGTGATGTTAAGACTGCCTGCTCCAAGTACACATTTGTCTGTCTCTCTACTTATGCTGGGCACTGAATTTCACAGAAGAAATGAGGACTGCGGTGGTTAGATACGTGAAAAAAGAAAAAAAAAACAAACTGAGAGAGAGATATCAAAGTGTAAAGTGTTCTGAATAAACACAGCAAATGGATAACCAAGTGCTCAGCCATACCTACAGCTGGCTGCCTTATACTATCAAGCATTAGTACAGATCAGCTTTGGCACACATCAGCTAAGCAGTGCAAAACCTGGGATAGAGCCAGGCTTTTGTTGTTAGAGTATGCGCCTTTTCTCACTGCAGAAGTTTCAACTAACTATGCATGATGATGTTCCCACTAAAAGTCAAAACATCAGGAGTTTTTCAGCAAGATCATTCTCAGTATACAAAGACAATGGGCAAGAAGAAATTTGTGATCTAGAAGAATAAAAATCAAACCATCTCTATTAATAGTCCTAAAGATGAATAGGCCTTAATTTCACCCCAAATAAAAATAAAAATTTCACCCCCCCAAAAAAAATTGTTAAATACAAATATAATCAAGTTTGACTCATTCTTTTCCAGCATAATTAATTTCTGGTTATATGTGACTCTAGAAGAGCCATTTTAAGCATAAATTTGAACACAATGGAGTTGTATGTGCTGGTGCAGAAGACCAGGGGCTTAAACTGGCATTCTATTTTCTCCTAAGTTCTAATCAAGGAACTTCAAAGGACCTTAATCCCCATGTGGTTTAAAATAAATAATATTCAGGCATGATAAGTTCTTCTAAGAACTAATGAATTACCAACTCCCTGCTTTGCTTTGTTGAGCTTCATGGGCTGGGAAAAGACGTGCAGCAGGTTGCAGGAAGGGATGGAGAATGGATAATGAGAGAAGGTTTTGTGGCCAAGTACTGTGCACTGCAGAGCATGAAGTGGGAGACAGCAGAGGGGGGCAGCAGAAGGAGGCAGAGAGACACTGGAGTGAGGTGAATAAGCAGCAACACAGCAAGAAGCTATTGGGGCAGGTGCTAAAAAAGTCCTGAGTTCAATAGCCACTCTCTGGTTTCAGTCTTTGGAGGTATTGAGGGCATCTCACCAGGCTTCCTGAGCTTCTTGGGAAGCATCAATTCCAGTCCTTGGATTATATTGGAAACCAATAAAATGCTGTAGTATTATGAAGATGCAAAGCTGTTTTTCACAATTGCTACATGAACTGGAAATGACAAGCTCTTCAACAGTTTTGCTCTTAGATGCTACTCTGAAATGCATCCTGCAGCTTGCTGTACAGGGGGTTACTGATTTATTTATGGTGCCTGTGTCCAGGTTTCTCACATTTGTACAATGTGATAAATGGAGAGCTCTGGGGTCTGAAATTCTCTGTTTATAAAAAAAGTCTGCAGCAAATACTTTTCACACTGCTCTACCCAGATACCTTAAAGGGCTACTTTACTTGGTAAAGAAAGTCATCCCTTATGGCAGACAAGTCATACTTCACATCTTCACAGGGCAGATTTTTATGCTTAGACTACCAAAGAGGCTGAATCAGTGGTCCCAGGAGGAAGGCTATTTATCATCTGAGACCATGCTCAGCAACCAAAGTACCACTGGCTTTTAGGAAAACTAGTAATATGGGCTGCAAGCAAACCTGAAGCTTCTGCTAAATAGCAGTAAGAGTCTCAATTTGTCCATTATACTCACCATTTCCCCGTTTTAAGATACTCTTTTCATGACACACAGATCAAGAGAGTTAAAACAACATTAGAACAATTGACATATTTGTATTCAAGAAGAAATTACTGACAACTAGTAATTCTGCATGACTGTTTAAACAGAGTAATGGATGTTAAGAGGCCTTTAATGTTAATTTACAGTTCATACACTGGAGATTTAAACTACTCAATATCACACAGTGTTTGAGTGAATGTGCAAGTCACTCACGATAAATGTGAAGCTATTCCTTCTATCTGACTTAATCTAATAAAACACTGCTTGGAAAATGAAATGTAATAGATATTGTCAAAATGTAGTGACTACATATTCAGAATGAAGGCCAAAATGTGAGCAAAGGCGGAAATCTGAAATATTGCTAAACCTTTCAGTTTTCAAAAGCAATAACTGACATTTTGTACTGAACTACGGAGAGCATTTTGCTAAGATTGAAAGCAGTGGAATGAATCCCCTCTATATAGCAGAGCCAATATAAAAAGACACTGTACTAAAAATATCAGATCACTATGATAACCTAGTGCAAGTGCAACACTTGGTAACCTCACTGAAAACAGGGGCCATTGGAAGTAAATACATATAGTGTTCTGTTGAAAACTCTAACTTTTCCACCATAACGTTAGGACTACCTCCAAACTGATTAACCCTGTGTATAACTTAAGCCACTAAACTAATTGCCCTGGAGCCCTGAGAGCAGTTCACACCCTTTCCACCTAGCAACTTATTCAAGTGCCTTGCTGTGCTGAGGACTGCTCATTCAATAGGTCTCTTTCCTATTTTCCTCTGTATTTTACTGTCAAGCCTTCAAAGTCATGTGAGCTCCGGAACACCCTGAGTGCTGCGTACATTTGGGTACAACATAAATGCAGCAATATTCAGAAGTGCATTTTAGATGCACACAAGTATTACATATGTGCTTTTGAAATTCTTTGCTTTCACAGAGATTGAGAATTCTTATATTATTATTATTATGAAAATATTAGCTATAAACTTCAGAGAACCAAGACAACATCCTGAAAGCCACCGTAGAGATTGGAAAATGCTGCTTCCAACTCAGCATATTCTGTGATTCCATACTTCTGAAGACAAAATTGTTTTTCCTCTACTTCCTCCTAGCAAAATGGAAAATAGCCTTTTTTGACATCTTAAAGCAAATCAGTTCTGAGCATTTTAAATAACTTAATACAAGCAAGCTCATCTCTGGCAATATAATCCCAACAGACATGAGTTCTGCTTAGTGAACTGTAAAGGACTCGTCAAAATTTTATTTTAGAAACAGTCTTTCAGAACTTGAAAAGTCTCCAGTTGACCCAAATTTTTTCAGTAAATATTATTTTATCCAACAGCCTTGGTCCCAATACCTATCAGTTGTCTGATCACCATCCTTCCTTTACCTCAGCAATTAGTTGTGTAGTAGATATTACTGTTCAGGAGAGTTTAAAAAAGAGCTGAACGTGTTTCCTTGAATATTGGTTCATTGGTATCTTGGGGGTTTTGTTCTTGTTAGCCCCTGCACTTTTTATATCATGATAACATAGTGGAGTGCAAGTTTCTGAACAGTACAAAAGAAAACTTTCTCAATATAGTAATTATCTCTCTCTTTACTCATGCCTTTCAAGTGATTAAAAGAATAAGAGGCTAGTGCAATGATGAGCATCAGCCAGGTGAATATCCCCTTCAACAGTCTTGTGGCACAAGTCACACATCCAGTTTTAAAACTGCCTACTGAACATCCTGTCATGTGTTTAAAAACGCAGACTAGTTCTTCAAAAACCAAAACAACGTCAGTCAGCTCCACGGTGCCAATCTCGGGCCCAGGTTTGTCTTTCCTCTGTGAAAAAGGGACTTTCCTGCAGTTACCCAGAGGTGCTTTAGGTGTCCATTTTCAGCATTGGCTCTGCTCCTGTCAGCTCCTTGTCACCACCAGCATGGGCCACTGCAGCTGCACTGCTGCAAAAGCCACCAGCCAAGACTGTTTCTCACTTCCAAGGAGTTCCCCAGGAAAAACCCACAGTCTTCATGTTTCCAGTCAGGAAGCTGGGATTCCAATCCTTCCAGCTTTCCCACTGTAAACAGCCACACAGGGGCTTCCTCCCACACCGCCCTGGCTCTAGGCAATCTTTCCTCCACACACCAAGAGGCAGCAAGTGCTGCGCAAGCTCTGCTGCACAATGTGCAACAAGAATGCTTCTGCTTACAAGTAAACCTTTTTTCCCCCACCAGTGTCAGAGCAGAAGCCAAATTTTCTCCAACTAATTCAGTGTTACTGGTCAACATTATTCTCCAACAAAAATCATACCGGAGGTATGGAAGAACAAATATTGTTTCAGGCCTCAGAGGACCCCAAATCTGAGCACATCAAATTAACATCATCCTTTGGAGGACTCAGCAGGGCTTGAAATTCTGGTGCAGGAAGCAATAGAGAATATCCAGAAGTGTTTTGCAGCTACTGTTCTACATCATTGTTTACCATAAATCTGTCTGCTTCTGATGTGCTACAGCAAAAGCAGATGGACATAAAGAAAATAAAGGATTTATTGAATAAGGACTTAAGAATAGACAGAGCCCTGCACCTAACAATCTAAACACTGAAAGAAATAACCTTATGCCATGATATTAGACATTATGCAAGCCTAGGACAAGTTATATATAAGTGAATTGAAACAGGATAATATCCCGTAAGTATAATGAGATTTCTTATTCCAGAGGTAAAGTAACTTTAGAACGCATGCCTGACTGGAAATGAAAATATAAAAGAGAAAAGGACATGAATAAATGAATGATGAAGGAAGGAAAGGGGGAGTAAGGGTGGAAAGGATCAGTGCCAAAGAGATTCAAATTGAAAAAGATCAGAAAGGTATTCATAGCAACTGTAGGCTAAAACCCAAATTAAGCAGCGTGAGAAACAAAGGATTATCTTGAAGAACACCATTAAAAACTTTGCTGAACCATAGATAGCCCTGACACTATTACTATACTGCAAAATGTTAGGCATTCCACAGACTTAAAGGCAGGCACAGCTGCCAGCTGAAAACTGACCAAATTTAAAGAAAATTAAGAAAAAGGACTGAAGCTGAAAGGCTAATCCTCCAACAGCACTGCTGGCAAAGCAATAAAAGCAACACAAGCCTGATATTTGCAGAAGTGTGGAAAAATGACTGAAGATATAAGTTCTCCAGTCCTCCTTATTTCATCTCTCCCTCCTTCACCAGCTATTCATTTTCTTCATGCAATTGTCTCTTACACCTTCTTTTGTTTACCTTTAAGATGAAAACTTTCTTTTTCCTGTCCCTTGGGCTAACAAAATTATGAAGTCCTGTTCTCCCTCTGCATGATATCTACACCAAGCACAATTTTATGTCATTTTTCAAAAAGAAACTAGTATGATGCAAGATTACATAAACTAGGTAACTTCTACCCCAAGTGGTGATCACACCCAAAATCAGGGGGTCAAAAACATTATAATATCCCTTAGGCATTTCTCTATCACTACAGACGCTAAGAGCAAGGGCTCGTGTATTTTTAACTACAAGAACCAAGAGAAGGAAAAGCCCTTAAGAAAAGCTGCAGGACCATTCTCAGTGAGACTGGCAGGATGTTTTCAGTGCCAGGTAGCAATACCACAGGAGCACTCTGTCTGCATGGTTTTTTCTCACAGCGAGGATGAGGCCTCCCAAAAGCTCAGGCACACAGGATTGCACCCACTCTGGGGAGGAGCACACAGGCAAGAGCTGCCGAGCGCCAATACACACCCTAAATCCAAAGCCTCTCTTTTCACCCTTTGCACACATTCCCACAGCCTGGGGCATCTCCAGGAGGGAAAGCTCCCTCACCCATGGGAGAGCTCTGCAGCAAACCGAGCTGCAAACCAAGCAGAGGTTTCCAGCTGGCACAGCAGGGATTGTGGTGCTGCTCTCTTGCTTTTTCATGGCCCAGGCACGTTTTCCTCCTGGTACTCAGAGAGTACTGCTGCCACTGCTGATTAGAGAAGTGACTGGAGCACCTTTGCTGATGAAAGCTAATGTGAAGTGGACACTTGAGACAAGTACTCCAGTTTCTGCTGAATGAACTATCAGGCCTATGCAAAAAAATAAGAAAATGCTGTTCTATCTCTTAACAGTTTTGTTTACTGCAAGAATCTGTCTACAGCCACCAAACCCCTGACATTTGCAGCCTGAACACCAGTAACGTGGATCTGTTAGGAACCCTCAACCTCCCCATGTTTGGCTCAGAACAAGCATCCTCCCCTCCTGCATGAGCCCCCCCATACGCCATCATCTGACAGGGTTTCACGTTGAGCTGGTTCATTGGAAAACTGCAATGGTCTGTCCCTAAACTGAAATATTCAAGTAGTGGAAGAGAATTTCAATAAAAAGGCAGGTACACAGATGCAGATTCCCTGATTCTTAGTGCAGTTCAGGTGCTCTGGGAGGGTAGCTGTAAACCACATGTGTCAAAAATGAACTTTCACTTAAAAAAACCTAAGGAGCACTACTGGCAGATGTTTGTAACCAAAGGCAGGTATTCCTGCTGAACTTCACGAGGAATAGAACTCTTAGAGCGATTTTACAGAGATTTCCACCTTCTACATACACCTATAAATGTAATTTGTGATATTCCTGTGTGCTCATGCAATACCCACAGTGAGTAAGTAGTGACACAGTGTGTACCATTAACATACAGTCAAAACCACAGGTTGAATGCATTTGCATGTAGTAATAAAAACAATAATAATAAAAATAAACTTTTAAGCTTGCTTTAACTCCCGCCTTAATCAGGTCTGAGGAAATCTGGTTTATTCCACAGACAGCTGAAACTATTTAGGGCCTGGTTAACAAGGTTCCTTAAAGAAAAACAAAGATACATTGGAACCCTTAAAAATAGGCAGAGCTCATCATTTACTTAATGTGGCTCCTCAAAAGATTTAGAAATCATTGTATCATGAGTACTGTCTGAACCACCTCAGACTTTCACATAGAAAAAAAAAAAAGCACCCAACAAAGTATACAATGGAAGTAAGGAAAAACACTACAGAAAAAAAATCTGCCTTTAGGACTTTCCAGATTATTTCTAGACCTGTCAATGACTTCTGTTTACTTAGAAAGTTATCTCAGTATCCCTGAATCTGCCTGACTAACCCCTGTGCTAATGGGGTGACCTGAGCCAGCAAACAGTCCATGAAATCACACTTCTCTGGCCGTGAGGGCTGGGGCAGGGAAGATACAGATGCTGTTTACAGAGCACAGCCTCCCATTCGCCACTTCCTCCATTTCTGACAGAAACCTGATCAAGGAAAGCTTGGAGCAGCATATAAGAACCCCCAGTTGATCTTCACTACTAAATTCATTTTTTACTAGTCCAAGGCTGTCCAAAGATTGTCTCAGTTTGACATAAAGAAACAATTTTTGAAAGAGAGTCTAAACATAAACTCCTAAAATTCAACAGCTTATTAAATAATCTAACTTTTACAAGGGGTGAATACTCCACAACTCACACTGAAACCTTTCACAGCCCTAAAGTCATGCTGAAATTAGCCCATAGGAGGGCCAAAACACACACTGCTCCCAGCAGAGCCTCCAAGACAAAAATACAGCATAAAACACCTCATTCTGATTGGCACAATAAGCTCCCTACTCCAAGAATGAAACTGATTTTCATCACAGGGTGACTCAGCTTCTGTGTAAGGAATAAATTAGTGACTGAAACAGGACTGACCCCCTTTAGGCCATTGGTGCTGGATTAGGTTTCAGGATTTTTTTTTAATTTCCTTTTCCTTTCCTGAAGGCTACCTGGGGTGGACCAAGCTAAGTGTGGGGAGTGGTGACCTCATCTTTTGTTCAGCCTCTCAGCCAAGGTGGTGTGGAGCAGCCTGCGTTAATTCTCAGTACAGCCATGATTTGTGTGAAAGCCCAGCGTGCCGCAGTTTATTTTCCCTTGGCTGCTCCAGCATATGCCTTCTGTATATTTTGGCCTCGTGCACATAACAGCCTTAGTTGAAGGGGATTTTTTCTGAAACTTCTGTACAAAAAGGTATCACTTCAGGACGCAGCAGTGCAAGGCTAGAGATGCGGTTGTTAGCATTACCCAGTGTCTGAAGCTCCTGGATTCTTTGTGGTTTTAACATCTAAGATTTACACGTGTAGACAGCCCTGGTTGGGACTCAGTTTATTTAGAAGAGCTTTCACCATCTGTTCTTCCAAATTCTGAAAACATGAAGAGAATACACTTCACAAGCAGATACAAACACAGATGAGCTCTGCAGTTCATACTGGAATATACTGCATACAGGGAAAATCATATCATAATATCTATGAGGTTTCTCCTTCAGGCATAAATTGAGGATTGACATTCTAACACTTTCACTTTTTGCAACAGTGAAACAATTGTCTGGTTTACATTAATTCACCATCATGCATCTCCACACTATTAAGTAGAGACCCAAACCGTTTGAAACTAAGACAACTTGAAAGATTTTTTAATTAAACTGGTCAACTTCACTAATATATCACCTATCATCACACAGTTCTTACAAAGAGATTTTTTTATTATTTAGATATTAATATAACTGGATAGTTAGCAAGCAAAGTCACAGCTACAACAATTTTTAAATAGCTGCAAACCAGCCCAATGAAAAAAATCCATTAATATCTACTTTGAGCAAAGTATAGTTTCCAGCCCTTATTCCTGACTTTTCAACCCATTTCCACCTACAAATCATGCACCAGCAAACTCTGTCCCAATTTTCCAGACATTATAGGTAGCAGCTGCCTAACTGCTGGAGATAAGGCACTGGAGCTTCCCGAAACAGCCTCGTGTGAAGGACCCTCCAAAGGATGACCTCCTCCACAAGCTCCCAAGGGCACAGGAGCCTGCCCACACCTGCATGGACAGCAGCCATTCCAGGCAGACAAGAAATACACCCTTCCCACTCTCCTCCTGCAAGGACTCGTATTTCCACACTCCATTTCCAGGTAAACTGGTTTGACAAGCAGCCACCACCCCCGAAGGCTGCAGAAACAAATCCCTCATTCCCAGCACTTATCCTCAGGGTCTGCTGTCACAGGGTCATGCTGATGCTTCCCTGAAGATGGCACACTGTCCTTCACAGGCCTGCTCTCCTGCCTGGAACCTTTAGGAGGGGCAGACCTGCCTCAAGACCTGTGAAAAATGCAGCGTGTGTTTGTGTGAAGGGGAGGGTCAGCAGGCAACACCGCTTTGAAGGTAGCCATAAACCCTCCTGCCCTCACAATCTGTCATGCCTTTTTCGTCCCTCTCTATAGATAAAATATTCTTTCTGGTCTCAATAATGCAGAAAACTGACAAAGTCAGTGCAAGAGCTGACAGGACAAAGTCAGAGACCCCAAGTCTTGGCATTCATTGATGGCTCATTTTCTGTGTCTTATTTTATTTCCTCTTGGACAACCATACCTTTGCTGTTCCACTGCAGTGCTGCCCATAGGTTATGGAATTCAGAGTGACACCAGCATATGTAAATTATCTCTTGTTCTTGCAGGGCACCTACTGTAGAACTGATCAAAAATAATGCTCGGATGTTCTGCCACAAAAAATCACCTTTATATCAAAATCAAAAACTGTACAATACCGTGCTGATTTCATTAAAGGCTCCATAGAACAGGAGTCTAACATTAATCATTTTGATTGTGGCTTTGTTTTGGTTAAAATTTTGCCCATTTATTATTAATTTTGTGCATTAAAAATTCACATAGAGGGATATTACTTCCCCATGTGCGATACCCAATTTCACAAGCAAATCTTAAAATAATTCAATTATGAAACAATACTGGTTAAGGTCCTCATACAAAATTTCAGGCTTTTTTTCTAGCACAGAAGGGAGGAAATATTTCCAATAGAACAAATGTCTGTCCCCCCCAGGATTAACCATCATGAAACACCGACATGTCTCCCGGAACCTTAGCTAACAGCTTTTTAGGCTGCTCCCAGGCCCAGAGTGCAGCTGCTATGGCCACAGCCCCTCTGGGGATGCAGGACATGCACAGGGCCTCCCAGATAAGGAAGCAGAACTATCTCTTTGCTCCAGCCAGTGACAGGGCAGTAAAGAATGTCATTTATCACATGAACTCCAGCGCTCTCAAACCAGCTCACTTCCTCTCTTTCCTGGCTCCCCGTCGGCTTCACCCAAATAAGCTCCATCCCACAGCAGTCATCTTTTTCCATGACAAGCCCTCAAAACCCCCAGAGGTTTAAATGGGAACATGACGACAAAGCCAGGAAACTCACACTAGTTAAAGGAAGGACAACTGTCTATTAATATGATCACGAGCAAAAGCATCTGTCAAATTCTTTTTTTAACATAATCTTAATTCCAGTTTATGGATACATAAAAGAGAAATTTCTTGCATAAATTATTTGGTATGAATTAAACACCCAGCTGCACATAGCTGACAGATTTCTATTAAAAAATAAAATGATAAGTCATTCATATAAGCTGTCCATTTGGCAAACATTCATTTTATCCTCTTACAGGGAAAATAGAGATATTTTCAAGTGTCACATATCTTTACATCAAAAGGAAGCCTATACAATAGGAATCATATATTTGAAAGAACTTGGTGTGTTCCCCAGGTTTGCAAAGTTGGGGTCTAAGAGATATTTTGGTTTGGTGTTTTGTTTAAGAAAAGTTCTGGGGGAAAAAAAGAATGTATCTAACAAGAAAGTTTCTAAAAAAAGAAAAAACTGCATTTTGGAAGAGACAAAGTACATGAACCCTTTCCCCAGTAAAATCACTACTGTGAGTATAAAATCAGGACTTCTACTTTTAGAAGAAAACATTTTAATGTTCTTCAAAGTTTCTCTTGGACAAACTAAAAAAATATCTTTCAAACCAAACAGCAGAAAAGTGCCTTTTCATAAAATCTAATTTATTATTGCTCAGAAGAAAGATTAGTGCACAAAAGTAACTGAGAAGCATCAATTTCCCTTTTCTTTGCCTTGCTTTTTTCCGCCTTGCTTTTTTCCCCCATCCTTTTAAATGATTTGGTGAAATTAGGACATTTTAAACCTTGAAGCATCATTCAGTTTGAAGGAGGTAACACAGACAATCCCATCTCGGAGGGGAGGAGGCAGCGGGCACAAGGAGAAGCAGCTCTTGCAGCCCAGCACATCAGCAGTGGGACACCCTCCTGTCTGCACCAGGGCTGGGCCACCAGCACAGCCAGGAAGCTCTCGCCTGTATTTGCAGGGCTGGAGACACAGGCTGCTGGCAACCTTCACAGCTGCCCTGCGATACCTGAGCTCTAAGCATCCTGCTGCTCAGCTGTAAGCAAAGGGGGCATGGCTCACTTTAACTGAAGGTTATGGGGACCCAGGGGGAGATCTTAATTTCAGATCTGCCTGCTGAAATCTTAATCTGTGCATTAGCCCAGCTTCAGGTTTATCATTATATGTAAAAAAAAAAAACTTAATCCTGAGAAGTGAGTTCCAGCAGGCAGTGTTCTTGTGTAAAGTAAGGGGCCTGCCATGCACAGCGGCCACTGCCCTGTAAATGTTTCCCTTTCTGTGGTGCTGCTTTTTCCTGTCTTGCATCAGTGAATTAAATACCTAAAGTAGGTTTTACAGCAATCTGAAGAGTGGAACAGCACATACATCCAGGCAGTGCAGCCAATTCCTCTAATGCACTGCCAATTGGTTTTTCTGAGAGAATATATCCTTCTGACTAGGAACCCAGCTTGCATGTTCATATTTTACAGGAGTTTTTTTGAAGGAAGTAGACCAGTTTGGCTTCAGAAGTTTAAAAACTCAGAAGGCAAATATCAAATCATTTCACCGATCTTTGAACTTAAAGGGGATTACATCAAAAATATCCTGTCTGCCTTTCACCTCAATGTACCATCTCCCTTTGCACCTGGGGATCAAATGCATAAATGGAGCCTCCTCTTCACCTTATTTTGGGGTATGTAGCTTAGGAACTTTACCAGGACAGGCATCCCAGCCACATGTCACAGTGCATGTGTCTGGCCTCCTTTGCCAGCGCTGCCAAGCAACCCAGCCATGGGGAAGGCTGTGCCTGCCCTCAGCTGAACTCAGACGCTGTGGCACAGGGAGGCAAAGCTGCGAGAGAGCCTTTGGAATCATCTTTCCTGCTGAACCAGAAGATGAACTCAAGGTCAGCACTCCAAGGAGTAGGAGGACAGGGGACTTAAGCACTGCTGTTACACAGAGGAGATGTCAGTAGGAGCAGTTAAAGGAGAACGTCTCTGAGAGTGGGTTTGTTCACTCATGTTTTCTTGCTGGCTGAACCATTATTACAGAGAGCATCCCATATAGTGTATTCCTGCTCTGTTTCCTGGCCTTCAGAGGGGGGAGTGGGGGTTTTGTGAGGTTTTTTTAATTCCCTCCTAGCCCCCATCCCACTCAAAATATTCATGAGGAAATTGACAACTTGAATTCACTTAGTCTTACTTCAACAAAACAACAAATTGTGTTTGCTGGAAGCAATTATGTGCAAATCAGCAGCCATTAGACAACTGAGGGGTCTCATTTACTCCAACAAAAATCTGTTGCTTTGCCCCTGTTGTATGACAAGCTGCAGATGGGCTGGGGAATGTGTGTTCAGATGGATAGAATTATGGTGGGTTTACATGCAGAGCATCAGAGAGCTGAGGCTGAACACTGCAAATAAAAGCTGACCCATCTGGTGGGAGCAGATTGCATCAGAGGCTGCTTCTTATTTCTCTTGCAAAAACTCTACACACAAGATGACAGTCACACTTTGAGAGGAATGAGTTTTGTGCTACTGGCTCTGGGGATGGACAGACTCTACCCAGAAACCAAGGCCTAGGGTCTCTACCTCAAGTTTGAAAAGGATGGGAATTACAGTTTGAGTGTCCTATTGCAGCTCTGGGTTTGACTATTTCCCTCACCTCTGTAACCTTGTTTCTGCCACAAGCCCATGCATGTAAGTCACCAGTGCAAGTCTCCTGATCTCCTCTAGGTACTTCAGTTTCCCAGTGCCAAAGGCAAATATAAAATATATTTTATGTATACTATATTAAAAATAAGTTATTTCCAAAGTAGCTTTTCAGGCTGTTTCTTAGATCTGAAGCCATCGATGCCTACACATGCCCATGGCATGGAAAGCACTGCATCACTCGTGCCAGGGAGCATGGCAATGTCACAATCTCTGCCACACACGCCAGCACTCAGCACAAGGCACAAACAAAATTATAACCTCAGTCTCACTGCACATGCTGGCCTCAGACCATCATGCCATCACCAGCTCCTGCCAGGAGCAGCAGATCAGTGTTTCAGCTTTTCCACTTTTAAAAGAGCCAGTAGCTGGCATGGTCCGTCTCTTCCTCAGAAGGTGCCAATGGCACATAGGCTCCATTGAAAGACAATATTTCATGATATGAAGCCTAAATTTTTCTTCCCTTAATTTCAATCTGTTGCTCCCAGCATGTTGCTCATCATTATGGAAATGAAGCCTCCTTCTTCTTGGCATTTACACCCTTCAGAAACTTGAAGATTTTCATGTTCTCACAGAAAATTAGTTTACCTTTTCTGCCTTTTTCAATGGCCCAAGACAAGTTCACTTCAGCTGGGAAAGAGACCAGAGCATAAGCCAAGTAAAGCCTTTCTCTTCACTTCCACTTTTTAAAGCAGAAATTTAAGCAGAGAAGTGGTACTTTCAGCCCTTACACCTTTACAGGCTTGGATAAAGCATAAATTTCACTTAGAGCCTAATTTTTCTTGCTGAAGAAGCTGACTCTCCACAAGAGTACATCTCTTACATTTTCTCAGAAAGTGGACAAACACCTTCTCTATCAGAAGCTACCAAGAGCTCATGATTAGCGTTGAGCTAAATGACAGCAGTGTCCCCTGGCCCCCCAGTGCTATAGGACTTAGTCAGGAAAAACATTACCACTCACTGAATCAACAGAATCATTTTACAGTCATTTTTTGGAAGCTTGTTTGTCTAGGGAAGTCTAGCAAGGTTTTGCTTTAGCCATCGACAAAGAGCCCAGAGTTGAAAGCGCTATGAACCACAAATAAAACAGACAATAGCACTACCATATGAACTTTGCACTTGCTCTGCAACTGCTTCCTTTTCCTGCCCCAGCAGAGCTGTGCATAGCCTGACCGAACACACTCATTTGTTCAGCAAGGCTGCTGGCTGTTTCCACCTCCCCAGACAAAGGGCTGATTATTTCCTCTCATGTTAATGACTACTCCTATAGGCAGGTAGGCTGCCATCTCTCTCTCTCATCACTACCTTTCCCTTTCACAAAAAGAAAGATCTCTCCCTGTGGCACTGAGGGGAACACAGAGCCCTTTGCGCTGTCTGCAGTACTTGCCTGGCAAAAAAAGGCCAGAGCTTTTACTGCTCTGAATATCCCCTCCTGAGACCCACTATATTGTAAATTCTTTTCACCAGCCTCAATAACATCCCCTTTGTGAAGGCCTAAAAGACAAATCCATCCTTGGTCTAACACTACTGCCCTCAGCAGAGTGTAGTAGAGTTGAATTGGGACCAAGCTTCACTTTGATTTGCTTTAAAAGCTGCTTTGCCTATGTGTATAATTATTACAGGCAGATTCCTTCTTTCCCAATATCAACCCTTGTCTCTCTACCTATTTGATCTTAACACAGCCATCTGAGTTATAGACATGCCTACATGAAGCAGATCAATAGATGTTCTCCCATCCCTGCCCGTAATAATTCTTTATCAGACATGTCTTTGCCACTTGCCTTTTTAATGTTTCTGTGTAGGAGGTAAGGGGGCTGGCAAGTATTTCTGTTAGTTTGGTGTCTTTGTTTATGATAGATGGAAAGCTTGCCAACAACGCACCAAATGCTCTCTAATTAAAGTCAGTTCAGTGGCTGTGATTAGATGAATTGTGACTGACTTCTAAACCCTTCACTTCTCAGTCATAAATCCCTTCTGCTCCCCAATCACCTGCAGTGATGACTAATGCCAGGTTCCCCTAGTTACACTGGAAGAGGGAGAAATGCTTGGGGATTAGACCAAGTCTGCTGCCTCCAGCTTATTTTCAGGCTTTTAGGCCCATGAAAAAAAAATTAAGAATTATGAAAGAAGCCGTAATAACTATATTGCTCCTGTCCTTTTCATCCCTGGCTGTGTTAAGTGCTGTACACAGCTCATTTTCTTTTCAGCTGATATTAACTGTCATTTCCTGACATGCTCTCCTTCATTCATTTCCTGATTCACTTGTCATTATTATTCACACATGCAGACTTCCACTGCAATAGCCAGCATCCCTATTAAAAAAAAAAAAAAGAAAAAAACACCAACAACAAAAAACAAACACCCAAAAACCCAAAACACCAAAACCCAACCAAACTACTTAAGGGTCCATTCTCCTCTTTCACCATAACCATTGCAGCATATCTGTGGATTTTTACTCCTGACTTACTTTTCCTGTAGGAGAAAACAACCAAAAGGTTTCTTCCTGTCCAACGTCAGGCATCCCCAGATCTAAGGCATGAAAGTCATCTCAAACATAGATTCTTATTAGAAATAAAATCAGGTAGGCATAACAAACAGATTGAGCCTTCCCCACATCTTCAAGTGCAGTTTGCAAGATGAAGTAACTGCAATACTAATAAGCTTATCTTTTATAATAAAAGACAAAGCCTAGTTTGATTATGAAGTAAAGGAATAATTATGCATCTTGATTTTTTTCTGGCTCTAAGGGAATTGCCACCTCATCCCCACATTTCCTCTGTAAATGGCTCCATGGCACAGGTAGCTCATTATACACAACTACTTCTCCTGAAGCTGGGTGGGTTGAAAGAGCAAGGTTTCAAAAATTAAAAAACTTCTCATGGAATTTACACAGCGTACTTTTAGAGCACAGTTTTCTTAGGGAATTCCCATTGCTATTATCCACCTCTCTACTGCTCTACTACCAGCACCAACAAAGGTAAAGCAATTGCAGTCTTTCAGCAAGGCAGAGATAACAGCAAATAATTTGCCTGTGAAATATATCAACAGTTCTCAGCCTCAGACAAAGAAATTCTCAGAAGCTAAGAACTCATTAAGAACTGGATATAATTAACTCTTTGCACATTCTAAATAGAGCTTGTTAACAGAAAATGTTCCTTAAGAAAGCACAAGGAGCAATCTCTTACCTAGTGAAGTTGCACAGAAAGAGTTGAGCTACTGAGAGCCTTCAGTGTCTGATCATCACTAATGATGAAGGGCTTTATTAGATTTCTCTGTTTTCATTAGATCTGTTTTCATTGTGAAAATAGCGTTAAGGACAATTTGCTTCTTCCAGTATTCTTTAAAGTTAAAATGGTCTTAGATACCAGACCACAGAGGTTGGTTTGTCTTTTTGCATCTGCTGTATGACAGATTATTCTAATAACAAACTCCTCTTCATAAAGAAAAAGGAAAGACGTTCCTACAGTCTATATTTCATTTTTGTCCCCAGTATCAAGAATAGTGTTTCCTATAGGAATCTATAGCCAATATGATATATCCTGGACATTACCCGTCATAAACCCTGGCTGCTATCTGTCACAATGTACTTCATCCTAGAGTGCTCCGAAACCAAAGCACGCACAACAGCAGTTTGGCACTGTCCCTGCCATTTACAACAGCTGCCATCCAGTTGTTCAGGAGCCAGTGCAGGTTGGAGCAGGGCCATTTCTCCCCCCAGCCCCGGCAGGGTGCAGAGGGCAGTGCTGGGGGCACAGCACAGCACTGAGCACACCCTCCTGCCAGCTGTGCTGCTAGGGATTTTGTCATGGCAGGAGTGTCAAACAGCGGCTGGTGCTGTGCTTCCAGCCCAAGAGCCAAACCACTGCCTATCCACGTGGCATAAAAATCCCCACCAGCTCCGGCAGCCCTCAAATTACAGCAGGACCTGTCTGTCCCCTACAGAGAACGGGATGCTGCATTATGAGCGAGATTATGTCAACTGCAAATCAATATCTAACATCACAATAGAGCATCTTCACCTGTGAGAACCCTGCATAGATGCTTTGTTGGGCGTTAGTTTGTGGTGTGCTCTGGCTTTTTAAAATAAATTCAAAATTGTACCTTCAGACAACAGTCAAAGCACACTTTACAATTTAAAGGCTGTAATGTTAGAGAAGAGCCTTATAAAGGATTAAAAATAAATAATAATAAAGAATAACCATGCACACACCCCAAATGCTGAATTACACTTTTTGGTAACATATTATATGGATTTGCTGCTCTCTTAGCAAAGGGGAAGGGAGAGAGAGTGTGGATAACAGCAGAAGAAGCCTATTCTGATTTCAACACCTGCTGGAGTAAACGATTGGATCCAGCTGAGCATCTGATCAAGCTGAAATCTGTAGACAGATTGACAATCTGATTATACATCTTCCTTGAAAATGCAGCAAGTAATCATTTTGGGGGAGGGAAGAAGAGCAGGAGGAAGAAGTAAAACAAACACTGCAACCATTTTAGTTCCTCACCCATGGTTTTCATCCCTTTAACTGCAAATTGTACCAAATGCCAAATCAATTGTTCCATGACCTTGCACTAAGTGAAAGGGCAAAACACGAATCTCTTACAATGATAAAGGTAGGCTATCACAGCTTGTGAAAATAGTGATCAATAAACCACTTCCCATTTAACAGCCCTCCCTCTAACCAGATTGGGATTGAATGCACTCTGCCTCCACCACTCATCTGAGGAAAAAAAGAAATAAAAAGCACAAAGAGAAAAAGAACAAAAAAACACACCACACAAACAGACACCACATTTGGGCCAGATAAACACATATAAGATACCAAATAATCCTTTTGACACCATGACTCCAAATCATAAAACTAATGATATGCACCTCATTTAGCCACAGAAAAGTTACAGACTAAGAACTTATGATCACCTTTATTCTCACAGCAGGAGCACCTTAATCCATTCTAATTTTGTGCCCCTTTCTCCTAAGTATCCCAAGTCTTATTTGGTTTTAATCTTCATCTGCACCGAAAGGTCAGGAAAGACTCTTCTCAGTTCTGCCTATGTGTGTTTATTTTCTGTCTATAACTAAGAACTAATACTCCTTGAGCTTCATTTATTTGATTCTTGCCATTTCACAGTTATTCTTCACTTCCCACCTATGTCCTCTTTTTTTAAGCCATAAGATATTGCTGGGACTTCTCTAACAGCTTTCTGACAGTGGCGCATAAATACACTTAAATTGGACATGAATTATTTTTAAAGCTGTCTGGGCATTTCTGGTGTTTACAACACTTGATATAACAAGACTCAGACCCTGACTGGGGTCTCTGAGCCTTCCCACACACAAATGATGGGCGCATACCCACAACATTAGACTGAAGACTGTTAGTGCCCCCATCTTACAAAGGGGCAAAACTCATGGCACAGAGGAACAGGATCTTTTGTGGTAGAAGCAGCTCCCAGAAATGTATTCTTTGTCCCAAGACACTTTGACTGTCCAAATGCCTCTTGCCCACTATGTTGCAATATTCCAATTTCTCCATTTCCCTCTCCATGCTCCATTCCTCCCCTTTCACTTTAGAGTACATAGTAGTGGACATTAGCATCCTTCCTGACTTTCCAGCCCTGCTTTTGTTTTCGTGGCCTTTCCTTGTGGACACATTCCCATTACACACATCTGGAGTGCCTTGGCCAGCCTTGTGTGCAGCAGACTCTGCTGCACTGTCTGCACGTACCCCAGAGCAGCTCCTCTGCCTACTGCCCACACAGTTTCTCTCTGCACCCAGCTGGGCACCCAACGCTGCCACAGCCCTGCCCTTGCCATGGGGGTCCCTGATCCAGCCTGGAAACGTCTCCCCAGGCTGCTCCACTTTGCATCCTTACTTGCTGACCTCCAGCTGCCCTGGTGCCTCAGGCAGGTCTCTCACTGTGCCTTCATCGCGGCAGTGTTACATGCTGAAGCTGTTCAGCCAGGCTGTTATTTGAATCAGCTCAGAATTTCTAAAATAACATTTTCTGTTACAGCTGTAGGCTTGGCCTTATGCACCACTGCACCCAATGCTTTGCTCCTCTTCCCCGAGCAGCTGCCATTCCCTCTGGAGTACTGGCAAGCTGCTTTCCTTAGACAAACCATCAAATCCCCTGCTGCACTCAGTAAGTGCCTCTCACCATCAGGAATGGGAAGCAGGACTTAATTCCCAAGCAGCTTCCCTCAGTTGCTGCTCTCCTGGAGCAAACCACAGCAGTTCGTGCTCCCTGGGTGTTGGCCAGCTAGGCAAAAGGCCCAAAGAAACAAGCGGAGCAGCACAATTCCCTGCCTGGTGCATTATCCTCGCTTTAATTCAGTATTCCCTTTATTATCCAGAATATTAAACTCATGTCCTGCTTCTCTGCAGTCAAGAGAAATTTAAACTGCAAAGGTGGATCATTTTTTGGTAGTAAGCCAAGCCAGGAGTGCCAGGCCACTTGTTCTCCTGCTCTAATTTGTTGACATGTATGCACACACTCGGAGAAGACCAGGCTTGGCAACAGCAATGTGCAGCTTATAACTCACAGATGCAGAAGTGCTCTGAACAGCTCTGTTTGCAGCATCGGCCAGGCTGCTCCTGCAGCTCCAGGGCTTCCAAACACCGTGTGCAGCTCCAGGAAACCCCACAG
The DNA here is from genome assembly GCA_036630365.1 of Acanthiza pusilla. Lineage (NCBI taxonomy): Eukaryota > Metazoa > Chordata > Aves > Passeriformes > Acanthizidae > Acanthiza > Acanthiza pusilla. The sequence goes on along the minus strand of JAXCHO010000026.1, from coordinate 11,263,296 downwards.
ACCTCACCCACAAGGTCTGTTTTGTCCAGGGCCTGAGCTTGTCTCGTAACACAAAACAACAGAACACACAAGTCAGTGCAATGTCTCCCCACAAACACTGGGCACACAGAGAGCACGATTTGCCTCCCATCAAACAGCAAGTCCAGATAGAGCATTTGCCCTCCATCCATTTCCAAACTCAAAGAAATGGAGTTCCGAGGGAACAAAAACATTCACAGTGCCATGTCAAATTCAGCATGCATGTTTTAAAAAAGTGTAGATGGGGATTCTTGAAGATGTTTAAATACCTAATTTTTTACATTTTCAGATTACATTCTCTTGAAAAATACAAAGATATGTTCAAAATTAGTATCCAACTAGACTGAAATTATATTTCTAGGAATTTTTTCAGTGAAGGGGGTTATGGTGGTGAAATAATCCAAAAGTCTACTTTGCTTAAAGGGGAAAAAAATAATCAGTTGCCACCACAATAAGCATTACTTTCTTCCCCATTTTGTTGAAAAGTACATGCACAAAGTTTGAGTATTAAAACTGAATTGAAAGGCAAACCCAAAATGGTTTAGACAAAGTCCAGCTTTTGAGCAGCTCCTTCTAGCATCAGTCTAAGCTACTCTACGGTCTAAATCCCACAAACTCCACACAACCATAGAACCCCTAAGCAGACAAATATATTTTTGCAAAACCTGAGCCCAAAACAGCAACAAATCAAAACTCTTTGTGCTCGAATCGTCCCACAGATCTACAGATGCCTGTCAAAAAACTGGATTCACCACTGGAACAGTGGGATGAAGTTGCATGGGACAGCTTGGGAGGCTACATAAAAAATCTCACCACTTCCTGTGGACAAGCATTACCTCTCCCATCTCTATTCCATGGAACCCTGTTTGAAAAAGGTGTGATTGTTTCTCTGTTTTCAAATGTATACAGCAGTCAACTTTATTTCTTCCAGACTGTTTGATGAGGCCACTAGAGCTTTTAAAAATGCACTTCCATTCCCAAGAAAATATTGTCTATTTGAGTTTGGCTAATACCTCAGCAAACACAAAGGGAAGCACATGTGTTTCCAGAGGAAGACGCCTTACATCTACACAGCTGGATGCCTATGGCACATCACTTACAACAGTCAGCCATGCTGCTCCTAGAGCTGCTTTTTGCATACACTACAGGATTAGATATATCGGATTTTTTGTTTTTTCTACTGTTTTGACAGGCATTCTGAAGCAGTATCTAAGTTTAAAGGGCTGTTTTGCAAGTCAGCCAATTTGAAATCAGATCCAAGATCAACAAAGCCAAGTCCTTGAAGGCACAGTTTTCCAGCTGACACACAAATACACCTTCTTTCCTCGGCCACTAATTAGAGCCATGTTGAACTTTAAGTCTGGCTCTGCCATATGCTCACAGAAACTACAAAAAGGCAGGTAAAGGCACAAGATTATTCTCTCTGAACATTTGGCTAAATTGTTATTTCCCCCTGCCCCATGGTTGCTGGGAGTGCACTTAGTTCATTTTGGTTTTTTCGGACTTTTTTCATTGAACTTCACATATCACTACTTTCAGATACTTGAACACTTCACTGACAATTAATAGAAATTGCAGTCATGCCCTCAAAGAGTTAAAAAAGGCCATAATAACGGAAACCTTAAAAAAAAAATTAGATTCAGTGACAGTCTGGGCATACACCATGCTCTCCAATTTTCACTTGTTACCTGAGGTGACTACAGTTCACCAAATGTGAGAATCACATGAGAACTCTCCCTGTGAGAATCACACACACAACATTGGTATCACAGGACACACAGAAGGGCGAGTCACAGGCAGCTTCCTCAACTGTTTTTGCAGTGCATCAGCATGTACCCATCTTTAAGGTGATGCAAGCTGATGTCAAAACTGTAAGATACCCTATTAAGCAGTTGGAAAATGTTATTGGTTTGAGGCAAATAAGGCACAGCTTTTTGCTGGAAATCAGCTTATTGCCATTGGAATACTTCGCACAGCAAGGATAATGCTGCACGCAGTCTTTGTGTTTCTGTGTTTCAGAGTGAATAAATACGTACATGCATAAATCAAGTTATATACACAGTTTATCTGCAATGCAGTCAAGAACGGTATCTGCTGCACATAAGAAAACACTCAAAGTAGCTTTGGGCTAGACAGCTCTTATCCATACCACTAAGACTGCAGATCCCTGGGATCCCTCAGTGCCTGCACAAGCCCGTTCAGGATCCCAAGGTTGCTCTCAGTAGCTCAGACCATGCTTCCAAATCATGGCTGCTTTCAGAGGGGAGCTTTAGCACAGCTGATGTCCTTGAGTCTCCACATGGACCAGTTCTACCCTGGACTGAAGCAAAGGTATGCTCCTACTAATCCCTTAAAGTCTGCATCTTGCTTTTCCTCAGAGAAGCTGGCGCTGGACATGTTATCACAGCTCCCCACATGATGCTAACGCCACAGTTGATCACTTGGACTGAAAAAACAGGAAGCAGTTTAATAACTGTGCCTGAAAAATACTGGAAGACTTCTACATTCCTGTTCCTTATGAACATATGGTCTTGCAAGATGATGCACATTCCTGCAGAACTGCTCAAAAAGCTCCCATACGTGCTGGTATTAGTGATAAAGCTACTGAAGAACCTCCCCTGAAAGCACACTGCCTCATGACTGGGTATTCACTGGGGAGAAATTCTTGAATGTTATGCATAATTGAAAGTCAGGCTTTGAAATTAAAAAGCAAAGAAAACAGGAGAATTGACTTTTATCTAAGTACTTTTTCTGAGACAACCTTAAGAATTTTCCGTCTCTGTGAGTTTATCACAAAATACATTTGCAAGCAGACAGAAGAATTAGCATACAGAACTATTGTGAGATACACTGATTTCCTTGAATATAATTTAATAGATGGAAAATAAATTCTTTGCCATACCATCTGCATAATGGACAAGATATTTGGTGTACTGTCAACAGCCTTTTCATCAGATAATTCCAGGATCCTACACACTCCCTTACTGTCTGAGCCAGTAGCACCACTCCACAGACCAGAGACAACCAAAAACTGAGCAGAGATGGCACTGCTCCTGTGTCCCAGGTCCTCCTGACACCAGGACTAAGATTTCAAGCCTAATTGCTTAAACATGATCCTTAAAGTGCTGCAGCTCTTCAGAGGATGCACCAATTTACATTCAACCTGCTCAGACATCACACAGCAAGCTTCATATAGAAAAGGTCATGATTTTAAAGAATGCCATCAAAGCAATATACACCTTATATAATTCTTTAGAAGCAAATCTCTCATTGCAATATTGGTTTCTACTAGTGATAGAAGTGTCACGCTATCAGTCATTCTCACTGATCACCCCTTCTCTTAATTCCATGATTATTTTGATCTCCTAACATATTGAAACAGTCAAGCACATTTAGACACTGCCTTTGAGCTGTGCTGAAGAAAGATTTACTTGCAAAAGCAAACCCAAAAGTGCTTTCGGGGAAGCATTTTATAGAGTAGCTTCATCATCATCTTTTGCTGTGTTCAAACAGCTATTTCAGTAAATTTTTTTTTCATAAGTGTCTTACAGAAACTCTCAGTAAATCATGCTAAATTGAAATTATAGCTAAGTTAATAGAAGCCTTGAATTCATGGAAAGAGAAGATGAGAATTGTGCATGTGACAACTAACTATACTCAGACCTGGACAGTAACAGAGGTCTTGTCCATCAACCCACTAATTAAAAATACTAGAGAATACAACCAACAGCAGAACACTTATAACTCAACATTTCACCCAATTTTATGATGTCTTCTATAGGTTGCAGAATTCATTGCTCTATTTAAACAATATATTTCACAAATAATCAAATTCCAGAGATCCACACAAGCACAGCCAAGGACCAGTTATGAGAAGTTCTACAACAAATGCAGGAGTTTCTACTCAGGATTACTGCTATTACTATCCATTTCATTATCCTCAGTAATTAACACCAAAAGCTAGAGCTCTTAATAAAGGAAGAAAAGGAGAGTTCTCACTTTTGCTGACAAAACCAACAGCAGCCTTACTGAATTATTCTGGCCTGAGATGGTGGCCAGACTTCCCATGAATAAAAGGATGCAGCTTGCAACAGAGCACAATGCCCAGTGATGAAAAGCAGTACGTGGAGAATAAGTTATCAGCAATTAGGGACAAATGTATCTTTAGGTGATTTCAAGACAAGAAGTAATTTTAATTTGAATTAGAATTATTTTAATATCACTGAATACAAAATCATCCCTAGAAGATAAAAGGGTTTTGTTCAGGGTGGCATTAATGCAGAGTGCTTCTCTTCCTTCAAGGAAAGAGAAAACCTATATAGTTTTTTATAAATTATGTTGTCTGCTTCAGTTCTTGTGGACTTTCACAGCATACATTAGTTTTGATGTTTTTTGGGCTTATTGTCATTTCCCCCTTAACCATTTTCTCCTCCTTGGTGTATAATTAAGCATTTCCCCCAGACAATGTTGTAAATTAGATTTTTGCTTGAGCCATTCTTAGCTATAAAACAGGAATGAATCTGGGATTGTACAAACAGCTTATTTACATTTTGCCATCTTCTGAAGAGACACAGCCTGGAGGAGGCCAATGCATTGCTCATAACACTTTTTTTCAGAGCTCATCTAAAGGGCTCAGAAAGCTGCAGCCTCCACAAAAGAATTCACAGGGATGCTGTGCTGTGGGTGGAGAAAGGAAGAAAACAAATAAGAAGACCTTATGATAATAAACTAACAAATGGTGGGTGTGACAGAGCATGGGCTTATGAACCACTGGTTTTACAGTAGAACTATAATAAGTATATCCAATTTTGACATAACACAGTAAAAAAGAGGGGACAAAGAGGCAAATTCTGAGAAACAAAGTCAGTTTTTCATGGTATGTTTGATGTTTAACAAGCAAACAATCCCAAGACAGCCTCTACAAAACAGTCAATTCCTCCTGCTGCAACTTAGCTAAAAGGAAAACATTTCTGTGGCCTGTTCTTCCCCTAGTCCCAAAAGTTATCTGTTAGCAGGTCAAATTATTCTTTCAGGGAGAGGACAAGAAACAAAGCTACTTCCTCTGTTATGCATTACTAATTAGCTCCAACTTGGGGGGTGGGGGTGAGCATAGTCTGGCAATGCAAAAACCATTCTGACAAAATATTCATTGAGGCAAACTGTGCAAGTGCTGCTGCCAGCCCGCAGACAATGGCCCCATTGTTCTGCACAGCGTTGATTTGGGAGCAATCTCAGAGGATTCAGCAAGGAATAAAAGGTAACATTTTTGCAAATTCAGCTCACTTTCTCTGCTTTAAGAGTGGCTTTTCTTTTTAGGAAAAGATGTTGAGCTGTGCTAAGTGCCCAGGCTCTGCTATTGTAGGCAATTGCTGCTTTGCCAATTTACTGTATGCTAATTTCAATCTAAACGACCTAATTCAATTAGATAAAGCAAAGAAACATGCCCTCGATCGTGTTTAAAAATACTTGAATGAAGAATGAAGGTGAGAAACATGTGATGCTGAGTTATGGTATTAAGTGCTTAGACATGCCTTGCGGAAGCCTCTCCCCCTTCCCCCCACTGCCTTAATCCCAATAATTTCAGCAGTGGCCACGGGACCAGGTCTGCTTTGGGGTAGGGAAGAGTTTCTGCAGCCCTGCAGGAAGGGAGATGGGACTGATGCAGATCCCACACTGAAGTATAACACCAGGAGTCTGTTAGCACCCCAGAAGGAATATTTCACATCCATATTCTTTGTTCTAACACCCCTGGAAGAATTATGCCTTTTGGTAGCATGAAGAAAGAGTATTTGCAATTCTTGCCTTTCAAGCCCCAACTGGCAGAGAAAAACCCACATTATTTCTTTAGTTGCCTCCCATCAATAATTTATTGGCATAGTAAATCATACTATCCTTATCTGAACATATTTATTCTACTGAAAGGGAACACTGTAGACTTATGGTCTCAAAAATAATAAGTTAGACTTACAAATTCATCCAGAATAGTGCAAGTTCATCTGTTCAACCCAGCAGCACAATATCTGCTTTTTTGCAGGACCTTAAAGTGATCCATAATGAGCCACAAAGCAAACAACCAAACCTCAGCAAGGCCATGAGCAGCATTCATTGGAGAGAAGGGAGGAAGAGAGAGAATATTGACACACGACAAACTACAACAGTGTATGTGCGGTGTGTACTTGTTCACAAGATTTCATGGTCAATCAACAAATCCCTTCCAGCAATACTGCAGCCCTCAGCTCCTTCCCTTTGCTTCCAGTTTCATCCCCCTTACTCATCTTTTCTCCACCTGTTCTTCCAGGCTCCCTCTCTTCTTTTACATATTTCCACAAAGTAAAACACACAGACACTAAGCAGTGCAAATACAGAGATTCCCCCCAAGACACTTCACGCTGGGTAACTTCTTGATAATTTTGTGGTTTTGAGTGACTGAGTCTAGATCCCAGACCAGATGTATTGAATGTCAGGTTCGTGTTCCCGGGGGTTTCCAGTCACACAGCTGCTGGAACAGGCAATCCTACACAGGAGAATCTGCAGATTCCAAAGGGAATTGTCCCACATGGTTGTTGCAGGGGCTGCATCAGCCTCCTGCAGTTTCTCAGAGGGACTTCTCTGCTGTGATTCCTTATGAGCACGGAACAGCCTTCAGTCAGCCAAGCAATTTGCACAATGTACAAGGTAGGAAAATAAGGACAAAAATCAGTTCCATGCACGGAAACATCCCCTAGGGTTAGGTCTGGACCGAAGAGTACTCTTTTGAAAATGCCATATCTATTGTATCTAGCATGAATCAGTTATGTACGTTAATCATTATCGCTCTAACTGGTGCCAAACTGCAGAGTCTTATTGTTGTTATTTTTTAATCTGGGAACAGTATTGTAAAGTTTGAAAATTTTGTATAGATGACATTGTTTAAATACTTGAACACATTTCTTCTCATCCTTTTACATGGACTCAGAGAGGAAACAGAACCAGGTACTGTTCTGACTTCACCATTTGTCTTGCATAAATACACACAAAAGCAAGATTTTTTTGTATTTATTCCTAACTCTAGTGCTACGAGCCTCCATGTTAGACTGCATTTACTGACATTAAACATTTTTCCTTTCAGTGGTGAGGAAATAAGTACAAAGGCAAAAGCCCCCTATAATGAGTAGGTCCTCCAAGCACATGCTGAAACAAATGATTTCTGTCTCCAAATTCTCCTCTTGTGAGTGGGATTAACAGCTCAGACCCCAAGTCTTATACTCACTACACATCCTATTTTACAACTAAATGCTTCTCCCTTTGGAATCAGCCCCATGTTCCAACAACTCCACACTGTAGTTAATTGGAAAAAAAATAGAAGAAAGTAACATTGACTATGACTGACAATTTAATGTGGGATTACAACTTCCAGTGCTTATTCTGCTGTTATTCACATGCTCGGATTTGGCTGAAAAGCAATTTTCCCAGAAGGTACAAAAAATAAGAGGTGTCTTGAAAAGTCCTTTGAGCCATGACAAATGAAACGTGGACTACTTCAGTCAATCCTACTTTTGGCCAACAAATTATTTTTGTTGAATTATCCCAAAGCAGTCTTATTCTAGAAGCAGTCTATGGTCCTAAAAAAACAAGATGGAAATCCTTTTATCTGAAGGTTTTTTCCAGCAATTATGCCTGCTTCCAAAATACATTCACAGCCCTTCAAAACAGTCACATGAATAGTCTTCGAGAAAACAGCACTTTTACACACCTACAATTACCTGTACATTTCCTTGAAATTATTCAGATGATTAATACAGGGAGGTTACAGCAAGTGCAATAGCTCTTCAGCTAATGTCCTTAGGTTGAAGTCTACACTAATTTTGTGAAGCCTAATGCAGAGGCCTTGTGTCCAAATGCTTTCTTACTTCCAGCTGGATCAGATGTTCCAATAAAATACATGGTTTCAACCTATAAATTTTACCTTTTATATCTGAATAAATGCAGGATGCCAGACCTACTAGTGTATGGATTGCCAAATCTATAATTTTAAATATGAAAATCAATACACTAAGGATGCCACACCTGCAAATCATAAGCATAATGATTTTAAATAGTAAGTGAAAAACACAGTTTCTAAGATTGTGTTACCAGCCTTCTTTTGACACATTTCTAACAAAGCAGCAACTTGAAAATATTTAACAAATATTAAACAATAAACTAATCATGAAGTACAGTTTAGTAAAAACCAGTGCGCTCGTTCATATCTCAGGTATTTAGTGTGTTTTTTTCTACTCTCAGTCTCCTCTTTTGTTGCTCCCCAAATCTGCCCCTACAAAAGCAGAAATGCAAACGGATGCAAGGGGTGGCAGGCACACTGCTCCAAGTGCCAGAAGAAAGTTCTGGTGTGAATAATGCTGAGGGAACCTGGGGTATAACATACCCTGTCTGGTGACATGTGTTAAAGACAGGGAAAAACTAATAGCTGCCAATCTCAAAATAGATCTGAACAGCCTACAATACAGAAAAGCCCAGTCCTTGGGATCTGCTCGTCAGCATAACTCCCATTATCCTTATCAGTAACTCCCATTAAGCAATATTAAACACACTGCTTATTTTGTGGTATCTGCAATGTCACAAGTTGGTTATACAGCTCCTCTGTGAACCGAGCCAGCTGCAAGGTTGAGGCAACAGCTTTACCTACAGGTCACCAGTGTCCTGAAATCACCCCTCCAGCCTTCTGTCCTGCAACCTGTGCTCTACCAGATTAAGGAGGACTAAACTTTCACTGGAGGCTGCACTTGCCTAAACACATGTCTCAAGACACAGGCAGCAGGCACCTCACGTGATGCTGTTAGAACAGTGTATGATGCAATAAACACATCATCTTCCCACACCTTCATTGCTATGAGGCCTCTTGGTACAGAGGTAAGAAGGTTCAAATGAACTAATACTGATGGAGCAAGCTGGCAACATAGGAAAAAAAAGTTATAATCCCTATATCTAATAATAGTTTCTGAAAAGCACTCTGCAGCTTTTGGGATGAGAATGAAGAGAGAATAAACTAATGAAAAGCAATTCCTTTTCATGATTAGACAAAGGCCATTAGAACTTGAGACACTGAACAGGGGAAAACAATAGTTTTGCACTTTGCTAATTTCTGTGCTGGGGTCAATTGACCAAAAGCACAAGGAATCACGTAGCATCAATAGTGAATTTGTGCTGGAGGCTGGAGCTCACAAGCTCCAGAAACAGCCTCCTTTGACAGGCCTCCAGCAAGCTACCAGCACAATCTTTGTCAGGACAGCTCGTGGGATGAGCTAGAACAAAACTTTTGCATTTGTGTTGTCACTCTGTATTTTGCTTTCCCAACAGCTTGCCATTTCACAGGAGCTTGTGGACTTCTCCCCCTTGGGCAGAGGGTGTGAACTCCAGTACACATTGTGAAGTATTACTATTGTAAAAAAATCTGCTAAGCTTTGAAGAGAAGCAGCAGGCAAAGCTCAAAGCTGTTACAATACGTGCTTAATTCACAGCAGTGGTTGCACTACAACACCACAAACTAAGGGAAGCCAGCAGGAGAGGAAACCCCTACACACAGACATTTCCAGAAATGTTTTGAAAAATTTGGTTCTATATACTGCTTTGGACAGTGCAGAGATACTTAATTTTAATTACCATCAGGCCGCCGAGAGCACAGATGGATGCCTATTAATTAAAGCTTGCAGAGTTCTGTGTAAATTCAAAGAATAAAACAAATAAATAAATATTAGCCTCACAAGAACATTCAAAGTAAAAAAAAAAGGTAATGAGTTCTGGAAGCAAGGAAGGAAATTGTTGTCAGTGGAAAACAGCCAGCAAAGATAATAGACCCCTGTCAGCAGACGACCATCACTAACAACTCTGTCTTATCAGGAAGCAACTTCTCAGCCAAGTCTGCAGATTAGAGGGACTAGCCAGGCAGATACACTACAGGTACAGATCAATTTAGTCAGGTGCTGTCCAAAATCCAGTGGCAACAGAAGCAGTAAGGCAAGTTACCTCTTCTGAGGCAGGGACAGGAAATAAATTTTTAAAAAATCTAGTCAACATGCATGAAACCAGAATGAGCAACTAAATGTTACCAAGAAAGATCATTGCTAAGTTTTCAGTAAAAAGGCATGAAATGGGAAAGCAAGGACAATGAAAATGGACAGCTAAATCAATCCCCACTACCAATAGTTTCTGCTAAATTTCAACAACTGAGATATTGATATTTTTTTCTAGTTAATTTAGGACTCCAGAAGTGACAGGTTCACAGCCCCAAATACTTAAGTGCTTCAAAAATATGAAACAGGGAATATTAAAGTGGGACAACTTTCACAGACACTGCTGCATGATTTCTTTCTGACATTGAAAACAAGGCAGTCAGTTCTAAGGATGGATTCTTGCTAGAGTCATTATCTGCAGTCATCAGCTTGTCTCTTGAAGGAGGTCAGCAAATAGCCTGAGCCTGTAGTTACTTCCAATAAACACAAGCCTGAGATGAACCATAATCATCACAATATCACACCTCAAACTTGGCAATGTACTGGATGTCACTCCACAAACTGCTCTGGGATGCAATGTGTCAGCAGAGTCCCACCACAGCCCCTCGGTTTTGTGTCTTTTGGTAGATTGAGCAAGAAAGGATCATGCTGTTCACAGTACACCACAAAGCTAAACCCTCCCTTTAACACTGTCTTTTTCTGAGCTCAGGTGTGACAACTGCAACAGAGCTGTGATAGAGGATCTGCTTCTGAGGAGAAATAAGCCAAGGAAGACAAACTTAATATACAGAAATAGATGCATGAATGAAACAAGCTTCCATAAAAAGCCGACAGCAACAGACCAGTCTTGGCAGGGAGCATAAATCACTTCCTTAAAATACAAAACCTGGGTAAGTGGCAATACTTTGTATGGTAAAGACAAATTATTTTCCAGATGAGCATTCCCAGTTGCAGGCAGCAAAAGAAAAACAAGCAGTCACAAATAATATGGGTGATAATAAATATTACTTATAAAATTGAACCATATGTTTATATTATTATATATAATATATAAATTATTTTAATATAAATCAATGTATAAATAATATTAATTAATTAGTCTACAGATTCTATCAAACTATTTAACAATAAGGAAATTCCTTATCCTCTTCTAAAACATTTGTATGGTTTTCTTTATAAGAAACCAGCTATGGTAGGACTGAGATGTAATATCATGCCAGTGTCCTCAGAAGCATAAAAAAACCCCAAATTCAGCTGCAGCATCTTTAAATCTTACCACAGAACACCTATGCAAAACTAAGCTCAAGCATGGCTATTTTAAGTACAGAAACTCTTGAGGTACAGAAACAAGGCTGAGTAATCACATATAGCAAGTACCCTTAAGGAAAAAAAAAAAAAAGGCATTGATACACAATGCAGTAATTTATTCCAGTAGCTCAAACATTAGAGAGAGACTTTAAAGACCAGCATTGTTCCTACTGATATTACCCACAAACATCCTCTTCAGTGTGTGTTAAAACTTGTCTACTGGAGAAAGTGAGGAAGATATCAGTAAAAGAAAGTATGAGACATTGCAGAACAGAAAATTAATTTTAAAGAGAAACTCAAGGAAAAGATGGCTAGGTTTATATTGAGAAATGTAGTCAGACCCCCTCCAGTCCTGGAAAGAGTATAAACACAGGGCTGCAGCCTTCTCTTGAAGCTAATGAGCTGTGCCGAGAAGGAGGGCATGTTTGCAGGGGCAGAGCGCTGTGCCAATGCAGCTCTGCTGTTCCCAGGACCTGCCTCGTTAAGCACTGCCCTGTGTAGGCACATGCTAAATGCTGCTGCACAACCATTGCTCCTCTTACATGTGTCTCTGAGCAGAGATGAACTTCTGTATTTGATTTTAGCATAGCATTCTTGAAATTTGAACACAGAAAACCAGCCAAATAACACAAAAGGTCAAAAGCCAGGAACACTAAGAACCTACTAATTTTTCTATCATTAAAGCACAATTTAAGAAATTCCAAAACACAGCATTTCTAGATTGTTTTTTCCCATCAGTTTTCAATAATGTACATAATGTTGTCACATAGCAAAGATTACTACCATCACACATTATTTGCCAAATAATAATTATTCTGTCTTTTAAATGTGGCTCTTACAGGAATTATTTATAACTGCTTCATCCTGTGACACTGCAGAGCCGTACACGTCACCAGTTTCAGCTGCATCTTTGTCAAGCTATTTTGATTGTGCCCACAAATCTCAGGACTAAATGCTCCAAATAAAGCACTGGCACCTTACTGGTTCTCACCTTTGACTCCATCTGAAGCCCAGTAGAGGATGACTTCCAAATTCCAACCATTAACACAGGAAAATCTTTTATTATCCTGCCTTGTCATTCTCCCCATGACCTGTTAACCACTAACAAGCGGCAGATCCCTAACAAACTCAGAGCAATGTTACAGATGCTGGGGCAAGAACACCTTCAGAAGTGCAATCTGGAAGATGTGGCTGCTTCACTCCTGGGGGGATGATTACATTTTACAGAGTGCCTAACACAGCCCTTGAAGCAGGAGCTAATGACCACTTCAATCAGAGTGCTCTAATTAAAAGGTTATAAAGCCAAGGTCTTTCTTGCCCACCCTTTTCTGAGCCTCATCCCAGCAGTAAGAGCCAGGTGTGAGACACAGAAGGCCATGACCTTACCCTCCAAAGCCTACTTGCACTGATGGCTAGGAATATGTACAGGCAAGAAAGGAATCAGCCTGCACCTCCTCCATGAGCACTCCAACAACTTGGCCATCTCACCAGTTACAGCCTGGAAACGCTGCTCAGCATCCCTGGGAGCAGAGATTGCATCTGCATGATGTGCACACCTGATGTGGCTCCCGGGAAAGGCACGTAGACAAGGCAGAGCTCAGCCCTTCCATTTCCAGAGGCTGGCAGTGACACCTCCCTGCTCAGTCTGCTGGAGCACCATGTGTCCTGCCCTTCGTGCCCACGCTGGAGCAGTTAGACACTTTCACATAAAACCTGCACGCTGCACAGCCCCATTTCAGGGCCAGCCATCCTCATCCTCAGCTCTACACCACCTACACCACACTCCTGATGCCAGGGACCCAAACACAGCACTGTAGCAGCCCACATTTGAACGTGCAGCACCCTAACATGTCATTTTACAGTACAGTTTCAACATCAAGCTTGCTTGACAGGTTGCCAGCCCTGCTTCTGTGTCCCAGGCACTCAGCTCCTCACTCCCTCCACCCACACCTCCGAGGTGCACGCCCTGCCTGCCAGCCATGTGACCAGGGCTCACAAGATTGGTGACATAATCTAGGTTCTAAGTGGATTATTTTTGACTCAACCCCCCCACTCACTGATCTAATTTATAGCATAATAGCACCACAGTTGTACCAACACAGCTCATGGGGCAGGAGCCACAGCCAGGCACAAGCAGAGGGAAAGAACAGCTGGAGCTGCAGGAAACAAGGTTCCTGCAGAGGCCAAGAGCTGTGGCTTCAGAGGTGGCCAAGTGCATGCAGTGTCCCTTTTCTCCCCAAGATCCAGGACATTTTCTTCTAATTAACCAGCAACTGGAAATTAAATTTACATATCTCTGCCTATTTCTAGTGAGGTCTTTTGCAAGTCAGCAATTCTCCTGAGTTAAAGTAATCCACTAATTCTAAGTGGTGAATCCTCAAGGTCCAGAAACTGCTTCTCAAGGTCCAGAAACTGCTTCTAAGGATTCCAAAGGAAGAAACTAAGGTCATGCATTTTTAGATTAATCAATAGCAATAAATTCACTGGTCAGAGGTCCATATCTCTGGTTTGGGATCCACAAAGAGTCAGGGTTTAAACCCACTGTTTTTAAGTAAAAATATCCAAGATCTGTGCTAGCAACAAACTGGGTTGCAGACCTCCCTTATCTGCTGACATTTCTAGCTTTCTAATGTCAGTCTCTCTACTGCTTAAATGTTTAAACAGTTTTTCTCTTTACTGTTCACTCTACAGTTCCATTTTCTTCACACAACTCATAACCTTTCCTGCTGATTCAGGGCTGCAGAGCAGAGTGTGCATGCAGCTCAGAAACTGGATGGGCATAAATATGGGGGTTACATCAGAGATCCTGGCATCACTTGTAATTTAGCCATTTGATACGTTTGACCAACCAAGCTAAAAGCAGCGATTCAAAGAATTTGAGCTCCCTTGCACAGCACTGTCACAGAAGAGCAGTTTGAATTCTAGCCATTCATCAGTCCAAACCAAGCAGGAGACCTGAATCTCCCAGCTAGTTAGAGACATTAATCAGGTTACCCAACAAACCCACGCTTTACAGCATCTTCCTATGCTCCTTGGACACAGTAGCACCAAACCAAGGAAGACAGTGGCTTGAACTGCCTGTCTGACTTAGATCCGAAATGAGCCACAACAGAAGCTGATGGCAAATAGCTAGCCTGCTCACATCCCAACTTCATCCTCCCCCATACTTGCAGTCCAGGTTCCTGGCTACACCAAGCACTTGTCCATGCACACATTTTGAGAAGGAAAAAAGACCACAGCCACTTCATATTGTCAGAGCAGGGTTTGGAATCACATTAACTGAGGATGAGTTCAGATCAACTTCTTAAATAGCTCATCCCTAACCTACAAGGCAATCCCTCTGCACAGCACATAAGACAGGAGCACAGGTAACTTTACTGCTCTGCAGCTCTCAGGCAGCCCCTGAACAAGGACAAGACAATCCAGAAGACAGCACATCTGGCAGAGCTTTCCCAGGAAAAGAAATGCTGCTTCAGTGGAAAAAAAGGCTCAAAATAAACAATAGGCCAGAGAAGGGATAGTACCCAACACAAATGTGGATCAACTGAAATCAGGTGTTGCAACCTAGTACTCTATGGTCAGAATTTCAGCCAAAATTTCTAATCTAGTGCTAATGATTTGAAAAAGCACAGATGTCCACTGCTGTATACCAGCCTGAGGACAGTGTTTGCACAAGCAAAAGTTTAATCTCAAAAAAGAAAAAAAAGAAAAAAAAAGAAAGAAAAAAAAAAGGAAAATATTCCTATTTACAAATTAAAATATCATTTGCATAAACACCATCTGCAGTCACTTCCCCTCCATTAAAACACAGACCTGTCCCTCTGTGCACAGTGGATAGGCCTTTAATAGCTGATGCCTTTATCTTGTTTTGAGTCAGATATGAATGATCTTTACTCAGCACTCTAAATCAGCCCTGAATATACCCTTTGATAGGACTGTTTTTTCTCAATTATATCCATTACTGTTAGTCATCTGCTTCTTTCACTTATTCTGGGTCTTGTCATGTGCTCTTAACAGAAATGGAGTTTTGCCATTGATTTCAGCAACAATAAAGTGGCAAAAAGCATTAGTCACAACACAGCACCATCTGACAGCACCAAATCATAAGCCCCAACACAAATGCTCCTTGCATCCAATTTATTTCTCATTACAGTGACAGAACCAGAAAAACTCAGGCCCTTCCTTCTCCCCCCCTTCCCAGTAGGCTCCGTGCAACGAGAAACTAAACTCTGCATAAGGTCCATCACAAATGTGCCAAAGGATTGTTCTGGGGGATATTGTGGGTGAGGTGTTCCCTATAACAAAGCACTGAGAACCACCTCTCCAACGCACCAATGTCAGGCACGGTGAAAGCTTTCTTGTCTAGCTCTACTCTAACACGCTCATTTGCATTTCACTCCTAAAAATGTAAGTTCTTCTAACTTTTAGATTTTCAAATGCCTAAAGTCAGAAAGTTCATATTTGCTGACTTCAGACCTCTTTTTTTAAATTATAGCCAAAAGAGAGACTTGGCAAGGTACACATAGATTAAACAGTATTTAATAGGCTAGTGCTATACAATGCATAAATTCATACACTGAACAGTACTTTTGTGGGATTAACTGTTATAAAAGGCATTGCCAAAAGTCAAGCCAGCTATGTAGTTACTACTCGAGCTTCCACAGCAGAATTCAGTAGCACAAGTCCTATTCAAATACCCATGTGTATATTGTTCTGTTCCAATCAAAATGGAGATGACTCCATGATTTCAATAACTAAAAATACTTAGGACTTCTGAAGACATGAGTTCAACCCAGGAATTCTTTTCCTCCTGCAGATTTAAGAGTATTTCAACATAAAAGACTTTATTATATATATGGTCTGAACAGAGATTAAGCATTTCATGGGCCTGTTAGAAACAAGTCCAACTGAGACAGTGGTTGCCAGACTACCTAGTCCACTGTAAGTCAAATATCATTGAAGCCTTTCCCTAGAGATTAATTTTCATATTTGGTACATCAGCAGATGTTTATCCAGATATTGATGTTGAAAAAAACAGTTTACTAGTTAAGGAAATTATTGATAAGTTCTGCAAAAATAACTCTGGTGTCACCCCACTGAATTACCTTGGTGGTTTCGGATATTCTTGTGATTAAAAGTATTTTAATAATAACTGTTCACATTGCTTTTCATCTACACACATCTATGTCATGAGTAACAATATTTGCAAAATATGTACAGACTCTTATTCAACAATCCCAAGAAGAGTACAAAGAAGTCTCATTCCATTGGGTTTTAAAAATGAAGTTCAAGCGACTTCACACAAAAATACTGTGACACAAAAAAGCAGCAGAATCTAATCTCAAAGCAGATACATAGGATAAAGATTAAATCTGTGGACAAAAACTTAAAATTGGATTATTTGAAATACTGCTATCCTAAATACTAGATTTAGAAAATAAAAACATACAAAATTTAAAGTGTCCCTGCCCACAGCAGGGGGATTGGAACTAGATAATCTCTAAGGTCCTTTCCAACCCAAACCATTCTATGATACTTATCTATTTAACTTAACATTGCTCCTCATGTTTTTCAGTATGCAAAAGAATTGTGATATTCAGTATATATGTTAAAACTATCCAAAAAATGCATTCCAATTTGATCTGTAGCCCAGTTCAGAAACACATGTAAGATTTGATTTAGTGCACATGGACTAGATTACTGATGTGGTTTAATTCCTGTTATTTACAATTAGAAGAGTTTGACGATAAGTAGAAAACAAATTACACGAGTCTATTACACCCTCCCTCTCACTTACTCCAATGAGTGATTATAATGAGTGTTATAATCATGGAAGATTTAAAGAGATGGACACACAACTGCGCTGCTGGGTCAGCATCCAGAGCCACAACACACACCCCACGTACTGATGAGGGCACATTATATGCAGACACGCTTGTTTGCAAAGCACCGGCACAACACTTCACAGGCCTCCCTCTCTCGAGGCATATTTGTCTGTGTCATTTGTTTGTGGCCCGGCGCCGAGCCCCTCAGCGGGGCAGTGTCACACAAACCAAGCGCAGGACCCGAGCAGATGGTTGCTGATTCTTGGAAGATGATGTGTTCCTGGAGCTGGCATTCAGTGTGCATTAAAGATCACTTGATTTCACAGAAATTTGGTCTTGCATTGTTCATTAGGCTGCCATAGATGTTTAGCACCTCACAGTTAGTTAGAAACAGCTTTATTCCACAGTTGTGTTCCATAATCTCACTTTTCCTCTCCCTTATTCTTTTCCTAAACAACCCAAACAACTTTACCTATATATAACACTGGACCTGGGGAGTGTAGAGCTAGGACATGGCCACTTTGAACCATGCAGATTCAAATCAATTTGGTAGAAGTACTATTCTTTTTGGACACTATTCATGCTAGAAATCAAGAAGAATCCACAAGAATCTGGTAATTATAAGAATCTGAAAATTATCCACAGAATCCATAAGTTAGACCTCTTCTAAGAAGGGAAATTATTAGGCAATATTTCAACTTGATTATCCACAGGAAAATTGTTGATATAAAGATTTTTACTTGAGCAGAATCAAGTTACATGGCTTTTAAAAGGAGATGAAACCAATTAAAATGCATTAATATAGCCTATTGATACATATCTATACTCTTAAGCATTCACTATACTAAAGCTGTAACTTCAAGAACCTCATATTGAAAACCTTTGGGATAGTATCTCTGAGGCAGATTCCAGAGGGCCAAGTTTTTTCTTTGGAAATTGGCTAATCCAAATAGCTCTTTTAATTAGCTATTTAATTTGTATTTTTAAAATGCACTCCAGTAACATACTTGATTATCACTTTTGTACTAGAACAAGGTACCACATCTTAGGTTCACAGCCAGCACATTGGGATTTTTCTAGAAAATAAGAGTAATGTTTTTCAGAGAAAAACTTCCAGCCATCTAGTCTTGGATTTGGCATGGTTATGAATCTGATGAGCTTCATTCAGAAATATTCATCCTTCACTGAACTAAGAAGACCATTCATTTCTCAGCCCCATCAAATAACCAGCTGATTTTGTTCTATTACCTACTGAACATTTCTACTTCCCATACGAAGAGCTAAACTTGCCATTGAAATAGAGGTACTCAGTAAAAATCAGACACATTGTCTAATGAGTCAGTGCATGGCCCATTTCAGCTGATGCCCTGCCTATCATTTCACATAACTGAAATGCAAGGCACTTTGTGCTGAATATATTTAGGAATATAATACACAATCATATCTGAATCCTGATTCATGGCAATAATGGGAGCATCCTTTTTAGTCATTTCTTTCAATCAATCTGCATACTAAAGACTCTTTTCAAGATTTTAACAGTGAAAAAACCCAGGGTGAGGAGTCATGGCCCCTCGGGGTAGCACTTCAGAAAGCATATTCCAGTACCAAAACCCAACCCTTTCTGTTCAAATGCCAAAAATCAGGCATGTGCAGAGACAAAAGGGGGATGGAGGGAACAAGGCCTGGGCTGCATCTGCCCGGTCTAAAGTTGACTTCCTGGTTTTCCTTCAGGAACTCCAAAAGGAGTTTTTCCTTTTTTGTCTGAACAGATTTTTCTATCACCAGAGCCAGCCTGAGCTAGTACTGAAATTACTGCCAAGGCCATCACTTAACTGGATCAGGCTGCAATCCATTACTGAAACAAATATTGCAAGTGAACTTGATAGATCAGCTGTTTAGCTTGTTGCTTCGACTTCCCAAGCAGCTGCAGCTCTTCCCAAACTCACTGTATTGATTTTCTGACAACCAATGTCACTACAGTGAAATCATGATGAAACAGCAGATAAGAAAGCAAGAGCGCCAGATCAGCAACAACAATTCCCACAACACCTTAGAAATAATAGGAGTGTTCAGGAAGCCAGCTGTTTTTATTTAAAAAAAAAAAAAAAAAAATGGAAATACAGGGCAAAATGCTGATTCCTTTTATATCAAGAACCCTAGTTTCAGTGTATGAGGTCATACTAAATTCCTGCTGGGACCAAAAGTGTTCCTGTGACCCTAAATCTCCATGTCACGTGTAATTTGTAAACACTACCCTTGCTGCCTGGGCACAGATTGCTGTAAAACTCTGTGTGAGAACAACAGTGAAACAATTGCCTAGCAGAGATGTTGCTGGGAGGTGGCACAGCTGCAGGCTGGTGAAGTGCTGGGGCATGCACTGCTCTGCACTTGGCTGCAAAGCGTGCAGCTTCCAGGGGCACCCAGGGCAAGATGAAGTGTCAGTGACTGAAGCAAGCCAAACCCCAGAAACAAGGCAAGGCTAAAACAAAATTCAACACACCTGGAGGCAATTATTAGGTATTTCAATTCCATTTTAGGCTGGGGGAGGATACACTTCAAAGACTGCTCAGCCTAACAGAAGGGAACATTGTCACAACGCAATATGCTTTATCAAAACAAGATGACACATCTCTACAAAAAGTATATTTGCACCTCTTTACCTAGCCTCTCTTGCAAATCTATACTCTGACATGCCATCCCTCAATTCCCAGTTCTAGTCTTCAGAAATTTATTTTGAGTCTGCTGCTGGATAAGCTCTTGCCATTAGGTGTAAAAATCAAACTTAACTCCATTCTCATTCTTCAGATACCATGTCTTCAGTGGCCTGCTCCTGCTCCACTTGTTCCCCAAATGCTTAACATTAGCATAGAAATGCTTCCTCGAAATTACCTTAGTTCCTTTTTTTACTTAAGAGGGGTTTATGTGAAAACTAAATGAGTTAAAACCATATTCTAATCCTAATGCAATAATACTTTTTAGTAATCATAGGTTTTTTAATTAAGAATATGTTACATCAGTGAACTAAATTACCCCTGTGTCTCACCACATCCTGGTCCTCCAGCCACTGAACAACCTCTTGCACCACCAGCCCTGACCCTGAATGTATTCATCACATAGGCCAAGCCTGGATATTTGGAATGCAAATATATGCACAATTAGCAACATTGCTGGACCATTTTAAAAACCTTCTGAAAGCACGTTCTTAAGCGATTCACTGTATTTTATGGCTTTTTTTCTCACACTGGCTCAAAAATCTTGCTTGTTCTCAGGGGATCAGGAGAGAAACCAAGAGCTCTTGGACACAGGCTCCCTATCTGGCACAGAGCCCTGTAAGCTGCTCATGACTGTTTTAAGTCCTAATTGGCCCAATCTGGGGGCAGATCTGGGGGTCAGAAACCCCCAAAATTGTCCAGGAGCAACATGACCTGTTCCACCCATCCTCACCACAGCCTCTCTCCACAGAGAAGCTTCACTTAGAAAGAAATGTCACACACAAGCCCCGAGCTGCCTCTCCCAGGCCACACTGCCACTACAAGAGTTCAGATTTTACGGCTAAGTACATGAACAATGAAGGGGAATAGATCTGCATCTGTGATGTATCCAGCGGCCTGAAAAAATAGAGTTCTGTACATACATAATGATGCCAGTGTGCTGCATTTTTGTCACTACTACAATCCAATAAATGCCAGAAATACATTGCTTTCACTGAAGCACCAGAAAGCCAAGTTAGAAACAGTAATAGCTTTGTATAATGACGTATTTACTGTTTGTGTTAGAATAACCATATGTCAAACAAACTTTTTAGACAATAACATGGCCTGTTGTGCCCAATATGTCATCATCTCCTCACTGCCCACTTGTTCATCAATCCCCAGAGAACCCAGCACAGCCTTGTACCAAAGGATGCTAGAGCATTCTCTAATAGTCACTGTGGGTAGAGGAAGTTTATTCACCATCTGAATAGCATGGGATACCCATCCTTCTCCCTCCAAGCCCACCCCTTTAACATGGAAGCAGATTGTCAATCACCAGCAACCTCCAAAATCCTCTGATTTACAGATAAATCAGAAAAGAAATAAGAGAAGGCATTTTGATTTAACTTCAGTAACCTAATGCAGAGCTGCTGGGAATACTTTAGGTAATTGTCTTAATTACAGAACAGAAGTACTAACTAAACAGTTATGAGGGGTTTTTTTTAAGCACAAACCATTTTAAATACATCATCCACCTGCGTGCATTTAGCCACTCTTTCTCTAAAATTGTGTTTAGATTTTTCATTTCTTCCACTTCACCTTCCCACGGGGATAAATTCAGCAGCTACCCAAAAGGCTGTTACCTGTTGCCTCTATACCTAAGGCAAGATAATCCAAGGCTTACGTGTGAGAATAATTTATGTCTATTGCTTTGACCAGGAGTTATGGCATATAGGGATGCACATCCACAGTGCTCAGAGCAGACAGTAGGACTTCAGCTGTGAGCCCACATACATGCATTTTCTCAGCATCTCCTATACAGAGACTGATAAGTGAAAATGAGGAGCCATTACGAGATGCTGTACCAAGATCTGAAGCCTGCAGTGAGGAAAAGTCCATTGATTTTTTGATATGATTTAAGGAATCTGTCTAAGTATAGTTTACAGGCTGTGCCACAGTCAAAGCCAGCAATTGTGAAACGTTCAACTTCAAAATAATTCTTCATTCAGATGGAAGTGACAAAGATAAATGGCTGTCTACCACTCAGAGCAAAGCACTTACCCAATTATTCATTATGAAAGGACTAATTAAGCAACAGGAAGCCTGATCACCGTTCTGAATGAGACAGGAGCGAGACAAGAGCTCACCTGTGCAGGAGGCATGAGAGTTCAGGACAGACATGTCCATTTCAGAAAGAAGACAACGAGAAACAGACACTTTCTGTAATTCATCTGTGACTACAGGCATGCGACAGGACCAGTAGATACATCATCTCCGGTAGATACACTAAAGGACTCCGCATTGAACCCCAACAAGACATAAAAATGGCGAGGAAACACATGCAAATTTTTCTGTAGGTACATATCTGCAAGAAACCATCAGCTCTGAAGCCTCTCCTTCTGTTTAGGAGATCTGCCTGAGCACTGCACGTCCCTGAAGAGTGGACACACACAGGTGTGCTCAGGTGTCCGGAGCCCAGCAGGAGGTGGTGCCTGTGGCAGCCCAGGGTGCTCTGCAGGGCCCCATGGCACACACAGGAGCCAAACGCCCTTACAGCATCAGAGCACCGCCAGAGCCTGAACCCCGCACCCCAACCCCCCAGACAAACAAAAAAATCACATATAACACCTCTGCACACGAGTTTTCTTCAAGCTTCAGCCTCTCCCGCTCCCAGCCCAAAACAGCCCTCCCAGAGCGCAGCAGGCTGATGGTGCCCATCTCCGGCACAGCTCAGCAGCCGGCGCTCCCGGAGCAGCTCCATCCTCGCAGACCAGCCTGGCCGAAGGGTGTCCCAAAGCCACAGCCACCGCCACCCCCTGCGTGCCCCCTCGCAGCGCAGCCGCCCCGCCATGGCTCACCTCGCGGCTCCTGCACGGTGAAAGTCACCTGCGTCACTCCGGAGAGCCATTCCCTGCTCCGCTCGAGGTCCTCCTTGGCCCCAGCTCGTGCTGTTCCATGTGTTCCATCAGCTCTTCACCCTGAGTCGTGCCCGAGGCTGGCAGCCCCACCATCTGTCCCCACGACTCGGGACACCGCTCGGACACCTGCCCTCGGGCTCACAGCGGGCACTCGGAGCCTGCCGCGGCCCTTCCATCAAAGGTGCTGCTGGCAAAGCTCCATCACCCCCGAAAGCAGCTCCTCTCCTGCAGTTATCCTCCCCGGGGCCCACCCCGGGAGAGCTCCTTCAGCAGCTGCCCCTGCGCGGCAGAGGGCACAGAGCAGACCTTGCTTTCCATCTCGTTTTGCCAAAAAACTGTTAGCTGTGTGCGAGGGGAAAGCGTTAACGACCCAACGACTTTCAGGTGTTCGTTTCTGCATCAGGAGTTAACATTCCTCATTAACACCTGCGCGGCTCAGCCTCCCGAACGCCAGCGGCTGCCTCTCTAGTACATCAGATACAATATTTCTCATTTAAAGTGAAATAAAATGCGGGGGGGCTCGTGGGTGTGTAAATTGTGTCCTGGGATGAGGGTTCCTGGGTTAAAGTAACACAGCAGGTATTGTCTGGGCAGCACCCACAACACTGCACTTTTATACTGTGTGTTTTTACCTCTGCTCAGTCTGAAAGAACATGTAACTAGGGATCAGATGTTAAACCTACAAAACCAAAGTGTTATGGTCAGCACTGGCTGCTGTGTGCTTATCGCCCCAGAGGAATAATTTCTCACTGCTTCATCAGCAGAAAGACCCGCAGTGTCTCCAGCCGCCCCCGTATGGTGTTGGTGGGGTCTGATGGAGCCATCACACCAGAGAACCATTCAGGTTCCAAAGACCTTTATGATATCAAGTTCAGCCACTAACCCAGCACTAAGCCGTGTCCCTGAGCACGACATCCACATGTCTTTTCAATACCTCCGGAGTCGGAGACTTGACCACTTACCTGGGCAGCCTGCTCCACTGCTTGACACGCCTTTCAAAGTGATGAAATTATGCCAGATATCCAATCTAAACCTTAAATGATGCAACCTGAGCCCATTTTCTCATTTCCTATCACTTGTTACTCGGGAAAAGAGAGATCAAGCAGATACAAGGGTCACCTCTAAACAGGTCACCACTCAACTGACTAAGTTAGTACACCTAAAACACCTTGAGTGTGCAAGGTGTCTGATTTTAGTAAATTGACCAAATAATGTGAGATCTGAAGGGCTGATCCCAGACCAGCACAGCAAACATACATAGGAACCACCAGTGGCAAAGAAGCAAATAATGAAAGCTGCCAAAAGTGATTCTGAAAGTTACATAAACACTAAATATGTCACTTTTCCATTTTATGTCTCCCATGATAAACTGTTATGAGACATGCACATGGCTTGAAACAGATAATTGTTGATAACCCTGACTGGTGGGAGAAGGAACCATCTGGCAGATGGAAAACAAGAAGGTGCTGAGAATTCAGCAGACTAGGGGGCCTGCGAATTTATGCATAGAGGTCTGCAGAGAGGAATATTTAGACAAAAGTTCGGCAACTCTGTTTCTATCTATACACAAAACAAACTGGAACATCAAAACTATCCAAATAATTACGAAAATTATCCCTGTTTGAAATTCATCTTGGAAATTTGAGGAAAATCAGTGAATCTTAACTGTGAACTTAGAAGTGAGTAATTCTTTCTGCATATCATGATTAATCACAAATGGTTACAGCACATAGCATCACCACATTTCATCTTCTATCCTTCAGGTTTCTATCCTCGCTGCTTTTAACATGCAAATGCCTTTATTCATCCTCTCCTGACCTTGCTGCGTGGTATCATTTGTTTCTTTCAATTTCCCTTAACAGTATTTCTTTCTTCCTATAGCAGAGAAAGAGCAACTTCTGATAAGCCCCGCTTTGTATTCCTTTCCTTTCTTCTAAGTGAATTCCTTTTTCCTCTGCTCTCCTCTTTATCCCTCCTGGGTAGAACAAGGGACATTGCTGGATGCAGGCAGCGTTCTAATTGTGAATCCACATTTTTCCACTGAGATCACTACTCATTAGCTCCTTTGCTGCTGACCCTTTGCAACAGCTGAGCTGCAGCCAACATCAACTGCAGTTAAAGGGAAGTGAGGACATGACAGTAGTCACAGGCAAAACACAAAATTAATACATTTATGTAACATAATTCGTGATTTTGGGGCTGGTTTTGCTGAAGCATCGTGGGTCACCACAAGGATCCCATAGCACTGAGGTTGCTCAGGAGTCTGTGCAGTCTCTGTCCTTGCAAGTTTCCAAGACCCACCAGGATAAAGCCTGGAGCAGCCTCGTTTGATCTCATAAGCTGACCCTGCTTCAAGCAAGGGGTTGGACCAGAAACCCCCACAGGCCCCCTCCAATATGAATTTATGAGGCCATGATTTCCAGAGGCACCCTGAAATGTAACTCCCACTGACTCCTGCATAGTATTCCCATTCCAGTGAAAATGGCACATGCAGATATTCTTGAAAATCCCACTTAAATCTTACTAGAATCTTCAGATTCCTTAATACTGTATCTGTAGAGCCCCTTCCAGTTAGCAACTTCCACTTCAACTGATGCTGTTACAAACAGGTTGCTCAGCAGGTCCTTCCTCGTTCAGGCTGCTTTGCTAATCATTTTTCATTTGGGGAGTTCCTGCAACCCCATTTTCATCTTGTTCTTCAGCATGAAAGTCCTATTTCCATTCAAATGCCATCAGAATAATGCCATTATATCAACACAGAAGTTTGTGGTACCTCATACTAAAGGACCTGCAGACTGTGCTGGCTACTCACCAATTATTCTGATAGGAACAAAGAGGTGGTAACCACCACTCAACCTCAGTTCCCTTCCCTTCACCCTGTTGGTAACAAACATATTCCTGTCTCGGGCAGTGGACACCAGAGAGCTCACCCACATCAGTTGGTGTAAATGGGTCTCTCACATACAGAAGTTTCTTCTGTGAAGAAATATGCCATATATTTTTACACATATTTTACAATTTCATGTTTCACTGCAGAAGCAGTGATTCTTTAATCCCAATTCTCCCATTTGCAAGGCCATTAATATTATGATTTCTTTTTCTCATAGCTTTCATGGTGTTGATGTGTGAGGAATGCCAGCCCTTTGTGGATCGAGGGAAGATGGGACACCTTACATTTTGCACTGATTCTCAATGAATTTGCATTGATCCAAACCCTAAACAGTCAATAACAGAGGCCTATTCTTGTGATCCTTTCATGATCTCATGATGAGCCCCAAGCTGCAAATCAAAATAAATACAAGGAAATTTTACAACTTGCAAATACAAGAGTCTGTGTTGTACCAATTCTATGCATTTCTTTGCAGAAATACCTTAAGAAGGTATGAAGAATCATGAATGCTACAACAGCCAGGAGCCATTATTTAGATGTTAACAGTACCCATTTGTTTCCAGGGAACCCAAATAAACCAGATAAACCTCATTTTTTACTTTAAATGTGTGCAAGATAAGGAGCATTGCTGAAATGTTATTCCATGTACTTTTTAATTATAAAACATGCACATTTTTGTAAGATCTTGCTCAGGATCTCTGATACAAAATGCAAACCCTATGTACTGACTGCCAGGACAACCAGCAGAAAGCACTGACAGTCGAAGTTGGATACATCAATGGCAAGCAGCCTCACACTCACTTAGAGCCTCCAAATTAAATCTGCTTACCTTATTCATATGCATCATTCCAGCAGAGTAATATTCATACAACACCTTTAATTGAAATGGCAGTAGAGTAAGAACATTTTTGATCCATTTGATGAAGTAACATAACACAGGCAGCATTTGCCCCATGTTCAGTCTGCTCCCGCAAAGCAGCCCTGCACAGCTGGGCACAGCTGGCGTTCACTGCTCCAAAGGAGCCCATGCCTGCAATTATGGGATGCACAGGAGCAAAGCTGGAACACTGACTCTTAGACCACCCCTTGCAGTGTGCAAGGACTTACATTAAACACTTTCATTCTAAGGGACACTTAAAACACATCACCAACAATGAGAAATGAAGGGGGAAATAATCTCACTACTTTCCTCAAGGCTACAGGATGAAAAACATTTGTTTCGGGATTGCTTATAACCACCAGCATTTCACCTCCGAAGACCCAAGTCCTAATCATAATGGAAATACAAGGTTTGTGGGTTTAAATTATGTTCCTCATTCCAGTCAAGATATGAAGTTTAATGCCCAACAAATTACAAAGTGATTGAAAAAATAAGGGACTTCCTCCTTTTGTTAAGAAAGAATGAAAGATACTTATCTAACCTTTTTTTCATTGTCAGCTCTGATGTTAGCAGTAGCAACTTGCACACTTTTACACATCTTGTGGTTTAGTTGATTCTGTGAAAGACAGAGGGTTTTCCTGTTTTCATGCACCGAACGATCATTGCAATTTACCTCACTTGCACAATGTTCTGGATTTGTTCACAGCAGAAAGCAACACACAGTTGCCCATTGGCCTTTCTCTTCCATCAAACCAATGTTCCAAGTCTTCAGAACTGTCTCCCTCCCATGCAACTGAGTGCACCCTGTACCTTGTTCATGCTATTGATTCTTCACCAATACAAGCATTAGCTTCAGCTGAAGAAGCACACTGTAATTATTAAATCAGACAGAAAGCAAATCCAGGACTACTTTCAAGTGTAAAAGTGAAGTTTATTCTGACCACAGCTAGCTGTCCCTCCTCACAAGAGGAAAACTGTTTTGTAACCATGCCCTTCATCTTTCTGATATCCTATTTTTTCCTGTAATTTTCCACATTTAAACTTTTTTTCTACTCTGTTTGGCTTGTTAAAGTTCCTCTAATTGTTTCCTGAATATAAAAGAGGGCTAAAAATGGTCTTTTAACTGCCAGTTGTTCACATACATATTTAATAGAGCTGCATTAAACATAGGGCTTAGCCCGCCAGCATTTTACACAAGCAGGGTCCCATTCACTCCTCCTGAAGCTTTACCCAAATAAAAATGCTGTCCTTTATTTTCACAAAATGAGCATTGCATCATTTCTTCAGTTTACCAAAACACACCAGAGTACAATTGTACAGTATGTTGGGTGATTCCCTGCTGCAATGTAGTAGGTGGAGCTCAAATTATGGACCAGATTCAGATGTTGTAACTCTACTGGCAGTGTTCGTATCAGGAAAGTGAAGCAGATGCTTGCAATGCACCATTATTAGAAGAGCAGCAAGTGCTCTCTCAGAATGGCAGGATGAGCTTTTTAATATAATTAGAATCCAAAGGAGATTTTTGGAAGCTAAGTCAATTGGACTCATCTGTTTCACACTCCCAGAGGCAATCAATTCCTGTTTACTTTACTCATCCTGAAAACTTTTCCAAAAAAAGACCAAGGAGGTCTGCACACAAAAATGACCGTGCTTCAGCTCCCAAAATCCAAAGAGCTTTTGCTGTAACATGCTGTGGTGAAAAATCCCTCTCTAGAGACCTCAGCCGAGGTGGTGGCAGCGTCCCAGCCCAGCAGGCAGCTGGGCTGGTGTCCCCGCGGCAGCTCCAGAGGGGCTCCCAGCTGCCACCCGCCCCCCATGCCCCGAGCAGCGCTGCTGGAGCACACACAGGGCAGTGCAGTGGGGAGCAGGCAGCTTCAGAAAGCAGGCGTGGAGAAAAAGCAGGCACCATGCTCTACAAGCAGGTCAGATTTTCAAGCACTGCTCCAGGACACATCAACCGAAGAAAATAAAAGCCCCACGGGGTACAGTGCAAAGCCAAACATCCAAAATCCACTCAGCACTGCATCGAACATGTACGGTGGGAACACAAAACGCCTCATTCCACAACATCACAAGTACCTTAATCTGTATTTTAAATACCAAATTAACTATCCCTCCCGGTTCTAGCACTGCTGTCTGGGATCTGGGAATACATCCTAACAGGCCAATTAAAAAATCTCCCATTGCTAGATTTTATCTTATTTCACTGATGGTGAAAATGAGCTGAGGGAACCAACATGTAATGCAGTCATTCAGCAAGTGTATAGGCAACCTTATGCAATAATCTTTTAACTAGTTTATTAAATGTGTTTCCTTTTCAGAATAAATTCAACATCTAATGCCAAAATTTCATCAAGAACTCAAAAGCTTAGTAGCCAGTTATCAGCTGTTTAACTTAAGAGTTACAAGAAATAGACATATTACACATCACTAAAATTTTCACACATACACCCACACATACACGCACACTTATCAGCATCCTGTTTATATTAATTTATTTTCACAAATCGATTTCCTTTTTCCTACTCATACTCTTCACATTTTCTGAAGGCACAACACCCAAATAGGCAATGTAAAATGTACTTCCTGTAGAAAAGTCTGTTGTCTCCTAAGAGAACAGTTTGGCAAAACCACGTTTGTTTAAAAACTCAAGTTCCAAAATGAGCCTTCAAAGAGCAGCAGAGAACACCAAGATTAAAAACTACTTAGGGTGTCTGCACTTTTCATATGCAACACACCACTTAACCTTTAATAAATCAGGACTTTTTCCAAGAAATTACAAAAGCAGAAGTAGTAAAATCTTTTTTTTTTTTTTTTTCTTTTTTAATCATCAAGTTTTAACGATGGGACAGACTCTAGGCAGAGCTCCCAGAAAGAGCCAGACCACCATCTGGCTCCATCACAGAGCAATGACAATTCACAGGCAATGAGTCTCCAACCAGCGCTCTGAAATCAAACGCTGGGCTGGCTCCATAAAAGCTCTATTACAGCCATGAACACACAGCTGTACATTTCCTCCCTCTTCATACATAAATATACCCTCGGACACAGACAAAGGGAAAAAATAAATCATTTTATGCATTTTTCTATGCTTCCCTGTTATGCCTGTTACCAATCAATGTCAAGAAATATCTTACATATCTTATGTTTTGTTAGCACTATAGAATATATATAATATATATAAATTTTTTTTCATACATGCTAATGTTTCCAGTATGATAAATGTCTTTTTAAATCCTGCATTTCTTGTCACGCTGTAGATCCACTTCTATTTGACAGTGACTCCTGGACATACATGTCAAGACAAAAATAAATACTGCCGTGATGGCAAACGTTTTAAAACTCTTAGGACACTAATACAGTGGCACTTGAAAGACTTTTAAAATACAACAGAAAAGACAATAGTTAAATAGAAACCTGCTTTGACACAGCCATAAAACCTGCACTACACTTGTGAGACCTGTATTTGTTTCTGCAAGAGCAGCTCCTAATCTTTGAACACGTCAAATGTTGCACTCCAGCCCTCCACCCATACCCTTTAAGATGTCCACGTTGTTATTTTAAACAAGCATCCCCTCCAGCTGTACATAAGCAACACTGTATTTCCCAAACAATTGAGGTAATTATAAAAATGAATATCATTTATTATTTTCTTTTATTACTATCATGTCTGAACATTTGCTTTCATACAAAAGTCTGATTTTCAGCACTATGTTTTCCAAGGGCATCCCCTCCACACCAAGGGAGATAAAGATGTGTTAGGAATTGTGCAAGAGTTTTTGTTACCGTCTTCAAACCCACAAGAACTTCATGAACACGATTTTGGTACAGAATAACTGCCTGGCGTTTTAGAGAAGGAGGAAGGGGCTTTACACATATTTTCAGTTCCACTTGATTTTTCTTTTTTTTAAATCACATCTAACCCAATGCAAGGGGCAGGTAATAAACAAAGCAAAACAAAAAACAAAACAAAACAAAACAAAACAAAAAAAAAAAAAAAAAAAAAAAAAAAAAAAAAGGAAAGAAATCCTCACATTACTGTATGTTACCCTTCAGCAGTCTTTGAAGGAAATCGGAAACCAGGCTGCCTTGCCCGGCTCCCTCCCTCCTCCAAGGCAGCCGGAGCGGCTCCTCCGCCCGGGGCTCAGCCACCCCCGGCGGGCGCCGTGCCCCGTCACAGCCGCGGCTTCCTGAGCAACGTTCTGCTGAGGTCCTTCACCTCCTCGGGGCTGCCCACCCGCTCGTAGCCCAGCAGGGCCATGGGCTGGTGGCAGTACTCCTCGACCTGCTTGATCTGCTGGTAGCTGAGCGCAGTCCTCCAGGCACTCAGCGCCTGGGTGGCGTTCCGGGCCGACACCACGAACGGCTTGGACGAGTAGCCGGGGCCACTGGTCATGTTGAGGGCGAACTTCTCCATCTCCGGGCTGACCGCCAGGTTCACAAAGCCGTACACCTGCCGCAGGGTCTTGATGGGCTCGACCACCAGGTCCTCGTAGCGCACGGCCATGTAGTTGCCCTGGAGCCAGTCAGGGGGGTGCAGAGCAGTCTGCAGGGTCTTGACCATGCTGCTGCAGATGACCTCCATGGCACCCAGGGCATGGTAGTCCGAGCCGCCCCCCCCCTCCTTCTTCCCGCCCAGCTTGTGGCCAGCATCAAGGAAGGGCATGCGGTGGATGTGCGGGTCCCGGCTCCTCACCACCTGCAGGCTCTCCCGGATGAGGCCGTGCCGGGACTTGATGCGGGAGCTGGCGACGGCCCGGGGGTCCCGCACCAGATGGATGACTTTGAGGTCCAGGGTCGGGTCCCGCATGAGCGGGGCGAGCACGGCCAGGTCGAAGACACGCACGCCCTTGATGACCAGAGTGCGGTACTTGTGGCATTCCTCCTGGAAGCGGCTGAGGCGCTGCGGGGGACACTTTTTGCACACCCGGTCGTCCACCATGCCCACCACCTCCTTGCGGTAGGCCGGGCAGAGGGGCGAGGAGCAGATGACCTTGTTGGTGGCCGCCCCGAAGATGCCGAGCGTGGTGAGGTTCTTGCCGGCGCCCGCCGTGCTGTAGAGCTGGAAGACGGAGAGGTCGCATCGGTACAGGGAGCTCAGCATGTCGCGGGCCGCCCCTTGCAGCGAGACGGCGTCACCGGGGTACAGCTTCTGCCAGACGTGCCACACCGGCTCGTAGAGGAAAAAGACCTCGGGGTTCTGGTTGAAGAGCTCCCCGAAGAAGGAAGAGCCCGAGCGCCAGGTGGTGAAGACATAGACCAGCTGCCGCCGGGCGCCCGCCGGGCCGCGGCTCCCGGCCGGTGGCGGCGGCGGCGGGGGCTGGTGGCGGGGGGCTGCCGGGGGCTCCCCGCAGCGCCGCGGCTCCCGCCGCCACTTGTACTCCAGCAGGTTGAGCGCGGCGAGCAGCAGCAGCAGCGCGTAGCCCAGGCACAGCGCCAGCGCCTTCCGCCGGCACACTTTCATGCTGGGCGGCGGCGGGGCCAACTGTTGCTCAGCGCCCCGGCGCCCCGGGGCCCGCGGCGGGCAGCAGGGCGCGCCGCCCCCGGCGCCGTCTCCCGGCCGGCCCCCCGCGCCCGGCCCGCATAGCGCAGCCGCCGCGACGGCCCCGCCGCCGCCCCCGCCCCCGCCGCTGCCCTACTTAGCAGCGGCGCGGCCGCCCGCCCGCCCCGCTCTTCTCCCGCGCCGCCATCGCCGAGCGGCCGCGGGTGCCGCCGCAGCGCAGCTCACGGCGGCCGCCGGGCCGAGGACGCGCCGCGCTCCGCTCCGCTCCGCCCCACAGCGCGGGGCGGCAGCGAGGGGCGGGCGGGGGCTGCACCGCCCCGCCGGAGCGCATCGCTGCCCGCCCCGCACCGCTCCCCGCCCCGCCCCCGCCGCGCTGCGAGAGCTCCGGTGCCGCCGGCGCCACCGAGAGGCGGCCCCGACTGGCGGCTCCCGCCCCGCGCTCGCCATTGGCGGCCCCGCCGCCCGGCCTCGCTCTGCAGCGCTCTTCCCGCTCCGCCCGGCCGCCTCCGGAGAGAACCCGGACCGATCGGCCCCGGCCCCGGCCCCGGCCCCGGCCCCGGCCCCGGCCCCGGCCCCGGCCCCGGCCCCGGCCCCGGCCCCGGCCCCGGCCCTGGCCCCGGCCCCGCACCGCCGGAGTGTGGCGGCCGCTTCTGGGAGCGGTTCTCTGCCGAGGCGCTTCCGTCAGTCCTGCCCTGGCCGGAGGCTCCTCAGCGGGTACCCCTCGGACAGCGGAGCTGCGCCGGTAACGGGAAAAACAGGAGAGGGGAAAAAGCCATGAAAGGCCTGAGAGGGGTCCGGGCCCAGCCCCGCCGCCCTTAGCTCGGTCTGTGCAGAAACTCGGAGCTCTCAAACGTTCTCCAAAAACATTCAGAAAGAAACCCTCACACTGGATCTTCCTGACAGAGCTCAGCACAAATCGATCCGCCCGCAGTCACTCACGATGTTTTTACAGCCGGTGCCCGGTCACCGGGCGCCCCTTCGGTCGGGGCCTGGCCGGAGCGCGGTGCTGCCCCAGCCCTGCCCCGGCCCCGCTGCTGCCGCCCGCCCACGCCAGCAGCGAGCCGGCAGCTGGCCGGCCACGGGCCCCGAAACTCCCTGCCCCCGCTGGGAATGAGAGCGGGCAGGGCTTTCTCCTGGCTCCTGTGTCCTGCAGCCACCGCGCTGTGTGAAGGGCACTGTCAGCAGTGGTGCAGCTCCGGGCAGCACCGGTGCTTTGAAGACGACCACGTCCTCAAAACGCGCCTGAAAACGGCACGGAGTGCGAGTCGCGGGTGGGTAGCGCACTTGTGGGACTCAGGCTGCCCGATGGGACAGTGGGACACAGGCAATGCCCAGTGACTATGTCAAGGCACTGTCTCAGCGGTTTCCTCCTTCCCCGACGGAGCTCGGAGCACTCCCGGGCTGCTCACGAGTTACAGAAGCCTTTGGCGACTCTCCTGTCCATTGCCCTCGCAGCAGTGCAGCCTTTCCCACCATGCACAGGACATACACGGCCTCCTCCCAGGGCTGCCTGGAGCTGCTGGACGGCTGCACCTGGCTCAGACCAATCCCTCCACAACAGATGACACTTACGAGGTTTTGCTGGAACGTTTATTAACAGCACGGATCTGACACTGCAGCAAAAGCTTTTACACTCAGAGAGTGGATAAAGCACAAATTCACCCGGTGTGTGTCTTGCCTAGTAGCACACTAATAAAGGCAAGAAAACAGTACAAGAGGGTGAAGGAGCTAAACGAGTAAGCAATCTTCATATTCCTCATCAAATACTTCTCCCACATTTTCTACAGGAATACTAACAGCCAAGCTCCCTTTCTGGAAAAGCTTCTAAGTCCCTTCCAGCCTCAGAGTGAAGAGTAAAATCTGTAGCAGGAGGGCTCCTCTCTTCCCTGCTTGCTCCTCCGAACCTTGTCAGGGCAGGATGGCAGCGGGACAGGAGCACGGAGCTCCCCTGGGGTGAGACACCAGTGCCACCCACACGTCGCTGCCCCGGCTGCAGCCATCAAACCACACAGGCCAACCCAGAGCCGTGTCACAAGCTGCCAGTGACGCTGGTGGCAGTGCTAAAATGTCACTGTGACTTTTCATACAGAAGTAATTTGTTAATAGCAGACTTTAAATAACCACTAAATATTCAAGAAAAAGTCTCTATTTCATCAAAAGTGAGGGGGGAGGGGAAGTCACTTTTTTAACCTGCAGCGCTCCAGAGGAAGTCTTTAAAGCCACACTGTGTACAAATTATTTGTATCTAGTTGGCAAAATAAACGTGAAGTTTAAACCTGACGAGCTTAAAACGATTGACTTGTAACTTTTGCAACACAGTCTCTAGGGAATAATAATAAACCTCTGGAGCAACTTGTAGCATAAATGTCTTGCAGTTATTTTGTTCTTTAGTTCTAATCCCTGAGTTCTTCACATACAAGTTCTCTGTTTATATCCTTTTTATAAAGGTTCACATCAAATATTTATTTGGCTTTCCGTGCTCACTACAGATGAAGTGATGATCACCTAGCTAAAGCAGAAATGTTTCTTTTTCATTCTGGAATGGTCTGTAGTAGCATCAATTAGTGTATATTACATGATGAATGACAACGGCAGTGCTGAAACACTGGAGTTCATAAACCAGTATCTCCAGCCACTATTGTTCTGCAGCGCTAATGCAATAAAGGACAGAGACTACAGGGAGCAAAACCAATTCATAGCAGTGAAAAATCATTAAAATACCATGAAGTTCAAATTAATGCCTTCTTTCCATTTCACTTGGTTGAAGAGAGATATGAAATTTTCTGAAAAAACCTACAATGCCAGTTCCAGTTCTTACACCATTTAAAATTTAGCGAGCAACAAATAAAGATAAGCAAACATGAACTGCAGGTATAACATTTGAAATGCTAAAACTAATCAGTAAATCCAAACATTAAAAGCTGTAATTGGATTCTGCACCTTCCCTGCTGTTACACAGTGGTTACATCTCTCTGAATCAGTGAGTGCAGAAGTACTGACAGCAGTGCTGCCTTCATCAAACTGCACCACAAGGAAAACCCAGGGCCCAGCAGCTCTTTAATTCGACCTACACGCTGCAAAACAGAGTCTTATTTTTCAAAACTGGAGCAATGTAGGTATTTATGCTGTGCAGGTGGATCCAAGTACCCACACAGAACACAACAGCAATCAATCAGGTTCAGTGCAGGTGCTTTATCTGATCTTCCCAGAAGTTTCAGACCTGGTAGTCAAGTTACCACTTTGAATACCTCAGTATCAATGAATATTGAATAAGTTTATATGGAAAAGATTTATACAGCCAACTTTCAATTCATAAGTTTGGAGCTTTTTTTGTTTGATTTTTTTAGATCATCTATACACTTGTTGCGAAGTATTAGAAACATATAGGACAAAGAAACATGAAAGAATAAAAAGTGGTAAGAGGCACAGAAAGTGTGTGAAAGAGGAACATTCTGCAGCTGAACAAATACAGCTTTCACAAATTTATTCAGATACTTCAGTGTACATTTTCCACCCTCTATTTTACTTCATGTCAATCTCTTTTAGGCTCACTATTTTCAGTATTACTAGATCACCCATGCCAAATAAGAAAAAGTTTCCTTTCTTCAAAAAGTAAAATTCATCATCAAAAAAGTAAAATTCAAAGCCCCAACACTTCTTTCTAGGCCAGCTTCACTTTTTGAACATTACATGTAGTTTCCTTTGATAGGGCAGAAAAGAATGCACCTTTTCCAGTGCAGGTAGTTACACACTACAAACCTCAGATAGAAGTGGGGTGGCTGAATTTACTTCAAACTCTGCAGCCAGCAATGTGTAAAGTAAGGGATAAGTAACTGCAATTAAAATGTTCCATTTTAAACTATGAGGGAGAAAAGTTTTTTTCATTCAATGCTTAAATATTTTATGTTGCAGTTTAGTATTTTATATTTAGTAGCAATGTTTATGAATTTTACATGTAAAACTTAGGCAACCCAAATCCTGACTAGCTGAATTTTTTCCCCCCTCAAAGTGACACTGCCCCAGTCAGAATTCTCCAAGATTCCCCCCACAACATCCCTTCATTTAAGCAATGGGGCTGAAGAAGGTTTCATCCTTACTGGATCACTTCCCCACTTTATATTTTTTCATGCTTTAAGATTTGCCTTTCTCATGTTCACAAGGATGCAATGAGCACAAGGGAAAGTTTTTCCTGAAGTCAGACTTCAGCAAGATTCTATCTTTTAAAACAAATTGAAAGATTGAGATTTATGCTGTTATATACCTAGCATGAGCTAAATTCTGAGTGCTGATTAAGTACTCCTGTATCTAGCCTAACCTATTCAGGATAAATAGAGATCCTGAATTCCTCAAACACTGCCCAAAAGTGAGATGCTTAAAACTAAAGCACAAGTTATAGACCACAAAATATGAACAAAATTTATATAAAATTGAGTAGCTCTCAAAACTTGGGAAACTTATGAATTTGTTTAAGACTGTGTTTTAGTATCACCACTGGAGATGGGTGAGAAGAATCCATACAGCAGCATTTAGAATTGCAGGTGTTTATATTTTGCACTCTTCCTTTTAGTCTTGTGCATAATGTCCTAACAGCATATTCAACATGTCCTGCTGCAGTGGCAGCTGATTTCCCTCAAAACAAACTTTTTCCAGTAATGCTGAATCCTTCAGCAGCCCCTCCATTAAGTGATGGCTGCAGCAATCTGTTTTCTAAAGTATCCATTTTCTCTTGGATGTTCCTTCTGAACTGTGCCTGCAGAAGCAGCTGGCAGGGACCGAAATTAAAGCTGCTAAAATAAACCAGAAATACAAAGCCAAGTGGACAACCTGTCTGTAACAAGCTGTTCCACCCCGCCACCCCCAGTTTCTCTTTTATATTCACTTCCAGTTGCACAGGTGACATTTTCAATAAACTTAATTTCAATAAATATTTATAAATTTTTGTTTGTGCAGCTGAAGGAATTCCAGAACTTTGCAAATGTCCTGGGGACACTGCAGTGTAGATTAATCTCTATTTGACTTTTATTAAAATTAGAAATCTCTCTTTGACTGTTGTGTAACTGGTTCAAGTTCTAAAGGAAATTAAGAGATTCTACTTTTATAACCACGTATGTTTAAAACAACAGGCAATGCACTGTTTCCCATCAAAGCTTCCCAAACCTTTAGCAGGTCCCACCTAAGAGCTACATTCAGGCATCTCTGAACTCCCTCCAGCCAAAGCCATGATCCTGGGTTAATGACTGTCCTAGCACCTTCTACCTGCCAGACTTGGGGTGCCCAGGAGCCCTTCAGCTGCTCAAGGCAGTCCTGTCCCTGGATAGCATCCCTGTCCCAGGGGTGGCACACGCTCACCCCACACCTCCTGCCACACAGTCCCAGGGGCCTCACTGCCTCTTCCCTCCCCGAAGGCAGCAGGCAGGAGCCACTCAATGCTCCCTTGGATCTAAGTACTCAGGCGATGGAGCAAAATAGCCAGGCCTCATCTGACTATGCATTGGACAAATCTAGATCCCAGGGAAGAGAGCTGCCAATTCTTGTCTAAAATTTCAAACACAGAGCTTTGGACCAAAGGGTGAGAATTCAGTTTTTCACATGAGTAACATACAACATGGTATAAATGACCATCTAGGAAGGTTCTTGAAATTAATCCATTGCATTTCTTCAAAACTCACAGAGTAACATAAATCATTCACTAATTACTCTTGAAAATCCCCAGGACTTGAGAAAAAGGGGCTCATTGTCTGTACCTTTATTACAAACTTTTCTTTTTTTTTTTTTTTTTAAATCTAGTGCAATTACCATCTGCAAAAACAGAGGATAAGAATCTCCAGGCCCTCAGTTCACACAATGGGCAGAATTCAATCCCAGTCTCATGTCTTAAAGTTTATAACCAATTCTTTTCCAGAATTTGCCCAAGGCAAAAGTCTCCATTCAGTTAATGAGCAGACAGTTCTTTTCTCATAACACAGGGAAGATAACCTGAAATGCTTGGAAAAAAAACTTAATCACCATCAATCCAAGAGATGCAGATTTGGTGATGAAAATGCCCATTATCAGCTGTAATGGAAATCTCTGTACCATAATAAGTTCAGAAGATCCATCTCTACCCTCCTGAGTTTCTATTTGCAACAGTGTGGTTAGTGTTTGCACTAGCCAGATCTAGCAGGTGAACACATCTGACTAAATGATTCCTGAAACACCAGAGGTTTACCTCTTTATCATGGCTCAAAAAAGATGAAAAACTGGTTTCTACTCCCAG
Organism: Acanthiza pusilla; assembly: GCA_036630365.1. Lineage (NCBI taxonomy): Eukaryota > Metazoa > Chordata > Aves > Passeriformes > Acanthizidae > Acanthiza > Acanthiza pusilla. The sequence goes on along the minus strand of JAXCHO010000026.1, from coordinate 11,225,016 downwards.
TGATGGCTTTGGTGCTGATTCTGATTGCTGGTAATGACCCTGGAAGTTCAATCTGAGCACGGGCTGCTCCATCTTCCATAAACCCATCAATTCCACCTTCCTCATCCCACGCCAGCTAAATTTTAAAACAAAAACAGTTTGTCATACAGAATTAAGAAATTCCACCAGGTTAAATCTTTCTGTGAAAGATTTCTGAGAGCTTTACATAGACCTTATGCTTACCCTTTCTCCTTGCTCACCTCTCTACAAGCACAGTTACCACACACAAGCTCTAATCTCAGACCTAGGTCCAGCCTCAGGAGGCAAAGAAACAGACTCGGGAAAACAGGTTCCACTTGCTTGCAGGCAGCCTCTTAACAAGGTCTTGAAGAGTCAAACTGATGGTCTGTATCTAAGGCAAACAGCTACAGCAAGTTTCCCAGTCCACACAAGAGTAAAAACAGAGCAAGGTCCAGGGATATCAAAACATCCCGTGTTTAGGAACTCTGAGCTCTAAGTGAAGATTGTCCATAACTGGGACTTGTAATCTATCCCAAAGGAATTCTCTGGGTTCTAACATCAAGAGTTCATACCCCAGCCTTTTCCCTCTTGTGTGAGCATCTGAGGTCTCCTTCCTCTTTTTTGTGTTTCACAGATCTTGCAGAACCTAACTTATCTTGGAGGCATTTGCTCCTCTCAGTGCTGCACTCAAGTGTCACGGAGCAAAGGAGGAGAGAAGCACAAGGCTGAAGCACAGGAGAAGCACAAGAGCTCACTGCTGCTAAGAGATGGCCGTGGTTCTGCACGTCCTTCCTGTCCTGCACCTCATCTCACAGCCCGCCCACCCTGTGCCCACTCACCCTTTCCAGAGGGAAAGCTGTCAAACAGGGCAGCAGAAAGGACACAAAAGGAGAACAAGAGGCACGAGTGAGGCTGCAAAGGGACCTGCACCCCAAAGCAGCACTAAGGTGTGGCACTAGCCCAGCCACAGCACTCAGTGTCCCACTACAGCACCACCCGGGCTCTGCTCCCCCCGGCCGTCCCTGCAAACTGCTGCCAGTGCTCACAAGCTGCTCATCATCTCCCTATCCGAGCAGCAGTCCCAAGTGGGTTTCCTTTGTTCAGGAGAGAATTATACAGACAAGTACAGAGTGAGCAGCCCATGCCTCACTAATGAGTTAGAGCAGCACAGAGGTCACTGTTGACAGAGGAACAGCAGCAGCCATTAGGGCTGGACAGCACAGGCAGAACAGCATCGAGCACAGAAGAGCTGCCGAGGCCAAGAAACTGTTCATGCATAACAGGCACGAACATTGCTCTCTTCCAGGTTAAAAATAAAACCATTTCTGGATATCAGCAAATTGACAATTTTATTGTTGCCATGTCAATTGGAAAATTTTCTGCATAAAATACAAACCCAAAAGCAAGTAAGACAGAAAAGTCCATGTGAAGCTACCATTTCCTCTTTAAATAACCACAAACAGAAGACTTTCCAGCTTATGACAGAGTTACACTGTAGAACATCCCAGCACAAGATCAGACATCGGAAGTGGTAAATGGCACAGGCTCACCCATGAAAGCCAACACTGTACGGACAGAAGCAGGTGCAGAAAAAATAGTATGCAATTATTTAAGACTTCTGTATCCTACAGGGGAAAGAGATTTGGACAGAATTAAATCAGCATTTTAGTTATGATCCTTACAAGAGCAGCTTACAAACTGAAGAACAGCAGCTCCAACAGCAGCAAGAACCACCAAAGCACTGGAAGTCTTGCAACAGCACATGCAGCAATGAGAAAAAGAAATTTTAAAATACTACTATGAGCTGTTTTAATAAAATATAAGTTTATGACCTCAGCAGCCTTATTTAGGTAAGTGAACTCTTGATAAAATTTCCAGACTGATAATATCAGGTTTGTAATTTGATAAATCTCATGATACTGAGCAGCTTGATTGATACTGAACGGTGCATGACTTTCAGGGAAGATAACTGTAAAATTCTCATCTAGGTTATTCCACTGTTGCCACCTTCAGCTCTAGAGAATTCAAGTATTCAGGGTAGACCCACAATAGCTGAGAACCTTCCCACCCCCAATTCCTCATGCAGCTGTACGAAAGTGCAGCAAGCTGTTTATCTAAAAACTACCAAGTTCAGACCTTAGTCCATCTGCAGCAATACAGCAATGCTTCTCGTTTTTATTTATTCAAAGCATTAATTCCACTAAAGCACTGTAAATGCCTGTGGAGGAAAACCCCACAAGCAAGCTGCCTCAAATGATTAGAGAGAGTCAGAAGAGATTTGCCATTTGTGGCTGATCTTGCTTTTCCTATCCCAAGATTTTGTTTTTTAAGGTGTTACATGAACTTTTTACTCTCGTCTCACTGGGACAGTTGAACTCACATCAGCAATAGTTATGATTCTAAATTCACGCTTTGGAAAACATGATTGATGTTACCCTCCTTCCTAAGTGGTTGTTGATTCTTGCACTTCAAAACCTGCAAAGGGGAGGTGGGAGGAGACCACATGCACGTGCACAGTGCCCAAATAATAACCCAACACTGACGTTCAGAATCAGCTCTTCCTCAAACAGTATTACAAAAACTACATGCAGCTGCTGTGCAGGGAAGTCACAGGAAGTCAGTCTAAAAATGGCAGTTCAAATACAAACTCTTCTGTAACACTAGGAAGACTTTAATTGTTGGAAGGAGCCTCTATGCACTACACAGCTTTCTGCACCAGGAAGGGCCCACAGGTCAGGGCTGAGCCTGACCAAGCCTTGTGGAGACACTCACGGGGCCAGCAATGGCTCAGAGGAGATGCACCCGCAGCTGTATTCCTTGAATGCCTTCCCATAAACATGGGGATGTCCTGGGTGAAGGGTAGGCTTCAGTAAAGCTTATCAGAAGGGCAGAGTCTAGCACGGATCTGGGAACATCCCACGGACATTCCTTTTCCAAGGTGGCCCCACACTCTGTTCCAGGCTGCACGGGGGCTCTCAGCCATGACAGAACGGGGCTGTACAAGCTACACTCAGTTTTTCTGCTTTGGACAAGCCTCAACACCGAAGCATGAACACTTCCCTCTGATATCCCCAAGGCAGGGCAGGAGAAGACAGAGGAGCTCAATCCCCACTCGTGTCTCTGCGCCCTCCCGACGTGAAGAGCTGGATGTGCACACATTCAGGGATCTCAGAGAATGGGCTCCCTTTTCCTCTACACTGACAGAAACCCCGGGTCATGACTTTATTTCAAAAGGACTCATCTGAATGCTACTTCCTGAATCCCAGGACCAATTATTTACGTTACCCCATTCAACATTTCACCCCAAAAGGCAGCAGAAACACAATTCACACAGTAACGGCACACTGCAACTGCACCTTGTCATCGCAACGTGACCTAAAGAAAAGTAAATTTCACAAGCAGCCTAATTTTACATCTTCAATAATAGTTTGCACCTTTTACAAAAGATTTGTTACCACATGCTGTCTCCTTCCCGTTTTTCTTTGTCAAAAAGCCAAGCTATAAACAGAACTATAAAGGCAGGAGGAAATTAGGGCTAAGTAGGATCAAAAGATACTCTTTTCTACAGGGCAAAAAAACCCAGGCAGTCCAGTTAAGGATACAGATTCTTAATTGCTCTTAAGAGACTACTGGGTAAGAACAGCTGTTTTAGAGCCCAAGACACGAAGCAAAGAACAAGAGGCATGAGAATGGTATTTAGAGAATAGATACTGGAAAAGGCACTGCATAAGAGAGCAGTTACAAAATAAAATCTAATGGGTGTGCTCCTTTAGCTCTCTTGCTACTTGGCTTAAGCTTTCTATAATCGCTGATGAGAATTTTATAAAAGCTGAAATGAAAATTAATTATTGAAAAGTAGCTGAAATGCTAAGTGATTTTCTACCCTGAGGGTTTTTAGCTATTAAATGAAATATACAATTGATTCTGCAGATAAAATACTCTTGTGGCAAAGCATCTTTAGTCTCACTTGACCCAGAACATTGACATTTATCACTCCTCCATTTATAAACAGCTACAAGATAAAAGTAATGAAGAAGTTAATTGGATCTGAAGTGATCATCTTCCCACTGCACAGCTAGGATTCTCCCTGTCCCCAGCTGATTTTAGTACCTACTTTTCTCTCTCCTCATCCAGTCTGTGCCAGGTGTGAATACACAGCATTTAAGAAAAAAATATATTGGTTTCTAAGTTCAGCAACCAAAATCTGTGCTGAATACTATCCTGAAATGCCTTATGTTACAGGGAGAAAGAAAAATACAAAAAAAAACCTCTGCGTATTTCTAAAACAAATTATTTATAATGTATTACAAAGAAAAAAAAGGTGTATTCTTTTCTCATTATCAATGCATCTAATCAATATTCATTCTAAGAAAGTCTTTACAGTATGCATGCATGTTCCATACTTTCAGTGTTGCAGGCCACCTCACAGTCCTCATTAGCAAAGAGAATTCTCTACTTCTCACATATGCAACAATTTATATAATTTTATAATAATGTCTCTCATCAGGAAAAAAGAGAAAAGATTTTTTTTTTTCCATAAGACCTTTTAGATCCTGCTTTAGCAAGTGCTGCCAGTGAGGCTATTTACATGTCCAACAGAAGATTTTCCCCAGCACATTTACAAATCTCTACCTGTGTGAAGCCTGCAGATACACCAATGTAACAGCAGGCAATCGTTTAGCACTCTGTGCCTGCAGTTAAGCACAGCTTTTGCTTTTACAAACACTTCACGAGAGGCCAGATCCCTTTTGATTTTATGTTTTTATTACAATCTCCCCACACCTCCACGTATAAACACTGAACCCTCCCCGTTTCTCATCCCTTTCCCTCTCCCACCCACAGAAAGGTTGCATGGTATGGTGATGCAATTTAAAGCCACATCAATGCCTAACACACAGAACAGGTTTGGAGAAGGGAAAGCCTAACATAAAAAAAGAAGTTAAACAGCCTCTTGAATCAAAAATATTAATAAATATGTAACAAAATTTAATTTTTCCCATCTTGAAGAATTTCCACAACAGAGGAATAAATTCAATAAAATAATGTAAAAGCTGTCCTTCTGGAGTAAAAATCAGTTTTAGAAAACAAGATTGTGCTGGAGGTTGCAATCATTGTATCTCTACTTAAGAAATCACAGCACCTGAGGGCTTCTGTCCTTTTAGTGTTCCCCATGTGTGCCACAAAGGTGGCTTGTTACTGAGACATCACAGATATGCTATACACACACCCCCAGAGGATGTGCCTTTGCAGAGGCCCTTCTTTAAAAACGAACAAAAACATTACTGTGGTGTTATAAATATTCCCTACGATTAAAATGGAGAAAGAGCAAGCAAAGATTTACCTGTAAAGCTTATCAGGGTAGGTACCAGACTGTTCAACTCTTCTTACAGTAAAATCTCACAATAGGAAAGAATCCCCATCCACTGGATTCAGAAGGTGCTGTTATCTGGATAGTCAAGCCAGTGAAAACAGGAACAGAGCCACACTCCACTGAACCATCCGAGCACCAGAGTCTGCCTGAAATACACAGTACTTCCAAACAAACTATGCACTCCCTTAGGGATCTGTATCACCAGTGGGGCAAGAAAACAACGTCTTCATTTTCTCTTCAGATTTTATTTGAAATCTAATTCAAATTGTCAAAGCTACAAAAAGGGGGAACATTTGGGTTATTTCTGCTATGTCACAACATTCTAAAACAAAATATCACTACTGCCAACAGATCAGTTACACACATTTCTGATGAAACTTCTAAACACAAAAATGTTTCTTTTGGGAAATAGTCACAATGAAGATATTTTGTACAATATAAAACAATGACAGGTCTACAGATGCCGATACTCATGAGTATACACGTGCATTCACAAAAAAAAAATCAGGAATGCTTTTTTGTTTTTAAACAGACTGTTCAGGCACAAAAACAAAACCGCATTTCCAGTAAGTGACAGCATCATAAAAAATATTAACATTGTCAGTGTTTGCTTTTCTTTGACTTCTTGTGAGATCTGTGAGGAGAACGGGACTGAGACCTGGATTTTTTCCCTGACTTTTTAGGGGATCTGGATCGTGACCTTCGTGATCTTTTGGGTGTCCTGGAGCCAGACGGCGACCTAAATAAAAAAAAAAAATTAAAAGGTCAGATACCAATAGATACAAGCACCTTCTTCTGCAGTTATTTGTATTCATTTATTGAGCCAAACAAGATAGAAAATTTTTCCCTAGTAAGGAAAGTAACAGAATGATATCTCGCTTTTGAGAAAAAGGCCATTTTAACATTATAAGGTTTTGAGAGTATTTTGGGTTCAACTTCAGTGCTTAGAACCCACAGGAAAAATAACACCAACTCACGTCCTTAAACCCACATCAGGAATTCACAGCCTTTCACACAAGCCTCAACCACCTTGGCTCTTTTATTAATTGCCATACAGAAATTACAAACTATGTTCAATTGCGTTACAGAGAAATACTTCTGATTCTCATCAAACATGTTCCAATTGTGATGCAACCCCACAGAAAAGAATGGGCACTGAATAAATTTATGCTCATCTAACCTACACCTAATATATTGATCTAATATAATGAAAATCGAATGAGCATCATATTAATTCTAAAAAAAAAACTCATACTTTTGTACTTTTATTTGAAATCCTTATTTATATAAGCACAAGAATACTGTAGATTTGTGCTATGATTTTCTCAACACCAAAGGAATTTTCCCCAGCAGGACTGAGGAATTTTGTATTAGTAAGATATTCTATACCTCTAAAAGAAGTGGAAGGTGAACTTTCAAGTTTCAAGTTACAGCAGCATTAGTACAATAATAAAATTTCACCTCAAGTTTAACATTAACTAAAGATAAATATTTGTGTCAGAATGGAGATTAGGAAACACCTAGTTTAGAAACAAAATCCCATAAGCAGTATCTAATTCTTTTCCTTAAAAAACAAACTATGGGAGTGAGCAGCTCACATAAGCTAATCATGTAAGCTAATCAAAGGCTGCACAGTCACACTGTAATTTGAGAGGCTCTATAGAAGGGCCATAGAAATTTTAGAAAGACTACAGAAGACTTGTCCTTTGAAAATAAAAAGCTAAGAAAGCAGAAAGGTGCTCTAGTTTAAAGCAGTATCTCTTCAAACCACCACTAAAGAGGTAAACAAAAGCACAGCAGTGCAGTCTGGAGCTCGCAGGGCAGGAGGCTGTGTACACTGCCAAGCCCAGTGTCCAAAGATATCAACGAGGAACGTGCACTACAGAGCACTGTGGGAGAAAGAACCTGAGTAACAACTGTGCTCTGCTAAAACACACACCCCAAAACCTCAACCAAACACAGCCATCAGCTTCCTGAAACAGAGAAGATACCAGCTCACCTTTTGCCTTTTTTACTGACATCTCTGGGAGAATCTTTGTGTGAAGAGCGCGAGCGGGAGCTCTCCTTGTGGGAGCGCTCGGAGCGTTCCGATTTGGGCGAGGGCGACTTGGCTCGGCGGCTGCCGCTGCTGCGGGACGGGCTGGGGGACGCGCTGTGCCGCCTTTTCCTGCCCACGGGACATCCACACACACACACACACGGGAAGGGAAAATGTACAGTAAGAAAATCTGCTCCTTTCTGCGGGGATTTGCTTTCGCCAATGTAGTGTCAGATATTTTTAAGTAATTAAAACATTGTAGGCTTTTTATTATTAAAACAAAACAATCACGTTCAACATGTGCAACAGATTTTCGTTGCTTGAAAAAAATTAAGGCCTGTGAGTCATTCTGTAGTGTAAAAACATTCTGTCACAGCTCCCTGAAAAGCAAGGCATTCTATCCCACCTACACTCAGAACCATGGCACAGTTTGCCTATGCAAGTATTAGAAGATCAGAGTACAATCATTAGAAGATCAGTGTCCAATCCACTACCCCAAACTCAGCTCTTCGAAGGATGTGCGCTGTGAGAGGAGTCACATTTAAACCCCTGCGTATCATTTGTGGTTTGTCCTCAGGACAGTTCTGTGACTAAGACACTGCAGGCAATTCCCTCCTACAAGAGAGTTAACCCCGTTTGCAACTGGTCATCACTTTGCCGTGCTTCCCCAGGGCACAGAGGAGCCAAAGCACAACTCTGTTCAAAGGGGAAATGGTGCCTCACTTGGGCAGGGTAAAAACAACAGTTCCTTTAACATTTTCGAGCACGTTTTAATAGCCAAAGTGTGGGTTTTGTTTGGTTGTTTCGTTGAGTGGTTTTGTGTTTTTCTTTTAAAATCAGATGTATGATACAAGGTTATTTCAATGCTGCCATTGCAGACAAAGACACTGTGAGGGTTTTACTCCCATCCACTTTACTCCAAGGAGAGCCATACCTCTCTTTTCGTGTTGGTGTACATTCCTCCTTTTCCTTCTTGTCTTTGGACCTGGTCTCAGACTTCTCCTTGTCCTTTTTGTCTCTGTCTCGTTCTCTTTCCATCTCTTTTTCTTTTTCCTAGATTATTAGACGCATTCATGATTTCAGATAAGGTGTGAGTAAAGATCAGAGGCAATCAAGCTAATCACAAACAGCATAAAAGCACTGAGCACTGATGGAACACAGCACTGATCTGAACTAATGGTCACATCCTACCAGCACTTCAGCCCTTTCCTCCTGCTTGGTGCACAGCACAAACATTTACTGAACACAAACACTAACAAAAAAGTGAGGGACGTCACCCTATGTGAGAAAACCTGAGTATCTAACTGGAAATGAACACTCTTCAATGTCACAAATTTCAGGGAAATATTATAGCTGTAATAGATTTTCTAAACTAAATTAAACATGGAAGAATACCAGGAACCTCTTTCTCCTTAAAACATATGCATTCATCCTCACTAATCCAGACTGAAAATTGATATGCTGTCATAATTACAAGCTCTCTAAAGACAAAACAAAACTACAAACAAGATTCTGCAATAACATCTACTCTGTCAAAACCAAACAACTACAGTCCATTTCTAGGTATCAACAGGACTATTTTGGAAGAAAATATATACCCTGAGCACACCTAGTCTGTCTGGCAAATAGAAAATGTACTATACAAAAATAAACCTCATCAGCAAGTCTGAATACAGAGATCAGATGATGTGGTTTTTAGTACTGGCATTAAAAAAAATTCTTTCCATGGCAAAAAGTAAACAGACATTCCCTGCATACCCCATAAAGAAGATAACGAAGGGGTGATTTAGCTAAATGGAAGAAAGGGATGGTGGGGAAAAAAAAAAAGAAAAAATCCAGAGGAAGGAGGGGAGGTTAAGATTAGTGCAGGAAATACCAGGACATTTATACTCATCTGGTCTCACATTCTTTTTACAGGGAAGACTTAGCAGTAAAACTTGGAAGTGCCCATTATCCTCATAGCTACTCTTACAAACTGCTGTTAGGTATCTCTAAAATCACTGCACTCTCAGGATGTGCCCAGTTGATTTGATAGCATAACTAAGTATTTCATCCTGATAAATAAGAACGAACACTATTTTAAATAGCTCTAAGTTTCTAGTCTCTAAACAATATACAATGCTGCTGGGAAATTACTCTTGGAAAGCTTATTGTAAGTTTGACAAAAAAGAATGACCCACCACCAAGTTCAAGGGAAATGTAATCAGAATCAGTATTACATTACTATTATAATAACTAACTTTATCATGGCATTCAAACAAAAGATTAAGTTATTCCCTTAACAACAGAGCTACTATTGTTTTAAAGAATGGTTATAATTATCATTAAATATTTCTTTCTTTCTTGAAAGTGAAAGAGACAATTATTAAAAATCAAAAATATTGTGAGCTGGTTGAACTAATTCAACACAAGACATTTAAAACTTTATGAGGGCTGTTATTATCAATTTCTGTTTGTTTAAGCTGCTGTCTCACTAAGCGTGCTGTGCTTAATGTACAAAACATTTCTTTTACAAAAAACACCAAGAAAGTACAAAGTTTTACAATACAATTACATTTAGAAAGAAAGTTACTTAAAAATCCTTATAAAGTCTTAACTGCAGTCTCAACTGCTAACATCAGCCTCTAATGCGCACATCTCCTTCAGGGATCAGTTTACCTAATTTTTACAAGTCTCTTTCTTCAAGGTACTGCGAATTAATCAGATATTGAGCACCAAATAATAGAAGTAACAAGTGACAAAAAAACCCTGGTGGAAACTGCTTATTTGTATTTAGCTTCCAGGGAACTGCATGGGTACCTAATTTCATCGCTGATGTCTCAGGCTGTGAAACCAGACCAGAAAAGCAGCTGTCACTTACCCTCTCACTAAATGCAACATCCAAAGAGGTTCTGTTTTTTCATTATGTTTCAAAGGTTTGAGATCACATCATTTCACATGTAAGATGTTAACTTTTAAAGCCTCTCTGACTTCACAGTCCAGAGAGGACTATTAAAAATGGTCATGGTACAGAATTAAGTCACATTTGGGTGAATGGATGAGCTGCAGTTATTCAGGAAACTTAGACACTGGAGAATCAGAAAAACATATGCTGCTTAAAACTATTCACTCCCTTCCTTGGGAAGCCTTTAGCACAACAGATCAATTACTGAAAGCAAAATGGAAAGTCTGATGAATACCTTCAATTGACAGCTGTCCCTTTCCCACACCCAACAGTTTGCTTCATGCAGTAGATCCAGAAGTGGTCTCTAAGGTTTCTATACACTCTATGGTACCCAGCTGTACAGTGGGAAATACTACAGTATTTTGATTTAAAAAGGAGATTGTATATATTCTGTATTGGATTTAAACATGCAGTTTGACATTATAGTAGTATTTTAACAAGAACCGTGTGTTGTTATGTTTAATGCCACCTTACATTTGATAAACTCAATAAAAGCCTATCACAGAATCAGAGGCAAACATAAAAAACAGTTCTTACCCTCTGGAGCAGCTTGTCTCTATAGTGTTCAACCTGTTCCTGAAAACTCTGGCCTGGCTTCTTGGGTCTTTTCCCAGACTCTAACTCATCCTGAAACTTCATCACCTTAAGCTGTGAAAATAATACTGACCATTAGATTATGTGGCTTATTACAATCCAGTTAGGCAGGTGGCTGAAAATGAAATTTCCATCATTTATAATCTGTTCTTCATTCCTTCTCTACAAGCTTGTGCACAGAGACACTGAATTTATTTAAACTGGATCAAAGTAACAAAACCGCACCTCGTCTGCAGGCACCTGCAGTTGTTTACAGACATGGTAAAAACTAAAAATAGAGGGATTTTTTTCTGTTATTCTACTAAATTCTGTTCCCATCATTAGTACACTGCACCCTTGTATTTCTTAGGTCATTATCTGTTTTTTTCTTTCAAAATGAAATCACTTACTGCAGGTGTCAATATATTCTTTCAACTTCCTCTTGTCTATTTCAAAGTTTCCTTTGGAAACTGCTTTTTTTCCATTTAACCCTGAATGTTAACATCAAATGACTGACATAATTAGGACATAAGACAATGCATCTCCTCTTCAGAGTTGTTTGCACAGAGTGGCTGATTTGAAAGAACTGATTTTTACTAACATAATACTTTTTCATGTGCTAACAAGCTTAGCAACCAAATTCAGTTCCCAAGTGCTGCAAAATGTAACACTGAATTTACTGCAGAATCCCCAACAGAGTCACAAAGTTAAGCAAATGTCAGAATTTTTCCATGTGTTCTTTTTTGTGAGTTGTCTTTTGGTTTGGGGTTTGGGTTTTTTTGTCTAGATCAAGTTGATTCATATCATGAAACTTCACACACATCTCTTATCATTTGTCAATTCTTTATTCCTAGTGACATGTCCTTTGCACAAACAATCCTTCAATTTTTTGGAGGAGAAGGTGTCTCTTTTTTGGGGAAGGAGGGAAGAGCTTGGTAACAATTCAGGTTGCATTTGTCAGCCCTCTTCCAAGTGTTTGTGCTCTGACCCTCCTGCATTTCCTGTTCCAATCCCAACATCATATATATGAGATTTTTCCAGTGCTTGAGGTTTTATTTTTAGCAAACACACGAAGTTGCTTTCTCTTTAAAAAGATTTAATTCTTCCACATTGAAAACACAGAAAGGAAAACACTTTTCAACTGTGTCCATTTTGATTATCTGAAAGGATTCTTATTCTCCAGGTCCTCAATCCCCTAATATGAAGCAGTCACAAAATCAAACTCTAAAGGCTTTTTCTTCTCTCTCAAAAATCCAGCAGACCAGATCTAATCAGCCCTTCCAATTACAGACAGAAAGGTACCACAAAAACAAACTAATGGTGAGTATGTTAAGAAACAAAAAACCCAAGCAAGGATAACAGTGGTTTGAAGAGGATCCCCTTTCCCCTCAGTTACAGAGCTCATGCCAACACCACATGTTTCATTTTAGTCTCATATGTAAGGGAACAACTCGCTTTGGGGGAAAAAGAAATAAAATTTTAAAAAAGCACTGTTATCTCATACCACAGTAAATTTCTGTCAGCTGTTCTGCTTCCCTCCCTTACTTACAGAGCCTGCTCTACCTGCAGTTGAGCATTTTTTCTTCCAATTCAGCCAATGGAAAACTGTCATCATTTGTCACATACCACCTTCTATGGAGGCATGCTTGTCTTCTCTCCGTTCAAATGCAGAGTTTCAAAGGCAGAATTACCTTTTGGAACCATATACTCAGTGTCACTGTGTACCAGCTGTTCTGGTAAGGAATCAGGATAGCATTCCCTACCATCCTGTAAGCTCCAAGGTCATCAGTTACTCTGCATGGTCAGGACCAAGTAGGAGGAGCAGAGAGGAGGCTTAGCTGATACAGGAAGCCTCTTGGCCTGCCATGTTATGACTATGCCCATAAGACTTTAACTTTGTTTTTCTGACTAAAGAACCCAGATAATTTAAAAAACAAAACCAAAAAACAAAACCCCAAACCAACAGAAATCCACAAAAAACCTCCATCCCCGTAAGATTTTATTTCTTTACATTTTTAGCCAACAAAACTGTGACAGTCTCTGTTTAACTATATTTTGAAAGCAAGGAAAACTAAGTCTATAGCCCAAAGTAACCTGAGATGAAAACAAACTAGGAATCCAAACAACAGGCTTTACCTGATTTAATAAGCTAAACTGGATGCAAAAAAATGCTAACATGCATGGCACACAACCCACTGTTGGCAGGAAGTTTAAAATAGCAAGAGGAATTATTTGCATGTAACTTCTCCAGAAACTGTGGGTGGAGTGGGGGGCTGAGGTGGTCATTAGCAGGTGCCTCAAGAAGAGAGAAAAAAGGAATAGCCTACACTGTGGTAACACCTTACTTAACACCTCCCCAGACTCCAACTATGGCAGGATCATATGGTTTCCTGAGACAGCTGTGGTGTTTTACAGACCAGCCATGGATGGATCTCTCCTCCACACAATCGCTGTATGTCCCTTTGATCCCATGTAAACAGACTCCTTTTAAAAGATGCTGTGGGCAGAGGAAATGAGCTCTAGTACACCCCCTAGAAAAGGTGACTAAGTGTTACAAAGTGCTGAGATGGTATCAACAGCTCACTACAGAAAGATTGGGCTCTTCCACCTTCCTTCTCCACTCCTGCACTCCAAGCACAGGGTCCCCCTTCCACCCTCCCCTTGCGCCAACTGCAGTGCTTGGCTGAGCCTTCCATAAACCAGAAGCTCACTCCCCTCCCCAGCTTAAATCTTCCCTCCCTCGGTGAGATGTATTGGGTCAGGGCAAGAGAGAGCAAGTGTCAGAGCTCACAGGATCAGGATGTTTCCTCACTCAGCAGAGGTGAGCAGTTCATCAGATCAGCTCATCCTACACATTCATGTATAGAGGCTTTTGCTATTTGCTCTCATACATCATCACTGTGACAGTGTTTTAAAAGAAAGTTCCAAAGTCCAGAAAAGAATTCTTAAAGAAATCCCACCACTCATAATTACTATTTGAACTCATATGCTTGGGTATGTCCCTTGACCACTTCAGCACTCATTGTATCCTGGCCACAATGAACACTCTTCTCACGATTTTTCCGTGCAGAGTACGGGATACTCATATTGCTATCACACAGTCCAAGATACTCCCCCAGGAGAAAGAGATCCTTAATACTGAGGCTTAAATCTGCTTAAGCATCTAATTGATGAATTTTGTAAGCATTTTGCTTTGTAAACCTGCACTGAGGATGAATCAATACATTCTCATTGCGCTGGTTATTCTTTAACTATTCTTGTTCAACAGACAAGAACTGTTAAGCCTGCTCATTTTTTAGGAATCAATATTTTGACTTTTATCTGGACTATCCCTGAAGTCAGTAATATGCATGATAAAATGGAAGGGGAAAATGTTTCAAATCCGTGTGCCATAACTTTGCAATACTAATTCCTTAGAGCAGCCTCCCAGAGCAGAGTTTACAGTCTTCAGAGACTGCAATGCAGAAGTGTCAGATATCACCGGAGTTGCTGTGAGCGATCCCTACTTAACGCTCCCGTGCAGGATCACATTTCTCTCCCATAAGCTCAAGAAAAACACTCCACAGCATCCCTCTTGCCTATTGGTTCTCATCTGGAGACTCCTTCCCTCTCTCCTTGAACTCATTTGAGCAGAGTTTAAAAGGATCAGCCTCTGCTAGAAGCCGAGGCCTTGTGCGCAGCCCACCCGGGAAGCGAGTAAGCTAAAGGAAAGGGTAACATTTCACTACCCCAGCTCAGGGAAACCAGACTGCTGCAAACCAAAGCTCTGCTTTTTCCATTTAGATACCAACAGGTGTGCTGTCAGTAGCCTCCCCTACTTAAAACTAATCTGCTTCCAAAAACTGCTCTCAGTTTTCTGATCTTCTGCTGGTACTATCTGAGTCCACACCCAGGGCGTTCGGTGCAAAAACGCTTTTTCACACGAGGTTACTCCACAGTTACACAGCCTCTGAACTCAGAGTGGCCAGGTTCAAACATAACTAATTTGAGATAAATTAGCTGCATGCTACATATTAGGACAAACTAGGAAGCTAATCACCAGATGCTTGATGAAAGATCGGAACTTCTGCTTGGTAAGTAATTGTACTCAAATGCAGACTGATTAGAGACAGGACAGACATCCAAACAGACCAAAGTGTTTTGGTTTTCTTTACAACACTCTTGCCCCAACAATGGCTGTCACAAGCCCTAGATTTTGCCAGAAGCAGAGCAAAATATTTCCTTGAAAGCTTGATTTTTCCAACAAATCTATGAGTAGTGGAATTTCTGCAGCTACAATATTATCAACAACAGATGACAGACATACTGACATACACATGCGAAATATCCCTTCTGCCATAACAGCCCTCTGGCATGCTCAATCACACTCACAGGTTGCCAAGTGTCTTGGAGCTAGGCAATTCCTTGCTTTTGCCTTTGTGTAAAACAGAAATAGAAGCAAAGATTTAAAATAGACCAGACTCTTCTGAGTAGTCACCATCTTCAAAGAAACAACTGCTATAAATAACAAAACTATTGGTTAAGCAAAAGCCAGTTTGTCTGATCTGTTATTATTAAGCCACAATCAGTAGGATATTTAATAGGGTATCCTTATGCTGTTTTGCAGTACCCTCAAATGAGCCAGCTACAGGAACCTCCACAGGCTGCAAAAACCAAAGGGTTTTATTGTTCTAGTGAAGATTACAAACAGATCCTCTGACCTGACAAACAAATAGCCAAAAGTTGAATATTCTGCATAACAAGCACCATAATCCAGAGAAAGAAATAAGGGAAACTATATGGAACTTCCTGACAAAGGTAACCACCTTTCCTTTGTGACATCCAGGAAAACTTCTTCAGCTCTTGGTAGAAAAATAAATTGGTTCTCAAACACCATGAGGGCGCAGGAGGTGTTTGGTGTGGAGTCTCTCTGTGCACGGGGCAGGGAGATACTGACAGAGCACAGAGCCAGGCCAGTGTAACAGGATCCAACCTTGCCCCTCCTGCAGCCCAGGGTACCAGCAGAAAAGCTCCACAGAACACTGCACACCATTGCTCTCCTACCTCAGTCAAACACTCCTCTGAGGTCTCAGGGGGCCAACACAAAGGTGAGTAAAGCCAGCTACTAAAACCGCCTAGAATCCTGCTTGACCCTTTTGGAAGCACTGGTATGTCTGGATTTGTGAAGAGCTCGCCTCCTGCTGCAGATGAAGCCTGTGCTCTGCTTTTTTGTTTGGAGTAGGATTATCAAAACTTGTGCAGCAAGGCGGAGACACAAGTAAGATACCTTAAAGAAAGGTCCAAAAAGGACTGTGCTGCTTGATTTAGGCTGGGAGTTTTTGTATGCTCTAAGGGAACATGCCTAGTGAACAATTTAAATAACAGAAGTCCCATTTTTCTACCAGTTCATAGCACTAAGGTCCCTTTACAAAGAGGAACACACCTTTCTTTTAGATGACCTGCGGGCAAGAAAGACACACACAGCACCATAAAGATCATTCTGAAATTTAAGTTACAATATAAAGTGCCAATCTTTCCACACTTGAAGAAACAGTTAAGAAATCACTGTTCTTCTGAGTTACAGGAAAGCCTCTAAGTTCTGGGAAGAATTCACACTTCAGAAGGATTAACAGGGCTATGAGGGAAGGCAAACAAAAGGTTACTAACTTGCCTCCTCTGATGGCACCAGTCTGAAGGCTGAGGCCAAAGCCTGTTTCTTACTTTCTCCTTCCAGCTAACAAGCTTAATTTACTAACTGTGCCAAGAGAAAGAACTGTTGTTTGTATTAATGAATTTCAAAAAAATGCATGAAAAAAATGTTTTTCAGCTTCCCTGGCAGTCACTGTGTAGACTGTGGACTTAACTGTACACTTCACCAATTTTTTTGCCAAATATTTTACTCATTTTTTACAGTGCATATTAGATGGCACAATTGTTAAAGCTGGTAATTGGTTGGTTTTTTCCCCAGTTCCTTCCCTCAAATTTAATAATGAATGTGGGTTTTGGCAGGGATTGGGTACACACTAAGAAGAAACCATGAGTGTGAATGCTTTGAAGTAGTACAGGGAGTCCTGTCAAAGACAAACTTGAGGAAAATTTTAAGTACTCCTACATAGTGTCAGCAATGTTCTCATAAAGAAAAAAAATTGTTCTCTTCTGGCAATTCCAAAAGTCTGAAACCAAGATGGTAATTTACTTACCAAAAAGAGTAAGATGCAAATGTGCACTTGAAAACCTCAAATATTTGCCACCTAAAACTCTTACTGACAGAACACATTGATGAAAGAACTTTAAAACACTTGTGCAGTGTAAAACTGACAATGGTTATGGCAAATCACTGCCTAATCTGCCTCCACAGCTGCCAAGATAATGTCTATAAAACAGATACTCAATCTGAAAGGCGCCCTTTCCATAACTGCTACAATCAATATTACAGCAGCATGAAAATTAGTTTCACTTGTACTTTCATTAGCCTAACATCATGTATTTTCTACAAAAATACTGCCACCATGAGTCAGGTCAGACATAAATCCCATTCAACTCCTCACATTCAAAATTTATTCACTAAATATGGCTATATATCATGAATGTTCATACTGCTGTGCAAAGCAAGAGGTTTCTAAGTGCTTAGTGAGAGTCTATTAATTTCAATAAAATCTGAATAGTTAAAGGGAGGCATTATTTGAGAGATACAAAAGTTGTGACATTTTAAAATATTATTGGCTGAACATCTTAGAAGAATATTATGTGGCTTTGTTAACATCTGACTTAAGCTAACCAACACATTATAGCATAAACAGGTAGCCACAGTTCCACCTTGAAAACATTACCCAGGTTATCACCTGTCATCTGGAGATGCTACAACAGCAATAACCATTTAGCAGCTTCTTATTATCACTTGAATGCACTGAACAGAAGGTACAAGAATTCTGGTATTCAATGTCCCCGGAATTTGAATACTGAATACGAGCCAGAAAGTCACATAAAATTTTAAATCTGATTTTGCATGGCAGTGTGTGTCAGAAAGGCCTCACTGCTAGACAAAGCTTGTGCTAAATTCCAGTTCTAGTTACCTTCTCAGTCAACCACAAGCTCAGAAGCCAAAAAAATAGACTTAACAACCTCTCCTGATCAAGCTTAACAGCTACACTAGCGCCTGTGCTTGGGGAAAGGAGAGAATAACTAGTGAGCCCATGAACTGCACACAGGGCTACAACTGAAATACCTCCATTCCAGACTACGTGGGTTTGTTGTATCTACTTCTTTGTTTGACAGCTGAGACAGTGAAAAGAGACACTGTTAAATGCAATAAAATACAGACATTTCAAGGCAAGAAACAGAGAAAACAAGAAAGGCAGAGGACTAAAGCCACACCCAAAAGTTAATCCCATTTGCCAAGGGAAGGAAAGTGTAAGAGGACCCAAGCAATCTAAAGCTACCAGTGGTATTGAAACAGAACACTGAAAAGGAACGGTTAGTTTCAACATGCAACGTCCCTGACTCTATTTTTCATTTTTTCCTGCATTATTTTAAAAGTCAAAACCAGGCAAGGTAAGGGCATGAACAAATATACCTTTACAGAAATACACCAGACTGAAGGAAAACCCACGATATAACAGAACCATAATTATTTCAGTAAAAATAACTCCCCATCGTATGTAGAGAACTCGGGGTGGGGTGAGGACTGGAAAGGTACGGAAGGGTGGCACAAAACACGCCACGCTCACCTCTATCTCTCGGAGTTTGGCACGCTTTTCTTCACTCATTTCTGAGTATTTGACTGATGACTTGGATTCAGGCATTTCCTCCTTAATAGGATTGGAATACATGTGCTGTTCTTCTGACTTAGAACTCTGAGTGTCTTCTTCATCTTCACTTTCTTCTTCTTGACTTTACAGAAAACATACAGAATTAACTATGATGTAACAGAATGTCTTAAGTGTATATGCAATGCACTATTTCTCCTACCCAGTTTCTATGATTAGTGATTATGATAGTTACTAGTTTTGAAATCTGTTAAGTTAGATTATGTACAAGTCTGCAGCTACAAATTAATCTCCATCTGTGAGACAGGTATCTTTTAAATTTAATTAAATTGTTAGCTTTCATTACTCACACAATTTACACTCTTCATAGAAACAGGAATGCAGAAGAATTCATTAAATTTACAGTCATCTAATACATAGCTACCTCAGCTAAAAAACAGACCCACTCCCTCATAGCAGAATCTCAAAGTGCTGTAGTGGTGCCCTTCAGGAATAGTAAGTTTAACAGAAGAACAAACTTTACTTCTTTTGCTTTTGGGAGATAAACCTGAGACATGGCAGATACCCAGAATTACAATCCCAGACTGGCCGCTAGAGTGCTGCAGGACTGCATGCCATGCAGAAGTATTTACATGAACAGATGCTCTCAGCTGCCTAAGGAGCAAAGAAAAGACAACTCAAACCCAACTTCTGTTGGCATGGAGCCTACCAGCATCCAACAAAACATACACCTCACAACACAACTCACTGTGCTCGTCTCAAAAGCAAAAGGCAGAGGTTTAGATCCATTCATATATACTTGATAGCAAGATTTCCATACTCCTACTTTAGTTCTTGTGTTTGATGCTAAATTCAAACACTAAACAGTGTTTGATGCTAAATTCTCAAGTCAGCATGAATTTAAAGATCATGGTTAACAACTCTACCAAAAGGTGTAATTTATCATGTTAGAAAAATATCATGGGGGCTGAAACCATTCTGCACTAAAATCCTGATTTTCCCCCATTTTCTTATTTTCCTACTTTCAAAATTCCGTTTTTTGTTGTACTTTTGTAATATGTATGTATCTTATAAGGAGTTTCAAAGACACTCAACCTCAGATACATAAATTAAGTATGCTTTCATTAGAATTAAAAAGTATTTACTTTTGAATTTCCTCCTCTTCAGATTCTTCATGTTGGTCAAAAAGCTCCCACTTAGAAGTAGTAACAGCTAAGAGAGACAGTAAGATAATTTTAACAACGAAAAAGACCACCACTTGATCTGAAAATTAGTATTTGTAATACAGTAAGATATACAGGATGTAATATATAAAGTATAATAAGAATTACAACGTGGTAAAATTTACTAGCATCTAGCACTTAATACAGATTTTCTATTTCACAGAAATACTCAAAGAAGCCCACTATCAGAATATTTACCCTTCACAGAGCTATTCACTCACATTGCATACCACATTTCAGTAAATCCTTCAAAAGCAGACAAGTACTTGTCAGTTGGCAGTCTTCACAAATCTTGGTTTGAAAGATAAATATTATCTTTCTTTAAGATTTGTAAAGACTGCAAACGACATACGCAGATTTTTTTTGTTTGTTTGTTTTTTTGTTTTGTTTTTGTTTTCAGTATTTTTTCTTAAGGAACTGGAAACTACTTTTAAAGGTTGATAGGATATTGAAACAGAATTACCACAAAAGAATACACTATTTTCCTTCTTTGGTTAAAAATTCAGTGAACAAGTTACAACAGAAAATCCTCCTGTGTTACATGAATCCCATCAGCATTTTAGCACGGCTCAGCTGAAAATAATCATTACGTAAGTGACATAATGCTTTCAGTTTACTTCAGAAAAGATACTTTCAAAACTAACCTTGAGCTTCCAGTTCCGATTCATCCACTGCTTCCCACTTCGAAGGGGCAACTTTAAATATGGGCTCATTCTTTTTTGAGTCTTCAGTTGTATCCACTGGTGGAGAAAGAAATGCAGAAAAATAATTTACAAAGCCCTTCAGAAGCCGAAACCGAAAAGTACTAAGACAACAAGAAGAATTAAATAATGAAACAGCTTATACAATCTTAATATTGCAAAGAAAAGAAACCAGGCTTTAGATCCTGATGTGTGTAACATCAGAAGACACCTCCTGCGTTTCTGAAGCAATTACTATCTAAAAGCAGTAGAACAAACTGAAATTAATCAATGCAACATTTTACAAAGCTACATGCCAGATCAATTCTAGGCTGTATTTCTAAAAACTACACAGGAAAAAAAGATCAAAGATTGACGATTCAATTTGAAAACTGAAACATTTCGTACAAGGAACTCCATCAAGATCATCATCCAGTGATTTAATTGGGACTCCATCCAGATCATCAATAGGAGCAGCATCAATAGGAATTCCATCCACATCTTCTAGTGGAGCACCATCAAGCTCTTCCTCAATGGGAGCACCATCAAGATCATCCGGTACTTCCTGAAAGCAAATAATAAGCAATTATTTCAAGTACAAATCCATATTGCTTTTCTTCATTTCTCCAATTATCAAATAATTTCCTTTTAAAGAAGCACTTTTATAAATACCAAAACCTCAGAAAATCAGTGATCTTTGCTAACAAGCATAGTTGCTTATCGTAGAGGAAATAACGCAACAATATCTTCCTATAAAAAATTAAACACGAGAACTTGGAATTTGTTCACGAGAACTTGGAATTTGTCCACAATGTACTGGAAGCTTTCCAATATCTATATTGGAAAGGTATACATGGAGGTTAGCTCAAAATCAGCCAATTACAACCAGATAAATCATACTTACTTGATATGAAAGTTTTCCCAAGACCAGTAAAATGAACAATTGATGGAAATGGACCACTTAGCAGAACTCCAATTAAAGGAAGACACAAATTATAAACACAGCTGTGTGTTCTAACTTGTTAGGTACAGGTGCTGTCCTTCTTATGTGTGTGTTCACCCTGTTCTTCCACTCAAAGAGATCAGCTACACATTCAATTATACTGCGGCTCTCCCTCCCACTGCTCTGAAAGGCATCTTTCTACACAGTTACAATGCCCCAAACTCCACTCAAAATTCAGAGACAGATATTACAGAGTATTTCCAACACAAAGGAAATACCTGTCATTCTGCACTAGTCTTTGCTCTGAAAGAGTTTCACAATATAATTCCACCACAGCACCTAACCAACAAGCAAGAAACACATAGATTTAAACCATATTTGCATTTGAAAACATGTTACACCTCTGTTTAGGAACAAGCACTGTGAGGAAAGAAACGTTTATTCACCCTAAAAGAGAGAGCAAAATAATCCTTGCCAGCCCTCTTTTATATTTACACATTTTTTCCCTGCGAGATTTTTCATCTGCAAGCATCATTCCTGAGGTCACTTACCTCTGTTTCTTTATCTTCCATGATATTTACAAGTCCCAAGAAAATATTCTGTAGTTTGATCAAAAATGGTTCTGGATAGATTGCCCAGTCTTCCCATGCTCGGAAGCATGTCATTACCCGTTGCTAGAAGCAAGAGGGAAAAAAAAAAGCTAAAACATTTGTATTGAGAAATTTTATGTGATGGGAAACAGACCACAGAGAACTACTACCATAGACAACGATTCCTATGCAGTTCCATAGTGAAGTATATTACAATGATACCATGCTGGGAGAGACTAGTAATTTTACAAAAATATGTATATAGGAACCGCATTTTAAGAAACCTCACTTGGGTTTCATTTTCACTTTAAATTCCTGTTGCATTATGCATTCTGGCTGTTGCCAGTTCTATCCTGATAGTAAATTTCATTCTGCCACAATGTTCAAAGCAGGTGCCTCTACCAAATCTAGGAGAAAATATCTTTCTGTTTGTAAAGTAACTAAAATTGACATTGGCTTATACATATTATTGAACTGAAATTGTGTTCCTACTTTCATTTTGTTCAGCCGGGAGAACAGCAGGCCCTGGGGAGACCTTAGACCCCTTCCAGCACCTAAAGAGGCTACAAGAAAGCTGGAGAAGGATTTCCTACAAGCACAGGTAGTGACAGGACAAGGGGAGAATGGCTTTAAACAGAAAGAGGGTTGGTTTAGATTAGGTATTACCAGAAAATTCTTCAGTGTGAAGGTACTGAAGCCCTGGCACAGGGTGCCCAGAGAAGTTATGGATGCCCCCCGCCTGGAAGTGTTCAAGGCCAGGCTGGAGAGAGTTCTGAGCAACTTGGTCTAGTGAAAGGGGTCTCTGCCCATGGCAGGGGGTAGCAAGAAGGTGATCTTTAAAGTCCCTTCCAAATAATTTTATAATTCTTTTAGAAGTATATTTGAAAATATGTGTTTCAGTTCAAGTTTGACATACTAAATGTAACTGAAGACGTATATATATTTTTAAAAATCTGCCTCTCTTTATCATATAATTTAACAAAGTTTTAAAATAGCAGATAACTAAAACTGATTCTCAACCTAGAGCAATTGAGAGCAGAAGACAGTAGGACAACCAGGATGAAGACCTTAATACAGAATAGCTAACTACACTGTAAGGTTTGTATTTAAAGCTTCTGATTGAAAAACAAAAAGGAAAAACAAGTGCAGAGGCATTGTGGAAACAGAAGGAAAGGGGCTGAGCATGAGAAGCACAGAGCATTTGATCTCAAAAATCACTCTCAATCATCTGTGGTCAGATGTCTAAAATAAAGCCTGCCACAAAAAACGTTTAAGAAGTAACTTTATGGTGTTCTGCCCACGAGTTTCTTTCCACACTCAGCACCCAAATTTTATTTCTGAAATTGAAATATAGGCGGCCCAAAAAACAGTAAGAAAGCTAGAAGGCCTTGTTTGCAATTCAAGTAATAGATATATGTCCTCTCAACTCCACAACTGTACATCTCCTGGTACACTTCAGCTGGTAGATGCTCATTTCCTTCCTTAATTTCACAGCTATCCTTGCAAAAGAGAAAAGTTTTTTTAAATTATTCTTTTTAAAGCCTAATTAGGGACCTTGATGTCTAAGCCACCTATCATACTATGCAATCTCTTGTGCAGGAACATCTATTTATGTGACTTCTATGTCATGTAAATAACAATGAAATACATACCTTGAAATTTTCAGACTGTAAATGGCCTTGTATTGTACGGTAAGTAGCATTGAGATCAGAGAATATCTGACATAATTTTGTTTCAAAACTAGAATTAAACATATACATTTCTTTAGTTAAACTTCATAACATGTTTTCTGGACATACATAATTCATGAAAATACCTGGGACACAGGACTCAAAAGCACAAGGTTCTGATCCTTATAGTAGCCATGAACTGAACTATAAAGCAAATATGATTACTATATATTAAATCACCTTGGACAACAACAGAACTGTGAAGGGAGATCTTCACATCTGCTGCAGTCTCTTTATACACCCTGGAAAGATTGGAGGACGATAAAAGGAGTTTTACAACCTTAAATAGAATGAAAGAATTGTCTCAAAATTCAATCTGTATTTTAAAAAAATTCTTAGTTATGCTTGTATTCTCATTTATTCAGTGAGGCCCTCAATGAAAGCACAATGAGCAACAGCTGCCCAGCTTCCCTTGAGCTTCTCACAATGTGCAAAAAGTAAACCAGCACAACACAGACACATTGCAACAAGAAACACCAATTGCAATCACTAGTGTTTTGTAACATGCTGAATATTTCCCATCATGCTGCCCTAACATTAGAGAGACTCCAGGAAGTAGACACAAAAATTTCATATGACAAAGATACTGTCCCTTTGAATTTGTCCTAAATTCTCCTCAGCACCTCAGAAATAAAGGACATTATATTCCCTCTTACCTTCTCCAAAATTCATGGAGAGTCAACCCCCCCACATTTTAATAAAAATAAATGTTTCAAAAATTTACTTCTTTGCTTGAACTATTTGCTGTACCATAGCTTGAACATTATCTACAGGCTCTTTCTGCCAAGAGGCATATGAGGTATTCTTACCTTTATGGAGTTCCATGCAAGTGGTCCCTGGCATAGGGCACATACATTTTTTGCATTACCAACATGCTACATCTCACACATTTTCATGCAAACAGATATAACTAACATCAGTCTGTAATAGCAGTAGCACTAAAAAGTGTGAATTTCTCTACAACCACACTTATCCAGAGATGTACATACAGAGACGAATATAAGAATTTTTTTTTAACTGCCGATCACCTAAAATATTATACTTACAATTTTCTATAGTAGGAAGCATTGGCAACTTTAGCTGAAGAGTTGTATAACACATCTGACACTAGGTACAATCTTGCGATCTGCAATAAAAAATGGGCAAATTAGGATAACTTCAATTTAAATTATTCTGAAAATAAAGGCATTTTCCCAGAAAGAATACAAGATAGTTTAAACGATCGGGAAGTACCTAATTAGAACTAAATGTAACACAGCTATATTATTAATAAACATGCTAAGAGGTAATTAGCCCCCTGTTACGCTATAGGGTACTAACTACTTCAACATATTACTGCAGCATTACAAAGGAGAATCATGGCATTCCAGTTTTAATTGCCTCATTTGAACAGATACCATTCCACTGTTTTCAATTCCACAGTAAGGCAGAACATTATTTACAAGCAACTCCAGAAAGAATAACAATATGTAACAAAATTCCACAGGAAAGGATCCTACTTAAATTCAAGCCCTCATTTTAGTACAAAACCTCAACACTATCTGAAATTTACTGAATAATGTTTGTAAATTACATGCACATGCTGCTAAGTGAGCTCCTCCCCCAAAGACAAGATTATAGCAAATCTTCACACCTTCTTAGGAAGAGGAGTCTTGAGAATGGACAATGACTCTGTAATGCAGTCGACAATTTCTTCAGCAGCTTCCGCATTATTTAGACAGAAAACCATTGCGTCACCAATATCGTTCTTCCGAGGTGTTAATCCACGTAGAATTTCCTCTAGTTTGTCCCTCTGTCTGAAATAACAGCAATTTTAATACTTTCAATATAGAAGGAAAAATACTTTCAGGAATTTCCATTTAACAACAGTTTTTTGGTGTTCCATCTTTAGAAGAAAAGCAATTTTTTATATTTTTATATTTCTTTGCCTGAGTTCTTCCAGTGGTTTATGAATTCATGTGTCCGTATTACATAAAGTGCAAAAAATTCTCACTCAAGTCTTGATTACATACAGGAATCAAAGAAAAAGAGCTGAAAAAAAACTAATGCAGCACATCAGTATCTCTAATAAAGTAATTATTTTTCTGGATTTAGTTTAGGCCTAAACCAAAATGGATAAATCTAAAGCATGCAAGTAATTTCTGCAACTGAATAAGAAACACTAGATTCAGAAAGATAGTAAATAAACAATTACTTCACATTTTCCCTGACCTCCATAAGCAGTGAACATCTTTAAAAGAATCTCTTTTTGAGCCTTTCCAAAAGAAGGTATAAGAGACAAACTGCGTATTAAAACCTACAGAAGCATGACTGGCATGGTAGCTATTATGGTAACTATTATGAGAAGAATAAAACAAAAAAAATTCCACAGCTAATAATACATTTGTAACAACAGCAACAAGATTTTAAAAAGGAGGTCTCTATTTCCACTACCACAGCTGTCCCCAGCACACTGACAATTCACGGTAAAAAACTCTTGATGATCTCTCTTGCTGATTATTAACAGCTGGTCCCCATTTTAATTTCTGCTGAACAGCATCAGTAAGTTTAAGATTACAGCAACTGTTTAGCTCATGAGGTCATAACGATGATGAGAAAGGTGCTACATACCCTCACCTACAGACAGCAATGGAAAATGGGGAAAAACCCCCATATTCCCAATCCCTTTCAAATTAAGGGTTAATAACAATTGGAATGAAAGGTTCAATGACGACAAATCTAACCAAATCCAGAATGTATTTAGCCACAAGCATGATCAGAAGCACTGAGGTTAAGAGCCACTTACTTAGACACATACCTAACACTATGACAAGCACGGCAACTTAAGGGATAACCCATTAAAACTACAAAAACACAGTGGCTAAACCCAAGCAGCCCAGCTAGTAAACAGCACTACAAATCAGTGCTGGCACATACTCTTCCTTAAGTGCACCCTTCTTGTTCGGTTCCTCCACAAACGCTTCCGTTTCTTGCTCTTCTGACATCCCGTGCAAGTATGGATTCAATGGTGGTGGCCTCCAAAATGAGCCATTTTTGAACATACGGAAATCTTCTGTCCTCCACTTGGTTGGAGCATCCCCCTATTAAAAAAACAGTAGTATTTTTACTTTGGTATTATTTCACTTCACTATGCTTGAAGCCATGAATTATCACTAAAATTCTACTTGCCTGAAGAATTGAATAAAGCTTCCATCTATAATACACATGGGCTGGAGTCTGGTTTTCAAATAAAAACCTAAACCAACGAGCAAGACACAAAGCATATTACAAATTTTGAACTGATGCAAATTCAAAGAAAGCAATAAAAATAAAAAAAACCAAAAACCCTGTTCAGAATCCCACCTTAGCTGCAGAGTGAACCCAAGGTAGCCAAATTATGTACACCCACAGCACAGCCAGGCAGAATGTGCAACTGCTACACACACACACACACACACTCACTCACATTCACGCACATGCAATCTACAGAGAGCAGAGCTCCTCAAAGGCACAGCACTGCTCAGAAGTTAAAAGCAGAACAAACAGGGTCAGAAAGAACAACTGTGCAACCTCACAGCAAAGCAGAAGAATCATCAGTGCAAAGAGCCACTATTGGAGCAACTGCAACCTCAGCACAAGTGATGCAGGAGCTTGCAGTTACACAGGGAGGTGACTCATCAAATACTGAATGACCTGAAGTCTTCCACCAGAAAATTGTCTGTCAAAACACTGCCAACATCTGACGGAGGATGTGGGGGACAAGCAGCCTATTTTTAATGGCCAGGATATTTTGACCTGCATATTTTCTCACTTTGTATATAAAAATCTTCAAAAGAAATTTGGAAACTGGTACTTTTTTATTCTGTTAATGGCAAGTGCTGGAAATTCTCAAAACTTCCCTATGTCAGTTGAAGTTTAATTCTATTTACACTGACATAAAAGAAAAATTACTCCCAGCTCTTGCTAAAGGTTAGAAACTAGGTTCCAGAAGAGTGGACTTCACATTGAGTTTCTCGGGGGGGAGGTGGGGGGAGATTTTTTCTTTTTTCAAAACGTATGCTACTGCTTCCACTAATGACTGTGAATCCCTCAGAAGAGCATGTGTTAAATGTTATTTTACATACATATACATATATATATATATATATATATATATATAAAATATATATATAAATGTATAATACAGTGTGTGTGTACTATTTTACTTATTTATATGCACACACTAGTAACAACTGGAATAAAAATGCATTTTTCCTTATAAAAGGACAGTATAGCCATTGGTGCTACTTGTAAAGTTTAAATCTGCACATAAAGATAGACAGAGTAAAAGCCAGTATTATTAGTATTTTAAGAATGCAAAATATTAACTACAGTGAAAATACTGGCATTATTACAAAGTGAACCAATGTAATAAGCACCTGAACATTGGGTTGTTGATTTCTCGGTTCATGATCATGGCTTCGAACATGGGCCCTTCCCGAACCACAAACTCTATCATTCGATGTATCAAAGCGAGCAAATTCCTACAACAACAACACAGTTAAAGAAACATTGATTCAGACCTAACACTATATAAAACTACACCTAAGATACTACAACTGTGCAGGAGATTATTTTGCTGTATTGTTAAGAAATCTGCATAAAAGATAAGGTAACATGGAACATATTATAGCTTTGCATCACAGACACGGGCATTCTAAAACTCAAACCATGCCTAGCAGTGATGGAGTACGAATTTAAGAGACCTCTTTCCTGAATTTCCACAGCTTAGCCTACAACCATGTCTTGCTTAGCAGAAGCCTGATAGACAAATATGGGCAACTGAACACCAAAGTACAATTAACTATCAAAAACTAAGCCCTCATCTACATTGTCTAGAAGTAAGACTGAAGTGTTAGCTGATGTACTACAGGGGAACAAGTGGCTGAATATTATGCTCAAAATAAAACACACATATATTTGAATATTCAATAGAATCTGCATTCAGCTTTCAAACTATTCAAGTATGAAAGGAAAAGCAAATAGCCTTCTTGATGCCAAACACAGCAATGGTTTTATTAAATTTAGATAATCTCCTTTTGGTCAAGACTCAACTATTGGCATAGAACAAAACTGTCCATCATTTTGTGTCAAACCATCCCATGCTCCCTCCCTCATACACCCAAGAGAACCAAATCACGATTAAAAAAAAATAAAAATCTGTATCATTTCATTCAGCACTACATCCTGAGACAGGCAAGAAGCGGATGTGAAGTGCACATTTTTCAAGCCCCATCTGAAAATGCAGAGTCACTTCTAAGCACACTAAGAGGAGACAGTTACGTAAGCTTGATCAAAAATAGTGATGGCCAGTTTCCACGCTTTTGGGGTTTTATGGAAACAGGGTCCTGAATTTTTAAAATAGAGATTACCTACACACAGTAAAAGCTTCATAGCACGTGTCCTTTGAATGTGATGCAAGCCAAAAAAAATACAGATTTTTACATTTTTTAATTTATTTTCTTAGATGGAACAAATGGATATTGGTTCTTTACATGTAATTAATGAGATTTCTGTTTAGCATTGTTTTAATTACTGAAATTCCAAAACTGGTACAGCGTAAAGTTGCAGAATTTTCTATTACTTCTTAGCAATGAGGTGACTATTTTCTACCATGAGTATTCCAAGTTCTGCCACAGATATAATGCACTATAATTAAAAAAAAAATCAACTTAAAAACATAGCAATAGAAACCTATCCCTGACATCTGTGTTGTTTTAAACCATCTAGTATTGAATCTACATTTGCCTCAAATATTACACAAATAAAATCAAACAGCTACCAGTTCAATTTTTCTGTCTGCTTTTTATAATCGCAGAAACGTTGCAAAGAGGACATCATTTCAACAATTCTGTAGCCATTTTATTTACAGCAGTCCTCTGAAAGTCTAAATAGCAAGACTCTTCTTGTTACATGAACTGTATTTGAAAACATCAGCAAGAAAGAAATCTACAATTAGCTCTCAAGCCTCTGAGCTATTACAGCATTCGTTTATTTTAAGGCAAGTCTAATGTGATCACTTCTTGCTTCCTGCAAATCATCGTTGGTTTTCATCTAATTTTTTTTTCATCAAGTAAAATAAAGTTGTGCAAGAGTAGCTTATGCTTGAACATCTGCTTTGTGAAGACCTCTGATGTATGAAAATAGATCCAGCTCATCCCGTATCTGAAAGGGGTTGTTACTGGCATTTTGCTATAGAAGCTAATTTCTCAGAAAAAAAAAATTATTATACTCAAGATTTTCTGTTTAGTAAATACTAAGAAGTATGAGATGTGAAAAATAGTATTGACAATTTTTAATTAAAGGAAAATAATTAAACATATTATCCCACTGAAGTCAGTCAAAATTTTTGCAGGATGTGATGCACTGTGTAATGGTCTTAGCAATTGTCCTTGGCAACTTCCAAAATCATCAGCAAAAGACTCATTAAAAGTGTTTTCAAATACAATTCATTTAACATGGGTTCTTACCATACTGGCTTTTAAAATGCTACAGTAAATAAAATGGACACATCTTTTTCTCTGACAGCTACTCTGTGAGCACTGTACAGTTTTACAAGTACTTGTTCTACTACTCAAAATGTTTCTTAAATCAAGACTCCTCCGGGTCGCCCCAATTACTCAAGTCTCTACCCAACAAAAATTGTACAGTCCTAAAATTCCATCAAAAACACAGTGCATTGGAGCATGCACTGACAAGTCTGTTAATGCACTATAAGCAGCTTCACAAATCTCCTTCTGCCCCCTCCCCCCCATGCGAAAAAAGAAAAAAGGGACTTTGTGACAATTAAAACAGCGTAGTAAAAAACCAATAGTGCATTATTTTAAAATGTCATTTAGTTTAAGTTGGCCAACAAAAAAAAGGTTTTTCAGTTATAATAAAACCACATTTATTGGAGCCGATCGTACCAATGTCTGGTCAAAAACTGTATACTTTCCCAATCCATCCCATGATGTTTTCCTGGTCCCCCGCTGCCGCAGACAGTTCAGCTGGTGTTGCTCACCAAGGCCAATGTCAAAGAGAATTTGGTAATCTTTTGTGCTTCTTTACTTTTAAAACAGTGTTGTGTTCCTATGTTTGGGAAAAGGTTTTAGCTTGACTGAGCAAGAGCACACCTAGACTAGCGTGAAGGGAGGAACAGGGACCAAAATGTAAAAATATGCTCGCAGTAATACAAAAGTATCTTTTTCAGGGACCAAAATTATTAACTGCTGCATTTAAAGAAAACAGCAGAAACCAAAAGTGACTTTAAACTGAACTGGTTTATTTGTACATAAAATGTACAAATTTAAAAAAAAAAAAGTCCACAAAAAACCGCACAAAACCAAAAAAAAAATGCACAGCCGCATCTCAGTACTCGGAGGTTTATGTCAGGGCTTACGCTGTGTCTGTAAGACCGTATTTCACCCTAGTGCTCACTCAACAAAATTACCCTGCATCTTCCTCTAGTGTTCAAATTAAATGCAAAAATAATTACTTACGTGTACCCTCACTTCAAAAAAGTTATTAAGACAAGAATAGTTAAGACTGTAAACCATATGCATTTAAGTGTCATAAAATAACCATTGCTCAGTCAAGCCATTACCTTTTCCACAACATCACCATTTTTCTTTAAAATTCCGAAGGGGAAATTTTCTATATTTAGATCAGTAATAATAAAGAAAAACATGTACCTTTCTGTTGGGATAACCACTTTGACTATGGCTTGCGACAGAGTCTGTATATGAAGTCACATCAGATAATAAACATAGAATATGTGAGTATTGTTAACAAGTAACAAGCAAAAATATACATATGCAATGAAAATACTACACATCTATCACAAACTTTGCAGGCAATCACTGCTGTGAAGTTATAACTAAGCAATTACACAAAATTCAAATGGTTGTGTCAGTGAACCATAAAGGTTCACTAATTGCAAAGTATCAGAACATTCCTGACAGAATGTACATTGAGGCACTGAATAGGAACTATGCTGAATATATATATAAGAAAGGAGCTCTTAAGTTTATGAAAAGATTCTAAACTATTTGACTTGGATCATGTTGGTATTACTTTATTCCCAAGTCTTACAAGAAACAGCCCTGACATTTACGTGTTATTCAAAGAAACAATAAATTCTTACAAATGTAAATCAAGTTGGTTTGTGATTTCAAGATACTTACCCTTTTATCAGCTAATATTCCACAAAAAGAAAAGTTTGAAAACTGACTCCATAAGTAGCATAATATACTTACTCAATGTCCAGATTAATTACCTTCTACACAAAATACATCAACTCCTCTAGGGTAAAAATAATGCTACCCAAATTAAAATGTAGAATTTTCTATAAAGAAAACAATTTAGATACTGCAATTTGGCAGCCAAGAAAAGGGGGGGACGTAGGAGAAAAAAATCCAGGGAGCCTGGAGGGGGAAAATGATAGCCAGATTTTAAGCAGCACTAAATTAACCAAGAGGCAATATACTGTACCCTAACCCTCCTGAAACAATGAGCTTCAGGAATTAAGTAGGTTCCCTTGGGCTACAGCAGGGAGCCAGAGAATTTGCAGACTAAGGGCCGCCAAAGTCAGCCTGAACAATGCAAATCTATGAAGCCATTGAAATACTGTCACAGATGTAGTATTTAACAATGAGATATGGCCCAGGGTACTGTAAGTTACCTTCTCAAAATCCTCCTTGTTTTTTGGTGGTGGTAACATTGGAGCATTAGGATTCTTCAATCTCTCCCTAGGCTGGGCATTAAAAGGCAGTCCTGACGGAGGAGGTGGCAGGGTATGCTCCATCATGGAAGGCGGAATGTAGATTGGATGTGGTGGTATAGGTACAGCTTTGCCCCAACCCAGCTTCATTTCAAACGACATAATCATCTTGCCTGAAAAAGGGAAAGGAAAAAACCTCCATCATCACAATGTTATAAATTGGTTCTGTATCACCTGAGATTTCTCCTTGTTCAGTGCAGCATTCAGGTTTGCCCGCCACAGTTCACCTTTTGCTTACATTGTCAGCTATTGTTATTACATCTATCGTACTACAACATGGGCAAATAAAGGTCTAGTACACAAATCATTTTATTAATCTCCCCCCAATGTCTGTCTTCAGGACACTACAGTACACAATTATTACAGTTTGACAACATTCAGTTGCCAATAGAACAGTCAAGTGTAAAGTCACTGACAGCCTGGTATCTACTAGAGTTACAGAATACATCTCACTTGTCTGAAAAAACAACCTGAAAATGTGCTTACAGTCTGCACAGATAATTACAGCCCTGAACTGAGAAATCTGTTTACCATTTAAATTCTTCAGTGCTCTTTCAGCATCTCTCCTGTTCATAAAGGCAACAAAGCCACAGTTTCTTTCTCTTGCTCTTTCTTCATCAGTTCTTGGCCACATAATCTTAACGCTTGCCAATGGTCCAAAGCGTCCGAATTCTTGACATAACATCTCTTCATTCATCTACATGAAAAAGAGGTAAAAATTAACATTTTGTCACTGTATTTTGGTGACAGTTGTTCATATTATTGTCCAAAGCCAAAATTTTAATTTTTTTAGTTTCTTGAGAAACAGCAGTTCATTCATAGCTCCCTAATGCAATCTACCACAAAAACAAGAATCTAAAAAATTGCACTTTTAACTGAATATACTCAAATTTTTGAGACCGGATCCACCTTGTTTAGAAATATCAGTGGAAAAAGAATTTAACTGAGCTAGTGATTGGTAGTCTAAACCTTAACATTTTCAGCATTATTCCAATGAATATTGCCAAAAAATTCATCTGGACCCAAATATGCCAACACAACACTCCTTAGCTCCAAACTTACCTGAGGATTGATGTTTCCCAGATACAAATTCGTTGTGCTTGGATCTCCAACATCATGTGACCCTGGTGCATAATCATCCAGTACTACCATGACAGGAAAAAGGAAAAAAAGAAAAAAGAAGTCATAATCCCTGCTATGCATTTAAATGACAACATTAAATTGAGTAAGAAAAGAATCTGTATTACCACCAGATGATCTGTTTCTTCTGGAAGGAGCATCCACTGGATATAGAGAAGAAAAATATATACAATTTAGTATGCAAATCTTGTAGCCCAAACTAACATAAAAAATAACATCTACTTACTTGAACGACGCTGCCCATCTGAATCAGACTGGGGTGGTTCAAA
Organism: Acanthiza pusilla; assembly: GCA_036630365.1. Classification (NCBI taxonomy): domain Eukaryota; kingdom Metazoa; phylum Chordata; class Aves; order Passeriformes; family Acanthizidae; genus Acanthiza; species Acanthiza pusilla. Next base: position 11,190,991 of record JAXCHO010000026.1, on the reverse strand, counting down.
CCGACTCAATCTACCTTTTGTTTTGTGCCTTTCATCACGCTCCTCTTGGATTCTACAAAGCAAGGTTAACATAAGCAACATCTTAAAACCATTCTGAAGTTTTTATTCTAAAATCTTGAATTAACTTTACAGCTATGAAAGTTTTTAAAACAAAACAATGAATTTGTTAAAACTTCCAAATTGCCAGTATGTCTGAATTTCTATTTCATCAACTGGAATGTATCTACCAGAATTATTCCAGCAGCATACTTCCTCGTTCATACTGTCAGGTTATTTTATTACCAAACAAAATTGACTTGGTTTGAGAAGCAGTTCACAAGATGGGAAATAAGAACTGCTCTCTGAAAAAGTGACTCCAGTTGCATATCCAACTGCCAGAGATCGCTGGCCACTCAGATGACTTTGCAAGATGCACACAATTCCTTAGTGTCTATTTATTCTACCGTTTCTAAGCCATACTCATAGGCACACCCACATGACTATTTCCAGAATATACTGGATTTCATCTCAGTTTCTAACTCTGAGGACAGAACTCACAGAAGTAACTATTTGGTTCTCTGCAGTCTGGCCTTAAATCCTGATATGAAGATACTGTTTCCCAGGAATACAAAGCTGTCAGTTCAACTCATTTACACCAACTAAGGAACACAAAGCAGTGAAGCTCAGGCATTCCTCACAAAAGCCACATACAGATTTCGGACATTGTACCTACTGCTTTCTAACCACACAGATTCATTTGTTTTCCATCTTTAGCATCAGGATAAATATATGGCACTCATTTGCACTCCATACATGTGCTGCTCTTTCTGTTGTATTACAACACATTCAAAAGTAAAAGAATCTCCTTTTTCAAGCACTATCCAGCTTGTTTTTAATACTATGCAAGTTGAAGTTAAGTCTCTAGACTTGAATTACAGCTCTTAGTTCTGCATTATACAGAAGCTCTACCTCCTCCTGCAAATTCCTCAGGATATAGCTTAGAAACAGACAATGCTTATTCTTTCCAGGTGTGACAGACATTTCATTATTGTCACCATTCTCTCTGCTACACCCCTGTCTGCACTGGGTTTGCTGGGCAGGTTTTGGTAGTGGGGGGCTACAGGGATGGCCTCTGTGAGAAGCTGCCAGAAGCCACCCCCATGTCGGATGAAGCCAGCACCAGCCAGCTCCAAGATGGACCCAACAATGGCCCAGGCCAAGCCCATTAGCAATGGCAGTAATTAAGCTTAACTAAGTTATTTTAAGCTAATTAGTTACACCATTTCACAAGCATCTAGGGGAGAAAAAAAACAAAAAGCCCTTGGGAGACAGCTTAGCAAGAATGATCCTACATACTGCCTGTAAAACAAGGCAAAAATGTGGGATTTTCTTTATTTAGAGTAAAAAGTACCAAACTTACTGCTTTAATTCTTCTTTAAAAAGTTCCAAATTACTCTTTTTCTTTTCCTTCTCTCCTTTCTTCAAAGGCTAAAATTAAAGATATATAAAACAACTTTTCAGAAGATAAAATGAACAAAATTGAAATGCATATAACAAAACTTTAGGTAATTTCCATGCATATTTTACCCACAGCTTTCAAACCAAGTAAACTACAGGAGAAAAAATAAAAATAAAAACCAAAACAACAACCAAACAGACTTGAAACATTCAGACTGAGCGCTACCAAACACAAAGCTAGAAAATATAAAATTAAGGATAGTTGAAAATAAACGTTGTTACTTCTCATTCTTACAATGCAGCACGTGATCAAACACTCTCTCTACTACGTACACATTTAAAATAACTGTGAGGTATTTTGTCAGTTTGTTCCATTTGGAAACTAGAATGCTGACTTCACCCCGGCAATCCATCATGCTCTAATTAATTTGATATATGTGTGTACATATATATGTAAATTATTTTACATATATATATTCAATTATTTTATCCACAAACATTCTACTTGAAAAGAATTTCCTTCTCTTCTTTCTTTTTGGATGTAAATAGTCTAAAAAAACAGTTACTTTAAATAGTTCAAGATCCTCAAAAAAGCACTCTTGAATGACAAAGAATATGGATCCTGCAATACTTTTTTTTTTAAACAGTAATATATGTTCCTTAACTAACTCATGTGAAATCTTATCTTCAACAACATTGTTTTTATATAACCAAATTTAAATGAAAACGTTTCCAATAGGCAGACATACAAAATATTTGTGTTACACACTACAGCTTTGGAAAAACTGGACTTCCTACTCACCCCAGGCAAAGTTGTTTGTTTGTTTTTGTTTTTGGGGAGGGTCTGCCAAATAAATAAAATCATTTTTACCTCATTATCTTCAATCACCATTGGACAGGGCAAGTGAGTAAACTGATTGCATTACTTCACAAGTATTTATGAAAAATTTGAAAAGCAGTAATATTCTTACAGTACAAACACTTGCATATGACAGAACAGAGTTCAGAATAATAAAAAAAAAAAGCTACAATTCATTTCTGTAACTGTAGAGCTTTACATACAATGAAAATCAAAACTGCCATCCAGTAACACCCCACTAGCTAAAACTGACATGTGTTTAAAGCTGAAGCGAGGTTATGATGGAACTGCCCACAATTATCACATTACGTCTCATTTCCCACCCTAACAGGCAGCATCACACATGTTTCACTTAAGCTTTAAAACTGTAGTAAGCTCTATTAAAAGACTCTTAAAACATCCAAGACATTCATAACACATACACAGTAGTAACAGTAATCATATGCAATTATCACTTGACTTGAAGACTGTGTTTGTCCATAATGTTTCTAATATTTTCAGTACTTTTCATGATGAACCCTGGTTTACAACAAAAAAACCCAAAAAGCAAGAAAAAAAAGAACAAAAAGAACCACCCCAAAAACAAAACAAAAAAACCCCCAAACCATCAAACCATGCAGAAGACAAAATAAATAAAGCAACCTGTTCAGCTTCAAAACTGTTCAAGTTCTAGAACTCAAAGAGGGATTTCTAAAGGGACTTCTTAAACTTCAGCCCCCCCCAAAAAACCCCAAAACAAACAAACAAACAAATCAAAGAGCCCTACCAAGAAAATCTTGGATCAACATAAAGGTCAATTTATTTTTTGGTTTTAAGTAAAAAAAAAAACAAAACAGATGGTAGCAAGAGGAATAGAGAAGAATTGCTTCTAGAACTTCAGAAATTCTCAGGACTGAAGAAACTGCTACTCTGCAACAGTTACTGAATCCACATCCATGAGAAGTTTGCCCAAATCAGCAGGAACACAGTAAAAGGGCAGTGCAGTACCAGGTGCATTGTGCCAGATACAGGCTCCCATTTCATCACCTTCTTATCTGCTATGGGTTCAGGCAACTCAGAATGTCCACCTTCTTTCAGTAAGTGCTAGGTGCAGATAAAACTACTCTGCAAGATCACACGGCCCTTTTCCTAAGCACTTCTAAACACATCAGGATGGAGTTAACATTCAAGGAAGAAACTTACAGGCTTTTTGGTTTCTATCATTAGGAGGGATGGAGGCTTCTCATTAGATGGCTGACTTGGTTGATTTTTTTGATCTGAGAACCGTGATGAAGGTTTATAGATTTTACCCCGTTTTTCATCTGTTTCATGTTCCTCTGAAATGAAAGGCAAGTTAAAAGCAAATTTTAATAAGTAATGCTGCACAACACTGTTCATTAGAAAGTATGCTGTTCTTTAGTCTTGGACATTCAATATATTATTTCATTTTTTAAAGGCTGATAATACAAATTTTACATATAATTTAACATCTTTTAACATCTACAAGAAGAACACATATTAGGTATCCTAAATAAATCATTGTTTCCTCTTGCAGTTAAAACACAAATCACATCACTGCCTACCTCAGTCAAAGCATAAAGCAGACTTTAGTATGAAGTTTTCTTTTCTGCTTCTACTGTACCATTTTAATTTTAAAATGCAACTCAAAGCCAATCTTCATTTTTACTCAAAGCCAAGTGACCCACCACCTCCAAAAAAAGATTAGTTATACCTTTAGATGCATTAACGATTCCTCCTCTTACAAATGTTTTCACTTTATTACCATCACCTCCTTCAAAGGCAGCAAGGAATTCTTCATAAATTTCTGCAGCAGCCTTCTCATCCTCCTACACAGCAAATGTTAATCTATTTACCATCATCACAGAACAACCTTCTATAGACAGTTACTCTTAAATTAGCTATGTGGCATTCCTTTTTATTTTCTAGAGTTCAAGCTACAAACTGCATCAAAGGAGTTTCAATTTTAGACAATTCGAATTTCTGAGAAATGTGGGCAGAACACAGCACACAATACGCGAAGCCAGTAAGGCTGTGTACTCCAATATGACTGTTCCTTTCCAAGAGTTTACATGGTAATTTAACATTCTGAAGATGCCAAACAGAAAAGCTCATATCAAAGACCAGGCTTATGAGCCTGGAGCTTTGTTGACCTCAGCATGAGAGAACAGTGCCCATTCCAGCTCAGCCTTTATGATCAACCCATGTCGCTGAAGGAGATCAACAACAGGATCACCCTTCCGTATTTCCCAGAGAATAAGTTAATTCAATGACTTAAGCTGAGACACTAAATTTAGCACTACCATGATCTTTAAGCAAGTATTTCCAACAATCCAGCAGGAGATAATCCACTGGAGTATAGTACAAGTTGTGTGTGTAAAGTTCAAACCCCAAAATTTTCAAAACTTCCACCTTGCCAACCATCAGATACTTATTTCCTAAAATCTGGACACTCCTGAGTAATCTAAAATGCAGTAGCAAATTTTAAGCTTTGTATTAGTTCCCAATACAGCCATTAGGAAAAACGTTTTACAGAATTAATAAGGATGTGTATTGAAACAATTTCAACAACGACATGTACTCTTTGTAATTACTGAAATCCAATGACAGAGAGCAAATGAAGAACAGAAAATTACGTAAGGTCATGGCTGTCTCCATCTTGAGCAATACATCAATGGATTATTGTAATTCCCTATTTCAGGAAGCCAGAGAACTTGATTTCTCACAGAGAAGGAAAGAGTAAGCCTCTCTCTATCTTAATGCCATGGATGCCAAAAATAAATTATACATGTAAAATACAATTCATTTTCGCTCTTGGAGAGCTACAATTATCAAAATTAAGATACTTGATATAAAAGTTGGTTGCAATCTAAAAGCAAACTTATTTCAGCTCTGCATATGAAGTAAAATTTTCATTGTATACCATTACCTTCTTTTTTAATTCTTCTTGCTCCTTCTTGCTCAGAGTCCGTTTGGCAGCACTCATTTTGCCAATACTGAATGCTTTAAGTTTACTTTCCATTAGAGGCTGCAAAGGGAGTGAGAAAACAGATATCAAACTGTTTACAAAACAACTAAAATAATGTTACATTTGACCTTGGTCTAGACCAGTAACTCAAATAAAACAAAGAAAAGCCTTCCTGTACTTATCTCTGAAGTTGTCATTATCTAATACAACTAAAAAAAATGTAAACCTATGTGAGTTTTTTTAAATAAATCATTCTTGGTTTAGTGTGAAAGCTTTTAATACACCACTCAAACTGAATACACCATTCAGCTGAAATCTGAAGGACACTTGCTGCTATAAGAGCCTGGACGTTTATCACTGTGCAGTGCTGCAATTTCTAAACCTTCAGAAACACATGCTTTGCACTACAGTTCTTCCCCTTCCCTCCCCCGTCCATCCCCAAAAAGCTTTTCTGACTATTTTGGCCAGAATAATGTTTGTGCAAGGTTGGACACGTGTGATGGAACAACCAAATGGATGCTAAATTTCAGTTGTACTTCGAGGTAAAAATTAATAGCTTTGCTGGAACAACAAAATGCATTCGAGAGGTTTTCAGCTGCTGGTTAAATGAAACAAAAAACTTCACATTCAGCTCCTAGATTCTTTTGAATTTCTTTCCAAAACCCTGATGAAGGAAGCACTCCACATTACAGTAATTTCTGGAGTATGGAATTAGAATTCTTTAAGGCTCTATTCGATGAGTTAACAGGCAGTAAAGCGTCAAGAGAAGACAACAGGATGGACAGCATGTTCCAAAGATATGGACAGTAGAAGCTGAACGAGAGAAAAGATACTTCTCTGGAAACTCCTACCTTAACACAGTAATTCAGGAAGAATCAGCACAACAACAAAGCCCCCGAAGAACACAACATAAGGTGTGAGCCTTGTCTTCAAAATATTTGTCATGCTCTTACACAGAGCACACAGTGACGCTTAAAACCATGCTTTTTGCCATGACAGTTCTTAAAAAAAATAAGCTCAATAAAACATGGAGATAAATAAGGTGAACAACTTAAAGACCGCATTATGAAAAAAATTTGGATACCAACTGGAAAGGGTTTCCTCTAGGAATAATATTCTTTGTGAAGAGTTTTATTTCTAGTATCAGCTTCCTATTCAAAAAATTTTTACATAAAAAAGCGCCATGGAAAACAAACTGTTTAAAATATCTTCAATTTATAATCCTTGCTTAGCATCACAAACAACTCTTAGATCTGTGCCAAGCATATGACCAAGTAGCTCATATTTCTTTGAAAGTGTTCCCTGTTTCATCACTGAAAGTACAGCTATCAGTGACAAATTTATGCAGTGTTATCTGTGAAGTTATCTGGTTTATGACACTGTGTTTGTCAACGTGAGCTGCTGTGACAGGTTTATCAGGAGCTTTTAATTCATCTGTGTTTTTAAATTTAATACAATCCAGGCTTCCAGTTGTCTGAAAAACAGCTTCTATTTCAGTATGACAATATACAACCTTGGCAAAACACGAGCACACAGCTATGGCACAGCAATGCAGAGAGAACAAATACCACGCTCCTACTCAAGCCTTATCCTGTCATCAAAAAATAATCTCTCACAGTAATGTTACAGGATACCTGCAGATCAGCCACATGAGTATTTGTTCCAGTGACATGAGGGAAGCAGCTGTAAGATAAAGAGTTCTGGCACTAAGATCTCCGTTTAGAAAGGGTCTCAGGGAAATAAACCAACATCTTCCCAGTGGCAGGAGCAATATAAAGTTAGTAAAATTGAACTAATTTATGCCTGCTAGTTAGATTCCAGTGGGTAATTATAACATTATCATTAACCATATGCAGCTTCACAGAATTCCTAACAATAGAACTACACAAAATTTGAAGGCCTCCCTCTTTCAAAAAATGCAAAATACTGTGAAAAGGGTAAAGCAAATGACAGAAGCAAAGAGAAACTTGCAGCTGAGTAATCAAATCTCCGTATGAATGCAAACTTTTGTTTAAACAGAACGCTGCATTGACTGTGAGGTGGCAAAAAGCACTCAAGTCCCAGTTCCAGCAGCACAAAATACTCAAAAGAGATTTAAGAGTAATTTCCCAAATTGTAGCAAGTAAAGGAAATCAATAAAACAACCTACTTCTTTATGAAAAGTTTCTCCTATCACAACTTGAATTACAAGCCTTACAAGCAATTTAACAGCTGGTAATTGACTTTTGCATATAAAAAATCAAATTGAAATCTTGAAGAAAATCCAAACCACAGAATGAATTGTCTGGTATTAACTCCCAGTTTGGCTCTTGCTGCCTGTTTTCATTTTAGCTCAGAAATAGGTAGGTCTTCATGCAATGTACCAACCACACAAACAGGCAAAGGTCTCTTCACTGAGGGAATAAGGGGCAGGGTGGCCAGCGAGACCAGGTTATTATTATTACTCTTACCTCTTGCTTTAAACATATTCTATTAGAAAGAAAAATAAAGGATGGAATTAGGGCCACACTATCTCAGCTTTGAGAAGCCAACCGCATATGAAAAGGCACTTCAATATCCCATGACTCCTAGGATTGATCACCTTGTATTCTCAAGCATTCCTCAGTATAAGAGACGAACCTCTACAGAGTCCTTAGAGCTTCTTTCTGTTCCAGTATGTATTATGAATGCAGTACCATGCAGCACAGCTTCCTACACTGGTGCTGGTTTTGAAAGTTTCAAGGAGTATTTTTAAACATGAAAATCAATGGTTCATTTGCAAACACCTACAGGTTACATACCCAATGCACCAGATTCTGCCTGTAGCAAGTAGTTTTCTTTTAAAACAGGCCTATTTTGAGTTTGTGGGATTGGTTGGAATTTTTTTGGTTTTTTGTTTGTTTGATTTTCAGTGTTTTGGACTTACATGTGAATCAGCAGATCCAGTGGTATGTACTGCATCTGGCCCTCTGACCTGAGGAGAGAATGAGGAGAAGGTGAGGCAAACAACAAGAAAGAGACAAACAACCTCTGGGGTTTTTTTTTCAGTTCTTGGAATGTGATTTTCATTTCAATTTCAACATCCAAGTACACAAGAACAAAGATACATACAATGTATTTTAATGATATATCTCACAAGGTCACATCAGGAACAATGTCAACATAAGGCAAATAAGGGATTAAAGATAGACCATTAAAAACATCTGAATTTCTGCAGCTGAATTTTGTAACTATGTCACTAATAGCACCACTGGGAAAAATAGTAAGTTTGTTACATTGCATCTTCAAGAGTTGTCATTAAAGGCTGTTAAAGATTACATAAAGAGCTTGATTACATTTGGCTTACTATAACATAATTTCCAAAACTGCTCTTACTATACTGTGCATAGATGAAAACTGGCCACCTCAAGAACCCCAGTTTGTGACTATAACTGACATTATTACTTTAACATGTAAACCAGCATACATACAAAATCAGAGTTTTAAATGAGCTTATGTGATGGAGACCTTGTAAATCACGTAACGCCCAAATTTCAGAAAACCTGACATAACATCTACTATTAAGATAGTACTGCGTGATGCACAATTCATACCTCAACTGGAATGTACATCAAAACAAAACAATTCCATTAGCTGAAATCTGTTCATTAATTACAGAACATTAGTATTTCTCCTTATTACCAGGAGTTTATAGTTTATACCAGAAATAGTACTATATGATGCTCATCTCCAGTCTTCCAAAACAAACAGTAGTAGCACCAAATGCTACTCTAGAAGATAATTTACTAGGCCTTGTTTTCATTGTGCATCCTTCTTATTCGTCAGCTAACACAGAAACGTTTCTCTTTCAACAAGTGTTTTCCTATGTTATACAGTACAATCAATTTAGAACAAAATGGTCTTCAACAGAAAGCACTTCAGGAACCAGAATAAAGTGCACAAAGGTAAAGAGCAACACAAAGACACAGCCTTTCCAAGGGAGAAGCAAAAGGCCTCTAGGAATAGGTTTGAGTTTTTTTTAAGAAAGAGAAATGGGGGAGGGAACAAACAGAAAAAAAAAATATGTCTTACTCTCAAAGACCTCCCAAATCCCCCTACTTGCAGCATTATATGTAACTCACAAAGCACATCTTTGCGCAGAAGCTAACACAAGGTTAGCTCACATGCACCAACAGCAGTTCATTAGAAAACACATGGAGGCAAGCATCTCAAGCAGCTTTTACTAATGCCACTTCCCACAAACTTCTCCTCTGTACTTGGTGCTGCATTTTTTTGATTCACAACTGCCTATGGCACTCAGATCAGTAATCTGTTATGCACAATTCTACATACTGCACAAATGTAGCTTAAGGAAAGCTGTCCTACCCCTGAGAGTTTATGAATGTATAGCACATCACACAGATAGAAGGACACTGTGCAAAAGAATTCCAGAGCATGAAAACAGCATTCTTCCTGCTGCCAGCTGCCACCCTGCAGCAACCAGCACAGCAGCTACAATTCCACCCTTCCAAAACCAATTTCAGACCTGCAGTTAAAAAGATCAGTCTCAAAGGTGGAGTGATAGAGTGCTGTCTGCCTCACTGCACTGACAGAGACTGAGCACTGCTAGGAAAGGAGCTTGTCTGGCAACAGCAGAATGGAATGACCATTTCCTGATTCTCCACATCTGTTTCACTTATGGAAGTTTTAGAAGTGACACCTCCCAACAGGGCTGGTGCTGAAGCTGCTAACAAGAGAGGACAAAAAACAAGGCAAGACACAGAGTAACAAACAGTAGGAATGCTCAGTACAATGACACATTATCCTCAGGAAGAACATTTAAAAAAGTAAGATGCTAACTTTGCTTCTTCAGCAGCAAGCAGATGATACTGCTCAGAAAGGCTTCCATGCGTGGTAGCACACAGATTCTGTGGGAGTACAGTGGCACTCCCCAACCCACTAACAGGGACCATGCCACTGTGGAGCCACTCTGAACATTACCTGAGCGGCAGAGTTTCTATTAAAGTGCACTCAGAAAACTTCAAAAGGCAAGTTTTAGCTTTCAGACCAACTTTATCCCCCACTAACTAATGGCTTTCGATAGCCACATTATCTTGCTCCTTCAACAATTCTTATTTTTAAGGTCTTCTCTTCCTACATATAAATTTAGTTCTACCTTTGATTGATATTGCTCCTGACCATCCAAGCAACTGTACTGAAAAAGCACAAGATGAAAAGGTTCTTGACAAAATTACACATTGCTATCTGCCAGTTTCTAAATAGCAGTTATTTTTAAAAAATCACAGATTCTCACAGCACTGCACTTTGCATCCATCTGCACTGCCTTGATGAAAGGGGCCATTTTGTTTCCCTAAGAGTCAGACCAGCTGCACTGACTCAGGAGAATCGGCATCTTTCTAACACTGAGGGAAATATTTTAGAAGATGTTGCCCACCTGTGCTAAAATCTGGAGCAGGATTATTTTTTCTGTTCTCATAATGTCAAGTAGCTCAACCGAACTCAACTGCTGAAAGACACACAGAAAGCTCTGCCCTACACGTGATGAGATGTGAGGACAGCTCCCTCATGTGCAAAATGCCGACACAAAAAATGCAGTGAATCCATCTTTCAGTCACTGCCAGCATAAACAACTGACAAATACCTTCTTACTCCCAATTCATTGCATCTATCACTCTGCATGAGACCTATCTATTTATTTATCTATCTATTTATTTTTCTGCCTAAACCAGACTATTTTAAAGTTAGATCACTTTTTCCATTACTTTCACTCTGCAAAAGTCTTTTATTTCTCAAAGCATGTGCCAGCACAGCTGAAGTGCCATTTCAGCAGCCTGCATTGCTACTGCAGTAAAATACAGCCCTGTCAAACCCCAGTCCTGGAGGTCAGGTCACCCAAAGCTTCATTACAGAATCCAGCCAACTTCACTCAACCTCCAAGAGAAAAAAAAATCTTCAAAGGACCATACAAACGAGATTTATGACAAACTTCCATGAAAATGCAAAAGCAGAGTCAGCTCTGAGATTCTGATATTTATATTTGTTCCAGCTTCATGAAAGCTTCCAAGGAAAACAGAGAAGAGAATGGCTCTTCAAAATCTTCCTTCCTGACCACAGTTCACAAGGTCACAAATTAAACTCTTCACAATTTTTCCAGATTTAAAAATCTCTTGATAAAACTGGTATGGTTGTGTTAATTTCACAAGTATTTAAAATATGGTGTATACAATATTTTTTTTTTTAATTAATACTGATGTCATTTAGTGAAACAACAAAGAGCAACAAAACCACAAATGCTGCCAATAAAACCCAGGAGGACAATCTGTGGCCTTCTAAATGCTGAATGGTATTTTTACAACTGTAGTGGCTACAACTTAATACATAAATGAAAGCCCTGTGCTTGAAAGAACCAACAGGGTCAGGGTGAAGTGTTCAAAAGAAACTCTGGTGAAAGACACTCCTGTGCTGTTTCAACACCTTCCATTGATCCTGCCCCCATACTGAGCAGCTGCTCACACTGAACTACAGCACTGCTCCTGATCTAGCTGATCACCCCGGCAAGGGAGAGACAGAGAGGTTCAGCCAAACCATTTCCCAACTCACAGCAGCACCCTGCCACCCAGTTCATGCCAAATCAACCAAAGAGGACAATGTTTGGTAGGAAAAAACGTAGCTAAGGCTGTGTCAGGACTGACAGCGAGGAAAAACAAATGAGAACACATCATAAATGAAGATGTCAAAACCCAGCAAAAGGTTTCCAGCTTGCCTTATCCTTTTATTCTTCCTTTCTCTCTAGAAAGCAAGTGCCTGAAAACACCTGCAAATTATGTTATGGCTAATCTATTTAGTCTTTACAGTTACTGGAATAATGCAGATTAGTATTATTCCCTATTTAAATAATCATAACTCGCAGACACAAAAGCAAACGGACAATGGCTTTCTCCAGAAGTATTTGTAAAGAATGGTATTCCATTACAACCTTAAACTCAGATGAACAGGTACAGCTTTGATATGAAAAAGAGAAAAGTACAGCTTGATCCAAGTGGATTATTTCTTCTGCATATGGTACCAAATTTGAACAGCAGTATATGCAAGAGCAGTGGCCATGCCAGACAGTCACTATTCTCAGAAGATACAACAAAATGGAAGAGTCACTGAGCAGCTAAAATTTAATTACATAAAAGTAACAACGAACATCTGTATCTGTCATTTCAGAATCATGTCTTACACTGACATCCTGTGCAGTCTTCGGCAATCTTTATTTTCTCTTTAATTATCCTCCTTTCCTACTTGGATTTCAGGAAATCTCGAGCACGAATCTTGCTATTCTAATCTCAAAGTGCCAAAGGAACAGTTAATGCTTTTTAGCACATTTCACATTGGAGACTCTCAGACTTATTTTGCAGCTGCCAGTATCACAGAAAGCAGATGCCACCACAGTGATGCAGGCACTGGGGGCTCCCTGAACCTGTACCATCTCTGGCAATGTTTTTCAAACACTGAATCAAACAAATAATGCCTGACTGAAAAGATCTGATTTTACACTGTAAATATATATGATCAAATTAACTGGGTCAAATTCAGTACTTGGGCACTAAGATTGAAGAACAAACACCAACCATTCTGAAGGGGAGAAACTATTTTATTTCAGGCACTGGGTCACAGTTCTTTGTAGAGCACAGAAAATAAAAGGTCACTGTGTCTTCCCAGCAGGCATATAGAAGCCAGCAAAGGCACATCTTGGAATTGTCACTGAAACATAGCCTATGGAGTCCATGAGATATAAAAATAATTGTACTTGCAAAAAAAATATAACTTGCAAATACAATGCACCGGAAGAAGCCTACAACTTCAATTTTAATTATGTACGTAAATGAATCATAAAATGATTAAAAATAATCAAAATGTCTGATATATAATTACTTCAAGAAATTGAGCAAAATGGTTATCTGCTCAGTATCTGTTAAACCATAAACATTTTCATATAGGCTCAACTAAAAATACACATTTTAATCCCTGTGTGAATTAATTAATTAAAACAACAAGAATATTACTAATATCAGTACCATTACGTCATAACTCTTTCTGCAGACATCTGAAAAATATGTATAAACATATCCCAAGCATTCATGGAATAACAAAACAAAAGGTACCACATTCTGTTCAGCCCCCCAAGATTTCCCAAGATTTACTTTTTGGGAAATAAATCCCAAGAGATAGGTATGTCTTATTTAATTTCATTTCTCAACAGAAACATTCTCATGGATCCAAGTACGTACTATCTCTATTTTCTTTGGCATAGAAAATAATATTGACAGGAAGAAACAAGCAAGATCTAGAATGTAAAGCACAAGAAAAATACTAGTGAAACACAGCATGGATGTCTGGGGGAATGGGAAACTCAGAGATGAGGGGGAAACGCACAAAGGTGGCGGAGCAGGTACAGGACCTCCTCAACAGGCCCCGGCAGATGAACGAACACACTACTGACTTTACATTCCCTAGCTGTCCTACTGACTTCCATGGCATGGATGAGGGAGTGGGAAGAGTTAAGTGTCTGCACATACCTCGGCTGAACTGACATCTGGGACAGAAAACAATTCTTATAAATTAATTATTACTGTATATTAAAAAAGGAGTAGCAGTGCAGAAATAGTAAATGACAAGACAAAAACAGCCTACAAAGTAACTGTGAAAAGAAAGTAATCACATCTGGGTTGTTTTTGTGTACCATGTTATCAGTTGCATTAATCAATAATTAATTATTCTATTTCTAATTATACTTGAAATTCCAAAATGTCTTATTCCCTGAAAGCTACTACCCACAAATTGAGACCTATTTTACTACTCAAGTTTTCTGTCCAGCTCTTACTTGCCATTTCAAACTAAAAAGCAAGATAAAAAAAATTTTTTGGACAATATTTGGGACAGATCATAAAAGGGAAACAAAAATAAAACTCTCCTACTCTAATAACAACCAAGTAAACATGCAAAGACTTCAACTACATTTCATTACCAACTACATTGGTAATTACAGTTTCCTAGCAGCAAATTTTTTTAAAAAAGAAACCCTTAAAATAATCCTGGTTTTGCTTAATAAAAAGATGGGCAAAAATCCATGTATATAGCACTGGAAATTCCGGAGCCAAAACACAGCTTCCCCCTTGAATGATTTACACACACACCAAAACCTGGAGGAATTACACAGTTCTGACCTAAAACCTGAAACGAAAGTGAATGAAAGGGAGTAATCCTCAAACCATCAGCTGCCAGTGCATCCCCCAAAACATCTTTCCCCCCACCCTCCCAGAAGGAGGAATGCTGCCAGTGCAGGCAGCTCCGGGCTGCGACCACCCGCTGGTTTCCGAGCACAGCTCTGGGCCAAGTTTGCCAAAACTCCTGCACTACCTGTGCTCCTGGGCTGGAAATCCACCCAGCAAGAACTACAGGAAGTAGAGCGGATACAATGAAAAGCGCGGGGAACGCCACGGCAATTCTACCAAAGTTATCATTTCATCGCAATTCAAGAGAACCCACTCGACCGACCTCAATTCGTCGTTTTCCTTCACACCCGCAAGCTGGAAACTAAGCCCGCGCGGGCTTCAGCCCACGGGGAGCAGTGAAATGGAAGCCGTCGGTGAGCACGGCTGGGGCTCTGCCCGCACCCCAGCCCGGGGACGCGCGGGCAGGTACAGCGCCTCCGCCGGGGCCCGCGCCTCCCTCCGCCGGGGCACGGGGACGCCACGGGGACAGAAACGTGCCTGGGGGGGGTCTCAGAGAGCTGGGGTGCCCCGCAAGCGGCCCGGGAACCCACGCCCCCTTCCCGCCTCCCACCCCGTCCCGAGGCCCGCGGTCACCCCGGGCTCAGAGCAGGAGCGGAGCAGGCCGCGCCGCCCGTGCCTCGCCGCCCCGCCGCTACCGGGCCCCGCCGCCACGGCAGCGGGCCGCGGCCGTGCTCCCCGAGCGGAAGAGAGCGGGCCACGGGCCGAGCCACCCGAGCCGAACGGAGCGGTCCGCGGGCCGTGCCCCGGGGCGGAGCGGCCTCACCTTCCCGGCGGGTTTCT
This sequence comes from Acanthiza pusilla, assembly GCA_036630365.1. Lineage (NCBI taxonomy): Eukaryota > Metazoa > Chordata > Aves > Passeriformes > Acanthizidae > Acanthiza > Acanthiza pusilla. The sequence continues at coordinate 11,175,690 of JAXCHO010000026.1, read as the reverse complement.
GGGAGCCGCCGGGCGCCTTGTCCGCCATCTTGCCTCTCCCTTCGCCCAGCCCTGGCGGCGGCCAAGCGAGCGCCGATCCCACCGAGCCCGCGAGCGGAGGGCGCGAAGCCGATGGCCGAGCCGCCGATGGGCCGCACCATCCGGGGCTGCGCTTGCCCGGGACACGCAACAATGTGAAACGGAAAGAATAGAGTCTGGAACAACGCGAAACGTTACAGCTAATTGAGAAAAGCCCTTGAATAAATAGTGAAAAGGCTAGCACAGCAAATCCTCCGTTACTGGGTTTGATATCGCACTACAATTGTAACTTTATTGAACACTGTTTAATAGGGATTATAAGCAGCGGTCACATTACATTTGAGTCTTCCATTCCCCTACTTTTATGGGTTTTCAGCATGGAATATGCAGGAATTGAGAAAATACTTAAGACAAGATACAGAAATGAATTAAAGCTTTATTACACCACCTGCCGACACCCACTGCCCTGTGAGCGGCAGGAGGGAGCGGGGCCTGTGCTAACAACCACCTGAGGCAGCGGAAAATGAAGGTTCCAGAAGAGAGGGGGGAAAAATTTAAAAAAACAAAAGCGGAAAAGGAGAGGTTGAAGAGGGAAGGGGCAACTGCAGAGGGCTGAAAGTTTAGAGAGGAGGGCAAAACTCTCAGAAAACCTCACCGGCTGCAGAAGTGCGTCCAGATGTGCAGGGACATGGTCTGGTGAGAGCTGCTGCTCTGCCCGAGCTGTGTCAGGGTGAGGGCCCAGCAGAGAGCGCGCCCATGGCAGCTGTCACCGCATGTCACCAGCACTCAGCAAGGTGCCCAGGGCGGGGATGGCACAGCGGCGCGGGAGCGAGCGCTCAGGGCGGGCTGCAGAGCGGCAGGCAGGTCTCCCTCAAAGGCGAAGGTTCAATGTGCGGGCACAGCAGGGCGAGCACAAGGAAGCACCAGCAGGGTTCCGCTCCCCTGGGCTGCGCGGGGCACGGCGGGACGCGCAGGCGCCGGCAGGGGGCAGGCACGGCCCGCGCCGCGCAGCCCCTGAGGCGGCCCGCGCCACGTACCGTGACTCCGCCCGAATTACACAAAAAATAGCGAAATAAAGAATAACGATCCCCATCGTTCCTTAGGCACGAGTGGCTTTACCCCGCAGTCCCTTCCGCGGCGGGCCAGGCGGTGCTGCTGCAGCCGCGGCAAAGGCGAGGCCGGGAGAAGGGCCACGCGGCAACACGCGTCGGTCCGGCTGCTGGAGCCTCCTGCAGCCCTCCGCAAAGTACCGTGGAACATTCTGGAAACGGAGCGGCAGCTGAGGCTCCATACAGAGCGATGTGGATCTAACACGCGGGAACAATGACGGCGATAAGCGCGGGCTGCTCCCACAACTGGCACGGTGCTGGGTCGCACCTCTGCCCCGGATGAGACTGCACAGCTCTCTTGGATAAATTTGAGGTGGAATCACTGAGGCTTGGAAGGAGAGGGAAATAAAACCCATGTTTTGACAGGCACAATTCCACCAGTCTTTTCTGGGTATTTTGAGCCCCAAACTTTCCCATAGCAGAGCCCTTCCACACGAAGGGATGGCATTGGTCAAGGAGCTTTACAGGTGGATTAGGCAGGATTTACTACTTCAGAATCCAAGCCAAGCCCTTCTCTTCCCCCATCTTTCTCCCTGTTTACTTGAGAACCATTTCCCGAGCTTGCAGAGACACAGGATTAGTATCACCTGCGACCTGCTTTTGGGGTGGTTTTTAACATAGTAGTGCAAACAGGTGCAGCATGGAGTGGAAAGCAAATCAGCTGGGGAACTTGTGCTGGCTAGAAAGGGTATTCAGTGCCACAGGAGAAGACACTAGATGATGCTCAACTCGCATGGGACTGCATTAATAAACCTGGCATGAAAGAAAGACTGACACTTCTGGATGAAAAACAAACATCTAGCTGGAAAGAGGAATGTGCCCTTGGATGATAAGAGTTTTGGGGCCAATAATGTTTAGAAAATTTGTGCTCCATTTGGCCTCAATCCCTTTATTTTATCCACCTCATTAATCCTTTTTAATTATCCACCTCATTGTTTAAATCCTCTGCTTACTGCTTAGCCTCTACGCTCTTTTGTAGTTAATAAACTGCACCAAATTAAGAGCATCACAATCCAGAGCATGCTGTGAAAAACAGGAAAGATAGAGTTTCAAAGGTCATCTCTAAAGATAATTTTTCAGAATGAACTGTACTCCTCAATCTGTGCTATTTATAACACATTGCAATAGTACAGTAGCACTCATGTACAGTTAGTGAATGAGAACACATGTCACTGTTTTGGACTTAATGGGAGAGCAAGGGCAGGAAGGAGAGCGGGAAGGAAAGGAAGCAGTGAGATGGAGAAATCCATGGAGAATTAATGCTGGAAAGAGTAAGCTAATAATAATAATATTTAAAAGTAAATTGTAGACATTTTTCATTATAATGCAGTAGGTCTGGTTGTCTGCAGACCTGGGAATTGTTCATTAACTGTTGTTACAATGACAAGTATCATTAGGCACTATACTTGGGAAAACCATGAATTATCATAAATAATTAACACTAAGCTACATTAAGTAAACCACATGCTGCAGTGTGTTACACTTGTCTTTCTGACTGCTTTTTTCCCAACTTTCAGATGCAAGCTCTCCACTGCTCTCACTCCAGGCCAGGGCACAGAACTGCTGCCATTCTTTTGCAAAGGTGCGTGCAAGGGAATGGGAGAGGGAGGATTCAGTGTGCTGTGGGAGTTCCCTACCCTGTGGCAAAGGAAGCGTGTTTGAGGACATGCGGCAGGCAGATTATGAGTAGGACAGAAGCGTAACTGCTGGGTGTACACGTTTGTAACTCTGTAGTTTCACACTTGCCTGTGTAGTTTCACACAGTGGCTCATGGATCACCAAAGCCACAGGCTGTGTGTGTGTTCCCCAGTGCTTAGGCAGCAGTCTTGAGCTTCTTCCCTTATTCCACCTTCCATCTCCTCCCACCCCTGAGACTGAAAACCACCAGCGAGGATTCTCAAAATAGGCAGCTGCAGCTCCCCCGTGCACTCGAGGGTTGCTAGGAAGCTCTGGGTGTGCAATGCCGAGCCGAGAGGAGAGGCGGGCAGCACTCACAGCTGGAGCACAGAGAGCCTGGGCTGAACTGAGATGCTTTAGCAGGGACCACCGGGATAACGAAAAAGAGCCAGAGGGGCTGTCTGGGACAGGGCAATTTGGCTCTCAGGCTCCCAGCAGTCTGGACTTGCTGCCAGTACTCTGTCTGCTCACTGTCTCCTGGCAGGACCCATCTCTGTGTTACTCCGTCTCTCAGTGCTGGTGCTTTACCTTCCCTGAGCTGTGAGTTCTGCTCTACTCCTGCCATTCAGCAGCTGCTTTCCCTTCCAGGACCCCACTGCTCTCCTGGGACACGTCTTATCAGCAACCTCGGTTTTCTTCCCCTGGGGTTCCTCAAGCAGGGAGGCACATTATGCAAACCAGTCACAGGGGCAACATCTGACTTGCACTGTCTGGCTGAGAAGGTGGGTAATTTGCAGTGTATTTTCCAGGCATTAGTGCAAGTATCAAATGAAGGCTTAATTCCAAAAATTCTCCTGCAGCTTCTTGTCAGAGAGAATTAGCCTACGTGGCTAGAATCCAGATGTGCACATCTATCAGCTGTTTGAAAGTATGGAAGTTCAAGATGAGTGCAATGCCAGTCATTCCTTTGCCATACTCGGAGTCCCTCCTGTCAGGTTACTAACAGTGAGTAGCAATTTGTGCTCTGCAAAACACTCCCACTCAGCACACGCAAACAAAACAATTTCTTAGTCATGCACTTTGTAAGTGAGGGTTCAGTCCTGCAACCCTTGCAAAGCACAAGTTGTACTTTGCTCTTACCATGAGCCCCTGGAAGCTGGGACAGGGGTGGATTTTAACCATGGAAAAGATGAAATATGTGTCCACGCAATGTTATTCTTCACAGTGAAACTAATTTCACGGCAATACTTAAATTCAGATTTGCTGCTGTCAAGAAAAAGACAAGTTTTACCTCAAATCTTTCAAAACCAGGAACTTTAAGGAGACAACAACTAAACTTTCAGAGACATTTTCTTAATATGTGAAGTATTTTTTCCAGTTTGCTGGTGTTGGTTTTTTTCAGATGGGCTTTATTGCTGGTTTTTAAAGCATAAAGTGTACAAACCTGAAGATACTCAACTTCAAGGTAAAGAGGGCAGAAAATTAGAAGCTCCTGATCACTGAGATGTTAAAATGAAAATTCCTGTGCAATCATCATGGTGTTGGTTACTGTTATTCCCTTTTATAACATCTATGTTTTCTCTCTTCCAGGTGAGGCTTTAAAATATAGGCACCACTTCCACTTTTCTTTATCTATTAAGGGATTAGGTTTATAAAGTATAATTGACCCTAATTAGTTACTCAAGAGGAGAAAGTGATGCAACGATTCCTGTTTATCCAGTCTTAAAAAGATATTGGAGTAGAATCTCCAAAGGCAAGTTAATCTCTTCAGTATTAGATCAAAGCACTGTGTCTACTCAATTATTACAAAGTATTGTAATCACTGCAGTAAAAAAGTTACCCATCAAGCCATTATTTGCAAGAGATTGATACACATTCAAGAAAGGATAAAAAAAAATCACACAGAACAAAAGGACCATTTTTGTACGTCTGTGTATCTCTTCAGATATTCTCCCAGAGAAACTGCAAACGTGAGGTACAGCAACAAAAGATGAGGCTAAAGCTTCTCTCTCTTTAATAGCTTCTCTCATTAAATAGAGACCAAATTCTACCCTCTCTCTTGGTCAGTGGGGTTCCACAGAAGATGCCACAACAAAGTCAGATTTACAGAAAAGGTTTCAGTGAAGGAGAAAAATCCAGAGGAAACAAAGAGGGTAAATGTTTTTACTTAGATAAAACTTCTTACTCAGAAAGAAATGATCAAAATCTCTCCTGGAAGTGAAGATATAGAAAAAAAAAAAAAAGAAATTATACAGGCAGAGTTGTGTGGTAAAGGATTATGTCAAGCAAGAGCTCCTAAGACTGATATTTGCCAGCGAGAGTGAGTTGAATTGGATGAGGCTAAAGGTTTATCTTCAAAAGCATCTTAAATCTGCCAAACACCATTATTGCTTGCTCATATTAGGACCTTCTCTCTTTTAAAAGTTTTTTAAGTGGAATTAATTTCTTTACTTATTCAAAAAAGCTATGTATAAGAGGAGGGCTAAGTACAACCTCTTCCCTAGTGTGCTGTGTATGTTTGAGTGAAAAATATGCATTTAGCTTTTTTTTACTTTCCTAACCAAAAGGCATAATTTTACTGGGTAGGGTTGTAGTAATTCAGAATATTTTTAGGGCTTTTGATATTTCAGACAAAATAACACCTTGTGAAAATACTTCAACAATGAATAAAACAAAAATGTAATATAGAAACAAACTCACATTTGCTATTTTAGCACATCTTTTCCTTTCAGTCTTCAGCCAGCACTAATTAACATTATCTTCCATGACTTGCCTCATCAGGCAGTGCCTTCATCAGTGTTTTAAGAGTCTTCCTAAAGGTTATTTGGAGAGAAAGCCTGCAGAAAATTCTACACATGCTAGGAGAAACCCTGGTATATGCTGACCGTGCCCTTCTAAATATAAACTCCGGTTAGAGAAAAGCAGAGGCCTCTTCATGCACTACATTACGTGGACTCCTCTCTGTGACCTCCAGATGTCCTGATTCTCCCTGGCTTACCACATAATAGTCATGTAATACTAACCTTGATGGACTACATATGAATAAGAGGCTATTTTGAGGTTGTAAGTGCTTCAAATTGTAAGGTTCCCTGCACACTATCCCACAGCTGGCTTGGGAGAATACTTAACTCAATGTAAGATGTATGCATTTGTGTTTATAAAAGCCCAGTCTGTCCTTGGAGATCACTCTCTCTGTGAGGAGTCTGCCTTGGAAATAAGCAAAAGACTCAGATCATTAGCAATGAGTTCCATAAATGTGGCTGCTACAGCGTTAGTGTGTACCTCCACCAACACCCAGACAGTCAAGCAAACCCCACCTACTCCTCCCAGCCTGGGCTGCCCCAGTGGGCCATAAACCCAGCGGGTGTCTCTCCTAGGAAGCCAGGCCATACCCCTGAACTCCCTGAGGCAAGAGGACTGAAGCCTCCCACATGCCTTAACGTCAGGAGGTTACAGGAAAGTCAGAACATGTCAAACGAGCCCTGCTGTCGCTGCAAGGCCAGCAGCTCCCGATCAGCAGTGGATGCTGTTGTTGTTTAGACACCATCTGTTGCAACAGCTGCTGGTGGCTTTCCAACAGCCTCTTTAGCGCAGGTCTAAAACCTGATTGCTCTCTGTCCACCACCCCTTCTTATCTAACCTTGATGAGAGAGACTGAAGATCATGGTCACTTTGGCCCTCTACAGTAGGGCATGATTGGCACTGACCACCATAATGGCAGCGTCACTTAGGGACTGGGAGAAAGGATCACCAGAGCCCTACTGGGAGCGCCTGCATGTGTGGTGTGGTGGAAGCAGGGTAGGGGCAGGTATTCTCTAGCTAACAGGCCCCTCCTCACATCTGCATCGTCAGGGATGCAGCAAATAGTCCTGCATCTGACCTATTTCTTCTTCATGGTGGCCTCTCTAGTGAAGAGCAGCACCGTGAGAAGCCTGACCTCTATCTGAGGCTGAGCAATTTCCAGCAATCCCCAAGAGCCCTTCCTCTCCCTAAATCCCAGGCTGCAGAGCCCATGGGGAGCAGGGCCCTGCTCACTCCTGAGGCTCACTGCAGGCACAGCCCTGTCAGTCACTCGCTGAGGAGTGTCCATGCGGTGTGTCCCTGCACTCCACCAGGCACCCTCTCTAAAACACATGGATATCAGAAAATATTAGGCCTGTTATCTGAAAAATGTCTTTTATTTAATATTTTGCTCCTCACATTGGCTTTTCAGCACTGTTCAGTTGTGTTTATTTTCTTAGCAGGTCTCCTGTGTAATTTTTATAAAGATTATAAGCAGTGTCATCAGTCTGCTCTACTTTTGAATGAAAAATGCACTGAAAATCACTCTCAGCAACACACTTTTAAGACTTTCTTTTGTGCTAACTTAAAAAAAGCTGAATTCTGATTGCCTACTTGTTCAGAAGATTTTTCACGTTGTCATGATTCTCTATCAAATAGAAGATTTTTATAAAAATCTTTGAGTAGAATGTCCTAATTATGCTGAACCTCCGTTTATACCATGTTTACACACATGTATCTCTGAATATCACCATGTAATACATACTTTTGGAAACTGGGAGCTATTGGATGTTTAAGACCACCTGAAAACAAACAAAAAGGAAACAAGTTGAAGCAGCAGAGAGCAATCCCTTAGTCTGGCTCCAACCTGCACCTGCATTAGTGACTTACCTTCTATTTCCTTCAGATGCGTTAAGGTACAGTAATACCCGTACAGCACTTTTCCCCGTATTTTTATATTCTGATTATGTAACTGTGCCGCTTGCATAACTGCAACGACAATAAGTGTAGGATTTGTCTAAGGATCAACACAGAGCAGCTCCTGCCAGCCCGTTCCCGAGTCTCCCTCCCAGCCGCCCCGCTCGCAGCGCTCAGATAAGGTGGGTGCCGTGTGTGTCAGTGACGCTCACCCCGTGCAGCCTCCCGGGAACGTTTAGCCTAAAATAACGTTTGCATTCACTGCATGAGATAATGTCACCAAAGAAATTCGCTCTCAGCGGCCTCACCGAAGCACACACGACAGCCAGCCACCCAGCTGCCAGCCGTCCCCTGTCTGGGGGTACTTCCCCGGTCCGTCCCGCCGCCGGGGATCCCCGAGCCCCGCGGGGTCACCTCCCTTTTCCGGGGGCTCCCGCGCGGCTCCTGCCGCACGCGCGGGCGCAGCCGCGCTCGGGGCTGGGCGGGCGCCCCGGTGCCCCCTTTGTGCTTCTGACACCACAAGGGCCCCGCGCGCTGGGCCCCGCACCGAGCGGTGCCGCTGCCGGCTGACCCTGCGCCCGGGAAGGGTCCCGCGGCTCGGGCTCGGCCGCACGCCTCGCTGCGGGGGCTCTCACGGGCCCGCCCCCCCGCTGCGGCCGCATCAATCATTAACGGCGGCTCGGGTGTCCAGCGCCTCCCTCCCTGGGAAACCCTACCCGGGGCGGCGGGGGCGTCTCTTCCCGCTCCTCGGGAGCCCTGGATGCGCCGCCGGTTTCCAGTTACCGCGATGCCGGGCGGCGGGGCGGGAGGAGCCGCGGCGGTGCCGCCACTGCCCCTGCTGCAATGAGTGATGCTGCCGGGGGCGGCGGCGGGGGCGGAGAGGCGCAGAGCTACCGCGGATCCTCCGCCGGCGGCTGCGGGCGCAGCGGCTCTGCCTCGCCCGGTCGGCGGCGAGGCGGCGGGCCCGGGGCCGGCCGGGGCAGCAGCAGCATGCCGGCGGGCGAGGGGGACAAGGAGGAGGCGGCGGCCGCGCCGCCACCTCGCCCTGCCGCCCTGCTGCGGTGGGACGAGGTGCCCGAGGACTTCGTGGAGTGCTTCATCCTCTCGGGCTACCGGCGGCTGCACTGCTCGGCGCAGGAGTGCCTGGCCTCAGTGCTGCAGCCCACCAACGAGACCCTCAACTTCTGGACCCACTTCATCCCACTGCTGCTCTTCCTCAGTCGCTTCGGGCGGCTGCTGCTGCTGCGGGGCGCCGGGGACGTGCCCTTCCATCACCCGGCACTGCTGCCCCTCTGGTGCTACGCCTCGGGGGTGCTGCTCACCTTTGCCATGAGTTGCACGGCCCACCTCTTCAGCTGCCTCTCCCCGCGCCTCCGCGCCACCTTCTTCTACCTGGACTACGCCTCCATCAGCTACTACGGCTTCGCCAGCACCGTGGCCTACTCCTACTACCTGCTGCCAGGGCTGAGCCTGCTGGACGCCGGCGCCATGAGCCGCTACGTGCAGCAGCGGCTGGGCTGGCAGCTGGACTGCAGCCTGCCCATCGCGGCCTACCGCGTGCTCGTGCTGCCCGTGGCGCTGGCGCTGGCCGTGGGCTGCACGGCCGCCTGCTGCCGGAGCCGCGCCGCGTGCTGCGCCTACCCCTTCGCCGTGCGCACCTTCGTGTTCGCCATGCCGCTCAGCATGGCCTGCCCCATCATGCTGGAGAGCCTCCTCTTCGACCTCCGTGCGCGCAACCCCACGCTCTTCGTCTACTTCTACCGCCGCTACTTCTGGCTGCTGGTGGCCGCCTTCTTCAACGTCAGTAAAATCCCCGAGCGGATCCAGCCGGGGCTCTTCGACATCGTGGGGCACAGCCACCAGCTCTTCCACATCTTCACCTTCCTCAGCATCTACGACCAGGTGCACTACGTGGAGGACGGGCTGGCTGAGTTCCTCAAGGCACCCCTGGCTGTCCCCACCTACCTAGGCACTGTGGGGTACATGCTGCTCCTGACTGTCTGCCTTGCCGTGGTCGTCAGGAGGTTCCTCAACGTCGCAGACCTCTGCAAGCAGGACTGACCAGGCCAGCGACCCTCGAGACAGCGACCGCCATGCCGGTGACCCTCGGGCTGGAGTCCCTTGGGCCGATGACCTTCAGACTGGTGACCCTCAGACCAGACCCACCATGTCCTGAAGAAGCTGTGAAACCTGGGGGAAACACACCTGTGGAAGAGCCAGGTCCCTTCCACGGAGGTTTGCTGGAGAAAATAACCATGGCAGAATTGCTCGTGCTCTTTAAACTACTAGGTTACCAGGGGAAGCAAGCAAATGCTTACTGGTATGTTGCTGCTTAGAGTATAAGCTGAAATAATTTAGCTCTGCTACTAGGAAGAATGCATGAATGGTGAATGCCACTTACTAATTTCATAACAATTAGGTTTAAATTAGCTCTGTATATACATATATATTTATATATCTAGCTATATATTTATTAGCTACATATATGTGTATATATATGTATACACCCGAAGGAATTTGTGCAATGATTACTCATAGACTTTTAATCAACTCATATGTGAAATTTCCTAGCAGATTATGCACTGACATTTATCTTCCTCTGTGATATTGTAACAGGCCTTTGCAGCCACATACTGGATTTTAAATGCAAACAAATCGATAGCTATCTATAGTTTCTAAGGTCTTGCAGCCTTTTCAGCCAGGGAACAATAGATTTAAGAGAGAGAGGAAAAAGAGCTGTGAATTATTACAGAATTACCAGTTGATGGAGAGACTTGAATTAGACAGACAGGGAGTGGTTGGTGTTGCCACTCGGATACTAAAATAAAATAGAAGGATATGTAAAATAACTCAACCAGAAAGGGGTCAAACTAGTTTGGAATGGGGGCGGGGGAAGAAGGAGGACACTGCATAATGGCATGGCTCTTCCCTCAGCACGTCAGGAACATCTGTTGTGCTAAGGGGGTTGCTAAGGGGCCCCTTTATCTTCCCGGGTAAATCACCCCCAAATCAGTCCTTTAGAGTCAAAGTCAGATGCCAGACTTTCTATAAACCCCTGCCAAGCTCGGTGGGAGTTCTGTGGATGTAAAGAGAGTAACTGATGCATGAGAACTCATTCTGGATCTTTTAAAGAACTGTATGGAACTAGTTTCTACTGCTCTTTAATTAGAGCACAGTCAGATTTACCATCCTAAAATTAGTTGCAGAATAAGATACTGCTGAATCTGAGTTTAGAACCTAAAATCTGGCTCTACAAGTACTGGACACTGGCACTTTTTCATCATTCCCCACCTTTTCCTATTCTGATTAGTTGTGGCTGCAGCTGGATGTGTTGAAGTCCTCTTTCAGAAGCTTTGGGAGAGTTCAAAGACAAGAATTTGTCCAAAGCGGTATCTTTTCAGAGCAACCCAGGTGTTATACTTGTCACATGACAAAGAGCTAAGTATGGATTTAACTTACTCTCTAGATACATTTTTGTAAACCATGTGCAGGTTTTAAGCAGATGCATTTTGATATTGCCTGGCAGAACAAGTGCAATAATATTACACAAGGGAGTTACAAATGAAAGTCCAGGTGAGAAACTACTTGTGTGACCCATAGTCAAAAGAAGAGTGGCGCTTCATTAGGAAACTCTGGTGTCAGACTGAAAAATGGTGTAGTAGCTCTTTTACTCAGCTCCTGTTGTAGAAGTGTATTTCTGCTTGAGTCATTTTCATGGACATGGCATCTGAATCCCAAGAAAATGTTTTGAGTTCAGTCCTAGTCTTCTGTAAGACGTCTCCTTTTTTTAAGATGGGAATATAGGAAGGACTGTAGCTAGGGATTATGAAGTCAAATCCTTAACATGAGACAGAATCATCACAGAAACCAATAACTGAGAGGCCCTGTACCAATGTACCAGCTTTGTGAAAATTTCTCTATGGAAGTGCATACGCTAAAGGAAAATTAAACTCACTTAGTTTTATCTTTTATCTCAACCCTTTTCAAGTATAATGGTCTGAATCTTTTAGATTCTCAGTGAACAATGAAGATGGCCTAACAAAAATAAGTACTCTTTGCCAGCCACAATTCTGCTGGTATGTCATTTGTGGAAGGGTCAGATGTGGTGTTTTAAGGAGATTGGCTAGAATTATCTGAAGTAGCAGTTCCCAAACTGTGGCCTCTTGAGTTATCACTGTTGGGCCATAAAAAACTACATGGTCCTGTGTGGGTTCAGACTGTGTTCAGTTTTCATTTGCCAACCTGCATTAAAAGAAAATGAAAACTAGATGAAATCTTTTAAATTTTACATATTTTCATTAACTTTTGTCATAAATGTAGCATTGCTTTATTCAGCTGCCAACAAAGCAGAAAATGATCTGCACCACTGGGAGAGGAGGCTGGTTCACAACACTGCTATTCTTTGAAATGTGCTTTAATATTGTGAAAACCCTGAAAACTCACAATAGAAAGCCAGTGGATCAAGACCTGCAACGATGTCATCCTATGAATTTCCACAACTGCAAATAGAGGCCAAAATCTTTGAGATGGGCTGTATTCAAATTAAAATAATAGAGGCATAGTAGTTAGAGCCCAATGACTCATCCAAGTTTCAAAACTAATTATGTAGAAAGGGTTTGCCTGGGAGATGCCACTAGCACGTCCAACTAGCAATTAAAAACTAAGAAATAAATCAGAAAGGCCAGGGACAGCAAATCTCAGCCCTAGAAGACAGCTCAGAAACAAGCAGCAGTAAAAGCCAAATGTAAAAGATCAGGCTTTTAAAGCGTACTGTATAATGAATTATATTTGTGCTTGTCAGTCACAATGTAGAGGACATCTCAAAAGGCAATGTCAAAAATGGCTGTTGCTAACTTGTAAAAATACATTTGATATTTGTAGTTAGGCCACACAGGGTCATCTATATATATCTCAACGACAGATAACAGTATAAAGTTTGGATTGCAACCAACTGCAATTTTACTGGAATCTTACTGCTGTTACTAGAGTTGCTGTGAGCCTGTCGCACTGGAGATTTGGTACCTGGCTCTGATATTAAGAATATTGCTTCATTCAGAAGTTTCTGTTGGCAAATTGTTGAGGCACGTGTATGGGCCTGAGCACCTTATGGAATTATTTGTAAAAGCTGGTTGCAAGCACTGCTCTCGGAGCCACTGGAAGCAGGCTGCTGAATCCAGAGTGAATGGCTGCAGGGAGATGTGATTAGAATTTAAGAGTTCTAATTAATGGGGTTTTGTTTGTCTGGTTTTTGTTTAAAAAAATGTGGCTACAAGTTAAAAAGGTACCGTAAGTGTGGAGAATATCTAGGGAAATGTTACCTGAGTGTCTGTGTTTATTCAGTGAAGGACATGTACACAGATAATTGTTGTATTCACTGTGTCCGATGGACAGAACAAATCCGAAGATTAAAATTGGAACAAGATATCTATAATTGCAGTGCTTGAATTTGCTCACGCAGAAGTGAGTCAGCATTTGTGTGACATGTAAGGGTGCAGGATAACTTTCTGGTGTGAAAGCACACGACTGAACGAACATGTGTGAGCATGTCCAGAGCTCAGACAAGAGGTCTAACCTGCAGACTAGATGCATAAGGACATCCTAGAAAACTAACTTCTTTGCAGAAGTACCTGTCCTAACGTTTTCATAACCTGCCATAAAGTCTACGTGGTGGACTCCACAGCTCATGTTTAAAACCAAAAAGGCTTTTCAGGCCTTTTGTATGGGGATGGGAGCCAAGGTGGGGACTGGAGCTCAAGGGAGTGGCCTGGAAATGCCTGGGTGTCTTTCTGTGTTTGGCCAGCACTGACCTCCAGACTGACACACCGGTGCTGATGTGAAGTGACTGTTGCTGGGGCCACTTCCCGGAGTGTTGGTGGCACAGACACCTCTCCTTGCAGTCAGCATGTGCCTAGAACTGCAATCTACACACTGGCAACTATTCAGTAGGCCTGGCTCCTGGGCACTTCTGAGTAGTTTGTGAGCTTCAAGCTCATCTTCGTGTAAGATTGATAAACCTGATCTGTAATCATTACCCTGTGTTCTGTGATGATACAGTATTTCTTCTGCAGTGGATTCATTTGAATGTCACTATCCAGGGTATCTGTGAAGCTCTGAGCAGCTTCATTAGCAAGACTGGAATCTTCAGTCTGGAAACAAAGGGAAAGGTTCCATCTGCATGCTGCACTTGTAGAAATTTAGAGTTAAAAGTAGCAATATGTTGGGGTTTTTTTTGCTAAAATAATAGTTCTGCTTAGTTGTCCAAGTGTTATGCTTATTATTTATTTGCTGAATCCAGCTACTTTGTCAGATTTTTGTCAACAGTGCACCTGCAGAAAATGACAGTGTGAAAGTTTTACTTCATGTTTAAGTAAACTCTCTGAGGCAGCACATTCATAGAGCATTATTGCACTAAACTCAGTTGATTACCATCCACATGCCTTACAGAAGCAAGTCATACCTGTAGTAATTGCCCAGATTAAACTGTTTTTCATTGCCTGTGAGAGTAAAAATGACCAAGTGGCCAGTAACAAGTGGAGGAGTCAGGCACTCCGGGGTTTTTGTCCTTGCTTTGCCACTACCTGTTCTGTAATCTAGGGCAAGTTGTTTAAACTGTGTTCATTTTGAATGAATTTTAATTCATGTGAAACACTGGAATTGTACCAGGGTTGAATTCGACCCTCTTGTGTCTCAGTTTCCACATCTGTAAGATGGGGAGAATATACCTTACCTACCTCGCAGGGTTGCTCTGAAGACTAGCAAATGTTTGTAAAGCACTTAAAAATGCAAAGACCCTCCCAGGTGCTAAGAAGAAATATTACTGAACTCCAGCAGAGAGAATGTTATATTTTTCCTCATCTCACAGGGAGAGGAACATGAACATTTCCAGATCATGAACTCTTGGGACAAACCATAGTCATTGCCATGCTCCTAGGATGTTCACATCCTGTGTCCTTTGGAGCTGATGTCAAAATTTCCACTGGCTTCAAGTGGGGGGCAGTCAAGACTTAGGCAGTATTAAACAGGCTGACTAAATCCTTAAGGGTCAGGAGTAAACATACATAACTTACATACTCTTTTCTTCAGAAATTCTCACTGGTAACTTGTGCTGAGGAGCACTGTAACACTCACAGGAGGCCTCGTTCATTGAGCCATGGATTGTATTCCAGTTACTGTGAAACAATGGAGCAGGATTTCCCATCAGTGTCTATAAGACTATGATTATGTCTCAGTTGCCATTGGGAATTTCAAACTACGTCAAGGTATTTCTTACCAGACTAAAAATACCTGAAATAAATGAAGCTTTTAAGTAAAAATATGTAATCATTTGAGAACATAAAGTTACATTGATCAAACAACTTTCTCTTTTTCCCTCCTGCTGCCCAAAACCAACAACATGGAGTTAATCCTCTGATTGAGTGAAATCTGAACTTTGATCTTCTGGCCACATATATGTACTCTGCCAAGGAGCCCTGAATAATCTTCCTGCTAACCCACTCTGCCTGTCAACTGCAAGGGCTGATATAAAAAGCACCACTGAGTAGAGGACCACGTTTTTAAGAGCTTTTCTAACTGGCAGCAGTAGCCGAGGAGAAGGAAAAAAACCAAAAAAGACATCAAAAGGTTTGAGTGGTTCGTTAGTCAAAGCCTGTACCTTTAGAAATTCTCCCAATATCCAAGTATATTCCTAGCTTCTGTTAGACACCTCTGAGTCAGGGCTATATGACAAACACCCAGGTTACAGCTGAGACTTTACTCTCTTCTCCTCACATGAGATGCAAGATGGTAGTGTCACATGCACTGAGAGACACAGACCTCCATTCAAGGCACTTAGTGTCTTGGAGCTGGGTGTGGAATAAAGTTAAAACATTTTCACATCTTGCTTAGATGCTGCTTCATTCCACTGAATTCAGTAATAAATTATTGACCAAGACAAAGGAAGCAGGCTTTTGCTGAAAGTTGCCTGTAAGGAAACACCACCAGCAGACTTCTGCTTTCAGGGCAATTGCTTCCTGGGCCATGCTCAGAACATGGAGGATTCTGAAGTAGGGCTTCGCTATTTCATGGGAATGCCTTAGGATTTGTGGTTGTAGCTGGGGGTTAATAGTACAAACAGTTAATAGCAAGTCAATTCTGTCTGCTAGAGGTTCAAGCACGCTTTAGTAGGAGGTACCATGTTTAAGGGGCTGTGCATGCAATGAACAAAAAGTGTGAATTCTGTGTGGTTCTGTTGGGAGGGTTGGAAAACTTAATCTTTGTACACTTTCGGATGCTGACTACTGTATATGTAATGACTATGCATTTTTAGCAAAAAAAAGGGTGTGATCTATAAATAAAATTGATTCTGAGTACATTTTTGCAGAAATGCATTTATAAAGGATTTTTTTCATTTCTTAGTATAACTTACTGTGACACCTGTAGGATCAGAAATGTGTTGAATGTAGTTATCTTCAAACAGATGCTGTTCCCATGAGTACAAGAACTTTCAGTTCTTGTATAGGGGTGTTGGTATCAGAGAAAGCACTATACTAGCAAAGATATCATTGCCATTTTGTCGTCTTTTTTATTTTAAAGCAATAAAACAGCATTCTTTGCCATTTTAGTTCTCCAGTAGCTATGCTAACTCATTAATGATAGACATCCCTGTTACATTAAGATCGTTAATATGTATAAGATGATGAGTCTTCAGCCTACAGTGCTCACTGAAAAATCATGAAATTGGTGGTGACAGCAGTGTCAAGAATCACAGCAAATACTGAGTGCAAAATTAAGAGGTCTATTTGGCATCAAATAAAGTTTCCCATTTGGCAGAGTAAGATGGCAAAATACTGTTTTCAATCCAAGTCAGGCACCAAAAAGCACTCAACTGCAATTACATAAAGTATCTGCCTTAAGCCTTTTCTGTCAAAATTCAGCAGGACAGGATGGATCCCAGCATAATTGCAGGCACCCCCTGGTACTGTCAAAAGACTGAACACAGTGGAAAACTGTAGGATCTTCTAGTTGAGGTCTACAGAATTCCTTCTAAAGTTCTAAAATTCTTGAGATTCCTATTTGCAGACTTTGTGCATCCTATTTGAAGTGTGGTAATGACTTCAAGGATTTGATGATTCGAACAAAAACATACATTGCCCCTTTGCAAACAGATGCTTCAAGAGAAAACATCCTGCAAATAAATGCTTCACAAAACTGCATCCTCCTGTTAACACTTAAGGTTTTTCACAATGTTATCAGTAAGCTCTGGATGTGACTGCTGGACGTGAACATGCTGGAGGAGTACCTCACATAACTGATGAAGCCAGTGAAGATGGCAAAATACAGAGCAGAATGGTAAGCAACAAAAGTTACAGCTGCTAGGACAGGTAATTTATTGAGGTCAGTACCTCAGCTTTCGGCTTTGGTGGATCCATACTTTTTCTGATAATTACTGGAAATCTGAAGGCAATCTGCAATTTGTTACAATGACATCACTTCTCTGACAAATTACCTTAAAAGTCAGGACCGTATTTTAGGAGGAACAAAGAAACATCTGACACACAACAATTACCTTCAGATTTTATTCTGTCATCATAGGATCATGTAAGATTAGCAGGATCTGTGAGTAATTAAAAGTTAAAAAGCTGGTAAAAATATAGAGCAAATCGGTATTAATGCTAAGGCTAAATCTTGGTTGCAGTGATGAGAGCCTTTGGGCAGACACTACAAATGCACTTTCTGCATCAGAAACCCTCTACTACAAGGCAGATTTCTTATGAAGAGTGGCAGTATGCTTCTGTTAGTGGGGAGCTGGAAATAACTTCTCTTGCCAGGGAGCACAGCCTTTGGGTACATGATGCATGCTTTACAGAAGCAAAACAACCATGTCATACAATCTTTTTGGAGAGTAAGCAATTTTAAAGAGTTTTCTAATTTGAGTCTCTCCTGCCTCCAAGATCTAATCCTTTCATGTCCCCCATGACAGATGAAATATGAAAATACAGTTTTCTTTCATTTTTGGTGTTAAGCATACTTTTCATTATTATCCTCTGTTTGCTAGGAAATGTCTATTGTCTCTCACTCTCCTCTGCTGTCCAAAGAAAATGGGCAATGCCACATGTCCAAGAAAAAGAACCTTGATTTTTTTTCCCCTCTTTATATGCTGGGCTCTCCACATCCACAGTCCTGGGGCTATGGAATTCAATCACTGGCACTCAGTAGTGTTCCAGAATCTCAGCTGTTCTTCTTAGCAGCACTTGGAAAAACAACTATGAAATGTCAGTGGGGTGGATAACAAGCAGCAGTATCTGCAGCCCTCAGAAATTATATAAATAATGAACAAAAGGTAAACAGGTCCCTGGGGCAGCTTCTCTGATACCCTCATAGACACAGGCCGCATCTCTCATTATCCCAAATTTAGTGAAGTTCATGAGCACATGCTTAACTTTAATAGGACTATATGTTTATCTTTGTTCATTGACAGGGGTGAACTTTTCCTTGTGTTTAAGTGTGCTATAGAAGCAGAGCCCTAATGAGCAGACAGTGCCAGGGAAATGCTGCCAGCAAGAGTCTGGCACAGCAGATTCTGCCATTCAGCCCTGAGGCAGTGTCCTACTCTCCAACACCCAAGACTCACATTCCCTCCTCAGCTGTAGCACTTTAAAGCATTCTCCTTTCAGGTCATCGTCTGAAAGATTTTAATACAAAACAAAGAGCAAAATACATATGTATAGCTAGAAATGCACCAACTTAGTAAAGAAATAAAACTGGAAATTTTCCATTTGTACCAATTATAATATCAAAACATTGTTTCTTGTAGTCTTGTAGAAAACCATACCTTGGAGAGAAATAGTTTGGAACAGTAATCAATCACTGAGCACTAAAAAATATATTCACTAGCCAACATAGTTAAAAAGAATATTTATTTCTGTATAGTATAGACTCAAACAGAGAAGCCAAATATGCTACAAAGAACATGTACGTGCTCTGTCCCCAGCAATAGAGCACGTTCCTTCAAACTATAACTAGTCTGCCCCAACAGAAGCATGCCATCTCCTTTATTCTGAAGTTCAGATGTACTTTAACAAAAAAATAATTTTACTTAACTGTGTTCAGTAAAACACAGACAATTGAGAGTATCCAAGTGTGGGAAACCTGCTCAAATGCAATATTCAGGTTGTTAAATGAATATTATTAAGTCCCAGCTAGCTTAGCACTTGGCAGCCTTATCACCTTAGAGGGAATATATAGCCAGTGTATATTCAGATCTGCTTCTACTGAGATGATCATAATTCCAAAGGACTTAGTGAACTGAAACAATGAATGGAAAATAGTCCATACCTCCATTACAGTTAATCTGTGATGAATATATTCTTGTATTCTGATATAAGGCTGAATTACATATATGGTAAACATGTTCCAACAGCAACATCTATAAAAGAGTTGGTGGTGGTGCCCCACATGCTTCGGTTGAGGTCTCCAGCTGTAATCAAAAAGACATCTTAGAAGTCTTTCGGGGGGGGGGGGGGGGGAAGTAAAATTAACCTCACAGAGTTTAAAATGTGTATTGATTTTGACCCTGCTGGCAGACTTTTACATGGGTTTGCACAAAGCAAATGAACTGGTGGACTTACAAATATTACCAAGTGAAGTAATCACTGGTTTCTCTTCTGAAAGTCACAGTGACTTTCTCCAGGCAGAAGTACTGAAGACCCGCAGTGAATCTGGCCCTCTCCCCTTTACAGCAGTTGTGGCTGGCAGTGCAAATCCTCTGTGGAAAGTACTGGATGTTCACCTGGCAGTATCCAACACATTTCATTGCTGCTTTTAAATAACCCCAAGAAATGTTATTCATTAACCAAAAGTGCCATATAGCTAACAAATAATTATGATTTTCAGGCTCTGGAATTGTCATGATTTCTAGTTTCAGTGTCAGGGCAAAACTCCCAGGTATGTCCCAGACATGAGTGACTTCCAGCTTATTACTCAACACTCTGTTTCAAAAGCCATTTCAGTCCCCCACTAGCTCATGAATGGAACAATCTGCAACAAACAGGCTGGTAAATGAAGTCTCTATGGTGATAACTTCCCATGTGCACTATAATAGGTCAGCAGTAGCGAGGTTCCCTTCATGAGTGATTCCTGAGCTAAATTCACAAACAAGCACCAGACTCAATTCTCTTCCCTTGGCACTTTGCCTGGAAGGCTCAAACAGGCTGGAGAATAATTCTGGCTTGTAAAAAAGCTCTTTTACCCTCCTATTCCCTAATCACATCCCTGTGTGTAGTACTGGCGCAGAGGATGCAGCAGGAATGCAGTGTGGCACAGCACATCTCTGCTGCACCAGTCCATCGGTGGCACGGAGCCATATGATCCCACCAGGGCTGCTCCCACACACGAGTCAAGGCAGCCTGAGAACCAGCAGTGACAGCCCTGCCTGCCTGCTGTGCCAAGTGAACCTCAGAATAAAGAGATTCAGGCCTGCTCTTCAGAAGAAAGTTTTGCAACATTAGTCTGTGCCCAGCAGACCCATGGAGGACACTGAGGTCAACCAGCAGGAGTTTCCTAGACAAGATTCGGTCTTACTCAGTTTTAAGACAACAAACCTCCATTTTCTAACTCCCCATCAAGGATAAATTATATAGAGAATAGAAATTTTCTGTTCCCCAAAAGTTGCTGGATAGAGCTTAAAGACTAAAAAGGAAAAAAAAGATAAAGGGACGTCGAAGTATGAACACAGGAGGATAAACAGGGCCAGTGGAGAAACAGATAAAAAGGACTACAGTGGTTTTTTGCAAGACATGTAACAAAGAAGCAACAGCACATGCCCACAGAAAAAGTTCAAGGAAAAGTCGCCCTTAATATAAAAGCATTCAGTGAATACAATCACCAGAGACCCCTTTTATGACTCTCCAGGACCATAAAAGGACTTCCACTAGGAGGTGGGTACATACAAATTAGTTCTAGGAAAGTAATGTTTATGTATTAACTAAGAAGCACGTTTTAATGAATATGTATGATTATGATGGATAAATGCCTTGTTGTAAAGTCTCACCACACACACAGAATTGAGAAAAATATCCTCTATGTGTCCTGTGCAGATGAAGAATGCCTGCTTTCTAATGCTTCAAATTGTGTTGGAAAGTTTATTCTGGCCAACTTCAGTATCTTCAGCGCTCTGAAGTCTCAGAGTTTGATTGAATCCTCAATTTCACCAGCTTAAAATGAATAAGGCAAAATAAATTACTCCCATATTTTGAAAAATACTGGGTAATTCAGATTGTTTTGATCTGCTCCAGCACATGCAGAGGGGTGAAGAGGAGCAGAGCGGTGTGTGCGGGGATGGAGTGCGGGGCAGTTACGGCGGGGGGGCTGCAGTGGCTCCGGGAGCCTCGGGCTGGGGCCGGGGCTGGGGCCGGAGCTGGGGCTGGGGCCGGTGGCGGGGCTGGGGCTGGGGCTGGGGCTGGGGCCGGTGCGGCGGGGTTGAGGCTGGGGCCGGTGCGGCGGGGCGGGGACCGGGGCCGGTAGCAGGGCTAGGGCTGGCCCGGTGTGGCGGGGCTGGGGCTGGGGCCGGGGCCGGAGCCGGGGCCGTTAGCAGGGCTAGGGCTGGCCCGGTGTGGCGGGGGTAGGGCTGGCCCGGTGTAGCGGGGCTGGGGCTGGGACCGGGGCCGGAGCCGGGGCCGGTAGCAGGGCTAGGGCTGGCCTGGTGTGGCGGGGCTAGGGCTGGCCCGGTGTAGCAGGGCTGGGGCTGGGGCCGGGCCGGCGCTCCGGGCCGCCAGGCGGAGCCGCAGAAGCGCTGCCGGCGCGGGCACGGCCGGGCCGAGGCCGGTGAGCGGCTGGACGGCTCCGGCACGGACACGGCCGGGCCGAGGCCGGTGAGCGGCTGGACGGCTCCGGCACGGACACGGCCGGGCCGAGGCCGGTGAGCGGCTGGACGGCTCCGGCACGGACACGGCCGGGCCGAGGCCGGTGAGCGGCTGGACGGCTCCGGCACAGACACGTTTGCTCCATGGCAGCTGCGCGCTGAATTTCTCCTCTGCAGCACAGCGGGGCGAGCACAGAGCCCCGGCAGGCGCCTCCGCCCAGCGCCCCGCTTGCCCTGGTGACCGTGCTGCCCTTTCGGCACCTCGACTGGGCACCGCTGCTGGCCCCCGGGCTAATTTGGAAGGGACGCCCCATCCATATAACACTCTCAAGGGAGAAGCTGGCACAGAGAGCCTGACCGTCTGGCAAAAATAATGCCTTAGAGGCAGCTGCTTGCTGGTATAATCCAATAGGAAAAGAAAAACTGTTTTGAAGGGGATGACGCCACCCTCTTAGACATTCCTGGAACTTAAACTGAACATGAGTCAGTCAGAGTGAGAGTATGCATCTTGCCATGTTGACTTTTTATTTAAACATATTGACTAAAATAAGTTCATTTGATCTGTTTCCTTTATCACATGCATACCACAGCAGATGCAGATTAACATACCTATTAGACTTACATACCAGTTTAAAACCAGTGTGACAAGCAAGCAGAGAAACAAAACAGGCAAGAAGTGAAAAAAAAAATTCTGGAAGTATTCTCCTATGCAGGATTTCACCCTACAAGGTTGAGCAGTTGGAAATCATGAGTTCAGAAATGGCCCAGAATGTTCTGTGAGCATTTCTTAGGATAGATTCAGGGCAAATGAGATGGACGAGACCTGGTAAAGCCCAAATTGGCCATGAGGATATGACTGGCTGGCACAATGCCACAACCACCCTGTCAAAGCCAAAACGTTGCCTCCTGGAAGTGAACAACTTTTTTACTCTGCCATTCAGTTTTCAGAATGACCCGTGTTCATAGAACCTGCCTACCATATTCCCAGCTGATGTCAAACAATGCACATAGATTTAATGCTACAGTTTCGAACACCTAAAGCATTAAAGTGTACTTTCTGAAATATTACAGTCCCCTTTTTGGCTCTATCACTGCAATGTTAATTGGAGTATTATAAAAGTGCTGTGATTCAATCCCTGCTTGCTAGTTTACAGCAGGAGCTCTTGGCCTGGCTATGCTGTTTGTAAAGCAGAGCTGATACTCATCGTGCTCAGTGACAGACACAGACACCAGCTCTTGGCTTGCCATGACCTTTGAGCTCTCCTGGGGAGCTCCAATTCGTTTTGGCCAGTGACACTTCAGTCCCAATCTGCAGCCAAAGATCACACAGCACTCCCGAGACAGCTCTGCTTTCCTGTCCGCTGTTCATCCTTCAAATAAGCCTCTTCTGGGCACAGCCATAATCCAGAACTGTCCTGAGGCTGTCAGATGATCTCCACAGCCCTTGTCAAAGTTGGGATATAAGCAAGCCTGGCCCACTGCTTTCTTATTTAGCACCAACATATGGAAATTTTTTTACAGTATGAGTTCCTGTGCAAGCTGCCCAGTGATCCCTACCTGTCGTGCTGGCACAAGCTATGAAAGTCAGCAGCCTCATTGAATGGATGCAGATCTAGAAGTGTTTCCAGATCTCCTTACTATTTTCTTCCTTTCATTTTTTCTTCCCACTTTCTGACCCAGCTTCACTAGCTCATCTGTTTCCCTTAACAAATTTGAAGCCTGAAGCCAAATTCCTTCATATCTGACTCCTTCCATGCAAGCTGAGCACTGACAACTGCCTTGAATGTGGGTGGAAGCTCTCTGGAAACGAAGGTGGAGCAGCCAGTCAGACTGTCCATGCTGCACACAGGGCACTGCACCATGTCAGTGCCACACCAGTGCCCTGCCTGAGGCTTCTGTAGCATTGTGTAGCTATGTGTACTGCTGTCACACAGGCAGGACATAGAACTGACTTCCTAACTGCCTGTGGCCTTTCAGTAGTCTTCTCTTCCTCTTCTCAACACTGTTGGTTGTGTTAGCACTAAAGAAGATAAATAACTCTACATCCCAGCTGAGATATGGTCAAAATGCAGCAACAAGCAATCATGCTTGTACATTCAGTTAAATCCAATAATAACGTATTTTATTCTGACATACCATTGAAAACTGAATGCATTTATGTCCTCACACAGTCCAGCTATAGGTAAAGCTTTTTTGGATGTTTCAGACACATTATATAAACGAAGTCAACACACAACCTGTCTAGATACAAAATACCCTTGCAAGTGAAATTCTGGTCTTTGAGGAATTTGCTCTGGCAGTAGCAAGATTTACTGGTTTTGTCATTAAATTTTGTTCTTAGGATATCCATCATCATTTCTTTGTCAACAGATTTTGTGTATCTAAACATGACTGATCAACTTGCAAATCCAATTAATGAGAACTCAGAGGCTTCAGCATCTTTTCTGATAACAACTACTGGGATTTACTCTCAGGGGTATAAGGAATGTTCTGCAGTACAAGCCCCATCTTTTATGCTCTGTGTCAAATATAACAGGTTTCTAATAATAGAACCACCACAACCTGTCCAGAAATTCCAGTCCTGGATTTGCCACAGGACACATCTTGTTAGGTTATAGCTAATACAGTAAACAGTGACTCTTCCTAGTGACATGGTAAAAACAGAAACACTTCACATGATAGGGACTTTTCTCATCTACAACATTCTTCAGAAGGATTTAGCAGGGTGAGTTTCAGCGACATGTTTACAATTCCTCTTACACGAATTACAACAGAACTCTGGGGGTTTCATATGGCTCTTTATGAGTAGGAAGGACAACTATCTCCAGGGTATGCTGATGCTAAATCTCTCATTTCAGACCTCACTTATAATTGTATATTCAAAGATTATTATTTTATGATGGGAACATAATAGAAAAAATAGGAATGTAATGAAGGAAACAAATTTTCCCACATTATCCCTTAGCTAAAAGAATTTTCTTGAAAATTCTCACGTTCCCTGAAATTACTTCCATGAAGTGATCAAGTCACAGAAGTATCAGTTGCTTTGGGACTGTCTGTCAGCAAAATAAAATAACATAGTTTTAAGCTGTTGCTCAGCTTTGACTACTGGGGGCAGTAATTCTCTGGTCCAGTTGCTGTTACAGTGCAGTGTTCTCACCAGTGCTCAGTTAAGAGTTATCTTAAGCCTACAGAGAGTTCATGTGACACTCACAGACTTAACAGGAGGGGAAAAAATGATGCAGAGGTGCCAGGCTTCATGGGTCTCTGAGCTACATGCAAAACCTTCATCAGCCCATATCCTGCAGCTGCACAGCCACAGCTCCCAAGGGATCCCTCCTCGTGCTTCCTGCTGGGCCATGCCACCATCCCAGCCTTACACCCTCAGCCACCACGAGAGCAAGCTGCGGCAAGGGGACAGGTTAAACCCAGCATGCCTCAGCCACAGCCCACAGGCAAGAGCAAAGCTGCACAGAGTTCTGAATTCATGATTGAAAACCCAGATCAGACACCCAAAGGCAGGCAGCTATAAACTAAACCTGCAGAACTGCAGAGAGCTTTACATCTGCACTGCCTGCACATCCTGGGCCAGGAGAGCAGCTTGTCTCCCGTGACCACTTGGCCAGGGACAGCCAGTCTGAAGGACACCTCAGCCTCAGCTAGGCAACAGCTCATTGCACTCATTTCCCAAGGCCAGAGGCACTCATCCCATTAGCCCAGTCTGGTTCCTGGGCTGGGCTGGGTTTTGTGGAAGGCACTATGGTGAACACAGTAGAGCAGTGACTGGAACAGAGAAATGCTGCTTCCTCCAAAAGTACATGATTTCATGGCACTTGCTCACCGTGTCTCTGTACATATTGTAATGTCTGCACTGAGTTTTGTCCACATGCCATTTGTGCACCATATTCAGCATGCACATACACAACTGTGCCTCCCTTTCTTTCCTGTAACACTGGGTAGATGCTGTGGCCCTGCCTCAAGTAATTGAATAAGGTAGTGGAGAGGCATTGAAGCATATTTGAAAGACACCAGTTAGAGCTGTGTATTTCACACTGAATTTCAATAAGAATGTGGTGTTAGCATCCAACTTTATGACCACTGCCATTGCCTCAGTCTCTCCTTGACAGAATTTGATTTCCTAAAGAAAAAGTCCTGAAATTCTGACCTGCTCCACATGGGAAAAGTGCCAGCAGATTCAATCATTCTTCATTTCCTTGCTATGGCTTTAGAATTATTAAAACTATTTAATTTGTTGTAATAATTTAAGTTTTGTTAATTTTTAACTCAGAATCTGGATGGACATATTGCTATACTCTGCAAACTGTTTTCCTTGTTGATATATTTCCACCACACATCTCCTTTTGTCTAAATCTCAATACACATACTGCAATAACTTGTACTTGCTCACCTGCTATATCAGCGACATATACTAGATTTGATGCAGTATTTGCTGCTTGGTCATTCTCTTTTCATCTGCCAGAGCCTGTGTAATATTTAACTCCTTAATTTTTGAGTATTCATCACAATATCACTTGGTGATTTCTTACCTCTTGGTGACATTTGCTTGTTCTTTCATAGCTTTTACATAATATGTGTAGATGGAGAAATCTGCTGTGTCCCTTCCATGTCTGAGTTTCAAGACAGAGACTTCTCTGCTTTCTCAGCAGCTTTCTTTCAAAATTTTCTTTGAAATTCTTTCATCTGAAAATACATGTTTTAAAGGTTACAGGTCATTTATGACTCTGCAGTCAAGATTTTCTTTCCAGATGTCAGAAACTACTGTGCTTTAATTATACAGTCCTCTGAAAGGCCTTCCACACTACGAATTTTTTTGTTTTATGAACATCATTTTATTGGCAAAACCTATGATTAACAAAAGGGATATGACTCTATGCTTACTGTAATATGAATTATTACAACACTGTTTACAGCTGAGCTTTAAAAACAATTTTCAGGCAGCTCTGGTTTTGATGACTAAAGCTTTAAACCTCTTAGGATTTTATTACTCCTGTTTTAAGCCAGAGGTGGTGAATTTCTAATTTCTGATGCTGTTTTTTGTCAGGCTGGGCATCGGTGCCTGCAGGCCAGGCATATGCACTGGAACTATCTATGCTTTTTTGAGTTGGCTAATGGAACTCATACAAACTGTAAGAAAATGTTAGAAAATTGTGACACACTGTCTAATTCACAAATTGAGATGAAGTGAGAGCAGTTCTTCTCAGCCTGCACATAGCTTAAAATTTACTCCTTCTGCCTTAGCCCTGAATGAGAATTTGTTGCCTGAAACATTGTCTGTCTTTTAGCTGGTCCAATGAAAACTCATTTGTGCCGAAGAACTGTGCCTTGCATGATACCTTCGGCAAGACTCTGCAAAAACATTACTGCAGGAGCTCCATACAGCTGTGGCTATTCAACTGGCAGGCAGGTCTCAAGAGTTCTCTATTCCTGTCAGACACAAACCATTATAGAGCAGCATTCTCCAAGAGACAGATCTGCTTGTGGGACATATAAATACTGGTTTTCCTTCCATTGATGTCAATAGGAGCAAGGATGGAGGTATGATGTTATGAGATGCTAAGTTCTTAAAATATGTTCTGAATGATTTCTATTTTTAAGAGCTGTTTTGCTTTGGAGGATGAAAGGTCTGTTCACTTAATATGAGGAACAAGGTCTGTCTCAGAGATGTGGAAGAACATCTATTCATCCAAAAGCTTAGCTATTTCAGGAATAATCTGTAAATTATTTTAGGAGTTTGTTTAAACCGTTGTTAACTATACCTGGCAGATTTCTGGCAAATGCATTATTGTTTCTTTAGACTTCTCCATTCCTGCAAGGAAAGTTTCTGGGAGACAGGACTTGTCACTTCTCCTGTTGACACTGTTCTACTTTGTATAAATAATTACACATTCACTGGGACTGGGACTAACACCTCCACCCTCCCCAGGAGGGTTACTGAACCATCAGACTAGAGCATTGTTTTTTCTCTGACCAGCTGGCTCCATGAATATTTAAGTATATTTTACAAAGTGGGACTGTTCCACTCAAAGGGGCTGATGGGCAGGTCACTGCTGTGAGGCAGAAACCTGAATTTGCAGAGGAGAGGAGAATTCCTCTCAAACACAGGTAGGAGTTAGATTTTGTGAGGCATGCACTGACTTCTTCAGGAGCACTAATACGATCCTCAGTTTCTCTGTGGGATTTACACATCAATTTGTGTAATTGTTTTGATAACCACTTCCATAAAAAATGCATTTTTAGCATTAAATGGAATAGTTTGCACCAAATTAAATTGAGTTTGGAAACTTAATTTTATATAGAAATATGAAAAATCATATTCAGCTCCTGGGTACTGAGGTTTTCTTTCTTGTCCAAATATTCAGTCAATTATTAGCCCATAGTAAATTAGAAAGTCTTCCCAAATAATATCTTGTTTACCAGTATGGGCTCCACAAATTCTATTCCTTTTATTTTAGTCTGATCAAAGGTCAGGTACGTAATTTCTGCTTTCTGCTTTAAAAATTGTGAATTGTATGAATTATACCTGTTGTCATAGAGTGAAGGGTTTCTGTGAAAGGCAGGGTAACTTGGGACTCCACAGCCTGGAAAAACCTTATTTTCCTCTATTGAAAAACATTCAGTTTAACAAACAGACTTGTATTTTAAGGGTAGTTCCAACACCAAACTAAATCAAAACAGACAAGCTGGGATTAGGAGTGGAACAGACTGCTAAACTGTCATGCATTGAATAGCAAATTTAACCCCTGATTTTTGCATTAATACAAAGTAGCTGAAGAATTTGGAAATGGAGTCAAAATTGTCACAATAATCTTTGAACACAAGGATACAGTCAAATCAAAAGTCCTGTTTTGTATGGATCAGACCTCTGATCACTTTTTGCAGTTAAAACCTTTTCTGCCTTGCATTAGAGCTTGACTGGAAATGTATGCTGGAGTCTTCTTCTGCATTACAGAAAATGTAAAAGTGACACTACAGGTATAAATTCTAAAAATAATGATCTAGGGCAGATCAGAGACACGGTATACTGAATTCAGAATCCACTTAGTTGAATTAGATGTACTGGAATTTCACTTACATTTAAAGGAGATAATTGAATAATGGTATTTAAGAGAGATTCTGGTGTTAATAATGCCAGAAAGTTATTAAGGAGTCCACAGAGGCACACTTTTACCTGGGTAAAACCTGCAACCATGAGAGGGGGGATAACCAGGAGTCAGGCCAGCAAACATTTTAGGGTAGTGTCAAGGCAGAGAGAAGTGTCAGCAGTGTTTAAGATCCTAAGAGCCCTGAGCTTTGAAAACTTAGCTGGAAAGCTGAATACAGAGATGTTATACTGGGTAGACAGCGTAATAATCATGATCTATTGGTTGCACTTATAACTCAGGCTCCATATGTGGAGGAACTCAGTTCCTCTCATTCCCTTCCAAGAATCTATCACGTATCTACATCTGCACCTATTTACAGCAGGAATTCCTTGCTGTTTGACACTGCACAGGATAATTATTATCAGTTCACTGCAGTACATCTGGAAAGATGAAGGAATGCTGGCTCAGCATACCTCAGGCAAAGCACTGCACCTCTTAAAGAAGGATGGCTTACATAAAACAGGAGCACAAGAGCTGCATCAGTCTTTCATGCATGCCACAAGCCAGGCATAATTGCTTTGAAGTGGAAGAGTTACAGCAGTACAGCTCCCCAACTGCAGAACAGGTAACAACAGAAATTTAAATAAATACTTACCAATCCTTGCAAATTCTCTGATTCCTTGTTCGAAGATGCTACCCATCCACCAGAAAATGTTATGTGGTGGAGGCAGGCAGTCTTCATTCCTTTCCTGCCAGGATTAAAATGAAACTTGGCTGTTATCTCAAGAATGAGCCCAAAGACCAGGCTTAGATTCTGGAAAGACTTTTCTCATCTTGAAGTAAGTTGAAGGATTTATACATAAAGACTCTTTCAAAACAGTTGCCTGTGCTCAACTGTCCATGTCCAAACTGAAGTAAAGTATAGTTCAGAAACACTGAAATTAAATTACACTATTACTTACTCAGCCTGGCTGTTATTTTCTTTGGTGGATATGATAAATTTCCTCAGAGACTGTTAAAACAAAACGTCTGAGGCTCTTGAAAGGATTAAAACAAGCAACTCCTGGATTACAAAAAGGATAAACTGCTGCTTGATTGTAGCACTGCATTTTTGATTCCTAATGTACTAAAGGACTGTTGTTGCTTTTTCTCTAAATGCTCTTCCAGTGTTTAGCTTACTTTTGTGATACGTTTTGTAATCAAAATTGCTACTATCTAGAAATCTCTGGTCCTGGCTCCTAAAATTCTATGTATGTTCCTTCAGTTTTTTATAACTTTTCGCCTTTAACATTTTAATGACCTGTAATATTTTACCCATAGCAAGAAGCACTCATCTAGTACTCAGATGTGTTCTCTGCAATACCAGGCTGAGACTGATATTGACAGCGACATTTCTTTACATATTAAATAACAATGATTCTGTGAAAATCATTACCCAGCAACATAATAGTTCACAGATGTGTTTAAAAAACATCATATTAGGCTAAACTCTGAATTCTGATCTGGAATGCATGTGTGCATCTCCCAGGGCAGCAATTCAGCCCTTAGAAAAAGTAAACTCACTATTGTAATGCACATGGCAAATAGCTGAGTTCCAGCCACCAGTGAAATAATTTGGCCCCAATTTTGCATTCCATGACCCCTGTACTCTGATGGGAAGTAGGCCATAGGGACTGACTGTAATTCCTGTAGTCAGAACTGCCCATCCCTGGTACAATTTATTGTTGCACAGGAACATAAGTGATGCAACACCCACCTTCTTGCCAGGGACTCTAAGCTGAATAAGGACAACTGAAGGCATAGCATGAACAACAGGAGGAATCCAGGAAGTCTTTCTGTACCATCAATATGGTGCTGTACCTGGCAGGGAACAACTGTATCAAGATATTCCCTCGCAATTACTTCAGCTCTCTTGGCTTGACCTAATCTGTCTGTCAAAGAAAGGGTATTTCTCTGTTCTGAATTTTCATCTTTGAGGAAGGAAGTCCTTCAGATGTAGGCTCCTCCAGTTTATCATTCAGATGTAGGTGTTGAGCTGCTCAGTTAAGTTAGGGACTCCTTTTCAAGCCAAGAAAACAAGTGCAAGAATTATTACAGCTGTTGGAAATTTCATTGTATTCTCCCATCTTTTGTCGCACAGGCTGTGATATCATTTGCACATTTTGTAAAGTGCTTTTTCCTCATTGTCCACTTTATAGTAATTTGGAAGCAGATAGTGAATTTTCTTATCAGTAAAAGTAGGAAAACAGTATTTTAGTTGGCTGAACTAAAATTGCTCTCAACACTTTTCATCCAAAGAGTATTTGCAGTAAATAAATTAGATCCAACTGTTCTCCTTGTTATATATATAGCCTTATAAATAATAGTAGAGGGGAAATCAGGAAGAGAAATGAGAGCATCAGCAGGGAACACTTTCTCACAGGGCTTAGTTCTGATTTCAAATCTGTGTTGCCAGCAAACTAATTACACGTGAAACTGCACTGTGAGACTCGGGTCCCAGGTATCGCTGTGCA
Organism: Acanthiza pusilla; assembly: GCA_036630365.1. Classification (NCBI taxonomy): domain Eukaryota; kingdom Metazoa; phylum Chordata; class Aves; order Passeriformes; family Acanthizidae; genus Acanthiza; species Acanthiza pusilla. The sequence continues at coordinate 11,144,795 of JAXCHO010000026.1, read as the reverse complement.
ATAGAGTATGACAGCATAACATATTTGATTCTTTTTAGAATTGTCTCTATCCTGCAACTACAGCATTCAGAAGGCAGGAATAAAAAAAAGAAAAGAAAAAGGGGTGGGGGGAAACTGAAGCTTGATTGCTTAATACAAACCTACTTATTTATAGATTATGTAAAACTCCTTCTTGAACACCAGAGAATTAAAGCACACACACAGAAAATAATAGGTACCTCCTTTGCTCAAGATTCCAGTTTTATTTTTGACAGCACTCCTGCCTAAAGCATATTCTCAGCCTGAAAGAGACTTCTCTGGAGCACCCTTGATGCCTTTTGCAACTTTTCTTTCCCTACTTCTGCATGAAGAGTACCTGACAGCCTTTCACTGTACCCACTCCTGACTGCATTGCCATGTGCCTTTACCCTACACCTCCAGTGCCACTTGCAGCCAGCTCGAAGGGAAGGTGGCTGTGACCATCACCAGCTTGTTAGCACTGGTTGTGTCATGTCAGACAGCAGTGGCTCCACACTCTTCATTCAGGTCAGACCTGAGCTTAACAGTGTCTGATGGAGGTGGAGCATTTGGAGGGGAAAGGATGCTATTGTGCAATAGATTGTTCAAAATATCAGCTCTTTTCATTTCTTAATCTGTAAACCAGACTCTGATCTAAATCTTCAGAAATTTATTCATATACAGACATAAGTGAGTCTTGTCACCAAATAAGAACAATAGCTCCAAGGATGATTTTTAAAAAAAATATATATCCTTCATAAAAGTAATTCCATTTTGTATCAAGAAACAAAAAGTCTATTTTTTCCATTTTAGTGGCACAATTTCCTACCTGCTCTCCTATTTCCTTCCCCAAGCACAACACAATTAATGGTCTCATGTTTCTTTCCCACAACCACCAAAGCAAAGAGAATCTGTTTTGTAATTTTGTTTCATAATATTATCTACTTGAAGATTTGCTGATTTAGATTACATCAAGACTGGCTAGCTGATCTGTCTTAGCTTTTACAGCTCTCTAGACAAGAATAGCATCCCATGACCCTTGATGATGCCCTGCCCTGTGCTGAAGCTCGGAAGTTGTCCTGCAGAGACTGATGTGCTTTGCTCCTCTCCTCTCTTCTCTGTCTGCTGCTGGAAGATTTGGCCATGGGGACTGCCTGATTCACAGGTACCTGCTGGCAATTTAGGGGCTCTGTCTTTTTAATTTTATGGCCTTCTACTCCATACTGTATGCTTCTGTTCCTTTTACATATTGAGTATATTCCTTGGACTGTTGTGTTTAAAATGCACTATTAGGGACATAGCACTTGCTTGAAAACATTTTTTTTAGAATATGTTCTTCTGACTGATACTTTAGCCTTTTCTCTACCTGCTGTGTGATATGGTCATTGGACGTACCTGCTCTTGGTCAATGGACCCTGGAATGCTTCACTGGAAGTGTTGAATCAATCCTTTAGGAGTCTTGTACTAGGATGAAGCATCTGTTCACAACATTATGAATGTTTCAAGCATCCTGCTTGAGAGTGGGCACTCTGGTTAATAATTATGAGATCTCTTTGGTTACAGGAATATATGCAATTTAACAGTAGTTATACAGCGTATAATTTTTATATTATGATGAAAAACAGTTCAAGTAGTGATAAACCATTCTCCTTAATATTAGCTTATGGTGGCAGATAAGCAATTGACTTTGAATAATACAGGGTAGAACAATTTTTAGGAAGTATTATTGGATACCAGCTTGTATACCTATAAAGAGAAGAGGCAAGTAGAAACTGATGTTAGAATTACACAGACTGACAAATGGAAGGACCAGATGGTAATTTTAAAAAGCCATACTGAAAAACAGTGCTGCTTTTATCATTAATGCATCATGTTCAGTCTCTCTGCTAAATGCTAGAATGAAATATGAAGTTTTGCAACTTTATTAAATATGTCATTATTTGAGGTAAAACTAGCAAAGAGACAAAAAAAAATAGTTAATTAAAGAATGTAAGCTTAGTTCCCAATAAGTTCCTGAATTCCTAAGGTGTGGGAATACTGTCAATACTACATTAACATTTGGTATCTCTGTCAAAAGAAAACAGGGGAGGGGAGGTCTATGACTCATCACAGCCATTTTTTATATAAAGCCAGAAACCACATTGTCATTTGATAAATGAGCCAAGAGCGAAGCTTGACAGACAAAAAGAGAGAAGAGTGGGAATTCCAGCCTGGGGAAGGGTGGAGGCTCTGCAAGTTTTCCAGTGACAGCTCTTGTGTGGGTTTTTATTTCTATAAAGTAGCAGATTCAGTTAAAGGCGTAACATGGATAATCCTTTGTCTTACAGATCTAAGCAAATTTAGGAATCCTAGGAACTGGGTGGGCATATCAGTTTGCGAGAGGCATTTTAGGTGCTAGGATTATCAAGAAAATAGGGATAAATCCTCCTTTTGCATGTTGTTCAATGCTATTATGAAAAGGAACAACTTGTAATTTCAGGAAATACCAAAGTTCTTTTGGAAGTGAAAATATCAAGATCTTGGCACTTAAAACTGTACTGAGAGAGTTGGGGTTGTTTAGCCTGGAGAAGAGAAGGCTCGGGAGCAGCCTTATTGCAACCTTTCAATAATTAAAGGGGACTTACAAGAAAGATGGGGGGAAACTTTTTAATAGGGCCTGTTGCAGTAGGACAAGGAGTAATGGTTTTAAAATGAAGAGTGTAAACTCAGATATGAGGAAGAAATTTTTTATTATGAGGGTGGCAACACCAAGAGAGGTGGTGGATGTCCCATCCCTGGAAACATTCAAGGTCAGATTGGATGGGGCCCTGAACAACCTGACCTCGTCCCTGTTCACTGCAGGGGTGTTGGACCTTTAAAGGTCCCTGTCAACTCAAACCATTCTATGATTCAAACGAAATAAAGAGCGGTTGTTGATAGCACTTATATAAATTTAAATTAATTTCACAATGTCAGCTGAACAGGACCTGTACAGAAACACCAAGAGAGCACTGAGAGGTCTTTTGCTATGGTACAAGGTATTTTGTGTAGGTGACTCTCCAGGGAAAAAAGATTTGGTGAGAAGCCTCAAAGCTGGAGCATAAACTAAGCTTCATTTTCAGGCAGGTCATCAGGCCACTTTGGCTGCTGCACAGCAACATCATGATTAACTTTGTCACAGGAAAGATGTCAGGCATGCATGGAGGGACAGGTGGTTTGCACCAACATTTACGCAGTCTTTTCAAAAAACATCTCAGGGACAGTCTGTCACACAGGGCTACATTTCAGGAAGAGGTTTCCACTTTCCACTTCAGTAGTTGTCTCATTTTCAGGCAGACAAGGTCACACTTGCCAAACATTCATTAGGAAATTTGTCTCTTGTTAGTTTTGTGTACAAAATATCTTTCTTCAGTGACTGATAGGGAGAAGCCCTCACCCCTGGATCACCAGCATCACTAACTGAGCCCAGGATTGCTGGCAGCAGCCGATGGGGGAAGAGGGGTCACTCAGGCTGCCCATTTCTGCCAGACCACTGCAGGAGGCAATGACACCCTGGGACAGCAGGCACTTTTTATAATTACTATAGCACTAGCTCTGTAGTTCATATGTTAAATGTCTGTCACTAAAGATTCATCATTCCAAGCCTGAAGATGCATCACTTCAGAGACATGTGACAGAAAATAGGTTTTGTTCTACCTTCAAAAATAAACTACTGTAGAAAACTTGTGCTGCAATGTCAACTGTCAAAAGTTAGACTTTTTTGTCCACATTAATAAAGACAATTTGCTTATGCAACCCCATACTATTTTTGTCACATAACCTATGCATCTTTTATGCAAAGAATACATACACAAGGCAGCATAATTAAGATTGCATGAGACAGTCAATCTGCCATCTTTTGGGTTTGAGCTTAAAACCTTTCTAGCTAAATTTATATCCACTACCTACAAACAATTCCTAACTGTGCATTCCATGGTTTTATTCCAAAAAGACAGGGACTCTAACAGATGCTGATTGAGCAGCTTCCTGACTTCAAAAATGAAATATCATCAGTATATGAAAGGGTTTATTTGATTTGGTTCCCTGTGAGAGTAGAGGACTGGGCTTGGTGAAGAAGAAAGGTCACTCCTGTTTCTGTGTTCCTAACAGATCATAATTTAGCTGAAGATTAATGTCAATGCTAACACGTTTATTTATGGGTAACTACTCACTGGCCTTTTACTTTTCTGTTCCTTCTGCAGCCATTGATGGAAACCAGCCAGACATCTCTGGGTAAGTTCGTGGGTGAATTCTCTCTAGCAACATCATTTACATTTGGTAAATGCAGTTTAATTTGAGTGCCTTGTTTATAGTCTGTCATTTACTACTTGTGGTATTCATAATCTATTTAATAGTGGGGCACTAAAGAAGTACTTGAGCACATTAGATTTAGGGTGTTTAGGGAACACATTTAGGGTGTGTTCCTGGACAGGCAGTGCCAGGGAGTGATGCTGCTGTTTTCCCAATATGGCAAAGGTGCAGGAGCTTGGCTGCATGGGCTGTGCCTGGGCTGGGGGCTTTCCCAGCACCCTGTTCATCACCTCAATTTGCTCAACAGGCCTGAATTGCTGCCTTGCTGCACAGATCTGTAGGTATGCTCAGGTGGCAATGCAGAACCTGTTAAGGTGTTAACTGTTCAGAAGTTTGAAACTACCTTTAGGTGAGGCAAAAGTCTGCAGCAACCACATATAAAAGGAGTCCTTGAACACGTAATCCATGGGAGCCAACAGCCTTTGTTGGTGGTATTGCATCAAGCACAGATCTACAGCAGATATAAGCCAGCAGATATAAGGCCAGAAATACTTTCTTCTTATAAAATAGAGGGTCTTCTCCAGACTAAAAAACGTTGACAGAAAGAAGCAGCAGGCAATGCATGTGTCTGTGCTGTGAGGATTACACAACCCTCTGTCATACATATTGATTTCCAGATCTAGCAATTTTTATTACCATTACATTACCTTCATGACTACACCCAATATACCTAGTGGCAGCAGTTGAACTTTTAGCTGCTAACCAGCATCTTACTGGAGATAAGTAAATGTCTCCTTTTTAACTTTCTCAGCTTCCTGTTTCTGTCACATAAAATCACAGAACACAGCTGCAAACATAATCTCTGCTCTCCAATGTTTGATCTCTGTTTCCACACCTCCATTTTTGTGAACTGGACTCCCTGCCCCAATCCTCCACCAAGCCTTCCCCAGATGCCTCCTGCTCTGCCCTTCAGTCACACTGGGGGGATGTGGGGCTGCCTCTCCTCAGGTCTCCAGGCCAGGCCCTCTCAACTGGCTGGCAACACACCTGCACTCCTACAAAACCTGGGCCTCTGCAAAACCCACCCCATGCCCAGCCTCTGCTCTTTCTTGTCTTCCAGTGCTTCTGTGCACAGGGGAACACTGTTGGAACCTCTTACTCACCAGCAGTCTTGCAGGCTGCCTCCAAACATCTGGGACATTCCAACAGCAGCTGCACCTCTCCCTCAAAAATCGTCTTGGAAATTTAGCAAGCATGGATCATAGCCTACTGCATCCTTCACCCAGCACTGTGGAGAGTACAGCTACCACATCTGCTAAGCTGCTGCATCCACTTTCTGTTTAATTTTCAGAGCATCCTCTCTAATCAACAGCACTTCTTTAAAGTCTTAGTAGTGGGACCACTCTTCTTTGTATTTTGCAAGAATAGGAAAGTTAAATGCTTAATAAATGAGCTAAAAAGAAGATAATAGGCTTATATTCTGCCTTATATGCTGGAGAATTTCTGTTTAGTTCCTCCAGTCTGTTCAATTTGCTGTGCCTTAACACTTTTCTACACTTACCTCCTTCTCCTGCAAGAGGTGCATATGAAAAGAAGTACTTAAAAACAATATGAGAAACAGGCTCTTTTAAAAGCAATACTCAGAAGATAAATTATCACTTATTGATGTGACAATCTGTATGTCATTGATCAATAGCACTAACAATGTGGGGGTTTTTAAATGCCACTTTTAATAAGAATACTGTGTTCAAAATAAGAATACGGGCTTAATTTTTCATTTCTTTTCTCAGTTAAACAACTTTGGCCCAAATCCTGTAAAACACCGAAGTACTGAGTTCATCACTGTATGCTCTGCCACAGCCTTTTAAAGAGTATCTTTCACAGCCAGAGCGAAAAGGCTACTAAATGGGTCAGGATTACCCACTGGTAAACAAAACGAAGCATTTCAAGTTTACTTTAGAATTTAAATAAAGAAGAAATTTCAAAGTAGCATTACTATTTTTCAGGCTTTGGCGGAGCTGCAGACGATTGCACAGCCCGTAACACTGAGTTCATTCATGCCCGGGACAAACACCCGCACTGTGCCACCTGAGGACGGCAGCGGGGCGTCGCGGGGGGCTGCGGGCTGGGGGCGGGGCGCTGCCGGGGGCGCTGCGCTCGGGCACCCCCGCGGGCGCAGTGTGCCCCGGGGCCGAGGCCGCAGCCCCCGGCAGGCACCGGGGCGGGGCCGGGCACACCCCGGGCAGCGCCCTCGCCCCGCGCACGGAGAGAGGGCGGCCCTGCCCGGGCCCCTGCCCTGCCCTGGGGGCGGAGGGCCGCGGGAGCCTTTGCCTCCTCCCCCGGCCCCGGCACTCACAGGAGGAGCAGGCGGCGGTCGGAGGAGCGGCTCCGCGGCCCCAGTCCTGCCTCAGTCGCCGCTGCCGCCCTGAGATGCCGCCCGCCGTCCCGCTGCTGCTGCTGCTGCCTTTGCTGCTGGCGGCGGCGCGTCCCGCCGCCCCCCCGCACAGGTACCGTCCCCCGCTGTCCCCGCACAGGTACTGCGCATCCCGCTGTCCCCGCACAGGTACTGCGCATCCCGCTGTCCCCGCACAGGTACTGCGCATCCCGCTGTCCCCGCACAGGTACTGCGCATCCCGCTGTCCCCGCACAGGTACTGCGCATCCCGCTGTCCCCGCACAGGTACTGCGCATCCCGCTGTCCCCGCACAGGTACTGCGCATCCCGCTGTCCCCGCACAGGTACTGCGCATCCCGCTGTCCCCGCACAGGTACTGCGCATCCCGCTACCCCCGCGCAGGTACCGTCCCCGCTGTCCCCGCCCAGGTACCGCGCACCTCGCACAGGTACCAGGTCCCACTGTCCCCGCCCAGGTACCGCGCACCTCGCACAGGTACCAGGTCCCACTGTCCCCGCCCAGGTTCTGCGCACCTCGCACTGGTACCGCGTCCCCTCGCCTCCCTCCGTCCCCCGCAGTCGCGTTCCCACCGTGCCTCCGTGGGGTGCGCGGGTGTTCCACTGCCCGAGACCGCGTCAAGGCAGGCACGTTTTCCACGGAGCCCGGGACCCTGCGAGAGCAGCCCCGTGCCGTGTGATCTGTGACCTCTCTAACATAACGGTACGATCCGGTGTGGCACCCCCGTGTCTAAAGCTCGGCAGGGCATTCGCTCACCCTCGTGTCCTCGGCAGTAGCAGTGGTTCCACACAAGTTTTCAGGGCTCCTCGTGTGTCCGTGCAGAGTGTCAGGAGCCAGCACCGGCACCTGAGCTCACCTGAGCTGAGCCCTGAGCACAGCCGGGCCACAGGGCTCAGCGCGGGGTGGATCGTGCTACTGAGGTACAAAAAAGTTCCAGAGACTTCCTTGATTGAAACATATAAATTCAAAGCATAGAAAAGAATGAGAAGTAATTTTTATGTCAGTTTTATTCTAATGACTATTATATGTACTATAAAAAGTCATTGCTAATGACTTTTTAATAATTATTTTTTCATTATAATACCAAATTGCAATGATGTATCACACTGGCACACCTTTGCTCTTACGATGTAAAAACGGAGGGAGGGATAACAGTCTGTGCCAACCCAGAATTAAGGCCCAAGTAGTTAATTTTTTCTACACCTATGTTCACACGTTAAATTGCACATTCTAAATCAATAGTGATATTACGTAAATAATTAAACATGTTTCATGTTAGCAATGGTTTTAAGTATTTAAGCTGTTAGGACAGCTTGTGCCTCTTGATTACAATATAAAGAATAAACAAAATATATTTTAAAATTTTAAAACAAATTTTTAAAATTCTTTTAAAATTAAATACTATTTTTCCTGTTATTCTCAGGCCTACCTTTACATGTGGAGGAGTTGTATCTGGAGAGTCAGGGTTTATTGGGAGTGAAGGATTTCCTGGCGTCTACCCTCCAAACAGCAAATGTACTTGGAAAATCACAGTAAGAATTTTTAATACCACTAAATTAGTGCTGAAGACAATGAACAGCTATTTCTTGTTAAACTATGTTTTACATGGGGTAACATATGCACAACAATTAATTCAGTAACTCATAGTAGCTCAGCTATCTGGAGCTTTTTAGGGTTCATGTAATATGATAATAGTGGCTGAAATAGAACTGGCTTTGCCTCATGTCAGAAGCAAATTTTCATTTACTTCCCTCATACACCTCTAATTGTTTTAAGTTAACCCACTTACAAGCAAAAATCTTCCCCTTCCTGTCATGCAGAAAGGGATAGTGAGTTCTATTAAAAAAAAAAAAGATTTGAGGTGGAGATAATGAAAAGCAAAATTTCTTGGCAAGAAGACATACAAAAATTTTCAATCCAACCCAAAAAATTCAGGAAGGTTTGCTTGAAGTGTGCTGCTAGCAGTGTTCTGCCAGCCAGGACATCTGGAGTCAGTCATAGAGCAGGCTGACAGCAGTAGAGAAGTGTTGTTACATTTATAAATGACCATGTGAAATGGAAACAGGTGGTACAATTGATATTTTGATGCTGAAATGAGACTGTAGGGAAGAGACATCATATTCATGGACAACAGATTCCATGAAACAACCAGGACAAAATCCTCCCGTTCTGGATGTCCTCATCCACAGACTCAGTGAAAGGGATGTCAGTGAATGATTACTTTTCTTCACATCTGCACAAATTAAACCTCTGAAACTGTCCACCAAATTTCCTCTCTCTTTTAGGCACAGTTCACCAAGAACTCTTCTGACATTCAGGTCAACAGAAAAAATAAGTATAAGAAGGCATAAAAAAATAAGTTAGTCTGGGTGTGGACGAGATCACTGAAGACAACTTCAGTTCAAAGACTGCATCACAGGCTAGGTGCTGGCAGGAGAATAGGATGTCACAGGATAATTGTTTCCTGCTACTATAGAGATGCTGACGCAAAGCAGGAGACATTGATCTGTTTACAATGTTCAGTTTAAAACAACTCTCGTAACAAATGAGTGATTTGATTTTAATCATTTTATCTGAAAGATCCCAGGGAAGCTGCAGAGTTGCTTTCTGCAGCCTTCTGTTCTGTTATTATTGGGGCCTAGTTAGACGTTACCTTTGATTGTTGTCTGACCTCATCCAGATGAGTGATGTCAAACACGGTGTATGCTCATAAACTTGCTTCCTTGCTATCGAGGGGCTGAGTTGACAGCAATCAGCATGGCCCACCTCACAATCTGAAGAGCAGATGCAAGTTGCATTTGGAATCATACACCCATGCCTTAAATAAAAGGGAGAAACATACAAAGTTAGTGTGCTAATATAACTCATTATTAGATGTTCAGAAGTTCAAAATTGAATCTGGAGGGAAATAATAATTTTGCGTATTAACAGCACTAAGTTCTTATCATTAAAAAAAACTTTGATTACAAATGGAGGCAGCACTAAAGAAACAATTACTGAATCATGCCATGTATCTGCCCTTCATATATGGGGGATAGAGGGAGAAGAGAACAAATGATTGTACTTAGAAGTCCATACAGAATGGTTTCATTACGGACTTAATGTGGCTGTTGCTAACAAGATGCCAGTGTCCAGGTCAGCCTGGGCATGGTGAGAAGCAAAGCTACTACAAAGCTGTAGCACAGCTGTATCTGCACTTGAGCTTTCTTGACAATGGGAGGAACTCGATGGCTTCTGTCACTTCATGATCACCCTGAGTCCCAGTTTTCTGCTGTGCTGCCATTTGACTGCCTCCTCCAAACTACTTGTCTTCTGTAGTTTGCCCAAAGCCAGAGAAGAACTGCACAACTGGGGCAGTCCAGGCTTGCTTGTGCCCTCACCTCATTTAACCCCTGTTTTATTAAACGATATTGTTCACTAAGCCAAGCTGATTTTTTTCCCCTGTCAACTGTAGAACATCCTGTGTTCTTTGGGTGTGCAGGAAGGATGTAGGGAAGGCAAGGACTACAAAATTTGCAAGACTAAGCCTGCACTCTCTTAAAAAAGACGATGGTTTACCAAACTGCGGCAGAGTGGAACACTCAAAGGTCTGGTTAGCCTGAATTTAAACAACAAAATCCTTTCACCAAATACTGCTGAGGCTCAGAATAGTTTGCAATAGCACCCAAGTAAGAAAGCCAGTTACACTGCCATGAAGAAATACTCTGTAGTTACTGTTAGGCTTCCTCATTTAGCATCTGGTCTTAGAAAGTGACTAAGACTTTTTGCCTGTCTGTTTTAGCCAAGGGCTGTGAACACCTTGAAAACACTCTGCTTAATGCAGGATCTGACAAGTCTGCAAGACTGAAAGAGACGTTGATTCACTTTGTGTCTGGGTCACAAGAAGCACAAAGCTGTTGTTTTCTCAACTACAGGATCTGATCGTCTGCAGAAGGCAGAATGAGAGCTAATTAATTCTTTGAGGAAAATAGGTTTAGAAAACATTATGGGTAATACAGATAAAGCAAAGTAGCATTCAGGTATCATCTGAAATCTTTCCAACTGGTTTGCTAAAGCTAGAAGAGTCTCTCTAACTCAATTATGGTTCTGTTATTTCAAGAGACTGGGACTTTTTCAGCTGGCTAAAGAAAACAGCTTCTCTATTCTAAGAGCTCTAAGAAGTGTTCAGCACATGCTTGTGGTTCTATTACAACCTTGGCAGACTACCCAGCAGCTTTTCACTGGCTTTGCTAAGAAGTCATTTGTACAGCTATTTCCTTTCCTATAGTAATGCATATAGCTTTATCTAAAATATGTCATATACACTTACTTTTAATACTCTGTAATCCTTTTTGGCCATCACCTCACATAAATGTGTCAAATAGTCCGAGAATCTGGACTGCTGTCCCGTGTTTTTCTGGCAGACTGCTTAGTTCCCATAAAACTCCAACAACTTTATGTGCAACAATAATACTGAAAACTGTCAGAGTTATGTAAGGTTATGTTTTTATAGGTTCAGGAGCTGCGTTCCAGCAGCTTTGCTGACAATAAGCAAGGTTTGAAAAATTTACTTATCAGTGCAGTTGGGAATCTGCCCTGAGGGAGCAGAATATTTTAAGTAATTTTTTCAATGTTATAAGCATTCATTTTCCTGTATCATTGTAAAACTGCCCTTCCAGTAGAGAACAGATCTTTACACATGGTTGTATTGCCAGAAAAGAATGAGATTAACAGAATCTAGTGCCCTTGTCAGAAAAAGCAAGCTAATACAAACTTTTTAAATTGGAGCTAGAGAACAAGTAACTAGACAGAAATCATGGTTCTTCCCAGGAGGTAACTCCAAATAACTTCCACATTCATTCTCAGTAGAGAGAAATAATGCATTTGGCTTGCAGGTAGCTGATGTATTTTTCAACTCTACCTAGGACCGCTATGGCAAAACATACAGTCAGCATTTTGGTATTAAACATATCAAAATGTATTCAACCAAATACAGGTTTAAAAGTTAGGCAAAATATATTTATGAAAGTTGGCATTTAAGCCCCCCCAAGATTATTTTCAAAGTAAATAATCTTAACCATGTAATTTTGATGAAGAGGGCTTTGTATTCAGTCAGAACAACAACAGAAAAACAGCTTCACTACTGTAAATGTAACTGAACTTTAATTAACACTGTATGAAATATCTGCAATGAATGATACCCAAAAACAATCTAGGGACCTTATTTCGAGGAGTGTTTTATATGTGGAATAATCATGCCCTTTTGAAGAGGTTAGTAATCTACACAGATGATTTTAGGGAATTATGCTCTGCAAAAACTCCCTCTAAAAATTGCTTTAGCCTTCAATAGGAGTAAGGCATCCTTCACATGAGTTTAGCATCATAATTTTTGAACCTAAAGAAGTTCACAGAGTTAAAATAAGAAGGGAAGCAGAGCGTGAGTAAGGGTCAGTTGCACTCTTTGTGACAAGAAGAGGCAGGGGATGAAGTGTCTCTGTTGTTGAAAGATACCAGCTGGATGGATAAAACAAAAATAAGGCACACCCTGCAGAGGAAGCATCACATCATTCTTCCTTTGACTCCTCCCTCTTTTTTTCTTTTTCCCTCCCCCCTTTTCTTTTAAGAGCTGGAATTCCTTCCAGTTCTTCCTCTGAGGTATCCCATCTTCTTACTGCATCAGGCTCTGATGTGGCTCAAAGTAAACAATACTGAGTCATCCTGGCCTTTGCTTGCTCCCTTGTGTTTCTCATGGAACAGTATTTTAAATGTTCTGAGATAAACATTGGCAGATTTTAGCACATTAGTTTTCAACTTTTAAAAAAGCAAAATGGTAGAAATCAAAGAAAAGTACAGTTTTGCAAAGATGCCTGTATCTAGCACAAGATTTCTTGGGAGTAGCTGCAAACTGGAACAGCTGCTGCCCGAATGTGGAACCACCATCCTCCACACTTCTGATTGTCATCTACTCAAACCACAAAATTTTAACTGATTTAACATATTGGAACAAATTTGTTATTTTTGTGAATGAAAAATATTTCAATAAGCAAGTACATTTTTTTAATAAAGTAATGGCAGTAAGTAGGGACTGTAATTAAGGACCCGCCACATTCCTCTAAATGACTTGACCTCCCCAAATTCAGCTGAATGTGAGCAAGGATTATTCTGACAACTAAAACCTGGAGTAGGCTCCTTGTTAAACATTCATGGCCATATGGCTGAGTTTTTCCTACACATTTTTTTACAAACTGTCATGAAACAGAAGTCAGTACATCAATGGGGAACAGTCTTGACCAAGTTCAAACAGATTAAACTGACAGAAGCAGAGGTTAAAAACTACAACAAAATATAATTAGAAAGTGCTATGTTGTATAGGATGGTAGAGGCAGTGGTGGAGAGAGGAGAAGGAAGCACAACACCACACAGAATGACTTATACCATGAACCAGAAAACCTAAGACTTGAGTGAATGGCTGGCTGGAGCTCAGCAGCTTTGCCAGCATCCTCTCCCTCCTGAGCAGGGGTAAGTCCCATGTCCTTGTTCCCTCTGGCCCCTGTGGAGCAGCACGAGAGAGTGGAATATTCAGGGGTAGGAGTGAGTGCCTCGAGGCTGATGTGAGCAGAGCAGTGCTGGGGCAATGCACTCCTGGAACAAAGCTGTCAATGAGCACCATCAGCATTACTGAAGGATAACCACTTGGCTGAATCTGAACGCAATTCTACAAGGACAGCAAAAAGACCTTGTCTTACCCCAGAACCAGCCACCTCTCACATTTCCACTTCCTTCTTCAAACTCTGCAAGAGAGCAGGTATATTCAAAGAAGCAATTCAGGCTGAGAAAGTAAGGAAAAAATCTCATAAGCGTTGATAAAACTTTAATCTAATATGCTAGAGCAATTTGTGCTCAGTTTTCAAAAACAGGGAAAGGAAAAGGGGAAAATTCTTAAAGATGGGCAACTTTTAGCCAAAGCTGCAAGACACTGTTGTGGAATATGTTGGACAATCTTAACTGTAGGCATGATAGTTTATTTTAAACCATGATAGCCTTTAAAGGTCACCCCATTTGCATCCTGTCACACCAGCTGTACAAACTTATGAAAATGAGTGTTTCACCCCTGTCCTGGGGTGATACTAGGAAGCCACATTATTCCTTACCTGTCTGCTCAATGCCTACAGCTGCGGTCCCTTTAAGATGAACCTGGGGTGGGGGGACAACCCCAAAAGTGCATATGCTATTTTACAGACATACTTCTGGAAAAAAGGTTTCTGTAATCTAACTGCCTAAATCTGACTAACTTTACTGTCAGCATTTCTGAACTGACTTGTCCAGTCACACACATAAATAATATTCAGGTCTTCTGGCAGGAATACCAAATTAATTTTAGCTCATTTTCTGTTAAAATGACCATGCCTTAATGCTCCTTAATGATTCAGACCAGAGGACAAGTGAATGCAATAATAAGAGATTTAGATGAGAGCAGTGATTCAAAGAGTAAATTCAGGATTAGGTGAGTTGTGGTTTTGATGCAGTGGTAGTAGCAACGTGCATCTGCACAGGGGACCTGAATGTATTTCTGAGAGAACTTCTGAGTTTAAAATACTCTAAAACCAGCAGCAGGAACTGAAGTGGGGCTGGTCAGCTAGGGTGCACATGGACCATGGGCAGCTGACAGAAGTCTGTCCTGCTGCAGGATCAGTATCAGCACTGGACATAAAAGCAGCCACATGAATGAGTAACCTTAACACACCTACAGCACATTTTGCAGTACATCTAGAGTTGCTGCCTCTATTAGTATCTTCTGTGGGCTAAACAGTCACTTCCATTTACAGCACTTTCATCTATACTTGACATGCAATTTTTAACTGTTGAGACTCAAAACAGTTTGACAATTTCATATAGGAACAGTTTAGTCTTAATTTATTTCAAACTGGTCTTTTAAAATGAGTCACTGTAAAGGAATGAAAAAAATTCATGAACTCTCAAATAACATGGCTTAAATATTAACTTAAAGCACATATATTAAGTTTAAAGCAGAAAATTATAGTAGTGTCTCAATAAAGCAGAACAGCTGCAATTATTTTAATAGCTAACCACTCTGCCATGATATGGATTGAATGCAGATAATTACACTTGCCTGTCTAGGGTCCCTCTATATTTTAAAATACTGTTTCTCTTCTTCCAGTTCTGTTACACAGCGTTAAATGCTTTATTAGAATAGTTTTCACTTCTCAGTATGCTGCTTTTTCTCTTAAAAGCTTGTAACTGTATCCCAGGAAATGCTCTCCTCCTTCTTAACTATTATGATGTCTTAATTTACATCCTTCTCTGTACTCTTGTCTCTTTTGCAATGTTCACAGATGCAGACATGTAAGAAGATTTGCCTTGTCTTATGTTTCCTCAGACATTTCAGAAAACAAAACTCTCTTCTGTGTTGAGGACACCCACAAATGGTTCTTTCGAATTCTCTGTTTCTAGTTTTACATAGTCCTTCCAAATATAATTCTTTCACTGCAGCCACTCCAATAACTAAATATTAGGGTTGTACAGCATTAGCCATGAAGTTTCCAATTTATTTATAAATGTAAGATGCGTGTCAGTAAATAAAAAAATCCTTCAAACTATGAAACTTGGTAACACAAATCAGAATGAGACGCCATTTTGTTTGTTTAAAACGGTAAATTGCTAGTTCCATACATTTTTCATATTAACCTCATCCTCCTCACCTTAGTTGGTGACAGAAAGCTGCACGGCTGATTCTGTACTTTCAGCAGAAAATAAGAGAAACACGCCATGTGAACTGGGAGGTGATGGTTTATGATTAGTTGCATGAGCCTGACTAGAGGATACTGTGGATCAGAAATAAGATAATGGCAAGAGATGGACAGAGCTTTGTATTTAAGATTGGTCCAAGTTACTTTAAAAACTGCTTTGCCTGGAATATAGTTGACAAAAAGAGCTCACCTGACAGGAAAGGAAGGGTACGAAAACAGTCACGCACACAGTGGGATCCAATAGATACACAATGTCAGTCACACTTCCAGATGCATCTCTTCCTCCTTCCCTCTCTTTGCAGGTCCCAGAGGGAAAAGTGGTGGTTCTTTCTTTTCGATATTTAGACCTGGAAAGCGACAACTTGTGCCGATATGATTTTGTGGATATCTACAATGGCCATGCCAATGGACAGCGCATCGGCAGGTTCTGTGGTACTGTGAAACCAGGTGCCCTTGTATCCAGCAGCAATAAAATGTTGGTGCAGATGACTTCAGATGCTAATACTGCTGGAAGTGGATTCATTGCAAAGTTTTCTGCAGCAGAACCACATGAGAGAGGTAATTAACCATTTTATAGGTGCTGAAGACACATGTAACCGTACAGCTCTATGCAGAGTCACATTAATGCTTAAAAAGATGTGGTGCCAGAGATATTAGGGAATGTGCTGTTTAACATATTTATTAATTACCTTTCTTAGTAAATAGCAAAGTGTAACTGCTTAGCCATCTTAGTTAACCAAGTAGTAAAGAGAAAGGCTGACTAGTCTAAGAGTAGTGGAAGAACTGTGCCTAGTAGCAAAATGGTAATAGCTAGTCATTAAAAGGGCAGAGGAAATTCAATATAGATAAATGTTGCAAATAAGGGGAAAACACCCTAACTTTGTTTAAAGTGCAGCAGGTTCTGAATTGACTGTTACTGCTTTGGAATGATATGTTAGGTTTAAAATAGAGAATTTAAGAAAACAATGGTTGAGCATCAATCCAGTGCTTAATAGATATCAAAAGAGAAACAGAAACTTAACGATTTTTAGAGAAGAAAATAAAGACCAAACAATAAAACAAAATTTATGCCATTTTAAATCCATAATGAATGTATGTCTTGAATAAAGTGTGCCTTTCTGATGTTCCCATCTCAGAATGGAATATGATAAAATTATCAGATGAAATCAGAGACAAGAAGTATGATAGAGTTAAAAGAACATCACCTACACAAAGATCAACTGCACAGCATGAACTTCTTCATGCGGGAAAAGAGAAAGTCAAAGGGACTGTAGGAGAGGGCTCTAAAGTCATGACAGGTATGGAGAAAGTGAATGGAGACCACAGTCCATCTCTTCCAATATAAAAACCAGATGAACAAACAGCTGCAAAGGAAAGGAGTTGATTTTTCTCTGTGAGCTGTGAAGTAGCATGCTGTGCCAGGGGATACTGTGGATTGTCCATTTCTACCCTGGTTTAAAAACACAAAAATGTATCAAAGCAAAATTCTTCAGGTATTATTAAACATAAAGGCATTGCCTGATGCGTGGGAAGAGTATGACCTGTGACAGCTGTGAGGTCGCAGGGAAGTGGTATTGCCCTGCTAAGTGACCCTTTCTCAAGGCTTTTGCTATTGGCATGATACCAGACTAGACAGGTTGTTGGGCAGTGGCAGTGCAGGTGATGAGCAATTTATCAGGCCTTCCAGTTGTAATCTTGTATCAATGACTTCTTGAAAGATACACTACATAACTGTGACCCATATAGTTAATTTAACTAAGAAGGTTCATAATAATATTGTAAATAATATTGTAAATAAGGATTACATACCTGATGGAGTTTTTTAATTTGGAACGGAGGGCAGGAGATAAGGTATAAGAAGACCCCTCTCCATCCAGAACACTCCTGGAGGACTGCAGTTCCTTTGGGAATGCCTGTCACCCCCAGCAGAGCTGCCCCATGGGCTGCGGGGATGGCTCCTCCAGTACCTGTGGCTTCTGCTCCTCCTCCAGCCCCAGTGTCTGCAGGAATGCTTCTCTCTCTTTGTTTTGCTGCCCTTTATGAAATGTTCTCCCAGAGGTGCCAGAGCTGAGGCGAAAGGCTCCGCCGTGTCCGTGGCGGGGCTGTGGCAGAGGCGGCGGGAGCGGCTGGGCTCCCTCCCTGAGGGGCTTTTCCAGGCTCCCGCTCCCCGGTGCTCAGGGCGGCTCGCCGTGTTGCTTTGCAGGGGACCAGTACTGTGGGGGACGACTGGAGAAGCCGTCGGGGTCCTTCCAAACGCCCAACTGGCCAGAGCGGGACTACCCAGCGGGAGTCACCTGTTCCTGGCACATCGTGGCCCCCAAGAACCAGGTAAGGCGCTGCCACGGCCCTGCTGGCACGGCTCAGCTTCCAGCGCCTGCAGGGACCAACAGCTCAGAGCAGCGGCTGGCCCCTGCCCCGGGACACCGCAATGGCAGCTGGCTGACACGCCAGGCTGGGCAGGGCAGCGGGCACAGGCACAGCTACGCTCCGGCGGTCCCGCCTTCCTCTCCCGCATGGCCTGTCCCGCTCCAGTGACCCCTGTGCCTCCTCAGCGGGGCCACGCACTGCTACACTCCCTAAACGGAACCCATTAGCATCTGTGCCTGCTGAGGCTTTTAAACCAGAGCGGTTTTAAAGATTATTTTGTTAATTCAGAAAACACCACGCAAATTAAGTTAGGGCAGGTGATCATCTCTGCAGCAAACATGATGGTGATCAATGCCATGTTAAAGTCTAACGTTTGAGCATTTTTGGTGTTGCTGCAGTTTATTGTTGAGGTGCCCTGGTAGAGGTGATTGAATTTATTAAAAGCAGTTTGTGTTATTTCATATTTTGAAGGCTCCATCGCATAACATGCTTTCTTAATTAGCCAGATGCCATGAGAGCATATGTTACCACTTCACTAAGACCTGAGGAGATGTGACAGTAGACTGAGAGGGCTCTTGTGCCACGCATGGCAAACACAAGTGTGTTCCCTGCACTGTAGGGCTAATCTCAATCCTAGCTGCACATTTTCTGGTTGCTGCTGAGCCATCTGCTCTGGATCTTAGCAGGAGGTCTACAATGATTGATTGTTTTGGTTGACAAGCATGTTTGGCAGGTTGCTTTTCTCGCCACCTCCAGCTTTTAAAATTCATTTACATATAAAGATGACTTTCCTCTTCATCTTCTGCTCATGACTGTAATCCTTGAAATAAAAAAAGCTGCCCCAGATAAATATATTCTTCTGATCTTTCCTACTTTTCCACTTACCAAGACAGTTCCTCCCTTGAACTGAAGCGGTATGTCAGCTTAGTCCTTCCTGTAGTCCTCTTTAATCCACATTCCTTGTTTGCTAGATACAGGTCATTTAACAATCCTGTAGATAGGCAGTGATTTTTAAACCCTTATCTGTAAACTGCAGATTACTTTGGTTCTTTCCAAATGTCTCTACATAAGCCTAAGAACTTTTCCTAAGCTCATAGAGAAGATTTAAGAAAGGCTATATAAGCATAAAAATAAGGGCATTATATCCTGTGCCTTTTAATGATTCTATTCAATAAATCTACCTGTTTCCAAATATATATTATTCATGTACTGCAGGAGTGGTTGTTTGCATGCAAAAAAGGCAGAATTTTGACAGTGACAAAAGCCATTTTTGTTGAAGTAGTGAATAAGCATCTCTCTTCAAATGCACATAAAAAGCTCCCCAGTCTTCCATTTGCCAGAATTTAGGTGCCATTGTCTCTATTTCAATTTCATAAGAACGTGAGCAATACAAGGCAGTCTTGTTTTGTTGCTTCAAATACAAACCAATAATTTATTACAGAAGATGAAGGCGCTTCTCCTGATCATGAAGAGCTCCTATTCTGCCATGAAATACTTATTAGTGCAAAGTGCACTTATTGAATAATAGTAAAGTAGATATTATGGCCTGCTGTTTTGCCTGCTATGGAAAAATTTAGTATTTCTATTCCCAGTTGCATTACTTCTTTCTATACCATCTTTTTTGATCAAAGCATATTATTCAGATGGGTACTTCCATTTAAAGTGCATTTTTTCATCATGATACTGAGGATTTTGAAACAAGCCTGTTAGTCATCTCTAAAACCAAGTCCCCCAAGGTTACTCATACTTTATGGGAAACAAAATTATGCCTTAAACACCTTAATAGTGCAAAACTATCCAAGCAAAACTAAGACATCAGGTGATAACAGGCTATCATTAGTATGAATGTAGAACAAGATAACTTTTACTATGTCAGTAAATCAAATAAAGTATATGCCATGTACAAATTACTTCTTTTTCTTTGTACAGTCTTAGAAGATTTAATGCCATCTTTGTTTGAGTCAGACCTTTAAAAAGGTTGATCTACAATCAACAGAGTTCAGTGTTGTCATTCAAACCTTATTTGTGCTATTTTTGGGAAGGTGATTTAAATACTGCTGTGCTTCATCTAAAGAAGCAACCTAAATGCATATATTACCTCTGTTTCCATGCAGCACTTAGATTGTGTTTCCCTTCCTTGCCACACATGACTGACAGAGTCATTCTGCAGGACTTAATTTCAAAGTAGTACATTCCGTTTCTGTTTTCTTGTACATTGTTTTCTTCCTAAAGTAGAAAATTCCATAAATAGAAGTCATTGGAGATAATAGGATAAGTACTGGAAATACCAGAGTTATACTAGTTGTCATTTATTACTTGTAAAGCCTCAACAATTATGGAAATCTGACATGGAAACACAATTCTTTTAAGGCCTTACTTTCTCCTGGTTTTAGTCCTACTATTTGCTAGTTTTCTTTCTCTCAACATTTTAATTTCTAATGTTTGTAATTCTGCATCAAGTATGCACAGCATTGGCAAGCACAGTGATTCAGGCCCTGCTGTTAATGAAGTCAGTGAAATGGCTTGTATCAATTTTGCCTTTGCTTTTTCTTTAGTGTATCTTGACTGATGCAATGACATTAAAAGCCCCTTTTCTGTGGTTTATACTTGCTGTAGTTATTTTAAGAGCATTGTAACACCTAACACCTACTATCCTGTTTTCATTCACTCATAAAAATAACTTTCTCAGAAGTGACTTGCATACATTTAAGAAAATGTTTTATAGAATATTAGAGTCATGTGCTGAATTATTTGTTGGAGAGGTCATGTGGATTAAAATACTTTACAATTAAGTGGATTAAGGAATTTTCATTCATAGAAAGAAAAATCAAATCGTATTTCATATGAAGATGTCCCTTACTACAAGGAGTACTAATAAATTCTACCTGTCAGAACCTTAATGAGTTATTTCCATTCTCCCGGTAGCTAATAGAGTTAAAGTTCGAGAAGTTTGATGTGGAGAGAGATAACTACTGCAGATATGACTACGTTGCAGTGTTTAATGGTGGGGAAATCAATGATGCTAAAAGAATTGGGAAGTACTGTGGAGACAGTCCACCAGCGTAAGTAACTTTCTTTAATTGTGAACTTCACCACCACTATGTGTCATTTTACTAACAGTTCTGTACTAGGCTTCTAAAAGATTTTATTTTTTAAATTAAACATGACATTTTCTACCTCCAATTGAACATCTAGAAATTGCTTAGTATGTTGTCTGTTTCTAGGTTCTCTCAATTCTCTCTCTCTCCACAAGTAACCCTGCCTCCAACCTGTGCTCTCTCCTGTCCCACAAGCCTCAGACCACTAACACCACCAGTGCTAATCCCAATGCTATTGATATTGGTATAGCACCAATACTAATGGTAGCTAAACATTAACATAATATGTATGTTTTGATTATAGATACTGAAGTACAAGGATCCAGCTGATCTCTCTAGCCCCTTGGCTCATTCCTCAATTTATCTGACTCATTTTCCTCTCAGCCCTTTTGAAAAAGACAGGATACACAGACTGGGTCAGATCTTTCAGATTTGGCCTTGCAGTCCTGGTGTTCTGGAAGGAGAACAAAGTTCTTGGCAGCTGATAATCAGTGCCCTCCTATGTCCACGGGCTGACTCAATACTGCAGCGAGAAAAGTCTAATCTGGGCAGTCACCGTGGCAATTGTAAATTCAGAGAATTCCAGTTAACCAGGCCCTTACTTTTGGTTACGTCAGACTCGGCCATCAGAGTAAATTGATTTCTGAAAATCTGCCCAAAAAATGGAAATTATGACAAGTTTTTACGTCAAAGACCTCAGTAAGTGTTTTGAAGAAGTCCTTGGTAATCAATATCCAATCACTGACAAAAAGCGAGCCCACAGAAATAATAACCCAAAACATTTTGGTTTTGGTGGGTTTGTTGAAGAGTTGCAGAATCCAATACTGCATGAATTTTCATAAGCCCTTCCAATTGTGCAGTATCTTTTTTGTTACACAAAACCAAATTTTAAAAAAACATTTACTTACTTGCCCTGTGTACTGAGGATTTCTTCAATGTATTTTCCCACTTTGTTAATCTGACCCCTTCCATTTCACAGAAATGAAGTCTGCAATGAATTCACACAGAAGAATTTAACAATACTCATATTGACATAAACTTCAGGAATCAGAGTTTTAGGTGATTCATGGAAATGAGTTTCATCCTCAAAACACCAGTGTGTGACATGGCAGCAAAAAAACATGTATTTTTCAGTATCAGGCTGGAGGTTTTTTTTATTTTTAAAGAATGCTATTAATGCTTTTTGGCTTTGATATGCAAAATAATGGAAATATTTTATTTTGTTTTTCTATTTTAGGCCTATTCTGTCTGAGAAAAATGAGTTGCTCGTTCAGTTTTTGTCTGATTTAAGCTTAACTGCTGATGGTTTTATTGGCCATTATAAATTTAGACCAAAAAGGTTACCCACAACTACAGTTCCACCTACAACCACAACAGTCCCTGCTACCTCAAGTAAGTCTTACTGGCTTTATTTAATTTCCTATTAAAAATAATTATTCCAGGACAAGGAGAGAGTTACAGAAATATGAAACAGAAAGTATATTAAAAATTAAGTTTTACGGTTTGTTAGTAGTTCAAATGTTGAAGGAATTAATTAAATTAATATACTCAAGGGAGTACCATAATATACTCAAGGGAGAATCTACTTAACATTATTAAAGGAAGTCTATCCAGGCAAGAATTCAGTGTAAAAGTAACTTTTACTCCACCTGAGAGAATTTTCCCTTCTCAATTTTGGACAATTAATTAGCACATTCCATAGAAGGATAAGCAAATTTGTTTTGTATGAGAAATTCTGAATATTTCAGGAAATAGTTTTATTTAGAGGAACTCTTTCTTCTATACAAGCTGATACATAAAAATCTTACAGTATTTTTCTTCATATAGTTATTAAGAACAAGCAAAATTGCTATGGAAGCCACCTGAGCCCTCTTTGGGTTCTGTCAACATCCTGTCAATATTACACTGCCCTAGAATAATTTTTATTTGAAAATATTCAAAGATTGGAACTGACAGAGAAATATGTCTCACTAAAAATAAGTCTCTTTTTATATTTAAGACAAGACAGCATATATGAAAGATCAGAGCTGGATTTCTCTGAAGGTATTGCCAAAACTACCTCATTACTGAGATATGGAAGGGATAAATTCTTAGAATTTCTGTAACCTGAATATGAGAGATTTCAGATACAATTATAGCAGAAAACTGAATTATTTATGATGTTTTTGCAAGACATAACCTGATTTGTACTTAAAACTCATCAAAAGTCAGGACAGCAATGGCTTGTCACCAGTAAACCAAGAAGCTGTGGTGCTTAAATACTGCCAATGAAGGTATTTAAAATAGATGAAAATAAACATTATAAAAATGAAATAACAATTACCTGTAAATCGTTCTGATGTGACTCTAACAATAAATGATTCAGCTCTTCTTCACTCTAAAGCACTTGTTAATAAAGCTGTTGGTTCAAACCCTTGGGCTGAAGTAACCCAGGCTGTCCATAACCCTGTCCTGTGTTCAGGGTTTTGCACAACCGAGAGAGGTGAACTTTACCAATTAACTCCAAATTAAATTTCATTACAACATCAGTGCTAGAAAATAAAAACATGCAGATTCACCTGAGAGAGGCCAACAGAGGGAAGGTGTCCAAAAGGACTTGTCAGGCAGACAGAAATAAGAAGTCCTTTCAAGGTCTGATCAGTTTTGCACAGTGTAGGCATTTCTGATCTTCAAGCATACCAAACCTCTACAGTTTAGTTACATTTCTGAGTAATCATTTGCATTCAGAAGAGTCCAGTTCAAACAGACTCAGCTTATTATCTTGCAAATCAGATCTGTTTAAACTTGCACAGAACTCCAGGCATGAATAAAATATTAAACTTTAGTAGGTTCTTTCAAGAATTAGGTCAGTCTTTATGTTACATAAAAGTATTTGTACTTGCAGAAATAAATAAATGCTATAAATACATTTGTAAAAGTAATGAAGATTAATCCAATACCTGTGGTGACATAACTGATGTCCTTACATCATTGGATCAAGCCATGCATTTTCCTGTCACTGTGGCTACCTGTAGAGTGGTAGGCAACTAAACTTTATTTCAGTTCTTCTCCAGCTCATGTTTTGCTAAAATACCTTACAAAAAATAGACAGCCTCTACTGAAAAATCATAGCAAAGTTGGTCACCAACCAAAATTTATTAAACCAAAAAAAACCTCAAACCCAAAAAACTAAAAAAAACCCAACAATAAACAAACCAACCACAAAAAACCACAAAAACCCCTCAATCCAAAACAAACAAAAAACCAAAACAAAAACCAACCAAACAACAACAACAAAAAAAACCCCCCAAAAAACCCCCACCAAACAAAAACCTTAAAGGGACCAAACAAGAATATTTTGTAATGCATAATCCCAGTTTTAAATAGAAAAATCAGAGAACCTCAGTGAATTCTTGGCAGCTACCATGCTGGCATGCACCTGGGAATTATCTGTCTGCTGGATTTCCTCCTACTATGGACACTGACTTGAAGGACTCAAGGAACATTAAATTCTTAATTTTTGGTGTGCTGCGTGTAGCATTAAGATAGGAAGCACTTGTCTAATCTATAGCATTGACATAGTAACTTGTTCTTTAAAACACTTTCCTGATGGGAGGCATTTAACTTTCTAAAGACTCGAATACTAAGAAGACTGGAAAAAAAAAAGGAACAAACCAACCCAAAATAAATAAAAAAATATGAAGCCCAACCTTTAGACTTCGGATTTGAAAGGCAAAATGATGAGTGGTGCAGATCTTCTAACAATCATGGCCATTGAACTACAGACAAATTTAGTTCATTCTTAGTAATAACTTAGTTCATTCTTAGAAACTTGGAAAATTATATAAAGAATCAATTCATCCAATTAAAAAGAAGTACAAGTATAAAAGTATAAATTACTGCTTGAAAATTAATCAGAAGTTCTTTTTCAAAAATACAGGCTGAATAAAACTTCTGCAAAATGCTCTGTTCTAAAAACAATAAAATACTGCAAAGATACTTGTCATAACTAACTTAGTTTTTCTTGGAAATTAGGGCTCCGTAGGGATCTGTGGGTTTTTTAAAAATCTATCAGTGTCATCTCCATATTTCCAATAACTATGTCATTGACCAGTTCCAAACAAATTTGAAATGGTCATAAAAGCTTGAAAGTACTGCACCCCAACATGTTGGGTGGAATGGGTCACCCGAGTGAAGTGCACAGACTATGAACATCCACCCAAGTAGGAAAAAGATGCCAAGTGTATTCAGTTGTTTATAAACAAAGCATGTTCAGAAAGGAAATGTCAATCCCTGATGTTAAATACATACTTCAAACATCGTGTTTCAAAATGTCATGAAGAAAAACTATGCAGCATTACCTGACATGAAGCTATGTGAAAAATCTGGAAAAAAAGGTCAGGAATTTGAGCTCTGATCCCCTTCATCACAGTACGGTAATTTCCAATAAAAGGCCACCCGCCCCCTCGGCAGTGTTACTGTAATGCCAGGTTATGATGCTTCAAGTGTACTGCTGGGGCTGCATGGCAACAGCAGGGAGTCACAAATTGAAGACCCCATGCAAATCTTGTGTAACATCCCATTCTCTCAGGCACCAGAACAGACACAGCTGAGACACCTGAAAAGATGATGAGGGGAGCTGACAGCAGAGAAAAGGAATATTGTTACTGTGGTGTTCATCCCCTGAAATGCCAGGTCTAGTTCATTTGTACATCAGGATTATTCATCTTTCTCTTTGTCTTTTTTGAACATAGTGCTTTGCATTTTTATCAAATGCTTCATTTCAATTTACCTTTTGCTCTTCAAAAAGTTGTGAAACCTACAGTTGCCCTGTGCCAGCAGAAGTGTAAAAGGAGTGGGACTCTGGAAAGCAATTATTGTTCAAGCAACTTCGGTAAGGAAGAAAAATTTCTTTTTAACTATTCACTCTCAACTGTGTTTTTAGACTCAAAGGCATTTTACCAGATGTAGTTCTGAGTTACCATTAATATATAGGCTGTATTTTTACACCATCTTATGTGTATATCTGACATGAGTATCTGTTTCATGCAGTACATTCTTGGACATAATCTCAAATAGGCACTGCACAGATATCTGAAACAAACATACTTTCTTATTCTGAAAAGCAAATGACAATGTGAGACAACCCCAGGATTCATTGATGCAGTTACTGTATTGTCATCTCCATTTTCTGTAACCAGCCAATACATGTTATGCTGCACCTGCTGACTGTTCTACAATTCACTGTATAGACTTCCAAAATACTTTGAAATTAGAAGGGATGGAGGCTTCCAAGTACTGCTGTCTGTACAATGACATAAATCAATCAGGAAAAAAGGTGTCTGCTGAATATGAGGATGGCATTGTCACTGCTGATCTGTTCAGATATGTCTCAGGGTATTTTCCCATATTGATATGGGATCATTTTTAATCCCCAATAAAATGCCTAGCAGTTTGATATGAAAACTCCCCACCACCATCCCTTGTTCATTTTAACCTGACTTTGTCTAACTGCACTGCTAATCTCAAGAGATTTGAGGAAATCTCTCTGAGGAATAGGAGGGCAGCTTTGCCTGATGTGGAGGGCTGTGGCTGTACCCTGAGGCAGGATGGACTCAGGACAGTCCCTTCCCACCCCTGACCACCAGCCTCTTTTATTCTGCAACCCATACAGGCTGGGCCAACACAAAAACAAACAGGGAAAAAACCCAAACCATAAACGGTCTCCTCCTACTGACCACACCTCAGCTCTTGTGGCTCATGGTAAATGATACTATATAAAGCTTGTTTTTTCCCCTAGCATCACAGTAATAAATCACATTCTCCTCTCCCACCTTCTGTCAAATACTTAACATTTTTCAGTCTTTTCCATGACAGGAGTGAGAGTAAAAATATTTTAAATGCTACTGTGAATGCAAGCATATCCTAAGGTAAGAATAAGAAGTCTGTTATTCACAGAACATGATTTATTCTAAATTTATGTGCAGACTTTATGATTTTAGAAAATAATAACTATTTCTCTTTAATCATGCATTTCATTTTATTGTTTCTCAAATTATAGTTGCAATACCCAGCACTTTAACACCCAGAGTTCCCTCTTGATTGAACTGGAACATTCTATTTAAGTAAAAGCTCTGTATTAAGGGGAGATAATGTGCAAATTTCCAAAATCCAAAAACGTGGAATGCAGTTTTGTAAAATAAATCTGTCTGTGTATGCTTGATAATGGAAGATCTAATTTATCCTATGATAGAATATCTGATTTGAAAAGATGACCTGAGAAGAAACCAAATTGTTAATACCAATTACAATTTCCTTTTGCTAAATAAAGATAGCTTACAAATTAATCTGGTCATCCTAGGGAAAAGAAAGTATCTCGATTTTCATACTGAGTGGTCTTTCAGAGGTATGATGGCTTAATCTGCAACTACAACTGAAATAAGCAAATTTGTATCAGGCCTCAGATCAAAAACTAATTCTTAGGGCATTAACTATTTTCTGCTACTCATCTGGGAGTGTCAGAGAGCTGGGAATTCAGATTTTGGCTAGGAGAGTTTAAATTCAACTTCTCCACAATTTGAAGATGACTCATTAGAAGTAGTATCAAATTGTACTGTTTAACTGAAATCTAAACTGGGCTTGCAAGAGACTGACACATTCTAGGACAATTTCATACTTGGCGCCACCAAAATTTGGCAGCAGTGAGTTAATTATTAGCAGTGTACTCGTATTTTCAGTCACTGTTCCTAGTACTGTTTGTTTGCTTATTAGGGACTAATATACTTAATAAGTTTTTATGATGCCTCAAGATTTATGTATAAAAATAATAACAATGTATCAAATATATCAAATATATTTTCTTCTAGTTATAACTGGAACTGTAATCACAGCAGTAACAAGGGCTGGCAGTCTGCATGCAACAATATCCATCATTAATGTATACAAGGAGGGAAATTTAGCAATTCAACAAGCTGGCAAGAATATGAGTGCCAAGATTCTTGTGGTGTGTAAGCAGTGTCCTCTCATCAGGAGAGGTAAGTACACAATAGTAACTGCTTTGTGTGTTTATAAAAGACAACAGTTGTAAAAATTACTATTTGAAATATGGCCACAAAAATCAATAAAATTAAAGTAGTTTTTTCTATAATCAGCAGTTAGTATTATAATCAATTTAAAATATCCAGTAATCCATGGGTTTATTGCATTTTTTTGTTTTACTGAAAAAGGGTTAGCCTCATGTAGATCAAAGGAGTTTGAAAAACTTCTTTTCTTTGAAAGCCATGTGATGCAAGGTAAAATCTGACTTGGGTCTCTCAAATGAAGCTGAGATAGATTTTGTTTTTACATGTGTGTATTTTGGAGATAGTTTTCATACACAGTTATTTAGAAGGGAAAGACAACAGCCTGCTAAACCTAGAAGAGCAGTGTCTCACAGGAAATGGCAGAAATCAACAAGTTTCACTGTTGCATACCTTCTGAATGTATTTACAGCTTTACTGTAGAAATACTCGTAGTTTTAAGCCACTTTATATCTGCAAACAGCCAGTATTGTTAATAGCTATTGCAAACAGTATCATACAGAGATCAACCAGCATAAATTCCAGTTAATTGTGGTAAAGGTGTTACAAGAAATACCGAGAGTATTTTTCATTGAAGTAACTTAGTGAACAAAAAACTCTTTTTATCTCTACCTCATAAGTAAACAGGTAGACCAAGAGAACATAAATGGAGCCATAGCAGGAAACAGTCAAAATAATTTAGTAAGCATCAAAAAAACCCTGGTATAATTCCAGGTACTACCAGTGCTTAAGCATATTAATTCAAAGTGGGCAGTAACAAAGTGAAAAATCATGATCAGAAATTAGCTTTTCCCATTACTTTTCTGAAAAGTACACATTGGGAGACATAATAATGTCCTTGGTGGAAAAAATTGTCTCCTTTTAGGCAGACTGTTGGCTCCAAACCACACACTTGTTTCTCATCCTAAATCTCAATGAATTATTCAATAGCCATTACTTAATATCTGAACTTTTCTGTTTATATCCCTGTGCTACCACTCCTTCCAGCCCAAGACCTTGCAAATCCCCAACCTTTCTAAGCCATAAAAATTGGCGAATCCAATTGAATTCTCCAAAACCAGGTCTTACCACTCGTTAAGTCTACCTCGCCTGAATGCTTCTCTATGTATCTAGAAAATATTTACATCTTTGGGAAGGGAAAGGTAATGGCAAGATTTAAGTGCATTAGTGCTTAAGGGCATAAGCCTACAAGCTGAGCAAGTGTGAAAACGGACAAAATTAATGAGACACATTCCACTCTGGGTGATAGTGGTTAGGTTACCCAGTGTTTATACTGCACTTCTAGTGCCTGGCAGACTCACTTGACAGGCTACATTTAAAGACTATCCCCTATATTTTTAATTATGTAGTAGATACTTAGCCATGTATCTACTTGATTTTTATATAACTGTACTTTGTGGTGTAACCAAGATGGGTAAGGGAGTAAATGCTGCAGGTAGAAAGGAAAAAATGCTAGAAGGCATTGATAACACACAGTGCAAATGAACAGAAACCACAGGTAATGAACTATACTTACCAAATCATGTCCCAGATTCTGTCTTGTAATCTCATTCTCTCCTTTGTAGGTTTAAATTACATCATTATGGGCCAGGTAGAAGAAGATGGTAGAGGCAAAGTCTTTCCCAATAGCTTTGTCATGAGTTTTAAGACTAAGAACTCAAAGATCCTAAATGCCTTGAAAAACAAAACATGTCAAAATTGAACTCTGCAGCTGCATTCTATCATCTACCTTGAAAAATAATTTTCACTTAGCGTAAGTCATGGAAATGCAACTGACTGCCAACAGCAAGACCACGCTGACCCTGCCTTCCCTTCCATCCACCTAAGCACACCCGGCACAAAGTGAAATCCATTACAAGATAAGAACAGACCCTCCTAAGTCTGAAAGCTGATTTGCAGCACAGCCATCTGATCTCAAACATACAAATTCCAATTACTTGGAAGATGTTAATTTATAATTGTCCAATTTTTTAAGGAGTTTTCTTTGTAAAATATGAATTCTAAGTGCAATATTTATAGCAATTCAGTTTAACTTAGCTTTTTCTCTAAAGTTGTTTTATTACATGGATTTCTGCATTATTATCAGTGCTTAATAAAATATTTTAAGATAAAATCATACACCAACTAGCTATTCATTATTTATAAAGTGGGGCAGCTAAACATAAAAACTGGTTTTTGATCATTTACATGCTTTTGATGGTTTGGGTCTTGCACTGTATAACTGACACTACACTTCCTTGCTGATGAGGGGCCTGCTTTTCCTTACATGGAAGTCAGTGAATCATTGATCTGAACAGGAGCTCAGACAACTGTAAAACAGCACCACGCTTTTCTCCACTGATGACTATGCAGTTAGTAAATGTCACTACTAAATTTTGTAAGGTAATCAGGTAGAGGAAGGTAGGAATTAATTTAGTGGTGGTAAAGTGCATATACAATCTAAGACCCCTTTAAGTACTTGTTTTCCTTATATATACAGACCAGAGTTTTTTGGATAATCTGTGACCATGAGCAGGAAACTAAGAAAATACACAGTCCCTATTAGAAGCACCCATTGCTTATTCCAGCAGTGGAATGCAGATTATCATTCTCTTCATTAATGGATTCTCACATGGAATGACAAGAGGCACTGCCACAGTGCAGCCTGGCAGCACAGCAGCTTCTATTCTGAAGACTTTATGGGTAGCTGGGCTGGGGACAAAAACATCAGAGGGGGGCACAGATGTACAAAGAGGCTGTGCTGGCAGCTTGCATCCAATAGCTCAGTGCTGCAGCCACACTTCAAAGACTGCATTGCCCGACTGACCAAACCAAACAGCATTTCTCTGTGGAACCAACAGCAATATTTGTTTGCAAAGCAGATGTAGTTTTGTAATTTTAAAACTTTTCAGTTGGAATTTTAATTTTCCAGCATTGATTCCTATGCAGATTAAGGGATTTTATGCACAGTGCTCTCTGCATTTCTTGGCAGCAGCCTGGGGAAAAGCAATGTGGAAATCATGCTCGGAGCTGTCTTGAACTACAACAATCTATTTTTATTTATGATGACATGCCCATCTGTCACGCAGCTTTTTTCAGTGAGGCAAGAACGGTCTGGCAGCTTACTCATTGTCTACCAAATGGAAGGTAGGGAAAGCTCCTGCCTGCTCGTCTCAACACTCCCTTTAGACCAGCTCCTTTCCCAAATCAATGCACTGGTAACAGTAGGCCTGAAACAGGGAACAGAGGAACACCAAGCAGTGCTAGTTTTCTCAAGTAAGAGTTGGTTACAAACTACAGGTAACAACTGTTACAAGTTTTTAAAAGCAGTTTGTAGTGACTGTAAACTTCAAACATCTGAATTCCAACTTGCAAGCAAACAGAATCCAAATTATCTAATCGCAACATGATTTCTGAAATAACTTATACAGAAAAAACAATCAAGACCATAGTTTTGCAAGAGCATAAAGTAAGCTGACTTTCAGTAATTAGTGATTTTGACCTTTCTGCTGTAAATGCAGGTATGAAATTTTCACCTCCATTTTTCTTTTATCAAGGCAAAGTTAGCTCTAAGACAAAACAGATATTAACATGAAAGGGAAGAAAAATCAACCTTTTCCAGTAGTCTCAAAAAGTCTACATAATCCTTTCATGTCTTGAACTAAAATTTGTACAAGGAAACTCTGAATTCTATAGCCAGGTAAACTCCAGCTTCTGCAATTTTTTTTTTTAAAACATAAAAAATTTTGTTACTGTGCCTGTCCAGAACTATTCTGTGAGTGTGCACAAAGGAGACACTGGAACAGCCAGCATTAAAGTGCCAAATGAGAAAGCAATAGCATGTTTAACACACATGAACTAGGAAAATCTAAATGATGAGACAAAATTGAGTACAGAGTACAAAGCACTCAGACCTGAGTAGTAGCCAAGTAGGTAGGAAGACTACAACGGCTTTCAAATAAAACAGAGACACAGTGACTACAACTAAGGCAGGGCAGAGAACAAACTTCTCTTCCTGTCACTCTCATTCTACACGTTTGCACTTCAGTGACAAGCAAAAACTCCGGAACTCCCAGTTCCAATCTAAAACCCCCAGGAGCCCTGATGTACAACCACTCTTCCTTAAGGACATCTACAACACTGTAGTAGAGCACAATGCCACAAGACAATGAGCAAGCTGTGTGATTCTGCTCAATGTATGAGAAGCACTCAGAAATAGCTCCATTAGCTCCGTCATCCACACTCTCAACACCCCCAGGTTCCCAGAACTAACTGTCCTAGTGCCAAACAGCTGACAGTGCATCCAGGATCCAACCCAGCTGCTCTGGAACCAGCATCACTTCGTGGCACTGCATGAAGCCATTTCAATGAACTGAACAGGACGGATCCAGAAGGAAAAAGGCAGTAACACATTAACACCAGCTACCTTCCTTAAACTTACTACCTCAACATGACAAAGAAAATACTTTCAACGTGGTAACTGATATAATGTGTTTGCAATATGAACAATATTTATACAACCATAGTTTTCAAAGAGCTTTTATTTGCTTCCTTTCTTGAATATACATAACATACACAGCACATAGTTTTTATGTTGGTGCATTATTCAAACATGAGCTCTGAGTCTAAATACAAAACTCAGTGATCCTCTCTGCTTTGAACCAGGAGGTTAACTTCCTATTCCCATGAAAAGCCAACACACATCAGAACCCCTCCATACTGTAACACTTCTGGAAGCAGAGTATTAAAACCTAGTTCAGAAATACATAATTTCATAGTACGGAAAATATATTACCTTTACAAGAAAGAGTTTTATAAGAATTCCTCCAAAAAAGTAAACATTCATGTAAGCCTCCACTCCATCCATCTCCCAAAATCAACTGTAGTCAAAGACCACTATGGCTACCTGCGCCTTCTAGACATACGACCATTTTAGAAGAGCACCATCATAACAGCAAAACTGTCAATCAATCCTTTAGCTGTCATAAATAGACTTATTTCGTAATTAAAAATACAGGAATCTCACATTTCTCAATTACAGTTTGTCGGCTTGAATTATATATAAGCATATATAATATGGTTCCATATAGGACCCTCTAGCACAGAAAATCCACAAAGCCCTTACTGTCCATTGTAAGCAAAGTCAAAGAAACTGTTTTCACAAAACACAGTATTCTTGACACAAAACAAAATTCTAGCTCGGCAACAATTCTGGAAAAAATGGGAAAAAAGAAAAACAAATTCAAAAGTAGGATATGTGAAACCTGTGTCAAGCAGACCCTTCTAAAGTACATCTATCAAATGACAAGACTCAATGACCTCACAGAAAGAAGTGCAGAATGTTTCACAGGAATTGTTCAGCACTGCAAACAATAGCATTCATGTGCTCCACATCATTTTCATTAAATCACAGGTTTTAATAATTCAAATAATTTATGCAGATTTTAAAACCCCAAGATATTAAACATTAAATGTTCACAGGTTGGTGTTAAAATTCTGTTCCCAATCCTCACACATATATTAAAATGTACTATTGAGGCACTGCTGAAAAATCCAAGCAGGGTTTGATTGTCTTACACATAACCATAAACATTCAAGAAATTGTTGGTCTATTTTGTGTTCAAAATGTCAACGTTCCCACAAATGTGAAAAGTCTTGATGATTTGATTTGCTGCATTCTATAAATGTTAGTTTACAGTCAATGTTAACATACAAAACTAGAACTGCCTCTTTCAGAGCCACACAGTCTTCACATGCACTGTAACCTACAGTCATACATAATTTCCAACCATGCTGGAAATTTTCTATTATTCTTTATCTGACTTTTCTATTAAAAATAAACATAGGCTGGATTTTTATTTTAAAAAGCCTATCTTCTCCCACAACTTGAAAAACAAGTATCAAAAAAGAACAAACAGCAAAAATAGAAGAAAGAAACACATTGTGCTAGTTATGAAGCTCTGACAACTGACAGCCACAGTTTGAGGAATATTTAGAAAACTCCTATATACAAATTTTATATACACATCAAGATTTAGAGGTTAAGAAAATTAGTGTATTTGTTTTTGCATTTATTTTGACCACTTGGGCATCGAGCTGCAACTCATGCAAATGCACTTTCAAATGTATTTTTGTGCAATAATCTTCTTGTCTATATGATCTGGTAAAAGAATTAGGTCAACACTTTCACCTATGGGTATCTAAAAGCACACACCTTTTTTTTTAAAGTTAGGCCTTAGTTTCTTGGATAAAACATAGCATATTTAGAAGTTCGAAAGCCAAGCAGATCTCTCATTTCATTCCGGAATTTTGACAAGTCCTGCCGCAGTTCATTGAGGTTTTCCACAGTGGCCTGATCTGTACTTTGCATCTTCTGTCTCATGGAAGTCAAGTAACGGTGGACTAAGCAACACATCACCTTTTGGTAATTCTCATCTCTCTTCTGCTTCAGATTTCTCCATTCCTTTAAACAAACATCACACATTTACTATGGAAGTGATTTTTGAGCCCTAAAGCCTATATACAATTCAACAGAGAAAAAATGTGAACAAAATAACAAAGCTATTTTATAAATACATCTTGATGTGCACAAATATACAATGCATATAAATTGTCCACAAAATTTAAATTAAATTATAATCTTCTGTACCAGCAAACCTGAAAATTTTTATCTACCTGTCTTGGTAACTATTCTGTGAGCAATTAAGAGTTCCATAATCCTGAATGGCTCTCAGTGCAAATTCCTTGAAGTGTTTAAAATTATTTATTTAATGCTATTTTTGTCAGCAAGAAGATGCAAAATTAGTATGCAAAATTGCAGGGTACCAAAAAGAATATTTATGAAACAAACAAACAAAAAATCCCTCCCCCAACAATGAGAGGCTTCAGTGATCTTTTTTTGTTATTTATTCTGACACTTCTGTAATATGTTTAAAACAAATTACCTTCTCCAAAGAATTTTCTAACCTCACAATTTTTGAGATTAGCACATACTTCCTTGAGGTTTCTATGTGTTTTCAATCAATTAAACCATTTTTTCCAGACTAAACTCCCAAACCAGAAAGTTAATAGAACCTGACTTAAGTAGGAATAGGTAACACTTATTTATTTTGGATGCAACACACATTATTCTGTAGTTCCTATTTACCTTAGTAGCATTCACCTTCTGACAGGCAGCTTCATGCAGCAATCTGCTAATTCATTACAGCAAGCAGCACCTTTCCAGCTGCAGAGCCTAGAGCTTTCCCAACCATTCCTCACCTTTAGGCTGTTCTGCCGTTTCACTTTGCCACTTGATGTATGAGAGCAGATCCATTTACTGAGACTGTTGAAAAGGTAACAGATGGTCTTGGGAGAGGGTATAACATTGAAAGGAGGGGGGAGAGTGCATTTGTCATCGAAGTAGCTAAGCCAAAGCTTGGCACGAGCAAACTTCCACTCCTTATCTTCATGATTCTAAAACATCAGAAACATTAACAGAGAAAAGAAGCAAAAAGATTAACAGGTCATTTGGCAAGTTTTATTTTCTCCTACTTGAAAAACTGGCCATTATCTAACTTTGATTATACAGCATTTTAATATATAGATTACAGAGTATTTTAATAAGCTTGCTTGAATATTCTAGTATTAAATATTTAAACTAAGTGTATCTTTCTTTGATTCACTGTATACTCTATGATTCAGAAGGTACAACCCCCAATCAAATGCTGAAGCACATCACATATCAATACCAGCATTTGAACAGCCATTGTATCAAGAAAGTCATTAACTCCCAGTGGGCCAAAGCCCTGCACATATTCAACACAGAAATTACACTTTTTTTTTTTATCAAAGTAAATAAAAAGTTCTTCTTTGAAGGAAAAATAGGAGCTTACAGACAGAGCTCATCTGTGAGGTTTGTAATTAGTCTACACATCATAGGAAGAAATTCGTGTAAAATCCAAAGATACAGGTAACAATTATTGGTAATTAATCAGAAACCACTTACTGCTATCAGCTGAAAACTTTTGTGAAGCATTGCCACAAGGAGTTTAGTTAATACTATCACAACCACCACATTGTAGGTCCCAACAATAACAGCACCCACAAAAGACTGTAATTCTTCACCGTAGCTAAAACGTGTCACAAAGATTGCGACATGTGCCAGGGAGAATATGTACCAGAACAGAGCAAAACATGTACCAATAAACCTACAAAAACAAGATAAAAAATCTGGTTAGGTAAAGCCAACAGCAAAAGTGTTTAATGTAAATTCAAAATCAGTGAAAAAAAATCTAGTTTTGTTTAATTACTAGGGATTAAGGGCTAAAACAACACTGGTATTTTATAGGTATCAAACTCACGAATGGAATGTGTCATTGCTCTGTTGTTCACAGAAAATTCCTGCACAGTCCTTTTCTTCATTTACAGTAAATCCTTTATCATAAAGTTGTGTCAATCCAATTGTGAATGAAAACAAGACAAGAAGAAACATGCCCAGAAATTTTCCGAAATCTTGTAGCATCTGCCCCATTGAAATCTGTGAAATAGATTTATTTCTAATGTTAGTAAAACATGGAGTTATTTTTACTTGTATTCTCTCCTTCAGCCTTTGATCAACAAGAAATCTATTTACATTTTAAATACTTACGGTAAATTTTGATAGGTCAGGAGATAACCTTGTACTGTTTTTCAGAGAAAAATTCTAGATATTAAAAATGAACTTTAGTGCTTTTAGTGTCACCTGGTAAATTAATATCCTCCAAATAACCATAAGCAATAGTATGCACACCTTATTATTTATCTGCAATGCCAATTTTAATAAGGAACTCACAGGTCCACAGAAAAAAACTGCAAGTGAAATGCATTTGAATATAGAACATTAAGAAAACACTTAGAAGGACATTGAATTAATCAAAACATTTGGAATAATAATTATATCACTAATAAAAAGAAACTAGTATACCAACCCCCATCTACAGAATACAAAATTAATTCACTGTATATTTTATGTATGATTTTAAATAAACACATGTGTAGGCACACAGAAATTGAAGGATGAAGAACAGAAGGTAGGACAGTAAATTTGGATCATTAGTTTCTAATTCAAAATATCCTATACAGAACTTAGCAACATTAGAAAACATTAGCACCTTTTAAAAAAAACTCATATGGTTCTGATTTTTTCCAACACAGGAAAGACCTTGAATTGCTTTTGACATAAACCTAGGTTTTTATACAGACACAGCATAAACTGTTTACATAATTTAATTAGTCTT
Organism: Acanthiza pusilla; assembly: GCA_036630365.1. NCBI lineage: Eukaryota > Metazoa > Chordata > Aves > Passeriformes > Acanthizidae > Acanthiza > Acanthiza pusilla. Next base: position 11,107,612 of record JAXCHO010000026.1, on the reverse strand, counting down.
CCTACAAACTTCTTCAGAACAGTGTACCATTATAAAGAATGCATATATATGTAAAATGGAATTGGGATTCTAACACTGGCAAAATGGATTCTAACACTGGACAGGTTTTGCAAGTACAACTTTACTGGGAAATGAATTCCTGCTCCCTCCTTTCTGCTGGAAATTCACCAAGTACTCCCTGCAGCACAGCACATTTGGAGTCTGTACAGTTTGTAATGGTCATGGACATTCTGCAGCTGTGGGCAGAGCCTTGCACCAGTTACGTGCATGTTTGGTCAGAGGATGACTGTACTCCCATCAAACTGTTTCATCACATCTACCCTTTAATGAAAAAACTCAATCCAAATCCCAACAACAAAACCCTTTAACTCACACATTTACCCTTTAACTCACACATGAGAGTGAGTTAAGCCAAGAGAGAGTAAGTAGATGAAACAGGAATGCACAAGAAGTGCAAACTGTCCAAAACTATTTTGTTTGGAATAGAGTGTAATAACCCATCCCAAATGTGTTACTTTCTTCATAGGTTAATTTCCTTTCAGTATTTACAATTTCTAAGCATTTGAAATCTAATTATCAAATTTAGGGGAGCATTATTTTACCTTCTGTTAATAATAAAAACCACCACACAGCCAACTTACAAATCTGGATTATAACAGGTTTTACTAACCAATGAGTCAAGTAACTAAATGCTTAAAAATAACTCTAAGAGGCAAGAGAACATGGTAGCTCCTTCCCCTGCCCCCCACTCTTGGGTTTCCATGCCATATTTGATTACCACCATTTGAACTTTGTGACCTACTTTCAGAAAATACTGTAAGAGTTGTTGCACCAGCCCTACTGGCCAGCAGTAATAACATAAGCTCCTGTGTGCCTCTGAATGGGGTGACTGTTGACTGTTTTTATTTACTTGGAAAACTTCATAACACAGCCTCCTAATAAAACCTTGCGAAAGATCTAGTACATACATAAATACACACATTAAACAGTGAATCTCTTTAAAATGTGGAGAGACTTCAGTCTTCAATCAATTTGTACAATCTTAATGCTTAATGCAACATCAAGACTTGAGTATTTTCTTCAAAGTGTGCAAGTAGATTTCCATTTAAAATGTATAGTACAAAATTACATAATTAAAATGTGGGAGGTTTTACTGTCATCATTACTCACTGGAAGGCTCCAACAAATTCCAAGTAAGAAACCTGTTCTCCCTTCTTATAACTGCCAATAAATAGATGACTACTTCAATACTCCTGATAGATTTATATTTTTCAAACAAAAACAATTTGCACAACTCAACATGCCACTTCAATGAGATCACAGACATAAACAGAAAGCTTCTGATTATTCTTCCTTGCTACACACTTCATTCATCCATCTCTTTAGAGATAAGAAGCTAAGACAACTATTTGTATAAAACTCTACAGGAAGAACCTGATCTTTACTTTTCAAACTGTGAAAAGAGGTGGTATGTTAAGCTTAAAACAGATGAAAACAAATAGACAGTATAGGTACAGCTATCATGGAAAAATACCTTAACTGAACTACATGGGGTCTTTCACTCTTTTTCTAACCTTTTCCCATCTAAATCAGGATGTTTTACACAAGAGATTAATTTTTTTAAAAAATCAAACTTCAATGCAGTATCCCTTTTTTTTACTTTTCACTTTCTTACTTTAACATTTTCTTTTCCTATTTTCAATAAGACTCTTGATAGCAAATTAGGTTTAATTTTTTTTTCAAGCAGTAATGATATTCACCTGGAGTGGTCCCAAAATGGAGCTGGTTGTGTACATGAAGAAGAGACGCAGGTAACTAAGAACATTAGCAAAGGCAAAAAGACCTTCTGCCACTAGGGTAGGATGGAATGCATCCCAGTCCTTCCTCTCAGCATAGTCATGAAACTGCAACATAAAAAGGACAAATTGAGATTTTTGACTGACATTATAGCTACAGAAATGCACCCATACACCTCTCCCTACTTCTGCTTTCAAAACAGACAATAGCATGAAAGAAATTAACATCTATCGCTCATAGATGTCTTACCTCTTTTGGACAAAGGCATTTCAAAAGCCATTCCAGAGGGAGCCAGAAATCAGACAATTTAAATTCAACACTTAACTCTGCCACTCACTTGTTCAAACCATTTATTCCTCTGTTCTGCTTTCACTTCTACTGTTTTGCACAGCCTATCGAAACAGGGACCTACACACTTTATAAACATGTGCATTGCCCAGTACAACAGGCCTCAGTCAAAAATAACATTGAAATGCTACAAAGAAAACTACCATACACATGCCACTGCAATGTGGTGACAGCTGATCTCAACCAGTTTTAGAAAGACTTATGACTTGGGGTTCCTTCAACAGATTTTATGAATGGCTACAGAGAATGGGAGTCACAAGTAAGCTGTTGCTTGAAGTATTATCCACTAAGTACTACTGTTCAACTTATTCAGGGAATATCCATAGATCCCTAACTTTTGGTTTGGCTGAAAAACATTCAGCATTGTTATTACCAGCTCCTGCTGTCTCAAAATGGTCATTCAAAAACTAGGGAATTCAAAGCTGCTTTTTAATAACTTGCCCGAAAGTCTGCTGCACAAAGATGGCAAGAAATAGGGGTATTTCTTTATATACTGCAATTGCATGTGTACAAATCCTTCAGAGACTCTTCCTTTATTTCTTACAGCTTCAGTGCCTATAATGGACCTAAGATTCAAACGGAACATTTTTATTTGGTTTCTAAATTATTTATAAACTATAAATTTTGCCATATAAAAGGGGCACACCCCCTATTACATGCCTATTACATAGGACAGGAGTCCTGCATCTTCAAAAAGGTTACAATTTAAATTGGCAGCAAAGGGCTCTCATGCCAGCAAAGGAACTACTACTAGAGACACGCTGGTTGCAAAGCAAATAGCTGGGAAGGCAGCCCAATGTGGCATTCTCCCTCTGGTTTTTTCCAAGAAATGGAGCCTTCCTTTCCAAATGATTACCAGCCTCTGAATCAATGCTAGGATAGGGAGACGAGCAAAACACCAAGTTGGGAAGAACTGAAGCAGTTTATTTCCCTCCCAACTGCCAGACCGCTGTCAACTTACAGCAAGACACAATAATGGTGCTACTGCACTGGCTTGGATTTTGCTGAAATATTAGCATTCAATTGGTCTGGCAGTTTGCCATGTGCTGTGTGGTTAACAACACACGCAACAGAATGGCAGTGATCATTTTCAAAACTTGTATTTTCAATCAAATCCAGATGGCTTTTCATAGAGACCAGACAAGGCTCTTCTATGGTTTCAGGGCTTTTATCCTTACTATCAAAGAAGACCCCAACCAAAAAAATCCCACCAAGAAAAGAAACCAATTAAAAATTCCCCACCACCACTTACAACATTCGAGTATATGTAATCAAAAGCTAAACAGAACTTACTGTAACAAGAAGGCATTAGGCCATCCAAACACAGAGAATACTATTAGCTTTCTGTATAGTACTGATCTATGGAATCAGGCAAGCTCAAATGCCAAATCTGATGCGATGCATTTCCCTTAACAAAAATCAAGCCATTTGGAAGGCCAGCCAGTTCTTACAAGGAACACAGTAGCTCTGTTTGTTGTTTCCAAGTACTTGGACAGATCTTTATGTGTTTTCTAACTCCTATTTGCCTCACCAACTGCTCTTTCAAGACCAAGGGACAACAAGACCCAAGATCTTGACAATTCCATGGCCCATACCACACAGAGCATTTAAGCCCAAAGCCTACCCTGCACCCACATTGTAGGCTATTACTAATGTACACTTAACCACAAAGCCATACTATTTACATACCACATGTAACATACCTTCAGGTATTCTGCAGCAATGTACTAACATCGTATTTGCTTAGCCAGCCCCAGAGGAGCTTTGGATCTATGAAGATTGGTGCTCACCTTGTTATGGGCAACGACTTTGAGGGCAAAAGTTGCCAAATACAGGGAATTCATGACAAAACTAAGCTGATTACGAGATTCTTCTAAAAAATCTTCTAAACCATCATACCAGAGCCTCTTAACATCTGACCACACCATTCCTGCAGCAAAAAAAAAAACAACCCAGGGAAGTGAAGCCATTGTACTGAACAGGTATTATTTTACATATGATCACCATGTATTTTCCACTAAATTTATTACACAATCAATAAAAGGAAATGGAGAAGAAGATGCTATTTACACACACAAGAACTGGAGTTCTGTTCCTTTCTTTTCCTGTGGAAGATACTTGTATGATTTAGGCTCAATAACCAATAAAATAGAATTACTGTATTCACGATTTTTAAAGTTTATCTAGAACAATAAAAAATTTGCTACTAGCCTGAAGTGTTAGAAATTCTTCTGTTGCCATTTTGACAATGATTTTTAGAACGTATTTTAATGGGACTATGGAATACAATAATGTAAGTGAATCCTTGATACTTGATTCTTTTCATTCCGGTTGATTTTGCAGAACATTTTTAAAACGTTCTTTTTCAACTTAGAATATTTTAAGGAATCAGTATAATGTCATTACAAAATGAATATTTAAGCTATAAATGCAATGACTATTTTAAAACTCTGTTGAGATTCAACAATGTGATAAATAACCCGATTTTAATGATTATGTTACTTAGGCATAATTTTTAAATGCTACTTGAAATCCACATAGGAATATTACATGAAGAAAAAAAAATACTTCTATAGCCTTTAATTAAAATTACCAAGACCACCTAATGACACTGTTTGTCTACAGTAGACTTGATAGAACAAAACAATTTATAAAATTGTAATATTAAAGTTCAAAGCAAAAGAGGAATCTGACTTGTACTCAAAATTTCAAATTTTCAAGATTTTTTTAAGACATGCCTGTATTTGTGTGGGAGGTACTAAATATTTCCAAAATCTGCAAGAACTACTCAACAGTTTCAATATAGCTCAATCATGAAAGGAACCACCATTACACAAAACGCCCTCGCACTAAAATATCAAATAAATCACCCACAGAATTACTTAAGATAAAAACTGTGTTGTGTTTTACTATATCACTGCTTTTTACAAGTTCTATGAAACAGATTATACATATCTAATTACCTGACATTATGGTAAATTTTAATGCAAAACCAAACATATGCAAGACAACCAACGACAAGATAAAAGGTTTTATGAATTTTCAACCAAAAGGTATTGAGAACTCAACAAAAATTATACCTGTGCTCCCTCTGCTGCATCAACCAGAAGTGACATGCAGCCTTTCTGGTACACTGACAATAATCAGTGACAATGACATACAGAAACAGAAAACTGTAACATGAGAAAGTAATACGTGTTTTTGTGTTTTGAAACAAGCATGAGGTAAACGCACACCTTCAATCTATTAGACTAAGATGGAGCATGCTTACATAAACATTCCCAACATATACTTTTATCTTCAAACCACGTGCAACTGTGCAGCAAGTCCAAATGTTATAATTAACTACTCTTCAAATCGAGCATTACAGAACTGGTCATGAAATACTGAGTTATTACTTATTGCTAATGTATGACTAAACTGGCAATTTTGTATATATATTCAGCAAATCATACCTACCAATAAGCCATATTATCAGAAGATAGTCTATTCTCTCAAGGGCTGGTCCCATTGTATTCTTCTTATTCTCATTGTAGACAAGGGAGTACAAATTAAGTAATAACAGAAATGTGAAATATGAAGCTCCGTGAATAATAAACTTCATAAAAGGAGTATGAATTATTCGACCTACTCGAGACTTGGGAGCTAACAAGTAACATAGGGACAGAACAGGCCAGAAAATGCCAACCATCAGAACAGTCAGGATCTTCTTGCAGGTGTGCTTGCGCCGATAGCCAGCCATCTGCCCAAACCACACCGTGTTGAGAAACTGCTGGCAGTTGGACTGGGCAACAAACTGGGGAGGGCGAGAGGAGAGAAAAAAATAAGGAAACCCTCTCAGGTTTCTTAATACACATTATCAAGTCACATCATTAAAATTAATTTTCTAACTATATGTAGCTACCATTTAACAGGAAAAGCCAAGAACATCAACTTGAAATAATTATCTTCTAAGAGACTAAAATCACTATGGACCCACTATGAACATAAACATCCGTTATTTTAATTTCCTTCCAGAGCCAGCAACTAGACATAAATTATACACACTAGACTTCTAATGGTTTTCAGGTTAAGAATTAGTTTTGATTTCTAATTATTTAGAAATCTAGCATATAAATAACATCACACCTCAGAGTTATTAAAAAATGTATTTCATTAGAGAATAGTTTGTCACTTAGCTGAAAAAACACCAACAAAATGAGTCTTGCTGTTACCACATCACAAAAACTGTCTCTACAGTAATCTTGTCAGGACAAAAACACATTCAGCAGATACTTTCCTCATACCACACAAAGAGTTGTTATTTTCCAAACCCTGTAGTGAAAACAAGCTATACTCAAACCCAGAGGAACACCGGAAATACTTCAGGGTGCTTGATGAATGTGTACCAGAAATGTGTAATGCTGCTTGTAGAGCATTACAGAACTACAGCTTATGACTTTTAAATGCTATGCATTTCAACAGTTCACAGACAGTTTAAGCCTAGTCATTTAAATCAGACAGAATTATATAATTCCTTTTGCAAACGCTAACTGAAAATGGCATTTTGCACGAAAAGGAAACTTCCACTCTGTCCTTGGTCCTTGCACTAGAATCCCACAAATACCCATTTGCCTTCCAGCACAGAAAACTAGAGCTTTACTTTATGAAGGGACAAAAATGACAATAACCTACTGCACGGAGGAAGCTGCATATTGATGGCATAAAAAGTGCTGCTATTCTGGAACAGAGGGGCTATTCAGTTGTACCAGCACAGGTCCAACCTAATTACTGAATAGCACAGGCAAGGCCTGAGACAAAGCTGAACAGTTAATGACCAGTGAGATGATAAATCATGTTTGGCACCTAAGGATCCATGCCTCTCTAGGCAAGGATTTAATGAAGATCTGAACAAATCATTACCATTACCAGAGCTGTTTATAAAAACACAGTGCTCCAATACAGAAAAAATTGTATCTCCACAGTAAACACTGAAGAAACTCAGTATCTTGCAGCATCCCTTTTTCACACGCTGTTTCCCCTTAAATTAAATTAATTACTAGCAAAATACTATATGGAAAATCTATCAAGTTATTGCAAAGACAAACCTCTTTTTGATTATACTTGATTGCAAGTTTTAAGCGGCTTAAGTTCATCCTCTCTTCTAACAATCCTCGCTTGTCTACATGTTCATCACTGGAGGTGTGATTCAGAATCACTTCCAGCTCCCGAGAATTCCGTGCTTGTGCAAGTAGATCTTTAGCAAAGGTTTTGCACTGTTGAGCCAGCTCCTCATAATCATTTCTGAAAGACACAGAAGCAGTATGTGCTATTGTACAGGTCCTGTATTTTCCATTAAATCATGAACTAGCCATTTTTGGTTGGGATTGTATGTTATGCTAAAACTAAAAAAAACCACCCTGAAAGTCTTATATCAAGGTCCCAGCATTCCTGAGACAACTCTGAGTAGTTTTCACCAAGGAACATGACAATTACATTTCAGTTTAGCTTACAAGATCACTAGAGAAAATCTGACAAAGCGACTTACAGTATACAAATTCTTATCTCGTGAGTTCCATACACAGAGTTAAAGCTCAGAGTTATTTCCAGGAGATGAGAAAATCACAAAATATGGCACTGGTAAGTAATCACTTGGACTGCCCAACTGGACAGGAAATTGTTTTGGGTTTTGCTTTATTCCTGTCATCTGAAAATTAAAGTCTATTCACTAAATATTATGTATTAATATATTAAACACAAGAAAAGAAACCACATGATTTCCTTGTCTCACCTTGCACACAGTCCATTTTAATGCCAAACTGTATCAAAAAAATGCAACAACTGAACTCTTATTAAAAAAGATAAGCAGCTAAAATGCATAAAAGTCACATGTTTAGGAAAGCAGAATTTTACCTTATATAAACACTTGCTTTCACATTCTTGGAAAGCTTTTGTGCTGGTAAATTACAAAATGGTAGAAATCTGCATTATTCAAACATGAAATTATACTGAGCATTTGTTCAACATACAGAGTATTTTCAGCATGAAGCCTTCTACACACATATGCATATTTTAAATATATACACATATACATGTAACCATACACAAACACATGCACTCTTCAAAGTCTTATAAGGATCAAAATTAAGAAACAATACCTAAAACAACTCTCAACATGAGTCAGGTCAGTATAAACAAGGTATTGCATATTTCTACCCTGCTACAGAAAAGAAAGTGCAGAGTACTAATGAGATATTGATATGATTAATAAGTGTGTGATTTCCAAATAAGTCAGTATTTGGCATAATTTCTGTTTTTGAACTGTTGGTGCAACTACACACATTGAAATATCTATACCTAAAAGGATTTAAAGTACTTAAACTGTCTAAATGACCACTAATGAGGCATAAATTATATTACACAACTTACTACATCTAATTATCACTTTAAACACTCCATTTACAAAAAATGAAGAATAAACCTTTTCTAATGCATACATACTTCTACACCAGTAATTTCATAAAAGTATTAAAATTCATTTGTGTTTTCAATTCCTACCTGAACTCGACCTCAACAAGGCTTAATTCTTTCAAGTCTGCACTAAGTTCAAAAGCTCGTAGGATTGGATCCTCCTCCGTCAACATTATTAAGGCAGGACTGGCCAAACACCGATAAATGTCAAGACGAAACCTGTGACAAAAGAACAGCAAGAAAAATGTTTCATTTCATTGGCAACTTCAAATCAGAACCTGTTCCAAACGTTTGCCTAAAATGGTCAGCTGAAAGACCAAACAATTTGGTTAAAATCAGACACACAAGCATTAAACGCAATATGTCCTGGAAGATACAAGACACATTTAGAACCCCTAAGTATCCAGAATTGGCCAAACTGGTTCCCCCTTCTTTTCCTCACTACTGCCACTGTTATCAGTACATCAGCAGAAGTTCTAGATTAAATTAAGAGCTGCTATCTCAAATGTTTCCATTGTTTGTCTGCTTTGGATACCCTGACTTCTTTTCTCATATTGAAGTTAATGATATGGGCTATAGGATGGATACCAGAATGTGGCCTGTAGCAGCTCACTACCAAAAGCTCAAATCTTCTCACTTCTCTTATTTTTTAGTATTTTGGATACAGACTGGAGTAATTATGCAATAATTAATTGTGTATTGTACTTGCAGTATACTTATGATCTTTGAACTCTGTGATTTTTTATCCCATCTCTCGCATATTAAATTTTATTCAACCCTAAAATGTTCTCAATTTAACCACACAAAATATTTACCAGATTGCTAAATCACTCCCCTCATTTGAAGCTTTATTAAAAAGCTTTCTACTTTCAAAAATACTGAAGAAAAAAAATTTTAAACAGTCTTTAGTTTGCATTGATCAATCCATGCCATAAAGACTCCTAGAAACAGGATACAGAATTATCCACTTCCTCATTCTGGCTCACAAACTCCCCAGTATTAATTAACTTGAGAAAAATTTTATTTGCAGAGTCCCCATGGCCCCAAGCCAAAGGTAGTTAGGTTTGAGACACACCTGATAGAACAGAAAGGCACATAGCAACTATGCACAGTGACTAAGAGTATAAAACCAAAATGAGAAAAAAGCCACTGCCTCCCACCAGCCTTTTCAGGCACAACCCATCCCCAAGAACTATAATCTCTCACAATAAGGGCTGCAATATATTAAAGGAAACCGCTCAGGAAGTTCACCTTAAAAAGAAAAAGGAAACACACTGAATCTGACCCAAGCAATACAGAGAATTAAGAATCTTTTTATCTTAGGACTGCTTAGTCTTACCTGGAATGTCGCAGACTATCTTTTTTGTTCTTGGCAGTACACAGTGTGCACTCACAGCCCACAGCATGAGGTTTGGGTAATGATATGTCTTGCTTCAACAGCATGGTGAGAATTTCATAGTTGTTACGATGAGCAGCTAAAATTACTGGTGCCACATCCATGGTTGTTGAGTACTCTGGGTTCTGAATGCGTTCCATTAATTTCTGGAATAAAATGTAGGAAGTATCTAAATTTATTGCTTACAGTTCTACTACATGAAAGAGTTTTTTTGACTGTTCAACCATGAACTTCTCCTCCAAAATATTTTCTAAAGTTTCATAACACAAAAAGAAGGAAAAATATGTAACAACATTCAAACACCTGTCAGATAAATACTGAAAAAGAGTAACAGACCCAGATACGTTTCTGTTTAATTTACATCGAAATACTGCCCAATTTTTCCAATACCCATGTGATATTAAAAATAATTATTTTGCTCTAGTTAGTGGAAAAATTATTGTATTTACTACTGAAGTGCAGAAAAAATACTCTGCCATATTCTGTTATACAGCACCTTATTCCTTCCCTCCCTCCACCTCTACTTTGTGCCTTCAAAAGTTCTTTGGTACTTCAGCATTGACAAGGTAAGTTTCAACTGATTAATTTAAAGGTGAAAATCTGATGTTTATGGATTTGCTATAATAATCCATGAAGCTTCAATACATGAATAAACCCTTAATAATTCAAGGCTGCTAACTACCTTGCAAAGAGACTGCAAGCAAAGATTTCTAACCACTAGGTTTCTTCTCTTCTGAACACTTGGCATGTGTTCGGCAGGTATAAAGCCACCAGATTCCTTAGGTGACAAAGCAAAACAATGTATTTCATTTTTCAAGACAAAAGAGTCTACAAAAATAATCCCTGGTGTCCACATTATATCACCTTACAGATGCAGAATTTAAGAACATTGTTTCAAATACTACAGATACCCAAAAAGCAATAGCCTTCACAGCCCCAACAAAAAGTCAAGGAGTAACAACACTTAACCACAATGGTTGGTCTGGAGGACCGTTTTGGTCTGTGATTAAGGAGAATGTCAACAGCTCCCACCACTTCTGAGTCAATAGCCACCAAAAGTGCATCTGAGGACTACGGAAAGAAAACAAATCATACATGAAAACAGCAGTAACTTAAACAACATAAAGAGTCAAACTCAAGCCAAACTGCATTTTTTAAATATATTTTTAAAATTTATTCTAAAAGTACTAAAATGATGTTCTGTATTATCACCAGGCATATGATCAGAATACAAATATAGGCTGCCACTGCAAGAGTTCAGATAGCATCAGTGACAATTTGTTTCTTTGCACAAACAGCAGAGGAATCAATTGCATAAATTACTTTCCAGAAAAGATGATGCAGAAGATTTGCAAAAATCAAGTTTAAAGACACAGTTTACCAGGTTATTAGACATGTTTATGCAGGTGTTTGTATAACACAGCTCAGGCATACAGGAAACTTCAGCCCCACATTTGTAATTCTGCAGTACAACTAGGAAAATAAGCTTTTTCCTTCTTGGCCGGCAACCAATCACTTCTGCACCTTCTATTAAGCCGAGATAGGCAGCTTTTCATTCTCCCTACAGATGATATTATTCTTTTTGATTAATTTCCAAAAAATCAGATTTTTACATAGAAAGATAAAAGAAAAAGACACAGCTTTTATTACTGTCACTGGTTCAGGGAGGGAAAAGCCTGTGGTTTTATTCACACCCAGTATCAAACAACATAACAACTGATACTACTTTTCCCTGTGTTACATATTTAAGCCATCACAGCTTCAGCTCTCCCAGAAGTTGCATACAGTTAAGGAAGTGTTGTTGGTAGGAAACTGCCCTGCCATCAAGCACAGATCAAGTTTAACAAGCAAGCACTGCAGAAATGCATGTTTGCCTTAACTTAAAATCAACTAATACAACGTGAATTTTTCTGTTACCGTTTTAAAAGTTTATATCCTCCACAGCCAAAGGGATTTTTGCATTTTACACTTTTTAATATGAGCCACTCACACCATATACTTTTTTCCTTGAAGATAATGTATGCATTATATCAGCAACAGGAGTAACATTTAAAATAAAATTCAAACTTGTTAATATCATAGAAAACGCTACTTACACATTTGCCATGCCAATAAAAACCCACCAGAAAAGTCACCTTGTGTGAAGAAAACACTTTCACAATTACTTTTTCCAATTCATCGGAAAAAGAACTGAACTGCTTAAAGGCAGGCTGTATTTACTTCCACATTCTGACACATTAACAAAGGAGACACAAGCCTACACTGAACATCTTTAATAATGTGTGATACCTGGCAGCCATAATCCAAAAGCAGCTGTAGTATGTCCAAGTTTTCATTTTCAATGGTTATGGTAACAGCATTTCGTCCAAGCACATCCACACAATTTATGTTCATTTCACCTGAGCTGTTTTCCTCTAAGAGTTTCTTAACCATGTAATAGTCACCTGCACAAGTAAGGTAAGGATATCACTTCATATTATAAAGCAATAAAAGCATGTGAACATTTCAAGTACCAGCTACCATCAAACAAGGCACCATCCCATAACTGACAACAGACACTGAGTGTATCAGGCAAGTAAGAAGTCAAGGTAGATAAGCATTCTTCGATCAGGGAGGAAACTAAAGATATTTCAGGAGATCTCTTTTCAGGAAAGCACTAGACAAGTACTTTAACCACCCCTTTAGTTCCAGTCCTAAAAACAAACACACACAAAAGCATGAGTGCTTTTCAAAACTGTCTCTAGCGTAACAAATTACTTTGCAACATAGAAGACCATGACCAAGACAGACCTTAGTGAAGAATACTTACAGAAGTATATGTAGAATACTTCTACAATCAGTAAAATACATACCGAGCCTGCAGGAATACTGAACCAGCTGTTATAGAAACAATTGGACTTTGTTACATTTTTTGTTATGCAGCCTTTTAGCTCCCTGAACCATTGTTTATACTTAAGAGAGAAAGCCGTGGCTTCCTCTGATGTTCAAGACAGGCTGCACCGGCCGTGTAACAGCAATGCATCCCACCACCGAGAGCCCCGGAGCGAAGTTCCTGAGCTGGCTGGCCAATGTCACTGCAGAAATACCCCTGTGGTTGTGAGCTAACCTAAACTCAGGGCCAGCACACAGCTCTGCGTGTGAGCACAGCAGCTTCGGCAGTCGTGCTTATGGCCCAGGCACGCAGAGCCATGCAGCACATCATTAAAAACATACCTCGGAGTCCAACCTTTCAGACCTGTTAAGATCAGTTTGATTTAAGGCCACGCTTGTACTCAAAGGTAACTAAATACAGGCTTAAAGCAAGCAGCATATTTTAAAAAGAAAAATCTCTTCCCATCCGCCACCAATGCTGCAAATCGCAGGATACTGGTCTCACTTATCCTGGGGATGTCTAGACAAACCCCGATTTTACAGCAACTCTCTACTCGGAGACTCTTTTAACAGCGGACACAGCGATTATCTTCCAAATCCCCCCGACACAAACTGAACGCCCTCACGAAGGCAGAATAGCCGGCCCCGCGCCCCTCTTCCCGCTCAGGGGGCGGCGGGAGGTGGCGGGCCCGGGCCCCGCGGTGCCCCAGCAGCAGCCGTACGGCGGGACCCGCACCCCGGGGAGAGGGGAGGGCAGCGCAGGGCTGACACCCGGCCCCGGCTCGGGCCCTCGGAGCGACAGGCCAAGACCCCAACGGGGGCCGGGCCGGGCCGGGCCGGGGGGAGAGGCCTGTACCTTTGTCGCAGGCCAGCAGGAAAAGCTTCTCGTCCAGCGTGGTCTCCTCCTTCACCTGCCGCACATCCTTCAGCGCCAGCAGCTTGTTGGGTGAGGCCGAGGCGGACGGGTCCGCGCTCTGGTACAGGGCGGCCATGGCTCCACCAGGCCCATGCGGGCGCGGCGGTGGCGCGGCCCCCCTGCTGCCCCCCGGCACCGCAGGCGAGAGGGGCAGCGGCCCCGGCCGGGTCACCCGGGCGGGCAGGGCAGGGCAGGGCAGGGCAGGGCAGGGCCGGGCCGCGCAGGGCGGGGCGGCCGCTCCCCGCCGCAGTGCGCAGGCTCCGGCCCCGCCCCCGGCGCTCCGCCGGAGGCGCCGCCGTCGCTCGCTGCGCCTCACAGTCGGTCCCTCAGAGCTCGGGAAGCCGCAGCCGTGAGGGGAGCGCAGGCTGCCTGCGAGGGAGGCCGCGCTGGGACACGGAGCGCATATCCAGCTGCTGCTGGGCGCCCCTAGGGCTGCGTTTTCCCTTAAATCTATTTTCTTCCGGCTGCTATAGGAACCCCGGCCGTGCTCACCCCAGCACCAGATGGTTGCCCAAGAAAACCGATTTCAATTTCATCAAAGCAGCTCTAAAGTAATTCTGGACACTTACAGCCATAGTTTATATAAGAGGAAATACTGACCTTTATGGAGTAAGTTACCAAGGGCCTGGGCAGGTAAATACCGTACTTCAGGATTACATAACTGTTACAAATGAATTCAGGGGCCGAAATTTTAACTATATAATATTGAGTATTTATTATTTTTCTAATCCCACCTCTCCTCAATATTATATAGTTAAAATTTCGGCCCCTGAATTAATTTATAACAATAACTTAATAAATGATCTCTTATTCTTACAGTATAGAAACTAAGTAAGCCTCCATTTAGCCTCTCTTGAATGAGGACTGGGACTGAATTGTCTCCAGAACTCAAATTCTGTACGAAACCTTCATCATCTTGAACTGGGAATAGAAATCAAGTAAATCAAATCTTGTCCAAACAATACAAAACAGTAAGCAGAAGCATATGGATTCAAATCCAAGCACTTGATTCCTTCCAGTCCCCATTATATAATGGAGAATGGATGGATGCATCTCTTACTGTTGCTATGTGAGTGCAAGATAGTGACAAGGTAAAACTTAGTCCAGCTATTCACTCATCAGTATTCTCAGGTTTTGCCACACTTTGGACTGGTTTCAGGAGCTGAGAGAAAGTAGAAGCTTCATACTTGAAAAAATAATCTCTTTAATTTTTATTTTGTTTTCTTATTGTTTGGCTTTTGATAACAACTTTATTAAATGTCCAGCTCCAGCATGATCAGTGAAAATTTACAGCTGATGAAAAGGGAGTACAAATACTTACTTTGAAATTACTAAGAAAAAATTATGGACTTTATCTCATCCAGACAATGCATTGGTCTTTCTACACAAAACCTCTGCACACATGATACACACTTTAGGAAAATCAAAGGGATGATCTATAAGGAAAAGTAATACAGTAATGGAAAATCCCATACTGGACTAGCCAGCTCTTTATTGTTTTCTTAATACAATATTTTATGAAAAATTTTAAAAAACTCAATCAACAGCTGTTTAGTCCAACTGCAAAACTTAACACATATGCAGATCTAATAATGACATCTGCTTTCTATTGCTGGTTTTTTTCATACAACATGTTTCTGCCAAGTAACAGAACAAAACAACTATATATATTTAAAGACTATTCTCACAAAAAAGTTTCATTAGTTTTATCAGTATTCACTAGTTACCAGACATTATCACAGGCCTTTACTTGCTCTCACTGAAGTCAATGACAAGACCATCATTGGCTCCAACAAGACTTAAGCTCTCCAAGAATAAGGCAAGGATGATAACTTCTGTGCAGTTTGGAGTCCAATCCAACAGGACTGGAGTGCACCTTGAGACTTGTATGACTACGTGTAAGTAACACCCACAAAAATCAAACTGTGTTTCATAATTGGTCCTGAAATAACATATGTAAAACTATGCAGATTCTTACAGTGCTATGGAAATAATACAAATGAACTTTGATTTATATGGGTTTTCCAAGCCATACAAATCTATTATGTTAATTTGTTAATGAACATGTTCTGAAAACAGTATTAGCCATAAATAATCCATGTGTTATGAAATTGAATAAAATTAACTAATATAAACACAGTATTAAAAGATAATTGATGAGTGTATTTGTGCATACACATTTTCTCGTACTAAGCTTCAGAACTCTGTAAACTGCGAGGCATTCATTGTGCTTAACATGGCAGAATGTTATATTAAATGTCTTCATTATTTTATTTTGTTCAGTCCTCTTCCCATCAAGCATGCGAACACTGTCATAACCATTTTTGGCTTCACTTCAACCAGATCATCTGGGAGAGCATAAATACGAGCACCAATTTTTCGAGCAACTGAAATGGCATACCTTGGAAAACAAGAGAAAACAAATACTGTTATTTTTCTGTCATCTACTAATATGTAAAAATTCAGAACAACAAAACAGGATTTCAATAGCAGGAGATGTGTTTAATCAGTACTTAGGCTCTACTAGAAAATGAACATTATTGTGAAGAAAGAAAATACTGGCAGATGTTTTTCTACTGGTTATCAAAGCATTGATTTAGGTCAAAACCTGGATGAGTTATGGCAGATTATTAAGAAACCAATTGCAGTGCAGTGGTAGTAGGTCCTATCAAGCTGTGAATTTTTGAGTTCATTTTAGATACACTAGAAAAATAACTCAATAATATTAGAATTTATATTATATTCTATTTGAAAAAATCAATTAATATTAGTGTAATCTTTCTCTTAAATCATTAAATCATGCATTACACCATGAATCCATGCATTTCCTGCATTTCAAGAAATATGATGCATTCATTTAAAACTTACTTGGCATTATTCAATTTGTCTTGGTAAGAAAGGTCTTCTCTCTTGACCATTTCTGGACGAACTGCTTTTGGTGCAATGGCATCTATTAAATCTAGGACAGGTAAACTAGTGCTAATGGATCTGTCCTAAAAGAAAAAGATTCACAAGGTTAGTTTAAGGAATCTGCTTCAATGACTCCATCTTCAAAATCCAAAAAACCCTACAGCACATCTCGCATACATACTGAAAGACAAAAGCCTGTTTTGTTACTTCGTAGTGTGAAGGTTTTCCTCACCCTTTATGAAATCGAATGTTCTTTTCTGCAACCAGTATTATAATGTTCACTGTGCTGGTATCATTATTACACAAATGGTTTAAATTTATTTCATCAAATTTCCCTCCTTAGACCCTAAGGAAGGAAGGGAATTTTGATAGAAGTTCAAGGACCAGACTTTCAAGACAACGAAAAAATATTTACGTTCCCCAATACATAAATCTTTCTCCTTTTCTTGCCATGGAACTATTTTCTGTGGTAGTTTATAGCTCAGATGGTATTCTGAGCTAGTGTGAGCAGTCTGTGTTTCATATTTAATACACAGACATTCTTAAAAGAGCAAGTGCTGTTGCTGCAATTATTCCTTTCCAACTGTCTGGGCAGAGAAGGAGCTGCTGATGCCAACCCAAGCACAGACAGTGCCAGTGAGGCTGGCTCTGGCCCTGCAGTGTGCTGAGCACAGGACACGGCTGCCTTTGTCACCAGGTCAGAACCACGATTGCCAATTAATTCAGTGAAGTCCCACACAGCCATCATATTAATTAAACTTTGAAAAATACGAACATAATTTTGCTTCAAGACATTAAATGCATGGAGTATATCCTTAAGATGGTAAGACACACCTCTATAATTTTTACTGTTTGAACAAATGGCAATGCAATAGAACTTGGCTTTCATAGTCCACAGTGAAATATGAGGCATTTTTGCATTCTCTACTGTCTGCTTGCCACAGTAATCCCAAAATCCGAACAGTGAAAGACTATATATATGTGAATGTTGTAAAAAATTACTAGTTAAAAAAAAATAAAAAGGAATACTTAATAGTGTCACTTTACATCAGTACCTCCTTATCTTATTGGTCAACCATCAGTTGAAATATCTTAAGAACACTATTTGAATGACCTTAAAAACACAACCAATGTCCCCCCAAAAAACACAGGCATACCAAAGGCAAGATATTGGGACAGATTTTTGTCATACTTTCAACTTATTTAATACCACCATTATTACAATGTATGTAGAAATAAGAGAAGCAGCAACGTCTCATAAGAAAATGAAAGCCCAAGTTATCTTCGAGAGTGAAAGTGAAATACTTCTACTTAATTTTTCGATTAATAATGCTTACCTAATTAAAATTTATAATATTGTGAACTTTCAAGTATTTAACTTGCTAGTTTCTTTTGTTCCTCTTTTGAGCCACAGACATAACTGCTTCAGATTACACAATGAACCTGTACAAGAATGCTATGTTTGTGTGCAAGTGCAATTATTAATCAGCCAGTTCTAAAGCAGGAGATTCACACAGAATAACACACCTAACACACATATGGTTTCTTTCGTGTTTAGCACTTACATAATGCGAAAGGAAAGCTTCCTTTATCAATGTGCTCTTATTTGCTTAATGGGAAAAGCTCCTGTTTTCCCCAGGCCCGCTGCACATCCGCAGTGCCAAGGAAGACACAAGGTGTCGCTGGTTGCCTTGAGCTCCCTCTCCCGGCTCTGTCACACCCGAGTGCATCCTTTTAACCAGCTCCTAAGAGAAGTTGTCATCTGCCCCCAGTACTTCCAAAATTGTTGTTCATGCTTGTAACAAGCATGAGAGTGCCTATATCCAAAAACTTGGAAAATATACGACGTACCATGCCCGAACACTGTCAACTTCAGACAGAAGCCCCTTTGAAAGTTTAAACTTCCTTTTCTTTTTTTGCTGTTGGGGCTTTTGTTTTGTATCTTACTGCAGCTATTTTAATTTCTTATTCTTGTTAATAGATTCGTAAAATACTTTTGAAGATTGACAAACTGTCCGAAATATTTCCTTAAACATTTTTGCTAGCTGATGGGAAAGCCACTGTTAAAGCCAAATGGTTAACAGATCAAGCTAAAAATCTCAGGTCTTATTATATGTGGAAAGAAAAGTAAATAAAATTGATTACCTTGAAACTTATAATTGAAGTTTTCTTATTTGCTTTTGCAAGTGTCTGATTCACCCACTTAATAATAATTTCATCATTTACTTTTTCCCCCTCTCCAAGGTCTGATAGTACATTCAAAGTATACCTTCAATAAAGAGAACAAGAGCCCAAGTTAAAATGAGTGGTAGAACTCAACTCTTCTAACAGTAAAAAGCTATACGCAAGAGTAAAATGTTATTTCATCACAGTAACAATGCCAAGTATTCCTCTTCATAAGGTAACCTTACCTTATAAACTACTTAGTACTTGAAATCACTTTTTCAGTGGTTACAAGAAAATAATATCCCACATCTCATAATCACTGTAACATCTTCATGCATTTGTTTTACTCAGTATATCATAATTAATTTTATTTTTTAAGTTTAAATGGCTTCCTACCAGCATTGAATCACAACAGTCTGAGAACAAAAACCACTAATTGTTTCAGTATAGGTCTAAGAAAACTAATTTGTGGAAATCATTACAAAAAACCACTATTTGTTTAAATCACTTTATAATTATTTTTATTGCTCAGTACAGTAGCAAGATTTTTATTAGACGATACTTATGTAATTATAACTGTGATGGCCTACAATTTTTACCCTTTTAACTTCTATGGTATATATATCATCATTTCCTTGGGTTTTACAAAAATGTAAATTACTCTCTCTACTTACAGAAAGATACATGGAATCCACATGAAATACATTGAGTTCTTTTTACTTGCTGAAGAATTTATAATTTTAATCACAGTTGCTAGTTTATAAGGTTTTATTTCTTACCATAAATTGTTGTCTCAATCACTACACAGTATGTAAAATTACAAAACAGATATACAAGTCTATCTTTGAGGACAGGGATATTTAGAGATTGCTCTCTAAAATATCAGTTGGGTGAACTGAACACTAGCTTTAATTTGCTATGATATACGGCACACATTCACGCATGCACAGACACAAATATGCACATCTATCATACACTGTGCCTAACTTACCTTCTCATCAGCTGCCATACCAAAGCCAAAGTCAGAGTGGGATTACCCTCATTTAGATCGTGTCCAGCAATACCAACCAGCGAGAATTTGGCTTTTGTCTTCCCAAGTTCTACTGCATAATTGCAATTTTCAATCTAAAAATAATTTTTGTATGCAAATAATGAAAACACTTTAATATTTCTGCAATACAGACTTATAATCTATGTGTATCTTGAATCACTTTGGCTTACTGTTACCTATGGTGAGATTAAAAGCTACAAAAGATTTCCAGTCTAGTTACACTGTGATAAAAATAACACCGTTTTTTACAATAAATGCAATTATGCAAGATACCAATGATAATATTTTTTCCACATTTGAGAAAACCAAGTTTCCACTAAGGTAGTGAATTAAGGTATATTTGTATCAAAACTATACTTTGAAAGATATTGAAATGCGTTGTTCTTCAACAGGCAGTAATTTTTATCCTCTATGTTTCAGGCTTCACAACATTCACAAAACTAAGGGGAAGCTTGGATTCTGTAAGTCTTGCACAAATCCTCTGGGCAGCATATAAAACTGCTCTGGGAGGAAACACCTCACAGTACAAGAGCACCCAACAACAGCAGCTGTGTCAGACCTGAAGCTTTTACTTATATACACAAATTAGGCCACAAATTATATATCGCTAAAAGGTATATCCACATTTAGAAACTAAGTTGATATGTGCTATAACCGCTATTTATTCTTTGGGATAATACCTAAAAAATATATTTTCCTTTTTTTTCCCCCCAGGGCCGTGCCAATAGAGCAGAAATCTCAACAACACAGACTGCCATTAGCACAATGGGAGACAGTGAAGCTGGGCTGCATTCCAGAGCATCCACCCACCTTTTTCATATTGCCACCGAGTAAGGAGTAAGGAGGTTTATTGACGTGGCTCCAGTCAACCGGCACACGCGTCATGTCATACAATTGGAAGATGATCAAAGCATCAGAAAGGTCACTAAAGCAGAGCAGAACAGTGGTTTTAAGCACAAAAGCTCATATTGACAATGAAAGTAAGTACCTGAGACTTCTCACAGTGTTAAAAAACGTAAAGTACAAGTGAGTGAGGGTAGAATATTTAAACCTTCCTAGTTTTTGTTGTACTTCTAGATTATTACTAGAATATTCTAGTCAGATACTGCTGAATGTGGTTCTACAGACCAGTTCTGAAGTGGAAACCTGGAAACCACTATTCTAGTAGAAATACAACTTCACCCTCTTCTTTCCTTCTTTCTTCCCCTGTCACTCAAGGGAAGTCAAATAATTGTTTTTAAAAAACCTTACCTGTATAAATGATTAACATATGGGCTTACACCCAGTGAATTCATCCAGTTTCTGAAAGTCCTTTCTTCCTTACTTTCTCCTATGGTGACAAATATAATTCTATATAAGTTACTGGAGAAAGTACTTTAATAAGAAATGTTTAAATGGTTCTCCTATCCCTCTCTCCCACCCCCCCACCCAAATAAGTTCATAGTTTCCCAAACAGTAGTCTATACTACAAGGCAATCCTATCCAATTCAGATTCACTCAGTTCTGGGCACAGGGACAGAGGCACTACAGGGAGTACAATTAGACTACATTTTCCTGAGTAAATACAATTTGGTAAAATACAGAAGTAAATTTTTGTTATATTTTACATAACTAATATATTATGGAGATGATTAATAATAATTTCCTAAAACTGAGTGGAAACTACATTCAACGGCACCATTAAATCTGTTTGAAATGGCATCTTTTTATTAAAAGTTAGTACTAACACACCAGACACTACAACTCCACTCTCTCCTCACAGAAGTTGACAGCATTAATTTGCAAAGGGCCTCCCCAAAGCAACAGATTTCACTTTTTCAGTTTTAGCCTGAAAACTTAGCAAGGCAGTGTTGTATTGGTTAAATTTATGTTCATATAAATATAGCTATTTATACTATCACGGGGTCCAGCTATCCTCACAGTTCTAACCAACAATTCTTCTTACAAGAACTGCAGAAAATTCATTAGGAAATAAACCCCAACCTTCACTTTCCTGACTTTTATTATTGCAATCCCAAGGCCTAACCTAAGTCTCTCTCTATAAAATTACATTGCAATAATACATTAATCTTCTATAGACAACATCATCTAAATTTTAACAATGTCTCTGTGGCAACTGCATATAAATCAGTGCTGCATAAGCTGTTTTCTCTTGCATCAGAGGAGCATTTAAGAAAATATTTAGCCTGAATATGTGAGCTTGGAATAACCTCATCACTTTGTTCCCCTGAGTTGATAATCCACAGTTTAGAAAGCAAAGAGGACATTGAGGAGGGAGAAAACCTCTCCAAACAGTGAAAGAACATATTTCTGTGGACTGAA
The DNA here is from genome assembly GCA_036630365.1 of Acanthiza pusilla. NCBI lineage: Eukaryota > Metazoa > Chordata > Aves > Passeriformes > Acanthizidae > Acanthiza > Acanthiza pusilla. The sequence goes on along the minus strand of JAXCHO010000026.1, from coordinate 11,085,385 downwards.
GCACAAATATCTAAGCAAGATTTTTCTTTGCTGTTTTTGTTTGCTCCTTAGAGGGTAACAATACCAAGTCTGTCTGATAAGGTTTATTATAGCATGAAAACTCTCATTTAGTACTGCAGTTGTAGGCTGACTATAGGATAATGAATGTTTTTGTAAAATGAAACTATTGTGTAAACACGTATTCATCATTAGACAAGAAAGAAAATATCTTTATCTTTCCATGCCTAGACCTATGTCACAATATTGATTTTTAGACAGAAGTTACAATTTTAATCTAGGTCTCTTACCCTTTTATACAAAAAGCTCTGGACTTCAGAAATTTCAGCTGTAGTTTACGATTTCTAACAGAATAAGTTTTATTTTAAAAGTTTCAGCCACCCAACCATGTTCTTTATAATTATTATTAAGTAGTACATATTCATCTTACTGACACAATTTCTAAATTATTATCTTTTCATATGCAATTTAAATTACTGTTTGTTTCAAATATTTACTTGCAAAAATAACCAAAGAGCCACTGATTAATATATGCTGAAACAAGGAAAAATACTATTCTGCAAGGTCATCAGAGAGCTTTGTTTCATATATTTCTTGCCACATTAAAATTTAAAAGAAGAATCACACTTTGTGACAAAGTTATTAAAAATACCACTTTTTTCCATTTAAAACACAGTCACAACTCAAGAATGATAGCTAATTTAAGTTTATGAAGAGTACCTTTGAGATTATAGTATTTTGAAGTAAGTGCCTTATGCTCTTTTTTTTAAAAATGATTTTGGGGTTACTGAGCTTTGAGTTGATTTGCAGTACCTACAATACTGACTGCAAAGTGCTTTTAGGAACACTTGTCCATTGCTAAGACAGTACCAAGGTTATTTAGTGAACTCCTATTAAACAGCATAGCTACAAAAACAGATACTCAGCAACTGCACTCAGACTGAAAATTTTAAAATGCATGCTTAACATTGTCAGGAAAATCCAAAGTAGCCAAGCAGGAGCAAGAGCATGCAAGTTGGGCAGGACCCTTTTGGAGAGTGGGAGTCCAGGAACTAAACCCAGCACACTAATTTAATATGCCACTCTGAACAAATCCCTTTATCATGCAATACATAAGCATTCATAAGTTTTCCAGATGGCTGAGAACTGACCAATTTTTTCTCTCTATTCTTTTATTCAAAATATACCTTGTGATCCTATCAGGAGCATATCTTCTGCTGAGTGGTGCAGCAGATAGCCAAAATCATTGGAAAACTGCAGAAAGGGGGCAGAGCTACACAAAAGAGAGAGGAGCAAATTTGGTAGTATCCTTTATATTTATTGCCATCTCTTTTTTGAGGTCATTACAGTGTTGAACTGAGTGGGGAGTAGCCATAGGGAGGGGGTCAACAATCCAAAGAGCTCCAAAGATATCTAAGATTATCTCTGGAAGACAACAGAGCTCAAGATGCAGTTGCACCCTAAGTCCAGTCAGCCTGAGTGGGAGTAGTTAACCCTCTCATGGCAACAGACATGAAGGCTGCCAGTAATCTAAGCAACAGCATAGGACATCTACACTGGAGCAAATGTGGGTGGACACAAGTCCCTCTTCTGCCTCCTCTTCCTCCCCCCAAGAACTCAGCTTTCTGCATGACTTCAACTCCAAACTGCTGCTTTCCCCCACAAGTGAGAGGTTCCTTGGACCAGCAGCAACATGCAAAGTTCATGCATTAACTGAGGCCAGGACTGCCTCTCCACCCCCACACAATATCAAATGTTCATTTCGCTATGTCAGTGTTCCTGAGGGATCTGCTCTCCATATATCAGTGCACATCACCAGATTTATTGTCAGGGCAGATGTCAGTTTATGCACAGCGTTCATTGTCTTAAACTGAAGAGGACAGCCACCCCATACTCTTTGGGTGGGACAGTCCCTGAAAGAATGGAATTTATGGAGGAAAATGAAGACTTTCAGAAAGCTCTACTCACCCACACATGCCTACAGCTTGACATCTCAGTTCATGGAAAGCCCTTACTGGCTAAATCCCCCAAAATACCTGTATGGCATTTGACTTACTGCAACTCTTGCCCCCATTTTATATGCTGTGGGGTTTTTCCTTCTCTTTTACTTATGACGGCATATTAAAACAATAGAAAAATGTAAGAACAATGCAAAAAATCAACCAGAAAAGGACAGAGATGATTAAACACTAGAGAAACAAAAAAGAAAGAAAAAGAGCAGAATAAACACTTTTATGGAGTACAGAAAAGTACTAAATACAGTACCTACATTAGGAGGGGTCAAATCTGCATTTCATGAAGCAAAACAGGAAAGCATGATAAATTATGAGTCAGATTTCAACAGACAATCTATGATGAAACTATAAAGAAATTAATGTCATATTTCACATCACTAGCTTGAGAAAACATCAGTATAAACACAGGACTTAATGGAAAACAAATAAAACATTAACAGGAAAAAACATTAACAACATTGTCTCTGGGCTGCAGTAACTATTTTGATGGTTTAGATCTACTTGACACCACAGGAATTATTATTTGAGGGCAAAAAAAGAGTCATCTACTTTTCTTTGAACAGATAGTATTGGCATCATTATCCATCTCTAAAATATATACTGTAAAGAGTAAGTTAAATTTGGCCAGTATTTATCATTACAAAATCATAGTCTAGTATTCAACTTTCAATTACAAAGTATTGTAATTTTTTTAACTGGTTTGGCTGAGACTTTGATCTCATCTAAATGTTTCAGGAAAGTCCAGAAACTAATTCAACTGTTTTTTCCCATGCCAATGAAAACTCTTCCAAATTTAACCAAATTTTCAGTATTTCAAATCACACCAGCAATTTGATCATCAGAGCAGAGAAGCTGAACTGAATGTATTCCACCTCCACATAGCTCCTGTATACATTTCCAAGAGCAGAGGAAGAGTAAACCTTTCCTTCAACCATTTGTCCTGGCCAGCAGGGATTGCAGTGACTGGGGATATCACAGCTGGAAAGGGAAGACAAGGTCCTGTGCTCTGATACTTCTATCACATCACAGCTGGCACCCAGCTGAAGCTAGAGGAGCAAGAAGCCTGAAACAGGAATGGTCTGAGGAATACAAGATTTGTAGCATAGGGATGCAGCAGTGCAGACAAATTATGAAAAAACAGGAGCAAAGGAAGATGGACTCACCTAGATGGAAAGGAAACCTGATAGGAACAGTAAGAGGAAGGCACGAGAAGGCAGTGCAGAGGACTATGTGAACATTGCTGGTGATTCTCCCGAGTGCAGCAGCCCTGATTATCACATTCCTTTGAGATCAGTGAACAACTGTGAAATACACTGGCAGGAGCCATTTCATTATCCTGGATCAGCTGGTCCACAGCAAGGGCAGCAGCCAAAGATTGCTACCACTTATCCCTTTATCTCTAGCATTAGAGATCTGAACTGTGCAGTTAAAGGCCAAACTCCCTGATACGATGGGATCTGTATAGGCTGCTGATTCAATAGATTAATACAGGTTACCGATACAGAAGCCTTTTTAAAAAAAATTGTTTCCTGCTTTAAAAGGCAACAATCTACTACACACACAAGTGTATATATATAAATTTACTATGTGAAAAATACTTTAAAAGACTATTACAGTTGCAAATATAGCCCTGCAAAGAAAATCTAGAATTTGTATATCAGCTAAAATATAAATAGCATGGAAAGAAGCACAGGAAACTGAAAGGAAAGTAGGAGGACAGTTTTTGCTCCTGCAATGAATGACAGAAGGTTATTCAGGAAAAACCATTTGGTCAGACTACCACAAGTGCACAATATACACACTAATACGGACTTCTACTAAGGCTTATATTGCCTGCTAGTGAGTAAACACAGACACCAGCACACAGGGATCCTATATCACAGTCTAGAATGAATACCTAAATAGAAATCACTAATACCCTTATCTTCTGTACAGTTAGTAAGTTGAGTACCTTCTAATAAATTGAGATCATAAGATGAATTTTCAGGCTTGTGCAGGGCTGGATATGTGTTAAAGAGATTTGCAACAAAAGCCAAATTGAGCTTAGGGTTGCCTGCAACCACATCAGCTGGAGTTACAAACTGTCTGCAGCCCAATTTATCTGCCTGTTGGAGCATGTATTCAGCCCTCCTCAAGTCATTTTTATCCTAAAAAGAAAAACAAACAAAAATTAATTTGCAGTTAAGTCTAGTACTAGATTTTATTGAATCTTCAGGTAGGAAAATCTTTAAATGACCCATGTCAGTTCCCGCTTCATTCTGCCAATGCTTGAGCTAGCTCTTACAGCCCATGACAATTGCCCTCTGCCTTCCACTGTCCTTCATTTCTGTGGCTGTCAGCGCAGCATTCCTCACAAATCACAGCAACTACAGCCAGAAATGTAGTAATTATATTTCCATTTCCAGGCTGTTGATTCCCACATTGCATATTCTGGTACGTGTGCCAAAGGTTCACCATCGCTACTTTGATATTCTCAAGCACGGTAATTACAGATGATGCCCAAAACCCTCAGTAAGAGTTTGAATGCTTCAAACTTGCTTTTTGTTTAATATTTTTGCTTCGTAGTGGTTGTAAGTTGGCAACTCGTGTGTTTTGTTCATTGGTCTTTATTTTTAATATACTGGTTCATTACAGAATGTGATCAAATGAACTGTAGGAAATCACATGATAAAAACTAACTTCTACTCTTCTCACTCTCAAAAAAAATCCCCAAATGAGAATAAACTAAGGAAACAAGGAGTTTGAGAGAACTAAAGCATGTAAGCAAACAATTTTGCACGTGGGTTTCATTATTATAATGAATAATGAGATTCTTCTTTAGATTCTGAACGATATATAGGTATACCAGGCATGCAGTTCAACTTTGTATCAAATACACTCTCAGAATAATCCTTCCAACAAGCATTATAAAGCAGCTTAGACAAGTCTTTTCACATCCATGTAGGCTGGTTTTAGACCCTCTGTCCCTTTACAGACATCACACTTTCCTACTAATTATTGGAAGAGCTCACATGTTATTTCTAAATGCTGTTTGGTTAGAGAAGGGATCACAAGCTTTGTGAAGTCTACTCTTTTTCCTTGTCTGAATTCCGGAAGAGGAGAACTGAGCAGGATGTCGTAATATTCATGTTGGATGACCCAACTGAAAATAAATGTACACTGCTCCAAACTTTAGACTGCAGGATGCATTATCCTGTTTCAAGAACTTTACTCAAGGTTTTGCCCATTTAAGCTTTCTTAACACTGAGAAGTCTGGCTGAGTTTTTGCACACATTAGGAAACAAAAAGACGATTCAGGGACAAACTGGTAACTAGAATGTTGGATACATACACAGAGGTCTCAGATAATTCCAGTCATTTTTTATATTTCTGGATACTTACATGAAATCCTGTAAAGTCAATTTTAATGGGCAATTGATCAATGTCATCTCCTTTGGGTGCAATCTCATTTAACAGATGGTAGTATGCTCTTGAATCCTAAAAGAAGCAGTGTAATATTAAAACAAACAAACAAACAAACAAAAACCACAAACAAAAACAAACAAACAAAACAAAAAAAATTCAAACAAAAAAAACAAGTAGGTAGCCTTTCCTAGCCATTTATTGCTCTGATAGTCCAATCCAAATGCCACAGAAGTAAAAAATACAGCACCATAATTTCACTGAATATGGATACAACCATTTTACCCTGTTTCACATAAAACTTATTTAACCAGATGACATAGAAAAGGAATGTCTGCTAATTATTCTGGACAATTCTAGTCAATGTATCCTGCTGAATATTAACCAGACTGTTGTAATTAAGATATTCAGGTCAAGTTTATGTGGTTATCCACAAAAATACTCAATTTGCATCTTATATCCAGTGTTGGGATTTTATTCCTTCCCTATCCTTTTCAAATATAATGTTTTATAAAAATTCCTCATTCTTAACCAGGCAACTGGAATTAAAAATAGAGAGCAAGGTGGCTGTTTTAGAATGAATCTATAGTGACAGAAGAAATTACATTTCTCTCATGCAGCTTTCCATAAGCTTCTGGGGTCCCCCTCCCACCCCAGTAAAAAACTAGAAGAAAAAATAAACCCCTACTAGTTCTAGAAGTATTTCATGCTTCTCTTGAACACCACATAATATTTTTACCATAGTAGCATTTTTCATATAAAACCCTAGTTACAGGTATGCTTTAATACCAACCTTCTTGGTAGCATTTGAAAGGATCTAACTTGCAATTTATCAATGATACAGTTTTCTCCAATGAACAGAGGTCTAACTACCTTAGGGAATCTTCCTTCTTTGCTTTTAGTTTTACAAAGTTGCTGTGTTCTCTCTTCAACTGGGCTACTACAATGCTCTGCGTGCCTTATGCAGAATGAATGAAGAGAGAATTATGGAGCTCTGCCACCTGTCCCAAGGAACCTTGCAGCCTCTGTGTCAGTCAACTGACACACCAGCAAAGCACTGACTGGGAGTTATTAGGTAAATAAAAAGGTGCTGCAAACTGTCCTAAATAACTCTAATAGCCATCTTACAACAGTAGAACTTTCCTGAATATCAGCTCGTTGGAAATGTTCGCTTAGCACTGTGATGTGATAATACATGGGATGAGCAACTAAATAGGAGAGAAGAGATCAAAGTAATTCTCTTTCAATGTTGAAAAATGCAGGATGAACCTACAGCCAGAGAAAGCAGATTACTATTGTATCTAAATTCTTCTGATGTGACTAATTTTTTTCTATGCACAGTGTGTTTTAATACCACTCTGTCCAATTATCAGAGCAAATAACTACATACCTTAATGTCCTGGCTGAAGTTATTGATTTTCTGCCACCCTGCATTGGCCAGATGGAAGTTCACCCAGCGTAGCAGGAGATCTTCTGGGGAAAGCTTCATTAACTGATCCAGCTCTTCCCCTTCATTTAGCAAGGCAATAAGAGCTAAAAGCAAGTTTGAAAGAAAGCTGAAATCATTGCTATTGCAGTCTGAGCCAGTTCCAAGTGGCTGACATTGCTATACCTGGCATTACTCTTACCTTCATTTCTGGAGATCTCAATATCAGCAAAAAGGCCAACTTTAATGATCTGCCACAAGAGTCCTAATACCAAGTGTGGTTTTCCTTCTTGCAAATCTTGCGATCCAATATTGACAACTGTGCAGCCAATGGCAGATGCTGAGTTCAGAGCCAGGTTTAGGTTTTCCTATTTGGAAAATCATTGTTTAACAAACTTGTGAGATTGTATTTTTTAGTAAATTTATTCATATTAAAGTTTGGAAGAAATAATGCAATGGAAGAAATAGTTCAATGGCTTCTAGTGGAAAACTGCACTGCATAAACCTTTTGTGAACTACCTTGCATCTTATGAAAATTTAATGGAAAACATTATTGACAGTGTTTAATACGGACCCACTAAATATTGTGGACCATCTTCTACAGCTTGGATTACTGAGGAATACTTTAATCAAAATAATTTTTGTAATCTTTAAGTATCAATTATACAAATTAAACAATACTGCTCAAAATATCACAGGCTTGATCCTGGGGGAAAACATGCTCAGATGGAATTCCTGCATGGAGTCCTATGCAGGAGACTACTGGCATCACTGTCATGCCATCTTGAATCTTATACACAAGCGATTGTTAAACTGTAATTGAACGAAGAGCATACAAAATCACAGCAATTCAACATCCTGACACTCAAAGTAAAGCTAGTGATTGTCAGAGACAAAACATTCCAAGAAAAAAATAGCTGGCAGCTCTCATCAATATTACTATTTCCTTGTGTCATATTTTAACTGTCTACAAAGACAACAAACACATGGAGTATCGTCTTTGCTGACAAATCTTCTTTAAATAAGCAGAGATTACAGAACCCACTTGGAGGATTTAGAACATAGTATGGTTCAACTTTTCATATTTTAACGTCACAGCCTGAAGTGAAGTCTGCCATTTAACTGAGGTTTTTAATGAGCAGTTTTTTCTCAGTGGGCTGGTAACCTACAGATCTACTTCCCTTCGCAGACCTGTTTTCTTAGACCCAAACTAAGGTCTTAAAATTTTTTTCTGTGAAACTTTTCCATGACTTCATACACAATTAAAAATAGATCTCCTCATCCTCTGTCCAAGTTGCTCTATCCTACCACAGAGTACACAGCCATACAGATACTTTCTGCATTGCTGAAGTACAACCTGACTATCCACTCAGAAGTCTAAAATTATTTTCTTCAGGTACTCAGTAAAGCAAAACAAAAACAGCTAATAGGGACAGCAAGAAAAACCCAAATCTCCTGTAAATCATCTAAGAAACAGGAGAAGACGGCAGAGTTTATTGGAAAATACAATCTCATGCTTTAAGATTTTTTGTTACATAGAATTCTTAATTTTTTTTTCTCCACCAGAAGAACTGTCATTAAAAGAGAAAAATACTTTAATTTTTTATTTGTGGCAAGTTCCCAACCCTACAGTACTTACAGAAATAGTGAAAGGAGTGAGTTTTTTCTTATTAATAGCTCTTTCATCAATTGTATCTGGTTGTGAAAAGTTGATCATTTTGCTAAGGAAGAAAAGTCAAGAGATTATTCAAACTTTCATTTCTCAGAAAATACATTATTTGATGATAAACTACTAACTATTTCAACTAGCTGCAAATATTTCTGACAAGATTTAAAAAAAAAATCCTTTAACTCTCCTCTCCCTCATTAAATAATTGCACATTCATTCAGAATGCCCCAGATAATATGTTGCATGTAGCTTTTATAATTAATAGATCATATCTATAAATGTCAAAGGAAGTTCCTGAGAAGATTAAAACTGTAAACCAAAGTAACTTAAATGGTCTCTACTGAAAAACTTCGTAGTATAATCAGTGTATTTCTGCACTGCATTTCTGCAGTACCTTGTGTCTACATGGATCTCAAAGACAAATTCACATCAGTACCAATATGCTAATCCCTTGTTACCATGGTGTGTGAGTAAGTACTACTAATCTTCTTTAACTAACTAGAAAGTTGCAGCAGACTATAGTTTAGGGACCTACTATATCCTTTCTGGTTTGCCATGGATTTAATTCAGATTTCTGTTCCTTCTATTCCATGATTTAGTGGCTATAACTAGTAACTTTTAAAAATATTTGAAATAGTCAAACTTTCTAATTATTTCAAGTAATGAATTTATGATCTGTTTAATTATCGCCTTTATAAACAGCCTGCACATATCTGGCATGTATAATTATGGGTCTGAAGTGGAAAACTGCTTCTATAACATATGCCCAGAGTCACAGTAAAAATTTGCTAAAAATCACATTCAGATAGGCGAACAGATTTTCCCCATTTTACACCCTGACTGAAATATTTAAGAGTGGAGTCTGGATGTTAAAGCCTGGTTGAAGTTTTCCAATTCATGTCACTCAGCATTTAGCCTTTGAGATTAATTTCTTTTCTTTCTCACAGCCTTGGACTCACCAAAGAAGGATGCCATCTGCAAGGGATTTAAACAGACTGGCATCTGATGGGTTCATGGGTAGGAGGTGCTTACAGTCTGGGTCATCTTGTAGAGCTTTATTTATCCAATTAACAAAAGCAACCTTTTCTTCCTCTGAAAAGAAAGACAGCATTAAAATAATAGATTGCCGTTTCCATGAACACATACTACTAACAGCATACTTGGGTCAAAGAGGTTCACCTGCAACAAACCCCTTAGGTTCACAGGGGTCAGTTTATTAAAAAAAACAGACTAGTGGAAAAGAACACAAAAAATGGAAAGTACAGATTGACCTCTGCACCCTCTAAATACCTGGTGATTTTCTGAAGGGTAACATAAAAATCATAGGAACATCACAGAGACTATCCTCATGGCTGACTCAAATTCAGCTTCTCAGCAATTACAAAGAAGAGGGGAAAATTTCTCATCTGAAATATGCAACATCTCAATCTATTCACTGTTGGTTTAAAATGCAGCGTTTCATTCTGCCTTCTACTGGAGTTCAGAGACTGGCAGCCTTTTGAGATTGGTCTGGACTGCTGAGCTGTCTTTAACTTTGAGAAACTTCAAAAGTTTAACATCCCTGTTTTAAATTCGCTCTCATATTCAGTGCAGAATTTATTACTATGTATATAAGAAAGCTTATTTGGATAAAGGCAATCAAGTCTCAGTATCCAAATTCCCATACAGCACAGGTGGTATTCACCTCATTTATCTCAAGAAGCACCTGACTCATAACACTTCTTTCACTGTCAGTGGGAAACAACATGAAATTCTAGTGCACACTTCACCTCATAATAAATAAGATGGCTGGTGAGGCCAGACCAGGCAAATTATGCTCTAGTGGGGCTCGTTTCTCTCATAAAAAATAAAACAGCATCTGAAGAATTACCTCTGATGCCCTATAGGTATCCTTTGAGATGGAGCATGTCCCCTGCTTTGGGGATGCACCAGGTATAGCTGGTGCTGGAGTCCTACTGAAAGAGAGTATACTGCCACCTTTGGCTAACCAGAGTGAATCTTCCTCATATACAGAATCTTACCACAATCTGGAACCACACAAATTCCAGACTTAAGTCAATCAAAATATTGCAATATTGCTGATTGCAATATGATCCTAGAAGGTGGTTAACAGTCTCGGCAGGAGCTGCAATGTGATTAGGCACAATTACCAACATAAACTACATGCAGCAGGGGGAGATAGAAAGAAACAGATCAAATATTAAATGCAGCTTCTTAAGTGTGAGAGAGTCTATGCAAAATCCATGTAGGAGTGAACAATTCTGTAACAGCAGAGACAACTGAGAAGGTCAGGCCATCCAGAGAGGGTAAGTGGTGGTTTATTAGTGGGGTTTTAGTTCATGTTAGTTTACACTGTGGAAATGAAAATGTGGATTCATTTTTTATCTGAATATAAGAATAAGAGTCCATTAGCATGTAATGAAGGCAAAAACTTGACTAGCGTTACTAGAAGTACGCCAAAGGGGCCATTTCTCCCCCCTACAAGCTGTCAGTGCTTGTTTTCCTCTTTTGCGCTCACAAAGATGCCCAACTTGCCTCCAAGGGCAGCATGAAACTAGCAACAAGTGAACACTTAATAAACTATCCCCCACACCTTGTCTATCTCCACATGCTTATGCTGTGTAAATTTACTTTCAACACCAACATTTTCCAGTTGGCTTTTTTTTCTTTATCTGTAGTGCAAATTTAAAGAGTCTTCCTCCATGCACAATTTGCCCATGTTTAATTATTTCTTACCTGAATAAGAGTGCTGTGTCCCCTCACTAGATATTGCTGATGTTCCTCCAATTGCGGTAATACCTTGCTTTTTGTTTATTGATTTTCGGAAAGATTTGCTAACATCTTTGCTCTTCAATTCCTGAATTATCTGAAATTTAAAAAAGAGAGAGCGTTTTGTGATTGATCCTACCTTCAAATAACTGTTAATTCATATAAGTATTCTAGAGTCAGTAGTTAACCTGACTGCCTTTCTTCAATATTTATTTATTCTAAAAAAAAAGGTATATATAGTAATATATATTAGTGTTTAGATATCTGTATCTATATTGAATATTTAAAATATGACTTCTCAGTGAATACTTCTATTAAGCCATGCTATCTAAAAAAAATAGATATACAAATATCTACACAATTTTTTCCACAGATATTTGGGTAAGCTGAAGAACACAACTAAAGATACACACATTTTTGATGACTATAGTATATTTTTCCCACTTACTTGCCCACATGCTTTGCAGTAAAAGGTTATGTCATGACAGTTACACATGCCCTTCCTTAATCAAGCCAACACCATTTTTCACCTGCCTGCAATGTAAACCACGTTGGGTATATTGATATGTCCTAGATTTGCCCAAATACTCAGACTGACAATGAAGTGTAAGTAACAGGTACAGTTAATACCTGGAAGCAAATATTTGCATGTTCAGAATCTCAGAAACAAAGATCAATACCTAATTCAACAAGCAACTTGCTGCAATTAGCAGAAGTACTCTAACTTCAAAGCAAAACATGATCACCTCCAAACACCCAGAAACCAACAGCCTGATAAGTTTTTGGTTTTTTTAAAGGGCACCAGGGAGTGATCCTCATTTTAAAAAGCCTAAACCTTTGAAATTTGTTCACTGAAAAGGAAAAATTGTACCTCACTCCCAGTAATAAATAGCCTTTAGTATAGAGATTAGGCACAGTGATAAACTAATGTTTGCATTACTGAGAGCATTCAGAGGCTGGTATCAGTTATAACTGTCTGCTCTTTTGTCTGAGCAGGGCTTGGCCCAACAGTTCCTGCAATATGTAGTCCTTCCCCTCACCTTGGAGGAAACAGAAAGCAAGACTGATTGCAACTGCTGTGTCTTCACATGCTGCTCAAATCAGAACTATCAAATTACATAGGGGCACAAAAGATAAAAATTAGAAAATAGCTATATAGGATATTCAAAGTTACCACAGAAAACTCAAAATAATAGTTATATATAAAAATAGTACTTAGTTGTACTACTTAATTCAGTTTTCTATCCTATTCTCCACAGATATCAGACAGTAGAGAAACATCCAAAAGGAACATCTTACAGAGACAAATTCTTCAAAGTTGATTCTCCCATCCTTGTTGCTATCTGTCACTAAAATTATTTTTTCTACAATCTCCCGGACTTTGTAACCAGGCAAGGGCAGACTTGCTTCTTTAAACAGGTCTTGAAGCTCGTAATCACTGACATAGCCGCTGTTGTCAATATCTGCAGAATGAAAGCACAAGTCATTACACTTATGTAAACTTTTGCATTCTCATGTATTAAAGTATGGTAACTGTTAGGAATAAATGAAGTGTGAGAAACGCAGTTCTAGGAGATGAATATTTCTTTCTCTGATATAGATAAGTAAGTATGAAGGAATGCTTGTGGATTAGAGGCATAACTGTCTAGGACTCGTGCCATCTTGTTATATACTTTCTCAGGAACTATCTTATGATTCCAGAGCACAGCTATAAGAAGATAGTAAATTTGCAAATAGTGAAATTCAAGATTTTTTTTTTAAGACTCCCAACAAAATTATCTATAAACCTTCAAGTCAAAGGGAGATCAATTAATATATGCTTTCTCTCAATATTATACCATTTGCAATCAGTAAGCTCAAATCTGATGCATGTTGTTTTTACAAGAGCACACTTACACAAGAACTCTGCCTGACTGCATTTTATTTCTTAACATAGTGCCTGATAGACATTTTCTGTTCTTCAAAACCTTTGATGTGGTTAGGCTTACCTGGGAAGAATAAGTCCAGGATCATCTGTGTCTGTTTATGAAGGGTGACCTTCCTTAATCTATTAACTAGCTCTGTTGGAAGCAATTTGAGCTGCCACCTTCACTTACACTCGGCTCCCAAGACCACATAGCAGAAATGTTCATGTACAGCAAAGTATCAGAATGCTTTTTTTCAACAAGAGGTTTGGTATAGCTCCACAATTGTGGAAAGAAATTAATGGCTGTGTCATATAAAAATGAATTGAGTATAATTTGTGTTATTCATGATGAATAATGCAGCAGCACAGAAACAATCAAAAATACCCTTTGTACTTTCACCTTTACCCGATTTCTTTGCAGAAAGCTGTCTTGAATTCATCCTAGTATAATAAAGAATCATTTTACATGCCCATCTTTCTATCCAAAGTAACACATAAATGAATCAACCACATTAACTGTCCCTATTTTTTAAAATCTATGCATATTTCCATATATATATATATATATACACACACTTATTTATATAAGCAGAATTTGAGAACGTCCAGTAAAATAGCCTTACCTGTGCCTTGGCTACACAATGGAGAGAAGTATTTTTAAAAGCAGAAAAGCTGGCGTTCATACACAGGATAGATTAAGTCAAATCAAACACAAGAAATCATACCCTGCCTAAGTAAGGCTGGATATCATGTCCATGGTTTTATATATTTATTGCTAATATTTTCCATGTTTGACAAGAATTTTCAGTGACTTTCATTATCATATTAAAATTCCTGAAAAATACTAGTCAATAGTATTTTCCCAGTTTTATAAATTATACATTTGTAAGACATTTAAGAGAACATCACAGTGCGTGAGAAAGACAAGCAGGTGATGTGGCCACTCTTCTGACTTGTCAAGGTGCTCCGACTTTTACTTTATTTTTTTTCATTTACTAGTTAAAAATACCTCTTCATATTGTGTCTAGTATCAGAACTTAGCCAATAATACCAGAGTGGATGAATGCCTCTCATTACAAAAGGGCAAGCAGAGAAACATGCTTTCATCTCCAGCCATAATTAATTGCTATACAGTAATTTTCTTGTAATCCATACAACAACATGTAGCTTCTGTACAGCTTCCTAAGGCAGCCACATTTCACTGCTGACAAAAGGCAAAAAACACAGGGCCAAAAAAAAAAGGGTGCTTTTGATACTACTAAAAATTCACAAATCAATACACACACTTTATGTGTGCTTATGTATTAATTCACAGTGGCTTGCAGACATGTAAAAGCACAGGTAATAACAGGGATGGTCTAACCAGCAGAGGACATGCTCAGGAGCTCACTCATATTACCAGCTATTTTATTTCTCTAGGTTCATCTTTCACTGAGGGTAAGTTTCCATGATGACAAGCCAAGAGTTAAATACATGCCTTCTCTCAGTTTACCAATGTAGCAGCAAGCAATTTATCCATAAAGACATTGGGAATGTAAACAACAACAAAAAAACCAAAACAAAAACAAACCCAAAAACTAATTATTATTAATTTTTATGTTTTACAGAAAGCATGAGGAAAAATATGCTTTTCAGTGAGTAGAAGCAGCACAAACAATCCTTAAAGCAGGAATATGAAAACATGCAGGCAGGATATGGAGAAAAAGAAGGAATACAGATGGTGAAAAGTAAACAAATAGAAAAGCTGTCAGACAACACCAGTGAGTATCTACCTATGCTAACATCTCTCAGTAGACTGATACGTGTCTATAGTGCTCTTTTCTTTGGTCTGTCATCCCAGCACCTGCAGGATATAAACTGCTTGAGCTATAGATGTCCTATGATTGTATAATAGCAACTCATGCATTATCTTCCATAGATGTATCTTATTCCCTTTACAATTTCTACTCTTTATTTGGTCTCAACAACATCCTGAGTCAATGGGTTCACTGTTCTATTATTTATCATGAAGAAAAGTCACTTCTTTTAATCTTCCTGACTCTCTACTGGACATCACATGATACCTGTTTTGGCAGAACCTGAGTAATTCCCTCTTCACTTCTCCATACTACTCATGGTATTACAAACCTCTAACATACAGCTTCCCAATAATTTTTTCACCCAGATAAAGACTCCTAATATTTAAGACTTCTTGCCTAAAATGACCCTGATCCCCCCTATTTTGATTGATTACAAAGATGTTGGTTTGATTTCCTGAGCTGCACAGTTACACATCACCCCTCAGAACTGCAGTGAATAAGAAATAAAGCAGACATGAACATTCAGAACAGCAGTGTAATCTGGAAAAAAAGGGTTAGTTGCTATATAATTTCTTAAACTTTCTGTGTACTCTGATTAATCTGTAAACATCCTGTCAAGCATACAAAACTGTACAGTTATTTATTAACATCAGCTAGCTACAAAAAATCAGAAAATCTCCAAGTTTAGCTTACTTAAAACAAAATTTGACTGAATAAATGAAAAGAGAAATTATTAGTTCACCAAAGTATGAAAGTAAAGCAAAAAACCAAGTGTCAGCAATCTAACTCGAAAATATATACCTGAAGCTTAATCAAACTTTTTTCAGAATTAAGAAGTTCAAAAAACTGAATTTTGAGACCCATTATATAGCATATACAATAACACAAATAATGCAACCACCCTGCAAGAAAACTATCTGTTTTCATTGCTGAGGTTAAAAGAAATTAAGACGCAGAGTTCCAGTGAAAGTACGGGGCTCTATGTAAACATACTTTCTACAGTTTTTTATATGTCACTGGCAATACACAGGGAAAACATGGCCCTATCAAAACCAAGTGATCCATAAAGATTTCCTGCACAAATCCTAAACAGTTTTGCAGTGTTAATGGCATCCCTATGATTCCCTTATTTAAAACATACCTATTTTACCAAATGCTTCTCGTAGTTCCTCAAGCTCTTCACGAGATATAGTAGTTATGTTGTTTTCCATCTTCAGACAGCAGAAGTGTCGTCCTCAATTGCTTATACCTAATAATAATAAACAGGTAAGATGTAAGGCAGGCTGTAATTCCAGACACATGTAAGTTACTGATCTATTCAAAACGAGGTACCAGACCTGAAGACATCAAGGCCTGGCACACTTAAAACATTAAAAACAACGCTTTAAAGTACATCAAATACCTAGCAATTCTTTTCATTGTAATAGTGAGTGAAAATGCACAATAGCAGCACCTGTATACTTATATTTGATGTTTTCATTTGCACAGAATAAGCACTGGCCAGCAAACTACCTCCATTGCTGAGTGGTTTTCCAACATTAAAATCTCCTCACATTTCAACAAACATTTCTTGGAAATATTAATTTCTAAGTGACATGCAGTATCATTGCCAACCAGTGGTTAGTGCTGGGATCTGATCCTGCAAAGCACTGAGCATCGACGTTTACACAACATAAACCTCAGTGGGACACTTCCAAGTACCTGCCCACAATTCATGGGTGAACACCAAGGAGCCTTTCCAGAGCTGCTGCAGAAGGTACCACCTCCTGAACTTTACCACTCTTCTGATATCCTGTTGTCTCCCAACACCGTCAAAGAGCTGAAAGAAGGCTTTTAGCAAAGACTGGAGTCTCAGTGTGAATCTTTCTCTATGGCCTCCTTAAGAAAGCAAACCAAAATTGAAGGCACCTTTACAAGGGTTGATAAACCCCCATGACAGATCCCTGCCCATTTCCTCTTGTCAATAGTTTACTACAGCAGGATGATTCAGATTTATTGGTAATAAGTGCAGCTTTGTGAATAAGTCACACACAGCAGTCTCAGCACACAAGTTTATATTTGCATTTGCCATTTTCCACTGTGCAGTGCCACTGCCACACACAAGGCAAGCCCAGGGCAGCACCACCTGCCTGTGCTAAGCTCTAAGCAGCACATGGCTGGAGAGAGAGAGCACAGTGTGCTACAGATAGGGCTGTGCCTACCATAAACATCCAAGTTTCATCTTTGCTTTTACTTTATAAGCCAAAAGTGGCAAAAAATCCTCCTCACATAAATATTTTTTATCGAAGTTGCTCTAAACTTGCCTAAGTTTTCTTTCTGATTTAGTGCTTTTGCTTTAGAGCAAGAAAAAATATATTCCAGGAGTGAACAAGCTCACAATAAATATATTCAGATCTGCAATATGAAGTTGCTTCTTCCCCAAAAATCGTGACTGCTACCCACTGGACAAGACTATAGAAGAGGAAACCTGACTTCAACAATTGGTTTTACCATGAATCATGCTGGATGCCCTTAGCAAAGACTGTACCTTTGTTTCCCACCTTTTGTGGAAAATTTTCTGCCATGATGCTATGTAGAGTTCTTAAACAACAGTTATTTTAAATAGATCTTGTCTACTTTACTTGGGTTAGTATTTCCTGTGTCTTCACTGGGACCGTTCCTGTGGGTCACACAGGATATGGCCTTGAGTGTGGGTGGCAAGTTAAGTCTTTTTCCTTCATGTCACTAGATCTTAAGTACTAAAATCCTTCTTACCCATTTTGCTAAGCTTACTAACAGCATGTACCAGTCCTCACACTCAAAAGAAAAAAAAAATAAATATATGTATTCAGAAAAAATAACCCTTCACACAAATGTTTCTGGAAGTACAAGTACCTTCACTGGAAACCTGATGTGGCAATTAAAGAAATGATGAACTGTGGAAAAATTGGTGGAAAAAACCCAAAACATTTAAATGCAAATTACTAAGGAAATTTAAAGGGCTCCAAATCTAAAAAAAAACCCCAAAACCAAAAACCTAAACAAACAAATAAACAAAAAGACAAAAAAAAAACCCAACCAAAAAACAAACAGATAAAACTCCTCTGAAATACAGAAATGGCATGACAAAGCATAAGTGCAATATTTAGCTATGCAGGTGTAAAAGACAACAACACTTCTGTTGGCACCATTTATGTTCTTAACTATTTACCATTATCATGACTCAGATTTTATCAGAAACAATTTCTGCAAAGTTGCATGCAATTAGTTTCACTCCTGCCCTTTTATGATTAATAATTTAGATTTTCCATCATATTCTATTTCAGAAAATGCAATCTTTGATTTCCAAAGACGTTGATTATTTCAGTTGCACAGTAGAAACATCTGTTCTTGAATGAAGCAGATAAATAAAGCTAATAACTCTGCTCTAAAGAGACAGCCTTAAATAGCCTATGATATCATTATGGGGTAAATTAGCTGGTCAATTAAATGGTAGAAGTGCTGTAATCACGGTTCTGGCATTCAGGAGAGACACAGTCTGAACAATCAGAGGCAACACCTTAACTAGTCAGACATTTCAGACAATTTCAGTACAGAAAAAGGAACCTTCTATCTAAGCTAATAAATAGCTTGCTCACCCAGGCTTATCACCACCCAAGATGACTCAGTGCACAGACAATTCTGACCAGACTTAGCCTCCAGAGGTACCTGTGTCATGGAACTGTGACTACCTGTTGAAAGGTATATCCATTTACAGAGAGCATTACTCTGGTAGCATTCATATGACACTTGGATTTTCTGTAGCCTATGCCTAAATTAAACCATCTCCTACTGCTCCAGGACAGGGTGGGTACAAACACTGTTTTAATGTTGATGAAGTGCCCTTGATCCTCTTTTTAGTCCTTGAAAATATGCTTAATGTGAACTGACAATATTTATGTAGTCCTAGCCTGCTTTCTATGCCTGGAAGGTTCTTTCAATCTAAAGTCTCCTGGAAATCATCCACATCCAACATACTACAGATACAAACTACTGTTAGTACCATTGTGGTATTTCTTTGTGTGCAGAGGAGTGTCTGTGGCTGAGCAACCACAAAGGATGAAGTGAGTAGGTCAAAGAGCAGTTCCTGCCACATTTTTGACCTGTTATCAAAGCTGTCAGAAAAAACAGAGCAGTTAATTGGCAATCAGGCCCAATAGTTGTCTCCATCCATGCAGGCAAATGGCAATTTCTTTTCCAGCTCTTCATTTCAAATTCTATTTGCCTCATTTCCACAAGCAGCTGCTACTGCAGTGACAATGGAGTTTAGAATGCTGACTCGAGAGCTTATTTTCTTTTGTCGCTGTTCTTTTTGTCTGGCATTAGGGACACACCTCCTCCTTCCCTGCTGCAAATACTGCCTATTGCTGCATCATTCTTAAAGCTGTTGTCTCTAATGACAGCCAAGAGAGCATAATTTGCATATACAGGTTGTGCTTTTATGTCAACAACCAGCTGGTTATTACTATGTACTATCTATAATTACAAAATGTGAAAACTCTATTTCTCTTATTTGGCTTTGAATCAAACTGTTATAGATTTTAATGGGGAAAAAAAACTCCCCAAAATACAGTTTAGCCTGTAGTATATCCCTGTGTTAGTTATCCAGGACTCTTTAAGTCGATGTGATGAGAACAGGGTAGCTTTCAAGCACTATTAGTGTCTTCTAATCTCTCGCCAGAATAAACTAGGCATTCTATCCAGTCTCAGTGAGAAAATAATGCATTTTAAGGTACAAGAGACACAAAAGAGACTTTAAAACAAGAATATGCATCACATATTTCCTTTAGTCAGTAAGGAAAGAAGAGGAAATGCTAATTAAAAATTCCTGAAATATTTGCATATAATAAAGATTTGAACAATGGAACTAACATACAGAATTTTAGCTTGATGTGAACACACAGAGGTTTCTGATGTTTTTCAAGAAGACTACCCAAGTTTGTTTGTTCTGTTTATTTTTGGGATTCCCCTCCCCAGCTCAGCTAAGACTGAAAGAACTTTTACTTATGCCAAGATTATTCTTGTCCTTCAAATACAAAAATGATTAGGGACCAACTGAATTGATCCTTTAATGTGAAAGGACAGATTATTTTAGGTGTTGCACTGGTGGTCTGTAATAAAACATGGAGATTACCTTTTCTTAACTTACTACAGATTAAGTTTTTATCTTATTGTGATAAGTCTCAATCTTTATGACAAAATGAGTAATCATTAGAGTTCAGGGACTTTATAATTTTATTATTATTGTTTGCCCTGGTATAGGATACAGAAAGATAGCTTATCTTTCCCATGTCAGTGATAAGGCTGCAGGAGACATTATTAGGAAAGAAATGCACTGTATGTTATCCAAAATGAGAGAAGCCTTGATTGTGGAACAGAGTCACACCTGGAATCACAGAATACCAGACTGGGAGGCTCCTTTAGGATCAGCCAGTCCAACCTTTCTTGGCAAAAGCATTCTTTAGACAAGATGGTCCAGCAGCCAGCCCACCCAAATCTTAGAGGTGTCCAATGTTCAGGAATCCACCACTACCGTGAGGTGATGATTCCAATGGCTGACTGTTCTCTGTGGAAAACTGTCATCTTGTGACCAATTGGAATGTCCCCAGCCAGGAGCAACTTGTAGATATTACATGTGACTTCTTGTAAAAGGGAGTAACCACCCTTTAAATACTGGTACATGGTGATAAGGTCTCCCCTAAACCTTCTTTTCTCAAGGCTGAATAAACCCAGTTGTCTGAGGTTCCTCCCATGGCAGCTTACCAGTCCTCTGATCATCTTTGTGGCCCTTCTCTGGACCCTCTCCATGCTGTCCACATCTTTCTTTGTGGCAGGAATCAAAAGTGGACACAGTATTCCAGGTGTGGCCAGCCCTCTAATTAGTTCAGAAAGAACTAATCTAATACACCTGTAGAATAATGAGCACTGGGTTTTATAAAGAACAAAAGATAAAAAAATAGATCCACTCCAAATGCAGCAAAGAGGGTGCTTGTCAATCTTAAAAATGGGAGAGCACCAAAGGTTCAAAGTCATTAGCTATATACATACACATACCTGTGTGTGTATATACAGAAAAAGGTATTGCAAGCACATGGCTATTTTTTAAAAGAAGAGATGGGGTATAATTATGGTATCAGTTACAGTTATTAACAGAGTAGCATGACTAACAAAGTTCTTCCAATATCATACAGTCTGAAGTTTCACAACCTGGAACACTCAGAGAATATGTTTCTTAGCCTGGACTTAAAAATATGACTGGATATATTTATGATGATCAAAAGTATTTAATTACTAGAAGTTAGAGGATAACAATGAAGAAATATTACATAAGCGAATAAGCAACATATAAACCAATAATCCATGGAATTTTCCTCAGTCTTTTATGAATGGCATTACATAGTGAACAAGGTACAGTTTAAGAGGGAAAAATAGTATTTATAACTTTATCCAAAACTGTATGCACTGACCTTTACTAAAGGAAGGCTATCAAACCTGCCACAGTGATAAATTGAGTCCATGAAACATCTATCTCATGGAAGGAGGACTAAATGTACACTGAAATTAAGTACTCACTCCATAGGAATTTATGCAACATAGTATAGTAACCCTGGCCAATAATAGAATCAACATTTCCACTATGCCTTTAAGGCAAACCTGGATGACATATGAATGAACAGTAAAACAAGCTGAGATACCTAACTGTTAGACTGATCATGGGCCTGGTCTGAGTTCACTTCCTACGGTATAAGTACAGAATGATTTCATGAGGCTCAGGTCAGGATTAAGAGCAACTCTTATAAAGCAGATAAAAGCTTACTTCAGAAAGATACCTTTTCATCCAAACAAAATGCCTCCAGTTTCCTTTGGCTGCTGAGTGTACAGAATAGCCATGCACATTTATCTACAGTATCAGTTTCACGCAGTTTCCTTCGCATGCATCATTCAAGAGGATCTCAAGCTGCCTGTGCTTTGTGTTGTTGCATTCAGCACTCCAAATAAAATATATCAACAGAAACCTTACCTATGCCTATACCACTTGTAGGCAAGTAATTTTGAGAAAAGGCTATTGCATGCTGAGTTCAGGGGAGCACCTCTCATGAAATGCTCTGCAAACCTAACCACTTTACCATCTAACTACACCAACATTTTGAGCTGAATTTGACCAAATGGATTATCTCCGATCACATGTGACCCATTCTGCTTTGGTTAATTAGCTATTTTTCTAAGAGTTCTACAAGTTTCACCTGCTTCCAGCACACAGCTGTGAGTATTATCATCAAGAGCAAATCTGAGATAGTGACATTCTCGGTGAAACTGGGACACTGAGGTGACACAAGTCAATACCTCCAGCCCTGCAGGGCTGTGCGTACAAGTTACTACATTCTAATTATATTTTCTGATGTTTATAAATACTGTCTTTCTTAATACTAGTTATGGTTAGATCACTTCTGCAAGTATCAGAACAGCAAAGGAGTTAAATTTGTGTATTTCTGTAACGCAGTGTGTCCAGTACTCCCTACCTGATAGCAAACCATTTCCAGGCAAATATATAAACAAAGCTGCATCCATGCAACAAGCACCTTTTCTTTTGGACTTGAAAATACCAGTCAAATCAGTATTAGAAAAACAGAAACAAGATTTTTCCTACAGAACTCTTGATAAGACACAATACTTCTGTTTCTCCAAACACAAAATCATACTGTCTACAAAAACAACGTACCCCTTAATCTGAAGCAAAATCATTCTACTTTTGAGACTAGATTTATGTTTTATGTGATGAAAATGTCAAGATTTAATATTCTTAACAATCTTCATATTTTATGTAATTTAATATATTACCTTTCCAATAAATTTAAGAGTGCAGAATCAAAGTGTAAAATGCAAAATAATAAACATGTGTGCCGTAAGAAACAGCAAATTAAGGGACACAAAAATAAAGTTTCCCTACAGAATTTTTAACATGGTTAGAGTCATTAAACTCTGACCCAAAGCTGGATACACTGAATCTGCTAAAGTGATGCTTGTTCTCACTTTTATTAAGGAACCTTTACCTTGGTGAAGGTTTGATAACACCATATACATGGTATCCAAATTACATCAAGAGAAGTACAGACACAAGGAAAATGAGTAAGAACTTGAATACACTCAAGCCATAAATCTTTATTACCTTTTATGCTATCTCAACATCTTTCATGGTTTTCATTCCTCAGCAACATAAATATTTAAACAGGAAAAAGAACGCAAAAGGCATAAGGACTTAATTTTTAACATAAACATACCAACTCTCCACTAATAAGACTGTTTCCACTAAAATGTGTGTTCAGAATTAATTTTTAATAAAAGCAGCATATGAAATGGAATAAACTTGCTACACTCTACATTTGAAAAGCTAGAATAGGCTTGCTACACTCTACATTTGAAAAGGATGGTTCTGTTTTCTTTTAAAGACATTTGAGCCTATGACTTGTAGGCAAAGAGCATGGAGACCCAAGTTTAAATGCCTGGAGGACATCAGAAGCTCAGAAGATGTACCACCAACCGAAAGCAGTTCAGCTCTGGAACATCCTATCAAGACTTAGAGCTGGCCTAAAGGAGATTAGTTACTTTGGCATTCAGGTACAGGACATTTTCCCTATTATCACAGCAAAGGTACCACAGTTATTAAGAATAAGTTTTTCAGTTGTATACCAACAGCTTAAACTGGAGTCAGCTGGATTTGTGGATTTTCAGCATCTCTAATAATTATGCCATAAATAAAGTAATGAAAAACTTCAGAAAAAAATAACGTAAGTGTAATGTAACTGCAATCTCTTTCCAAGAGAGATAGAAGCAGTTCTTGTTTGATGCTGCTATGGAAATACAAGTGTTAGTGTGAACAGAATGGTTCCTCAAAGCCTCAGTTCCATAGTCCATACACAAAGTCATAGACATACTAATATTTTGATTTTCCAATAAGGAAGTCTTGCATCCAGCAATAAAATCTGCTTGCTGTAAACGGCACACAAAGACAGGAGATAATGGGCAAAAACAGTGTCAGAAGTGGAACAAGGGAATTCCCTTGGAAGACGAGAGATCATGCAGAAGACCTTCCATTTGTTGAGCAAATCCTAGAACAAGTGTCTCCTCAAGCCTATTGGAAAATGTAGATTTGCAGAAACCACTAGGATTGTAACACATGCGACCTTTGTGGGTGTGGTTCTAACCTTCCCAATGTAAATCATTTTAGCATTCCTTTAGCTTCCACCTTATTGACCAGAGTCTGGAATATTTTTTATCTTTACTGGCACAGTTAAAACCAATGTGTACAAAGGAAATTCACAAGTCCTGGTATAAAACTTGCTACCCATTTCTGTTGTGTGGCTTACACGTGAGGGACCCCTTTTCATCTCTGTGCTTCTGATATATGACATAGTTACAATCGGGTCCACTTCTATTTGCAATTAAAGTCACACATATTTCCAATTAAAAACTTCATTCATGTTAGTCATTAACATGTTTTGCTTAGACAGCTCAAGAATACCACTTAATCTGCCCACTATAACCCACAATAATAATGCTAACAAAAGTGAAGCAACCCCACCATCTCATTTTTTAAATCCAAGAATCTGAAGCTGGAGTTTTGAACATAAATTAAACATTTATAGCCACTGTTCTGAAAGCAAACTCCTGCTTTTCCATTTCGTACATGGCAATGAATTTAACTCATCCATGATTGCAGAACTACAGTCAAATTAATTAGCAAGGAAGTAACAGTTAGAATTAAGGTGAATTGTTTAAAGAAATTTCTTTACATGTGTAAACTTCATAATGTTTACACTGGTCCAGGAAGCATTTGACTGAGCCTTGAACAGAAAAAAAAAAATCAATCAATTTCATGTATTCTTTCATTTATATGACATATTCTTATCTCTTCTCACCAAAAATATCATTTGCCATCTGGGTGGATCATTTGACACTTTCCAAAAACCAGTTTATTATACTGAAACATGTGTCCCATGCTGACTCATCATTTGGCTTCCCTGTACACAAACGTGCTAGACCCTCCCTCCTGGAGAACTTGCACAAGCTCCCATCAAGCACCTTTCCTGCTGTTCCTGTTCCAAAGGCTTCCCTTGCCTCACTTATCTTGTCCCCATATGAGGATCTCTGCTTATGGCATCACTTCTCAATGCATCCATGCAGTGGCCAGGAAAATGCCCTGGCTCTGGAGGGCCACAGCTGGCAAGGATCATCATGCTTTCCAATTAACACTGGAAGCTGCTACCTCAGATGCTGAGACCAAAAAGCAAGGAAAAAATACAGGTTGAACCAACACCACAGCAGCCAAACACAGGAATTGTGGCCAAATGAATTCCTACTAAGGTCACAGCATCATTACACTTTTAGCATGCAAATACATGTTAGATGGAAAGAGTGTCATTAATATAGAGGAAATTTAATGAGAAACTAGGAAACAGTTTCTCATAAAACCTATTTGATTACCAGTTATTGCTCTGAAGAACAGAATTATTTTTTAAGTTCAAACTTGGTGTCTCTGTGACATTTCATTAGAGCAAACTACACTAAAATATAAATGGAAAGGCTACACTACTAAAAGCAAGTTCATTCAGGTACTCCATCCTCAAGTCACTCTTTTGTGCCCAGGCTGACATTACATATCAAGTTTACAACAGCAAATGAGAGAGTTAAAAGACACACGAGCAAATGATACCTAATCTCTTTCTTCCTCTGTCTAGGTTTAGGAACGTGCAGCTTTTGTTAGCATGCAACTACAATGACAATTAAAGCCGGCATTATTTTTAAAGGAAATTTCTGTAAGAAACCATCCTGAAATTCTCATACTCAGAGCTCACGATGTGTTTACAGACCTTCATTTGACAGAGGGACTTTTTGTGTGTCCCAGTACTCTAAATAAGATTCACAAGTTGGGGGTTATGGTTTAATTATTCTTGTATTTCTTTAATAACCGATAGCAACTGCTAGTTAATTACTAAATAGTTAATTACTAAACTGCTAGTTAATTATGAAATAGAAAAGCTAACCAGAAACAATAGTCACAAACATAACTTTTCCCAAAAAAATCACAATTCAGACCCTGAGCAACTAAAAAGCTCATTAAATATGGAATAATATCTGTCTTCTGTTTTCAACTACTTCCCATTATTATCAGATTAACTTTTTAAGCTCTTCTTTGTAACTGGAAAGACTTGAAATTTATTTTAGAATTAAACAGATTCTTGTGCATTTTCTCAACCCCATGAATTGTGCCAAATTACAATTTCACAAATTATGAGCTTCACAGTTTTTGAGAGTTTGCTGGATTTTGCTTTCTGTCTACTCCAATCAAAGTCTACTCACCTTCGACTGTTTAATCTGTTACAATGTCACTGATCTTTTGCAAGGCTGTTAGTATTTGTCCCAAGGCTCTGTTTCTTCCAGTTTCGGTGCCACTTGAGAGGTAGGACATATTGTGCTCTCTGTTCTTTGCTGAGGAATAGGCTTTATTTAGCCTTCTATGGCATTCATAACTTCAGGAAAGTCTATTTTTCTTAAGCCGACTAGAACATTATGAACCATTTTTCTCTTCTCCGAGCATGAAGATAACATTTAGTTACCACTTAACTGAAAGAGCAGAGCTCTGAACAAAGCTCTGGGTGAACAAACAGCCTAAGAGGCAGAAGAGGAGGGAGGTGTTGAAACAGCACAACTGCAACACTCCAGAAAACTGCTGCCTTTATCCTGTCCTGTGCCTGTTCTTTGGTAGCCTGAAGGAGGAAACCTCAGCTTGCTACAAATAGTAAAACTCCAGCAGAGAGACACAGGCTAACTCTTACTAATGAACTTAGTTTTAAGGTCACCCCAGAAGTTAATCATGTGAACATCATTAAGAGTAACAAGACAAACACATTCATTCTGCCCTCAGCAATTGAATTAACAGCCACATATTCTTCATACTCTGGCTGATTGCAATTACAAAGTAGCACTCAATAGATGCATGTTGCTGGAGTATTTTCCAGTTTTCATTAATTATCAGATGGCAGTATGGCCTTCTGACACCCACTAATGCCTCCTTCAGCTCCACATGGTTCAAAAGATTATTAGATTAGACTGATCAGCTACTATACTGCAAGCAAGCCAGGATTTTCTGTCATGGAAAATTCATAGGTTATTTTTAGGTTTCTTTTTTCATTGGTCCAACTAGAGGAAAAAGGAGGGTCCTCCACAATACACGGCCAAAGCAACTGGCAGCATTTCAAAGGCAGTCTCTACTGAGCCCACAGATGCCCAAGTGCTACCTGTTTGCCAGCTCATAGCCTTAAGGAGCTATGTTTGCCTAAGTGCTGAGGATAAAAGGAGCATGGTAGTAAATCTGAGTAACTAAAGCTAAATAGAGTATTGTTCGTACCTTCTAAACTAGAAGACAATCTGGGGCATGCAGGAAGCTCATTTGCTGGTGCTGTAGTTCTTAATAATTAGGCCAGAAAAAAACATCTACAGTTGTTGTTGCCAACTGTCATTTTTAATCATATTTTGAAGACGAAAAAGAATGAAATTTCTGAGCAAATTTTTTGTGACTAAATTATTCAAAATCTCAGCCTTAGGATCCCTATGATTAGGAGGTAACTTCATATTCTTTAAAGAAAACTGTTTCTGATGCTTTGGTGAAAACATTGCCATCTTTTTTGCAAACATCAGAAATCAAAATTTGAAAAATAAACCCATAAAACTCTTGGGTTTAAACAATTTATCTTTTTTGATAGTTTGAGTTCACAACATGAACTGACATTCCTAAGCATTTAAATCATACATGACAATTATGCAACAGTGTCATGAGTTTAAAAAATAAGTCTAAACCTAAGATGTAGCCAGGCCTTTCTACTAAAACAACAAAAACTTAGCATTTTATTCACCTGCTGGAAAACAATGGATAAGAGTGTTCATGATTTTGCTAACTACAGCTTTGTTTCCTTTTTACAAGTATCATGAAAACATCCATCTTATAAAATCAGGTTAAATGATAGTTTAAAAATAATTACCTGTAGTTTTAAAATTAATAACCTTAAGTCCCATAAAGTAAGAAAGATATGATTATAGAGTTTTCTACCATGTACTAACTATAAGGAACAATACTTATAACACAGAAAATACTATAAGGTGGATCACCTTTGTAATGTCTCTTAGCTGAAACACTAATTCTGAGTATTCTTAAATGTAATGTATTTACATTTGTTTCGTGATAGCCATTTTAAGATGTTCCATGATAAAGTGACAATTGTTTGCTCTCACAGCCTGCACTATGTGCTACAGCATTCCAAAATTGCCAGATTAGAGTCCAAAGCCTTTCCAAACTGTGACACTTTCAAAGGAAAACGTTAACATTTCTTACACCACTCCTAAGTCATAACATTTGTTCAGACTTTGAAAGCAGATTTCAATGTTTGCCAAATGAAATACATAGCTGAACAGTGACTCTTTGGTAATAAAATGATCAACTGTGATCAACAGATAAATCAGCTTGTTGATAAATCAGCTCTTTCACAAGGACAAAACATGTCTTTGGAGGAGATAATATAAAATAAGCACTTTATTTTATATAATATTTTAACTGATATGTTTTGGATTTTAAGTTAGCTACGAGCCTGCACCAAAGGAATCACCTTTCTCCTACTGACCTTCCCAAACACTCAGTAACTCTGTCACATTGTTTACTGTCGCTTTACATGGTGACAATTATTGAAAAATAACTCATATTTCTGAGTCTCCAAAATTAACGCACTTGAACATTAAACAATATCTTATATTTAAATCCCTGGTTTGAAGTTTCTAGCCATGGCACAGAAATATTTATTGTGCTGTTACTGTTAATCAGCAAGTCAGTACTATGTGGACCTTCCCAAGGGTTCCCACTACTGCTGGTGTGTCTCCTGCTGGCTGAGGAGTCCAGCAGGAAGCAGCACAACTGAAGTGACATCTTCATGAAGCACCTCTTAGGTAGCACAGAGACTATAGTCAATCACTCATCCAACATATGCTTATTTCATTGGGGAGGGCTGATATGGATTAATCCTATTCAGTTTAAATGCCTAGATCTTAATTTGCTTAGTAAAAAGCAGAATGGCAGCTTGAAGAATAAACTATATGGCAGAAGAGTCTGTTCCATAGATTTACCACACCAAAAAGGGAAAAAAAAAAAAAAAATCAGGAGGGAAAGCATGCAGAAATTTTGTAATACAACCAAAATTTGTACTTCTATTATTATAGATAATTTCATAATTTCTGCTTTCCCCAAGGCAGTCAGTCTATCAGACAGAAGTTCACTAAAATGCCCAGCGTGGCTCACCCAGTAGCTGTCCGTCACACAGCACAAAGGCTGCCATTCCAGGGTGCAAGCCACCTTATGAAAACAAACACAAAGGTGCCAGAAGTAGGGATTTGCTCTGGCATGACAAAAAACAAGTCTTGTGTTGCTGCCAAGCTTCTCTTGGGAGGAAGTGACCAAACCACCTCGCCCATGGTGAAGAGGCCAATTGGGAGGTTTGAATTTCAAGAGAATGGGCAAAGATATTGGAAATTTTAAGGAATGCACGCATTAGGTTTAATTATTTTTTTTAATCTCTGGTAATAGCAGAATAATTAAATCCCTTTTGAAAGATCAAAGATCTATAAATGTCAATGATTAAGATGAACAGGACATAAGCTTTTAGAAGAATTTGTCCAATAGGTCTTGAATTAGTGAAGTTGTTACCTCTATATACAACTCTAAGCAAGTGACAACTAACTCTTAAAAAAGAGGGAATTATTGATAAGATTTAAATTATAACTAACTCTCTTTAAAAAAAAAGAATTATTGATAAGATCTAAATTTATGTGCTCTAACATTTTGTAATTTGGGATGTGAGAAATATTCTGCCCCATATAATTAAATACTCATCCACAATTAGGTGGTTGACAAGAAAAATGAAATATATCTTTATATTCAGTTATTTCTCATTGAATACATCATATTACCTGGAAGAGGAGGAGGAAACCCTCACTAGCTTCAATTACATATATCTTGATTCTATAAATCAAGCTTGGAAGGACTAGAAACATTGCAGAAGTAAAATAATCAACTCAATGGAAAATAATTTCATACTACTTTACATTGTCCTACCTTTAGGATATGAAAGACAGAATTTCGTTTCCCTCTGTCAGACGGGAAGATAGGCTGGAAATAAAGCCCCATAGACCAATATCTATAGAGCAGGTATTTGTTTATTGCAGCACTGGAAGTGAGGGATAAATTAGTGCAAAGAGAAGCAGCAGGATATGTGCAAACAAAATGGGAGAAGGGGAGCTGGGGAGTTAGAAGAGGAGCTTGATAAATAAGAAGACAAAAACATTCCAAATCATAAAAATTCTGGACAAGAAAACTTGTCAGAAAACACCTGGTTTGAAAGAAACAGCTAGATCCTGAAGCTTAGACAGAAACAAATTCTTTTAATCACAGTCAAATAAATATAATCTTGCTGATAATATATGACTTAATATTTCAGCTTTTCTACATGTCAGTGTTTTTAATCAGTCTATTCTAGCACTGATTATTAATGAGATGAAAGGATGAATACACTAATTGAATGAAAGTGGAAAATACTGGATCCAGCTTTGTTTTTTCCCCCTAGTGCCTACTATTATTAGGGAAACATCTGCCAAGAGAGCCCTGAAAGTGGGTTGATAATCCTTTCCCCACCAAAAGCATGCATGGAGAAGCACACAATCTGCTTTATGCATAATTTATTTCTGAGGCTTAGCAATACCAGTCTCTCTGATGAGCTATTGTGATGCACTACCTTTATTCTCCTTGGACACCTGTATGTAATAGCAGTAACCAAGTACACACCTCCACCTAAAAACATAGAGCTTCATCAAGTTACATTTAGAAGCAGCAAAACAAATAATTATGTAAATAAAAAGGCCATGGCTAACACTTAGCATTCCCTGCATGTGATCAGATGAATCAAAGCTGAAATAATGTAATTAGTAATTTTATCACAAATATAATACACTGGAGAATAGAGAAACCATCCTTACTGTTTCAGTTGCAAGCCCTTTTTGAAAGATTTAGCAGCAGCAATGACTAAAAAAACCTTAATAAAGAAACCAGTAATGCAGAACTGGTTCAGTCAGTAAGCTGGAATTCCTGATCCATATTGATCTGGCTAATGTCAGTTGTTATTTTCATTGTTAACACTGCTTTACAAATCACAACACCATCACCAGCTGCTGTTTGCTCCTTGAATGTCAATGCTGAAAATGAGCTAATAAGACAACATCTTCCACAGAAGGTCTCCAAACTGCAGTTGCAGGTTGAACAGCAATTGCAGTTGCTCAGCTCAGTATCTTTTCCCTGAACTACATTTAGTATTTATTGCTTCCTTATTATCTGCCACAGTACAGTGGAGCCTTTCCCAGTGATAATTTTTTGTTGGGATAAAAAAATGGTAGTCCTGTCCTACATTAATAAAATCTGTTTATGTAGACCTGGTGATTTTTGGAGCTTTTATGGCAACAGTAATTATGGATGTGAAGTATTTCAGACATCATGGTGAATGCTATGAAAGTATTTCATTTAATTAATTACTGCAATAAGAAGGATGGAAATAAACATTACCACATAGACTTTACATGAAGCCTTACATGCAAGAGTACCCCTAAACTTTTCAGTCGAGGTATT
The DNA here is from genome assembly GCA_036630365.1 of Acanthiza pusilla. Taxonomy (NCBI): domain Eukaryota; kingdom Metazoa; phylum Chordata; class Aves; order Passeriformes; family Acanthizidae; genus Acanthiza; species Acanthiza pusilla. The sequence goes on along the minus strand of JAXCHO010000026.1, from coordinate 11,053,670 downwards.
TCCATATAGCAGGCTATTAAGGTGGTATCTGTTTTATTGACAAAATCCTCACAGACTAGTGGAAGCTCTAAGTACTGGGAAAATACCAAAAAGAAGTAATAAATACTGTTCCACTTCATATAGATTTATTTGCCTTCCAAAAAGATGGAAAAAAGACAAAGAACATGAATCCTCCTTCTCCCTCCTCCGTTGCACTGATTTCTACAGTAAGCCATACAATGGGAAAAGTGGACATTTAGGAGAACTTTTATCAATATTCCCATACATAAGCTCTCTTCCAGTTTTTATCAGTACAGACCACAGAACCAGATGGAAAATTATAGCTCCTAATAATAAATCCCTCAGAAAACAACTTTTCACTATGAAAACTAGAGCAATGGTAGCTAGTGGAGTTTTTCAGATTTCCATTGAAGAAATATTTGAATAAAAGAACCTACATAATTTCAACAGTCAGAATTTTCAAATGTAGTTTAAACGACATCTTAAATGCACACTGCACAATTTTCTCCTAGCATGACTAATACAGAGTTTCAGACTTCACTAAGGGATGTTTAAGCATCACTGTGGCTACAAGTTTTTAAGAAAGAGTAAATTCTAGATTCTGTAAATTTTTTTTCAGGAAACTAGATTCCAGGAATTTTAACTGTCATTTCAAAATTACCAAGTCAAAAAGTCTTAATGATGTACACTGAGACTGGTAGTAAATACATCTCTGCGAGTTTCCTCCACAGCTACTAGCCTCAAGAATAACACTTTTCTAGAAACACTGGGAAGCAAGAAACAAAAAAGAAAAGTTTATTTATAGGCAACTATTTTAAAAAGTAGTCATTGCAGATAAAAAATAGTAATTGCTGCTACACAAATAATAAAACTGGGTTCTGGAATGTGTAATCTGCCATCTCTCCAAATTACTCAAATACTTTCTTTTACATTATCAATAACATATTTGTAGGCTTATCATAGAAAAAAAAAAGTGAATACGTGCTTGTAGGACTAGGACCTGTCAAGATTACATACAGAAGTCAAATACATTTTAGTGTTTTATGTTTTCTTTCCTTACTTTTCTTCCTCTTGTGCCTGTTAGTTTTTGCTTAGCTGGATGTACATAATCTGCATTTAGGTTTCTGCCTTGCCTGTTCTCCTTACCACCATTTACTGTTTTCATTTTTTACTTTTTTTTTGTTTAATGATCAGACCAATATTCAGGGTGACACATAATTTTAATCTGTGCCACTGCATTCCAGCCCAGTTGACTAAGCAACAGAGGCAGAGATAAAACCCACAAGTGCTGAAATCCCCATTCTTACAGTGCACAGGAGCACTGCCCTGTGTCCAAAGGTCAGGCACCTGCTCTGACAAGCACTTGCATGACTGTATAGGGAAATGTGACTTGGAGTGCTCACAGCCTCTTGGGTGCTACTATGGCAGCCATGCAGATGAGGAGCCAAAAGCACACCTTGATATTGAGTGAAACTGCTTAGTACAATTCACAGGACCTCCATGCACCACCTTGGCTGCATTTCCTCTCACCACTGTTATCAGCCTCTATGGTCACATCTCACAGTTCCTGAAGGCATCAAGGAACACAAATGTGCATTTACATCTATTTCTTTTGTCTGCCTGCAGGACAGCTGAGATTTAACTGCAGCCGTGCTAACCACCTGGGGGAACATCTCACATGCATCCACTCGGATGTGCCCCAAGAACAGTAATTATACCTCAGAATTAAACAACAGAGGGAATAAAAGTACAATTAACTTGCTCTTGTTCTCTCAGACCTGCTGGTCCAATGCAAAGTCACTCAGTGTCTTTTAAAAGTACGACCTGCAGAGGCATGTGGCAAAGAAATAATGAAGGCCAAGGAAGAGAGAGGCCCGAGTGTGGAAGAATCATGCAACTACACAGTGAGAGGACTGCCCAAGTGGGGAAGAGAGCAGAAAAAGAAAAAGGGAATAAAAAAAGGAAATAATTATTTTAAAAAGGAACATCAGCTTTGGCAGAAATCTTAGTAGTGCCACATACACTGAATTTGATACTTAGTTGTACCTATCTGCATGAATTTCTTCCCCTGACCCCAAGTTCTGCAAGCTGAGCTCTGCACATGTGGGATTCCTTTCACCAATATGAAATAACTGCATTGGAGGAGAAAACAGAAAATGGTCTCAGGGCACACTATTTTCATTGGCAATCAGTCACTCTCTTCAAATGCATGATAACATGTCTGCTTCTGCTCCTGGGGGCCAAGATACATAAAAGTACAACATAATGAGATGAGAAAGAAACAAGGAGATGAATTAAGAGTTTATTGAGGTGCTTATCCTGTGCTTAAGAAAAGCAATAAATGAAACCAGGTGTTTCATTTGCTGTTTCCCCAGAGGGTGCATAGAACACTAGGTTTTGTGAGTGAGACTGCTTACATCCTCACAGCCCAATAAAGGGGATTGTTACAGCCAGTCTCACATAGAGTCCTCTAAGGCCAAGGTAGCTGGGGAAATTGGACGATATGGTGAGAAGTCAGTAGATGGGGTTTGCAACCGGGAAGTAAAATTCCCAGTGAAGAATGGGGCGCAAGAGATCTCTCTATTCAATTGTTATAAGTACTTATTACAAAAAAGAAAAAAGCCTGAATTACATGCTCAGTAAATGCTCAAAGAAACTGTACCACAAATTTATATAGTTTTCTACCTACAACAAATGAAAATATTTCTACAATACCTATATTAATATGATCTCACTGTTGACTCAAGAGACTTCCATGCAAAAGCACTTTTTTTTTACTACTATATGTGCCCCACCTATGCTTTATCAGCAAAAATAATCACCCTGTGAGTCAATAAATTTACCTGATTTCTTAGGATAATTTCTTCTTGAACTTCCTAATATACCCACAATATCCTGCTATCTTTCTTAAGTTCATCACGGATGACACAGGAATTTTAACTCTACATCAAACTGGTAATTAGTGCAGTTTACACCTTTCTTAGTGTGATTGTCATTTCAGGCTTGGAAATTTATACTCAGAATATTATTTTCACAATAACAAATATTTTAAATTGGAAGGCTTTAGAAAATTTTGTGTTCAAAATAACACTGATAAAAAACCCCAGATGTACTTGTTCTTCCTGAACCATTAACTTTACAAGCCATATAAAGCTACATGGTTCCTGCTTTCTCTCTAGGAATGACTCTAGAAAGACTAATATTTTATAATAGCAGCTGGTAGAAAACATTGCAATGTATGCTGGAAAACAAACTAAGATAAAACCCAGTTATATTTTGTAAAGTTTATTAAAATATTTTACGTCCTTGCCAAGTTACCAGCCTTTAAAAGGCCAGCAGTATTTTATTGAAATGACAAACATATAATCTGCAGGACAAAAATAACCATCTATAAATGAAAAATTAGCAACAGGTTCTCTGAAAGCATTCACCTGAAATGGCTCAAGTGATTGAAACACACGTGGGCTGTTTTACATGCAAGAGATACAGCCTTAGCACAGTGGAAACAGGCAACAGAATTATGCTCCGAGAGCATTTCATTTCAGCCCAGGAACAACGCTAAGCAAAGTTCATAAACAACTGCAGAAAGAGCCGGAGCTCCTAACGGCAAAAACAAAGCTCAGAATTCAGTATCCCCTCGCGTACCTTCTCCTCTGTTCACACCTGCCCATATCCCCTGTTTTATCCTTTTTTCCCCTGAACGTTCGCGGACTCGCAGCCCGGGTGGGGCCACACGCTCCCGCTCAGCACCGGCACCGCCTGGGGCCGCGCAGCGCCCGCCTCGCAATTTTTGGGGTTCCCATCAACACCTTCTGTACTTTAACATGTAAACATTTCGCAAAAAAACAAAGCATTAAGCGACATACGCTAAAAAAGTAACAAAAATAATAGAAATAGATTAGAAATAGAAATAATAGAAAAACAGTAGCATTTTTGTACGCTCTTCACCTCTACCTGTGTGGAGGAGCACCGAGCCCGCTCACCTGCCGCTCGCCCCCGGCCGCACTCCCGCCGGACACGGCTCCCTGCCCACCTGCCCCGCGGCCGCGTCCCGCAGTGCCAGCGCCCCGCCGGGTCCCGCCACCACCTGCTGCCGCGGGGGCCGGCCCGGCGGGCGGGGCGATGGCGGGGCGGGCCGGGGCGGGGCGCTCGGGGCCGGGCTCGGCTGCAGGCGGGGCTCTCCCACGCCTGACACCCAGGTGTGCCCCGCCTGCCCGGGGAGGCTGCGGGCGGAGAGGGAGTAGCACCGACCGCTGCCCTAGTACCGAAGTTTCCTCCTTGCCGCCCCTCACAGGGCGGGCACTCGCCTCCTCCCTGAAGCCACTCTCAGCATTGCCGCGGTTCCTTTCTCCCATCTCCTGGAGCCCTCGCCCGCGCTCCTCCATGCACCCGCGGGAGCCCGGCGGTCCCTCAGTGCTGCTGCCGGAGCGGCCGCGGCTCGGCGGGGTGCGCTCGGCCCCCGCTGGCTGCTGCCTGTCCGTGCAGCGCCCCGCGGAGCAGAGGCCCGCTGGGGCGGCGAGGTGCCCGCGGGAGCCATCAAGGACCGATCCGGAGCCGCCGCGGTCTCTCCGTGTGCGGGGACGAAGCGGTTAAAGCCGAGCAGCGCGGGGGGCGGAGGTTTGGGCCCTGCCGGCCGCCGTCCCGCCGGGCCCGCCCCGCGCCGCGCCGCCCGATTCAAAGCGGAGCCATGGCGGAGCAGGGCCTGGGCATGGCCTCCATGATCCCCGCGCTGCGGGAACTTGCCGGGTAGGACGGGCCCGGCGGCCGCCGTGCAGGGCGTGTGTGTGCGGGGGCAGCGATGTGTGCCGGGGAAGGGGAGGAGGAGGTGTGCGACTTGTCCCGCCGCCGGGCCCGCGCCTTCTCCTCAGCTGGTCCCTTCTCCCGCCACCTGCCAGCGTTTGTCCCTTCCGGGTGGCGCTGGCAGAACCTGATGTGAGCGGCGTGGTGGCCTCAGAGCACCCGGTGCTGCTGCTGTGTGGGGTGTGTGCAGTCACTGAGAATCACACGAGCTGGAGCACGCCGGGCTCTGCAGTTTTAGTGGCAGCACGAGCACTGCAGCTGTGTTTGGCGGTAGGCAGCGAGCCGATGTGGAGCTACAGTGGTATATTGAAGATGTGACCTGGCAAGCCCTGACTACTGAGGGACAGGCCGGCCACTAAAACAAGAAAATAAATTTAAAAGAACACAATAAATACATTTGTATTTATTTTTGAAGACTTTTAGAAGAAAAAAAAGTCAGTGTTTAACATTAAGTTATTGAGATAGACTTCAAATAATTATTTTGTACTTTAAAATTGATAACATCAAAATATCGTACTTTTAATTTTAGTGCTGGTCCAGAGGAATACAACACAGTTGTGCAGAAACCAAGACAAATACTTTGCCAGTTCATTGACAGAATTCTTACAGATGTAGATGTTGGTAAGCATTACTTTCCCATCATTTAAAATTGTCTACGCTTTAAGAAATTTCTGCCAAAAATAAAAATTATAACTCTCATTTTAAGAAAGACTTAATTCCATACAGTACCATTTATGACTTACTTTTCAATAAAACCTCTGATTAAGTATTTTCTGTTATGTTATGTTTCCCCTTAGTAAAAAAACCATACACGCACGCACACCTCAAGGAGGGGGTGAATGCGGTGCAGGGTTCTATATTCTCAACATGCTCACAACATTGAAAAGCAGGAGTATCATGTAATGTCATTGTTAATGATAATATAGCTTCTAATTGTCAATATTTGCATGTGTCTTTTAGATTTGAATTATGGTCTGAATCTCAGATGGTTTCCTTCTTGTGCTAGCTAACATTGGATAGGATCCCTGTGGGATCAGGATAAATCTGATATAATTCAGATACCTGTTTCAGTGGAGCAACATAAGATATGTTTAGTGTTTTGTTAAACTTTATGCTTCAGTAAGCTGATTTTACCATTTAAAACCTTTTCTTTCCTGGAGGTTTGAAATAATTCATGGAGTTGTTTCTCTAGCAAGACTGTAAACCTAGGGAAATGTTAAGTATTTGCTATTCTTCACTCATCACACAGTTGGATAGAATTTTAACTGAATGTTAATGTATGTGGGGTTAATAATATTTAATGAGCAGTTTATGTTTTGCATCGTGCAGTTTGGAGCTACATAGAGGGTTTACAATATGCACGAAATTGTCTTCATGGATTAAAAAACTGTACTCCCAGTAAATAATTTGGAGGGTTTAATACCATATCGTAGTATTTTATATTTATTTTAAAAAATCTTTCTTGTTAGCTATGAACAAAATTTGTGAAGTTAACTTATTGCAATGCTGATTTAAACATTGTCTTATTTTTTTAAGTTGCCTTGGAACTGATTAAGAAATCAGATTCACAGCCAAGTTCTGTGATGTTGCTTGATTTTATTCAACATATCATGAAATCTTCCCCACTTATGTTTGTAAATGTGGATGGAAATCAGGAGGAAACAGAATGCAGTTGCATTGGTGAGTTTGTTGAGAATGTTTATGTTGAAGCTTGGTATTTTCAGGATTTAATTTTGTGGACAGTGGGATCATCTAAAAGAACAGAAATGGGAAAAAGGTGGATATGTACATTCATCGTTATAAATTTATACATGAATATGATGATAGACTTTGAATATTGTGAATGGATTAGCACTTGTGATAATGGAAATTTATCAGGATGGATTTTGACAATTATTCATTATCATTGCATAGATATATTACAGTATAGTGTTAATGGAGTATTCTGTACATGTACTCAGTGCCTGAGGGTGATTTTTGACAGAGGAAAATGTCTGAAAATACCAGTGTAAAATGGGTGTATTCCAATTCCAATCTCCATGTTCTGCCCCCTCTTTTTCAATGGGACCTGCTGAGTAAGTGTCCCAGTGAAAACTGTTCACTGAGCCTGCATGCATTTATCTCAAGGAGTTTAGTTTTACTGATAAGTGATCTGCACTCAGGGAGGAGCTCTGTTGGAGATTTTAGTTTTTGCCTTAATAAGATTCTCTTTTATTGTCCTAGAATTTAGTAACTGGATCATAACAAGGCTTCTTCGTATTGCTGCAACTCCAAACTGCAACACATTGCACAAGAACATTTGTGATGTCATCTGCTCTTTACTTTTTCTGTTTAAAATGAAGAGTTGCTCCATTTTTGAAGCATTAACTAAAGACTTGCTACTGCTTTTTCAAGACTTAATCATCTTGCATGAAAGAGATGCACAGAAGCATCTCTGGGGAGATGGCCTGGTCTGGCCAGTGACTGTGAAGAGATTTTCAAGCAATATAAGTGACAAAGTGGGATATTTAAGATTGGCACCATTACAGCTGCTGGGTATGCCCAATATAGAATGTTTGGAAGTTGTATTAGTGTCTATTCTGACAGATATTGTTGCAGATCTGTTTTTTGTAAGACAAGATATTCTTCTCTGGGGGCTAGGCTGCTCCTTGCTGGAGTATGGCAGTCCAAAAGTTAAAACTTTGGCAATGAAGCTTGTGGTAAAGTTAATTCACTTAGGAGGACCTCCAGAACAGCTGGCCAGTGTTTTCTTCACAGTCTTTTTTGAAATTCTACAATCAGCACTTGAAATGGCTTCTGAGGAATCAGAGCTCTTTGGAGAACCACTCTTACTGTTGGTGAGGACATTGCTGCCTTTTGAAGCAGATTCCTACAAAAATATTGAACCTGTCTACTTGAATATGCTGCTAGAGAAGCTCTGCTCATTGTTCGAAGGGGATGTGTTTAGGTATCTTCAGTCTGAAAAGCTGAAAACTGCTTTTTGTCACATACTGCAGTATTTTCTGGAGTTTGTCCCATCTGGCTATGAATCTGCCTTACAAGTAAGAAAAGCCCGTATCAGTACCATATGTGGAATTTTTGTGAATCTGCTTGGAACTCAGGAAGAACAAGAGGTAGGTTAATCTTAAAAACTGTACTTATTGTGTAAATAGATCATATACAAAAGCCTACACCAAATAAGAAAATCTAGGAAATGCTATTTTTAGTTGCATATTTAGGTTGATACTCCTTTTTTCTTAACTGTTTCACATGTTTGTGCAAGTCAGAGTTCTTTAATCAGTTGGATGTAGCTGGACTGTTATGTTTTTCAGATGTATTAAACTGTTCATAAGCTATGCAGACACAACTGTCTGTCCATGATCATAATATAAAATAGGATTAAGGCCCAGAGTACACTCATAGGAGGGCAGCTTTGCAAGTAGTTTCCATTCATGTGAGATGCTCTTACTTTTCAACCATATGCTTTTAGTCATGTTTGTTAGGGACAGGTAGACAGAAAGTTTGAATTAAAATAGAATCAAAGAATGGTTTGGGTTGGAGGGGACCTTTAAAGGTCATCTAGTCCAACTCCCTGCAAAGAGCAGAGATAGCTTCAACTAGATCAGGGTTAAGAGCCCCACTCAACCTGACCTTGAGTGTTTCCAGGGAGGAGGCATCTACCACCTCTCTGGGCAGCTGTGCCAGTGTGTCATGACTTCCTTATGTTCAACCTAAATAAACTCTCTTCTGGTTAAAAACCATAACAAAGTGTTGATGATGACATGCTGATATGTTAATGTGCTGAATGTTCCCTCTACTCCATCCATTCATGTGTGTATCCTACCTGTTTGTTAAACTTTGTGTGTCTGATGGCTTTGGTAGCAAGGCATTATGGCAGAAACTGGGAAAGAGCTGTACAGGCTGCATCCTCTCTGGTAGCAACACAGGAACCTTCATTGCTCATTAGAGCTTTCATCTTGTGATTAAGTTTTTTGAATGGAAAGGTTTTAAAGAACTTTTTTACTGTAGTATTTTGCAATTTTATATTTTAAGTCAGAAGCAATAATGCCACATCTTTAAGTAAGGCAGAGCATACATCATGGTACCTCTATTGTTTGTCCATCCCAGTATCTGGTGAGTCCACTTTATACAGCGTTAAAAACACAAACAGAAGAAATCTTTCAGGAGCTTCATCAGAACCAGCTGGAGAGCTCTGATACTGATGGGGGGAACAGCAACAGTGATGAAGTTCCAGAGAAAAGACGACGACTAAGCCTACCCACAAAGTATGCCAAGAAATCACCTGCACCTTTAATGTATGACATTTACTCAATAACTACCTTTATAGTAATTTGGTTATTGAATAATAAATGACAACCTCTTGAGGCAGTTTCTCTCTACCAGCCAGTTTGAAAGATCTTCTGGGGAAAAAAATCTAAATTATATTTTGAGGGATCAAAATCTACTGGTGATTTTTAAGCCAAACTTTATTAAAGAAACTCTGTTTTTAATGTGTTCAATGAAAATTGTTTTCATTTTTGTGCACAGAAAAGAAAAGCTGAGAACACCCATAGTGTGACAGAGTTGTGTGTAGCTGTGCTGTTACACTGGATGTACTTAAAGCAGGTCTAGTTAAGTCAGGTTGTGCTCAGATGAACAAAACGAGTTCTCTCAGCCTCTGCTTGTGCTGTGCTCCCTCATTATCTTGGACTTGTACCAGCAGTTGATCTCTTTCTTGTCTTTGGGCACTCAAAATTGGCTCAGGCATGCTGCACTCCAGCTGTGGGCTCGTGATCAGCCTTCACTCTTGAGTACAGCCCAGGATGTCGTTGACCTTCTTGGAATCAAGGTCACACTGCTCTAATATTCAAGAGGTCATTTTTCCAAAGCTGCTCGTTAGTCAGCTCTCAGTCTATTCTGTTACATCAGGGCTTTTTTGCTAGTTGCTAGACTTGTCATACAGACCTTCATGAAGTTGTCAGCCTAGTTTTCTAGACAATTGAAGTCTTCTGAAAAAGCAGGTTACTTTTGTCCACAGAGCTCCCTGTCTCACCATACAAAGGAATCGAGGGCACAATTTGCCCATGGTAAATACATGCTCACTGTTTCCTGTCACCTTGTCCCTCATGTAGGTAGAAATGAGTTCAAGGAAGGCTTTTTCCGTAATCTTCCCAGGGACTGAGGTTAGGCTGGCAGGCCTGTAGTTCCTTGGATCCTCATTTTTTGCCTTTCTCAAAGATGGGTGTAATGTTTGCCTTTTTATGGTTACCAAGACCTTCCAAGGATTGTAGAGTTACACATTTATAGCCTTTCAGATAAGTCTGATATGAGTGATGCTTAAATTCAGAGTTGGGATCTTTTCCTTTCAAAGAACACGTTTAAGATAAAGCTCCATTTGGTATTTTCCTAATACTCTTTCAAGTATGGATTAGCTCTGTTTTTGCTACAATTATCTTTTCTGAAATAAAGTATGTGTTGGGAAATAATTAATATGGTCAAATTACAGACTTAGCCCTGTAAACATGAAACTGAGGAGTGCTCTGTGGAATGCCATCACTAAGAAAGCTGCATCCTTAGTATCTATCCTTGAGGAAGAAGTTCTACCAGGGGATGTTCTTCAGACTGTCGAAGGGATTGCTGCATTTCTGCGATTGGCTGCTCTGTGCATAGTTCATTGTTCTCCCCCAACAAATTCCACAAGGTAAAGGTACCGAGGGGAAACCGTGAGACCAATGGGTTTCTTGGAACTTTCGTTATGATTTGTGTAGATTAATGCTTGTCTGTGCGGCAGGATGAATATTAGATGACTCCTGTGTGTTTTGAAGAAGTACATATTCATGGTAACTTGGCTTATGAGCTGTTGGTATTAAACATTATTTGTTGCATTGATGCCATTTCTATTTTAACAGTAAAGAGCATGAAGTGTCTCATCCGTGTAACTCTGATACATGTAAGAATACTCCAAGCTCCTCAGATTCAATGGTGAATATACAGTTCAAGTGGATTTCCTCTGATTTTATCACAAGAGTAGTGAAAGTCTGCAGAAACCTGTTAGAGGCTGCTACGCAGATTGTTAATGTACAACAAGTGATTGACAGAATAGTGAAAATTTTTGATGCCTTGCTGTATGCACAAGGTAAGAAATCCTTTAAACTAACATGTCTTGTATTTTGTAAATTAGGAATGCATCTGACTGTATTAAGTCTGTTTTGGTAGAGGTACTGAAATTATGAATCTTGTGCTAGTATTCCAACTTACTTTAAAAAAAAGGTTAAATTAAAAACAATATTATTTTCTATTTAGAGATCTTCATTTGCGTTCCATTTTGAACGTGATCTAATTTTTGTCTGTACTTCTATTTATTTTTATCTGATCAAGAGAATACATGAGGATATAGAAAATACATAAAAAAGGAACAAACTTCTGGCACTTTTCTTTTAAAGACACACAGAGGCATCATACTTTACTATCTTTGTTCCACTCAACAAAGCTTGTGACCAATTTCAGCAAATATGGCATGCAGGAAGTATACCAAAAATATTGAGTACTTCCATGGGTTTTTAAAAGTAACTAGTAGGATGGAGGACAGACTCAGTTACTAAGACTAAAATGTTAATATGAATTCAGTTTACCAGACATTCCAAAGTCCACGTGAGAGTCTTCGCATAAATCCAGAGATACCAAAGTTATATTCATTCTGCTGTTCATGTGTTACATTGTGTCATCTGTTTCATGAGATTTTTAGGTCATTCTGATTTAGCACTACATGATTTATTATTATATGTGTAAAAAGTAGCATATCAACATGTGGGAGTAATGATACTAGTCTTTGTTGATAGAAAACATAACATTTTGTAGCAAATTAAGAACATAAAATGTTTTATAAACTACAGAGCTGAAAAAGTATTTTTTTGTTATTGTTCTGTTGGTTTTTTCTCTAGTGAAAGTTCCACTGAGCGATCAGATTCTTGAGGACTTATGTGAAATGCTGTCTCTGCGCTGGATATACAGCCATCCTGATGATTCTTCTTTTAAGCCATCTATTTTGGGGTTTGGTCCTCTAGTTTTGAGTGAAAAAACTGCACAGAGTTTCTGTAAGTATGTTAAAATATATAAAGCCTAGTTCCACTTTGGAATGGTTGTTCTAAAGCAAAATTCTTTTATTTGCCTTCTTATGATTGATGGTATTAAAAGTTTAAATCTAGTAATTACTTGCTTTGTTTTTTTCTCTTTAGCACCCCAAACTCAGTCACACTGTGTGTGCCTTCTATCTCTCTTCCCAAGAAACATTCATCTGGATTGGAGAAAATCCATTTATCACTGGGCACTACAAAGTCCCCATGAAGTAATTAGGGCTACATGTGTTAAAGGATTCTCTCTTCTGCTTCATCCACCAAGTGTGCAGTCCTGCAGCACGATTCCCAAAGCTCTTTTGTATGTATTAATTCAGCTTTTCTGTCTTTGTGCAAGAAGAAAAACGGGCAAATAATAAACGTAGTATAAGCAAAAAAAAAATGTTAATTTCGTTCAATATTTGCTGGATCTTCATTTCAGAAATCATAAGATATCAACAGGATAGGTGCACATGGTGATGTCTGTACGACAGAATAATGTTCTCTTACCATGTCAGTATACAAGTTCCTTTACTAGCTAAAGACCCCAATTTAAATTAAGGACAGGAAAGGAAATATCTTTTTCAGTGAATATTATGTCATATTTGTCCATATGTCTCTTTAAATCTTTGACATTTCTCTGCCTTTTGTATATCTGTTTTGGTCTCATCTGTCCTTTTGTGTTAGTCTTCAGTTTCTTCTTTACAGCATGCCAGATTCACCCCGGCCAGTGCTACTTCAAACATTTAACAGAGCATGAGGGTGTTCTGAAAAGGTCAAAGATAATTTAGTGAGACAGATCCTTCAGTTGTCCTGACAGTACTGTCACTACAGTTAGAGAACTCAGACAGTGTACAAACACAAATTTCTAGGTAAATGGTCTATTAAAATGATTTCATGTTTGTTTCCATTTCAGAAGTCAAATCAAAGATGAGTCTGAGCTAGTCAAGAAGGCTTGTGCTGCTATAGTTGGGAAGTTATCTTGCTGTCTTTCTGGTCCATTCCACGTCAGACCTTCCTTAGCAGACTCTGCTATTAAGGACGTTACTCATGGTATTTTGTGCAGCAGCCTTACTGTGACTTCTGATAGTGGAAAAACCTCTTCTGTGCAAGCCCATGTTTTCAAGCCATTTCTTGTTCTTCTTGAAAGCAAAGCACCCAGTTCAGTAAAGCTAGGTAGGTGGATTTGCCTTTAGTAACATTTTACACTTCCATCTGACATACTAAGTCACTATTTCTGTACCTTTCTCCATTCCTTTTATTCTGTATTAGGTTTTTAATAGCTGTATTGGTGTTTGCAATGTTGTCTTTCAGTTGATATCACTGCTGATATTTAATGTTGTCACTGATACTCTTTCTGTACTACCTTGGCTTAAATTTGGTCTATGGCTATATCTAAAACAGTAATACTTGATTAAACCTGAATTTTAAATAGCTTTTTTGGTTTTACAATATTTATTCTTTAGAGTAAAAAAGTATAGTGTGCTTTATGGCTTGTTTGCATCACTCTTTTGTGCACTTCAGTAGATTTTGAAAAAGTATTAAAATATGTTTTTCTTTCCTCCTCCAATCATGCCACCCAGCATTTATAGAAAACATACCTCATCTTTGCAAACATCTGGATTTTAATACTGATGAATCCAGTGTGAAGACTCTTGTTGGGTCTTTATTAAATCTGATGGAAGATCCAGACAAAGATGTAAGAGTGGCTTTCAGTGACTGCATAAAGCACATCCTAGAATCCTTAGACTCTGAAGAAGGATTCATAAAAGAGGTGAATTAATGTTTATTTTTGGGTTTTATTCGTAACTTACTATGGTTTCTATTCCACTAATGTCAAACACTAAAATTAATTTTTCTTTGTTTTCCTATGTACCAGCTGTTTGTTTCAAGGATGAAAGAAGCCTACACAAATGCCAAAATATCAAGAAATAATGAGCTTAAAGATACCTTGATTCTCACAACAGGAGATATTGGAAGGTATATTTGATAGTATCTTGAAAATTGCCAAGTTGTGTCCGTTTGTGATACAAAGTAACCTTTTGTTCAAGTGTAAGATTAAATTCTTTATTTTGAAGTCAGCCTTTGCCCAGAGTCCATTGCAACTGTACAGAGCTGTTGATTCCTATGGTACATTCCTCATTTTCTTCTGTCTGTCACAGGAAGTACAGATAAGCCATGCAAATACAACCACGACTCATTTCACATGATGGCAATTGCATGTTCTTAAGTCATTTTATTAATGCAACGATTCAGTTTTCCTTTTTAATTCTTTTTCTTCTGCTTACTTTGTAAGGGCATCAAAAGGAGATTTGGTACCGTTTGCCCTCTTGCATTTGTTGCACTGCTTGTTGTCCAAGTCAGCTTCAGTGGCCGGAGCAGCGTACACAGAAATTCGGGCCCTGGCAGCAGCCAAGGCCATAAAACTGCAGGCTTTTTTCAGTCAGTACAAGAAGCCAATCTGTCAGGTAAAAAGAGTTGCTGGTTTAGAAAGTGCATGTATCTGGGTTCTTTGTGTAAATTCTGAAAATGGTGTTAAAGGTAAAAATTGCAGTATTGCTCAAGGTGAAATCTCATAGGACAAGAAAGAAATTATTTTAAGGAGAAAAGCCCCTACAGACATTCAGGAAGGAACGGGAAGTCTTTGGCTTTGTCCGGATCACCCATCAATAGTGTTGCTTCTGTTTTATTCCCTAGATGCTGGAATTTATTCCCTAGATGCTGTCATTCTGAAAGAGAGTTTCTTGCATTTTGTAGTACTATTGCTGCAAGATACTATGGTCTAAAACCGGAATTGAAGTCAGCATTACACAGTTGTGATTCTGCCATGATTGACTTAGATTTTTCTTATACCCATTACCTAAAGACAAAAGTTCTGTTTAAAAGAAAATTGTCAAAAGCAGACTTTTCTAATTTTGAATATTTTTTTAATAATGCAATATTTGAATCCAGGATTGCAAAATTGAATGTATTTATTAAGTGGATGATGATCCAGTTATGTTGCAAAGTAATAATCGTAGATCTATGTGCAATAAATGAGAGAGAAAAACGGGTGCATAGGAAGACAAAACTCTTGTATTTAATTTTAGGGAGTGAACAAGGGGAAAATAATACTAAATACCTATTCCTTCCTTCTTAGTTTCTAGTGGAATCTCTGCACTCCAGCCAGATGGTGGTGTTGAGTGCTCCATGCCAAGGCAATGAGCTGCAGAAAGAAACAGCTGCTCACCAGAGAGAAATGGCTCTGGACATGTTATCTGAGATTGCCAGTGTTTTTGATTTTCCAGATCTAAATCGCTTTCTCTCAGTAAGTTGGTCAGTCCTTTTGATACTTTGTGTGTGTGCTTGTGCATTTCAGTTTTAATCCACACTTTCTCTGTGAGTGTCAGAGACCTGATTTGTTTTCCTCTAATTACTGTTGCTTGTTATAATATAGACTACTTTGGGATTGCTGCTACTGAGAGCTGAAATGCACAGGAACACTTTTATCAAGGAGGTTGAGGGATGGCTACAGTGCCAATTCAAGCATGGCAGATAATAAGCTAAAGTCTAGAATACTCATTAAGTGTATCTGTATTAATGATTTAGTGCACTTGGAGGGATCCTTTGTAAGGTGTGATTTTTGCATGGTGTCAGGTTTCTTATTTCAAAAGGAGAAAGCTGCAGTTCTGTGGATGCAGCTCTTTTTGATCTGGTTAGATATCTGGTTTACTGGAAGCCTAAATAGCTTCATAATCATACTTGTATTTTCTTGTTGGTAGATGGGAAATGCACAACTTAAGTAAGCAGTGTTCTAGCTGAACCATAGGTTGGGCAAGTGTTGTGTGTGTGGGCATGTTGGTTTTTTTTAAATTTCCTTTTGTGGAGAACCTGGATGAACACAAAAAATGCTAGCTCACTTTTTGTTTACATGTTTCTTAGTATTGCTTAGATGAAACAGCAATTACTAAAGTAATTAGTTCTGTCTGCATTTTTACTAGGTATTTTCATCTTATTATAGCTCTTCCCTATTCAAACCTATGGTCATACTTACGACCAGAGACGTGTGTTGTGGTACTGACACAAATGGAACTAACCCTAACAGTGGGGTTTTGGAGGATTTGTTTGTTTGTTCCATTAACTGCTGTTCTTCATTTACCAGCGGACCCTGCAAGTTTTGCTTCCTGACCTTGCGGCCAAGGCCAGTCCTGCAGCCTCCACACTTATCAGAACCATAGCAAAGCAATTGAATGTGAGCCGAAGAGAGATTTTAATCAATAACTTCAAATACATCTTCTCTCATTTGGTCTGCTCCTGCACCAAGGATGAGCTTGAGCGGGCGCTGCATTACCTCAAGGTAAATTGGCATTTGCTCTGTTAAACTGCAGATTAGGAGCAACAACTGATGCATAGTGAGCTTTCTGCTCTAAGTTAAGGTATAGCAAAGCATAAGTTGGGATACTGTATATGCAGAAGTTTTGTTCTTGTTATTTATAACCAGTTCTTTTGGCTCTGAGGAATGTTTCCAAGATATTTTATGAATTTAGCAAATTCTAAAATCTTGTTTTGTCTAATATTGAGCTGATTGGAGGCTTTTCTTTGATTTCTATAGTAAATCAACTAGAGCCCAATGCCTCTTGTCTTTGTGTGCTAATTTCATTGTGATTAAATGAAGGTTTGGTTTCTGTTTGTGTTTGGTTGTAGAATGAGACTGAGATAGAGCTGGGCAGCTTGCTGAGGCAGGACTACCAGGGCCTGCATAATGAATTACTGCTGCGAATCGGGGAGCACTATCAGCAAGTCTTCAATGGTTTGTCCATATTGGCTTCATTTGCCTCTAATGATGATCCCTATCAGGGACCTAGAGAAATAACCTCACCAGAACAAATGGTAAGGACATCAAAATATTCATGTTCAGTTTTTTCAATAATTTTTTTTCCATTGTGAGACTGAAGACAATTTCCAATTCTCTGAATATCACTTATTTCAGGCAAAAAGTGAAGGAAAGGCTGGCATTTCACATTAAGTGTTCCTGTAATAGGGAGATCCATACCAAGTATGCATAAAACTAAATCACAACAAATAGTGCCCAGACAAACCAGCAACACACACACAAATCCTAAGATCCTACAAAACCAGCAAAACTCACAGCCAAATAGGGTTGTCTGTCATTAACACTGGTATTTCTTATGTAGCAGTGTATTTGGGGCTCTTCTCATTTGTATTTCAGAATTAGCATTTCATACCTGCGCTTTAATTTCTTAGGCTTAGGAATGTGTAATTGTAAGATTATTTGGGTTTTTAACTTCTTTTTTTCCCTCTATACAGGCTGATTATCTGCAACCTAAATTGCTTGGTATCTTGGCTTTTTTTAACATGCAGTTACTGAGTTCCAGTGTTGGCATTGAGGATAAAAAAATGGTGTGTAAACTTAATTTTGAATATTAAAACAAAAATAAGCAAGGAGTATTTTAATATTCCAGACTTACTTGTGCAACTGTTACAGAAGTCTCAAAGATACTAAGGTTCCAAAATGATTTTTTAAAGTTTATGGTCTCACTGTGGGTAGGACTTCTGTGTAAGCTCAGAAGTTTTTGATTTGTTTCTTGAATGGTCAGATAGTGTGTTACATGTTTTAGTCAGACATGGTGTATGTAACAAGTCAGTGAACCAGTAATTATAAGGGAGGAATCCGAGCATATGATTTTTAGTGTGTGAAACAAACAACAGTGGGAAGATGAGGGAATATAGGAGAAAACTGGAATTACTGGATGGGGTTATGTAAGGACACCAAAGGCTAAAGAAAAGAAGATGCAAATCCAAGAGAAACTGGACTTCATTAGTTTTGGTTCTCACAGAACAGCTCCTTTAAGCTATGCAGTAGAGAGCATTTAGAGAAATTAGAGCTCACAGCTTGAGACAAAGTCTGTAAATTCTGCTGAGGAAGTGCTTCTAACCACGAGATCTGCCTTTTAGCCACCTCTCAGAGGTTGTGTAGATGATTTCTGTAGCAAGTTTTCAGTGATAGAATGTATATTGTCTTTACATTGATAGACTGTGTTTTCTCTGGTGGTTTTTTGCTTCTCAAATATTCATGTTAAAATGTTCTCATTTTCATAGCTCCATTTCTTCATGTTTTCTGAATTTCTTATTTTGTATAGCATTTCTTTTGCTGCACCTGCTATTGTTTCTATCTTCTCTTCTGTTTTTGCTCTTGATGAGTTTTCCCTTGCATGACCTTTTCTCAAGCTTAGGTTTATTCCTGCGTTACTGCTCTGTCATGCTGGACATTTTACTACATTGTTTGGTGTAGTGTTACTGTGACTGAAATACCTCCTGCATCTCAGTATTTCTCCTTTCTTTCATTGAGAGCTGAGCTATTACCTGTTCCTGATGCTTGCCAGTCACTTCTGTGAGAAGTTGTATGTCAGTTCTGTTGGGGTTTTCTTGGTTTGGCTTTTCTTTTAAATTCAAGTTTGTTTATTTTCTCTCCATTTCCTAAGCCTTCTCTTTTCAGCTTGGGATATATAATTAATGTCTTATAATAGACATCTATTGTCATTAACTCCTTTGGTGTCCACAGTTCTTCCCTTATCAATCTGTCAACAGCATAAATAATGTGGGGTTTTGTTACAATCCTGTCATTGGAGATTCACTTTCATTCTCTTCTTTCTAAACCTGAATTCTTTATTAAAACATTAAACTAATTTTGATGTCTTAGAGTATGATTTAAACTAATTTTGATGTCTTAGAGTATGATTTCTTAAGCAAGGGTAGCCTGATTTTAATAGAAAATATGGCTTCTGCATGTTTGACTGAGTATCTAATACACTAAAATGACTTTTCTCTATGTCTAGGCTTTAAATAGTCTGAGGTCTTTAATGAAGCTCATGGGTCCCAAGCACGTCAGTTCGGTCAGAGTGAAGATGATGACCACGCTGAGAACAGCTCTGAGATACAAGGATGACTTCCCAGAACTGTGTTGCAGGTGAACCTATGGTGTACCCCAACAGTGACATCTCTGCTATTTCTGTCCTTTAATACACTGTTTTGTTTTGTTCTGGACAATAATCTAAACCACATGCTGAAATAGCTTAAAATGCTTCTCATGACTCACCTAAAAGATTTTCTGCAGAGAAGAATCATTGATTAAGTTGTCTTTTCTTGTTTAGAGCCTGGGATTGTTTTGTTCGAAGTCTGGACCATTCCTACCTTGGCTCCTTGCTCAGCCATGTGATAGTGGTGTTATTGCCCCTCATACATATCCAACCCAAGGAAACCACTGCCATATTCCACTTCCTCATAGTGGAGAACAGGTACTGCAAAAATATGTTCAGTTACATGGATTGAGTCCTGTAATAGAAATGGGGATAACCCTAAATGCAAGTCATGCAGCATGGAGATGAGAAAACTTGTTTTTCTGCTTCATAGTTGTTCTCTAAAATCCCCCCTTCTCTAAATTGTTGGGATCTTGAAATGTGGCAAGTGATAGCCTTGTCTGAAAAGGTGTTTTTATATTGTCCTTATAAAAATATGCAATGCCATGGCTAAGTTACAACCCATTCAGACACTTAACCCTGCCAGGTTTCCTTGAGTGTGTTTTTTCTGCTGGTATGGAAAATTATTTCCCTCTACAGAGTAATAATGATTGCTAACATTTGCTCTAGGCTAGAGAGAATTGTACAGAGTTGGAAATAGATAAGAAATGAGCTTTTTGTTTTCTTCAATAATTGGTATAATTATGAAGGGATATAATTATGCAGTGCACAAATTATTGTGTTGAGTAAAATGCGATACATTCCCTTCAAATGGTCGCACCGACTGAAAATAAAAGCAAAGTTTAATACAAAATGCTGGCATTCTCAAGACTTAACATTTTTGAAGATAAGATTGAGTCTTAATTCTTTTTCATCTTATATTTTGTAGCTTAAAAGTATGTTGGGATTTTTAGGAATGTTGGTACTTAATATCTTAATTGCTTTTGTTGAGTTTTCATTTTTCTTGCATTGTATCATACCAACAATTTTCACAATAAAAGGTGAAAATGGGGATAACAAGGCTCTTGTAGAAGATCTTAGCAATATTGAAAGAGATTTCTTCATTGCTTTCTTTTGATGGGTTTTTAAGGTTTTTCTGATTCAACTAATGTTTGCCATGTCCTTTGCAATATTTTTGGTAACTATTAGGGATGCAGTACGAGACTTTCTGCATGAAATATATTTTCTGCCTGACCTTCCTGAGCTGAAAGAAGTTCGGGTTGTCCTTCAGGAATACAGAAAGGTACAGCTTCTTTTATTTATTTGGTTGGCTTTAATGCATCGAATGAATTCATGAATTCATTTCTCATGGCATGAGAAAACATGTAAAATTTATTAAGTGGAAATAGTATTTATCTGCCTCCACCACAAAACAAGGTTTTGTGTATTGCAGGCAGTTTGAAGCAGGTCCTGATTCTTGTTTAGGAATGAATTACAAAAGTAATCAACATTCTTGTTTCTGTAGCATCTCCTTCATCCTGGCTTTTCATCTCTTTTGTGAGAGATTATAAGATTAGAAGTTAGCAGTTTTAGCTATGGCAATAATTATGTTACAGGAGAAGCTCCTTTCCATTTGATCCCTTTTCCATATTCTCTTTACAGGGAGCAAAGGCTGCTTCTTTTTAGGAGTAGTCCATGGTCCATTTCTTTTGCTTGCCCTCAGAATGATTAGGTAATAGATGGGAAGTAGCAATTATTTTGTGGGAATGAGGCAACAAAAAAAGTAGAAATTAATTTGCTTTTAGATAGGCTTAAAGCAAAGCGTTTTCTTCTGATTTTATGATTTTTATTTACACCATCATTATATTTGCCCAAAAGCGAAATATAGCACCTTTTTGAGGAAAACATTTTAAAAATTAAATAGGAAGACAATGGTATATGGATATAGGTGAGAATGTAGACAAAAAGAATGTGTTTCCATGTGTTCTTACTTGTGTTCTTTGAGATGCTGTTCAGTCATATTCCTGCTATACTTAGCTTGAATTCTTACGTCACGTGTTGTTCAGGAATCCTCCAAAAGCACGGACTTGCAGACAGCCCTGCAGCTGTCTATGAGAGCTATTCAGCATGAGAACGTGGATGTTCGGATTCATGCCCTTACCAGCCTGAGAGAAACACTGTATAGAAACCAGGTACAGAAAACCTCCTGCAGCAGAACTAAAAACAAATCAGTGTCTGGACCAATAGTCTAAAACTCCTTATTGTTAGGGGGTGTTCACTTGAACTGGGTTATTCTCCTGAGTTTAGTAAGCTGTTTCTTCATGTAATGGGGAAAATGGACTCTTTTTCATGACACCATGCAGGTGGACTTTCAAATCCTTCAAATCTTTGTGATGCTGATTCAGCAAGGCTAGTGTACTTTTTTTTTCTTTTTTTTCAACTCTGAGGATAGATGTATCTAAGAAGTCCATTTCAGCAATCTGTTATGTGGGCTAATTCTCTGTTTAGATATGTATGGCTTTTGCATCAGGAGCCTAATACATAAAAGCAAGCAACCACATGTGTGTGTGTGTGTAATGTCTGAAAGAATTAAGATGTGTTTGACCATGTCACATCTTCATTTTTTTAATCTTCCTTCTTTGTCTTCCACCCTCAAAAATTTGAATCCATTGATCATATTGAAATAAATTTTATAGTCATGTACAGATTGAAGATACTGCTTTACAAATCTGTGTGGTTATTAGCCCAGAGGGTGTATGTGACCCATTAGAAAAAGTAATAAATCTGTACCCTTAGTAGCTATAGGATTATGAGACACTCTTTAGCCAGAAATTAAAAAAAAAAATCTAGCTAAAATAACAAACAATCATTGTGCATACTCCTGACCAACCAGTAATTTTTGCAGCTCAGGTCAGCAAAATCCTGCCATGTCTTGCTTAGTTAGAAGTCTAGCAAAATAATTGAGGCAAATCAAACTTAATTAGTTCCACAGCTTGTGGAACTATTTGCTCTGTTATGTTGGCTGTGATTTCAATTTTCATTAAGCATAAAAATGGCAAACATCTTGATTTTTTTCTGTATTTGGACTAAATGTGAAACTAAGAAATAAAAGCTGGGCCAAAACAAAGAAGAAAGGACATCCAATTAAAATGATGGGCACTGATTAAAGGACTTGAAACCCTGGGCTTTGTAGGACTTGAAGTGAAGAAATGGCCAAGAAATTGCTAATATTAAGAATACAAATGGCAGCAAACCCAGAAGGTATCACAACCAGGTGCATGAAAGAAATTGGGAGGAAGTATTGGAACACATAAGAAAAGGGATCAATAAGTGAAAAAGATAATGCAGAAAAAGAGAGAGGTAAGACAAAGAAAGAAAATGAAGTTAGTAGAGAGGTGTATGATAATGAAATACAGTATTGGCCATGGTGGCATTATTAACTAAGGCCCAAATCCCTCATTCATTTCTTTAGGGTAAGAAGAGTTTCTTCTCTTTCCTGGGGTAAGAAGCAGATTACTGCAATTGGACAATAGTTACAATAGGGCAGTATTTTAATCACTAACCTAAAGTCATGGCTAAATTAAATTGAAAGTGAGTTACAGATTGAAAATTTGTGAGATTATTTACCATAAACGTGGTTGTAGAATAACTTGTCTTTATTATCCAACTTCCTAGGAAAAGTTGATCAAGTATGTAACAGACAGTGAGACTGTGGAGCCAGTCATCTCCCAGCTGGTGACTGTGCTTCTCATCGGCTGCCAGGATGCAAATTCTCAAGCTCGACTGCTCTGTGGAGAGTGTTTAGGTGAACTGGGAGCCATAGACCCTGGCAGGCTCGACTTTTCAACAAGTGAAACTCAAGGAAAACGTTTTACATTTGTGGTAAGAATAGTTGCAGTAGTGTTTTGTTTAGCATTAGGGGTCTTTTAAAAGTCCTTGGGAGTAGGAAACCTCGTTATCTCTAGACCCTTTGAAAATCTGTACTTCTGTCTCACCTAAAACAGTTTAGAGTCAATCTTCCAAGTGATTAAAGATATAGCTATTACTCTGTTTTAATAAAACTGCCATTCTGTTTGTGATTGAGGCTGGAGTGGAAGATCCAAATTTTGCCTATGGATTACTGATGGAACTGACCAGAGCATTCCTTGCTTATGCTGATAATGTTCGTGCTCAGGATTCTGCAGCATATGCGATTCAGGTAAGACGCGTGGTTAGATCCTACTTTTATTCCACAAATTATTTTCTGTAACACTGAACTTAAAATTATGCAATATAAATGCTCATTTGGAAGTACATGTTTTAAGTATTTGAAACTTCATCCTTTACAGCTTTAAATCAGAAGGTATACTTAAAACTCCTGAGAGTTGTCAAATAAAGATAAATTCATTTGCTTTTGTGTCACAATATTTCAGGGGATATCTGAGGCTTTAGAGGTAACTAGCAGTCCATACTGCTAGTTCAGGTTAGATCAGGTTCCACAGGCAGAAATGAAAAGCAGTCAGTATCCCTAAAATGGTTTCTTCTTACACTTTTAAGAGGCAACTGAAAGGGAGCATACCCTTATTTTCAGGCTCTAGTCTTTTGTGCCGGTTTAATTTAGTGAATGAGGGGTTTTGGTTTCTTTTTTGTTGTTGATGTTTAGTGTCTTTGTGAAAACTTCAGGACGGTTATTTAGTCCAGGAGAAAATAGGTGGCACTACATAGTCAGCAGGATAAGAATTTTATTAGCATGTGCACAAGGTTGTGCACTTCCCGCACAAGGAGGCTTCAGACTAAATTCTAGTCCTGGTTTATTGGCAAATGTGAAGAATATGAGATAATGTGGTTCAGACACCAACTGGAGAATCTGGGGACTCAGTAACTAAAATCAAAACTGCCTAGTAATAGGGGATTAGCAATGTTAGATGTCAGTTTTGCAGTTATAATTTCTGAATTAAGCATTCCATAACTTCTCTCTCATTATTTATCAGAGAATCATTCAGGTTGGAAAAGACCTCTAAGATCATATACCTGGGGTTTTGTCCTGTGGCCATGAAAATTCTCAGTGCTAACTTGGTCATGTAAACCATGCCTTTCCAGGAGTTGCTGTCCATCTATGACTGTAGAGAGACAACCACTGACTGCCCTGGCTCCAGGCTTTGGAGGAGGTTTCCTGAGCACGTGCAGGAGATCTTGGAACCTCACTTAAACACACGGTATATGACAACTTAAGCAATGTCTTTTCATAACAAATCTAAATGTGTTTTTCTCCAGGCTGTTATTAACTTCATATGGTTTTGTAACTGTCGCTCTTCTGGGAAGAGTGATACGGTATATATAAAAAATTGAAATAAAGTCTTTCTACAAAAAGCTGAATTTGCACTTTCTTGAATGTAATTCTCTATAAATCAAATAAGTAAAACTCAGAGCTCATATTTTTCTCAGGTCTGCTTGTTTGTCCTTAGAGCATTGGCTTATATGATGTTTTGAAGCTCTTGTTTGTTTTCTTTCCCCTGTACACAAATCTATTAATATCCTATTACTGGTACCTTTTATAGAAGTAGGAGGATTTAATTTAGTTTTAATTTTGCTTTTTCTTCACATTATTTTTATGTTTTATTCAACAAAATGAAACTTCAAATTATGTTCGTGCCTTAACTTGAAATAATCAATGTTTCCTTTCTATTTCCTCATGAAGACAATCATGCTCAGCTATGATAAGCTTTTCCTTTTTAGAAAACAGACTTTTTGGCCTTTCTTGGCTTTCATGTATGTTCTGGGTTTTTCCTGTCAAGAATGTGGTACTCAAATATTTCTCGAACTGCATTTCTTAAAATTGATACGAATAGCACTTTAAAATATACTTACAACAACCTAACATGTTATAAGAATTTTTATTTCATATTTCATTTTAAGAAGCTCTAGAATACAAGATGTTGACTACTGAAAGTGGGTTTTTTATTCTATTTTTAAAGATTCAGAAGCTGGAACTTAATATTGTTCTAGTGAGAGAATTTCATAGCTAACAATGTGCTATTGTTAATAATATTAAATAAAAAGTTAGTTTTATTAAATGGATATTTTAAAATTACAGGTACAAGAGTTATCAGAAGGCTGTAAATTGGTCTAAGGTGAAGAAGCCAATTTACTTAAGCAAATTGGGTGATAATTTTGCAGAATGGTCAGCAACTTGGGCAGGTTACCTTATAACAAAGGTAAGAGAATAATTCTGCTTTCCATAATGCTCTGTGCAGCACAGTTCTTGAACCACATTTTGGTTTCTGCAGATCAGAAGTGGATGGGAGAATATGTCTGTTGGCTACAGACTTTTAAAGCGCTTCCCTGCTTCTTCAGCAGGGTACTGCAACCCTCCCTTTCCCAGCCTTTCTTGGTTCTTGACAAGGCTTCACAGGCAGTGACAAAACTGAAAGTCAAGGGAACTTGCCTTTGTCCAGAGGCTCTTGTAAAACTGAAGGCACTGACAAATGCTTGGGAAAAGTATCTGAAATGCTTCTGGATTTACCTTCTCAATTTTGGAAAGATTTCCCTGTGGCTCTACAGTCCCAGTACATAAAAAGTACTTCTCTCCTCTTTTTCTTTCCCTTTTCAATATCTAAGCGACCCACTGAAAATTTCACTTCCAAATCAACAGCCAGTGTAAGAAGTGAATTGAATTACAATAGCTCAGTGAGTACATTGTCTTCTTTCAGACAGAGAAGAATTGAATGTCTTCATAATTTCCTACTTTCTGCAGGCTTTTAAGGGCAGAAGGCAATCTGAGTGTAGTGGTAGACTCTGAGCATTAAGGTTTTTTCTATAGACAGTGCAAGTTCACAGTGGTGTGAAACACATGGAAAAGTGGAAATGTAAGCAATGCTTACCTGTCCTTTTGTGCTATCAGCAGTTGCTACATGAAATGGCAGCTGCCATCTGGCATCACTGTCCCAGGTTTAAGTCTGATGAACTTTCTGTAGGAGACAAGTATCTTAAAATTATTTGATGGACTAGAATTTCTGTTTGTCAACAAAAGGAAATCTATTAATTATTCATATATTTGTACTTTGGTAATGATGCTTCTCCTGGAAATACTGTTTTTCTATAGGTACGGCATGATCTTGCCAGGAAAGTATTTGATTGCTGCAGTATTATGATGAAAAATGACTATAAAGTGACAATTTATCTGCTTCCACACATCCTTGTCTATGTTTTGTTGGGATGTAGTCAAGAGGATCAACAAGAGGTGAGATGTGTAAGATGGTAGTGTTTTTCATAGGAAGGATAAGGAGGTGTTCTTCCTAAGACCTGCTCAGCTCTGCAGAATTACTGTAGGCCTACATGAATAAATTGTTTAGGTGTTAAACTCCTTTTTGTGTTTTAATAATTAAATTTTCTGGACAGGGTTTTGAATATACTCATATGAGTTCATGTTGGAACTGCTTTTCTGTGGATTTCCATCTATTTTCTCAGTTGGACCTGGGATGAGAGATTATGTAGCTAAATATGACTCCAGTGACATCAACAGCTGGAGTGGTACAAAGAGGAAATGTGCAACAAAAACAGCCAGTAAATTGAACTTGTATAATTCCAAGGTTTTAGACCCATAATTTTTTTCTCTCCTTTGCATACAATTACAGTTTAAGTGGATAAACTATTTAGCTACCAGAGTCATGTGGAGCAGGATTCATAGATGTGTTGTACCAAAGCAGGGTGGGGAGAGAAGAGTGATCCTGCTTTCCTTCAGTTTGCTTGAGCTGTCAGTGCGTGTGGCCAGGTGCTGCTGTGGGCAGCACATGTGTGTACAGAGAGATGCAAGTTTGCAGGAACTCTTCTGTACGCATGTACTGGGTGAAACAAAGGAATTAGAAGACACTGAAAAATAGAACTTACATTCCATTAATTTGAAATTTCACAGCTAAAATATCTGTGTTTAAACATTGTGGGTGTGTAGAGGCGTGTGATGATTTTTCTCTTGTGAATGAGTACATCCACAATAAGCATCTGTTATGTACGTTAACTCATATTCTGTGGTCTAAAACAAACAGGTGTTTTGTCATGGCATTTACTTAAATACAAGGAAAAAAAGTAGATCTGTGATCTAGTAACCAATAGGTAACTTCGCTCTTATGAAACCTGGAAGTGTTGTATTTGTAGAAGAGGTGCAGAAGAGGTTTGCCATTTCTTCCTGTAGAGATTGTGGGACAACAAGATCATGAAAATAAGCCCCAAATTATTAAAATATACATTTAAAATATTTAATATCTTAGTTTGACTTTCATGTTAATTGCTGTTTCATACTATTTTGCTTCTGGTATGACGCTTGTGTCTTTTATCTTTGTTTGTGTAGGTGTACATGGAGATCATGGCTGTTCTGAAGCACGATGACCAGTCCAGCAGGAGGCTTGAAGACAGTGCATCTGATCTAAGTCAGCTCAGCACACAGACAGTGTTCTCCATGCTTGATCACCTCACTCAGTGGGCTAGACATAAGTTTCAAATACTCATTGCTGAGAAAAATACTGGCAAGTCTAGCAAAGACAGAAGTGATCTAAAAAGTGAGTGATGCTTATTTTATTTAAAATGGCATTTACATTCTTCAAAGAAATATTTTATTTACATTTGCAGCTTCACGTCATGACCATTTACAAATGCTGTATAAGATGTAATCTATTTTATGATTTCTTAATATCTTGATTTCCACTTCTTCCTCCCCAAATGCATTGTTCTGAATGCCTGTTGCAAGAAATACAGATTTAAAATTTAAACAATGAAATATTGACTTCTCAATAGTTTTCTAAACATTCAGCTTAACTGAATACAATATTATATTATATTGCATTAAATTGTATTGTATTGTACTATATTATATTCTGTGCGGTCTTGCAAGATGTGGGAAGTTCATCAGAATTGTTGACTGAAAAGAAAACCATTTTCTTAAATTAGTACAATTATTTCACTAAATTGTTAAATGAGTTAATTGAATTTGGATGCATGAGATAATTCTTATAAATGAAATCTCAGTTGACAGACTTTTTAATATGTCTTTTTTTCAATAGCATCAGGTGAGAACTATGGAGAATATCAAAATGTGACACGTTTTCTAGACCTCATTCCTCAGGATACACTGGCTGTGGCCTCCTTTCGCTCCAAGGCTTACACAAGGGCTGTGATGCACTTCGAATCATTTATCACAGAGAAGAAACAAAATATTCAGGAACATCTTGGATTTCTTCAGGTTCTGAAGTTCTTTTTTGTTTTTTGTTTTTATTTTAAAATTGAAATGTCTGTGATGACTAAATCTTGATCAAATTCTTTGTGATGGGAAGAAGAAAATATTTATTTGGGCACTTGCTGTTGGATACAAGTGTTCGGTCCTCTGTGTTTCAGCAATATTTAGTATTTTCTCTTGCTTGGCATGCTTTTTATATGAAAAGGAATTAGTAGCTTTCTAGTGTATAGTAAAAGATCATAAAATCCTGAAAACAGTTAAATGTGGGTTTGTCAATAGTATATAACATTTATACTTTTGAAGTTGGCTCTGTGAGTCTTGTCAGAAAACAGCTAACGATAATAACATAAAAAAAGCCAAAGCACATTTGAAGAAATTCCAAGTGGCTTATTAGAAAAAGAGCCAATGCTAAAGGTGTTATAAATGATATAAATTAGTTTCAAGAAGTATTTCAACCTGTGGGATGATAGTGTTTCTGGTTCCTTGTGGTTTATATTCCTCAGTGACATTGGAAATTTGAAAAACTTATATGTTGCTTTTTCACCTAAAGAAATCTGCATCTCTCTACTGTCCTGTAATAATAGAGTATTTATTTTGCTCTTTATATGGATGGTTTCAAGTAACTTCATGTGTTACTCTAGCTGTAGTATGAGATCATAAATATTTCTGATGCTAAGCAAAAGGGCTCAACTTTGGAGGAAGCCTGGCAAAACTGACATCTTCCATCAAAGTTTATTGCCACCAAGTCCTACAGAGCAGTGTGTGCTCCGTGTTCAAGGAGTTGCATGGTTTTGCACATGTTATCTCTGAAGTAAATTCCTGTGGTTTTTAATGTCCATGTCCAATTGTGTTGGAATACAGAAGTTGTATGCTGCTATGCACGAGCCAGATGGAGTGGCCGGGGTGAGTGCCATTCGGAAAGCAGAGCCTTCTCTCAAAGAACAAATCCTTGAACATGAAAGTATTGGCTTGTTAAGAGATGCAACAGCCTGTTATGATAGGGCTATCCAGCTGGAACCTGATCAGGTAAATAAAAAACTTTTTTTTTTCTTTTTTAATAAATATTATTTTTAATCTTATTAGCTCACAGAAGACTAAGGCAAAGAAACTTCAGAATATTTAAGTAAAATAGGAATCTAAATGTTTGTCCTGGCAGTTGCTAAATAATTGTTGCTATCTTATGAACTGAAACATATCTCTTACTGGATTTTTTGAATGTTCATTTAGCTTATGGTGTAATTAGTTATACCTTGTCATGTTCTAAAAAGCACCCAGATGGGCATATTCCTCCTTCAGGCTGCCATGATTTTAATTTTATGTATGTGTGTGAGGTTTTCATTTGTTGTTTTGGGTTTTTTTTCTATTTCTAGATTATTCACTATCATGGTGTAGTGAAGTCCATGTTAGGCCTTGGTCAGTTATCTACTGTGATTACTCAGGTCAATGGAGTGCTTGCAAACAGGTACTGTAAGCAGTTTATTTGAATAATATGAAGCTGAGGTATAAATCTCTGTCTCAGTAGCCATTTCTGCTCATTATCAAACGTTTGAGGCTTATTAACTGTAACTAAATTAGCAATGTGAAGCTAGAAAACTTTGAATGCTTTTTCTATAAATTATTTATTTCCAGAAGTCCAGAATTTTTTGTAGTTTTTGTCTGCACTGTGTGCAGTATTGGTATGTGCTTTAATTTTTTAGATAAAATCTTTTCATTGTTTCCCTTGTTACTGATTCCTTTGGTATTCTGTAGAACAGAATAAATGGATTGAAAGATGGTAGGTTTTGATGTGTGCCAGAAGTTAAATACACTGTTTGGAGATTGCATTTGTGGGATCATGTTGTACAGCTCTTATTAGTTATCAGTGCATGTCCTTCGGTTTTACTGACTTTCATTAGAAGCAAGCTGATCTTGCTTCTTTTCAAGTAAGGGAAATTTTATAGAGAGAGCATTTTCTAATATAATGTAGGATTAACGTACTGAAAGGAGACAGCACTAAGTTTTATTGCATTTTTTTTCTTCTAATAGGTCTGAATGGATTTCTGAACTGAACACTTACAGAGTGGAAGCAGCATGGAAACTGTCACAATGGGATTTACTGGAAAATTATTTGGCTTCAGGTAAGTTATCATTATATAAAAGTATTAATACTTCATTGCATTTCTCAACAATTGTATGTTTTAGTTTAATTGCCTTGAATCAAGGCACAGCTATTGTCATTTGTCTTGGATTTTACTGGTAGGAAGGTTGGTTCTGACTTTCTTCTGGTTTTTGTAGCTGTATTTGTTTGCAACCTGTATAGTCTTTGAGGAGGAGTTTCAAGCACATGTATCTTTTGGGTCTGTTTGGCTGGGTGGATTGTGGAGTCAAATTATACAATGTTACTAACATTCAATTAATTAGTTCTGAGAAAAAGGTTTTTTTCAAGCAGTAGTAAGTAGTATGTATGTTAAGACAAATCAGCGTGCTCAGATTAAGCTGTTTAAAGAAGCAGAGTCTTCTTCTTTTCCCCAAAGATGTGAAGTCTACTACTTGGAGTGTCAGACTGGGACATTTATTATTAGCAGCCAAGAAGAAAAATGAAGCAGCTTTTTACGAGACACTCAAGGTTGTTCGAGCAGAACAGATTGTGCCCCTTTCAGCAGCAAGCTTCGAAAGAGGATCCTATCAGCGAGGATATGAACACATTATCAGGTTTCTCATTTTCCTATCACTGTTTTCAAATTCAGAAATCACATAACCAAGTGTGCAGCAGCAAGAATTTTGCATTTCCACAGTGAATGGTACTGATGTGCATTTTTGTCACCTTTTTAAAAAAATATTCATCCAATTGAAAACCTGTGTTTAATTGGGAATTTATATTTATTCCCCCATGAAAAACATTCACAATAAAACAATGGGGTGTAGTCTCTCAAAATTAGCTAGCAAGTTAATGTAAACATCAGGTAATAAAAATTAGCAATTTAATTCCATGCTTGAAATAGTACAAATAGGCCAGTAACTCCATTAACTTAAGAGTGGTGTTTTTGATCTGTATGGAGGCTGGAATGCATTCTATTTAATCAAGAAAGTGCAGTAAGAATTAAAACTCCATCCCTTTCAGTAGTTTTGCCTTTTTTTTATTAATAAACTTTTAAGTTGGCTGTAGTAGACTAAAAAGTGAGCAGCCCTTTTTTAATAAAATCATAATAGTTCCTCTGCACTGTGAATGCATCCTTATGGCAAGATACTGCCTGAAGCCAGTTGAAGTGTGTGTTTTAGTTACTTATTAATTCTATTTTCTGTTGGTAATTTCTGCAGTGTTGTTTGGGAAATGAAGTTTGTTTTAAAGTAGTTTGCTTTAGCCATTGGTCCAGGCTACTTGGAAGCCTTCCAAGAGTCACTGTTTCTCTGTCAGATGTACCTACCACATTTGGGTTCTGCCAGTGAGAAGTGGGGCATTGACAGCCACTCAGCTTTCACAGTGACAGATAATAAGAGTAACAGCGTTTTAAAATAAATAGAATAACTGTAAGTAAAAGTATATTGCTTTTAAAATGGGATTTGTTGAAAATACCAGACTTTTTGAACAATTATTGCTGAAAGTAATGGATGGAAATAATCTTTCTAAACATTGATTTCCTCTCCAAGTGATCTGCATTGTCTCTGTGTTCAGCAGCTTGGCAAAGGAATATTGAGGAAATAACTGTTCAGTTTGCAAATCCTTGATTTTGTGTGCTTGGTTTTACTACATTTTTGCTTTTAGAAGAAATCCTACTGGGTGACATTATTTACAGAGCCAGCTTTTAGAAAGAAAATGGCAAAAACTTTGTAAAATTTGCATTTATCTCAAACTGCAATCAATTTTCAACATTTTTTGGCCTTTATTTTGCTAATACAGGTTACATATGCTGTGTGAGTTGGAACATAGTATTGGGCCAATATTTCAGCAACAAGATGGTGACCACAGTAGAGATTCCCTGAATTGGTGTGCTCGTATTGAAATGACCCAAAACTCTTACAGAGCAAAAGAACCCATTTTAGCACTGAGAAGGGCTCTGCTTAGTCTCAGTAAAAGGTGAGGACATGACTGCTTCTTGTCTATGTTGTATTCTAAGTAACACTTTGGGTTTCCATATATGTGTTAGAAGAGAGAAGATAAAACTCTGGAAATCTGTTGTAGACAAAAGTAGTCCTCCAATATTGTGTACCTGCAAAATAGGGAGGAAAAGTGGTATCTGTAGTCAAGAGAAGCAAGAAACAAGGAAAAAGTGTATTTGTTTCTAGGCCTAAACAGAAGAAAAGGTGAAACAAATGTATTAAAATGGTTTTAAATTATTGTTACATAGTATATAACTCACTGAGAAATTCAACTTGTGTTTTAATACATTGTGATATTTACTTCAGATTTTAAAGCAGCATTCATAATAGAAATGTTTCATTTTCTGCAAAACTATCTCTGCAGCCAGGATTACAGTGAGCTTGTGGGTCAGTGTTGGCTCCAGAGTGCCAGAGTTGCAAGGAAAGCTGGTCATCACCAGACTGCCTATAATGCTCTTCTGAATGCTGGGGAATCGACGCTCTCAGAACTTTATGTAGAAAGAGCAAAGTGGCTCTGGTCCAAGGTAAGGAAAACAAAAATGGAACTTAATTTCTTGCATGCAAGAAAATGGTATTTTTTGTTTTCTTCAAGAAAAGAATGGCATACCATCAGCATATGTAAAACAAAGTATATCAGTTGGCACTACCAACACACTGGTTGCACCTGATCCTCCAGCTGCCCTGTTCTCTTATCCATTGACCTTTCTGGCAGCTTTGTATAACATTGGTGGATTACCTGCCTCTGTCAAAGCAGCCCAGGCAAATTTAAATTATCTTAATAGTAGACCTCTCCCTAATTTGTTTCCTTTTCACTAGTAGTGGTAGGTAGCAAGCATGAGAACAGTTATTGTGGTACACCTAAAGACACAACAATGCTGAGATAACAAGGAAATACAAAAAACATTTGAAGTCAGTACTATTCAGTTACCACAGCCAGAATGGTCTAGAACACACCTGGGGACATAGCTTTGCCTTAATAACAGCTCTGAGAGGGAAGTTTTGCATCTCTCTTATTTAAGTTGTATAAAATGTTTTCTTTCTTTCCCTTAGGGTGAGGTTCATGAAGCACTAATTGTTCTCCAGAAGGGAGT
Source organism: Acanthiza pusilla (assembly GCA_036630365.1). NCBI lineage: Eukaryota > Metazoa > Chordata > Aves > Passeriformes > Acanthizidae > Acanthiza > Acanthiza pusilla. The sequence goes on along the minus strand of JAXCHO010000026.1, from coordinate 11,020,450 downwards.
TGAGTTATGTTTCCCTGAAAATAAAGCACCCTGCAATAGCAAAAATCAGCTCATCCATGGTCGGGCAATGCTGCTAGTGGGCAGATTTATGGAAGAAACTGCTAACTTTGAAAGCAATGCAGTGATGAAGAAGTATAAGGTAACTTGGAATACTGCTGTTAACAAGGCAGGAGCTTTGAATAATAATGTATTCCTTAAGTAAGCTGTCGTTATGCTCCTGATGATGTCAACCAAGTATAACATAAATGGGATTAAATGGTGTATCAATGTGTAGGAGGGGAGAAGTTCTTGTAAAGATTTAACTGTCTTAGCTAGGTTTAATGTAACACATCAGTACAGGGAAGTCTACAGTTCCCATCAGTGACAGCTGCAAATACTTCATTTAATTCTTTTAAAGTAAACATGTTACAGAAGCATGGCTTTTCTCTCAGGCTTGCACAGATTAGAATTCCTCACTAAAATGTGGACTGCTCCAAGTACACAGAGTTGACTTGGTGATCCATTGCACTACTCTTCAGTGTTATTTCTCTCTCTGGTAGTGACTTGTAACTCTGCTTTAAATATGCTTCCAGTCTCTGAAGAACTAGGAAAAGGGACAACTGGTATGTTCTTCTTGAACAACACAGTACTGCATGCTTCATCTTGTGATCCCTGTGAAATACTTTTTGGCATTGATTAATATTGCCTACTAAACCAGTAGATGCAGATATTTATGCTTCCTTAAAAGCAGCATGTCTCCTGTCCAAGTTTTGGCATTTGATACTGTCAATAGTTACTGCTGTCTTACTAAATAACATACTTCTGTAACAGTCATTTAGAGAAAAATGTAAATGTATCAAATGAAGGTTGAAATCATGGAAACAAATGACATTTGAGTGGATTCTGTGAAAACACTCAGTACTCTCTAATGTCTAAGTACTGGCACAGGAAAGAAGCCAGTGTTATTAGAGAAGGGATGTGCCTCCTACCTAGTTATTTCTATTCTAATATACATCACACAGTTTTTTGTTTTTCTTTTAAACATCATGATTTAGAAGGAAAACAGAAATGTGAAAAATGTGGAATCAGAGATTCATTCAGGTCAGAAAGATCATTGAGGCCAACTGTTAACATGCTGCTGTTTCACTTTTCAAAATGCTCTAAGAAACTCAGTACTGAGTTTATTAGGAGCAGGAACCTGATTTTAATGAAAGTATGATCTTTCCTAGTTCAGGAATCCTACATCATCCTGTCTTGAATTATTTGTGCTGCCTCCAAATCCATAAGATATTTTAAAAACAGATTTCTAGTTTGTAGAGGCAATTATCTTGAGTCAAAATTAGAATTTTTGGAGTCACGGAGTTAACAATTAATACTTTTTTTACACATACTTTGTACAGTGTAGTTAATAAAAGATTCTTGTTCCTTGAGAATAATTTTTTTTTTTTTTAAGTTAGCATCCTCTCAAAAATAATTATCTCATTTTGATTTTGTTGCAGGATGTTACAGTTTTCTTGCCAGAATGGGAAGATGGACATTTTTATCTTGCAAAATACTATGATAAATTAATGCCGATGGTAACTGACAACAAGATGGAAAAACAAGGAGATCTGATTAGATACATAGTTCATCACTTTGGGAGGTTAGAGGGGAACTTTGCTTAGTTCCTGTAAAAGGATGATTATTTTACTGGAAAAAACCATTTCTATAGGAATATATTGTCTTTCACCATTCAGACTGACTCAAATTTTTATGTAGTATTGTAAAACAAAATACTAGGTGCTTCCTTTTGGTTTTCATACCTAATGAATTTTATTTCTGACTAAGCAATTGTCTGTCTTTTGTCAGACAGTTAATTATTTCAACTGTAGTTTCGAGTAGTGAAAACAAACCCTTTGTATATTTTTGGTTGTTGCAGATGGATTAAAATGCTGACATGAATTTCTAAAGTTAGAATGGAATATTTAACAATTAAGGATGTAAAATTTGTGTTACTTCTAATATATATCATGAACATACTTTGATTTAAACATGTAATCACAGGTCTCTACAGTATGGAAACCAATTCATCTATCAGTCAATGCCAAGAATGCTGTCTTTGTGGCTGGACTTTGGAGCAAAAGCATATGAATGTGATAAAGGTAGAACATTTTTTCCCAGTACATAGTTCCCATGTCATTCTTTTGAACAGATGATTGAAAGAGCAGTGAAGTATATTTACACTTCTTTGTTTAAACTTATTGCCTGAGGTTATATGGAAACAAGAAAGTACTACTATTCTTGTAAAGTACAGGATGTTAATATGCAGGAGAGTGTTAATTATTTTAATTAAATCCTCCAGAACTTTAAAAAAGTGTATAATGAGATAGCATTGTTCCTTGGGTAACTGAAGTCAGTAAATAGATATAGAGAAAATCCTTGCATGCCACTGGTCACCTCTTTTAAGTTGCCTCATGAGTGATGAGTAGTAGTTTAGTATTCACTTGCTACAGTAAAGTGTTAGGCTTTGGGGCTTTTTTTCAATTTTATTTGGTTCCAGTCTTTGAAGGAATTTTACTGAAATTTTCCCCCTTGTTTTATTGAAATGAAGGGGGGAAAAAGAGATCTTGTAGGCAGGCAGGATGAAGGCATGTGAAACTAACACCACAGGTGCATTTTGGGTGGGAGATTTTGGTACAAATGAAAAGTGCAAACATTGCTTGCAGGTCTGGAGTGAAGCAGACAGTTGTGGCTCCTTGATCTTGTCCTCATTCTATGCACTTAGGCCAACTGTGTGGCTGCAGGCACATCAGTTCCTACTCTCTGAGGTGCTGATGTGAGACTCATGCTGGGTCCTCAGGGTAGGGGTAGAGATAGGAGCAGATGTGCTAATTTCATCCTGTGTAAAGACTTCATTTCCTCTCCACTAAAGCACATTGGAATCCTTTTATCAGGCAGATACATGGAGCATTTTAGTTTGTTCTGTGCCATTGTATCATATTAGACGAGTAATTTTAAGAGTGTAAGGAAAGCTTTTAATTTCCTGTTATTCTGTTTAATTAAATAGCATATGCATTCAGTCACTGTATGCTGTGTTGAAAAGAACTTTACAGTAGAGGCTATTTTGTTGCCTTCAAATCTTTTTGGCTTATGAAAGTTGCCAACAAAATGTTATTCTATAGCCTTGATTTAAATGATTTTCCTTTTCTAGTGGGAAAACCAGGAATACAGTCTTTTCTTTTTATTTTTCAGCTGGTCGTTCAGAACGTGTTCAAATGAAAAATGATCTGGCTAAAATAAACAAGGTGATTACAGAGCACACGAATCACCTGGCACCTTACCAGTTCCTGACAGCCTTTTCTCAGCTCATCTCCCGAATCTGCCACTCTCATGATGAAGTCTTTGCAGTTCTGATGGCGATTGTTGCTAAAGTGTTTTTAGCCTACCCACAGCAAGCAATGTGGATGATGACTGCTGTGTCCAAGGTACCTTGATATGTAGAGATAAACCTTTAGTAAGTTTATAAAAGTGTTTTTCTCAGAAATGTAAATATAACGTATTCTACTCTTAGCTGATAAGAAATTGAGAGTTTCATTTGTTGTGATACCGTGTTGTGGAAGAGAATATCAATGCCATCACTGCAAAATATTTAATGCAGTCTTAATTAGGTATTACAGCTTAAATGTTCCAAATTGGAATGCTAATATGCATCCAAACTTGGATGATGTATTAGGAAAGGAAATTTGAATAACAAATAGCTGATGAATTGTGTAGTTATGGGCAACAGATTTTGTTGTGGTTAGTAATTGTGTAATAGTACTTTCAGTTTTATAATCAAATAATCAATTTAGTAGATAGATATGCTGCTAATTACTTGTTAGTAAGGTTATTCCAAAGCAGACTGAGAAGCACGGCACATACTATTTCTTTAGGCTGCTGAAACAACGTTCAGGAATCTTGACATATTCTTGAATATTGGCCTTTCTGTTGTGAGACTCCCACGAATCGTTTCAGAAGTAATAACCCCCAGACACCCCCCACCACTGGTACCACTTTAGTTTTTCAATTAAAGCACATCCTGCTCCAGATATTAAATATGATAAGCAATAAGTAGAGGAAAGAATATTAATTACTGGGGGGGGGGGATTCTTCAATTAATAGTTTAATAAATTTTGACTTTTTTTTTTTCAGTCCTCTTACCCTATGCGTGTCAATAGATGTAAGGAAATTCTAAACCGAGCTATTCACATGAAGGAATCTTTAGGAAAATTTATTGGAGATGCCACACGCCTTACAGACAAACTGTTGGAACTCTGCAACAAACCGGTACTTACAAAAATAAACAAATGAATGCATGCCATAGGATTATTCAAGAATGCCATGCAAAAGTTGCTTCTGATTGCTTTCATTAGCGAATTTATAATATTATTGCAGTTTAGCAGAAACAACACTACATTGTAGAAGATTTGAAGTAGCTCTAAATCGAGCACATTGTAAAATATTTCAGTACATAGTGGCTTGTTTGACAGTGCATGGGTTTTACATTGTTTTGTACTTTCACATATAATTCATGCCCATCAATTTTCTGAGTTTTACTGTAAAAATAGGGAGGCTGTGCTCTTATAAACAAATTAAAGGTAAAACTAAATTAATTCTTTTATTGTTCTGTATTTATATTCAAAGTGAAAAATAAGTCTGCCATAAGAGCCAGCTATATTTACTTCTTGATTATTTAATTTGAAATGTATCTTGCTGGTTTTTTTATTACAATAAGCATTTATTATTCTATTTATTAGCTATTCTATTTATTAGCTATTAGCAGTATTAAACTTTAAATGTTATTGTTAACTTTGATCAACATTTTTTTTCAAGGTTGATGGAAACAGTTCAACATTAAGCATGAATACTCATTTCAAAACACTGAAAAGATTAGTAGAAGAGCATACCTTCAGTGAAATTCTCATTCCCTTACAATCTGTAATGATACCAACCCTTCCTTCAATTCCTGGTACCCATGCCAACCATGACCCTTTTCCTGGATGCTGGGCCTACATTGCAGGCTTTGATGATGCGGTAAGGCTCTAGTTGGCACCTGGTTTTTCACTCCATGTTAAACAAATGTAGCTGCAAATACATCTTAGTTCCCTAGAAATGGGAGGAGTGAGTAGGAAATTGCAAAATTACTTTCGTGGAAACTGAGTGGCTTCTATCACAGCAGCCTGAGGCAGGTATGGCCTCTTGGCACTTAAGATAAAGTTTTGGTCTGAGGTTAATGTGCTGCAGCACCATGGAAGTGCTAACACGATTGGTTGGAGTGGTTTGTTACAATTACGGTCTTTCTTTCGGATAATCTGATATAGATGTTAGTAAAGAACTTCATTTTTCTTTAGGTGGAAATTCTTGCCTCACTTCAAAAGCCAAAAAAGATCACCTTGAAAGGTTCGGATGGGAAATCTTACATTATGATGTGCAAGCCAAAAGATGATCTAAGAAAAGACTGTCGGCTCATGGAATTCAACTCCCTTATTAATAAGGTTTGATGAATGAGACAATCAGTATAATAAGACATTATACTTATTGACCAGGACACAACACTGAGCTATCTAACAAAAAAAGCCAATTTAACTTGAGATAAAGCTCACTGGAAGAAAAGTAAACTGGTACAAAATACCTTATTTCACCAAAAACCAGTAGCAATTGAAAATGTATGACTTCTTACAGACTTGTGAAAACAGTAACAAATTGTACTATTTTGCTAAAACAATTGCTTATTCCAGCAAAAAAAGAGAGGATAGGTTATTTACAGTAAATAAATACCTGCAAACTTTCTGCTGTCATGCTTAATATTCCTGATTTAGTAATTTCCAGTATATTTTGTGGAAAATAGATTAATTAATCTTTTAATGTTAAAGTGTTGCCATACCTCTTATTTTAGTTCCATTTTTCTGCTCAGCAATATGGTTAAATTACTGTTTACTGTGAGGTTAAAGCAAATGAAACACTAAAAGATTTATTTCAAATATTGCTTTTAAGGGATTTATGCCATGTACAAGTTATGCAGTTTGACCCTTTTATTGCAAAATCTTTTTTTTTTAAATTTACTTTGGAGAACAGATGCACATTTTGCTTGTATTTCACCTGCTGTAGACTGTGAAGCTTAGAGTTGTAAATTCTAGATTGTGTGATTGGAAAATAGTTATAGATAGAATGTAAATGCTGTAGATCCATTTTGATCCTATCTGTGTTATCTGTGAATCTCATTTTTCTCATGTGAATAGTGCTTAAGAAAAGACGCAGAGTCCCGTAGGCGAGAGCTCCACATTCGCACCTACGCAGTGATTCCATTAAATGATGAATGTGGCATAATTGAGTGGGTGAATAATACTGCTGGTCTAAGAAATATCCTGATAAAACTTTATAAGGAGAAAGGTAAAGAAATATATTAGACTACAGAAAAAGTTGTTAGATATTTTTAAATGGCTTGTATTTTAATAAGTAAATGAAACAAATGGCAAGAATCATTCTAAATTCTAGGAAGATGTCATCACTTGTATTTTTAACTATCTGCAATATATTATTATTCGTATGTATGGCAGACTTTGCTCTTAAATGGAAGAGAGTTGGTGCTTGGAATGAACAAGTTCCTTACAAGAACTGATACCGTAGGCATCTTAATACTTTCTTACAGGGATGTAAATCATTTCAACAGCAGTGCCAGCAGCATGGAGTATGTGTGCAGCACTGATTAATGAAAAAGACTGTGAACTTTTTCTTTAGGTTTGATTGTTATTTTTCATTTCTGTTACATTTACATGAGATAGTTAAGATAATATACAATTGAACCAAGGATAAGAGTACAACAGCTTTCCAGAGAAAAAACAGATTTCTTTTGAATTTCTTGTTAACGGAGCAGGTTTCTTGTCAGTGCAATAAAAGTTTGGGGAAAAACTTTACAGTACCCCACAACCAACAAGGTCCATAGATTATTTTTCATTTGTTTGTTTCTTTCACCTTCGTGGAGATGTTTATTTTCTCTAAATTCTCATATTGTAACAGTACATATAAGTACTATATAGGTACATATAATAGTACATATAAGGCTTTATATTTGGAGATTTCTTTTGCCTAACTGAGGAAATCGGTTGCAGGTATCTATATGACTGGAAAAGAACTGCGACAGCACATGCTTCCAAAGTCAGCACCTTTGCCTGAAAAGCTGAAAATGTTCAAAGAGGTCCTTTTGCCTCGTCATCCTCCTCTCTTTCATGAGTGGTTTCTTAGAACATTTCCTGACCCTACTTCATGGTGAGTGACTGGAACTGGACCAGCTCAAGAACATCTACTTCATGTATTTCCCTCAGAATTAATGACAGTACCGACCAAAGAAGTTAAGCCAAGGCTCAGATGTGCCTGGTGTATTTCCACAGGTACAACAGCAGGTCAGCCTACTGCCGCTCCGTCGCTGTCATGTCCATGGTGGGCTACATCCTGGGGCTGGGAGACCGTCACGGGGAGAACATCTTGTTTGACTCTTTCACTGGGGAATGTGTGCACGTGGATTTCAACTGCCTTTTCAATAAGGTGAGAAATGCCACTTGCTGAACATGCTCTTTATTTCATATGCATCTACGTCATAAACTTCTACTGTCTTGGGTTTTTTCCATGTTTTTTACATAACATACCTGTTTTGTTCTTTCTCTCATTTTGTCTCTTATTTATATCCAACAAAAGCCTGGGATATATAAAGAGGATGTTATGGTTCTGTATGCTGCATTTAATGAAAACCAATGTCTTGATTTAGCCAGTATCAGATGACCTGATGTGGATATGCTGAAATAGCCCAAATTTTAAACAGTTTATATTTTTTGATTCTTCTCTCTGCACTATCAGCCTCCAAACGAAACTAATTGCTACATTCAGAATTCTGCTGCTGTGGAGAGTTTCTTGTTCTTTCTCACACAAATTCAGCACAAAAATTCCAATGGTTCTGTAAATATAAACAGCAGAAATTGTGGCCAGATTGGGCTTTGGAGTTTTGGTGTTTCAGTTGAAAGATGCTTTTGGTGTGGGACATGTGGCCTTTTTAATTCAGATAAGTGAGCTAGAACTATTGTTAGGTTTTTTCTCCTGGTTTCTTTTCAGTAAGTCTAAATTGTCCTATGTAAGACTTAATTTTAAAAAACTATTTTAAGCTAACTTGCATATTAAAAATGTCAGCATTTTGCAATGAGACCTACAGAGCATAAATATGTATGTCAGAACAAAATTTAATACCCTGTATTAGTGTGTTAAAACAGGGAAAAAGAAGTTATTTGTACCATGTTATCCTTTACTCACTGTAATTTGCCCTTATCTGAGGGGGATCTGAAACTGCCACTGACAAAGATGGGGAAAAAACCTAAAACCATTGTAAATGTTACATTTTAATAATGCTTAAAACGCTTATGGCATACCGTTTTTTATCACTGTAAAGGGAGAAACTTTTGAAGTTCCAGAAATCGTTCCTTTCCGTCTCACTCACAATATGGTTAATGGGATGGGTCCAATGGGAACAGAAGGTCTCTTCCGAAGAGCCTGTGAAGTCACCATGAGGCTTATGCGAGATCAAAGGGAGCCCCTGATGAGGTATGGCAGCTGCTTTTGCTACAAGTTCCTAAAAGCTGTCTGTAGTCTAAACATGTGAAACAGTAACTGCTGCGGAATATGCCTGCTTTCAGCATATGCCTATCCTACAGCTCAGTCTCACCATGACATGGAGCTAAATATAAAGCAGTATAAATATTCAGCACTAACTACAGTCTTCTATCAGTGTTTGTGTTTTGAAAATCAAATGTATTTTATGTACCATATCCTTTTCTTAATTTTTAATTTATTTAGTGTCTTAAAGACTTTTCTCCATGATCCTCTTGTGGAATGGAGTAAACCTGTTAAAGGGAATACAAAAGCCCAGGTGAATGAAACTGGAGAAGTTGTCAATGAAAAGGTGAGTTTAAAACAAGCACAACCTAAAGTATTCAAATATCCATTATTGTTGCAAATTACATATTTTCTAACTGAAACTTTGTCTTTTTTTCCCTTTCATTTAAAAATTTCTCTGGTTCTTTCTCATTCCTCTGTTCATAATTTTTATCTATAAAGAGATTTTTTAAATGATAAAAAACTTAATTTATCTACTAAAGAACCAAACAGCCTGTAATTCCCTTATTAGCGTTACAAAATCAAGGACAATATCAGCAGAATCAATGGATCTTGTTACGCCTTACTCTGACAGTTGCACAGTCCTCTGGATTTACAGTGTCACATCTTGAGTCCTTTCCATGTGTATTTTTGTGCTTTTCCTGAGTGGGTGTTTATTATTAAATAAATATGTGCATTGGTACTTATCAAGCATTACCAGATCAAAATTAGGATTTTGTACTGTTTCTTTATTTGCTGCTGCTGAAGACTGTATCATTCATCCAAACTATAGCTTAATATTTATTATCTTCCCTCTTTGCAAAATTTCTCATTTGTCCCTTTTTTTTTTTAAGGACTATTTAATGACAATAAATGTGTAATAGCAGATAATACTTAGGGAGCGCTGACAAGCACAATAACTAAGAGGAGGAAAGGCTACAGTATTGGAACTGTATTACAACAAAGACCTTAACTGGGCTATTTCAGCAGAGAATCTCCTGGTCTTTAAACAGTTACTAAGCAGGCTGTGTCTACATAATTTTCTTTTAGTTACAAGACCACCCACATAGTTGTATATGTTAACTGCTTTTTCTGGAGAGGTGCCAATGTTATGCTTGAGCTTTAAAAGAAAATGTGTGAGTATAATTGGTATGAACTAGCAATGGGCCTTAGAACAGCTCATTTTGAGATGCTCAGCACAACCTCTTTGATTTGACTTTTTCATTTGCAGCTGCATATAATTTTGGCCTAAAATTTTCAGGTTAAAATTTTAACTAGAATTTCAAGAACAAGGCTAGGAACGTACAAAATAAAGTTTTATAACAATTCTCAAATATATTTGTATAGCTCTTTCAGTCTTCTCTGGCAACTTTTAACTGTAATAATGTAAGGCAAAAGTTATAGCTTGACCAGTAATATATCCATTCTAGAGACTGGTTATTAAAGGTGAGTAGTGTTTGTTTTCAGTGTAGCTGGCATAGACATCTGGATTTTGTATTAAATTATAATATGATTTCAAATACATCCTAACAAATACTGGTTTTATTTTAAAAAGTTAAAGTTCATGAATAGTACCAATATTTTTTTTTTCTTCTTTCCAGGCCAAAACCCATGTCCTTGATATAGAACAACGGCTGCAAGGTGTCATTAAGACTAGAAACAGAATCAAAGGATTACCTTTATCTATTGAAGGGCATGTTCATTACCTCATTCAAGAAGCAAGCGATGACAATCTGCTCTGCCAGATGTATATGGGCTGGGCTCCATATATGTGAAATATGTTCCCTGTGGAATAATACCATCCACAAGTGCTGTAGCTATAATGTTGTTGGGAAGGTACAAATCAGTGTTACCTGGTTACTTCTGTTGATTTCTGGCTGTAAGCAGAAGAACAGTCTTACGATCATCCAAAAGCTGTGTTAAAAATACAGTGCCCTTTCAAGGGTGCTATGAATACAGATGTGTAAGGTGTTAGGACGTAGCCATTTGTACACATGTAGAAGGCAGTACATAGGAACTGCTTAAAAATTAGACTATGCAAGTCTCTGCAAGTAGCTTGCACTGACTGTATGAAAAACTTTCATAATGTTTAAAGATGCACTCTGTAAAGTACTGTATATTTTTGTAAACATTTTTCTCATTCAGTTTAGATTAGAAAATATGACAATAAAATTTAATACTGATGTGATGTAAAATGATTATTTCAACTTTTTGTATTCGTATTCTGAAGGGCTTTCTAAAAATAGTTAGTATTTCTTTACAGCAGTAGACTTTCCTTCAACTTTCTTCCATGTGTCCTGTCTGTCTAGGAAAGCTTTTGGGCTCTTAAATCTTAGTATGAGTAAACTGGTAAAGTTTTATCATGTTCTTAACCTGTTCCCTTAGCCCTTGACTGCAGTGCCCAGAAACCCTCCTGAAGGACACGGCACAAAGCTGGGAGCTGGAGGACCACGGCAGTGTGGCTGTAACCCCAGTGCAGTAGGCAGGTGATTGTAGCTGTGACTAACATCCATGTAGGCTCCTGAGAGCTCTGCACAGCCTCTCTTCTCTCCCTTGGAAAAATCGTGGCTCTAGGGAGTGGTTTTCAGATTCCATTTCAGAAAGAGCGTTTTAACACAAACAAAAGTAGACTAAGTAAATGCAGTGGAAAAGCAAGTACTAACTTACAGTAATGCTTGCTTCCTAGGCATCCAAATTGTAGGGAAATGGAGGGGGGGGATAGGGAAAAATTATAACCTTTTAACCTACAGTAGCCTATCATTAGAATTTTTGTACAGTGTTTTAGTTTCTGCTATTCTGAGAGACAAACAACACTCTTAGGTTTTGACCTCACGCTGTGGTGTGAAATTCGAGTTTTAGTTCTGTTCAGCTGAAGTCCAGAGGTTTGGGAGAGTAAAATAACGGGCTTGCAACTGCTGCTAGGGCGTTCGTTTCTCTGTCGATTTAGAGAGCAATCTCCAAGTGTTGTCACTGTCCCACAGCGGTGACGAGTTTTCCTAGTAAAATACTTGGAACATACTACGGCCTTTCCCGGTGTGGTGTGTGAGTGCTGACGCTGTTATTTTTCCCAGGCTTTATCAGTTTATCAGAGCGCAGAGGGCAGCCCGGGGAGCTGTTGCACCGGGCGTTGCCATCGCGCGGGGAGCAGCTGTGCCGCGCGGGGGTGGGAACGGGGCCGCGGGGCGGGGTGCTCCGGGCTGGGGTGGGGCAGGGCAGGGGCCAGGGGGTCCCGCGTATTCGCAGCACTCCAGGTCCTGCGTGCCGGGGGTGGCGGTGAGGTGGCCGAGGGGCGGGAGCCGGCCCGGGCCCGCCCCGCTCCTGCCCCGGCGCCAGCTCCGCCCCGGCCGGGCCCGCCCCGCTCCGGCGCCGCTCTGTGCCCGCTCGCTCTCGGTGGTGCGGGCGCTCGGCCGCTGTCAGCGCGGCGCGCCGGAAGGAGGGCGGAGCGCGGCCCGCGGTGTTTGGTTCCGGCGGGGCTGTGAGGGCGGCGGGGAGCTGTGGCCATGGGGGTCCCCAAGTTCTACCGGTGGATATCGGAGCGGTACCCCTGCCTCAGCCAGGTGCTGAAGGAGCATCAGGTGAGCTGGGGGCGGAGCGCCGCTGCTTGACACGGGCCCTCTCGGGGGGGATCCTGACCGGCCCCTCGGCGGGACGAGGGAGGGGGGCGACCGGTCGGGCCTCGTCCCCGGCCCGCCCGGAGGGACTGAGCCCCAGCTTAGGCCGGTGCGGCGGAGGGGGCAGCTGCAGCTCAGCGGGACCCGCCGCTCGGAGCGGCCGAAAGTGGTGGGCTGGCGGTGAGCGATCGCTGGGGAGCGGGCGAGGCGTTCGGTGCCCCCTGACAGCCCGGCTGTCCGCTCCGAGCCCCCCGCTGACGGACAGCAGTGCCCGGAGCCCGCAGCTGGGGGCCGGCGATGTTTTGAGCAGTTCCGAACCAGAGTGCGCTGTCTCCCGAGGGAATGGGCAGCCCTTGGGTGCTCCTGCCCGTGGTGGTGCCCGGCTGTCCCACCGGGCTCGCTCCCCTCGCTCAGGTTCCCGTCGGCAGCTCCGCGGAGCCGCCTCAGCACCCGCGGGGACCCCAAGGTCGGAGTTTACTCCTTGTTGGGCTCAGAAAAGTTACAGCTGCTGCCGGCCGGTAATGACGAGGGACAGGTTTTACAGCTCTGCTGCGTTTCCTTGTTGTCGCCTGCGTCGGACAGTTTGTGTTAGCAGCTAAACCGGGAAGTATGTTAAAGTCTGGAAAAGGAAAGCCGTAAATTGTGCTTTTAGCAGTAGGACAAAGACATATTTTTAGAGATGTCACGTTTGGTACCTGATAAGTAAAGATACAAGCTCTTAACTTTTAATTATCATTTTCAGCTGGTGTCATAGACGTGGTTGGTTTTATAGTCTGAATAAGGATGTTCTGAGATGGGTGATAATTGAGGGCGTGTTTGAGTATTAATGCATTTTCCCTAAACACCTGTGATTTTAAAGATTAAATATCTGTTGCATTAATGTAACTAAGATGCCCTGCTCAAGTGATTCCCAGCCTGGATGTTTGGCCTTTGTTGGTAGTTTTAAAGCAGTTTTCAAAGCTTAAGTGTTTGCTTATGATTTGTCAGGTTTCACTGAAGTGTCTAATGCTATCTGTGTAACAAGGCAGCAGCAGGGTATACTGCCTTTTCTGTTTTCTTAGAAGCCTGGGCTGGTCACAGATCTTTAAACTCGTGTTGAAGAACTGAAGCAGGCTGAGGAGGCAGCGGTGTTTGCTCTTCCCAGGGGGGTGACAGCAGGGGGTAGTACTCTTGATGCCTTCTGAAAGAGGCAGTTAGAGCTCTCAAGATAAACAGTAAGCACAACCCTTCCAGATGACTTGAATATACAGAGTGACACATAGTGACATCTAGAATAGACGCTAATGGGAAAACCCATCAAAATTAAAAGGCCTGTCTATGTAAAACAGCATTATTTTTAAATCATGTTATAGCCGTGCTTCTTCAAGAAAACATAGGACCTCTTATGTATGTTGCTTCCTTATAGAAGCTTTAGTTTTTGTCCCTTTAGAATGCTGCCTGTGCAATGTCCTACTCTTATCTGAAAGCACTGAGAGCAGTTTGATTACTGAATTTAACCCTACTAAAGATCATCATGTGTAACAGAAGAATAGTTACAGCAGTTAAGTGCGGATCATTCCTGATCCTGCCTCCTCTAATTTCTTCTCTTCACCATTTCCTCTTTCTAAAACAGTTATGGTTCTCTTTGGAGGATAAATAAAAGCCCAACAACGTGCCTTTGAAATTTAGGTAAAGCTGTGTCAGCAGCAGTGCTACAGAAAATTGTAACAAGTTGGCAATGCCTTTTGCCAGTTGTGGTGATAGGAGGATTTTTATGAACAGTCATATTGGGAGATTAAAGAATAGAGTTGTTTATTGCAGATTGCTCTTGTGGTGCATTTTGGTAACACAAAGGTGGTACTGGTCCCTTTGTGTGGTATATTTAACAGTGTTTGTTCCCTGTATGTTACTTGTATATGTTTGGGAAGGCTTTTTTTTTCCTTTAAAAGAGTGTGACTGCTACAGATAAGACTCTTAGAAGAGCAGAGAACTAGAAAGAAAAAGAAACATGCTTGGAAAGTCTGGGTAAGAAATGGCTGTTATCATTGCTAATTCTCTGCTTTTGGTGGTAGTTGCCACTCTAGACTCACAGGTGGCTCACAGCATAGCTGAAGGAGCAACATGCAGTGGTTGGGGTAGGAACTGCTGAACGGGGGAGAGCTGCGAAGCTTCTTACGACAGCTTTACTTTGGAAATACTGTTGAAAATTGCATGCTCAGTTTTGTAGTTTTTATTGTTTGTAGTGCAGCTATGACAGATTGAATCAGTTCAATGTGTAGGGTTATAAAAAAGAAAAAAAATCTTCCTGAAAACAGTGATTTTTGGTTTGGTTTTCCCTTTTACAATGTAGAAGATAGACTGAGCAGAGGGACAAAAGTCCTGAGGTTCCAGAAACAGCCAGGATAGGGTAGGAATCTGTACAGCTGACTTGGCTCACTGAGAAAAATCATAATAAGAGATTATTGTGCAGGCAAACTCAAATCCAGTCCAGATATTCTTACTTAGCCTGTTGGTGTGCAGTAGGTTCCAGGGAGGTCTTCCCACCTCAACACATTTCCAGAATTCAGTGCTCTCAGCTGTGCCTTGGGCAGTGGTTGCATTCACAAAATGGGTACTAACTGTGGCTTTTGTAGATTCCAGAATTTGACAACTTATACCTGGACATGAATGGCATTATACATCAGTGTTCACATCCAAATGATGATGATGTCCACTTCAGAATCTCAGAAGATAAGATTTTTGCCAATATTTTTCACTACTTGGAAGTATTGTTTCGCATTATTAAACCAAGGAAGGTTTTCTTCATGGCAGTTGATGGAGTAGCTCCAAGAGCAAAAATGAATCAGCAGCGTGGGAGACGTTTTAGGTAAGAAGACTAGTTCTGATTCTGTCTTAAGGATAGTAAACACTTAAAAAACCCCTTACTTAAATGTATGCCACGAAAAGTAAAAGAGAATATGAGCGGTTGTGCCTTTGACAGTTGCTTTCATTAAATGAGGGTAACTACCTATAAAATGTTAAAAGCAGATTCCAAAGAGGAAAGTTGGCTTGTTACTTAAATTTTTCTCTGTGTATGTGGCATTTGGGGAGACAGGGAGCTTTTACTTGTGAAATTTTCTGTGAAATAACATTGCAGTGGAGCTCTCGCGTATGTTTCCAGGTGCTTTGTAACCTGTGAGAGCCTTTGGTATTTGTGAATGCTAGTTCTAGATATGCCTTTTTGGTAGCTGTAATGAAGTCATAAAAGAAATCAAGTTTCTGATGAAACTGATTTCCTGTTGATACCAATTACCAAGCTAGCTCAGATACAGAGCTACAAGTAGATGAAGAATTACAGTAATATTTTGGGGGATTTGGAAGCTTTTTTAAGATTGCTGTAAGGAAAAAAAAACAGTGGTTCTACAGTATAGGGATGGTGAGTCAAATACAGCATAAACAAAGTGGGGGAAAAGAACACGAGAAAATATTTTCAAGCAACTGGATTTTTTTTGTGGTTTGGTTTGTGATGTAATTTTTTCTTTAAGGAGCAAGGAGGTTGAGAGGAAGCAGAGATTAAAAAAGAGTTCTAAATAGGAAATTGTAGCTTAATTGAGAGACAGACAAAAACCTAAGACTTTCGTGGTTTCTCTATTTCACTTTCAAAAGTGTTTAGGAAATTCTTTGCCAAGAAAGGCTGGAATAATGTTTGTTAGTTTCTCCATTAGTGGTGATGATTAATTGTGAGTTCACTCCTGACTCCCTTGGAATTCCAAACCTGCTGCTTTATTTAGTTATGCTACAGTTGCTGTTCTGGGATAGCATTTTCAGATGTTTAGACACCAAATATTCCTATTGTTTCAGCATTAATAGCCATTCATTGGGATCAACCATTGTATGATTACCTCAATAATCTAAATATTAACTGCATCTGAATAGTGACAGATTGTCATCATTTCTTTGCAAAAAGTGCTATTTTTAAGACACCTTAGTTGTATCAGAAATAAGTTCAAACTCTCTTCAGGAGTTAAATTTCTCTCCTTATTTTTTAAGCACTTAAAAAAATCAGTTATATTTATTTTGTCAAAAAGCTGTACTTAGGATATTAACAGTTGAATAAGATGGTTCTTTCCCCTGCTCTCTCTCCAATGCTGTTTTGTTTTAGATCAGCAAAAGAGGCAGAGGACAAAATAAAAAAGGCATTGGAAAAGGGAGAAACTCTCCCTACAGAAGCCAGATTTGACTCCAACTGTATTACACCAGGTAAGATATTTTGTCAGTTATTTAAATTTCAGTGTTTACAGTTTTGCATCTGTATTTTGGTAGTATTTTCCTATCTTAAGGCATGTTTTTTTAAAAAACAGAAGACAGAATCAATAAAGACTTAAATAACTTTGTAACAGAAGTTTTAGTAACATTCATAGGGCTGGAATACTGTCTCATTCTAAAAATTTTTTAGATTACTATGTAAAAAGTGAAATGTCTTAGGAAAGAACCCAATCATCCCCTTAATCTCTGTCAGAATTTTTATTTGTTGGGGTTTTTTAATACTTCTGGTATGTAAATGCAAACTAGTGAAAAGCTTTGTTTTTAACTTAGGTTTCTGTTTACAGGAACTGAATTCATGGCCAGATTGAATGAACATCTTAAATATTTTGTAAATATGAAGATTTCCACAGACAAATCCTGGCAAGGAATAACAGTCTACTTATCAGGCCATGAGGTCGCTATATTTTCTTATTATTGTATTTTAAATACATTTATGTTTTACAGAAAAATACTTACTGTTGAACTTCTGTGGCTTTTCTTTTTGTGTCTAGACTCCAGGGGAAGGTGAGCACAAAATTATGGAGTTCATCAGATCAGAAAAAGCAAAGCCCCATCATGATCCAAACACAAGACACTGTCTCTATGGCTTAGATGCTGACTTGGTATGTGTGACTAAAGTAAAACAAACAACAGGCACTTGTCAAGTGGGTACATCTTTGATATCTTCTTAAGTGTATGGGGTTCTAAAACGGTTTGAAACAAGCATGTCATTTCATATTCCTGCGAACTTTTGAATCTGTAATGAAACAGAGCATCGAAATTTCTTTATACTGCTTGGAAGGTTTAAAAATGTAAAAAGTAAGATCTTTTTAATATCTCTTTGTAATAGATAATGCTGGGATTAACAAGTCATGAGGCACACTTTGCGCTCTTAAGAGAAGAAGTCAGATTTGGTGGTAAAAAGGCTCAAAGGTGAATTGATTTAAATTTTCTCTTATTTTATGTATGATTAAATCCAAACGATACTGGGTGACTAAACCAGGGTTACGTTTGGTGATTTGGAGTAGTTTTTATTGATTGCATAGTAACTTAATGATTCTTTGGGTTAGAAAAGTCATGAAATTAGAGGAATCAACATGTTGAATTGTGCATTTGAATTAGTTTACACAAAAAAAAAAAATGCTGTCAGAACAGCTGAAAAAAAATCCTTAAAACTTTGGTGCATTGTACTTTTTTCTTCATATTATTAATGGAGCAACCCAGGCTGCATTGATGTTGTTTCTGTAACTGTGTTACACAGATACTGACTTTTTAAAATGTATATGTATCTCTGAGGTTTAGTGCATGTAAGTACATTACTACAGTAATTACTAAAATAAGCTCTCTTAAAATGGCTGAGTAGATTTATTCAGGGTTTGCCCAATTGAAAAAAACCTCATGGTCTATAAACAGTCAGAACAAGGTGACTTGTTCTGGAACTGTGCATGTACATGGAGCTATTCTGAAGTAATACAGTAATTTATAACTGTTACTGTGGCTGGGTTCCTACTCTGAAGGACCTTAAGCATTTGTACATGTTTGTACAGAAAGGAAGAAGGTGGGAGGGACAGAAATAAACACTTCTGACGTTGAGAGGATTTGGGATAACACAGAATAAGTGATAAATGTTGAGATAAATTAATAATTTTTGCTAATAAAGGAATTTTTTGTTGCCAAGGACAATATGATGAACATCAGAAATAAGCTTTCTTTTCAGTCTTCTGCAGTCAGTGTTTCACTAATGCTCTTTCTGTTGGTAGTGTTGGCATGCAATATTTTAATATTTTTAAAAGACCTTAAATCTAATCAAAGTAAAACCTTGGTTTTACCTTTTCTAAAAGTAAAATAATGTAAAAAAAAAGTGTAATGACTTTTTGAGATTAATTAATGAAAGTGTGAAATCAAAAGGCAGTGTTATTTATTTCCCCTGCCCAAGCATTGTTCCATATTGTAATTTCTGAACAATTTTGCTCATTACAAGAATTAACTTCTGTAAGTTACAGGAATTGCCTTCTGTCAGTCTTGCCACTATTATGGATACTTAAAGCTGAAATTTGAAAATCCTAAAAATACTTACAAATTAGTATCTCCCTGCAATTTTTTGATTGAGAGAAATTGCTTGTTTTACCTTGGTTTTCAAATCCAGTGCAATGAAGATTAAGGTGCAGAATGTCTCTAGAGTCTTAGAGCATCAGCCTGGTTGCCAAAGTTCTTTAATACCAATATGAAAATTACATTTAAAAAGTGACAAAATTGGTTCTGAATCCTAGCATAGCTCAGTTTTACATGAGTTTATCTGAAAACTACTATCACAGACATCTTCCTTATAGGATTATTTCCTGGTTTCTCATTAGAGGTGGTCTCAACTAGTTATAGTATCTGCAGGGAGAAATAGTCCTTTATTAATTTAAAATACATCATTTAGCTCATTATAGGTATTAACTAATTTGGGGCTAATGTTGGCTTAGGGTTTTTATGAGTAATTTTAGTGAAGAGAAAAAAGGCAGGCAGAATATGTGTTGAGTATGCCACAAACAAAGAGTAGATTTGTTTTTCTTTTAGTGCTGCACTGAAGCCACAAAATAATACATACAGAGCATATTTTCAAGTTGAGCATATTCTTCTCTTCCAAGAAGCATTTCATATGACTCCAAATGTAACCCAACTGTTTAGATGTGAATCTGTGTACTCTGTTCTTAGGCAGACTAGTTCAAAAATACCTTCAACTATATTGGACTTGGTGCCAAGTTAGACTAGTTTGTCTGTTTTTTGAGCAATGGGATAAGGATTTAGGAAATAGTTACTGCAGCATGGAACTCCACAAAGCTCTTCTCTAAGTTAGTTCTTCTTGATACAATCACATCTGGTGTTTAGAAGATTCTACTGCAAAATTTTGTATACCAAACCAGATTAATCCTAAAATAGATTCAAGGAAATGTTTATACATTATTTCTTCTGTAAAGATACAATCCTAGTAAAATTTCTTGAGTTTAGGTAACCTTGGACTTATTAATATTAATGTTGAAAGTGTGTTTATAAATAATTAACTTGGTGGTTTGAATAATTTACAGAGCATGTGCACCAGAGGAAACCACGTTTCATTTACTGCACTTATCACTGATGAGAGAATATATTGATTATGAATTTTCCCCAGTAAAAGTAAGTTCTAATGGAGCTGAGATGGGAAAAAATGTGTGAAGTCTTTATGCAAAAATGATAATAAAAAATTACACTCCGGTGTGTTTTTCTTTTTTTCTTTTTTTTTTTTTCCCCCCAGGACAAGATTTCTTTTGAATATGATATTGAAAGGATAATAGATGATTGGATCTTAATGGGTTTCCTTGTAGGAAATGATTTTATTCCTCATCTACCTCATTTACACATTAATCATGATGCACTGCCACTACTTTATAGAACATACATGGCTATCTTGCCAGAACTGGGAGGTGAGAAAACTA
This sequence comes from Acanthiza pusilla, assembly GCA_036630365.1. Classification (NCBI taxonomy): domain Eukaryota; kingdom Metazoa; phylum Chordata; class Aves; order Passeriformes; family Acanthizidae; genus Acanthiza; species Acanthiza pusilla. Next base: position 11,000,484 of record JAXCHO010000026.1, on the reverse strand, counting down.
AGTTCAGCTGTGGAAACTAGAAGCATTAACATTGCTGCATTTGTATTTATTGACCTCTTTAGCCATGTTAGAATGTTTAGCACTTACTTCACTCTCCTTAGAGAGGCAGCAAGATTTCATTTTATTATCTGTGTGAGATTTAAATGCAAATTTTAAAATTGTTGAAGTGTTAGTTAAAAAACATACTTAATTTTCTCAACAGGTTACATCAATGAAAATGGGTATCTGAATTTAGAACGTTTTGAGAAATATCTCACAAGGTTGTCAGATGTAAGTAATTTTGAAATTGTACTATATAGGATGGTATAGAATGCTGAATTTAAACTCACTAGTGTACCCTAAAATACACCATACTGTAGTTTTAATGAACTGTTAAATGACTATGTTTTCCAGGTGGTTTAATCAGCTGTTTTACCATTGAACAGATGGAATCCAATCAGTTGTTGTCTGATCTTATGATAGCATAAGAGGAGAAAGATTGAATCATTTGATCTATGCTTTAGCCAGCATTTTTTAGTAGTGCAAGTCAAATGAGGATTCACCAGTAGAATCATGGTCCTCACTTCCCATTGAGTAGTGTGTGGCAGTATTGGGCAAAGTTGGTTAGAGCAGGGTGCCAGTTATTCCAGGACAGGGCCATTCACTTCACAGTTGGACTCCATGATCCTTGTGGATCCCTTCCAGCTCAGAACTGCCTGTGATTTCTGTGTGTTCTTAAAGCTTGCTGCAGGCAGCAATGTTCTTTGCTTTCCCTGCTGGTAGTTTGCTGTGGGGTAAGCTATGTCTGAAGATCTTGGAGGGGAGGACTTCTTGCAAGCTTTTTATGAAGATCACTAGTAAAGAGCAAGGAGCAATGGTAGTATCTCTGAGAGGCAGGTGTCAGTGTTCTTCATGAGCTAACTGGTGTACAGGAGGTAATCCTGTTAAGTGCCGCTGCAGTGATCCATCTTAGAGATGAGGTAAGGTGTAGGCCACGTAGGAATGGAAAGGATTAAACCTTCTGCTGAACTTGGAAAGAGTGAGATCATCTGTTGTCCCTGCTTCAGCCCTGTTTTCTGGTTCTTGAATAGAGCTGTGAAGGTGTTCGATCTGCGGCACAAGGCCGTGGTACCCAGACCCTATATCTGTACTGCTTCTAGAGTTGATGGTGAAGTGTAGGTGTTTCACTCTTTTTTGTTACCCCTTGCTGCCTTACTTTGAAAGAAAACAAAATGTGGTTTGACTGTATGTTACACATTACTGAGAAATATGATTTTTAGTATTAATTTATTTAGTTGTATCTGTAGGGCAAAATGTTTATGTTCAGATGACTCTAGATGTAGTCTAATGCATGTACTAAAAAGAGATTGTTGATCTGGCATTCTAAATTTCCCATCCCTCAAATATTTGCAAACTTACTTTAATCTTTCTGCACAGTTTGATCGTGAGCACTTCAGTGAAGTCTTTGTTGATCTAAAATGGTTTGAAAGTAAAGTGGGCAATAAATACCTCAATGAGGCAGCTGGGATTGCAGCAGAGGAAGCCAGAAAAAATAAACAAAAGAAACAAAAGGTTGGTGTTTTATATGCAGTTTCAGAAATAAGAATGTTACTTCTTGCAAATCAGTAATTTAATTTTAGACAAATTAAATGGCATAAACCTCTATTTTGAGATTTTTTTCAAACCAGAAAAGATAATAAAATGTAAGTTTGCATTTTGCCTGTATGCACTGCTGGTTGTGAGTGAGGAAATGTCAAGGTCAGGTTCTCATGATTTTTGAAGTCTCAAAAACCTGTAATTAATGCATTGTTATTCCTCAAAAGCAACAGAACTTCTGTCTGAATTATAGTCAAACCTGCTATGCTTTATAATTTTGCTTTTCAGTGTAAAGCCTGTTGTAAGTTCCATATGTTTCAGGTACACTGATAGAACATTTGTGTATGTCTTGGTATTGGCAAGCTATTTGACAGCAAATAGGTAAAGAGCAATTTCATTGGTGTAAGCTGTCTCAGATTAGTTATTAAACTTGCAATTCTAGATATAACTAGTAATTAAGGAACAGCACCTCTTGTTTATATGTATATGTACTACTATGTGACAGTAGATACATAGTATCTTGTCTCTGCCCCAGTGTCAAGTTCCCCACCACCCCTTCCACTGACTGCCCTTAAATCTATCCCTTTAGCAGAGTGTAGAGTAGCAGGAGAAAATTCCTTTGCATTTGGTCTGTCACTATATGTTATTATCCTGTTCTTTGTATACTGAGCAATTTTGGAAAGAGTGGCATTTTGGAACACAAATATTCAGGGGTTTTTTTTCAGTGGTTAACGTTTGACACTGTTCATGTCTGATTTGTTCTTTTTGTCTACTTAAATAATTTTCTCTAGACAATTGTAAGAGAAGGAAATGGGGTTTATAATAAATAATTACAATATTTATCCATTTTGATTGTAGCATTTTGAGTTGCAAGTTACATGGTTTTGAATGAGGTTTGTGCATATTAACCTGTATTTTTACATCATCTCAAAACTTAATTTGATAGGCTCAGGAAAATTCCATATCTTTGGCTGCTTTAGAGAAAAATGAAGGTGAAGTGACCACTAAAAGTAAGTGCAAATAATTTTTCCATACACATATAACAAAAACCCCCCATATGTTTATATGTTAATACGTGCATAGATTTCAGAGAACTGTAAGAATTGCTGTCAGAGATGACCTAAATCTGAATGCAAGACTTATGTAGTCAGCTGTTGGGAAGTGGAACTGCTTTGGGGAGAGAGAGTGGGGCTAAAGCTTTAGAGGTGCTTCTTCCCTGACCTGTATTTCTGTGATGAGTTAAAGGAATTAATGAGCAAATCTTCAACAATATTATGTTTTTAGTAATTGTATGCTTAGGTATTTTCTAATATGGGTGGGACGAACAGATTTTTGTACGGCTTTAGGGGTTTTGGTTGTGGTTATGCTTTTAGACTCATAGTTGTAGGAAATGTGTTTTGCTCATGTTTTGAAATTAATTGTCAAAAATGTATGACTATTACTACATTATATTAGATGATGTTGCTGAACATAATTAAATTTAAAAATTCATTTTAGGGTTTTCTCATATTTTTTTCTGATGGGTTATATTATCTTCTCTGTTCTTGTAACTGGGCTGAAAAATGTGTTACCTAAATTCCAGAGTTTCTCCGGGTAAAGGTTTTGTTTGACTGTTTCATGTTACTTTCAGTGCAAGGAAGATGTGAGCACCTGTAGCTTTGAATTGAGGAGTAAAGTTAAGGCATTAAGTCAGAAGTGAGTGTTTTCAAACCTTATTTTAGTAGAGAAGTGAATGTTAATCCCTTTCTTTTCATGACTGGTTTTCCAGCCACATTGGAAGATGAACCAGAAGATGATGATCTGTTTGAAACTGAGTTTAGGCAATACAAAAGAACTTACTACATGACTAAAATGGGTGTAGAAGTAGTGTCTGAGTAAGTGTATACTTTTTTTTTTCCCCTAAACACTGAAGACAAGTCTTTGTAAATATGTGTTAGAGACTATTTACAAGAGTGTGTAGTGACAGGACACAAGGCATTATGGCCTCAAACTGAAAGAGCGTAGGTTTACGTTAGATAATGAGAAAGAAATTCTTAACTGTGAGGGTGGTGAGGTACTGGCACAGGTTGCCCAGAGGAGTTGTGGATGTCCCATCCCTGCAAGTGTTCAAGGCCAGGTTGGATGGGGTTTTGAGCAAGCTGGTCTGTGGAAGGTGTCCCTGCCCATGGCAGGGGAGTTGGAACAAGATGATCTGTTAAGGTCCATTCCAACCCCAGCCATTTTGTGATTCTAATACAAGACAG